>CM061142.1:225371302-226670052 GCA_030789695.1 Scilla litardierei | reverse complement strand
ATACCTGAATATATTATGGTATATATGAAAGCGTGCCATGTGTGAGTGCGTTGTGGATTATGATATGGATATGATGTGATGTCATATCACATAGGTATGAGTAGTGCCTTGGATACATATAATGATAGGTATAAAGATCTATTTGTGGTATGCATGTGTGTTGTATTTGTTAGTGTGTATATATGTGCTTAGATATTCATGCGAAGGATGCCTATATGTATATATATATATATATATGTAGTGAATGCATATAGTGATGTGGATGTGCTACTAGGATGTATATGTGACATATGTGCGATACGGATGTGTATGGATGATAATGAAGCATATAGAGTATATAAGTGTGGTGTAGATACTTATTCTTATTTGTACTTCATGGGTAGTAAGATCATCATACCTAGCCGACCTCGGCAAGGATCACACCCTAGGAAGTCCGAGGACGGACTTTATTTTAAGGTGGGTAGGATGTCATGCCCTATTTTGCATTATACGTGTATTATACGGAACACACGTGGTATTTCTACCTGCGGGGTATACGTAGGTGTGAAATAAGTGTGGATATTGATGTATGTAACGTAGTGAAGGGGAGATTAGGCCGTAATACGTTGCTAAGGGTAGAGAATGCGAATGTGAATGCGGGAGTAGTGCAAATGACGTCGTGGAAGTAAAGCAACAGGAGTGTGTTAGACGTGTGTATGTGAAGCATGTATGCTCGCATGGATGTGCATGGATGTGTGTAGGAAGAGCAGAAAAGGGTTAGGGGTCAATGGCAAACCCCGTAAATTTTTAGAAAGGGTAGGGACAAAACGGTCTTTTGGACTAAATCTGCTGTGCGTACATCCTAAAGTTGTGTGTGTGTAAAGTAATGGCAAACTTGTAAATACCTAGAATATGGAGGGGTATATTGGTCATTTAACTAAGTGCATGCTTATCCGTAGGAGAGTTCTAGTTATAGATATTTTTGGAGAACTTTCTCTTTTATTCTTTTCTTTTCTTTTCTTTTCTCTTCTCATCCTTTCTTTTCTTCCTCTCCCTTCCAAAATGGCCAGCCACCCCTCTCTACTTGTCCCTCTTCTTTAACAAAAGAAAACCCCAATTCTCTCTTCCAAAAGTCAAGAAGACTTGGTTGCTTCAAGGAGAAAGAAGATGGAGAAGAAAGAAAGAGGAAGAGAAGAGGAATTTGAGATTTGAGGTAGGAATTTACTTGGATTTGGAAATCCATTAAATTGATTGTTGTTATTTTGTTTTTATAGCATGATTCATTTAATATGTGATAGGGATAATCAAAAATCTATGTATCAAGTTCAATTGCACAATTTTCCCCTTGAAATTCTTAGCAAACCTATCTCTTTTAAATTTCAGAAACTTTGATGTCTGAATTTGCCTTGATTCTGATTACTGTAGCTCGAATCATGTTTCGAAAAAAATATGATCTTGTAGATCTTGTAGATCTTGAGTTCTACCAAAAAATCATATAAATTTTGACATGGTTTCAATTCAGAAATTAGGAGTAATAAATCCATATTTACAGCATGTCTGTTTGATTTTCAGTGTTAACACAGTTTAGTAAAATTGTCTTAAACAGCTGCACACATCATGGAATTTTATGATCTTGGTCTTGTTGGAAATCTAATAAGTTTTTCTAAAAGTCCATCCCGTGCTTATATATTGAAATTCTGCCTCCAACATGTCCAAAATTGGCTTTCAATACATGCTCTGAAATCTGTCTAAAAACAGATTTGATACACTTTACCAATTAATTCACCATAAATCATATAGTCTATATTTTTGCATGAAATTATATCTGTAAATCCATAACTGCATATCTTCAACTTTCATTTATAAAGTTTTGTAAAATTCCCAAGAGAAATAAATGAAATGTGTTGATTTTTATGGTTGTTCTTGCAATTTCATCAAGCTGAATTCATTAAGTGCTATTCTTATTCATTAATTGTGGTTAATTGGCTATCATTATTCTTGCTTAATATTGTTGTATAGTGAAATGAATGTTTATGCCCTTGGCACATGTAAATATTATTGAGTTGCTTTGATATGAATGACGCCCGTCAGGTGTTCGATGAAAAGCCTCAATGAAAGCAGTATTCGGTAATTTGAGAAATGTGTATGTGATGATGTTGGCCTTGAGCCACATTGATAATTGGTAAAGTTAGAGGCTTGAATGGCAGGGATACATTGAAATTGGGAATGGACGATGTGTTGTGATTGAGGGCATATCACATGAGTGCATGACCTCATGTTTAATGATGGACAGCTGAGGTGATGTGTGCTTACCCATGCCATCGAGACCCCTAACGTGTCACTTATGATGTTAACTAATAAAATTGAATAAATCACATCCCTCTCTAATGAGGGTGAGTTAGCAAAGCCTTGGTTTTAGGTGGGATCTGAGTAAATTGTGGAAATGAGGCCTAGAGTGTGAAGTTGGGAGATGATTATGTGATATGTGGAGTTACACCCACTCGCCTTTACCGGGAGTGGAGGTGATTTTTTCACCCACTCGCCTTTACTGGGAGTGGAGGGGTCATACGGAGGTTGGATTATATGTGGATAGCCTTACTCCTGCCAGGGACGGGGGAGGTGAGAGGCCCGGCGTACAGTGCCCGTGTCCACTGCGTCGTGTGCTATATTCACCCCAAATTTGGGTTGAAGTCCAGGTCTTGGTATCACACAGTTTACCCATGTCCCAATTAATTCAATTATAAAGTAATAAAATAAGAATTTGCTATGTTACTCATTCTGCTGGCAGCACTTCCCCTTCACTTGCCTGCTTCTTTGTGCATCTATGCCATACCACAGGCACTTGTACTTGTCTTACAAATAGTGTTGCTTGAGCACTGGTGTTATTATTATTTTTATTATTCATGCTAACCCTTTCTTGCAGTAACTCGACATTGGACCGCAGGTATGATTTCCTTGTTTTTGCTATTTAACTTTCATTATGTCACTTAGTTACATGCTCTATTTCTCTTGGCTTGCCTTGTGGATTGATAATCCTTGGAATGGCATTCCAAATCCAAGTTGGTTCCTACTGGGGCACGCATTGACGTGCTCCTCTATATTTTTCAGGTAGCAGTGTTATCATGGTTGGTGGTGACTTGGAGTTGGGTTCAGCAGTAGCACTTGGCGTGAGCAGTATTTGTGGTATGATATGGTTGGTTTGGGAGGTGGAGAATGACTGTGTATATGCAGTGGAGTACCTAGATTATGTATATAAATGGAAGTTGTTATCTATATGTTATGTTGTTGGTGTTCCTTATTATTCATGAAGTTGTTTTAACATTATTATGGAGCTTCACTTATACTATCCCAGCATGTACGCAGTGGCCTGCTTATGTAGTTTCTTCTTCCTCTCTCTCTCTCTTTCCTCTCTTATCACCCTCACTCTTCAGGATAATTGGAAAGAAAAAAAATTAAATTATAGATACTGGGTATTCTGGGGAACGAGGCGTGACAAGCTCGGTCGAGTGATGATCGACTCGATCGAGTGGCCTGTGAAACAGACTCCAATTGCCCCTAGAGCTATCAACTCTCACTCTCTAATCCTCATCTCCTCCAATCTTCTTCCTTGCCTTGCCGAACACCTATGAAACCTGGCCAATGATGTTCCGGACGTCTCGGATGTGTCCGTGTCCTATAATTGCTTCGATTTGCTCCAAAGTTCCTGAAAATCCACAAATCTTTACGAAACTCGAATATAGCATTAAAACGCGATAATATATGAAAATATGAACTTTGGATGGCGAATATGATATGAAATTATGTAGTAAATATATGGAAAATATGGACACATCAAAATCCCCCAAGCTTACCTCTTACTCGTCCTCGAGGAAGACAAATAGGAGGCTCGCCGGGCGATAAAAATAAGAAATAGGAAAAGGATGAAAAATGGAGGGAGGCGCTAGATTATTCGGTCAGATCTCAAGCCATAAGCTACATATCACGATACTCCAAAAAATGAAACGTATGCTATAGATATTTCATATCTTATAAAAATTTCGGTATTTGCAAGCTTTTAAGAGCAAAGAAAGGGACTCTAAATTCATACAATCAATTCATATCAACTTCATGCATTTCATAGGATCTGATATACGAATGTTGGCGATGCACTATTCAATTAAATGTTATAAATGAAGCATATAAGAATCATGCTAAGCATGCAATAAAGAATGGTTAGAAGTAATGGCATTCACATATTCACGTCGAATCATAAGAAATCTCCAAGCTACGTTATTTCGCTAAGTTTAATCATTATCAAACATCCCCATCATGTACAACACTCTAATGTCGAACTCACTCATATGGTCAAAAGAATTCACCCTCCAAGCTTAGCTTGAGGCATCACATCTAAGGGAAAAGAATAGGAAAAATGAGATTTTGGCCTTGGTTTTCCCAAGTATTTTTTGTAGCTCCAAGTAATGAAACTAAGAATTTTTCTTTTCTCTTTTTTCTTCTTCTTTTTCTTTCTTTTTTTCTTTTTGGATTTTTTTGTAGGAGCTATTTGATTTGTATTTTTTATTTTTGGCTCCTGGTTGGCTTTTTGGACTTTTTGGAGCTAACTTTTCTTTGTAATGGATTTTTGGGAATAGATGCGGTATAAGTCGCTGGAAGGGGTGAACTCAAGTGACATGTAGAGAAATAAAGAGATATGTGGAGAAAGAAATAATATAACACTCTTTTCACTCTAAAGTGTGCATGAACGGTTCAATAAGATAATGCTTCAACTAAAACTCATATGTAAGCATGGATATTATTAATCATCCAATGAATAATGAAGTCAGGCAGTAAAGATATCGCTCATATCAAGCATGCAGGAGAATGTGAAATAAGACAATAATGTGGATGCTTTAGATATACCAATGATGCGTGAATCTTGGTGCATTTCCAACAAAAGCATACTAAATACTAATCCATACATTCAGCTTCAATAGATTTCATGCATTCATTTAGAGAAGTCATCAAAAGCGATATATATGTAAGCACATGGATAGTAAGATACTGAAATACTCTAAATAGCATGGCAAGAGATATAAGCATCGTGAAAGATGCAAAAGCTAAAAGAGATATCACCATTCGGAATGTATCTAGCATAAAGGGTAAAGAAAAGCGGGATAATAAAATAAAAACAAGCATGCAAGCATACCAAAAGATGGAAAATGTGATGCTAAAGGGAAAAAAAATAAAACGGTGTAAAAAGGGTGGAAAATAAAAATAAAATGGGAAAAATGAAAAAGATGAAAATAAAAAGCGATAGCGCTCATCCCCCAAGCTAAACACAATAGCGTCCTCACTGCTGAGAACACGTGTGCAAGGTGGGAGAATGATGCTGGGGCGGGGTGGGCGGAAAATAAAAAATAAAAAAATAACTCAAAATAAGGAAACTATACAGAAGAAAGAGAAAAATGCATATGCATGTCCTAATGCCTATAATATGTACAAGCACACAAATGATGCGAATGATGCAATGATGGTATATGCATGTGTAGCAAAATGGGGTTCTCCCCCAAACTATGCAAGATCAAGGCCCCAAAAAGACAGATGGGCACAAATATATGGAGGGAAAAACATGAGCAGAAATAATATAAGGATCAAGCAGGGGTACCACTGTCTGGAGGTGGTGATGGGTCCCACTGCTAAGGACCAGAAGATTGAACAAAAGGTGCAGGCTCGATGTGTGTGTCGGCAGGCAGGTCAACAAAAGGCGCATCCGGCTCAATAGAAAGAGTGACAGGTCCTGCAGAAGCTTGAGAAAGAGGCACATTAAGCGGTTTGGGTGTGACTGGAGGAACATGATCGGGTCTAGCAGGAGGAGCATGTGCGAGTATAACAGCCGGTGCACGATGCGTCCTCAGAATACCGATAATGGTAGTGAGGTCCCACTCTACTGAATGTTGGTGGGTGGCGACCGTGCGTGCGATGGTGTCAAAGGCACGCCTCAAGGTAGCGACTTCGGTCTCCATTACAGTAAGACATGTGTCAGTATGGCAGGAGCCAGGAGGTGGACGTGCATCCCTAGGTGCACCTCTCTGAGAATGGGCTCGGACGTGTGCACCACGAGGCCTAAAACCAAAATCGGGAGAGGGTGGCCTAGGGGGATCTCGGCAGAAGATGGTAATGGAATGGATCCGAGATCTGGTGCAAAGTGTGAAGAAGCAGTAGCATCAGAAATGGGAGTCGTCGTGGCAATAGAAGTGGTGACCGACACCATGACGCTATCAGTGAAGACAGCTGATGCGTGGACAGAAGTAGTGCCAGGAAGTGTAACTGTGGATGCCGAAGTGATAGGATCGAAAGTGATGGGGTCCACAGAGACAGATAGTGTATTGGCAGAGTCAAAAGTGGTAGGGACAACAGTAGTGGGGATAGGCTCCGAAATAGTGGAAGGAGAAGGCTTGGGAGCATCAGAAACAGACGTGCCCTCAGGTCCGGGCACGAAAGAAAGTGAGGTAGTGACATCGGGGACAGAGGTGTGGACAGCCTCGGAAGTCACTACGGTGGTGGTGGGCATGGAAGTGGTGGTGGCGGGAGCACTGACAACTGTGGGGACTGAAGTGCTCGCAGGCCGGGCGGCTAGAATGGCAGCGATATCGGGATCCTCATCAGAGCTAAGCACCCAGTCATCGGCGTCCTCTACGGCGATTGGTCCTCCGGGGGGCTCAAGCTCATGGAGGGGAGGGATGGGGAAAATTCCAGGTATGACCTAGTCAAGCATGACTGGGGCTACAGCAGTAAGATCAGGGGGGCAGATACATATGGTGCTTGCGACGGGTGCCCAAGAGATAGATCCAGTGGCGCTCACCGTGCGGCTTGATGATGTGCATCCGAGCAAGCACATCGAAAGTCAGTCGGGTAGGCCTGGTGGGTGCCACTAGTCCTGCAGGAAGATCCATGCCGAGCATGGAGGCAAAAAATGGTGAAGAAGCCGTCGTAACAGATATCTGTCGTGGCGGCAGCGATCTGGAGAAGGCGGTGACATAGCCAGGCTGCTGTGTCAGCGAGTAGGAATGGGTGGATCTAGCCATCTGGGTGGCGGCGTAGAAGTCGGGTCATCCCTATAAGATGGGCAAGCTGAGGTAGTGAGAGGGTCCCGACCTCTGGCCTAGAGACTAGGGTGGTGGCGAGGTGGTGCTAGGCGTAGCAGAGGCATGGGTGGACTATGGATGAGAACTTAGCTTGGCTGGGGCTATATCCTCAGAGGCATGTGATGCGACGCCAGAACTGCTCGGCGTGGAAAGAGGTAAGCTCCATGTCAGGGCCGTACGCTCTGGCAGGGTCGAGGATGGGATGAAAGTGGAAGTGGGCTTGGATCATGGCGAGTGTGACCACGACGTCACGATCGAGAAACTGGAAGCAGATGTCGTCACCCTCTCGTTCGATGAAGCTCATTACCTCGAGGGTGAGGCGCGTGTAGGTGGGTGCATGCATGGCTAGGAGGTGATCGAAGCCAATGGTCTGGTATAGCCTATAGACACCCTGAAGGATGCCAAGGCTAACGATGGCAGAGACGGATGCAAAATGGGTGGGGATGATGGAACGATGGGAGATGGTGACGACACACTTGCAGTGAGCGTCATCCCTGAAGACGATACCGTACATCCTCAGGGTGTATGGGGGGTAGATGTGCAGGTGGTGGTGAGGGATAGATAGTGGGAATGGGAGCAGTGGAAGTGCGTGGGACCTCTATTGCTAGAGGCATGGGGATGGGGATCGTGTGGGTGAGGGTAAGGACGTGGAGTCGTCTGAGTGCTCCATAGGTGATGGTGAACGGCGGCGATGACGCGACGGCCGAAAAGAGGAGGAACCTGGGTCGTCGGCCTTACTCTTCTTGGCCCGGGGCTTCCTAGGTCGCAACCTAGGCAGCATCATGTGATTATGGTGCGGCTAAGCTACGAGAACACGATATATGGTACTATAAAGTAAAAGTGGAAGGAGTATACCGATATTGAGAGTCACGGTGAAATCGAATGTGAGAGTATGCGTGCGAAGCCTCGATGCTAAAAATCCCTCAAGCTATCCCAAACCCTAGCTTCTCCTCGAAGAGGTCCAATAGTACCTGTAATGAATAATGAAGATGATATTAGTATGTAATAAAGAAATTAAACGAGGTTTGGGGTTCTAAAATAGAAAATATTAGGAATATGGTTTGAATTGAGGAGAAATGGGGAGAGAGATAGATCTGGAGAGAGAGAGAGAGAGAGAGAGAGGAAGATGAGGGGTGGAGATAGGGGAGGGGTTCGGACGAGCTGGGCAGAGGGCGGCACTCGAGTGGCAGGTGCGGTGGCACTCCGGTCGGAGTGATCGGAACGAGAGGCGACGGTTTGGGTGAAAGGGGGAGCTCGGTCACTGGGTTTGATTAGGATTAGGGTTTGGGTCGAGTGGGATTGGATTTTAGGTAAGCCGAGTTTGGTTCGATTTAGGTTGTGGGGCCCTCTCCCTTTAGTCGCTGATCGATTGAGCAGCGATAGCTGCTCGGACGAGCTAACAAGTTAGGAAAAGAATTTAAAATTTGAACCCTAGGTAGCGCCCAGCAACTCGACCGAGCTGCTTACTCAGCTCGGTTGAGCTGAATTAAAACAGGGTAGTGATTTTCAGCTCTTATTGCTGCCACTGTAGCTCGACCGAGTAGGGTAGCTACTCGGTCGAGTCCATTAAACTTTCAGAGCGCCCTTTTCAGCATATTGGGCTCTTACTGTAGCTCGGCTAAGCAGGGTAGCTACTCGGTCGAGTCCAATTGATTTTCAGAGCGACTTTTTCAGCACTTTTGGACTCCTACTATAGCTCTACCGAGCAAGGTAGCTACTCGGTCGAGTCTAATTGATTTCCACAACGAATTTTGAAGCACTTTTGGACTCATACTGTAGCTCGACTGAGCAGGGTAGCTACTCGGTCGAGTCCAATTGATTTCCAAAGTGATGTTTTTCCCCTTTCCTCCAGCTTACTGTAGCTTGACCGAGTAGGGTAGCTGCTCAGTCGAGTGACATTGTGTTGTCTCCCAAGCTAGATTTGGCTCTCCTCGTCATTTCTTCTTGGCTCTTTCTCCACAGTTTCATCGTTTGGCGTGTGCTCTCTATTTCTCACCTGTACAAGTCAGAACACATCAGAAATTTTTATATTTTTATATTTTATGATTTTCCAGTGAAGTAAAAATGTTTTTATTTTGGTTTTTGAAGGAAAAGAAGAACAAAAAGAAATAAAACTAAAAAGATAAAAATTTCGGGTTGCCTCTCGATCAGCACTTGTTTAAATTCGTAAGCTTGACTCCCTCAAGATTTTCAATGATGCTTGTCGATGTTGGATGCAGACAAAATACACCCATCATGCTTCCCAATGAGGCCTTGCGGTGGAAGTTGGTGCACCTCTCCTCGTCGGTAGTCAGCGACCGAATAGATTGTAGCCTCCGGTTGTTGATCAAGCAATGGTATATCCGGTGGCTCCTCATCGAGTACTCGCAAGTAAGTGGCCAACACCTTGTTGTGTACGACATCATCGTCATCGTCTAAGCTTGTCCTCATGGGTTTTTAGAGATCTCCTCCATGGTGTATTCGTCAGTAGCCTCGTCCTCTAGGAGTTCTAAGTAGCTTGTATCCTCGCATGGGAAGCGCTCCTTTATTGATCTTTGGAGATGGAACTCGACCTCAATGTTGCCAACGTTCATAGATAGCATCCCCTCACGGACGTCGATCAAGACTCTGGTCGTCGCCATGAATGGACGTCCCAAAATAATCTGAGAACTCCCCTTCTTCGGCATGTCCATAATCACGAAGTCTACCGACACGCATAGTCCTCCCGGTATTTGTAGAATGATGTCGTGTGTAATATCGACTGGGTAGGTAATAGATTGGTCCGCCAATTGGATGCTCATGTCCGTAGGCTCGAGTTTCATTCCCTTCAACCTCTTGAAGATGGAGAGCGGCATCAAACTAATGCTTGCCCCCAAATCGATCAAATCTCTGTCAATAGGGGTGCCGCCTAAGGAGCATGGTACCGTGAAGCTTCCGGGATCCTGTAACTTCTTAGGTAGGGAATTCTTGATGATGGATGTGCAATTATCCGCTAGCTTAACCGCTTCTTGCTTACGCTTCTCTGCTATTAGATCTTTGAAGAATTTGGCATAAGTGGGGATCTCTGTAAGCGCATCCAAAAAGGGGATATTCAATTGGATACCCTTAAGTAGCTCTATAAACTTGGCATACTTTTTCTCTAGCTTTGCCATTGCTAGTCTCTGAGGAAAGGGGGTGGAGGACAGCTTTCCTTATCCTTAGCGGTATCCTTTGGAACTTGTGTTTCTGAAGTAGTAGCATTCGCCGGTATCGTAGTGGTAGTAGGCAAGGTGGAAGGTAAAGCCTCCCTCTCTCCAATAGCAAGTGGCTCCTCCGTAGCTCTCTCCTCGTCCTCAACCGTAATAGGTGCTGAAATAGCAGTGATATCTTCCTCTTGAGTTGGGATAGCTGATTTTTGGCTCATATTCTTAGAGACCGGTGCGATTGCAATATCTGTACTCTTTCCTCCCCTCGTGGTGATCGCAACCACCGAGTTCGCTTGCCCCTCGGATTTGGCTCAGGCTGAGAGGGCAATCTCCCTTGAGTCTTCATGAGTGGGGACATTTGGACCTTCTGTTCATCCTTGGAGGTGTTTAGATTCCTAATACGCTGAATTTTCGGCATGGATTTTCGCTTGCTCGCTCATAAAGGTGTCTAAGGTCGCCTCTATATTGGGTTTTGGAGCCGACGGTGGGTATTGTTACTGTGGTGGGTGATTGTAGTACCCCGACGGTCTATAAGGCCCAGATGGCCTAAACACATATTATTGTTGCTATGGAGGCGGCCCTTGTTGCTGAGGAGGTTGTTGTGGCCTTTATTGGGTTGGAGATTGCAATGCTCCATTTGGGTTGCCATAAGAAAAATCGGGATGATTTCTCGCCGTCGGATTTTGCCTTTGATTTCTCCCCTCTCCTCCCATATAATGGACTTGCTCTGCCGGTACGTCCGTTCCTTCGCAGGACACTTCTATTGGGTCATACCCTTGCTCGACGTAGTCTTCATGAGTAGCATATACCAAAGCTCTAGGAGCGAGGGGAATAGCATCCAACCTCTGTTCTATCCTTGCTACCTGCTTACAGAGCGTCTCGAGTTGCCCATCTAGGTGCATTGCTATCTTCACCTTGGGACCCTTAAGTGTTGAGCGTTCATCGCCCCATAGTTGGTTGTTGGAGGCCATTTGTTCCAACAAACATATGGCCTCCTCAGGTAGCTTGTCCAAAAGAGCACCTTGAGTGGAGGCGTCGATGATCATCTTGGTATCTGGCTTGAGCACATTATAAAAGCTCTAAATAAGGTCCCACTCCTGGACTCCATGGTGGGGGCACTGGTGCTGCAGATCCTTGAATCTTTCCCATACTTCATATAACGACTCCGGTGGGAGTTGCTTAAAATTGGTGATCGCCCCTCTGATCCTCACCATTTTGGACGGTGGATAGAACTTGTTAACGAAGGCCAATGCCAACGATTTCCAAGTTATGAAAGTATTAGAAGGGTGCGCCCTCAACCAATAAGAGGCCTTGTCCCTTAGAGTGAACAGAAATAATCTGAGTTTTATTGCATCGTCGCTCACGTCTTTGACCTGGAAGGTGTCGCACTTCGGCAAGAAGAATTTTATATGATGGTTGGTGTTCTCATGTGTGTAGCCATGAAAGGGGTCTTGCTGCATCAGATTAATCAAGCCAGTCTTCAATTCAAAGCTTCTTGTCGCCAGCTGCGGCCTCAAGATGGAAGATGTACTATATATATTTGGCTTTATGTGGTCCTGAATGGACCCAGTACGTGAAGGAGTAGTATTGTCGTCTGTGATTTGGTTCTATGATAATCTGATTCCTCTTTTCAGTTCTGAGTCTTCTCGCTATCCTTTCAATCTCGGGGTCGGATAATAATTCTTCGCTAGAGCCATCGAGGTGAGTGTTCATGCACAAGCAAAAAATCAGAGAAAACCCGTCAATAGCAAAGGAATAAAAAGAATAAAAATATGAAAAGATAGAAGATGGTAAGAATTGATAAAAAATTCTTCAATAAAGAAATAAACACAAGTAATAACTGTTACCTCCCCGGCAACGGCGCCAAAAGCTTGATGCACCCAGAATTAACCTCAAAACCCACCTAGTTATGACACGAATCACACGGAGATAAATCCCTGCTAACAGTGCCAAGGGCTAGATGTGTTCCTAAATTAACCACAGAAATTACTGCAAGTGCACGGTGTCAGGCTTTGAAGTATAGAAAGATGTCGAACCCACGGGGAGTTGAAGTTAATTAACTTGGGTATTTTACAAATCTCAGAATAATATCATCATGTGGTTGCCACAAAATATCTCTTATCAAGATTATCAACAATATAAAAAGACTAGGGCATTAGGACTCACCACTAGGATCGAAGGATGTCGATGCTAGGTTAGGGTTCTTACGTTGGATTGGATTTATTTAGGAGAGATTGTCACATCTAAAATGTATAACTCATGGCCAACTATCGTCGTGCCACTCGTCTAACGTATCACATGCTTAGCCCCACCATCATGGATGGCCTCACACACAATCCGTGCATTAAAATCGAAAACTACTCTCAATCTATACTCACGCCACTATCGTGGATAGAGCTTCAATCTGTGAATTGGTGGCTCTCATTGACGCTACTATTGTAGACATCAATTAGTGATGTAAGACGTCGGTGGAGACCATCAAAGAACGCACCACAATCGGGGTCACGAACTCCGATTGAATTCACTAACGTGCATATTAAGTTCATAGGATATCCGTCCAAAGTGCATGTCATTGTCGTAAACACAAACCCTATTTAGAATCTCCTACAAACTTGGCTAGATCAACCAAATCACATCCCTTTTATACCAAAACAACATTAAAATCCTAACTTTACCTCTAAATCCTAAGATCCTAGGGCTAATCCATTAGCCCTAGAAAAGACTACTCATGGATCATAGAGATGACAATAGAAAATTCGATAAAGGCTAGAGAGATCAACATCGAAATTGAAGACATTAAATAAAGCATGTAAAAAGGGAAGATCGTTACCAAAACGTCATAGATATACAGAGAATTAACGGCACAAGATTCCAAGTAAAAGTGACTAATAAAAATATGAACTTTGTCTTCTACAAAATAGCGACGGTTAAGAACTCTCTTCTTGGATTAGTTAATTCCCTGGTCGTGTCCGCTGGACCGCAATGACACGAATCAGGATTATATGACACCCTGAACTATACCTAAGTCTAATACGTTAATAATCTTTTTAAAGATAAAACGTAGCCCTCCTTGTTTTAGAACTTGGCAACTATAGGATCCATGTTACAGCTGTTGAGCACACTCAAGCTGTGACAGGGCAACCTTATAGAAACCAACTTCTTAGTACATATGATGTAGTCTAAGCCTTAACCCAAACCGTCGTATCGTGAATACACCGAGCACCGGCACAAGTTAAGCTAGACATGAAAATAAGGGTCCGACTAGGCTACCATTATGATTTGGATGAGCACACTCATGATCATAATTGTCTAGGGGTAAAATTATATAGGGAATCATATTTAATATGATTGACGAAGAGTTCATCTACCGACTGCAAAGTCAAACAACTTGTTGAGCACACTCAAGGTTATGAGACTCAGGGTGGTTGGGTCCCTCTCCCACAAAATTTTAATTATAATAAATTGTTTTATTATTATGGCTTAAAATTCTTTAAAATAGTGGGAGAATATAGTTTAATAAAAATCTATTAAACTATACAAGAACATATGCTAATTCATATTTATTAATAATGTAGTATGGAGTCTGGTCTAAAATTCTTTATCGAGAAGAACGTGCTAGATGGGATAAACTACAAGGATTGGCTTAGGAACATAAAAATGGTCCTCTCGCTAGCCGGGATTGGATACATACTGACTAAAGACGCTCTGGAAAGCCCTGACGAGGACGCCACCAACGAGGAGAAGAATGCCTACAAGCAGTACCAAAGGGATGCAGAGAAGTCCAGGTGCCTTACTCTGGCCTCTATGACCAATGACCTGCAAAGAAAGCACGAACATATGGATGTTCGTAGCCTGCTTTTGAACGCAGAGGAATTGTATTGCAAGCGTTTGACGTCCCCTAGATTTAGCAATATATGCAGTAGGATCGGGGATATCAGATTTAAATATTTATAACCGTAGGCGCATGGTGTTGTAGTGTGGATTGGGGGTCGAACTCAGGGAGTCGTGTGGTGTGCTTGTTGTCAAGAAGGAACCGGATCACCCGATGGGTAAGCTAGCCCGATCAATCGGCTGGTTGTCACGAAATAGAAATACGAAGGATGTAAGATATAAAAGGGAACCAAGGACTTTGGTTTCCACCCGATCATGTGCCCTCTCTATTACGACCGTCGGATAGGATTACGATTGGATTTTAGGGTTTAGTGGTGAGATGTTGCCTCTAAGAGTGATACCTAGCGTCCCATGGGCCCGATATTTTGGTCGATGCCCAGGATGATACTCTAGGTCTACCTGGGTTCGGACGGTAGGCATTCCCATGTCCATTAACACCGACCGACTCTGGGAGCACTAAGCTCGCAACGATTACTCCCAACATTTCATCATGTCGTTCCCACGTGCTAGGATTCAATGTCTACGCTAGGGGTGTGAGCTGTGGTTAGGGGATCAAACGCCAGTTTTATTTCCCCTTGGCCCGACGGTCAGAGGCAGTCTTTCTCCCTCCAATAAAAATAAAACGCCATGCGTAACCATCTAAATCCCTAAATCCTATCGAAATCCTAATCATATGGTCGTTCTAGAGAGAACCCACGAAGGGGTTTCCACCAATGCCCTAGATTGGGGAACTACTCACGATTCATAGCAAAAATATCAACACAATAAAATTTAGCCATCAGAATCAAAATCAGGCAATAGAATTACGGAACAAATAGTATTAAGAACGAAATATCAAAGTTACAGGACAATTAGAAAACTTACAAGATACAATAAATTCCGAGCCGTCAAAAGCCCCAAAAAAAGACAGAAAAAATAACTGGCTCTCGTTCAGGGAAAAACCTAGGGCTATTTATAGAAAACACGACCACCCGATCAGTTGAAGCATCAACCAATCGGGTGAGCCGACAGTCGACTTTACCTTCAGCTCTTCAGACACTTCACCCGGTCACTGAACTGATCGGGTGAGCTCATCGGGTCATGCGATGGGAAATTTGGCTACAAATGAATCGATCGGGTGAGATGTCACCCGATCGGTTGGAATTAAGCTCCAAAAAAACAGAGAGCACTGACGGACTCACCCGATCGCTGAACCGATCGGGTGAGCTCTTTTCTTCTTCTGCTTCTGTCTGGGTCGGATAATCGTGCACCAACCGATCGGTTGGCTCTGTCCAACCAATCGGTTGAGGGCTGATATATGGAATTCTTCGACGTTTGGCACACGGGATCGTGCGTGACACTTCCCGTTGCTCCGGGGGCTCATGATATCTGCTTTATATGTCCCCAACGCTGGCAATCCCATGCATTGGCACTAAAACACAAAGAAGTGAAAGAAAACTAGATCGCTCGTCAGAGCCAACGAAATCAATTACATCACATTAAGCAGGCATGCGATAAACACATCACTAAACCCAGAATATGAGTCTATACAAGTGTCGCGGGCCCACCTGGTGAAGCGCGAGTGAGTGTGGTCGTGAGCTAGCAGACGGTGTCACTATCTAAATTGTGCAATAAAGCTCCATATACACATACCCAAGGAATGACCCAAATATCGATTCAATTCGAATAAGCGGTGAATAATAGCTCAAGCATGCATGAGAATAGAATAAGAATCGAAGCGTATCATGTGTAGGGGACTCGACTGCTAGGAACTAGAAGATCACCGCACTATAGCCTAAATAATTGCTAAAAATTCCTATGCCAAGTGTGTTCGAAAACGAAGGAGGTTGAGAAGTGTGGATTAGAACATTTGGTGCAATTTCTCGCCTTCCGTTTATTCTCGGTGGATAGGAATGATATTCACAACGGAAATTTTTTGGGTTTTGGGTATTTGTATTTTTTTTGGTTTTTGGCTACACATATTTTTTCTTTTCTTTTTCTTTTGGATTTTTCTTCTCTCTCTTTTTTTCTTTTTGGGCTTTTGGATTTTTGGCTATGTACTTGTGTACTCTATCAAGTGGGAAAACAATACACAACGAGGAGATTTGCACCAAGTAAAACAAAAAAAGAAATCGAATTCTAAACTCTTGGGCAAAAGAAAATTTTTCTCGCTGAGCATATGCTAAATGTGTTATCCTAGTCCTATTGGTAGAGTCCAGACACATGCGAATTGAAGTGTAATACATATATATATTTCATGCACAGAGAAGCAGATAGTAGAAGCAAAATACAGCATATTTGAAATTGAAGCATGATAGTCTAGGGGTCAACCAAGGACAGTTATATAAAGACAAAATCACAAAGTAGAAGCACACCAACTAGCTAATCACGACAAACAACTCACACAAAAGCAAAGTGAATTCACGAAGCATGAAATGCAATAGGACTCGGCTTCCTATGGTTAGTGAAAGTGATTATCGTAGCTAAACTAATGGTGTGTGCGTAGATCCGTGGCAATTCATCATGTGGGGTCATCTCTAGGAGAGTGAGAATAAAAAGAAAGAAAGAAAAAGAAAAACACGATGAAAACAACTCAAAACGATGAAAAAGACACAACTGACGCATAAAGTGCGACTTCCCCAAGCTGAAACTTGCATTGCCCTCAATGCAATAGTAGTAAATACGGGAGGGCAATGAAAATGGGAGGAAAGTACGCACTGACACAAAAAGATGAAAAACATGAAAGACCCACAAAACGAAACAGAAAAATAAAGAAAAAGAAACACACAAATAAAAGAAATAAAAACACATCCAAAGAAGACATATAAACAAGCACACGATAATGACATCTCACGACATCACACACAAAAATCGATTTCCCCCCAGCTGATCATGACAATGCTAGCAAAAATGTGTGATCATGGTGATGCAGAAATAATGGGCTAGGGGGAAAATCGGAAGAGAAAAAGAAAGAAATCAAAATGCAGGAGAGGAAGTGTCCTCGTCCTCCTCGGAAGAGGATGGGGGGTGTGGGCGGGAGAGGTGATGGGTGTGCGGAGAAGTGGAGAAAGGGATGGATGGATGGGTGCGGTGGTCGTGTGGATGATGGGTGGAGTATCAGTGGTAATGGTAAGTGGGAGGGATATGGCGACCAATATGGTAGGAGTGGTTAATGATTTCGAGCGCACAACTAACTTCTTGTGGCGCGAATATGCTGTGGTGATGGACGAGGGTGGTGGGAGTGTAGGATCTACGGTACTGGTCGTGGGTGGAGAAGAAGTGTAGGGAGGGGGGATGATCACCTAGGGGGATGGAGGAGGTGATGATCGTGATGGAGGAGGAGATGATCGTCGAGGATGCGAAGGAGGTGGTGATGGTGTTTGAGTAGGTGGGGGTGGACTGTGAATGTGTGTAAGGATACGGAGAATGGTGGCCACGTTTCGCTCGAGTGCGAGGAAACATGGGTGTGAGAGGAAGGAAGTGGATGGGTCTGAGGAGGTAGAGGTAGATGCGCTAGTGCGTAGAGCAGCGAGCTCGGCCTCGAGATCGAGGCGAGCAGAGGTGGTCTGACAAACAGCAGAAGTGGTGCCAGCGGCAGTGGTCGTGTCGGCACTGGAGGCAAGGCTTAAGAGGGCCGTAGTGAGTGCCTTAGAAGAAACAGCGGTAGAAGCCGGGGTCATGACACTAGGGCTAGCCTCGGGATCCTCCCTGAACGCAGGGATATCCTGCACACCTAAGTGGGCAACAGGGGACGGTGGTCGTGGTGCGTCAGGGAGTGGAAACTGAAGATGCAACCCCCCCCCCAACAAACTCTGGGTCAGGAAGAAACGACCAGTCTGCCTCAAGATGAATAAACATACGACCAGGATTAGGTAGAGTGTATATGGGGCAGGGGGGTGGCCATAGTAAAAGACATACCGACCCTCGCCTTACGGCTTGATCATGTGGGTGTGCCGCAGGACATCAAGATCTAGATATGTAGAACCTGCGGCATGAGGCAAATCATGGGGGATAACGACGTTGAACGTGAGGTGTAAGGCAATGAGGGTAATGAGGACCCCGCAACAATATTTACCCTTGTCAGCGCGGCTAATATCAAGGAGTTTTTGAATTAGCCATGCACCGCCATTAAAAGGTACGCTCGGGGCCTCGAAAGCGATCCCATCAACGCCGGGAATGAAATCAAAAGTCATAGCCCAAAGGATAAAAAGGTCAGGGACAGTCACGGTCCCGGACTCATCCCGGGGAAAGAAAGTGCTGGATATGATGCGGTGGGCTAGACGAAAGACAGTGTGGATGATTGAGGAGGCCTTGGCCTTGCCTCGAGGATAATGATCATGAAGGGTGAGGCGACTCCAAAAATAATTGACATCGAAGTCACGATGAAAATCATAGGGACGGATATCGGCACCGAGAATGGGGAAACCGAAAATGCTGTCGATGGTGTTCACGTGGGTGCGGTAGTTTCGGTTTCGTAGGCGGAAATCTATGAGCGACCCCCCCCCCCCCCCTCAGTTTTTAGAGTCGAGAGGAATTCGAGTGTGAGGGCAGGGTATGATGGTGCATGGGATTTAAATAAGCTTAGCCATCCTAGGTTTGCAAATAGAGTCTCGACAGAGGAGAAGACTCCGAGATCGATCAGGGTTTGAGCGTGGGCAAACTTAGTGGATAAATGCGATCGTTGGTTGAGTCGATTATAAAAATCTTTATGGGCTAGACTCGTGAAATGGATTCGCTGCGGGCCCATCAGCAGGTCTGCCACAGGAATGATGGGTTGGGATGGAGGTTGGGTAGGAGTAGAAGGAGGAGCACGTGCACTCGGTGGACGTGTGGACTTGCGTCTCTTGCGAGACAGCTCCTCTTCCTGCATGATCCCCTTACCCTTGTCTTTGGCCATGATAGTGTGGTGATGCAATATGAATGCGATACTATATGATTGCACACAATCAAACGACAATGGAGCAAAATGCAAATACTTGGGTAAAGTAAAAATAAATCTCAGGAGCGAGTGTACCCAGTATCGAAGCGATTCCTTACTCGTAAAAGATCCTACACCGTGCAATGGAGTAGTTTCTGAAGCTGCGGCACTTCAATCCAACAAGAGGGGAATTTTCGAAATTCTTGGGTTAGGGCTAGGGTTTTGGCGGAATTGGGGATAAAGTGTGGTAGATGGAGGATTCGGGAGGTCAGAGAGTGGTGGGGAAAGTGTGGAAAAGCAATCGGGAGTGGTGGGAGGTAGAGAGAAGGTCGTTTCAGGGAGATGGAAGTCGAATCGTTCGGAGGAGAGAGGAAGGGATTGAATGAAATGAAATCGAGTGAGGAGGGGTATTTATAAGGTGTAGGCGAACCGATTAGGTGAGATCTCACCTGATCGGTTGAGTTAATTTTCGAAAATTCTTGTTGGAAAGCAGCTACAAGCGAACCGATCGGGTGAGTTTTCACCCGATTGGTTGACCGCTTCACAATTTTCCCGAGGGCACTGTACTCTCCACCCGGTCTGCCACCCGATCACAGCTTCAGCTCAATCGATCGGTTGATTTAACTCCAAAGTTTCTCGAGAGCTCTGCTAATGTCACCCGATCTACCACCCGGTCACCCGCATGTGCCACCCGATCGGTTGGTTGGTGTCCTGATACGGCTGTCTTTAGATACAGCCCACCCGATCGGTTGATGCTTGAACCGATCAGGTGGGAGTAATTTCCTGACTAAACACAAAAAATCATCAAAGTCTCCCGACGAAAATCCCCATGGCAGAATTTATTCACCAAAAATAAGAAAACTAATCCAATAAATAATGACGAGGGTTCAGAACATGGGTTGCCTCCCATGAAGTGCTGTTATTTAAAGTCGTTTGCTCAACTCCCGGTATGTGATCTTCAAGGGGGTTGGTGCGGGTGATGCCCAATGATCGGCATCCTTTCAGCTTTTGGAGCAGCGGCCTTTGTTGGTGATAGAGGTGATAGGTAGATGCTCTCAACGATCCTCCCGATGTTGGTGTCCGGGGGCTTTTCCCTCACATTAGCATCAACCGTCACTCTTCGTAGGATCCGAACTTCATCGACAGTGAGCCCCATGGGCTATTTTCCCTTGCTCTTTGTTAGAGCAACCTACTTGAATCCGGAAGGAGTCGTCTGTGAGATACACACCTCCCCAGCTACTTCTTCTTCTTTCAACTCAATGTGTTCCACAAGGCCCCCAAGCTATCGAGGGGGTTCCTCGAGAGAACCTTCCAATCTCCAGCCTCAACGATTCTTTCTTCCTCAACATCCAGTAGATTACACCTTTGTTCCTCTGGAGGATGCTTCATTGACAGTCCCAAACAGTCAGGGACAGCTTCCCCTTCTTCACATCAATGAGTACGCCAGCTGTCGCCATGAAGGGCCTTCCGAGGATATTCGGGGTATGATTTTCCTCTGGCATGTCCATTACTTAAAAATCAACATGCACGTGTACGCCGCTGACATTCACTGGCAAGTCGTCCATAACCACCACCGTGTACTTCACCGATCTGTCTGCCAGTTGAAGAGTCATTCCGGTGGGCTCAAAGTCGCCAATTTTTATCCTCTTGTATAATGATAGAGGCATCAGACTCATGCTCGCACCCAAGTCGATGAACGCCCGATTGATTTTCACCTCTCCTATCGAGCATGGGATGGAGAAGCTCCCTGGGTCCTTGAGCTTTGGCAGATTCGCTCGTTGAATCAGAGCGCTGCACTCCACTGTCAGGACGACTTATCTTTCATTATACCCTTCGTTTCCAAATCCTTCAAAAATTTGGCGTATGAAGGGATGGTCTCTATAGCCTCTAGGAAGGGGATCTGCAAACTTAAGTCTTTCACCATATCGAAAAACTTGCCGTACTTCTCATCTATTTTCGCTTTGGCAAGTCTTTGGCAAAATGGCACCGCAGGTTTGAAGACTCTCAAGTTTCCCTCCTCATTCTTCTTATTTTCTTCCTCAGAAACTCCCTCGGGAGTCATAGTGTTAGATGCCGAAGCTCCATCGTCATTTGCTTTTAAATTTGGTATCCCATCGACCAACAAAGCTTCGGGTTCTTTAGTGGCATCCCTAGTCGGAATCTGTGTGCCGCTTCTCAAGACTATCGCAGACACATTCGCATGATCATGCATCAAGGCCAATGTTTGATTGGGCCCCCTAGGATTGACCTCCGACTGACCCGGCAATTGGCCGTGTGCCCTCTGAAGATTGGCCACTTGCAACCCCAGGTGGGTCACTTGATCGGCCAAAGCTTTCTGTCCAGTCTGCAGCTGCAGGTTAATCCTCTCCTGGTTCGATATGTATTGAGTCAAGAGAGTCTCGACCGAAGAGATTACATGTTGTGGGTTATATGGTTGCTGTTGTGGCGGGGGCTGCTGATTTCTAGGGGATATTGTTGAAACATCTGCTGGGGCTGTTGTTGCTATTGGTACAACTGCTGCTACTGCCGAGGTGGCTGATACAATTGCTGCTGCTGTTGCTGGGGCTGTTGGTATGATGCCCTATAGCTTAGGTTCGGGTGGTTCCGGTTGTTGGGAGAATACACCGGATTCGAGCTTGTCCTTGGGGGATAGGGCATGTTCCCCGTCGGGTATAGAAAAGAGCGCTCGCTTGATCCACCTGTGGTGCGATATCGTCACCATCAAAGTCTCCCAAGACTTCAGCTTCTACTGCCGCCACTTGCTGGGTATTGGCACCACCAGCTCCTATCATGAATGCCGAGATCTGGGTAGATAGCAAATCAAATTTGCTAGATAGTTTGTCGACCTCTTCTACTCAGTGCATCCCTCCAGATCTGGGCGTGGCGCGCTCATCGCACCATCTTTCATTATTAGATGCCATGTTCTCTAGAATGTTTCCGGCATCTTCTTCGTTCCTTGACATGAAGGACCCTCCAGCCGCGGCACCCATTGAGGATTTCAGATCATCCCTCAGCCCATTGTAGAACAAATTGATGATTTGCCATTTGGAGAGCTCATGGTGAGGGCATCTCTGTTGCATCTCTTTATATCTCATCCATGCCTCATGCAAGGATTCGTGGCTGGCTTGGGAGAATGAGGAGATCTCGCTCCTCAACTTCATAGTCTTCCCTGGGGAAAAGAACTTGTTCAGGAAAGCATTAGACAACTTCTCCCAAGTTGTAAAAGTATTGGGGTCCTTCCCCTTCAGCCATTGTTTGGCTTTGTCCCACAGAGAGAAAGGAAACAATCTAAGCCGGATGGCGTCAGCTGACACACCGTTGATTCTGAAGGTGTCGCACTTCTCCAGAAACGAGTCCAAGTGCTCGATTGGGCTCTCCATTAGGGCTCCTAAAAACTGGTCCTGTTGGATCCACGTCACCAACGACGGCTTCAGCTCAAAGTTTCCGGCCGTAATGGCCCGAGGTTGGATGCTAGACATGGACCCGATGGTCGGCATCGAGTACTCAAGCAAGGATTTCTGGGGAGGGGTATTTTCTCCCATGGTGGCAGCCTCGTCCCTTCTTCTTCTCTCGGCGTTCAGACCCCTCACGGTGGCGTTTATCTCTGGATCTAGAGGAATCAAGTCGTCAAGACTTCTTGTATTCCTGCGCATGAAAAATCAAGAAACACCCGTGAAGCACGTATGGTTTAACTTCATATAAAAAACAGAAAATAAAGAATAGAAAATAAAAATAAAATGTAGAATGCGAAAATTATCGTGTGGTCAGGATGTGAACTACTCTCTTGGGTTCACAGGGTCCTAAAAGAAACAAGCACGTTGCCTCCCCGGCAATGGCGCCATAAAGATTGACGTCCCCTAGATTTAGCAATATATGCAGTAAGATCGGGGATACCAGGTTTAAATATTTATAACCACAAGCGCACGGTGTTGTAGTGTGGCTTCGGGGTCGAACTCAGGGAGGTGTGTGTTGTGCTTGTTGTCAAGAAGGAACCGGATCACCCGATGGGTGAGCTAGCCTGATCAATCGGTTGGTTGTCACGAAATAGAAATACGAAGGATGTAAGATATAAAAGGGAACACAGGACTTTGGTTTCCACCCTATCATGTGCCCTCTCTATTACGACCGACGGATAGGATTACGATTGGATTTTAGGGTTTAGTGGTGAGACGTTTCCTTTAAGAGTGATACCTAGCGTTCCATGGGCCCGATATTTCGGTCGATGCCCAGGATGATACGCTAGGTCTACCCGGGTTCGGACGGTGGGCATTCCCATGTCCATTAACACCGACCGACTCTGGGAGCACTAAGCTCCCAATGATTACTACCAATATTTCATCCTGCCATTCCCACGCGCTAGGATTCAATGTCTACGCTAGGGGTGTGAGTTGTGGTTAGGGGATCAAACGCCAGTTTTATTTCCCCTTGGCCCGACAATCAGAGGCGGTCTTTCTCCTGCCAATGACAATAAAACGTCCCGCGTAACCATCTAAATTCCTAAATCTTATTGAAATCCCAATCTTATGGTCGTTCTAGGGAGAACCCACGAAGTGGTTTCCACCAATGCCCTAGATTGGAGAACTACTCACGATTCATAGCAAAAATATCAACACAACAAAATTTAGCCATCACAATCAAAATCAGGCAATAGAAATACGGAGCAAATAGTATTAAGAACGAAATATCAAAGTTACAGGACAATCAGAAAACTTACATGATACAATAAATTCCGAGCCGTCAAAAGCCCCAAAAAAAGACAGAAAAAATAAATGGCTCTCGTTCACAAACAAACCTAGGGCTATTTATAGAAAACACGACCACCCGATCGGTTGAAGCATCAACTGATCGGGTGAGCCGATAGTCGACTTTGCCTTCAGCTCTTCAGACACTTCACCCGGTCGCTGAACCGATCGAGTGAGCTCATCGGATCATTAGATGGAAAATTTGGCTACAAATGAACCGATCGGGTGAGATGTCACCCGATCAGTTGGAATTAAGCTCCAAAAAACAGAAAGCACTGACGGACTCACCCGATCGCTGAACCGATCGGGTGAGCTCTTTTCTTCTGCTGCTTCTTTTCGGGTCGGATACGCGTGCACCAACCGATCGGTTGGCTCTGTCAACCGATCGGTTGAGGGCTGATATATGGAATTCTTCGACGTTTGGCCCTCGGGATCGTGCGTGACACCTCCCGTTGCTCCGGGGGCTCATGATATCTGTTTTATATGTCCCCAACGCTGGCAATCTCCAGCATTGGCACAAAAACACAAAGAAGTTAAAGAAAACTAAAATCACAAGAGAATGGATACGAAACACCGGAAAACAACGAAAAATCACTAAGAAGACGTGTGTGAATATAAAATATAGACGCACATCAAAATCCCCCAAGCTGAACCCTTCCTCGTCCTCGAGGAAGACGAGTAAGAGTAGGAGCTCGGAGGGAAAAATAGAAAGGAAGAAACAGAAATAAAGAAAATAAAATCGTAGATCGCCCGTCAAAGCCAACGAAATCAATCACATCATATTAAGCAGGCATGTGATAAACACATCACTAAACCTAGTAATATGAGTCCATACAAGTGTCGTAGGCCCACGCGGTGAAGCGCGAGTGTGTGTGGCCGTGAGCTAGCAGACAGTGTCACTATCTAAATTGTGCAATAAAGCTCCATATACACATACCCAAGGAATGACCCAAATATCGATTCAATTCAAATAAGCGGTGAATAATAGCTCAAGCATGCATGAGAATAGAATAAGAATCGAAGCGTATCATGTGTCGGGGACTCGACTGCTAGGAACTAGAAGATCACCGCACTATAGCCTAGATAATTGCTAGAAAATTTCTATGCCAAGTGTGTTCGAAAACGAAGGAGGTTGAGAAGGTGTGGAGTAGAACACTCGGTGCAAATTCTCGCCTTTCCTTTATTCTCGGTGGATAGGAATAATATTCACAACGGAAATTTTTTGGGTTTTGGGTATTTATAGTTTTTTTTGGCTATACATATTTTTTTCTTTTCTTTTTCTTTGGATTTTTCTTCTCTCTCTCTTTTTTCTTTTTGGGCTTTTGGATTTTTGGCTATGTACTTGTGTCCTCTCCAAAGTGGGGGAATGGTACACGACGCGGGGATTTGCACCAAGTAAAACTAAAAAGAAATCGAATTCTAAACACTTGGACAAAAAAAATTTCTCACGAATCAGAGCATAAGCTAAATGGGTTATCCTAGTCCTATTGGTAGAGTCCCTACACATGCGAATTGAAGTGTAATACATATATATATTTCATGCACAGAGAAGCAGATAGTAGAAGCAAAATACCGCATATTCGAAATTGAAGCATGATAGTCTAGGGGTCAACCAAGGACAGGCATATAAAGTCAAAATCACAAAGTAGAAGCACACCAACTAGCTAGTCACGACAAATAACTCACACAAAAGCAAAGTGAACCCACGAAGCATGAAATGCAATAGGACTCGGCTTCATAGGGCTAGTGAAAGTGATTATCGTTGCTAAGCTAAGTGTGTATGTAGATCCGTGGCAATTCATCATGTGGGGTCATCTTTAGGAGAGGGAGAATAAAAAGAAAGAAAAAGAAAAACACGATGAAAATGACTCAAAAACGATGAAAAACACACAACTGACGCACAAAGTGCGACTCCCCCAAGCTGAAACTTGCATTGCCCTCAATGCAATAGTAGTAAATACGGGAGGGCAATGAAAATGGGAGGAAAGTACGCACTGACACAAAAAGATGAAAAACATGAAAGACCCACAAAACGAAATAGAAAAATAAAGAAAAAGAAACACACAAATAAAAGATATAAAAACACATCCAAAGAAAACATATAAACAAGCACACGACAATGACATCTCACGACATCACACACAAAAATCGATTTCCCCCAAGCTGATCATGACAATGCTAGCGAAAATGTGTGATCATGGTGATGCATAAATAATGGGCTAGGGGGAAAATCGGAAGAGAAAAAGAAAGAAATCAAAATGCAGGAGAGGAAGTGTCATTGTCCTCCTTGGAAGAGGATGGGGGGATGTGCGAGAAAGGTGATGGATGTGCGGATAAGTGGAGAAAGGGGTGGATGGATGGGTGCGGTGGTGGTGTGGATGATGGGTGGAGTATCGGTGGTAATGGTAAGTGGGAGGGATATGGCGGCCAATGTGGTAGGAGTGGGTAATGATTTCGAGCGCATAACTAACTTCTTGCGGCGCGAATATGCTGTGGTGAAGGACGAGGGTGGTAGGAGTGTAGGATTTACGGTAGTGGTCGTGGGTGGAGAAGAAGTGGAGGGAGGGGGATAATCGCCTAGGGGGGATGGAGGAGGTGATGATCGTGATGGATGAGGTGATGATCGTCGAGGAGGCGAAGGAGGTGGTGATGGTGCTGGAGTAGGTCGGGGTGGACCGTGAATGTGAGTAAGGATATAGAGAATGGTGGCCACGTTTCGCTCGAGTGCGAGGAAAATTGGGTGTGAGAGGAAGGAAGTGGATGGGTCCGAGGAGGTAGAGGTAGATGCGCCAGCGCGCAGAGCAGCGAGCTCGGCCTCGAGAGCGAGGCAAGCGGAGGTGGCCTGACGAATAGTAGAAGAGGTGCCGACGGCATTGGTCGTGCCAGCACCGGAGGCAAGGCCTAATAGGGCCGTAGTGAGTGCCTCAGAAGAAACAGCGGTAGAAGCCGGGGTCGTGACACTATGGCCAGCACCGGGATCCTCCCCGAACGCAGGGATATCCTGCACACCTAAGTGGGCGGCAGGGGTTGGTGGTCGTGGTGCATCAGGGAGTGGAAACTGAAGATGCAACCCCCCACAAACTCTGGGTCATAAGGAAACGACCAGTCTGCCTCAAGATGAATGGACATTCGGCCAGGATTAGGCAGAGTGGTAAATGGGGCAGGGCCATAGTAAAAGACATACCAACCCTTGCCTCGTGGCTTGATCATGTGGGTGTGCCATAGGACATCAAGATCTAGATATGTAGAACATGCGGCATGCGGCAAATCGTGGGGTATAACGACGTTGAACGCGAGGTGTAAGGCAATGAGGGTAATGAGGACCCCGCAACAATATTCTCCATTGCTGGTGCTGCTAATATCAAGGTGTTTTTGAATTATCCAGGCACCGTAACAATATTCAACATTAATAGGTACGCGCGGGGCCTCGAAAGCGATCCAGTCAACGCTGGGAATGATATCAAAAGTCATAGCCCAAAGGAAAAAAGGTCAGGGATAGTCACGGTCCCGGACTCATCCCGGGGAAAGAAAGTGCTGGATATGATGCGGTGGGCTAGACGAAAGACAGGGTGGATGATGGAGGAGGCCTTGGCCTTGCCTCAAGGATAATGATCATGAAGGGTGAGGTGACTCCAAAAATAATCGACATCGAAGTCACGATGAAAATCATATGGACGGATATCGGCACCGAGAATGGGGAAACCGAAAATGTTGTCGATGGTGTTCACGTGGGTGCGGTAGTTTTGGTTTCGTAGGCGGAAATCTATGAGCAACCCCCCCCCTCAGTTTTTAGAGTTGAGAGGAATTCGAGTGTGAGGACAGGGTATGATGGTGCATGGGAGTTAAAGAAGCTTAGCCATCCTAGGTTTGCAAATAGAGTCTCGACAGCGGAGAAAACTCCGAGATCGATCAGGGTTTGAGCGTGGGCAAACTTAGTGGATAAATGTGATCGTTGGTTGAGTCGATTATAAATATCTTTATGGGCTAGACTCATGAAACGGATTCACTGTGGGCCCATCAGCAGGTCCGCCACAGGAATGATGGGTTGAGATGGAGGTTGTGTAGGAGTAGGAGGAGGAGCACGTGCACTCGGTGGACGTGTGGACTTGCGTCTCTTGCGAGACTGCTCCTCTTCCTGCATGATCCCCTTACCCTTGTCTTTGGCCATGATAGTGTGGTGATGCAATGTGAATGTGATACTATATGATTGCACACAATCAAACGACAATGGAGCAAAATGCAAATACTTGGGTAAAGTAAAAAATAAAGTTCAGGAGCGAGTGTACCCAGTATCGAAGCGATTCCTTGCTCGCAAAAGATCCTACGCCGTGCAATGGAGTAGTGTGTGAAGCCGTGGCACTTCAATCCAACAAAATGGGAATTTTCGAAATTCTTGGGTTAGGGCTAGGGTTTTGGCGGAATTGGGGATGAAGTGTGGTAGATGGAGGATTCGGGAGGTCGGAGAGTGGTGGGGGAAGTGTGGAAAACAATCGAGAGTGGTGGGAGGTAAAGAGAAGGTCGTTTCAGGGAGATGGAAGTCGAACCGTTCGGAGGAGAGAGGAAGGGATCGGATGAAATGAAATCAGGTGAGGAGGGGTATTTAAAGGGTTTAGGCGAACCGATCGGGTTAGATGTCATCCGATCGGTTGAGTTAATTTTCGAAAATTCTAGTTGGAAAGCAGCTACAGGCGAACCGATCGGGTGAGTTTTCACCTGATCGGTTGACCGCTTCACAATTTTCCCGAGAGCACTGTACTCTCTACCCGGTCTGCCACCCGATCACAGCTTCAGCTCAACCGATCGGTTGATTTAACTCCAAAATTTCCTGAGAGCTCTGCTAATGTCACCCGATCTACCACTCGGTCACCCGCATGTGCCACCCGATCGGTTGGCTGGCGTCCTGATACGGCTGTCTTCAGATACAGCCCACCCGATCGGTTGATGCTTGAACCGATCGGGTGGGAGTAATTTCCAGCACAAACACAAAAAATCATCTAAGTCTACCGACAAAAATCCCCATGGTAGAATTTATTCACCATAAATAAGAAAACTAATCATACAAATAACGACGAGGGTTCAGAACATGGGTTGCCTCCCATGAAGTGCTGTTGTTTAAAGTCGTTTGCTCGACTCCCGGTATGTGATCTTCAAGGGAGTTGGTGCGGGTGATGCCCAATGATCGGCATCCTTTCAGCTTTTAGAGCAGCGGCCTTTGTCGATGATAGAGGTGACATGTAGATGCTCTCAACGATCCCCCGTTGGTGGTGTCCGGGGGCTTTTCCCTCACGTTGGCGTCAACCGCCACTCTTCGCAAGATCCAAACTTCATCAGCAGGGAGCCCCATGGGCTCTTTTCCCTTGCTCTTTGTCAGAGCTACCTTTTTGAATCTGGGAGGAGTCGTCCGTGAGATACACACCTCTCCAGCTACTTCTTCTTCTTTCAACCTAATGTGTTCCTCAAGGCCCCCTAAGCTACCGGGGGGATTCCTCGAGAGAACCTCCCAAGATCCAGCCTCAACGATTCTTTCTTCCTCAACATCTAGTAAATTACACCTTTGTTCCTCTGGAGGATGCTTCATTGACAGTCCCAAATCAAACTCAACTTTCTGGTCCCCGACATTCAGGGACAGCTTCCCCTTCTTCACATCAATGAGTACGCTAGATGTCGCCATGAAGGGCCTCCCGAGGATAATCGGGGTATGATTGTCCTCTGGCATGTCCATTACTACAAAATCCACAGGCACGTGTACGCCACTGACGTTCACTGGCAAGTCGTCTACAACCCCCACCGGGTACTTCACCGATCTGTCTGCCTATTGCAGAGTCATTCCGGTGGGCTCAAGGTCGCCAATTTTTATCCTCTTGTATAATGATAGAGGCATCAGACTCACGCTCGCACCCAAGTCGATGAGCGCCCGATTGATTTTCACCTCTCCTATCGAGCATGGGATGGAGAAGCTCCATGGGTCCTTGAGCTTTGGCAGATTCGCTCGTTGAATCAGAGCGCTGCACTCCGCTGTCAGGACGACTTTCTCTTTCCTTGTACCCTTCGTTACCAAATCCTTCAGAAATTTGGCGTATGAAGGGATGGTCTCTTTAGCCTCTAGGAAAGGGATCTGCAAACTTAAGTCTTTCACCATATGGAAAAACTTGATGTACTTCTCATCTATTTTCTCTTTGGCACGTCTTTGGGGAAATGGCACCGCAGGTTTGAAGACTCTCAAGTTGCCCCAATCATTCTTCTTCTTTTCTTTCTTAAAAACTCCCTTCGGAGTCATAGTGTTAGATGCCGAAGCTCCATTGTCATTTGCTTTTAAATTTGGTCTTCCATCGACCAACGGAGCTTCGGGTTCTTTAGCGGCCTCCCTAGTCAGAATCTGTGTGCCGCTTCTCAAGACTATCGCAGACAAATTCGTATGATCATGCGTCAAGGCCAATGTTTGATTGGGCCCCCTAGAATTGACCTCCGGCTGACCCGGCAATTAGCCCTATGCCCTCTGAAGGTTGGCCACTTGCAACCCCAGCTGGGTAACTTGATCGGCCAAAGCTTTCTTTCCGGTCTGCAGCTACAGGTTAATCCTCTCCTGGTTCGATATGTATTGGGTCAAGAGAGTCTCGACCGGAGAGATTACCCGTTGTGGGTTATATGGTTGCTGTTGTGGTGGGGGCTGCTGATTTCTCGGGGATATTGTTGAAACATCTGCTGGGGCTGTTGTTGCTGCTGGTACAACTGATGTTACTGCCGAGGTGGCTGATACAATTGTTGCTGCTGTTGCTGGGGCTGTTGGTATGGTGCCCTATAGCTCAGGTTCGGGTGGTTCCGGTTGTTGGGAGAATACGCCGGATTCGAGCTTGTCCTTAGTGGATAGGACGTGTTCCCTGTCGGGTTATAGAAAAGAGTGCTCGCTTGATCCACCAATGGTGAGATATCGCCACCATCAAAGTCTCCCAAGACTTCAGCTTCTACTGCCGCCACTTGCTAGGTATTGGCACCACCCGCTCCTACCATGAATGCCGAGATCTGGGTAGATAGCAAATCAAATTCGCTAGATAGTTTGTCGACCTCTTCTACTTGGTGCATCCCTCCAGAACTGGGCGTGGCGCGCTCATCGCACCACCTTTCATTATTAGATACCATGTTCTCTAGAATGTTTCCGGCATCTTCTTTGTTCCTTGACATGAAGGACCCTCCAGCCGCGGCATCCATTGAGGATTTCAGATCATCTCTCAACCCATTGTAGAACAAATTGATGATTTGCCATTTGGGGAGCTCATGGTGAGGACATCTCCGTTGCATCTCTTTATATCTCATCCATGCCTCATGCAAGGATTCATGTCTGGCTTGGGAGAATGAGGAGATTTCGCTCCTCAGCCTCATAGTCTTCCCGGGGGGAAAGAACTTGTTCAGGAAAGCATTGGACAACTTCTCCCAAGTTGTGAAAGTATTGGGGTCCTTCCCCTTCAGCCATTGTTTGGCTTTGTCCCACAGAGAGAAAGGAAACAATCTAAGCCGGATGGCGTCAGCTGACACACCGTTGATTCTGAAGGTGTCGCACTTCTCCAGAAACAAGTCCAAGTGCTCGATTGGGCTCTCCATAAGGGCTCCTAAAAACTGGTCCTGTTGGATCCACGTCACCAACGACGACTTCAGCTCAAAGTTTCCGACCGTAATGGCCCGAGGTTGGATGCTAGACATGGACCCGATGGACGGCATCGAGTACTCGAGCAAGGATTTCTGGGGAGGGGTATTTTCTCCCATGGTGGCAGCCTCGTCCCTTCTTCTTCTCTCGGCGTTCAGACCCCTCACGGTGGCGTTTATCTCTGGATCTAGAGGAATCAAGTCGTCGAGACTTCTTGTATCCCTGCGTATGAAAAATCAAGAAACACCCATGAAGCACGTATGGTAACTTCAGATAAAAAAACAGAAAATAAAGAATAGAAAATAAAAATAAAATGTAGAATGCGAAAATTATCGCATGGTCAGGATGTGAACTACTCTCTTGGGTTCACAAGGTCCTAAAAGAAACAAGCATGTTGCATCCCCGGCAACGGCTCCATAAAGCTTGACGTCCCCTAGATTTAGCAATATATGCAGTAGGATCGGGGATACCAGATTTGAATATTTATAACCACAAGCACATGGTGTTGAAGTGTGGCTTGGGGGTCGAACTCAGGAAGGCGTGTGTTGTGCTTGTTGTCAAGAAGGAACCGGATCACTCGATGGATGAGCTAGCCCGATCAATCGATTGGTTGTCACGAAATAGAAATACGAAGGATGTAAGATTTAAAAGAGAATCCAGGACTTTGGTTTCCACCCTATCATGTGCCCTCTCTATTACGACCGACGGATAGGATTACGATTGGATTTTAGGGTTTAATGGTAAGACGTTGCCTCTAAGAGTGATACATAGCATCCCATGGGCCCGATACTCCGATCGATGCCCAGGATGATACGCTAGGTCTACCCGAGTTCGAACGGTGGGCATTCCCAAGTCCATTAACACCGACCGACTCCGGGAGCACTAAGCTCGCAACGATTACTCCCAATATTTCATCATGTTGTTCCCACGCGCTAGGATTCATTATCTACGCTAGGGGTGTGAGTTGTGGTTAGGGGATCAAATGCCAGTTTTATTTCCCCTTGGCCCGACAGTCAGAGGCGGTCTTTCTCCTGTCAATGACAATAAAACGCCCCGCGTAACCATCTAAATTCCTAAATCTTATCGAAATCCCAATCCTATGGTCGTTCTAGGGAGACCCCACGAAGGGGTTTCCAACAATGCCCTAGATTGGGGAACTACTCAGGTTCATAGCAAAAATATCAACACAACAAAATTTAGCCATCAGAATCAAAATCAAGCAATAGAAACACAGAGCAAATAGTATTAAGAACGAAATATCAAAGTTACAGGACAATCAGAAAACTTACAAGATACAATAAATTCCGAGCCGTCAAAAGCCCCAAAAAAGACAGAAAAAATAACTGGCTCTCGTTCAGTGAAAAACCTAGGGCTATTTTGTAGAAAACCCGACCACCTGATTGGTTGAAGCATCAACCGATCGGGTGAGCCGATAGTCAACTTTGCCTTCAGCTCTTTAGACACTTCACCCGGTTGCTGAACCGATCGGGTGAGCTCATCGGGTCATGAGATGGGAAATTTGGCTACAGATGAACTGATCGGGTGAGATGTCACACATCGGTTGGAATTAAGCTCCAAAAACAGATAGCACTAACGGACTCACCCGATCGCTGAACCGATCGGGTGAGCTCTTTTCTTCTGCTGCTTCTGTCTGGGTCGGATATGCGTGCACCAACCGATCGGTTGGCTCTGTCCAACCGATCGGTTGAGGGCTGATATATGGAATTATTCGACGCTTGGCCCTCGGGATCGCGTGTGACACCTCCCGTTGCTCCGGGGGCTCATGATATCTGCTTTATATGTCCCCAACGTTGGCAATCTCCTGCATTGGCACAAAAACACAAAGAAGTGAAAGAAAACTAAAAATCACAAGAGAATGGATACGAAACACCGGAAAACAACGGAAAATCACTAAGAAGACGTGCGTGAATATATAAAATATAAACGCACATCAGTGTTCCAGAGCTGCCAGGTTTGAGGCCACGTGCAACCTTTGGGGAACCAAGATGACGACGGGCCCTGTGTAGGATCATGTTATCAAGATGATCGGCTACATAGAGGATACGGCCCAGCTAGGATATGTCCTTGAGAACGAAATGAGCGTGGACATTATCCTGAGATCTTTAACCCCCGACTTCAATTCGTTCATTAAGGGTTTCATAATGAACAGTACTGAAGTAGATCTTCCAGGTCTCCTTAACATGTTCCGGCAGTTTGAGGAGATTGAGAAGAAGCCAACTTCAGCGTTGGTTGTAGGCCCTGCCCCTTCCCACCAGCCTAAGGTCAAGGGAAAGAAGAGGCAGGCCCCTCAACCTTCGAAAGAAAAGAAGGGGAAGAAGAACAAGGGGGCGTCGTCGAAATCTGAATGCTACCACTGCCACAAGATAGTCCATTGGAAGAGCAATTGCAAGGTCTACCTTGCAGAAAAGAAAGGGCATGGTGATGCCTCTACCTCAGGTACAAATCTCATTTAAAGAGTATATAAATTTCCATAAAAGTTTTGCTACATGGTATAAGATACCAGTATGTCTACTAAGACATCTGTATACTGTCTACAAGTGCATGAAGCAAAAGGATAGAGGAAGTTCCAACAAGATCTGCATTGGAATGATCGTTACTGCTATGGCCATCTAGGAACTTCGAGATATCAAGTAGCGCATGAGACCTTTTATTTTGAATAAATGTATCAAAATGTTGTTTTAAAACAATGATTGAGCGATTGTTGCTCATAGATTTTGTAGTGAACAAGCTTTATTTCATTCTGGATGAAATTATGGATATCTTGGGAATATATGCACTGGTTAATAATGTGATTTTTTATGAATGGCTCGTTAAATTGCTGTGTATGGCTACCTGTTTTGGGGTATATTTTTCTGAGCTGTCATGGATGCTTTTAAGTTAATGAGATTAATCTGAGCTGTCGGTATATATGTGTGTATATATTTCTAATCCTTAGTAATTAGTAAGTCCCATAAACGTATAAATTAGATGTGATCCTAATGATACACACAATGAGAATAGTTCTCGTTGGGCTGCAATTAATGCTTCCAAGTTAGAAGATTAATGCGGTTAAAAGGAAATAAAAGTGTAGGAATTTTTTGACTGAGTAAGTTGTCATCAAGACTCCTATAAACGGATCTTCATATGACTTATTCGTCTAGTCAACCTGACACTGATACATTCCACTTTGATTCAGCACGAATGGGCTGGTTATGCTTAATAAATATTTTAAATAAGATTTAGAAATTTAAGTTAAAGCATTTAACCAGACAGTTCTCAAAGTTAGTGGGAGCGAGCATATTACTTAGTTCAAATTTTGTGACTAAGTAAAAGCTCCAAATTATAAAACCATCTATATGTGACATCAAATCAAAAAGGTTTTTTGATTGAGTCAGAGATATAGAAACTTTAGTGTCATTAATGTATTGGACATAATTGACACTAGGATATTTGGTATATAAAAATGATTGACTTGTTGGAATAATAAACATTACATCAAGTTGTGTATGCTAATCGTTAGCAATACAAGAAGAGAAATCATTGGATGAGATCCAAAGATGGTTTTGAAGGATCAACCCTGTGTGATCAAGTGATGTATTAATAATAAGACTCCATTTAACTACATAATAGATAAGGTTTAGCAGATCCCTTTTAGCCTTGACATATGAATGTCCGTAGTGACTGATATGCTATAGCGGTATGAGATACCGAGATAAATAGCCTAAGTGCAAGTGGTAGATATAGGTAGATATATGCCCTTGATGCAATTTATCCTGATGTAACATCTTGTTCGTACATACAAAGGTATCAATTGTCCTAGTATAAATTCTATGAATCAAATACTTGGACAATTTCATTAGACTAATAGTGAGGTCATTGCGTATCTAGATGTAGATCTCGATTATGAGAAGTAAATGACCGACTAGAACTTAAGTCTTAAAACGTTTGAGGTCTTAGATGTGTCGAGAAAAAGATATCGGCACATCGGACAGACCATTGTAACTTTGTCTTACCTGTAGGGTAATGATGATCTCATAGTCATTCGACCTGGCGAAGTCGAAGACAAGGCACGGGTGCTCATTAGAGAATGAGTTCGATGAACGACCCTATTAAGAGTTATTAAATGGTTAAACTTTAACTAAACTGTCATTAATAACTCTATAGTGATGATAGGCAAGTTGGTCCTTAAGACCTGAAGTCATTTGTACGAACCTGTGTGTGAATAGTGTCACTTAGATCTATGATCTAGCTTCGAGGCCAGGCCTGCTGAAAGGTCTTAGGTTGGGTGACACCTGAAGTACACGAGGTAAGTATATGACTTAGATGGGATTTGTCTCTTCCGTTAAAGGGAAGTTAGTGTCACGGGCTCAGTACGGTTCTTTGTGCTAAACCTCGACCGGGATACATTGTAGGATGTACAACATGTATATAACAAAGATCGATGTATACTGACCAATGCTGGCTAGTAGAGTTGACGGTTTACCATACCCTAGGCCATGCAGATACATAGTTATGACGAAGGGACTAAAACTGCGATATTCATCACTAACACAGTCAGAGTGATCCCAGCGACACTTTTGTCGATGGGTCAATCACGTAAGTATGAATCTGAAATAGGGACGACACCTGCTGCTCCTAGTTATTGTCGTCTAGGGGTTTCGAGCCCCAACTTGTAGTAGGGTCAGGCGGTAAGGTCTCACACCGAGTTCGGTTCACGTCTTAGTAATAGGAAGATTTTAGGAGGAGTGCACTCGGGTGCACAAGAATAATTGAAGTCTCTAAAAGAGTTAAGTCGACCTATAATAAGATTTAATAAGGTCGCATAAAGTTTTTAGCTATTAAATGAGAATTAATGATGTCGCAAGATGTTTACAACTTCAGCGTTAGCAGAATGCTGAATGGGATCATTGCATATGATGCAAACAGGTTTAAAATACATTATAAATAGTTTATAATGATTTTGAAACATATAAATGCATAGAATTGGATAGATGGTTCTTTGGGATTGTCTCATTTGAACCAGGCTTTCCACCGAATCTGGAATCGACCCAATCGGAGTTATAGAACTCAAGTTATGGCTCAAAAGGCCAAAACTGGGCTTTTGCCCAGTTCTGGTCTGACCTGACCCAGTTGGACTGGGCTAGCCTGCCCAACTAGGTAGGGCTAGCATGCCTAACTGGGCAAGGGCAAGCCCAGCCTGCCAAACAGGCCGGAGAGCGGGCTGGGCTCAGCCCGCCTGTGCGGGCGGGATTTGACCTGCCCGCTTTACAGGAAGGTCAAACCCGCCCGCACTGTAGCGGGTGGATCTGCCCGTGCGCCCAGGCGCGGGCTGGCGCCCAGATTGAACTGGACGCGCCTTTTGGGCATGCCTAGTTGGCTGTGGGCCCCACCAGAGGGCCCAAAACCCCAGAAACCCTAGGAGGGTTGTGACGGCTACGAATTAGCCGAAATTTGACTTTTTGCTCAACTTTGAGCAATTGTTTGAAGGGTCAAACGAAGTCGGAATTCGTCACCGTTCGTTCCTATGCGTTCACCGTTCATAGCTCTTCGAATTGATATGTTGTATCATTTCTAAAGCTTAACGGCGAGGGAGAATTAATTCGTCAAAGTTTAGTATTTATGAAAGGCTAACTAACTTAATTAATTCTCTAAATTTAATGTAGTCCCACATCGGATATGATGAGAAGGGGAGGGCCGACCGCCTATATAAATAGGGGCCAACACTCTCCTTGAAAACTTGCACCAAGTCTCTGAAAATTGAGAAGCTCACAAAAGTTTTGGGCACGATCAAAATTCGAGACAGAAATTATTCTCTCCTAATTTCTTCCGTTTCCATCACGTTCGTTCTAGCAAAACGACGTGGAGGATTTGGATTTTGATCTAAAGTTTAAGATGTCGGATCGAGCTCAAGTGAAATTTTCTTCGACAAGTGGTTGGCCCAAAGGCGTAGTGTCGGCTCGCTACGGGTAGATCGGTTCGTGTGCGCAGAGGCGGCAAGCTTGGGGAGCGAAAGGCGATTCGGTACACCTTGCCGATGTAAGCAAGGTTCCGGGTATGTGGTTAATTAGCTTTATTTAATTATTATGTCGCAGTAGCTTTAGATCTTTCTTAGGGGTGGTCAGATCCACCCCAAGTTAGCATAGATCCTGGTTAGGGTCTTGTTGCCTTAGGGCCATCATTAAATAGTTTAACGATTTATTAATTTTCTGCTGCTATTTTTCTACTTTTATAGTCCGTCCGACAAAGGACGGACATAGAATAGTGCCCTAAGGGTCCATCAAAACCCTTTAACTACATGCAGATCACCAAAGCTAAGTTGACTAAATTCAAGCTGGTGGAGATCCATCATGCACCATAATCAAGGAACCACCGAGCTGACGCCCTGTCAAAGCTCACCTCATCCTCACTAACAGGGCTAGGTCGAACAGTACAAATGCAGCATCTTCAACAACCGAGTGTACCTGAAGAGGATCTGTTGAGTCTCGATCAAGGGGTCACCTGGATGGACCCCATTATTAAGTAGCTCAAGACTGGGAAAAACCCAATCGACCCTGCAGAGGCACGAAAGCAGGAAGGAGTAGCCTACCAGTTTGTTTTGCTCGATTGTTCGTTGAACAAGCGACGATGGAGCAGGTACGATGAATTTCCTTACCTCAAATGCTTGACTCCGTAGGAAGCACTCTATGTGATTCAGGAAATTCACGAAGGAGATTGCGGAAATCATTGGAGGGAAAGGCTTTCGCATAAAAAGCCTTGAGGCAAGATTACTTCTGGCCATCCATGTTCAAGGAGGCGATCGAGTATGTGTGGAAGTGCCCTATTTGCCAAAAGTTCACAAAGCATATCTCGGCCCCTCCAACGGGGCTAATTCCCATCATTAGTCATATTCCTTTTGCAAAATGTGGATTAGATATCATTGGTTCGTTTGCACCATCAAGTGGGCAACGAAAATTTTTGATCGTAGCGATCGACTACTTCATCAAATTGCTCGAAGCAGAGCCCATGGCCTGCATCACTTGGAAGGAAGTCAGGAGCTTCGTGTGGAGATTGATCGTATGTCGATTTGGCATCCCTCAATCTATCATAACGGACAACGGAATGCAAATCGATAGTGCCAGTTTCAAGGATTTCTGTTCCGAGTTAAAGATCAAGTTGCACTTTGCTTCTGTGGCTCATCCCCAGTCCAATAGTTTAGCGGAGGCAGCTAAAAAGTGCATTCTGGAGCCCTTGCAGAAGAGGGTAGGAGAGGTCAAAGGAACATGGCTAGAGGAGCTCTCCGGCATCCCATGGTCATACATGACGACTCACAAAGCCTCGACAGGAGAGACCCCTTTCATGCTCACCTACGGATGTGAAGCAATCGTCCCAGTTGAAGTCAACGAGCTACCTCTCCATCTCCGATACTTTGATGAAGAGAGAAACTCGGAAGGACTCGAGCTCAATTTGTAGTTGCTCAACGAGGTTCGAGAACGTGATCTGACCACCCTTGTCACGTAAAAGGGATGTATGGCCTGCTACTTCAACTCAAAGGTTCGAGAGCTCAGCTTCCGCATAGGAGATCTTGTGTTACGAAAGTCCACTTTCTCCCCCGAGATCGTTAAGTAAGAAAAGCTCGCTGCAAAGTGAGAGTGTCCCTACAAAGTAATCGATGTCCTGGCCCAGCCACCTATTGACTCTCCACGATAGATGATAAAAAGCTTCGTTATCCTTGGAATGCCGAGCATTTGCAAAAGTATTATCAATGATCGTACCAGCAAAAAATGACAAATTGTATTAGTCATAATTTGCCTTTGTATTTTTTGAGCCAATGAATACTTCATAAATACAAGGTTGAACATCTTTTGTTTGAACAGACCCTTGTCATCAGCCGTAAGCCAAGGAACCAACCCCTTGCCACTGAACGACCCACGATTGTCTTTGGCCATAAGCCAAAGGGGCTATACCCCTTGCAACCAAACGACCATTGTCGTCAGCCGTAAGCCAAGGGGTCAACCCATTGCCACTGAACAACCCATGATTGTCGTCAGTCATAAGCTGAAGGGACAATGCCCCTCGCAACCAAACGACCATCGTCGTCGGTCATAAGCTAAAGGTGCCATGCCCCTCGTAACTGAAAGACCCTAGTTGTCGGCCATAAGCCGAAGAGGCATGCCCCTTGCAACCGAACGATCCTTGTCGTCAGCCGTAAGCCAAGGTACCAACCCCTTGCCATTGAACGACCCACGATTGTCTTCTACCATAAGCTGAAGGGGCCACATCCCTTGCAACCGAACGGCCCTTGTTGTCGACCATAAGCCAAATGGGCCACGCCCCTTGCAACCGAATGACCCTCTTCGTCGGCCATAATCCAAAGGGGACATGCCCCTTGCAACCGAACGACCCTTATCTTTCGTCGTAAGCCAAGGGACCAACCCCTTGCCATTGAATGACCCACGATTGTCTTCGGCCATAAGCCGAAGGGGCCATGCCCCTTGCAACTAAACGACCCTCATCATCGGCCATAAGCCGAAGGGGCCATGCCCCTTGCAACCAAACGACCCTTATCGTTAGACGTAAACCAAGGAACCAATCCCTTGCCACTGAACGATCTTCGTCGTCGGCCATAAACCGAAAGGGCCACACCCCTCACAACCAAACGGCCCTTAACTTCAGCCATAAGCCAAGGGACCAAACCCTTACCACTGAACGACTGTTCCGTCCTCCTGGCTCACACCCTGGGGCACGAATCACCGCAAGTGCATGGTGGTTGTAGTATATAAAGATTGTCGTTCTCTAGGGAGGCTGTGGTTTAGTGTTTAGCTTTTTGGATGGGTGAGAATGCGTGGTCGGGGGTTGTCACGTGAAATTGAATTGTTACTGGAAATGGGGTCTACTAAATATTAAAAGTCTAAGGCGTTCGGGAGTCCCTGTTAGGCCTTTTGGTCAAGGGGTTTCAGGTCACAAGGTCTTTCGTTGGACGATGGATGAGGGTAGGAGTGTCACATCCGGAGATGGAACGAGCATGTAACTTCCGTCGTCACGCTCATCTAATGCACCCCTATGCAGAGCCATGTTTTTGCAATCAGCTTTGCATAGGAATGCGTGCATTACGCTTGACACTAGGTCCCGCCCCGTAATCCGTATCTAGTCGCATGAACTACGGATTGCGACGCCACGCTACGGTTGGTTCTAACGGCCGGGCTACTTTTGTAGTCATCGACTAGCGGATCGAGGATTAGTGATCGCCCTAGCTCTCGAGTCACTCTCATGATCACGAGCCCAGCCACTAAGCCCAAATCGGGTTCGTGTGGATTCTCCCTAAGATATGGAGCTGCTTTTGCGATCCTCCAATCCTAAAGATAATCCCCCAAAACCCTTGTTCAAACTACCAATTTGGCAACCCTAGATTCATCCAACTGAGATTTAACCTAACATCCAATCCCTAGAGTCCTAGGGTTCATCCCTAATCCCTAGAACACACTACTCTACCATGGCAATAGCTACAACGATAAGAGCAATATAGATTATTATCAAAAACTGAGCAAACATCACGAAATTAATTTCAAAGCGTAGAGAAAGGAATGAGAATGCAAAGTATATAAAAATTAAGGAGCAAAAAGCATTCACCAAGATTTAAATCGAAGAACAATAACAAAAGAACTCTCTTCCCCCACAATAGCTTAAGAGTTTCTGAGTAATAAAAAGCCTAATCTAATCTAAAATAGAGTTTACTTTATATACAAAACCACTTAAGTTTCGGGTTACACAAAAAATCCAACCCGAAACCCATTAGAAATGTATTTTCTGTAGGCTGTCGACGATGCGCTCGGTCGAGCACGTCCCTTGCTGCTTCCCGTCGGGCACTTGGAGAGGGGGCCGCTTGGTCGAGCGGTACAATTTGCTCGGCCGAGCGGCATCTTTGGGGCTTCAGCTTCAAGATTGGGGAAAGGATGTCACTCGATCGAGCGGTATGAGTCGCTCGACCGAGCATAGTAGGCAGGGGGTTCCAAGGAAAAATGGGGGTCGTCTGCTGAGGGGCGCTCGGTCGAGCGGCCCCTTTGCAAATTTCCCCCAATCCTTGGGGTCACAGCTCCATCGAACGGTTGATGCGCTCGACCGAGCGATCTGGAAATTATGGAGCTTCCCTCTTCTTTCTTCTCTTCCTTCTTCTCCTCTCTTTCTTTCTTCCTTTCCTCTTCCTCTTCTTCTCTTCCATTAGCTCCCTCAAGTCGTCAAGCGTGGCGACACGAGCTCCAGTATCTGACATCATGTCCATCATCCATTATCGCTCCGAATCGCACTGAAGTTCCTGAAAATCCACAAAACATCGCAAGAATCAAATATATCGTGAAAAGCACGATAAAATATAAAAATGTGAACTTCGAGCGATCGAAATGATATGAAAATGCGTGATATAAAGATAGAAAATATGGACACAACAAAATCCCCCAAGCTTACCCTTACTCATCCTCGAGAAAGACGAATAAAAAGCTCGCTGGATGGTAAAAAAATAAAGTGAAAAAGAAATCGAAAATAGGAAAAAGTGACTAAATCATCTCCTCATCTCATAAGCACGCGGCGACACTCCAACATAGCAATTAGGACCATACAACTCACAAGAATTTATCACGTCTAGCATGTGTTATATAGAATGGATTTTTCAACTAATAAAGCGACCTTGAATATACGAAATGAAATCGGAGGGAAATTTCTATCATAGCATATAATTAATTTACTAAATCCATGATTCAAATTCAAGTCTTCACAACTCATTCTCTATCAAGCTTATAATATCATGATCAAGCTTTCAAGCATGCAAGATAAATATTTTTAATCGATTTTTCATAAATGAAGGTAGTAAATTCAATTAAATTTAGAAATCACCGCACTAGACTGTTTTGTGAATCCTAGAAATCATCGACTTTGCCATGTCCCTATTCTATATAGAAAGTGGGGTAAGGATGTGGGATTTTTCTTTTTTACAATTGTTTTTTGGCTATACATTTTTTTCTTTATATATTATTCTTTATATACACGAGATAAACTCAATATATATATATAAGGCGGCCTATGCATCCCAGACTAGATGATCTTAGGGCATCTGGTTATAAAAAACTCCTCGGGCCTTTTATTAAGGAAATATTTTTTGATTTCTGATTTTTCTTATGTTTTTGGGATTTTTGCAAACTCACGTAAACGCAATGGAATGCAAGGCACGATCGAAGATCGTAATTGGCTATATACAAAAATAAAAAGAAAAAGATAGAATTCGGGACATGGCTCAGTGTCAGAATCTTTAATCAACTCTACTCAAGTGGTGTGGATTATCCAAACTCTTTTGAATTACCATTCACTATGAAAATGTATCGTTATCACACAATCAAGCAATTTTTCATTCAATTTCCAATTAATCATGAAATTTTCAGCTTAGATGTTTTGAGAATACTCATTGTGGAGAAATGAAATCTACTCATGGAAAACCATATTAAATCACATTCTAATCAAGGAAATATCTCTAATTCATCGAAGCATGGAGTTCAATATAAAATCCATTCTATATTTGCAATGAAGTGCAATAGACTTGGAAAAATTCTATGTGAGTGTGTAATAAGTTGAGTGTGCGTAGCTTATAGTGCAATCATAGGAGAATCATCTTTAGTCTAATAAAAAAGGAAAAAGAAAAGAAAATATGCATGCAACCAATCAAAAAGAGAAAACTAAAATGATGATTCTAAAAGGGGGAAAATGGGGTGAAAATGAAAAGAAATGAGAATAAAAAGTGAAAAAATAAAAAGAAAATAAAGCGATAGCACGCGTAGAGAAGGAGAATGACGTAAAGGGCGGGATGGGTGGGAGAAAGATAAAAATGAAAATCCTAGAAAATAAAACAAAGATGCGAATGCATGGTCCTAAGATGCATATGTACAGGGTTTGGAAATGATGATGATGATGATGATGATGATGATATACATGATGATGGACACCGCAAAATGTGACTCCCCCAAGCTGGATTAAGCTGGGCCCCGTGAGGACAGATGGGCACCAAAATAATAGTGGGAGACAAGGGAACAGCGAGAAGCTAATCAGACAGCACCACCACCCGATGGTGGTGGTGGTGGTGGTGGTGGTGGTACCTGAAGAAGATGAAGAATTCGATCAAGCTTCTGGCTGTTCTGCTGCTCAAGACGCGTAAGTGTATCAACGGATCTACACATCTCAATAACAGCATGCTCAACCCCATATAATCAGGCAGAGAAATCAGGAGTGCGAGAGCTGCTGGACTTACCTCTCAAAGTGGGCACATGTGTGGGGAAAATATGGTGTAGAGGGAGTGTAAGCTGTGCAGAGGCTGGGGCTGTGGAGACAGGAGCAGTGGAGGCTGAGACAGATACAGCTGGTGCAGGCACGACAGAGGTGGTGGCATCAGATGTGTGGACTGAAACCACCACACTCTCCGTAAGAATGGCAGAAACAGTGCTGGAGATAAGTGCAGATAGTGGGGCAGGCACTGGCATGGTCTCGAGGGTGGTGATGTATGGACAGAAGGGTCGACGCTCACATTAGAATGAGGTATCTCAACAGGTGATGCAGGGCCCTCAACAGAAGTGTGGACAGAAGGGGCCACTACAGGCTCGGACAAGGGCTCACTGGGATGCAGCTCCTCAATGTGTGGTGGGGCGACGCCCGGCTGTTGAGCAGGCTGCTGAGCAACCTGCTCATCATCGGGCTCCAGCTCGTAAATTGGAGGAATCCGCTGCTCCATGGGTAGGATCGGGACAACGGGCCATCAGAACAGCTTACGGAGTCCTCCGTAAGTGAACTCTAGCTCCTCGTCTAGTAACCTGAACGCTATCCCCCTATCGGTGTAATGCAAGGAGCTGAGGGCTTCTAGGGTGAGGCTGGTGTAGGTCTTTGCCATCAACCCTAAGAAGTGCTCCAGGCCTAAGTTTCGATATAGCTGCCTAACCCCTAGTAAGAGGCCTAGCTGCTCTAGGGCTCCTAAGTTGGCAAATTTGGTGGAAATGACTGGGCGCTTAGAGAGTTTGGCAAATTTGTAACGATGTGCATCGTCCATGAATTTGATTCCGTATGTCTCTAGGGGCACGCTCTCGGGCCGTGCGGGTGGTGGGGGTGGAGGTGGAGCTGTCTCTCGTATGGTGGCTCGTGTCCTAGACGAGGAAGCAGGAGCCGTGCGCTTCCACTTAGCAGGTGGATGCGTAGGTGATGGGGATGGTGAAGGTGTAGGATCGCGTGTGGTGGTGCATGCCCCAGGGACGGTACGCTTCTTCTTTTTGGGTGGGGGTGGTGGAGGGGGTGGTGGTGGAGGTGGTGAAGGTGGAGGTGTGGGTGAAGGTGTGCAGATGTGTGCCCTACGAGTCATTGCTATCGTGATCAAGCAAACAAATCAATCAATATGGTATAGAAATAAAAATAACAAGAGTGGAGCGAATGTACCCAAGCAAGCGACACGTTCAAATCCTCGAGCTCCACGCGTATGATTCCCCCTGAGCTTGTCAATGATCTCCCGCCAAGCTTCTTGAACACTTCAAAATTCGAATTTGTGGTTAATTTTTGAAATTGTTCGAATTTTGGGCAAGAGTCGAGTTTTAAGGCTTGGGGATTGAGGGTTTGGGGTGAGGGAGGTGGAGGGGAGGATGAAGGGTGGAGTCGGTGGAGAGGTCGAAAGTGGTTGGAGGAGTTGGAGGTGGTGGTGGAGCTCGATCGCGGGGAGGGGGCCTTGGGAGTTCACTCGAGTAGGGTATTGGGGGCGCTCGCTCGAATTTCTCGGAAAGAGTTCGAACAATTGCCCCGATCATCTTATATGTGAGCCTGGGCGGTTGGGCGCTCGGTCGAGCGCCCGACCGCCCAGGCGAGCGTGGCTTAAGTGTGGTCCCTCTATGTTAGATCGAGGCTGCTATTTGGGTTGGTCGCTCGGTCGAGCGCGCCCTAGCGCTCGACCGAGCAAAGTTCATGGCCTTGGTTCGACTGGTACCTTCATTTGGAGTTGCGCTCGGTCGAGTGGGATTGCCGCTCGACTAAGCGACCTACTACAGGAATCCAGCCCTTGTTTCTTGTCGTATTTCTCGTTGATCGTCGAATCCAGCTCCACGTCCATGCTTTCCCTTTCTTGCTTGACGTCATGCCCATCGAATTCCTGTCAAAACTAGAATGTATCCGTTATTTTTGGGATTCATAACTCTTATTCTAAAAAGCATGAAAAATCTAACTAAAATCAAAATACGAGGAAATAGGCCAGGTTACTTCCCGCCAAGTGCTTGTTTACGATCGTTAGCTCGACCCCTGATACTTAGCGAGGCTAGATGTTGGGTGCATGCGAGATGCTCCCATCGTTCTTGTCAACCAACCCATGTGGATCCGATGGGTCAAATGCCTCATTTGGACCCTCAGCGGTCCTTTCGTCCTCTCTCATCTTAGGTCCTCTCTTCTCTTTATGGCGCCATAAGGATGCTGCAACAACAAACTTCTATATCTTCACGACGTCCGGGTCGTGATCCTCCCATGCGGGCATGGCATGCTCGTGCATTATCAATCCATCATCTGGATACTCATCCAGCACCAGCAGGTAGGCCGTCGCTGACTTGTCATACCGCAGGTTTATACCGGCATCCTCGCTCTGCAGAAAGGGGTCAGGAAATATCTCCTCGTCAGTGAACTCCTCAACGAGCTCAACTTCTATTAATTCCATGTAGCCGACATCTGTCACATGCCCTCTTTCCCGCATCGGCTTGGGTAGCTGGAATTCCATCTCAATGTTTCCTATATTGAGGGAGAGAGTGCCTTCTCGCACATCGATCAATACCCCAGCTGTCGCCATAAATGGGCGACCAAGAATGAGCTGGAATCCGCCATCCTCTAACATATCCATGATGATGAAATCCACTGGCACGCTCACCCCGCTGGGAATCTATAATATGACGTCCCTAGCTACTCCAACGGGTCGCATCACCGATTTGTCCGCCAGCTGAATTGTCATCGCTATCGGCTCTAACTCCGTCCCGGTATTGAGGCACTGAAAGATGGATAATGTCATTAAGCTGATGCTGGCTCCCAGATCTACTAATGCTCTCCTGATGGGGACGCCACCAATGGAGCTTGGAACGGTGAAACTGTTGAGTATTGATTACCCGGATTTGGTTTTGATGATGACCAAACATAAATATCGTGAACTAACTCTTTGTGAGCGCAGTAATAGAGATCGTCACCAAATTTCTATGAACATCAAAAGCGACGTCTCAAGACTTCTCAAAGCACGTGATCGTGAGCCTAATGCTTCGTTGAAGCTCAAGGACCATTATTGAAGTCAAGAAGATTCGATTGAAGCTTTTGAAGACGGTTCGTCAAGTTTAATTTATTGTCTTCTAGCTTCTTTTCGTAGAATGTTAAGCCTTGAGTAGGTCTTACGTTTTAATCTTCTTAACGCTCATATCTTAGAGCTAGGATCTTATTAGAAGCCCATAGAATCTTTCCCGAAGCTTAACGCTTCTTATCGCGGCTTCTTGTGCATGTTTGTTGGTTCAAGAAGAAGAACCAACCGACTAGATGGTAATCTAGTGGGTCGGCAATGCTTCTTGAACCGACTAGAATGCCTTGTTCAAATTCAGCTCACTTACTGTTTACAGTTAGTCGGTCTAAGAAGGTTCACCAACCGACTAGTTGTGAAACTAGTCGGTTAGGAATCCTTCTTAGACCGACTAGTTGAGCTTCCACTGTTCAGCCTAACTTACTGTTTACAGTTAGTCGGTCAAAGCACAACGACCGACCGACTAGTTGAGAAACTAGTCGGTTGGAAGTTGTTCTTAAACCGACTAGCTATATTTGAATTCGGCCTATTCTATTTCATCTGTTAGTCGGTCAAAGAACACTCACCGACCGACTAGTTGTGAAACTAGTCGGTTGGCAAGTCTTCTTGGACCGGCTAGTTCTCTATCTTCTGAACTTCACCTTTTGGCTGTTCTTCAGTTAGTCGGTTCATGTTGAATCACCGACCGACTAGTTGAGAAACTAGTCGGTCAGTGATCCTTCTTTGACCGACTAGTCTGCTTCAGAATAGAGCCGTTGGAGCATTAAATGCCACGAATTTTGCTCTCTCTTTCCTCTATCCTATATATACTTGAAGGGCTGCTTTCATAGCATTCAAGACTGATATTTATTGAAGTTTAGAGAATCAAAGAGAAGCATTAATTCTCATTTCTAAGCTCATTCATTTCTCTAGAATCTCTCTCTCACTCTTATTTTCAAAGAGAGATTCACATTGATTGTGAGTCATTCAAGCCAAGAGCTTGATCCAAGGTCCCCAACATCTTCCTAGAACTCCATTGCTGGTCAACATCTTAGAGCTAGGGTTTGGTACATTCATCTTCCCCAAAATCCTCTTTGCCCAAAATCGTAAGTTTACTCAAGGCATAGGATTTTGTTGGTAAGCATTTCGTATTTCATTTACTTTGATATTACAAGTGTTTTACTCTCGGTTGGGAGAGTTTATTTGTGATCCCAGTTTGTGGGAGTCACAATTTCATTTGTGTATGATTTGATCTTGTAGATGTTTCTACAAGTATTTCATAGTGCAAATTTGAGTTAGAGGTTTCTAACTCAAGTATCCGGAGGGGATCCGGGTGTTTGGGACGTAGGATCACCGGGAACAAGTCGGGGAGACTTGGATCCGAACCCGTTATATCGTTTGTTTGCGATTGCATTTCTTTGTTGTCAATATTTACATTTCTGCATTGTTGGTTGAGTTTGCAAGATAATTAGGAATTATCTTCTTAATTATTTTAAAGTACTATTCACCCCCCTCTAGTACTTGTGCAGTAGCTACGTAGGGCATTACATTTGGTATCAGAGCCAAGTACCTAGCTATGTCTTCCAATGACAACAAAACCGTACGTCCACCTTCAGACTACAGCACCTTCAGGAACCGTGAAGGAGCTTCTTCGGTGATGGAAGGACACTCCTCGACTAGGCCTCCCTTCTTCAACGGTATCAATTACGGGTACTGGAAATGCCGGATGGAAACGTTCCTCCGGAGCGCATCACTATGGAGAGCCACGTTGACGGAGTACGTCGAGCCCGAAGAAGAAGATTTCGCTAAGTGGACTCCCACGGAGGTCGCCGCGGAGGTAACCAATGCCAAGGCAATGAACGCCTTGCAATGCGCTTTGGAGCCCGAGGACTTTAACAAGATATGCACATGTAAGAGTGCATATCAAATCTGGAAATCTCTCCTCATCTTGCATGAAGGAACGAGTAGGGTAAGAGACTCCAAACTCTCCGTTGTTAATAAATATTACGAGTTATTTCATATGCAACAGGGTGAGAAGATGAAGGAGTACTATGCTCGCTTCGTCGACATTACAAATGAATTGGAGGCTCTTGGAAAGACCTACACCCAAAAGGAGAAAGTCTCGAAGATCATTGACGGACTTCCTTCTTGTTGGGAGAAGCGTACCTTCGCCATCGAGGAAGGTAACGTATGAACAAATATACCGTTGTTCAACTAATGGGTACCTTGATGTCTTATGAGGTACGCAATGATAGCAAGATGAAGATGCAAGACAAGATGAAGTCTTACTTGAAGCAAGACGAGCCAAAGAAAAAGGCGATTGCGTTCAAGGCCGCTCCATCTACATCTACATCTACCGATGATGAAGACTTGGAAGACGAGTTGGACTTGGAATCCATTGCCCTCATGGCAAAGAAGTTCAACCGATTCTTCCGGAAATGTAATTTCAAGAACAAATCTAAATTTAGTTCTTCTAACGCCTCCGCTCCTTTGTGCTTTAAATGCAATAAGCCAGGACACATGAAAGCGGATTGTCCTCAAAACAAGCAAAAGGAGAAGTGGAAGGCGCCAAAGTTCGACAAGTCAAAGAAGTACAAAAAAGGGTACAAGAAAGGGCTTGTCGAGACATTCACCGACTCCGACGAGGACTCCTCAAGTGGAGAGTCGGATGATGAGCAAGTGGAGCAAGCACACATGTGCTTCATGGCAAGAGAGGAACATGATCAAGGATCATCTTCCGATGATAGCGAGGAAGAAGGCGATGAGGTTACTATGGATGAACTTAGATTAGCTAACGAGCAAATATGGTCTAAGTATTCTAAATTAGTAAATAGATATACTAAGATAAAAGATGAGCTAGCTAGCATCCAAACCTCGCCTAAACCTATCATCATCATCAACGACGCCGTTGTTGAAGATTTGAGAAATGAGATTGTAAATCTCACATCTCAACTTGAGCATGTTCATATTGAAGAATCGGATGAACATGAGATGGCGGATTTGATTTCTTGAAACTCAACTTTGAATATTGAGAATGAGAATCTCAAGTCTCGTGTTTGTATACTCACATCGCAAGTGTCCACCTTGGATGCTTCTATGCATTCTCTCACCGAGAAGTATGAGTGCACATTAGGCCGAATTAATAAATGCAATAAAGGTAAGGACCATTTGGATAATATCCTAAATGACTTACTTCCGGCCAACCACCACATTGGCTTGGGGTATAAGATGGGAAATTCATCTAAATCGTCTACTACCTTTGTTAGGCCAACTTCCAATGCCTCAACGAGTGGGGGCAAACACCATATTGGTAGTTCATCTACCAATGGTGCTTCCACCTCGTATACACCCTCGTTTGGAAAGAAACCCACTTTGGGTGGACCTCCAAAGAAGGGTCATGCTTATATGTACACCAATACCATGCCACGTAGGAACACACATCCTACTCCACATGTTCACACATATGATGATTTTTATGCACCACATCCACGGGCACGTGCACACCATATGAGACACCCTCATGCACGTGTTCCTCCACATGCATATGTTCACCCACACCATCATATGAACAATTATCATCATGCACCATTTCATCATGTGTCATATGCCTATCCACGACTTGCATCACGTAGAAATCAACAACGCATGCATGCTCCCAATAGGAATAGGGCTCCCAAATCTTCACTATTTGGAGCCCGAAGAACACAAGCATGCATGAAAAACAAGCTTATATGAACTCTTATTTTATTAATGTCGTGCATAATGATGATTTCATTGGGAAGTGTAAGTCCAATTGGACTTGGCTTCCAAAGGTCTAATCTTTTAGGGCCCAATGACCTTGGGTACCATGGAATGATATGGTTATCTTTAGGTACTCAAGAAAAAGAAACGGAGCAACAAATCCAAATTTAGCTCCAAGAATAATTGGATACTCGATAGCGGGTGTTCAAAACACATGACGGGTGATGCTCAATTGCTCTCCGGAGTGGTGCCCATTGCAAATGGAAACCAAGTCGTCTTTGGAGGCAACAAAAGCGGAACCATCATAGGTGTTGGTAAAGTTGGTAATCCTTCTAAACCACTAATAAGTGATGTTTACCTTATTAAAGGATTAAACCTCACTCTTATTTCAATAAGCCAACTTTGTGACAAAGGTTACAAAGTTAGCTTTGCGAAAGGAATGTGCCATATTTTAAGAAAAGATAATAATGATTTATTATTTTCCGGCACACGCCATAAGGATATTTATATATTAGATCTTCCAAAATCACATGAACAATGTCTCATTGCCAACACAAGTGAACAACACTTATGGCATCGACGTTTTGGTCATGTGAACTTTGGAACACTCTTTAAACTTTCCAAGTTAAATTCTATTAGAGGCTTCCCTAAGCTTGTCTTTCAAAAGAAAAGCTTTTGTGACTCGTGTCAACAAGGCAAGCTTCCAAAATCGTCATTTAAACCTAAGAAAAGCATTTCATCTAAGCGGCCTCTAGAGCTATTACATCTAGATCTTTTTGGGCCAACTAGAGTTGCTTCATTAGGAAATGCTCGATATGGACTTGTCATCGTTGATGACTTTTCTAGATTTACTTGGGTATTTTCCTTAAGTAATAAAAATGATGCTTTTGAAAACTTCACAATATTTGTTAAGAAAGTACAAAATCTCATTGGAACCACCATTGTCACTATTTGTAGTGATCATGGAGGGGAATTTGAGAATGAGTCTTTCTCAAATTTTTGTGATGAAGTTGGTATTACTCGCATCTTCTCTTTCCCTCGCGCACCTCCTCAAAATGGTGTTGTTGAGAGGAAGAATAGGACACTAGTGGAATGTGCACTATGCTTGATGATAGCCAACTTGGCCATCAATTTTGGGTGGAAGCGGTACATACCGCTTGCTATGTGTTTAATAGAATACTTTTGAGGCCCGGCACCAAACAAACTTGTTATGAATTGTTGTTTGGTAGATTGCCTCAAGTTAAACATTTTCGAGTTTTTGGCGCAAAATGTTTTATTAAAAACACTTATGGTAGTTTGGACAAATTTGATCCAAGATCCGATGAGGGGATATTTGTTGGATATTCCTCCCGTAGCAAAGCCTACCGGATATACAACAAACGAACCTCAACGATCGAGGAATCACTTCATGTTTCATTTAATGAAAGTTTTGTCCCATCTAGGATTACCAATGATGATGACTCCATGGATGTTTATGTGATTCTATTGGTAATTCTAATTCTATTGATTCTAATGTTACTAACCCTACTAATGAATCTTTTGAGAATGTTCCTAGTGATCAGAGAATTCCCAAACTGCTTCATACAGTTCGTGACCATCCCCATGAGCAAGTCATTGGCAACATCCTTGATAGTGTCAAGACGAGATCTCAAGTCAACTACTTCGCTCATTGTGCCTTTGCCTCCTCAATAGAGCCAAAGAATATTAACGAAGCGTGCGAAGATAGTGCTTGGATCCTTGCCATAGAGGAAGAACTCATTCAATTTGAGAGGAATGAAGTTTGGGAGCTTGTTCCATTGCCATCGAAGAACCACACCGTTATAGGAACGAAGTGGATTTTCAAGAACAAGACCGACGAGAACCAAATCGTCGTCCGGAACAAAGCTCGGTTAGTAGCTCAAGGCTACCGGCAAGAGGAATGTATTGATTTCGAAGAATCCTTTGCTCCGGTAGCTAGATTAGAATCTATTAGATTATTGTTATCTTTTGCATGCCATAATGATTTTAAACTCTTTCAAATAGATGTAAAAAGTGCGTTTTTAAACGGAGATGTTGTTGAGGAAGTTTACGTTTCTCAACCTCCGGGTTTTATAAATGAAAAATTTCCAAATCACGTTTTCAAACTTAAGAAAGCACTTTATGGTTTGAGACAAGCTCCTCGGGCTTGGTATGGCCGTCTAAAGAATTTTCTTTTGGATTTGGGTTTTAAAATGAATGAAATTGATTCTACATTATTTGTTAAGTATTAGAATAATGATATTATTTTAGTTCAAATTCATGTTGATAATATCATTTTCGGTGCTACTAACTTCACTCTTTGCGAAGAGTTTTCTAATGTTATGAAGGATCAATTGGATATGAGCCACATGGGTGAGCTCAAGTATTTCTTAGGTCTCCAAATTCGCCAAATGAACGATGCAATCTTCATCCACCAAACCAAGTACACGGTGGAGTTGCTAAAGCGATTTGGAATGGAGAATGCCTCCAGGAAGAAGACTCCAATAAGCACTACTACACATCTTGATAAAGATACAGGCGGCAAAGATGTAGACATTCGTCTATATCGAGGTATGATAGGTAGTTTATTATATCTTACTGCTAGTAGGCCCGATATTATGTTTGCCGTATGTGTATGTGCTCGCTATCAGTCTCAACCTAAGGAATCGCACTTAGTAGCGGTAAAACGTATTTTCCGTTATTTAAGTTACACACTTGATTTTGGATTACTTTATCTAAAGTCTAGCACATATGAGTTAATCTCATATAGTGACGCAGATTATGCGGGATGCAAATCCGACAGGAAAAGTACTAGTGGCACCTGCCATTTTATAGGAAATTCTCTTGTCTCTTGGTTTTCCAAGAAGCAGAATTCTGTATCACTTTCAACCACCGAGGCGGAATATATTGTCGCCGGTGCTGCATGTGCTCAGGTTCTTTGGATGAGACACACTCTTAAAGACTTTGGTATAAACTGTGATACTTGCCCTATCATGGTGGACAACCAAAGTGCAATATGTCTCTCTAAGAATCCGGTACACCATTCCCGTTATAAACACATAGATGTCTGCCACCATTTCTTAGATGATCATGTTGCTAAAAAGGACATCACTTTAGTGTACGTTGAAACCCAGAAGCAAATCACCGATATTTTCATGAAACCACTCAAGGAAGACTCCTTTGTGCGGTTGCGTCGAGAATTGGGGATTATGGATGAATCCGAGATTTAGGATTCATATTTTGTTCAATAATCTTGCATGATAGTAAATTTCTTTATAAATGCTCATGCTAGATGTGTTGAGATTTTTCTGGATTTTTGGTTGAATTTTCGGAATTTATGCTCGAAATATTCATGAACGTCGTATTTAAGATTTTCGATGTTTTATGGGGTAGTATAACGATATATGAGAGTATTTCGATGTTTCGTCCAAGTGCGCGTAGGAGAGAACTCAAAATTTCTGAATTTCAAATTTTTGGACTCTCTTAGTCGGTTCATGTTCACTGGCCGACTGACTAGATTCAGTTCTAGTCTGTCAGTGAAAGAACTCAAACCGACTAACTCACGCTCAAAATTTGGCTTCAGTTACTGTTTGCACTTAGTCGGTTCAAGCTCATTGGCCGACCGACTAGATCGTCATCTAGTCGGTCAGCGCTTGAACTGTGACCGACTAAATGCACAGGGACTGTTGCGTCTTTTCGCATTCCGATCGATTTAAATCTCTCCGCACCGACTAGTTTTCTTTCTAGTCGGTGCGAAAAACTCTCTCTGCCCTAACCCGTTCGTCTCCCTCCTCCGTTCCCGCCGTCCGACTGCCGTTTTTCGACCATCTCCGGCCGTCAATCTCCCTATCTCCTCCTAGGGTCTCTCTCTCTCTCTCTCTCTCTCTCTCTCTCTCTCTCTCTCTCTCTCTCTCTCTCTCTCTGCGTTTAGGGTTTCTTTCTAGGTCATATTCTATTTCAGTTCGACCTAGGGTTTGTGTTAGGTTTTTAGCTTTCGATATCTGTCGATTTCGTGTGTTTGCGCAAGTCTAGTCTCGATTATGGCGAAGACACGTATACCCATTCGTCCATCTAGTCTGTCTCCTATGACCGTAGAGTCTCCGTCTACGGACCCCTCTCAACCCAAACGCCGAGCCAAATCGACCCATCCATCGTCTTCTTCGCCTCCTCTTAAGAAAAAGAGGACGGCGACCGCTAAGCCTAGATCTCAACCCAAGCCTAGGAAGCAGACTGTGTCTCCCGCCTCTTTCCGTGCTCCCACTCCTCCCGCTTCTGACTCCGACACTGAGTATATTCCCGAGTCCGAGCATACCGCTAGGGCTCCTACTCCTCCTCCTCGTTCTAGCACTCGTCCATCTAAGGGGAATGCTCCCATGCCAGTGGGCGGTGTAGATATATCGTTGTGTCGCGATGACCCGTTGTGTCTCACGGCTTACAACCGTATTGAGCACTGTCCATTGCTATTGGAGCACTTCGTTCAGTTCTCTGATTTTCCACATCTCGCCGATTTTCTTTCCCATAGCGGCCTCACCGATTATCTTCGCCATGACCCTAAGGCGAATCCAAACCCGTACCCCCGTCTTGTCAAGCTTTTCTATACGAATCGTGTTCGTGGTCAGTATGCCGAGACCCATTCCATTGAGACAACTGTCTTGGGGACACCGATTGTCCTCACGGCAGAAATCTTAGGGGATTTGATAGGTGTCTCCTCTTCTGGCCTTCTTCCAGCTGATATCTCCGTTGATGATATTTCCGATCTTGATCAGGCCATGCTCGCCGAAATGTTCCATGTGATCCCTCCCGCCATGATTGGCGTCCCTTCAAATTCCTTCAAGCCAAACGCATGGCTCTTAAATCTTATCCTGAAGTCGTGCCTCCTTCCGAAGTACGGCTCATCGAGCTTGCCATCCCAGCCATTCCTTAAGCTGATCTACGCTCTCTTCATGGGGAGCGAGATCAATGAGGCCAGGATTATTCTTGATAATATGGACTCTTTCGAATGTATCCGAAAGTCCACAAAATCAGCTCACATCCCATACCCTTGCCTTTTGACCCTCGTCTTCCGTCACCTCGGTGTCCATCTTCCTCCCGATGATGAGCGTCCCCTTGGTTCTCCACTGAATGCGACGGCCGTCAAGAAGTCTCTTGCGGCGCTTCGTCACGTTCAAAGGACGACCCCTTCAGCTTCTACTTCAGCTTCTGCTCCTCCTCCTACTCCTACTCTCGCTGAGCTTTCCGTCTCTCTGAGACGTGTGGAGTCTTTTGTCTCTCATTCTGTGGTGATGCTAGCTCAGATCTGCTCTCACTTGGGCATTGAGGTTTCTCCGTCTGTTTCTGACGATGAGGAGATGGATGAGGATGAGCTCCAGGAGCTTGTTGGATCTGCTGCTCATGCCCCAGAGGGTACGTCTGCTGCTGCTACTACTTCTACCGGTGCTCCCGAGAGCACACCTGCTGCCACCATACCTTCGGTGGATACTTTGTCTGGTGCTCCCGAGACCACTCCCGTTGCGACTCTCTCATATGTGGACACTCCTGCTGACGCAGTGACCACCACTCCTTCTGCAGAGCCTGCTGCTGCTGCTGACCATGCCTCCACCTCCTGAGCTTGCGTTGGAGGACTCTCCCTAGTGCACTTTGGATGATATATTTAGTCGTGAGAGCGTGGGGTAGGATAGTTAGTGGTTATGGATTTTTGATGTATTTTTGGATGTTCTGATGATACACTTTTTGATGTATGTTCATTTTGATGTATGTGTGATATATGTTGTATGATGTGCCCCGATCTGAGGATCGTTTATATTATTGTTGGCAGATGTATAAATTTTTTTGTATCATGTTCTTATATATATACACACACACACACACATCGTGTTGCCATTTACTTCTTTGTGCACATTATATTATTGTCTCTGATGTTGATTTTGTCGCTCGACGATTACATTTGACTTAATAGAAATTATTTCTATGAAAACATAGAATTGTTTTCATGCACTTAATTCATCAAGAATGTTGATATTGGAGAGTATATTCCATAACTCAATACGTGAAAATTAATTAGAGTTTTGATACTTTTATTTTTCGACTATCGACTATGGTCTTGTTGGCACGCTTTGATTTACTTCGTATTTTTCTTTGGTGTCATTTGGACCGTGGTCGTATTCTACGACTCCCGTGATTTTATTTGTAGCCATTGTTGTTGTCGTTGTTCTCCTCCCGCTCTTTTTGCTAATGCCAAAGGGGGAGAGAATTAATAATGACGATGTGCTAAATGATAATTTAAAGCAATTTACCGTGAATCTAATTTGATATGTTAGATTCAGGGGGAGTTAAGATATAAAAATAGATTTCAAATCCTAAATTTCAATAATTGAATTCTCATTTTATACTTTACTCGTCTGCTTGATGCGTATGATTATTATTTAATTTGGAATTAACGTGTCATCAATGTAGGGGGAGTAAGTAAATTTCTTTTGAATCATTATTATTGATTATTATTTATGTTGGTTTGTCATCACCAAAAAGGGGGAGAATGTTGAGTATTGATTCCCCGGATTTGGTTTTGATGATGAACAAACATAAATATCATGAACTAACTCTTTGTGAGCGCAGTTATGGAGATCATCGCCAAATTTCTATGAACATCAAAAGCGACGTCTCAAGACTTCTCAAAGCGCGTGATCGTGTGCCTAATGCTTCGTTGAAGCTCAAGGACCATTATTGAAGTCAAGAAGATTCGATTGAAGCTTTTGAAGACGGTTCGTCAAGTTTAATTTATTGTCTTCTAGCTTCTTTTCGTAGAATGTTAAGCATTGAGTAGGTCTTACGTTTTAATCTTCTTAACGCTCATATCTTAGAGCTAGGATCTTATTAGAAGCCCATAGAATCTTTCCCGAAGCTTAACGCTTCTTATCGTGACTTCTTGTGCATGTTTGTTGGTTCAAGAAGAAGAACCAACCGACTAGATGGCAATCTAGTCGGTCGGTAATGCTTCTTGAACCGACTAGAATGCCTTGTTCAAATTCAGCTCACTTACTGTTTACAGTTAGTCGGTCCAAGAAGGTTCACAGACCGACTAGTTGTGAAACTAGTCGGTTAGGAATCCTTCTTAGACCGACTAGTTGAGCTTCCACTATTCAACCTAACTTACTGTTTACAGTTAGTCGCTCAAAGCACAACGACCGACAGACTAGTTGAGAAACTAGTCGGTTGGAAGTTGTTCTTAAACCGACTAGCTGTATTTGAATTCAGCCTATTCTATTTCATCTGTTAGTCGGTCAAAGAACATTCACCGACCGACTAGTTGTGAAACTAGTCGGTTGGCAAGTCTTCTTGGACCGACTAGTTCTCTTTCTTCTGAACTTCACCTTTTGGCTGTTCTTCAGTTAGTCGGTTCATGTTGAATCATCGACCGACTAGTTGAGAAACTAGTCGGTCAGTGATCCTTCTTTGACCGACTAGTCTGCTTCAGAATAGAGCCGTTGGAGCATTAAATGCCACGAATTTTGCTCTCTCTTTCCTCTATCCTGTATATACTTGAAGGGCTGCTTTCATAGCATTCAAGGCTGATATTTATTGAAATTTAGAGAATCAAAGAGAAGCATTAATTCTCATTTCCAAGCTCATTCATTTCTCTAGAATTTCTCTCTCACTCTTATTTCCAAAGAGAGATTCACATTGATTGTGAGCCATTCAAGCCAAAAGCTTGATCCAAAGTCCCCAACATCTTCCTAGGACTCCATTGCTGGTCAACATCTTGGAGCTAGGGTTTGGTGCATTCATCTTCCCCAAAATCCTCTTTGCCCTAAATCGTAAGTTTACTCAAGGCATAGGATTTTGTTGGTAAGCATTTCATATTTCATTTACTTTGATATTACAAGTGTTTTACTCTCGGTTGTGAGAGTTTGTTTGTGATCCCGGTTTGTGTGAGTCACAATTTCATTTGTGTATGATTTGATCTTGTAGAGGTTTCTACAAGTATTTCATAGTGCAAATTTGAGTTAGAGGTTTCTAACTCAAGTATCCGGAGGGGATCTGGGTGTTTGGGACGTAGGATCACCGGGAACAAGTCGGGGAGACTTGGGTGGATCCGAACCCATTATATCGTCTGTTTGCGATTGCATTTCTTTGTTGTCAATATTTACATTTCCGCATTGTTGGTTGAGTTTGCAAGATAATTAGGAATTATCTTCTTAATTATTTTAAAGTACTATTCACCCCCCTCTAGTACTTGTGCAGTAGCTATGTGATCGCACCCCGGATACACGTCCCGAGGCGACGGTTGTAGTTTTACCGCAAGCGCACGGTATGGTGGCGAGCGGGTATCGAACACAGGGAGGACGAAAGACCGTGCCTTCTCCTGATCAACCTGGCTATTTAGGAACAGAGATAATTGCCTTGGGCGATCCTGTCACAATCGTCAGACAAATTTGCGAAATATCAAATCAAATAAAGAACGTCTAGGGAAAGGGGAATCCCCACTACTCACCGTATTTCATAAATGTGGTTTGCCGGTATCGAAATCGCTAGAATGAGAATTTGGATGAACTAGTTGCAACTAAATGTGGAACCAAGCTCACGCTCTCGCGCTGTTGCCGGTCTATAGCTATCCTAGGTTTGGGTCCAATCTCTTGCAAACCCTAGCCTAGGGAAGCTAGCATTAGGATCAACATCATCGTCCAATTGCGCCCCGAGCCCAATCTCTTGCAAACTCGGTCCACAATCTAAATTAGGATAGTTCCTACCCGTCCAATCTCTTGCAAACGGGTATCGGCACGGAATTGCAACCGGAGGTCCTAGTATCGGTCCAATCTCTTGCAAACCGATATTTCGAAAATCCGACTCCAACCCAATTCGGATTTCTAGGGCTTCCTATCAAATTGGGATCCAATCTCTTGCAAATCCCAATTGATATGAATACCTAGCCATCCGTAGTAATTCGATCCCAATCTAATCCCTAATAACAATCCTAGCTCAATTTCTACCAATTCAACACAAATAGGAAATAGGGCTTGTAGGGTTCATCCCCACGCCCCGAGACGTGGAGACTACTCACAAATCATAGCAATAGCACAAAAATAATCAATGAAATAGGCAATGGAATTCATCACAACAATGATATAAACAATAAAAATAGAGTTTTTGGGGAAGAGAAATGCAAACCAATGTAGATCTTCAATTAATCCAACAAAAATCCAAGTTTTTCTCTTCTCCAATCACAATTAATAAAGCTAAAAAGTAGACTCAAAAAGCTGCAAAAAATCTGAGAGATAGCTCCCAAAACTAGGGTAAAAACAGAGCTTAAATAGCCCCAAAAATCGTCTAAAAATCCTGACCAAAACGCCCCTGCACAGCCTGTTTTCCGCAAATTTCGCTACAGGCAGCGCATCGCACTCGGCCGAGTGACAAAAGTCGCTCGGCCGAGTGAAAACCCTGTCAATTTTCCAGTAAGTCGGGGGCTTCAGGGGTCTTCAGTTCGGGGGCGGCTCGGCCGAGTGAGTTGTCGTCACTCGGCCGATGGCTTCACTTCACTCGGGCGGACGGGATTTGCCACTCGGCCGAGTGGGTCTTCTGAAGCTCAGATGGCCGAAAAACAGTAACTTCGATATTCAGGAGGGGCTTCGTCTGGGCGCCACTCGGGCGGACGTGGTATCGTCACTCGGCCGATGTGGTCTCCGTCGCTCGGCCGAGTACACATGGAAAACGTGTCTGAACGGGTCGGCCGAGCAGTGTCTCGCTGGTCGGCCGAGTGGCTCCTCCACTCGGCCGAGTGGGACACAAAAAATGCCCAATCTGATTGTTTTGGCCTCCTCGTCGCTCCTGCGACGTCCATTCTTCTTCCGCTCCTCTCCAACAGCAAAATACCCCTCGGGGAGGTCGCCGGTGGCCGTCTAGATTACGCGTATCTCGAGATCACTCCTAATTGCGCCAAATCACCTGAAATGCGACAAAAACAACAAATCGTGAAAAGCATCGCAATATCGTCGATATATCGTGAAAAAACATGATTTGGGCGATCAAAATGGCATGCAAACATGCGGGGAAAGGGTGTAAAATAAGGAGTGATCACTACGTATGGCATTACAGAAACTCCCCGGATCCGGAAGCTTCTTTGGCAGTTTGTTGCTCCTCAGAAATGAAGATGGATCTTCCGCCAACATCACTTGTTCGACATTCCTCTTCCCTGAAATTAATTCCTTCAGTGCATCCATGAAAGGGATGTTAAGCTCCACTCCCTTCAGTAATTCAATGAATTTGGTGTACTTTTCCACCATCTTGGCCTTTGCCAACCTGCTAGGGCATGGGACTAAAACGGGGCTAGCTTTTTCCTTCTCTGCTGGCTTCGCCTTTACTTTGATTGTGTCCTTCTCCACTGGAGGGATATCTCTCTCAACAATCATAGGCTACCATCAGCCTCATAATCACCGTCATCAGTAGCTCCTGGCTGCTCGTTTATTATCTCCTCAGGTAATGGAGTGACAGGAATCATCACCGACGGCTCTGGATCCTTTTTATAGGTGCGACGGGTGGTGATGGCACAAGCACTCTCCCTAGGGTTCTTCTCTGGTTGGGCAGGAAGCTTGAGCCCATGATAGCTTACTCAGTTGCTCCTTTAGCTGTTCCACTGTGGTGGAGAGCTCCTTGCTGCGAGCTGCGTTGTCATGGATGAGCTTTGCCTGCTCCTCTATGAACTTCTCCCTGGTGGACTCTAAGGAGGATTTCTACTAAATTGGTGGCGGTGGAGGTAAAGCTAATGGCTGCTGACGCTGCTACTGGTAACCTGGTGGCCTGTAGGGGCAAACGGCCTTTTGCCTGCCTTGGTGCTGCTGCTGCTGATAATAGGTCTGTTGCTGCTACTGATGGGGCTACTGCTGGGCTCCACTACTATTCTCATATTGAAAACCGGGATGATTTTTCCAAGCTGGGTTCTCATATGCCCCTATTGCCTCCTCTATCATCAGAGGTGTAATTGGCCTCCTCAGTTGTTGCATGAGGTGTGTTGTATGAGCAATTCCCTCCATGGGACCATTGCTCAACGCACTTGTCACAAGTGGCGTATGCTGTGGTGGGGGGGGTGTGAGCTAGGCCTAGCACCAAGTCTGTGCTCCATACGGGCCATCTGTTGAGTGAGAGAATCGAGACGGCCATCAAAGTTAACCGCCTCATTGACTTCATACCTGCCTCCTCCTGAGGCCTTGGCAATAGTTGAGGCAGCCCTCTCGTCTCCCCAATGCTGGTTATTGGCTGCCATATCCTCAAGAATCTTCATGGCCTTAGCTGGATCCTTTCCTGTGATAGCTCCATTCGCCGTGGCATCGACAATCATCCTGGTGTCCGAACGCATACCGTTGTAGAAGGACAAGACCAAATCCCATGAAGGGATGTGATGGTTTGGGCACTGATGTTGGAGGTCCTTAAAGCGCTCCCAGGCTTCATACAATGTCTACTGCCCTCATTGTTTGAAGTTCGTGATCTGGTTCCAAAGACGGATCATCTTCGAATGAGGGAAGTACTTGGTGATGAAGGCCTGACGCACCCTTAACCTACACCTAGGTTCCACCTGGCGGTGTCACGATCGCTAGGCGTGGTATGGCCCCTAGGCTATGATTTCGGGCTCAATCCGCAAGCGGACGGTGTCGAGTTATAGTATATAAGATGTCGTATCCCACAGGGACAGTGATAGTGTCAATAGGTTCTCAGTCTATTTCTAAGTGTAGCAGTGAGATAGCTGTCGGGGTAACAGATTTGGGTTGGTTGTTGTTGTGATAATATCAATAAAGATGGACTATGGCTTTAGGGATCACCACTAGGATCGTTGGGGGTCGATGTTAGGATAGGATCCTTGCATTACATTGGGGCTAGGGAATTAATCCCCCAATTCGCACCACTCTCGTGGGTTAGAATTGCGGGATATTTCGGTGGCTCTCGTTGACGCAATGGCGGTAGCCATCAACGTAGCGGTATAGTTCGTCGATGGATCCCCTCAAGACGCGAGCCGGGCATGGTCACGTGCCTTGATTGGATCCAACGTTTTCCCTATTCGAATCCCTAAATACCCCTTAAGCACATCAATTCCACAGACCGTGGGCATGATCTCAGTACGAGTTATCTACGGATTCGATAGGATCTACCGAAATACAACCCTAAATCCACAATTCAACATAGCGATCTAGATCTACATTTTCCCCCTAGAATCCTAGGGCTAACCCATCAACCCTAGAATAAGTCTACTCACACATTGTAATAGCGGCAGACAAAAACATCAATTCCACAGAAGAAAACATATAGTAATCGAGAGATTAGGGCTCAAAGACTTACATCGAGAATAGACGAACAATAGCTAGAGAAAAATCCAGAAATAAACTCAGATTCCAAAACGCAAGCACAATCCAAAGTAAGCGCGATAATCTCCAATATCAGATCCAAAATTCTTTTTACAAAAAATTGCCCTAAGAAAATCATACAAAAATTGCACAGAGCTCATCTCCAAAACTCTCCAAAAATTCGCCACAATCGAAGTCTCCTCTCATCGCTCCCAGATCGCCAGCTTCAATGCCCCCGAGATCGTGCGCAAGGCGATTTTTCAAAGACTTTCCAAAAATGCCCTTGGTGTTGCCGACCGAGTGTGCTACTCGGTCAGTGGCTCGGGCCGTGTAGCTATCGGCTTGGCTGCATGGGAGAAATTGAAAGCGCCCTTCCCGGTCCGAGTAGGATCTGCTCGGTCCGAGTCAGGCTCTACTCGGTCAGCTGCTCGGGCGCTACTCGGGCTGTGGAATCTGAGGCTACTCGACCAAGCAAATGAGCTGCTCGGTCCGAGTCAGCCCGTATCTGTTTCTGCTGTAAATGGAGCTACTCGGTCCGAGTAGCTGAGATACTCGGCCCGAGCAATTTCTGGGAAATGCTGCAGAATGCTCATGGGGCTTCTCTCTGCTCTCTCTCCCTCTCTCCCTCTCTTCTCTCCTCCAATGGCTCCAAAAGTGTGGTGAACTCCTCCAGAGCCCCGCCAATGGGCTCACGAGCATATCGGATGTGTACATACCCCGGTGGGGTCCAAATCGCTCCAAAATCCCTGAAAACTCACAAAACACTACGAAACTCGAAAATATCGTCAGAAATGCAAATTCGTAGTAAAAAGTGGGATTTGGATGCGAAAATGATATGAGATGCAATGAAATAATGACATGAAAATATGGAAAATATGGACACATCAAGGCCTTTGCCAGCTGTTCCCATGTTGTAAATGTGTTGGGCCATTGGGACTTCAGGCAATAATGGGCCTTCTCCTTCAAGGTGAAGGGGAAGCGCCGCAGTCTGATTGCGTCGTTGCCGATCTCTTGCATCTGGAAGGTGGCGCATTTCACCAAGAATGCCTCCACTTGATGACTGGGGTTCTCGTGTGAAAACCCGTGGAAGCAGTCCTGCTGCACCAATAAGATAAGCCCCGTCTTCAGCTTGAAGTTGCCTCCGCAGATTGATGGTATAACGACGGAGGAAGATAAGATGGTACCAGGCTTCATGAAATTCTGGATCAATAACTGTGGATGAGGAGGTGGTCCATCGGGAATTTCGGCCATCGATTCCCGTCTCCTTCTTTCTGCTGCGAGTCGTCGTGCGGTTGCTTCTATTTCAGGATCTAAGGACAGGAGATTCTCTGCTCCCTGTGAATGTGTAAGGATGCAAAACAGAAAAAATCAAGAAAAATATGGAACTCGTTAGCAAAAAGAGAAAAATAGTAATAAGAGTATAAAATAAAATAAAAAGAGTGGTGGGAGATAAAGTGTGGATGAAACCAGCACTCTCGAACCCAAAAGCTAAAACAAACCGTTGCCTCCCCAGCAACGGTGCCAAAAACTTGTTCCGTCCTTTGGGCTCACATCCAGGGGCGCACATCACCGTAAGTGCACTGTGAGTGTAGTATATAAAGATTGTCGTTCTCAAGGGAGGCGGTGGTTTAGTGTTTAGCTTTTTGGAAGGGTGAGAATGCGTGGTCGGGGGTTGTCAAGTGAAATTGGATTGTTACGGAAAATGTGGTCTACTAAATATTAAAAGTCTAAGGCGTTCAAGAGTCCCCGCTAGGTCTTTCGGTCATGGGTGTCAGGTCATGGGGTCTTTCGTTGGACGATCGATGAGGGTAGGAGTGTCGCATCCGGAGATGGGAATGAGCGTTTGACTTCCGGCGTCACGCTCATCTAATGCACCCCTATGCAGAGTCGTGCTTTTGCAGTCGGCTTCGCATGGAAATGCATGCATTACGCTTGACACTGCGTCCCGCCACGCAGTCCGTATCTACTCGCGTGAACTACGGACTGCGACGTCACGCTACGGTTGGTTCTAGCGGTCGGACTACTTTCGTAGTCATTGACTAGCGGATCGAGTATTAGTAATCGCCCCTAGCTCTCGAGTCACTCTCACTGTGCTCAAATAAGTATCTCACTGTGCTCGGCTGCACCAATGTGCATTGACCCAAAAAAAATTAAATTGATTAAAAAATCACATATGTATCTCAAAGTGCACAGTTGCACCAATGTGCAATGACCCAACAAAAATTGAAACTGGGCAAAATTCACATATGTCTCTCAAAGTGCATAGCTGCACCAATGTGCAATGACCCAAAAAAATTGAAACTGGGTACAAATCACATGTCTCTCACTGTGCACAGCAGTACCAATGTGCAATGACACAAAAAAATTGAAACTGGGTAAAAATCACATATGTATCTCACTGTGCACAGCTGCACCAATGTGCAATGACCCAAAAAAATTGAAACTGGGTAAAAATCACATGTCTCTCACTGTGCACAGCTGCACCAATGTGCAATGACCCAAAAAAATTGAAACTGGGTAAAAATCACATATGTCTCTCACTGTGCACAGCTGCACCAATGTGCCATGGCCCAAAAAAATTGAAACTGGGCAAAAATCACATATGTATCTCAAAGTTCACAGCAGCACCAATGTGCAATGACCCCAAAAAAATTGAAAATGGGCAAAAATCACATATGTATCTCACAGTGCACAGCTGCACCAATGTGCAATGACCCAAAAAAATTGTAACTGGGCAAAAATCACATATGTATCTCAAAGTGCACTTCTGCTGCAATGTGCAATGACCCAACAAAACTTGAAATTGAATAAAAAACACGTATGTATCTCAAAGTTCAGAGCAGCACCAATGTGCAATGACCCAACAAAAAATTGAAACTGGGCAAAAATCACATATGTATGTCACAGTGCACAGCTTCACCAATGTGCAATGACCCAAAAAATTGAAACTGGGCAACAATCACATATGTATCTCAAAGTGCACTGTTGCAGCAATGAGCAATGACCCAACAAAAATTGAATTTGAATAAAAATCACATATGTATCTCAAAGTTCACAGCTGCACCAATGTGCAATGACCCAACAAAAAATTGAAACTGGGCAAAAATCACATATGTATCTCACAGTGCACAGCTGCACCAATGTGCATTGACCCAACAAAAATTGAAACAGGGCAAAAATCACAGATGTATCTCACAGTGCACAGCTGCACCAATGTGCAGTGACCCAACAAAACTTGAAACTGGGCAAAAATCACTTATGTATCTCAAAGTGCACAGCTGCACCAATGTGCAATGACCCAACAAAAAATTGAAACTGGGTAAAAATCAAATATGTATCTCACTGTGCACAGCAGCACCCATGGGCAATGACCAAACAAAAATGAAACTTGGCAAAAATCACATATGTTTCTAAGCCCTCAGGTTAACATGTTTTTAAGCATTCATTATGTATTAGGCGGTTGCTCATTATGAATGAACCTTCACACCTCATACAACTTTTTCTTCTTAACCGAGGGATAAAGTGATCAATATATGTTCTTCATCATAGGGTTGATACATATGTGATTTTTTCCCAGTTTCAATTTTTTTGGGGTCATTGCACATTGGTGCAGCTATGCACGTTGAGAAACAAATGTGATTTATAAGCCCTCAGGAAGAAAGTTAAGTTATCAATAAATCATGGTGGTCATAAGCAGTTGCTCCATCACATATCACACATGCAGAGATAGTGGAACCATCAAGCCTATATCCACATATTTTTTCCATATCCAAGGGACAAATGGATCATGTAACTATCGTCATCATTGGGCTATAGGGAAACATCTACAAGGAGCCATAAACCAAAACTGAAAATAGGAGCCATCCACTTATGTTTCATATTATCACAACCTGCATCAATGAAAATATACCAAAATCTGAACCAAGCAGCCAAATCATCAAAAGTGAGACATGAACCAAAAAATTGAACCATAGAGCAATGCAAATATGTTTCATATCAAGACACCCAGCATAAAGGAGACATGCCCCATACCCTGCACCCATTAGCCTACGCCACATGTATCACATTAACACACAAACATCATCTAGGAGACATGCCAAAAAAAATGCAGCAATGAGACATGCCAATATGTTTCATACTTACCCATACAAAACATCCCCAACCCCAACGCCTACTAATCACCACACAACCAAAATACCTTATGGCCCACCCATACTCATATCTTTCTGACGCCATCTCCGCTTCCATAACCAGCGTCCCGCAAGTCCCTTCCCATTTCTGCTACTAAATCTTCAAGGATTAGCTTTCGACTCGGATGTGGCACGACCAAAAATTGACGCCCCGCCAGCTCATTAATGCTAAGATCTTTAAACAACTTCAACAGGAGGTGGTGAGGGTACTCCGTAAACTCGTACACACTTTGTGTAAGAGTTTCAGTCCAGTGGGGCTGGGCGTGTGCACTCCTTATAGCCTCAGCGACCTCTTTCACATTGCAAGCAATATCCCGCATTACATCCGGGTCTTCCCTCACAGCGCGTCGCCGCTGTTTCTTCTTCCCCAGCGATGGTGGGGTAGCATTTCTTGTCCCCCCATGTGGACACTCTCCTGTCAACGCCTGTGTGGGTATGTCCTCAGGGACATGGTGGGGTGGAGTACGAATATGTGTCGGTTCAGGCGTGACGGGCTCACCTTCTCCTCCAGAAAATGGGCTCCAAAGCTATCGTACAAGGAACATGACATATCCCCCCGTGCTGCGTCATCCCCGATGATGACAACCAGATCTTCATACCATGGTAGTGGATAGTTCACATATGCACGCTTCCGAGGGTTTGCCTGAACGATTAGGAAAGCTTATATGAATATACCAATCATATCTATAATTTATGTACTAGCACCTATCCTATGTAGAAGATAGAAGTATTTACCGCCGCCCACGTGTCATAAGTTTCCGGTTCTAACATAATCATCTTCTTCTCAACATCCTAGCCCGCCCCGCTCATTTCCATGCACTCGTAAACATCCTTGAGACGTGTCTTCAATGCTTTCATGTGGTTTCTCACATTACCACTTGTGAACGACGTCCCATGAGCTTTATTGATTTCCGCTGCCGCGCTATTGAAGGCGGCCCCTTTAAAGGTCTTATCGACCTTAAGCCCCTGCAGTGCAAGTTCTGCTAGCAATGGAATAAGGGTGGCATCGTGCTCGGGCTTCCATATTTTGTTATGTTGTGAAGAAGAGGAAGGTTGCTTCAGCTTTTTGCTTGGACTTGATATAGACCCCTCGACATCCTCACTACGCCTGCTCGACTTCCTCGAGGAGTCACTGCCGGGAGTTCTTTCATTTCCACTTTGTGACGTTGGCATCGCGAATGCACCATGCGAGGAGGGGGGATCTGAAATTGGGTATGTCTCCCCCTTGTAGCATATGCATATACCCATGGCCACTATGTGAGGGAATAGACATGGGCATTTGCATTGGAGGAGACATGGGCATTTGCATTGGCAAGGTGAAATTTCCATAAGGTTGATATGGCATTCCATGCCCACCAGATTGGTATCCAAGCATTTGGTAGGGGTTAGGTGGAACCCGCATGGGAATTGGACGGTTGAGAAGTGGTTCCACCCTCCTCTCGGCATCTCCACGTTGCGTCCCATATAGATTTTCATATAATTGATGCATTGGATCACTCCCATCCGGGGAGGGCTCGCCCCCATGCCCTGATTTTTTAGATCCTTCCATCCCTACATCATCAATATTATGATAATTAAAACGCATAATTTGACAGTAAACATCATTGACATGATAACGAATGGTGAAAAAAATACAGAAATGTAAATGATTAAAATGATCAGCCAAAGCATGAAAATATTGTCATACTGAACACACCAAACGTCATGCAATAAGAAAGGAACATTGACAAATTGTTCAGACTAGGTCCGTAAATAGTACGACCCCCTCATAGGCCATGCTCTACTGTGTTCCCGTTATTATTTATGTTACAATAGTCCACCCACATATCTCAAGCTATCTGCTCCCTGCGCATTTTCCAACGATCCCGTTGTTCGGTTTGTTCACGAACGGTCCCCTGTTGGGATAGATCAATAACATCGTCATCCCTCTCATCGATACCCTCTACTTCCTCCTCCAAGCCATCACCTTCTTCATTTAGTTGGGGGTCATGAGGATCTGCAATCTGGATGTAATTATGCAAAACAGTGCACGATAGTACGGTAGCGACCTGGCTCTTGAATGGGTAGTGAGGTTTGTATGTCAATATTTTAAACTTGTCCTTTAGGATACCAAAAGTGGACTCGATCTTTGATCTTAATGTAGAATGTCATAGGTTGAATAGCTCTCGTCGATTTCGAGGAACCCGATCAGTATGGTCCTTCAAATGGTATCTAACTCCCCTGTATGGAGATATGAATCATAGCATTGTCGTATATCCAGCATCGCAAAGGTAATATTTACCTACATTCATACAAAGGCGACCAGTTTTCTGTTTAGACGCTTTCTGAGATACGTAAAACTAATTTATATGTTAATTTTAACATATTACCTTCATACACTCGCAGCCCCAGTGGGGGTGGGGGTAAAGACAATGCATCTTTCAGGACCGTAAAATCATTTGCGGATCCTTCCCACCCGGCCAGTACGTATGTGGATCGTTTGTTTGGAGTAACAGCTGCAATAACATTTTGCGTCACCCCCTTTCGCCCTCTAAAGCGGGGTACGAGCCTTGCTGGTAGCGTGGCATCTATGTGCGTCTCATCAATGAGCCCGATGCAGTCCTACAACATATTAAATGAGACCACTGTGCAATTCCAAAAACAATCCATATTATACTGCCACATATACATATAATCACACATACCTTAAAATATGGGAACCAATTTGGATTATTGAATATCTCAGGTGGCGTCTCATTGGGAGCTTGCTTCACGAACATATCCCGAAGGGCACACAGTCCCGCCATCACTTTGTTAAAATAACGGCTAACTGTCCCCCCGCCCCTTATGAAATCCACTTGCATTACTCTATTCTTTGACTTGTGCCCTACCATATGCAGGAACATTGTCACCTGCTCCTCTACGGATATATGAATAGTGTCCTTGAGAAGATCACGCTGGCGCAGTAATGCTGCAAGATTCATGAAAGCATGTCTGCGCATTCGTAGGCAGTGCAAACAGCTACTTTCAGACCCCCACAAAATTCTCCGCATGTGGGATTTTCTATGCAGATCCCGCATAGCTGAGGGCTCTCTGGGTATAGGGTCTGGCCTAGCGGAATTGTGCATTTGTAAGGCGAGTACGACAAACGTTATTGCAGTTGCGGCGGCGGTACATACCTCACAACCCGAATGGTCTCCTTGTGTATCCATGTCACCCTTAATTGAATAACACATATATTTACTGTTAATTATATAACTACCATGCTACATATGAGTCACACCTTTCACATAAAATTGTGCATATCCAAATGTTTTGCCCTCAGATTTACTGTGTAATCATAGGCACACGCGTGGTTGCGTTGCCGTTGCTCTATCCTTTTCACCCCATAAATGCAACAAGGAGACATGCCCCAAAAATTTATAAAATGAGCCAAGCATAACAACAACCTAAGGAGCTAGGAGACTTGCCCCAATAATATGATACATTGACCCTAGAATAGCATCATAAAAACCCAAAATGCAAGGAGACATGCACAAAAAAAAACAGAAACAAGTCACCTTGGACATAACATCCCAAAACAGCTTCAATAAGCTAGGAGGCATGAACCAACCATATTATAAAATGAGCCAAAAATACCAACATCAAAATCCAAAAAACCACCACAGAGCCAAGCTCCTATAATATGATACACTGACCCTAGAATAGCATCAAAAAAACCCAAAATGCAACAAGTTGCCATTCACAAAAAAACAGAATCAAGTCACCATGGACATAACATCCCAAAACAGCTTCAATAAGCTTGGAGGCATGAACCAACCATATTATAAAATGAGCCAAAAATACCAACATCAAAATCCCATAAACTAACACGGATACAAGCTCCTATAATCTAATACACTGACCCTAGAATAGTATCAAAAAATCCCAAAATGCAACAAGTTGCCATTCACAAAAAAACAGAAACAAGTCACCATGGACATAACATCCCAAAACAGCTTCAATAAGCTTGGAGGCATGAACCAACCATATTATAAAATGAGCCAAAAATACCAACATCAAAATCCCAAAAACCAACACAGAGCCAACCTCCTATAATCTGATACACTGACCCTACAATAGCATCAAAAAAACCCAAAATGCAACAAGTTGACATTCACAAAAAAAAACAGAATCAAGTCACCGTGGACATAACATCCCAAAACAGCTTCAATAAGCTTGGAGGCATGAACCAACCGTATTATAAAATGAGCCAAAAATACCAACATCAAAATCCCATAAACCAACACGGAGACAAGCTCCTATAATCTGATACACTGACCCTAGAATAGCATCAAAAAATCCCAAAATGCAACAAGTTGCCATTCACAAAAAAAAAACAGAAACAAGTCACCATGGACATAACATCCCAAAATAGCTTCATTAAGCTTGGAGGCACGTACCAACCATATTATAAAATGAGCCAAAAATACCAACATCAAAATCCCAAAACCCAACACGGAAACAAGCTCCAATAATCTGATACACTGACCCTATAATTGCATCATTAAAACCCAAAATGCATCAAGGAGACATGCACCAAAAAAAACTGAAATAAGTCACCATGGACAGAACACACCAAAACAGCAACAATCCATTAGAATCAAAGGCCCAATTTTTTTTAAAAATGATCCAAACATCTTATACACCAAAAACCCTAACTGCATCTAGGAGACATGCCCCAACATTGTAAACATCAACATGGGGCTTAAAGGGAACCATCGTAGCACGCCATCCTACGTGTATGTATGTAATGAAAATTCACTTCTTTACATTCCTCAATTTTTATCCATCATTGGGCACATTTTAGATTGCACAATTATTTGCATTCATCCATAAAATACAATACCATTCACAATCAGATCATCGCTACAGATCAATAATAAGAAATAGCCGCAAGCAAACAAGCCCAGCAAACCAACATCAACCATCAGCAAACCCAATTAAACCCTAGCTTCATCGCAACACATATAAATTTTATAGAGTGCCTAGATTATACCTCTGAGATAAAATCCCAAAATTAGATAGAGATCCTGACGACCGAAGGTAGGGTTTTGCTCTGAGCTTCACCGACGAACCCAACAAGTTAGGCACACCCCCTCCTTCATAGCCTATCACGAAATCAAAGCCAGCAACCCTGAGATCAGCAATGGATGCATGCAAAACCGCCGGAAACCTCGAGTATAGCTAGGGTTTTTTTCGCCTCCAACTGAAAACCGCGCAAAAGAATGTGAGGGGAATGGATTTCTGACCGTGTGGGACCAGGAACGAGGATTCTCAGCGAAATTGCCGCGATTTCGGGGGATTTCAGGCCGAGATTTTGGGGTCTCCACGTCGGAACCACGGAGGAGGGAAGCTATCGCAGCGGAGTCGCGGAAAGAAACAGCCCCGAGGAACGCGAGAGAGAAAAGTGAGAGAGGAAAGTGAGTGAACAGGGCTGAAGCGACACGTGAATAGTGACGAAATTTCACTTCCCCCCACTTTCACCCAAAAGAAACAGGCCCTAACCCGAACACGAGATTATGTCCATATCCGCATGGCGATTCCCCTGTTATTATCAAGACCCAAAAGCCGAGAGACGCCGCAAATCGACTTGCCTCGTAGATAATTAGCATCCCGTATCCAGCGGGGCTTGTTCGAGCAAAAGAGAACAAAAACAGGAGAGAGATTTTTTTCTTCAAATTTGATTTCGATCTGCGAGGAGGAGAAGAATCTAACAGCGAGAGGCGGCGATGGGGGATTATCACAATCTACTCGGCGGAGGCTGCTGTCCAACGATGGATCTGTTCCGGTCCGAGACGATGCAATTGGTCCAGATCATCATCCCCATAGAGTCTGCCCACCACACCGTCTCCTACCTCGGCGAACTCGGTCTGGTCCAATTCAAAGATGTAATCTTTACTTTATCCTAGTCCATCTCTTTCTGTTTTGATGACGAAACCATAGATTCGATCTCATCGTTGTTTGATTATGCTATATATTCCACATGCTTGCATTCTTTTTTTGGTTAGTTCATGCTTGCATTCTTTGATGCCTAGGATTTGGATTTCTTTTCAGATTATTTCCTTTATTTCCTTTTTTGTGATTTGATAGAATAAAATTAGGGTTTTGTTAAGGATTTATGCGTTATCCAACTGTCTAGTTTTTGTTGCAAGTACTGATGGCTTGTTCATTTGTATTTACATGTATGATCACCCCTTCTTGCAGTGGATTTGATCTCGTGGGGTATGCAGTGTTTTCTTAACGAATTTAGCGAGGTCAATAATTATTGCTTGTCTGGGCAATGGATACAACCAGCAATCAGTAGTGTTATCGATGCTTTTCTTCTTCTTTCTCATTGTGTGGATACCTCTATGACCAGACTTACACATATAAGCTTTTCTTGTATTGGTTCACCATGAGTATATTGGTCTTTGCATCTTGCTATGTTTTTGGTTCAGTGATGGCTGCTCGGGGTTTTGGTGGCATCCAAGTATCACATAGTCCTAGTGCTATAATTCGATAAGTTCTATAAAATATATGCATTTTTAATAGTTCCAGATGAGGTGCATATCATGAAAAGTGCAAAACACTCCAATGGAATTGATTGCAGGAATAGTATTCAAGGGCGATCAGAAAAAACTAAAACAAAACTTTTTACTAAGATATCGATAAAATATAAACAAATTACAAGAAAATAACTAACCTTCAAGTTTGCCATACTGAAAACTGTGGTCCTGGGGTCATTTAGGTGGGCATGTAGTGCAAAAATCTTTGCCCAATGTTGCTAGACTCTAGAATAATTATGAAAAGAGACGACCAAACTAGGGTAAAATAAAATCATAATACTTGTTTGGTGTTTACGAGGGTTGCATGGCTTCCATTTTGCTTCTCCCTAAGCTGTTTTTGCATTGGGTCTGCTTTTAGGTGTTGGGTGTTAATCGCATAAAAGTTGGTTAATGAATGTATTCTTTCCATATGGCAGAGTTAACTGGTAGAGCTTGATTAACCATGACATGAGTGGTAGTAGGAAAAGATTGATGGAGCATCAAGTTTTTCAAAATGGCTAAGCACAGAAAAAGTGGAACTCCATCTTGGTGTTTTCTTTACTTTCATGTTCCACCATGCTAACTTAGCTTGGGATAATCAACAAAGACATTCTTTGGAAGTCGAGACCCATGCCTTTATTTTTGGAATGACCAGAATGAGGCTCTGAAACACTTTAGAAGTAGAAGAAGATTTGAGGAAGCCGATTGTGGATCAAAGCAGAGCGTTGGAATTTCTCTCGAAAGGTTCTAAAAAAGATGAACACTAGCTACATCCGATTGTCAATGCAGAGTACCGTACGATTGTTTAACCCTTGATAATTTTCAGTTAACATACTTTGTGCTTTAAATGAGAGAAGTGAACCATACAGGAAAGTATTTGGCCATAAACACATTACTGATCTTTTTTAGTAATAAAAAAGTGTAGATAACATATCCAATTTCCCTCCAGAGGTGAGCAAAACAGATTCAGCAACATTTACGTCCAAATTCTTAAATAGGAAGAACAATCAAGAAATCAAACAGTAATATGTCTTTAGATGCATCACCATAGTTATTACAATTTCTATAAAAAGTGGCATCAAATTGTTATTGCCAGAAAAATAGAAATCAATGTTCATTGATAAGTACAGATTACGTTTTGGATCATCAATGTGCCAAAGCCATGATGGGCTTGTCCCAAAAATTCTGATAAGGGGGGTTGAGTCATTTATTCAGACCAATAAATGTGCTTGCAAAATGTTATTTATTAGCAGTTGTAGTAGTAGTATTTGCTATGTCATTTTATTTGTCATTTTGGTGTTGCTTTTCTCTGTTTATGAAGTTGATTTTCCGGATTCTTATGTCAATTATGAAAAGTCACTGTTAGCCCAAACTCTGTGTTTTGTGTAGAAAGATACAGCTGCACTGTTCTAAAATCTTGATCCTTGGATTATTGTTGAAGGTTTATTGTAGATATCCCTCCTACACATTATGATTGCTTTGGTCGTTATTTAATCTTTAGGCTTCTTGAACACATTACTGACTTGGCTATTTTATATTTGTCATTAAATTTACTTTAATTTATTCAATTATAATTGTGATATAGACTTAAGCAGAATTGATTGCTTTTTTGTTTGTTCAGCTTAATGCAGATAAGAGTCCTTTCCAGCGAACATATGCTATCCAGGTAATTCCGGTTTTCTGTTATCATATTTATGTGTGAATTTATATTATATGTACCTACTCTGGGAAGTTTCTTCTCTTACACAAATCAAGGAAGCCCATGGAAAATTGTATTTTATCTGCTTTCATGTGACTTTCAATTGATGGGAATAAGCATTCATGATTGCAAAGGATTTGCACAGGCTTCTTGGTTGTCTATCTAGATGCTAGAACTTCTCTTTTCTTAGACCGTGCGACGGCCTATTGTTCCTTAATAAGCATCTTCTTGAACATGTATTTGAACCTTGTTGGTATACTGGATATGTGCATTGCATATAATCACCACTTTCCTATCCCCTACACATTCACAGCCAAAAGGTGCACACACCGTAACTAGAGAGGAAAATGAGGGGACATGGAAAAAAAGAAATCGTATTGGCACGAGAGAGTTATAATGTTTTGTTGTTCAGCTAACACAATGGTGTGCTGCAATAAGAATTAACAACTTAGGGCACTTTATTGTTTGTTTTTGTTCCATCTTGAAGACCCACTGATAGTATGGATCCAAATTCTAACTCAGATTCAATATAATTTTATGTAAATATCAAATTGAAGATCATATTGTAAACGTTCTGGATCGATGTGCTGGTGGCAATTATGACATGCTTTTAACCGAAACTGTAGAACGCAAATAATTAGTAGAACCACATATACATGATGTATATTAACATAAGTACAGGGTGAAAAACCACTCTTATATATTTGGTCTATGCATGTGAAACACTATGATATTCTAGTTATGCATAAAAGACACGATATGCTCAAATAAGTTTACCATTTAGAAGCTTTCAATATGATTAAGCTAAAGGTCAATACTTAGTTTAAAGACGATCACACCATTACATTTATTAATTAATGGCAACTGCAATGGCAACCCTTGATAAGCAGCATCGTCATCATGCTGGGAGCAATATTGTACAAGTGTAACTATTGTAGCCTTAACTTTAACCCATTGCCATACCTCACATATGTTAGACTCTTCTTTTGTGTGAGCGTTTCTTGTCTGTGCACATGCACACCAAGCAGATAAAGAAACAAAGCAAACGTGAACTGCCATACTAGATACAGCTCATATTCTTTTTGCGTTTATATCAATCATGACATGTGACAAAAAGAGGATAACAATACAATTCAGACCTGTTTGGGAAGGACATCAAGCTTTGATATGAGCTGAAAAATCAGATTTAGATTGTTAAGTTAGGATCTTAGCCATGAATTATCTAATCAAAGTTCATTTTCTTTTTTTGTCACATTACAGGTATGAACTGTACTCACATGTACAATGCCGCAAGAATAAAACTGCCCAAGCTAAATTGAAAGGCTAAACAACAAAAGAACTGAAAATCAAGTTATACTTTGATAAAATAAAAATACTCTTGATGCCTATTAGCCAATTGCTAAAACATTAATTGAAATGAATGTTTTTCTTATGTATTTTATCACATCCATTGAGCAAAGTAATGACCAACACATATGAACGGATAGATGGTGAACACACAAAAGAGGAGAGTGTCAAGCATGAATTAACTTGAACTCCTTTTTTTCTCTTACATTTCTAAAGTCAAATAAATCCATAATCTGGAATTAAAATCCTTTTATGGGGTTTGGTAAATCATCAAATAAAGGTTGTCCCATAGAGATTGGGGGAATCTCAAAATTATGCAAGAACAGTTAGCACTTGTTGCTTTTTGAACGGAATAATTGAAAGACAATTAAGAAGAGGTGTTCAATATGAGTTCCTCATCCCACCTTACAATGGATATTTGAGGATTATTTAGTACCCAAAGCCTCAACATGAGTTATCGAGGATTGAAACATAACATGAAAAAGGATGTCCATGCATGGGCAATAGAGAGATGTTATTATTGGATTTATATTAGGCTGGAGTGATCATTGGATAGACAGGCGAGACCATTGGTGACCTGAAATGATATCCTACATGTTATTGGCAAGTTGGATGAGGATCCATTGAAAGTTAAGTTGGTGTCATTGCGAAAGAGAAAAGGTAGAGATACTAACTCCAGGGTTGTAATTGTAGTGTATATGATTTTGGATTTTGAGAGAGGATACATTGGAATAAGGGAAGTTGGAAATGACAACACGATTTCCAACCATTGATATGAAGTGGAATAATGGGATTTGGATATATTGGAATTAAGCATTTGGGCAAGTTCTCCTTAACTACAACCATGGCTTTGAATTGGATGGTGGGATTTGTTATGCACAAATTAGTATATTATTGGTGCTCCATTGTTGTAGGAATACAATGAGTAGTTCTATCTATTGTTTATATTATTAATTTTGATGGCAACCTTAGATTGTGGTTTGTTGAAACTACTCCATTTGTCATTGATTTATTTCATTTATTTTGTCAAATATTATAGCATGTTTTATTTTGGTCAGGGTTTGAAGATGTGGCACCTAAGAGAGTGTATGCATCTACCTAGGCAGAGATGATTCTTAAGCTGCCGAACTATGGGTAAAGCATCACACGTAGGCAGTGCCGCCAGCAAGAAAGAGATTTGAGACATATGATTTATATAGAGGAACAACATGCTTTTACCCTTGTGTGCAAGGTTTTAGGTATCGGTCGAAATCCTCGTTTCGTTTCGGTCTCGGAGGCTATCGAGACCGAAACCCATCCTGTTTCTCGGTATCGGTCGGAACCCTAGGGTTTCGGCTTGAAGACGAAGACGAAGACGAATACGGATACGGTCCAAAATTGAAAAATTTGACGAAGAAAGGTAGAAACAAGAAAAAACTGCAAAAAAAGAAGAGAGGAAAAAAAGGAAGAAAAGGCTGGAACTTACCTCACCGCCTCGCCTTACCGCCTCGCCTGCTGCCTCGCCTTGCCCCGCCCCGTCCCGCCTCGCCCCGCCGCCCTGCCTGCTCCTAGGGCTGTTGACGAACGAGCTTGAACGAGCTTGAACAGTGTGCTTGGTTTTGTTCATGAACAAAATCCATGTTCAAGCTCTGTTCGTTTACTAACCGAGCTCTAAAAACATGTTCAAGCTTGTTTGTTAAGCTTACCGAACGAACGTAAACGAACATAAACGAACGTAAATCGAGCTTACCGAACGAACGTTCTGTTCGTTAACAAGACTTATCAAGCTTGTTCGTGAACATGTTTGGGAACGTGTTCACGAACACACAATCAATCTTGTTCATGAACAGATTTTCAAACGAACGAACGAACAATGTCGATGGACCAAAAGAGAGTTGGGAGCCTGTGAGTCTAGGAGTGGGAATCTGGGAAGTTGAAGAGGTAGAGGTGTTTAATTCAATTTGAGGAGGTGAGTGTTTAATTTTAATTTTAATTCACTCAAGCCCTTGTTCACAAACACTTAACGAGCTTGTTCACGAACATCACTTAACGAGCTTGTTCACGAACATCACTTAACGAGCTTGTTCACGAATACTTAACGAGCTTGTTCATGAACATAAATGAACGAACATAGTTATGTTCAAGCTCTGTTTGTTTACTAACCGAGCTGTAAAAATCTGTTCAAGCTTGTTCATTAAGCTTCCCGAACGAATGTAAACGAACATGTACCGAGCTTGTTCACGAGTAATTCGTCGAACGTTCTGTTCGTCAACAGCCTTACCTGCTCCATTGCTGCCCCGCCTCTCCCGTGAGAGAGAAAGAGCAGACCACGATAAGAGTAAATGGCAAACTTGTGTTTAAATGGTAAACTTGTAAATAAGTGGTATGTGCGTAGAGTAAAACAGTCGTTGTGTACAGCAACGAAGATATTTTATGGCAAACTTGTAAATAAGTGGTATATGCATAAAGCAAAATGGTTGGTGCGCAAAGCAACTCTAAGCTATTTTTGGCAAACTTGCAAGTAAGTGGTATGTGCACAAAGTAAAACGCTGGGTGCACAAGGCAAATTTCAAGCTACTTTAGTTTTTTATGTATCTGATAGGGTTTTAAGTATTTAAAACTACCGATACGGACCAACCGCAACTCATGTCCGAACCCGCCGAAACGAACGATACGGATACAGAAACTTAAATTTTCGAGAGCGATATCGAGATCGAAACCGAGACATCAAACCTTACTTGTGTGTGCTTTGTCATGTGTTTTGCAATCGTCAGACTCTCGAATGGCCACTACCGTCTCCTCGATGCCCCTGGTTCCACCGCCTCATTTGAAATGAGACGAGAAAGAAAGATGTAGAGAAGGATGTGAGCCCCTCTTACATATGAAGTGGGTCGGGTTGACATGCTTTCCTATATTAACCAGCTTAAGACAAGTGGGTTATAACTTATTTATATAGGATGAGCCAATGGAAAGGGGGTTTCCCTAGCATATTCTCCCGCTCGTAGGATAGGTGGCATGTGATGACAGGTATGCTCGAGAGTGCAGAGGAGACCATTGATTGCCTGTTGGATATATCTCATTCTCGTTCACACCTTTCTTTATATTTCTCACTCTCATATTGTCACGTCATGCTTCCTAAAAGACTACGGAAGCGAGACATGACAAGCTCACAACGTATCTAAGCTAAAAGGAATCATCATGTTGACCTAAATATGCTAATAGTCAATCAATCACATAGCATTTTCTTTTACATCTAAACTAATAATGATCAACTGCATTTACAGTTTACAAATCAAGGATGAACAATAACAACGAAATCGACAACAATGAAAATGATGAACACAATGTTGACAGATAAAAAGATAATCTATGTGCATGCAGATAAAATAAATAAGGGATGAGACTCACATGTTGAGTTTGTCTTCAATAACATGTTTTATCTCCTCAACGTATTCGTCCTTTGGATTTAACAGATATTTCTAATGAAAAAGGAAAACAAAAATATCTGTTAGGTAAGTTACTTAATCCGGTAAAATAATTATAAAACATTGAATATAATGAATCTGGAAAACAAAACATCAAGGTAATGAATAAATAAGTAGTGGATCGATATATATCAGTGTAATAAATACAGCCAGATATATAGAAATAATACATGTCAAATCTAAGTACATCAGTCAGTAGGAACCCATATCATGTTTAAGTCTGTCGGTTCAGTGATTAAATACAGCCAAATAATGTCAAATACAATCAGATACGGTTTAGCACAGGTAAGTACTGTCAATCGGTGAAGGATTTAATGTCGCTAATTATGTTGAATCAATGTTTGATTAGTAATCATAGTCGAGCATTAAAAGTCATATTTGAGTGTATAAGATGCAACTTAAGTGTTCCGATTTGCTTCGGAACATCGATATTCATGATCATAAGCCTTATGGTTGCACACCCAGAGGTCTCATAATAAGTTTCATGTTACATCCCCAAGGGTGCCATCAATACGTATCAGGATGCATACTGGAAGGTGCCATCAAGCAATATCCGATCTACAGATGCATGGATGCACTGATATAGTAGGGGACCCTTATTACCCCCGCACCCTATATAACAATGAGTTTTCCAACCTCTCATGTCATGTCATTATTATATGTTTTAGTTTAATGTCAAGTACAATAATTAGGTATGATAATCCGATATGTTAATCATGTTACATCCATAAATAAGGTTATACTTATCGGTACTAGTAATTATCGGTACTAGTACGATGCTGGATTAACAATTAATCAATGAGTCATGGAAAAATAATGTACGTGACATTCAATATGTTGCCTGAAGGTTAATAAGAATATGAGAGAGATTCTAAAGGTAGCTTTTATAGATTTAAGACGTGACCCAATCATCATATGGTGCGGCACTTTGCTCTGTATAGTATTTTGTTCCATGTGGCACTTTGCTTCGCATATCACTTAGTTTTATGTAGCACTTAGTTCACGATATTCAGATAATATATGCTTGAAAGCCAATAGTATGTATAAATACACTCAACCCTACTTTGCAAGCTTACTGTTCAATCAGTTCAGACATTGGGGGTTTGAAGATATGAAATCATAAAACCACTGATATGACCTCATCAAGAATCATAACCATCCGACCTCATCAAGAATCATAACCATCCTTCCATATTTCCCAGCCATAAAAATCATTAGATTATCCAGCTATCTTTAACCATTATTATCCAGAATCGAGTCATATTAGTTTCCATTTCATGTCCATGCGATATGCAACTAAGATAACAAGCATGAAATTCATAGGCCTATGATTATTTCTAAAAACAAAAGTTAAAATACTATTTGTTCATGATGATTAATTTATTCATATTTTGAATGCCAGCTTATCACTTACTTTTTCATGTTATATGGAAAAATCCATCACTCTCAAGCAACAGGACCATGGTTGAAATCATATAATATGGTCATGGCTGCGTGACATCATCTTTAGGGACATGGTCACATATCATAAAAGATAGACATAGCCCCAATTCAACAATTCAAATGGGTCTTGGCCATTCTTTGGAAGCTTTCCAGAAGTAAACCAATGAAGTTCAAATTTCAGATCTTCCAATTGCACAACTCAAATTCATGTTTGCAGAACCATTTATACTTATGTTCTTCCAAAATTTACTACTTCAAGAGCAAAGAAATATAATTCAATTCCCACCGAGGCACTTTGATGGTCCGGCCCACTTTTGGGGCCTTTTGGGTTATTTTATTATAATAGGGGCATTTGAGTAATTGGTTATTTCGGGAAATTGTATTATAGGGGCGGGTTGTAGCCGGCCCTAGGGGGCTTGATTATTGAATTATTTTGAGAGAGTTCTTAGGTAGATCTTAGGAGAGTACGGACGTCCTCGCTTTAGGCGTTTTGGGAGGGTGGTTGCCCCTACAATTGTAGCCACGTTATCTTTTTTATATTTATTTTCTTCAATAAAGTTCAGATTTGCCTTTGGATCTATCAATTTGGTATCAGAGCGACTACGATCCAAGGCGACGTCAACAAGGAACAAAGATCGAAGCGAAGCTGAGGAGAACCATGGGGAGATCGAGGAGGTGGAGAAAAATGTGGCGGAGAATAGCGAGTCGATCGTTAAAATAACGGCGGTGGATCGACTCGCCATTAAACAAGATAGAACGGAGGAAGCCCTCGCTCAGATCGTCTTCCAACTTACGGCTCTCAACGGAAAGTTAGAGATTGACGACGCGAACCCTAGTTCTTCAAAAAAGGTCCCGCCTTTGGAGAAGGGAAATGAAAAGGAGACTTTCGACGAAGGTTTGCTTTCCGATTTTGACGAGTACTTCAAAGATGATGAGGAGGAACCCTGGACGATCGAGGAGAGCGTGGATCCACGATGGGGCATCGAAGGAAGTCGGCCGCCCCCAGATGAACCATTGGGGGTGGCCGAACCCCAATGGGGGCGAGGGTCACCGCCCCGCCCTAGAGATGGGCCGGTCGAACCTTGCTGGCCATCGACAGGGTCGGCCGACCTTGCTAGGCCCATCGGAAGGGCCACCGGGCCACCGGCAGCCCCGGTAGGGCCTGCCGGTGGTCGGGTAGAGATGGGCGAACCCCTGGCAGCCGCCAGGGGCGGTCGCCGAGCACTCCGAGCGTGCTAACCGCCGATCCAGATTTCCTGGGGCTCCGTCGCGTCGCCAAGGGAACATGGATCAGTTTCGGGGTCCCCCAAGTTTTTGGACATGTGCAGGCAGGAGTCTACTACTATGGCGACGAAGGAGGGGGTAAGAATCATTATGGCGAATGCGGGGAGCGTACGATGGTGACTTTGGGGCTGCTGATGGGTGGGAAGATAACGGGGACATGCCGGAGGGTTGCGAGGGAACTATGGAGACGCAGGGAGGGCCGCATGGAGGATATATGACGTAGAACGAGAGATGACAACATTATCACCAGCACAGGCACACAGAGGGTAAGCCAGACCAGGGACATTTTGGGGAAGATGGCGGGGTAAGGAAACTGAAGATGCCTGTGTTCGATGGGGAGGATCTGCATGCATGACTGTTTAGGGCTGAGAGGTATTTCGCTGCTTATCACATGACGAAGGCTCAGAAGTTGGAGGTAGCGGCCATATGTATGGAGGGGAGAGCCTTGGGGTGGTAAAGTGGAAGGAGAGGAGATATCATTTTCGCAGTTGGGAGGAGCTTAAGGATCTCATTTTGGAGAAGTTTCGGGATCCCCACCCGGAAAACCTTCACGAGCAGTTATTTGCCCTCAGGCAGGACAGGCCGGTGAGGGATTACATTGAGAAGTTTGAGACCTTGTTGGGACGAGTGCACGGAGTCACTGATGATTCACTAGAGGACACATTCATGAAGGGGCTGAAGCCCATGCTTCGTGCTGGGGTTCGGTCATACAAGTCCAATGGGCTGTCAGAGGTCATGGAGATGGCACAGATGGTCGAGAATGTTGAGGCCGAGGAGAGGAGAGCTAGGAGCAGATATGGTGGACAGGTTCAGCGTGGAGCTCCAACAGTGGCAGGGGGCTGAAGGCGGCCACTAGGATAGATCAGACGATTGAGGAGAAGATTGAGGACAAGAGCAACGCACCGCCAACAGTGGGTCAGTTCAGGAGGATGACTGACGCTGAGATGAGGGAGAAGAGACAGAAGGGGCTATGTTTTAGATGCGATGAGAGGTTCACCCCAGGGCACCATTGTGGGGTGCGCAAGCTGCAAGTGCTGATAACTGGGGATGAGGAGGATGAAGTGGAGGGTGAAGAGGCCGGAGTGGAAGACGACTCCCACTCGAAGTGGCCCGCCAGAGACTTCATGCACCACCTTGAGGATAAAGTGGTTTTCGGGGGCTGAGTAATGATAGGTCCGGCCCACTTTTGGGGCCTTTTGGGTTATTTTATTAGAATAGGGGCATTCGAGTAATTGGTTATTTTGGGAAATTGTATTAGAGAGAGTTCTTAGGTAAATCTTAGGAGAGTGCGGACGTCCTCGCATTAGACGTCTTGGGAGGGTGATTGCCCCTACAATTGTAGCCAAGTTATCCTTTTTATCTTTATTTTCTTCAATAAAGTTCAGATTTGCCTTCGGATCTATCACACTTCTGTGTAAATGTGTTGAAATAATATCAGTAATCACCATTCGCTCAAGGCCATGAATGACCATGACGATCAATTCACATATTACTACCAATAATAATAACAATAAGAAGGAACAATAGAATACATTGAATTATGCATAAAATTTGAGGAGAAGATTGAGGAGACTAGGATAGATCAGACGATTGAGGAGAAGATTGAGGACAAGAGCAACGCACCGCCAACAGTGGGTCAGTTCAGGAGGATGACTGACGCTGAGATGAGGGAGAAGAGACAGAAGGGGCTATGTTTTAGATGCGATGAGAGGTTCACCCCAGGGCACCATTGTGGGGTGCGCAAGCTGCAAGTGCTGATAACTGGGGATGAGGAGGATGAAGTGGAGGGTGAAGAGGCCGGAGTGGAAGACGACTCCCACTCGAAGTGGCCCGCCAGAGACTTCATGCACCACCTTGAGGATAAAGTGGTTTTCGGGGGCTGAGTAATGATAGGTCCGGCCCACTTTTGGGGCCTTTTGGGTTATTTTATTAGAATAGGGGCATTCGAGTAATTGGTTATTTTGGGAAATTGTATTAGAGGGGAGGGTTGTGCCGACCCTAGGGGGCTTGATTGTTGAATTATTTTGAGAGAGTTCTTAGGTAAATCTTAGGAGAGTGCGGACGTCCTCGCATTAGACGTCTTGGGAGGGTGATTGCCCCTACAATTGTAGCCAAGTTATCCTTTTTATCTTTATTTTCTTCAATAAAGTTCAGATTTGCCTTCGGATCTATCACACTTCTGTGTAAATGTGTTGAAATAATATCAGTAATCACCATTCGCTCAAGGCCATGAATGACCATGACGATCAATTCACATATTACTACCAATAATAATAACAATAAGAAGGAACAATAGAATACATTGAATTATGCATAAAATTTGTGAATTTGATCAACTCACATCGAGATAAAATTTTAATATTGATTTTTATTTATTAAATTCTTAGATGTGAAACTTATTTTTGCAAGTGGTTGCGGTGGCAAAGAAGGCGGTGATGGTTATCGACATCCTCAGGGACGTGCTCTGACAGATTGGTTGATGATAACAATGGCTCGTTGAAGATTTGGGCAACTGGCTCGGGGTTTCTGTGGCTTGAGCGGTGCCATAGTGGCTTAGCATGGTCACGTTTTGATTACGCTGACGGTTGAGGGAGATGAGAGAGAACGAGATAGAGAGAGATTGGGGCTCAGGAAGAGGGCAGTGACGTGGCTGCTTGATGATTGAGCTAGGATTTGATAGGAGAGAAGAGGTTTGAAGAGATTTTGGGAGGGGGAAGAATGAATTAGGGAGGGAGAGGAAGATTGGGGCTCAGGAAGAGGGCAGTGACGTGGCTGCTTGATGATTGAGCTAGGATTTGATAGGAGAGAAGAGGTTTGAAGAGATTTTGGGAGGGGGAAAAAGGAATTAGGGATGGAGAGGAAGATGGTTGATAGATTGGTGTCGGTCGATGTGGCGGGTGTTGGAGGCGGGGAGAGGGATGATCGGCTAGTGTTCCACGGAGAAGAGAGAGCTGTGATTGAGAGAGAGTGGGGCGGCTGACAGAGGGTTCAGGGATTTGTTGGAAAATGAGAGGGGGTGTTGAGTTGGGTTTAAATTGGGGTTGCAAATGGGTTGGGGTTTGGGTCATATTGTGGGTGTTGGAGGGGTTAACAGGTTAAATTAAGGAGGTAGGGTAATGGGTATAGGTCTCAAGGGAGAACGAGGTAGTGGGTTGCGGTTCAAATGGAGTGGGGTAGTGGGTTGTAAACGTCATGGGTTTGAGCAGATTTTAGATAAATATGGGTTAATGGGTTACGGGTTTAAGCCAAACACAAAAGAAATAAAAACAAATGATGTAGAAAAATCACTTCAAATTAAATAATTATTTAGAATAATTTTGACAAAATAATATGTTTTATTTCATTACAAAAACATTGCAAATGGGTTAGGACTGTTACACGCACATATCCATACACTTGATCTATATTTCACACACATGCATGCACGCGCCCGCGCGCGTCCGCGCGCGCACATACACGACCTTTCTCCCTCCCACTGCTTGGGCACCGCCTAGGCAGCGGCACCGCCACCCCACCGTGCTTAGCACCTTTGAAAACATTGATTTGGTTATGGCAAAGGATGTTTGCCTCTGGTGTGTTGCTATAAGACTTCCAACACTTTTCTCTATATTCATCTCTGGTTTGTTTTCTTCATGAACCCCGAGTTTCTGAGGTTTATGAAACCTAAGAAATACCCTGGTTTATATATGTGGCTTATTGCATGTCTTATTGATATTAAATACTTTCAAGATTAAAAGATGTGGAGAGATGGCACGAAAGCTTCGACTCTTCAAAGAACAAATGACAAAGGCATGCATATCACCTTCAGCAATGCCCACAACAAGAAACCACATTGACCTAGATGACTTGGAGGTATGTCCCTTTTTGATGACATGCTATCTAGTTATGTCTTATATTGTCTTATTGTTTATTATTTCTCATTTGTTGTATGTCTCAGCATATCTTGTTATGCATGTCTTTGACAGATAAGGCTCGGAGAACTGGAAACTGAGCTAATCGAAGTTAATGCAAATAATGAAAAGCTGCAACGAACTTATAACGAGCTGTTGGAATATCTTCTTGTTCTTCAGAAGGTATCTAATTAGTCTAATTTATCAAATAATGTACATAACATTTTGTTCATGTACTGCCTCCTGACATTTTATGTCCAGTAGTCTAGTCTTGCATCACCTTTTTTGTTTGTATTCTTTGTATGACATTATTGTGCATGGGAGACATTATCAGATCCCGGGACTGTTAGATTCAAATGTCTGAACTGATAATGTTTCTAGGAGGAAGTGGAATTGTGCTCGAGATATCTATCCCCAAAATGACTGTGGCATTGAAGTAGTACCCTACCCCCCAAAATAAAATAAAATAAAATAAAATAAAATAAAAAAATAAAAAAAATCCCTATGCCATTCCATAAACCACCACTCGGAAGCTTGCTTTTGAATCTAATATTATTGTTTCCAGTACCATTTATCATGATCTTAAATGACTTCTGTGCAATCAACTTCAGCTACAAATAGATAATAGCTATATTAAAATTACTTGATATGCATTGCTTCTGACCAAGCACTAAATCTTTTTCTTGAAATGTTTATCTGACATGGTATGAGAGAAACAGGTTTCAGGAGGTCGATATGCCCACAATCCATTGGCTAAAGCTTTTTCTTGAAATGTTTATCTGACATGGTATACGTGAAGGTTTCAGGACATGATGGTTTCAAAACATGTTGGCAAAGTTTAATTGTTGTATTATCCTGATTCTTCCAGGCCTTCCATAAGACCCAAATGCTGACTTAAGAATGTCTTGTTTGCTTGATACTATGTGTGGTAAAATGATCTTGACCAAACCCTGCCTCTTGGAGAGACCTATCCAGGGCGGGTCACAATCGGGTTGACCCAACTGATATGGATAAAATCTAGGTCGGGTATTGATTTGACCTGTCAAACCGAATGGATCCAGATATAACCCGTTTGGTTTAACACATATATTTATATATACACATTTTCCTCTAATAACTGCAGTAGTCCAGTTGGTGAGCGCTTAGCATGCATGCATGGGCACACAGGTTCAATTCTTGGCTGTTGCTATTTAATTTATAACATTCCAATTTTTTTAAAATCAAAAATCTTATAAAGACAAAAATAATTTTAAGCTAAAATAGTAACATCTTGAGTAGCTTAGTTGGTGGGTGTTTGGCATGCATGTGTGTGCATGAGGGTACAATGCTTAGTGGTTGCAATTTAATTAACATACTTTTTTCAAAAAAAAAATGCGAGTGAGCGTACCTGGGTCTGGTTCGGCTGACCTGACAACCCTTCGGGTCAAGTACGTGTTTTAAGTTTCCCAACTCAAATTCAATTTGGGTCGGGTTTATGTACACCCCTAATTGGGTTGGGTTAGGTCTGACCCAATCTGTACCTAACCCGACCCATTTGCCATCCCTACTTGATGTGCGTTGCTGACTTCTAACCATTGCTCAAGTATTTGGGTGATGTGTATATGGCAGGCTGATGAAAGGAAAGGCTAATAGTGCCATATGTTTTCAAATTAAACGGGCTAGTCTGAAGGATAGTTAATTGTTCCTGCTTATGCTGGCGAGTTTTTCCTCTGAGAGTTTCCTTACAGTGTTTGGTGGTATGGATGCTTTGGTTCCACTTGGTCTTTAGTTCTAGATATGTTCATGTGATAGTTAAAACGATAAATTGAAAAGCATCAGGTTACATTATTAAAAAAAGAAATTTGTGATAATCTATGTCGGATGAGAGGCTGCATGTTGAGTATTGCTAGATTTTTGGCACTTGCAAATGCACATATAATACATTAAATTTTTTTCATGCTATTTAGGTTTCAAGATGCATTTTGATTTATAAAATAAATTACATTGAAATGATGTATGTTGATTTATATACTAATATACATTAAAAAGATGGTACAATGAATTATTGAGCTAATTATTTAATGAATTCATGTTATTGGAAATTGAGAAGCATCAAATCAAAGTGAAATTTAACAAGATTATTGGGGAATGAAATGAATTAAATAAGACCAAATTATCTTTTTTATTTCAAAAAAAGTGTAATGTTAGTCCATGTGTTTGTCTATGACATTTTGGATCGGGGTTGGGGTTATAATAGTACAAATTTATAGTTAAAGAAAGAAATCACTTAATACTGTAAGTCATATATCGAGATATTTGTTCCTGCAAATAATCTTGGAATCTCCTTTAGAAATCTGTTATCTATCCGACTTGACCAAGACTTCTTGAGTTCCCACTTCAGTTCCTTTAGGGCATCACAGCAGCAATGGCCATCGTGTTTTTGTGGGAACTTGAAACTTAAAACAATGATACATATCAAAACTTTCTTTGTACCACTAATTAAATTGACAAACTGAGGGCATTTCTGTTGTTCCTCCATCTTGTTGCTTGTGCATTTAGAAATTTAAAACAATTGAACGAGGGCATGCCTGTTTTTCCTCTATCTTGTGGCTTGTGCATTTACAAATCATGATGGCGATAAAGCCTAAGCATTTCATTCCTTATCAGACATCAGAATAAACTTCATTATTGCCCTTGATTTTGGTTATTGAGACCCAGTCTACCAGATTCCTCCTTGTCAGTCAACCTATGTAAAGTGCAGTCTCTCCCTTGTTAGTTCCATGTATTGTAAGAAGAGCAAGTACTACATCTTTAGCTTTTGTTTAGATAATCACTTCACTCAAAAGCTCTTACACCAAATATCTATCGTGCTAATAATTTACAAGGAATTAGTAGTAGACCAAGACTGCGAGTCAAGAGATTATCCATTAGGTCTTAGATAATAGTTCCTAATTACATATGAATTACTCATGATTTAATGCTATTCTTATTTTGATGGCAAACACCCAGTGATACCCACTTCACATTTGTCAAGCGGAAGGAGAATCAATATCCTGAATATTTACTGGGGTGAATAGCAGTCCTTTCCACACATTGCAGATTTCAACCAGAACGAACTAAAGCTTAATATACTGAACGAGCAACAGGTATAAAATACACACCAGAACCCGAAGAATGTACAAATTCTATAAAATTGATTAAGAAATTAAGTAGGATAGTGAATGACAGGTACTCGTACAGTAGCTTTCTGCAAAGCTACATGAAGGCTATATCATGAAGAAAGGGAGAAATAGCAGAACTTATCTACCGTTAAACTAGTGTATCAATATTTATATCCACCATGGATTGTGCACCAACAATGTATATGAAGCAAATTCACCGAGCCATTTGGGTTTTTGGCCCCATACAAATTTCTACATTGGAAGATGGGTCATTTTGAAGGCAATGATAAACATGCTACGATCGAAATAGAAGTGGCTGCAAAAGGTTAGGGCAACGGTGGCAGATCAGCATAAAAGGCAAGGAGGGCTGAACCAAGGGCAAAATTGAAAATTGTAATTGGCAGATATGTAAATTGTGGACACTAGGTGCAGATTTGTAATTATAAGGAAATTAGTCTTATATATGTATGTGGGATGTGGTAATTAGGGTTTAGGCTGGAAATTGAGAGAATTGAGAAGAGATTGGGAGTGGGAAATAATAGATTAATAGGAGAATTAAGCATTCCTCTCAAATTAAAGGCTAGGAGAGTGGTCCTCCACTCAAAAGATGCCAACTATCTTGTATTTCCGTTCAATATCAATAATGCAACTAGATTTCTTTTCCAAAATTCCTTCTTTTGCTTAAATAACCCATTTTGCCCTAAAAATCCCATCTTTCCCTTTGTTTGGTTTGAATGGCGGCAAGAAAAGTTGATGTCTTGGAAGAGAAATTAGGAAGTGAAATGGAGATCCTCAAGGAGCAGCATCAAGCGATGGAAGAGAAGATCTCGTCAATGTAAGAAAGGATCTCATCTTGGGTGCAATCCTCGATGGAATCTTTGATGAAATTTTTGATGGAAACCCTAATGAATCAAATTGCCATGATGATTAGTCGTCTTCCACACGAGAAGGGATGAAGCTAGATCTGAACGAAGATGAAGTTAACGACGCAGATCTAGGGCAAAAGGCGACGACTTTGGACAAGGGTAAGGGAAACAACATATCTTTTGAGGGAGATCCATCCGAAGGGGGTTCGACGTTAGATCTGATCAACGAAGATGACTACGACGCAGATCTAGAGCAAACTGCGTTAACTTTGAACAAGAAAAGGTGGAAAGTCATCAACTTTAAGGAGCATCTATATTCGGACGACGGACCGCGTCCGTGAGGCTTAAACCATCCCCGTAAAACCATGGAGGAGCGCTCGATGTATTAGAACAAGGTGGAGGCTCTTGTCCAGGAGGCGAGGAGGCGAAGAACCCTGGGTGAACTGCCAAGTGGCCGATGAGCCCCTGGTGGCCCTTGGGCGGCCTCGGGGCATGCGAGGCATTGGCAGGCCGCCCAGGTGTCCCGTAGGCCTCGGTTTGCAGGTGGAGGCCATTTCGAGTTTTGACGACAGTTGTTTGGGTGCGATGGACCTTCAAGCGGGCTTGACGATCACTATGGCTTCTATCCGAGCTTCAAGGAGGGTGGTGGACAGCGTAGGAGGCCTGCGAGACTTCGGCTGAATCAGAGGCCCACAAGGGGGCAGAGCGGCCATTGGGACATCGGAGAGGGGGTCTGAGGGATGACGACGATAACCCGTAGGAGGTGGCTGCCAGTTCGGGGGCAACGATGATGGCATGAGCGATTTTGCCTTGATGAGGGTGGAGGAGATCCATGGTGGTTTAACGACAGATGGGGATGCGATGGCACATCGGGAAGAGTCCAGAGTGGAGAATTTGGGGGCCCTACAGCCATTTACTAGAGTACATATCAGCAGTTCCACTACTAGCAGCCTAGTTGGGGAGTAGAACACGAGCACATAGGCGATGGCAATAAGGTTCGACAACTGAAGATGCATGTCTTTGAGGAGGACCCTTATAGATGGGTCTAACGGGTAGAAAGATACTTCACTGTGAATCGTTTGACAGAGGAGAAGCTGATGGCAGCATGAATATGTTTGGAGGGAAAGGCACTGGTATGGTATCAGTGGGGGAAGCAGAGTTAGCTTGTTCGTTCATGGGAGGAGTTCAAGGTCTGCTTGCTGTACCGATTTCGAGACACCAAGAGGGAGACCTACACGAGCAACTCCTTGTCATCTAAAATGAGGGCCCCGTCAGAGACTACATGCAGAGGTTCGTGATGCTCTCGGACATGGTAAAGGGGATTCTTGAAGCGGCGTTAAAGGAAAATTTCATGAAGGGGTTAAAGATGAGCATTAGAGGGGAGCTACATTTACTGAGGTCGATGAGGCTTGGAGAGGTGATGGAACTGGCTCAAATGGTAGAAGACAGGAACACAATGGAGCAGGCTGCTAGGGAAGAGGCTGCCAGGGAAGTGTTGGACGGGGTCACCTCCTGCACTCTTGCCACGACAGAGGCTCAAAAGTCTCAGCTAGCGATGGTTTAGACGAGCCAGGATAAGAAAAGTGAGTATCGAACTGCCAATAGGTTCAAACGTCTCACAGATGCCGAGATATATAATAAGTGCAAATAAAGACTTGTTTTTGATGTGACGAGTAGTTCACGCCATGCCATCATTGTCGGGATTGTGCTCTCTAGGTTTTGATGGTCGAAAATGATGAAGGCACATCAGCTGGGGAGGAAGACCTAGGAGGGGATGAGCACCATCATTTGAAGTAGCGAGCCCCATGGAGTCATGACGTCATCTTGAGGACAATGTGATTCTTTGGGAGCGAAGTAATGATACGATCGTAGTAGAAGGGGGTGGCAAAAGGTTAGGGCAATGGAGGCAAATTAGTTGCAAAGGCAAGGAGGACGGAACCAGTGGCAAAATGTTAATACTAGTTAATCAGTGGCAGATAGATCTGTAATTTCTGGACACCGAGACAGATATGTAATTAAAAGAAAATCAGTCTTACATATGTATGCAGGCTGTGGTAATTAGGGATTAGGTTAGGCTGATATTATGAAAAGAATCGAGAAGAGATTAGGAGTACGAACCCTAGATTAGAGGAAGAGTTAAGCATTCATCTCGAAATAAATGCTAGTAGAACGGTCATTCTCGAAAGAGGCCAATTAGCTTGTATTTCCGTTTAGTATCAATAAAAACCCTAGATTTCTTCCCAAAATCCCATCTTTAACCATAAATATTTAGCCTTTGCTCTAAACTCTCATCTTTTTCTATTTTTATTCCCAAGTCCCTAGTGGGTCGTATCAAACCATCTGAGCCCATGACCTCTTGAACCATGGTAACACTGTTTTCTTTGAGTTGGCCAACATTGTAGATGAAGTTAATCTTAATTTACTGAGCAGGTATAAAATGCACACCAGAAACAAAAGAATGGACAAATGCGATAAAATTGATTAAGAAATCAAATAGAATCGTGAATGAGAGGAACAAGTACATTAGCTTTCTGGAAAGCTACATGAAGACTATTTTGAAGCACAGGGTGATTCTGCGAAGACGTAAATTTGATTTGGCCAGGGTTCAACACTGACCAAATTTAAGTGGAGGGGAAAATTTTAATTGGCTGTGGTTCACACAACCCCCCGACCTTTTGGACATGCATCAAATTTTAATTGGCTGGGGTTGTGAAACCCGTCCTTTTGGACATTAAATTCTGAAGGTGCCGAAATTTTAATTGGATGTTCATAGCAGCAAATTTTATTTGGCTAGGGTTTTGCTTTGGTTTAAAACCCCGACCATTTCTATCAACCTGCATACTCATTCATACTAAATTTTCCCTTCCAAATTTATCTCATAACCAATCATCCCCAAGTTTTTGTGGACATTAAATTGATATTATGTAGACATTAAACTGACATACACAAGTCCACAAGAAGCATACACAAGTAAAAAATGTCGGTTTAATGTCCAAAAATTTTCTAGTCACCTAAATTTAGCCGGGGTTCTCAACTCCGAACAACCAAATTTTTTTCCCGTCACCTAAATTTGGTCAGGGTTCTCAACCCCGACCAAATCGAATGTTCGCCACATCGGCGCAGAAACACCCTACTGACGCTGACATGATAAAAATTAGTTAATTTTAGTAAATATTTTTTAAGTTGGTCAATTTTGATAATTATTTTTAATTTTTGGCTTTTTTCAAAAAATTGTCCATGGGAGAAATATCAAAAGTTATCTCCAGTCAAATTTGTTTATCACTATTTATATCCACCATGGGTTGGGCACCAACAATGTATTTGAAGCAATAGCGCCATTTCACCGTCACATTTGGGTTTCTGGCCACGTACATATTTCTCCATTGGTAGGTGGGACATTCAGAAGGCAAGTATAAACCTGACCTCTTGTACCATGACTACACTGTGAGCAATGAGTTGGAGTTGGCTAACTGTTAGCTATGAGTTGGAGTTGGCTAACGATGTAGATGAAGCAATCTAACGGAACATTGTTTGTTTTACTCTTGCTACGGCTCTACACTTGCATGGAACTATGGGTTCTTTAATTATGTTTCCAATTCCATCATAAATTTTCTCTAGATTTGAGTTCCTACAGAATTCTGTTACTACCAGTTACATTACTTGCATTGCCAATGGTTTGCTTTAATTGACCATATTGTAGATTTTGCAACTTATTAAATTTTTGTAGTGGGGCCATATCTATATAATCCAATAACTCTTGATCCTTTCTTTACTATTTTAAGAAAACTGCTACATCAATGTTGTAAAAATTGGACCAAGACCGGACCAAGACCAAAACAAGCTGCCCAAACTAGACTCTAACTCATAGTTGTTGGAGATTCTGTGGATGGCAAATAAACACTAGAGGTGGGATGAATAGTTTTATCCAATAAAAAATATAACTTAAAATTTTCCCCTAAGTTTAGCTAGCGAGTTATCCCACTTGGAAACTTAATCAACAAAACTCAAGTATTTGCAAGTAAAGATAAGCAGTGGAAATGTAAGCACAAGTATGCAAATAAAGAGATAAAGAGTTCGAGACAATATAAGCAATCACAAAGACAACGAGTTACTTGGTTCATCCAAGCCCACGGGCTACGTCTTGGAGTTCCATTAATCACACTCCCAAAGAGTTGATCACAACCGGCCTCACAAATCGTTGACGTCACAATTGCATCACACTTAGAGGACTTCCAACAAACTCACCTTTTCAACAAGAGTACCTTTACACTTGAGGATTTTGTAAATACACCAAGCAATACAATAATTATGCTTACCATCTCACAATTGAGGATTTCGTTAAGGGCATGTTCTTTTGCAAGAAAGTTGGGGAAGAATCCCAACTTTCACACTGTTCATGCACTATTCCTTGTAATCCCACTTAAATTTCCAAAAACCTGTTCTTTTTGGCATATCAGAATTTGGGATAAAAAAGCTTACGTGGCACCCAAATTTGGGATTCCACGGTGCCTTCAACAATCCGAGCAAAATGCTCGGATTACAAAGGATTCCCAACATTTTGTGGGCCCTCTTCTATCCTCCAACCAATCAGCCATTTCTATTTATTTATTTAATTTTTGGCTTGGTTTTCGCTGCTGCATGTGAAAAGCAGATGGGATCTGCTATAGGCACTTCCAATTAACACTGTTTGTACCCAATTAGACTATTTAATTATTAATTAGATAGTGTTTGAATTATTTAATATCGTTTTTAGTATTTAGTTTAGTTTTAAATAGCACAAATTAAATTCGGGTGGACCCCACGCCACTTTCCATCTCCAACTTCCAACAATCAAAAGAACGCACTACACGGAGTGGGTCCCACCTCAACTTTCCAACTTCACAATCCTACCCCACTTTCCATCAAAAGAACACACTACACAACATTTTCTCTCTCATCAGATTCCACACTTTATCAACTTTCCCAAATATACTTTCTTGCAAAAGAACATGCCCTAATACACCAAGCAATACAATAATTATGCTTACCACATCACAATTGAGGATTTCAATAAACCTTGCTTTGTTGGTTAAGTGCAACTTTCCTATAGCCAATATTGAAGCTTTGAAGTGTGTACAGTGGCTAAGGAAAAACTCAAGCTATGATCTTAAGTATATCAAGATGAAAGCTTGAGGAGATTATAACGTAGTGGTCAAGAAAAAGATGCTTAAAAGTTTTATAAAACACTTAACACTTTTGGCCAAAGAAATCTTTTGAAGATGGCTAAGAGAGGGCTTTTAAAATACTCGTTTTTGCTCAAAAATTGATCAATGAATGAAAATAAAATCTCACAACAATCATCTATTTATAAGGTCTCCATGTGCCAAAACAGATTGACAAAACTGTCCTCCAACGATTCTAAAAATGGCTAGTCAAATGGTACCGTTATAGACTAATGGCTAGTTATAAGTTGACTTCAATACTTTGCCAAGTTGTTTCCAAGGAGTCGACTTGTTTTTTACTAAAGTCGACTTCCAAGAGTATGTCTTGAAGAGGAGTTGTTCTCTGTATGAAACAATCACTTCAGTTTATGGTACACTCGACTGTTTCCACAACTGAAGTCAACTGTTTTTAGACATTCTTTAACAAGTGCTAGGCATAGAAACCAGTTGACTTGGTTATTTGCCTTAGAAACTTATGATATGGCCTAAAAGTTTAGGAAAAAATTTCAAAAATAATTTTAAATCATTTTTAGATTATTGAAAATATTTTCCTAAGTATGTGAAGCTTCAATATTGGCCGTACAATGAAATCCAAGTCATGACTAAAAATTATATCAAAAAGACTCCACAAATACCACCGTCTTGAATCTTTTATGTGATCTTTTATGTGATCTCCTTAGCTTGATCCATGTCTTGATTCTTTATACTCCATATCTTCGGCACTTGATTTGGGCTCTATATATCTTCTTTTGGTGAGCTCCACAAGTCTTTGGTGTGTATCATCATCATAGCTTTGAACTCATTAGCAATAGTCATTAATCTTTAATTACTGCACACTCACAAGCTTAATCAACAGAGTTAATTGTTTGCTCATCATCAAAATATAGTAGGGGTGTCTCAATAACCAACACTTTTTTCTTTTTTTGATGATGACAAATAATTGATATATAAAATATAAAATATCAAAAATAAATATACTTACTCTCCATGCATTGATGCATCATGTCAAAATTATCTTTTAAACTCCCTATGCATATTTACATGTTAAGATAAGTAAATTCAAAGCACTTCTCTTGTATTATATGTATCACATATCATAATTTGTGTGCCATAGTGTGAGTTCAAGCTTGTATCATGTGTTAATATATTCAAACATATACCATGAGTGTGTTATCAATATATTTTATGTGACATCTAATCCAATTTTCTCGCATTATCAAAAAAGGGTGAATTAAAATCATTACAATGTGTGAAATTTTCATAATCATAGCACCAAGGCATAACACTTTTCTTGATATTCATGAAGAGCCGAATATTCTCTCAATAGGGTGACTCGGTACCACTTTATATATATTTTGAGTCAAAAATTGAATTCTTCCCCTTAAGATAGAAGTTTCCAAAATTCATAAACATCAAAAGCAAAGCGAGATACACTAAGTGTTGTAGTATACAAGAGACCTGAGATATGATCTCAAAGATGATATCAACCATAAATGATTTAAGAACCTAGCAAGATATCTTAAGTTATGTCATAAGCTCAAACATATCTCAATATGTATTAATATATTGCAACTGAACTTAATATATTGCAATTGAACTGAAATATGAACATACTGTCTACAATGCTCAATTTTACCATGAATCAACATTATTCCCAAGAGTATCAATCTCCATAAGCACAATGAACATCTTCTCATAGAATGAATGACATGCATCTATTGCCAATAGAAATTCAAACATATCCTAAGCTAATCAGGAAATCAAATCTAAGTGGGTTTGACTTTTCCATCTTTTACAAATTTATAATTAGGTGAATAATGAACATCTTTTAGAAAGTTGTCAACATATTCATTTTTCTTATTATGGTTCAATCATTTAAGAATCCATATTTTAATATTTTCTTGTTATTAGTGTTCGTTTTGCTTGATGATGGGATTCTAGAATTATTGTTGTTTTGGTTGGTAGTCTTGGTATAAATATAAGCATGGTTATGTTTTGGTTTATATCCTAGTCCATTTTTATTATTCTTAACAATTTGAGATCCTATTAAAAAAATCTAAGTTTTGTTTTCCGTTATTAAATTTTGTTACATTAGTATGTAAATCATTATATTTAGATTTTTATTAATTATCTAATTACCTATGTTGTCTAATCTATTATTCAAATTTTTACGATCATTTGCAAGTCTTTTATTTTTTTCTTTTAGAGATTTGTTTTCATCCTTAAGTTTTTTATTTTCATTTCTCAATTCTTGATGAAGTAGTGTTAATTCTTTAGGAGTATTTTAAAGTTGCATAAGTTTCCCTTTTAGCCTAATGTTTTCTTCTTTTACATATTTTAAATTAGCACAAGTTTTATGAATCTTTTGTAGTTTTTTATACTACCTAAGCAATTTGTTATGTTGCACACATAACTCATCAAAAGCACTTTTAGCATCAAATTCTACATTACTATCAATGTCTACTCTAGGGTTTGAAGTAGAATGGACTTTGTCAGAGGCTAAGGTCATAAAGCACACATGTGCTCTTTATTCCTTTTCTTCGTTCTCTTCTGATGATGCGTCATCGAAGCTTTCATCATCATTCCTATCTTATGCCGCCAAAGCTTTCTTCTTCGGCTTCTTCACTTTTTTAATTTTGTAAACGTTCTTTTTCTTGTCGTTGTTCTTCTTCAAAGGACAATCTCGTCTCACATGTCATGGTTTGTTACACCCAAAGCAAATAATTTCATTAGTTAAATGAGAATTGGATTTAGAAAACTTCTTCGAAGAAGCTTCTTGAATGTTCTTGAGATGAGAACTACTCCATCTTCATCAATGTCGGGCTCTTCAGAGTTGGGATGCCTTAGCCTTGCAAGCCGAGTTCTTCTTCTTCGGTTGTTGCTCTTTCTTTTCCTCTTCTAGTTCAATCCCAAACTCCATAAGATTTTCCATGGTGAGTTTGGAAAGATCTTGTGCTTTTGAATCGCTGTAGTCTTTGGCTTCCACTCCGGTCTAAGCGATCTATAATAATCTTCATAATCTGGTCATACATAGAAATTTTCTTTCCTAAGCCAACAAGACTGTTAATAATATTTGAAAATCTCATATTCATATCAGAAATGGACTTACCTTCTTTCATTTAATTTTTTTTCAAACTTACTATTTAAAACATTAATTTGGAGACCATTACCTGTTGATGTCCTCATGCGTCACATCAAGAGAGTGCCAAATTTTGTGAGCGGTGGTGCATTGGGAGACATGGTTGAACTCATTTGCTTTAAATGCACAAAACAACGTGTTCATAGCCTTGGCATTGAGGTTGCTTTGCTTATCGTCATCCTTCCATGTCTCCATTGGTGAGGTAGGCAATTTGTACTCTTAACTTCACGGCGGTCCACAAGTCTAGATCCATAGATTGTAAGTGGATCATCATCCTTGTTTTCCAAAGTCCGAAGTAAGTTTCATTGAATATAGGAGGACACGAAGTGGAATGACCCTCTGAGAATGGTGCGGTTGTTGATGACATCCCAATAATTCAAGCTTTGATACCACGTGATGGGGATCCTGTGTAAGGCAAATAAACAATAGAGGGGGATGAATAGTGTTTTCCAATTAAAACCATAACTTAAAAATTTTCCTCTAAGTTACCTAAGTTTTCAATGAGAGTCACAACACTTGAAACTTACTCAACAAAACTCAAGTATTTGCAAGTAAAGATATGCAGCGGAATGTAAGCACAAGTATGTAAATAAATAGACAGAGAGTTCGATACAATATGAGCAATTACAAAGTTAAGGAGTTATCCTTGTTCACCCAAACCCACGGGCTACGTCGAGTCCCAAGTTACCACTTGGAGTTCCACTAATCACACTTTCAAGGAGTTGATTACAACATGCCTCACAAACCGAGGACTTTTCAATTGTCTCACACTTAAAGGACTTCCAACAAACTTACCTCTTTAACAAGAGGACCTATACACTTGATGATTTTGTAAATACACCAAGCAATATAACACTTATGCTTACCGCCTCGTTAATTGAGGGTTTCAACAAACCTTGCTTTGGTGATTGAGTACAACTTTCTTATAGCCAAGATTGAAGCTTTGAAGTGTGTTAAGTGGCTAAGAAAAAACTTATGATCCCAAGTATCATGATGAAAGCTTGAGGAGATCATTACATAGTGGCCAATAGGAAGATGCTTAAAAGCTTTATAAAACACTCAACACTTTTGGCCAAAGAAATCATTTGAAGAGGGCTAAGAGAAGACTTTTTAAACACTTGTTTTTGCTCAAAAATTGATCAATGAATGAATAATAAAATCCCATAACAACCCTCTATTTATAAGGCCTCAATCTGCATAAAACATATAGACACAACTGCCCTCCAATGGCTCTAAAGACGGCTAGTCAATTTACCATTATATGCCAATTGCTAGTTATAAGTCGACTTCAATACACTGACAAGTTGACTTGTTTCCAAGGAATCGACTTGTTTTTATTGAATTCGACTCCCCAGAGTATATCCTGAAGAGTTGTTGCTCTCTTTATGAAACATTCGACTTCAATTCATGAACAGTCGACTTATGTTCAACAAGTCGACTGTTTCCATAACGGAAGTCAACTGTTTTTAGACATATTCTCCAACCAGTTACATGCATAGAAACCAGTCGACTTGGTGTCTAACATGCCGACTTGTTTGCCTTAGAAACTTGTGATAGGCCTAAAACTTTAGGCAAACATTTCAAAATAATTTTAAAACATTTTTGAATTATTGAAAATATTTTCCTAAGTGTGTGAAACTTCGATATTGGCCTAAGACATGACTAAAAATTACATCAAAAAGACTCAACAAATACCATTGTCTTGAATCTTTGATGTGATCCTCTTGAGCTTAATCCATGTCTAGATTCCGTGTACTCCATAGCTTCAACACTTGACTTGGGCTTTATGTATATTCTTTTGGTGAGCTTAACAAGTCTTTGGTGTGTATCATCATTCTAGCTTTGAACTCATCAACAATAGTCATTGATCTTTAAATCTTGCATACTCACAAGCTTATTCAGCACAGTTGATTGTTTGCTCATCATCAAAATATAGTAGGTGTGTCTTAATAACCAACAATAATAATCGAATAACAAGAAAAATCTGCATGAACCAGATTGAATTAGATAGTGCAAACATGAACTAATGAAACAACAAGACTGCTCAGAACCACAATTCCCCAAAAGGTTAGATTTAGATAAATTAATTGTTGATATTGGAATTTGAACCTATGATTATAACAAAAGAGAACCACCTTTAACTAAATACACTAACCAAATATACACCCCATAAATTTTGATCGAGATCAATAGATTAAACTAAAATTAATTTAAATAGAATTAATCAAAATAAATGAAAGCATGGAATAGAAATTAATATCAAATTAGGATGTCATTATGCTTGAAAATTAGACATGGTAAGAAAGAAAATATTTATATCAAATAGACGGCCAGTTGTCTACAAAAGGAAACATACCAAATTACCATTGTGTTCTTCTTATCTCCGTATTTTGATATTATGGTATTAGTTATAAATTTTGAAAATTCTATTAAAATATAATTTATTAAACTTGAATTATATGAGTGAATTTATTAAATTGGTATATCTAAACGTATCAATAATATATCTGTAAATTATAAGTGAACTAGTCATAACCCGTGACCATAGGTCACATGTCATTCAAAATATTTCTCCGAAAAATTTCAACCCATTCAAAATCTTTCCCTTCAAATTCAGTCCCATTCAAAATCCTTCCATTCAAAATCCCCCCCAAAAAATTTACAGCCACCTTAAAAATATACCACATTCAAACTGAAATTTAGTTCCCACAGAGAATTTAGTTCCTTATAAAAATTTTAGTTCTCTCCAGACTTACACTACTGGAAAATTGGACATTAGTCACGGACAAATTCGTGGCTAATACCCTCAAATCAGTGGCTATTACCCAATAGCCACGGATTTTTATAAATTCCCTGGCTATTGTTCCGTGAGGGAAAGTGGCATTGCAAATGCCAAAAATCCGTGGTAAATGGAAGACATTCCGTGGCGGAAAAGTTAGCCACGGAACTATAGCCACGGAAATTCCGTGGCGATTGTTCACTCTATTGTCACAGAAAATCTGTGGCAAAAGAATATTTGCCACGGAAATAGTTCAGAAAAATTTCCGTGGTAAACAGCATTAACCACGGATATTCCGTGGCTATTGTTTTAACTATTGCCACGGAATGTCCATGGCAAAAATATATTAGCTACGGAAAAGTTCAGACAAAAATTCCGTGGTCAACTGCATTAGCCACGGATATGTCGTGGCTATTGTTTTAACTATTGCCACATAAATTCCGTGGCAAAAATATATTAGCTACGGATGATTTCTGAAAAATTTACCGTGGCTAACCTGCATTAGCAACGGATATGCCATGGCAAGATTGTTTTGTTTGCCACGGATTCTCGGTGGCGAAAATTTTTCCGCGACGGATATTATCTAAATACAATTTTGTGGCTAAATATATTAGCCACGGACAGTCCGTGGCTAATGTGTTTATTTATTTTTTCTAAAAAATCCAAAAATTTTAGAAATTCGTTTACAATCAAAATTCCCATATATATAAAAAAACAAGAAAAAAACAATCAAAATTCTCATATATAAACAATATCAAAAAATCCAATTAAAAATTCTCATCCATCAACAAATTCCAAGAAACAACATGAATACAAACTTTCCACAAACATCAACGTACCTCAATAGAACAGTTTTCCACATACAAAAGGTTTCCACATACAAATACATAACGGCCCCTTGGCCCACTCAATACACAAAGTTTCCACACATCAACATAATGGCCACTCGGCCCCCTCAAAACAAAAAATTTCCACACATCAACATAACGGCCACTCGGCCCCTTCAATACAAAGTAAACTCTCAATCTCATCATAACAGCTCCTCGGCACCCTCATCACTCCTCCAAACACCAAGTAAAAAATAATTAAACTCTCACCTCATATCTCCACCCTCCGGTCCTCCACCGGCTCCGCCTTGCGGACGCGATTCCTGAAACAAAAATTGAAATAAATAAGTGGGATTATGTTCTTATTTAACATTGTAACGTTTTTTTGTGTGGCTCTTATTCTTCTGAATAGCAAATTGATAGACTGCCTATATTATTGAAGATGAGATATCATGGTAATGCCCACAAGCTATGTTCTACGGTCACAGATACCAAAACATAATACATGAGAACTAAAATATAGCATGTATGGATGTTCCAATGTTCGGTACTAAAATATGCCCAAAAATAAAAATAACATCCACTCATTGACCTACAAAGATACCCAATGTTCAGTACTAAAATATGGCATGTATGGATATTCCAATATGTGAGAACTCACCAGAGTCTGCATATATAGCACAATGAGTCACAATTCATGAACTAAGCATGGAAAAAGGAATAAACTGGTATTATCCAATTCAGCTTGTACCCAACGGTGCCAATAACTCTAGTTTCCACACACAGGTCTCCATCAGGCTGCCATCTTAGTGACCTCTTTCTTTCCCTTAATTAATATGGGCAAGTTTAATTTGGTGTTGTTTGATGCATCTAAAAGGCTAGCTTGTTTGTTAAGAGTAGGTCAAGATGAAGTTCAAAGCTTGACATGTGCATCTTTGCCTAGGTCAACACTCTTCGGGAGATCAACGTATCTAATACGACACCTTTTGGTGTACATGTGGATTTGCACAATCAGATTTCTTGACACGTGCACAAGGACACACACAACCAATTAGTCTTGTGGATAGGTTGTTGTATGTCCTTGTATTATTAATTAGCAACTCGTTAAAAGCATGCTTCTATAATGCTTATTAGTGAAGCATTGCGCTTTGACCACCCATTATTGAGAGAAGGAAATAGGGCATTTGGCTTGATGAGCAATCAAGTAATTAAGCCATACAGTTGCGAGTAATCCATTTCATCATTGTGGTGAAGCATTAAGAACGCTTAAATATGGGTCATATTCAGCTGTCTTTAAGGTGAGCAACGTACACATACTCTACATACCATAAATTCTGAGACCACGTACACGTTTTTAGTGACAACGATATAGACTGGACATGAGAAGACAACTATATAGACTGGACAATGGAAAGAAAGAGAGCACCAATATGCAGAATAGAAGACCAACATAATTAAGAAGAAAATAAGGGTTAACAAGTCCAAAGTTAATTATGATAAATTGCATACATTGATGAAATTACTCTAAATATCACTTGATCCTCAAATGAATTGGCTACAAAATTTGAATGCAGGTGATTGACATGCCATGTATCCAGCTAGGGAAAAAATTAAGATTACAAGAGTTTTATTCTCCTAAGCTATAGTCAAAATCCCACTCAAAGAATAAAGTTTTTATTGGCTAAGTTATAAAATCCTTTTCCCTTAATTATCAGATATCATTCTTAGTGTTGCATAGTAGGATTCCATGTGAACCATAGTCACATTGGCCAGTTGATGGAAGTTTAAAATACAGATTTTGCATCTATATTTTCCTGATAATTTCATGTGCTTCATATTTAGTTATTGAAACGAAAAATAAGAAAGACAGCAGTCAATAAAAAATATCAATGACAACATTTAAAATAGTATATGGAGATTTGTGGGTCATATAAGAAGTAAACACTTTAAAATAGAACCAATGACAACATTTAAAATTTTATTCTTAAAAGGAACCAATGACTACAATGACAAGATTTTATATGGGGAAATTACTCAAACCTTGGTCAAAACATGTAGATACTCCAAGATGCATATTAACAGAAAAATAAATAAATATGCAAAAGCAGATGCTTCACACACGGGCGCGCGCGCACGCACACACACACACACACAAAAGAAAGCACAAAATCAACTAGCATTCAACATCTCTTCTGAACAAAAAATAAAAGAGAAAGGTTGCCTAGAAAAGCATTCATCACACATCCATAATGAAGGCCAGCCAGAAAACCAATTACGCCAGAGAAAAAAGCAAAAGCATAACAGAGACAATCAACAATTTCTTTAGACATATAAACCTACTTCATAAATAAGTATGCGACTCAATAGGTTACAAATGAGCTCAAATAAATTGACATCATGTACCTGACAATGTTTTGTGCAATAGATATTTGTGCATGCTTCAACGAGTAAATTCTGTGATTAACCCTGCAAAACATTGTTATTTTGAGCAAATTCTTAAAAATACGTATTTATAAATTAGGCAAAAAACACTTATATCCTGATGAAGCAATGACCTCAAGTATGCCAGCCTCATCTTTGCTGCTTGCCTCTCTCCAGTGTGCATCCAACATGCAACCTCTGCATCAGAAACATTAATTACACACTATGCACTAATTAGCTGTCACTAATATTAAACCATCTTATTTTTATATTTCACATACTACTCCATGATGAGAACAATATCACAATTGACAGAAAAAGAATCTATAGTGAAAAAAATAAAGACACTGGTTACATGATATCATCAAACCCTTATCATCATTACGTAAAATTGATCTGCAGCAGAGCTCAAATGGTATCAGAACTCCTAAGAAGATTGAGCAACTTACTCAACAGGATATAGATATAATGGCGGTCCTCACAGTTAGGGACAAGGTAACTATGACTAGCATTGGATTTATGAGTAAATTAATCAACTCAAGAGGGGGAGCCATTTACTAGTAATATAGTTTGGGCCCACGCAACTAAGGAGCAAGCTTCCATTATCCTCCTAGAAAAATTCAACAAGCGTGAAGATGACAAATTTGTTACAATTCCTTGTTTTGACCGCTAAGGGATAAAATAACTAAATGAGGGATGAGAAAAGACTTGAATTTTATTCCCCATGTTAGGATAGAATAATGTTTAAAAAATACTAACACCGCAACCCCAACTATAGCCACAGCGCCAAAAACTGCATCTATTGTGAACCAAACTTGTAGAAACCTGCATATGTGAAATTACAGGTGTATGGAAATTAACACACTATGATAGCATAAGTTATATGATAAGTGCAATCACAGAACATAAACGAAATAGACAATTTTAGTAAATGCACAAAATTTGGTTGAAACCAACAGCACATAAACTCACTTTGAGGTGCTAGCCAGATAGTAGAAGATTACAAGGTTAAATTAAAGAATCTTCTATACCTCAACATCCCCTAATTATGAAATTCTATAAATTTGAGTTTGTAATGGAGAGTTACAGCAGCTAAGTTGAATATTGCCAGTTAGCAACATCCCAGATCCATCATGATATGCATGAAAATGTAATAATGCTAGCACAAGCTATAATGTGACCGATAGTAAATGGCAATGTGAGCCATTCACATTCGTCAATGGCATTCTGTCTGAGTGTGTTGGGGAGACAACGATAAAGAGGGTGGAAGCTGATCAATTTTCTTCTTATTTTTCTTTTTTCTTCTATCTTACTGATTGTAATTTTGCTATTAGGCAAGTACCATCTCTCTACTCCAGCAAATTAGAAGAACAAACACAAATTGTACATCTGTGGGAACCACCGGCCATAAGGTGCCGGGTTGCCAGCATTCAAGTTCTCAAGAAACAATGTCTTGGAAATTTAGTTAACTTTATGTAACAATCACTAGTTATGGACATGGTTTAGAATATACTTAAAAATGAATATGCAAATGACCCATCGAGAATGTGTTATAAAAGAGTTGATTATACTATTTCATGTTTGCAACATCATAATTACTAATTCAATGAATACATGATCAGTACAGGAAGAGAGAAGACTCATCTGCAAGGAGTCAATAGACGCAAAGAATAGTGCAAATTGAATAGTCAATAGAACCCTGATATCCTCTTTGCTGAACGAGCTGGCCATCACCGCGAGGAGTGCCTTTCCTTTCCACCCAAATATATTTGAGTGAAAATTTGGATCTCTTCGATGCCAGATAAAACATTTGCTTGTACGGGGAATTTCATCAAACATTTGACGTGCAAACCATAAACAAGAACGAAACATGCAAAAATACATGAAATCTGATTTAAAACGGGGTACACGGATTTTAGGGCTTACATCTTCTAGTGGTGGAGGTCGATCTGCCGGTGCAAGACAGATGTATGGCCGGTCGTAGTGGTCGTCGTCGAGCGATAAGAGGGTGGCCGGACTTTTGAGTGTTATTATATAAAGAAATCAAACCAACAATGGTTACTATACAAAGGGGAGAAAGGGTAGAGGAGGGGCGGCGCCCCCTCCTCCTTCACTCTGGGAGAGGGGACGAGGAGGGGCCGGTGACCCCATAAGCTGTTAGGGTTAGGGTTAGGATTTCGTCGGTGACCGCGGCAAAACCCTAACCCTAAAGGAGATGTGAGAGAGAGAGAGAGAGAGAGAGAGAGACCTTGTCGTCACCTGTTGCCGCGAGAGAGACCTTGTCGTCACCTGTTGCCGAGCCGCCATAGAGAGAGGGTGGAGGGAGGGAGGATGGAGATAAAGGGGCAACAAGAGCTTAGGTAAGGAGAAAATAAAAGCAGCGAGGAGATAAGGGGGCAGCGAGAGAGCGGGCAAGCAGAAATAAAATCCCGCGCCCGCCCGCCTAAACTGGGGAAAATTTCGCCCACAAATCCGTAGTGGATGTAAATCTGTCGTGGAATTTCCTTAACCAATGAAAATTATTTGCCATGGCATTGTCCGTGACAGATGTTCCGTGACAAATGACAGTCATCCGTCACGGAACATCTGTCACTGACAATTCCGTGGCAAATGCCTAAACATTTGCCACGGAATTCGTCTGTGGCAGATGATCCGTGGTTGATGGTCAGTTTTCTAGTAGTGTTAGTTCCTCCCAAAGTTTAAAATTTTAGTACCCACAAAATTTAGTTTCCCCTAAGCTTTAAAATTTTAGTTCCACCAAAATTTAGTTTATCCAGATTTAGGTCCCATCAAATTTTTATATTAAAATTTAGTTTCCCAGATTACAATTTTAGTCACCCCTCAAAATTTAAAATTTTAGACGTCCAAAAACTAAAATTTTTGTTCCCACAAAAGTTAGCTTCCCTCCAACTTTAAAATTTCAGTTCCCCTAAAGTTTAAAGGGGAACCCTAAAATTTCGCGAACTCTCATCCCAACCGTTGATTTCGTAAAATTAAATCTTACCCGTCTTTTTACCCACCTCTTTGTCCTAGTGAGCAACCCTATTCAAAAACATTTGAGGTGCACGCACGCAACCGTAAAGGAGCTAGAAGTGTGGGTGCGTGTGCCGGTATCGTCGGGGGTAAAAGGTGCAAAAGGCAAACATGTAAATAAGTGGCTTGGAGGGATGTTTTTTGGGTTGGGGGGGAATGGCAGCCATGTAAATAAGTGGCTTGTGGGGGGTTTTAGGGGGGTTTGTCCTGACTGGAACAAACATGTCCACCAATGACAATCCTAGGTGGACATCCCTTGTTTGTATAATAGATAGTTTGAAACATTGAAACATGTCCTCTTCTTTTCTTCTTATCGAGAGTACATCTGCAATTATTTATTTTCAACAAAACGAATCAACAATGTAAAAAGGTAGAAACAGGATTAGCCGAGAAAACTTTTGAATATCTACAGTTTAAAAGAAACTAATTCGTAATTACCTAAATTTTAATAAAATATATTGAAAGTAAACTAAGAAATTTAGCCGAGAAAAGCCAGTTTCTCAAGGGAAAAAATGAAACTAATTCTTCTCTTCATTTTTTATACTCTTGGAAACCCTCAGTTTTCTTTGTTTTTTTAAATTCTTATCATCTTCAGTTAAAAACTCTCACTTTTCTTTCATTCTCTATAGGTTATATCAGCTTCTCAGTTCGGTCTGTTTCTCTCCTATTCAGTCTCATCACTCTCACCATCCATCAGTCTATTCCCCGCAATTCAAACTCATATTCTCTCTTCTTTTTCTTCACATCAAGGGTGCATTTGTAATCGCTTATTTTTAATAAAACGAAGCAAGAATGCACAAAAGAAGAAAAAAGATTAGCATATAACTTTTGATTTTCTTCAGTTAAGAAAAGAAACTAAGTTGTAATTACCTAAGTTTTAATATAAGAAAGTGACAAAGTAAATAAAAAATTTTGCCGAGAAAAGACTCAGTTTTCTTAGTGGGAAAAAATAATTATTCTCTTCCTCAGTTTTTTAACTCCGGGAAACTCTCTGTTTTGTTTGAAATTTTTTAATTCTATTTTCCAGTTAAAAAATCTCGGTTCTATTTCGTCCTCTTTAGGTATTCTTGTATTCTCTGTTCCGTCTATTTGTCTCTTATCAAAACTCCTCTCATCTCTTGCCATTTGTGAGTACATTTCTTGCGCATTCTAACTTATCTTTTTCAATCTCTTCCTCAAAAACCCTATTGCCATTGATAGACACCTTTCCGGTAGTCTATTTCAAAATGGAATAGAAATCAAATTTACACAATTTCTTCCCTAAATTAGAATTTTCTTATTTATATAATCTCCTCTGGGTCTTTGTCCAAAAAAGAAGAAACAGAAGATTAACCTCGAATCTCAAAAACCCAAGAAATTCGTTTAATGACTTATAATCTTGAGATGGCAACATTCCGTACATTGCATACTAGTTATAATTGTATGATATCGATCTCTTTTTTCCTGCTTAGATTCCATGTTGGCGTTTACATTTATTTTGTTATTTGATTCCTTATTATTTAGATCATTGGGATACATGTATTCTATTGAACACTAGTCATAACCAGTGACCATAGGTCACGTGGCTTTCAAAATATTCCTTCGAAAAATTTCAACACATTCAAAATTTATCCCCGCAAATATTTTTTTGCAGCATCATTCAAAATATTTGTCCACAAAATTTTTAAATCACATTTAAACTTAATTTAGTTCATTGGAGAGAATTTAGTTCATCCCAAAAATTTTAGTTCCCCAAAAATTTAGTTCTCTTCAGACTTGGTTCTCCTAGTCGTGATTTAAAATTTAGTTCTCTTCAAACTAAAATTTAAAATTTTAGTTTTCTCAAATTTTAGTTCCCTCCAAAATTTTCAGGTTTCCCCCAAAACTTTCACAAACTCTCATATTAGCCATTGATTTCTCAAGATTCAATCCCTGTCGTCTTTCTACTCACATCTTTGTCTTGGTCAGAAACCTCATTCAAAAACATTCAAAAACATCCCTCAATTGTATAATAGATATTTTCATTAATTTTTAGTTAAAGTAATTTTTATATATTGATTTATTCGATCGTTCTTTGATTTTTTTTCATTCAATTCATTGTTATGGAATTTTACAAATTAGACATTATTAAAGTATTTTTAATTATTTTCGTTCTCTGTTATTCTATCGGTTGATTATGAAGTGCATGCTCACATTGCTAATGATACCAAAGTGACACTTTATCTTATGTCCCACCCTTTTCTCGCTTGTTCTCATACTTCTTTTACATGTTGGGTACTTCAGGAATTTACTTCTAATTATATATTTAGAAAGTCACATCCGATTAGAATTCTATGCGTGTTGGAAAAAAAATGTCAAAACAATATAGAACAAAAATTCATGTCAAACAGAACACTGGTATGATTGAGAAATAAAAGCAGAATATTAATTTAATTATGTTTGTCGTAATAAAAGCCGGCATGTTAGGAGCTCAAACTAATTAAATTTGAAAGAAATGAAATGAATGATTTATATGGTAGCTAATTTCTCTTTCATATGCAAAGCACGTGCATATTACTAGTGTTAATATATATATTATGCATATTTGTAAAAGATGTCTCATAATATGAACCATGTTTAATTTGGATGAACTGATGGTTGAACCATAAAAGAGCAACCCACTCGCCTTTCCAATTCAATGACCGTTCCGGTTTTGACAATATTGGCCACTATAGCTGATGTGAATCATTTAATTGCATTTACCTTTTCTTTGGCTCTAATTATGGGGCCGATGTTTGATAGTGCTCATTTTGTTCATTTTATTTTTTATACGGTGGATGACTGACTACAACTATATGACATGCTTTAATTTTTCAAGTACTTTGTCTATGACATGTATGTTGGTATCAGCTCATGCACATTATGCACCTTGGTTAGTTTCTTTGAAGTTCGAAAATATTTTACTTGGTTGAAGCTTGGGCTTTCCCGAAGTTTTTCAGGAAATAGATTAATACAAAATATAGAGATAAATATATGCAGGACTAGGAGTTTAAACTGGAGACCACTACTTGCTATTGTAGCTTGTACAAGCCAAATGATACTTCACTACCAATCCATATTTGACAGATGCTGATTTGTCACTAAATTCTAATGTACCATTTTGTCCATGGTCCATATTCATTGTCGGACACTGTTGGGACTAAATTCAATGAAATTACTGCAGCCTCAACAGTGTTGTACTTTATAAAACATGAATGCAAAAAAAAACAGGGATGTTAGCCAATTTTCCCCTTATACCTTGAATTAATTGGAATTTTGCTTTTAAAAGGGGACATATATTAAATGGTGCAAAGAAGTATTTTCACATTATCGACCTCTTTAGACCTCATTTTGGGATTCTTTGGACATCATTTTTCGATGACAACATATTTGGATTTATGTGGGGCATATGATCTGGTGCATCGAATGGCTGACTTTTTTAATCTTCTTCTTCACAGGCTGGTGAATTTTTTCACTCAGCTCAAAATGTTGCCTCTGCGCAACAGAGAGAAATTGAAGCACGCCAAGTACAGGATGATCTTGAAAGTCCTCTGTTATTGGAGCAAGTATTCTTCTAGACTCGTTTTGTTTCTGTTCATATTCTTGGGTAGGTGAATGAGTTTCTGAATGTAATATGAATTTTATCTGTGTAGGAGATGCAAACTGATCCATCAAAGCAAGTAAAGCTTGGGTTTGTTAGTGGCCTTGTACCAAAAGAGAAATGCATGGCTTTTGAAAGAATTTTGTTCCGTGCTACCCGCGGTAACATATTTCTCAAACAAGCTGTTGTTGATGAACCTGTCACGGACCCGGTTTCCGGCAAGAAGGTGATTATAATTTACTTAAAGTTATTTTAAGTGACACAATGGTGCATGTTCAATTAGAAACTGGTTTATTGTGGATGTAGGCTATTTGTGCTATTTGAACTGCAGCTCTTATGTTCTAGATTTATTAGCATGGTCTATTATCTGCATCGTGTATCTAGATTCTGTCATGTTTGAGCTTGCTATCATTTTAAGCATGGATAAAGGTTTCAGTCGATACTAGCCAGTGTTGGCCTTATCTGATCGGTCTCGAAGGTCAACAAGACTGATACATATATATTATATCATATATGTTATCTAGGTTTCGGCCGAAATCCATGAAAGGGAGGAAGAAGATAAAAGAATACCCCATGAAACCCCCGTGAATGAATGGCACTGTACCCACGAAAATTCCCCGTGACTGAACATCATTTCCCCATAACCCCATAAGTGCTTTCCTCGTGTAAATTTCACACGTGGGTGAACAGAAATCTTGTGAGTGAATAGAATTTTTGAAGAAATTTCTATAAAAAGGGGAGAAATCATACCTCATTAAGCAAGAGGAGAATTTTTTTTATCTGTGAGTTGGAAAAGAGTTTCAAACTCCGACGACAGGTGTTAATCCATCGCTCGATTGCTCGATGACGCTGATCTTCATTTATCTCAATTGCTCGGTGAAGGTGAGTAAATAATTTTACACGGAGAAAGATGACTTGCTAAATTTTTTCGCCACGCCGCTCAAAATTAGGGCGTCGCTCAAATGAATGAAAGAGAAAATGAAAATAGTGAAAAGATAAATCGTTGCTTAAAAGACTGTCGCTCACTCAAGGTCCGCTTTAGCATCAAATATCACATTTATTTACAAGTTTGCCATTGCATTTGAGCCGTTTTATAAAACTGAATGGAAAACTTATAAATAAATCACAAATGTTGAGCAAACTGCAAACTTTGCATAGCACATAGTTTACGATTAGCCTCCACGATCACAATTATTTACAAGTTTGCCATTACATTTTAGCCGTTTTAAAAGCTGAATGTCAAACTTGTAAATAAATCAAAAATGCTGAGCAAACAGGAAACTATGTGTAACACAAATTACAATTCGCTCAACATATTACAGATAATTACAAGTGTGCCATTGAATGTTATGGTTTAGTTTTTGAGATGAGTGGCAAACGTGTAAATAAATTGAACCTGGGAGGAAATTACACCGCCGAAAGAAAGTCATTCGTAAAAATAGGCTATTTCTGCATATTTTTTACATGGAAAATATGATTAATGAAATATGGGTTATCTTGTAATTTATGTTTTACACATATCATAATATTTTGTAATAATGGGTTAATTTTGTAATTTCTATTTTTACACAAAAATAAGATTTTCTCGAAATTGGTCAATCTTGTAATTTCTATATCACACAAAAAAATCAAACTGCAAATTTTAGTTTTACAATAAAATTTATAATTGTAATCTACATAAAATTAATTTTTAATTTATATTCAATAAGCAAATATTAATTTATAATTCTAATCTACATAAAATTATTTATTTTGCTTTTGACATTTAATATATATGATTTAATATATGTAAATTTAAAATACAGTAAATTACTAGCAAAACTTAAATTACAAGTAAAATTTAAAATATAGTAAAAATACAATAAATTTACAAATTATATACATACTTTCAAATAAAATTTCTAGAAAGATATTTAGAGGTCGTTCGTAAATGTTAGAGGTATTTCATAAAAACCAAAACATACATTTTAGTACGTACTTACAAATAATATAAATGTTACATACAAATTATATGTTTACATGCTCACAAGTTATGTACAAGTTACATACATGTTAACTCGTTACATGCTTCTAAGTTTAAATGTTACATACATGTTAAATGCCTACATGCCTTCAATTTTTGTAAAAGTTTGTATACTATTTGGATAAGAAATTTTTTCCCTATAATTTTTAATATTTTATTCTTTAACTGTTTGTATTTTTCACTCCAATTTTACCTCGTTATATGTTGCCTTCAGTTATAAACATTAATTAAAATGTCTCGAAGAACTCCAAAGGAGAAAGTGTTGAATATTGGATATGTTCATTGTAAAATGGTCGGAAACAACCATGGACATTCTAAGGTGCAATTACTATCGAAAAAATGCATAAATGTGTGACTCGCCTTTAGCACTTGGCGGGAATTATCGGGGATGTGATGACATGTTTGGAAGCACCGAAAGAAGTGCGGGTAGAAATTAAGACACACATATTTGCTAAGAGAAAAGAAAAGGTACTACAAAGATTTGAGAAGAGGAAGGTTGCGGAGTTAATGTCCAGGCCTATAGCAGATGACTTAGATGAGGAAGATGATGAGACCGAGGAGTCAAGAGAGCTTAGAAGAGCACTAAGCGCTGTTGGATATTGAGCACCCCTAATATTGTTTTGACGATGATTAAACAAATAAAAGGGACAAATCATGATTATTGAGTGTGTAGGTTATAAAGGATCATTTCTAAAGAATGTGTTTAAAGGAGAATTTCATCAAGACCATTGGAGAATGCTCAAAACAATGAAGACATTCAAATTGGAGTATAAGGTCAAGATGGAGTGTGGAGGAAGCTCACAAAGGTAATGAGAGCTCAAGAGTCCAAGGCATGGAGATGGGACTTCAAGCTACATCAAGCCAAGATGATATATTTTTGATGTAATTTGTATTTGAGTCCATATCCTTAGAATACATGTAGGCCTTTGAGACTGAAGTTCCATACACACTTAAAACAACATTTTTAATGCATAAAATATTTTGAAATCATTTGGATAGTGTATCATACTCTCTTGTGATACACATTCATGTACAAGAAGAGTTGTAACGCTTTGTGTCCAGGTGCCGACACATTTATACAGTTACATGCAGGTCTTGCAGGTGCCATTGAAACAATGTGGAGCAGAGCGGAAAGAAATAAAGATACTCATTCATTACTTCATAACATGTTTACAAAGTTCTGAACGAGGAAATAACAATACAATCTCACATTACAAATGAAACGTAAACAATGGAATTGAGTCTATCAAAAGAACTCACACCAAACCAGCCCTCAAAGCTCAATGTTATGCACCAGAAGCTCAAACTCCTCGTGCCCAGATGCCTCCATATAATCCTGTGTGTCACCTAGTGGGACAACAGAAGTTGCACCACTGCTCAATAGAGCTGACAATATCTAAACAAACGACAAAATAGTAACGATGCACAATAAGGAGATATGATAGCAACGGTTATATTGGTACGGTACAAAGACGTGACATTATTATCATTTAATGGCATCAACTACTACAAGGTGGTACCTGCTAATGTGAACCAATCTGATGCGTTTCGCTAGGGTTTGGATGGTAAAAAGAAGATTTTTATTAGAAACTCAGATCTAAAATTAAAGGAAATCATACTACAATTCAACTACTCGCTAAATAACGACTAGAAAATAATAGTAATATAATGGAAATAGGAAAATCCTAATACAATTGATTTAAGGAAATAAAAGAAATAACTCTCAACAATTTTCGCATACCCTCTAGGGCCGGCTCAGCCCACTTTAAATAGAAAAAACACACCTAATTGTTATTTTACCCAATTGCCACTGCTCCCAATTACTGGCCGCAACACTACTCCGCCCCTGAAAAACCACCTTGTCCACAAGGTGGTGCGTGAAGTGTATGGTCAGCCACTCCACGTGCAAGTGCTCTTGATCATCGTCCACGCCGGCTTCCATCATTACCACACTCTCTCCTCCCTCTTCTTTGTCATTCACCATCAGGATCTGAATAGTATGATTCCCACACCGGTGCCCAGGAGTAAACTTCTCGTCGCATTTGAAACACAGGCCCTTGGTCCGCTTGTCACGAATCTCTGCCTCGGTTATTCTTCGTGTATGTCATCCAGGTCGTGGTTCCATCCACTTCTCCTTGGTAGCCGCTGTGCCGTTAGTGGATGTTGCCCCTCCTGCGGCCCCCTTTTGTCCCCCTTCAGGATCCGGCCCTCGAAAAGTGGAGCCTCCCCATGTTCCCCGGGCTCTTCTCCCCGTCTCCTCTCCTGAGGGTCTTCCACCTTCCTAGCCAATGTCATCATCCTGCGCAGACCTACTGGCTCGAATTGCCTCAGTCCTGATCTCACCGTAGGCTTCAACCCCTTCATAAAGCAGCCCTCCAATGATTCCTCAGATACTCCCCGAACTCGGTGGCAGAGCGACTCAAACTTCCTGATGTAATCCCCTACGCTTCCCTCCTGCTTCAGTGAATAGAGTCTCTCAAATACTCCACCAGACTGCCCTGCACCAAATCGCTCCATCAGTAGCGACGTAAACTCCTCCCAAGTCCTAAATGGCTGCTGCTGATCAGTCCACCGATACCCGCCTAAAGCCTCCCCTCCAAACAAACACCTATCGTCCGAAGCCACTCCTCACCTGGGACTGCAGACACCTCAGAGTACCGCTCCACCCAGTACAGCCAGTCATCAGGATCTCCCCCCTCAAAAATGGGCACCTCGAGCTTCCTCAGACGTCTCCCCCCACGAATCCACCTCTCTCATGCTGATGGAATCCTTCCCTCTGCTGGTACCCCTGTCGTCCGTTTGGAAAATATGCCTCGGCTCGATCTCGGACTCCTCCCTCTGCTCCATATCACTGCCAGTCACCATGTGGATGTCCATACTCTATCTGGTGGCCCCCTGGTGCTCCCTGGTATGCTCTCCAATCACCCGTCACTCCCCCGAAGGGTGGGGGCTTAGTCGACGGGCCACCTGTGAACTGGTGGTGTCCTCCAAGCTGCTGAAATCCTCAATTGGTTGAAAAGCTGGAAATTGTGCTCCTCGGACGTCGCCCTGGGCCCCAGAAGCCCGAATCTGCTCGAAAATGTCTGTAGGACATCCTGTAAGGCTGGCGGGCCCCCCCGGGGGCCGCCGGTGCTCGAACTCCACACCTGGGGTCGGCCGAAACCCCCCAGGGGTTCGCCGGGGCGGCCGGCCCTGATTTTAGGCTGGCGGCCCCCAGGCGGACCCGCCTGGGTTCGCTGACCCATTGGGAGGGGCGGCGGGTGCATCCGCCCCTCCTGGGGGCCTGGCGGGCCCCTCGTGGTTCTCTGGGGGCTCGCCCCCCAGAGAACTGTGGGGGTGCGGCGGCCAGCCGCCATCCCACCGGAGGGGTGGGATTCCCCCTTCGGTGGGTCCTTCTCCGCGCGGCGGCGTGGGGTCATGATAAGCCCCCCACTCCTTGTCACCTAGATCGAAGCCTCCATCTTCGTCTCGTTCCGACACTCCTTCGAAAAAAGTCTTTTTACCATTGTCCTTCGCCAAAGGTGGCTCCTTTTTACTTGGATCCACCTTCGGTGCTAGATGCGCGGCCAACGCCGCTATCGCCTCTGTTAGTTCCGACAATTTCGCCTCCGTTCTCTCTTGGTTCGCCTTCATCTTCCCTCGGATCTCCGCGGCCATCTCGGCGTCTTCCCTCACGTCGATGAACCCTTTGCTGATTTGGGCTTCCATCCGTTCAACCCTCTCCTCCAACGCGTCGATCCGCTCCATCGATCGTGTGCTCGCCATGGATCAATCTCGCTCTGATACCAATTGATGCGTTTCGCTAGGGTTTGGATGGTAAAAAGAAGATTTTTATTTGAAACTCAGATCTAAAATTAAAGGAAATCCTACTACAATTCAACTACTCGCTAAATAACGACTAGAAAACAATTATTAATATAAGGAAAATAGGAAAATCCTAATACAATTGATCTAAGGAAATAAAAGAAATAACTCTCAACAATTTTCGCATACCCTCTAGGGCCGGCTCAACCCCCTTTAAATAGAAAAAACATCCCTAATTGTTATTTTACCAAATTGCCCCTGCTCGCAATTACTGGCCGCAACACTAATTGATGCGTTCCGCTAGGGATTTGATGATAAAAGGGGGATTTCTATTGGAACTCAGATATGTAATTACAAGGGATCCTACTACAACTCAACTACTCGCTAACTAATGACTAGAAAACAATTATTAACCTCGGGGGAAAAGCCAAATCCTAATACAATTAATCTAAGGGAATAAATAAAATAACTTTCACAATTTTCGCATACCCTCTAGGGCCGGCTCAACCCCCTTTAAATAGAAAAAACACCCCTAATTGTTATTTTACCCAATTGCCCCTGCTCCCAATTACTAGCCGCAACACAATCATAGATCATGACTTATAATGGAGAGCACGTTGTGCAACCCGAAGACCTTCTTGGACCGCGAGGTGCTACCCGGTGCCGAGTAAAAAGGACTCATGGACCCATATGCAGACGTCCTCCCAGATGCCTGCTGAAAGACAGGCTCCAATCGCCTCCGCACTCCCTCATTCATAAGTTTTCCCAAAACCCCAGCGAGTCATGTAAAGTTGATTAGTTAACATTTTAGTGTCGTGATATAGCTTAAGTTTAATATCATTTAAACCACGTAGTCAAGGGAGTCCACTGCCATACATGTAGTAACCAGACATGTCATGAGCCAATTCTCAGTTCCACCAGCCATTCATTACCAGTGATATCACGAGTAACATCCCATGGACTACACAATTTAACATAATATTAAACTTTTCGCATGCATAAGAACAACTTTCCAAGGGAATATTCCATGCTAACTATCAATTTAAGCTAAATATGTGATAACTGAAATAGTGCACAAGTAGACAATATATGCAACAATATTTATGTGAAAAGAAAGTTGAAAGCTGAAATCTTTGGCATTTCTGAAAATTACAATCAGAGGGATCAGATTTGGTGTTTTCATCACATGGTGGGAGAACCCGAGTCTGCGGTAAAATCCACGGGATTTCTAGCAAGAAACCAGGGGCAAATGACCAAGACAGCTGGGGAATGGAGCCAGATCCCAAGTAATCCACACCGTAACCCAAAACAACGAGCAAGGAAACCAACCGAACCCAAACAGCAAGTAAGAAAGTCACCGAACCCGACAACCCAGGAACCCAAAGCAACAATCAAGAGACATGCCAAACCCCAAGCCGAAACCCCAAGACAGCAAGCAAGAGAACCAGCCAAACCCAATCAGCAAGCAAAGAAAGACAACCGAAACCAACAAGCAAGGAAGCCCAAAACAGCAAGCAAGGGATGTCCAAACCCCAACATAGCCCTGCGCAAAGACCCTGGGACCCCCACATCAAGCAGGCGAGGGAACCAACCCCACAAAATAATCGTAGGGAATCAAGCACTTACTCATTTTCCAAATCATCCTCTCACGTACTCGTAAAAATCCAATTTCGCACACATACCAATGATTTCATCTCATATATATGCAAGTTCAAAAACTGAAAGTAACTAAGGTGTAGGGGGATAGAGTCTACCGTAGTTGCCGATAAACCAATGAAATCAAAGAACAGAAAGCCCACGACAAGATCCAAGAAATCGCCGCAAGAATCAACCCCAAAAGTCGAAGAAACCGAACTGAAAAAGCTCCGAAAGTTGGAGAAAAACTTACAGTGTTTGCGTAGCCATGAAGAAAGGAGATGAGGAAGAGACTTATAGAAGTTGGAGGCCTGTAGAGAGGACGAACGTCGTCGAAGCAAGGGACGTGACAGCTTGGAAAGGTCGGACAGGGCATTGCGTTGGTCGCAGGAGAATGACGAGGGGGCGTCGCTCATGTCGTGTCGTACGAGAGGAGAGGGCGAGCGGTCGCGTTGTTGAAAGCCCCAGCGGGCTTTAACTGCTGCGAGAACGAGAGAAAGAGCAAACGACGATCGCGATCGAAAGCCCTAGCGAATGGACTCGGGCTGCTATGAGAACGGGCTCGGGCTGCTGTGAGAACGTGAGAGAGACGATTGCGTCGAAAGCCCAGCGATGGGCTCGGTGGCGTGAGAAATGAGGGGGATAGAAAATAAAGAGCTCGCGTGGGCTTTCTGAGTGGGCCAAGAAAGAAAGAAAAGGAAAAAGGGGAAAAAATAAGGCCCATTACAAGAGTAGTCGACTATCCACCCTATAGGAGTCGAATACTGGAGCTTAACAGCTTTTGAGTATGTTCGGACACTGCCAGGGTAGTCAGCAGCTCCTGTAGCCAGAGTAGACCCTGAGCAATAGTCGACTCCCTAAAGAACATGGGTCGACTACTAACACCCCACCGGATCAATTTGACCAAGCTCCGTGATTTATAAAAGTGTAGTTGTTGGAAGGGCTGCTTAGGGATTCTGTCTTTTGCAGAATTGATCCATATACAAGGAGAGGTGGCTGAGATTTTTGTTAAGAACTTTTGAGTAATTTGTAAGTGATTTAAAAACATTTTAAAGCCTTCTCCAAGCTCTCGTAAATTTTTTTCATTTTGGCCAAATTTTTGATTCTCTTACAAAAATCTTTTAAGCAAAGGTTTATTGGCTACTCTTGATTCTAATCTCACAAGCTTAATATTGTCTTATTTGAGATTGAATTAAAACATTTTTTGATCTCCAAGTGCTTTTATGCTTCATTTTTTTGGGATCAAAAGAAAAGAGTTTTCCATAGCCATTCACAATACACATTGAGCTTCAAATCAAATTGGCTATAGGAAGGTTGTAATAAGTATTCAACAAAAGAGGTTTCTAAATCCACACAAGGATTGTGGTGGTGAGTACTTTGTAATTGTACTTTGGTTACTTGAAAACCACTTGTTTGAGGTCTTCACGTTGTGAGGTTGGTGGAAATCCTTGTTAGAGGTAAGGTAATTGTGGAAGCCCTCATAGTGTTGAGGCAACTCGGTTGGAAGCCCTCTTAGTTGAGAAGAGGCAAGTTAATGGATGTTGGAGTAGGCCTAGGGTTGGTGGAAACATGATAAATTTTATGTATTTGTGATTGTTGGCTATTTTCTCTCTTATCTCTTTACTTGCATTGTTGAGTTATATTACGCTGTGTATTTTTACTTTGATTGCAAGTATTAGAGTAGTTGACTAAGTACCTAATGAAATAACTTTCATAAGAGATTTAAGCAATTAATAGAAGGGTTAATTTAATTAAGCGATTATTTTCTATAACACTATTCAACATCCCTTCTAGTGTTATTATCTATCTACAGGATCCCAACATGTGGTATTAGAGCAAGGCTTGCTTAGATGGCGTCAACATCATCGCATCACACCGAAGGATTTTCCCCCGCTCGACCACCTCATTTCGATGGAACGAACTATGCTAGTTGGAAGACGAGGATGAGGATCCTTCTCCAATCAATGGACATTGATATATAGACCACCATAATGAATGAGTATGCATAGGGATGGCAGTAATGGTCTGACCCGACTGGCCCGACCCGACCCGACCCGGTCTTGACCCGGCCCGTCCCGACCCGCAGACGGGTCGGGGCAAGCTTGGGCTTCGTATGCGGCACTGCCCTGCCCCGGACTGCCCCGGTAAACTATGGAAGTTCTTAAAAAACGATGTGGATCATGCGACTAGTCCATAACCCATAACTTATACTCTATTCCACTGTTCTCCCAATTGAGTCAATTCCCAATTTCAAATTACCAAATATATCACAATTCTCCTAATTTTGAAATAAAAATTTTGTTTTGGATTCATAGGGATGGTAGTAATGACCTGACCCGACCGGCCCGATCCGGCCCCACCCGAGTTTGGTAAGAAGAGACCCGCCCCGTCCCGGTCCGAGACCCGCCCTGCCCCGACCCGTAGACAGGATGGGGCAAGCTTGGGTAGTTAAATACCCGTCCCGCCCCGCAATATTGCCATTTCTAAGTATGCAGTGCCAACCCTAATGTAGACTTGTGAGAAGGAAGTAAAGAAAAAGAGCAACCTCAACGCCAAAGCTATGAACACTCTTTTATGCATTGGACGGAAGTGAATTCAACCGGGTGTCACAATGTAAGGCGGCTTATCAAATTTGGCACACCCTAGAGGTAATGCATGAATGTACTAATAAGGTAAAATAATCTCGTATTAATTTGTTAAATGCAAATTTTGAGAGTTTCAATATGCAAGAAGGTGAGAGCATTTCTGAAGTTAACACTCGCTTTATAGAGATTATTAATGATCTTTCTGGATTAGGCAAGAAAGTGTCTATGTATGATCCTGTTATGAAGATGATGGTTAGACCACTACGGTCGGAATGGAAGCCAAAGACAACGGCAATCCGTGAAGCCAATGTGATGGCTTACTTTGGAGGAATTAGTGGGAAATCTCATGGCCTATTAGATAGAGCTTGAAGAAGACGAGAAGCTAGAGGCTCAACCAAAGAAGAACTTGGCATTCAAGGCCAAAGTCAAGGAGCCCGAGTCTGAATCCAATAACTTCGACCCCCGATGAAGATGGAGTTGCTCTCATATCAAGGACTTTCAAGAGATTGCTTCGAAGTAAGATATCTAAACACAAATCTAGATTATTTAATGACATTATTTGTTTTGGTTGCAATAAGCCAGGACATGTAAGAAGGAATTGTCCATTGGAGAGGAGAAAGAACAAGTACAAAAACAAAGGAAAATATAAGGACAAGGATGAGGCGAAGAAGAAAAAGAGAAGCTACAAGAAAGAAAAGTTCAAAAAGCCCAAGCGGAAAGCGATCGCAGCTTGGGATATGAGCGACTGAGAAGATTGCTCCGATGATTCCTCATCATCTTGCTCCGATGATTCCTCATCATCATCGAATGAGGAAGAGAGGGAAGAGAGAGCCTATATGTGTTTATGGCCTCAACTTCTGCTAAGATAAGCTCCACTAACTCCAATAATAGTGATTAACTGATAGTTGTAGTGACCATGGTAATAATGATAGTGATGATGATGTTAATGATGATGATTTTGATGTTAGTAGTGCTTTTGAGGATTTAGGTGTGCACCATCAAAAATTGCTTATGGAGTATCACAAATTAGAAAAATTGCACAAAAATTGTTATAAGTTAAAAGATGTAGTTGATGAAGAAACCACTAGGTTAAAATTGGAATTGACCAAACTAAAGAAGTCATCCGAAGAGTTAACTTTTTAACCAAAAAAAAGAAAAAGAAAACAAAAAGACTAGGGATGGTAACCAACGTTTGAAAATGGATAATAAAAGACTTAGTGATGATTCTAAATTTTTTTTGATACATCGGAAAGCTATGATTCTAAAATTTTGAATGGTAGGATAGATAAACTATGTAATGAGATAGAAACATCTATTTCTAATTATAACGAATTGCATCTTAATGTTGAAACATTTAATAAAGGGAAAACATTTAATAAAGGGAAAGAACTATTAAATTATTTAATATGATCTCAAATAGTTAAAAACAATAAAAATGGACTAGGATACAACTCCAATGCAAACACTAGTAACTCTAGGGCCCTTAACATCATTCTAAACAAGCTTTTGTTAGAAAGACAACTTCTACCAATGCAAATATTAATAAAGAAAAATGGTTAAAATATGGATTCCAAAAGGATGAAGCCAAAAATCATTTGATGACTATGTAATTAAATTTAAACAAGATGATCACCATACACCTAATTACAAGTATTTAAATGATGGGAATGCCAAATCCAATTGGATTTGTTTTCCAAGGTGATTAGCTTAGTTTTATAACCTAAGTGAGATACCCAAAGAGAACTCTTGGTATCTCACACTACTAGGGTGGTATGTTTGTGAATGTAGGAGTCTTAGAAACTCTTAGAATTTGATCTGGAGAGATTTGCATTTGTTTGAGATTGAACTTCGAATGATCCAGCATATATCAGTTAGGAGTCGACTCCCCTGCAGACAATAGTCGACTCCCAGACATTTTTTCAGTACCTCAAACTTGCCTATCATCGTGTAGGAGTCGACTCTTATTGTTGTAGTAGTCGACTTCGGATTGTCAATTTTCGGATCCAAACTCGATCTGTCTTGTGTTTGTGATGGGTTTAAGGGTTCAGTTTGAGCTTAATGGGTTCATATCCGTTTCTTATTGGGTACCTATGACTTAAACCCACTAGTAGAACAAATCTTAGCCCTCCATTCCTATCCTATGGCTTAGATTTTTTTCTTCTCAAAACAAAACCCTAAGTCATACCTTAAATCCCACATTCATCTCTTAAGCAACCAAAATCGAAAATTCTTTGATTCCCCTTAATATCTCAACTATTTTACTTCTAAATCTCAAGGATTTTGGTTGTATTCATTTGTATAAGGTATATCCCTCATCAAATTTATTTGCATTGATATTTCAATTTGCATCATATGCATCATCTTTTTGTCTTAGTTGCATTAGAGCACTTTCACTTACACCTTAAATCACAATGCCACCCATCCTTAAAAAGAAGAGCATATGCACAAGCTTCAGCCTCACAACCTCCACTCAAATTCATTGTTCCATGTCTCAATAAACCGAACTCTTAAAGGATTATGCGAATAATTCCCGTCGCAGTAACTTGTTTCAACGATTTGTTATTTATGAAGATATTGGTGGCTACGTAATTAGAAAAGTTTTTGCATGCCAGGGACTTGAAGAGCTTTTCTCCACTGAAAGTTCCCGACATTGATACCCTAGGTTGGTTAGACTTTTCTACACAAATGTGAAGAACACTCGCTACACTTTGACACATAGGAAAATATGAGACATTTTAGGCATACCTTGCGAGGGTAAAACACTTGGAGAGATCTTTATGAACGATGCAAAAGTCGTAGAGACCATGTTTTTAAAGGGTAGATCATATGTGCTTCGTATTACAACAAAGGTTCCAATGCCTAAGGCAAGAATTTTAGCATTAATCTTGTCTTACAACATATGTCAAAAATTTGACAGCTTTAACTGAGAGCCTGACAAAATGTGTTTACGCTCTTTTAGCTGAGATTAAAATCAATTGGGTAAGTTTAATATATGACAACTTTGTCAACATTAGCACTTGTGCACTAAATCATGGTTATTTTCTTTGTCTTATTTTTAAGCATCATGACATTGACCTTAATTTTGAGACCCTAATCATACCCCGTACGACTAGATTTGATAAGGGATTATTGCATACTTGATCAAGATCCAAACAAACATCCTCATGTCTCTGAGGTTTCTGAATCCGATGATGAAGAACTTGAGGGAGATGCCCATTCAGTGTTATAAAAGGCGGTTTCATTATTCGCGCCGTCTAGGAGTTCATAGCGCATAACCAGATTATGCGGCTGATTATGCGGATTATGCAAAAAATGAATAATCCACTATATAAATAACCAATAAGTTTGTGTTTGTGTTTGTGTATATTAAATTAAAATAATCTTAAAAGATAGGAATAAGAAAAAAATCATATCAGTTTTTAAAAATATGGATTAACTCATACTAAAACATCAGCACCATCAAGATGATTAATACATAAAATAATTAAAGTCTAACGTCTAAAGCAATCTACACACAAAACATAAATATTTAGTTTTACATCCAAATCAAAAGCAAGTCAAACACAAGTACTTTGAAATTAAAAAACTGATATTTATGCTAAGGAGTAGGGTTTCTTAACGTGTTGGGATTTTTTAGTTGCCGATTATGTGTTCGCATATTTGCATATGCGGGCACATAACATTTATGCGGCCGATTATGCGGCCAACCGCATAATTCGATAGCATATGTTATTTTTCATGCGGCCAAAGGCCGCCTCCTTATATGCGGTTGCATATAACTTGTTTTAGAACACTGAGCCCATTCGTTAGAAAAGATCTTTATAACTTACACACTCAATAATCATCATGATTAGTTTGTTTGATCATCATTAAACAAATGAAGAATATGAGGAAGCTTTCTTTGTGAAATTCCATTAAATCAAGTAAAGCAAGTATTATTTTGTTGAAATTTCACATTATTTCAAATTTTATATCATTTGTTTGTCATCATCAAAAAGGGGGAGAATGTTGGATATTGAGCATCCATAATATAGTTTTGATGAATGATTAAACAAATGAAAGGAACTAATCATGATTATTGAGCATGTAGGTTATAAAGGATCATTTTTAAAAACCAAGTTCAAAGGAGAATTTCATCAAGAATATTGGAGAATGCTCAGAGAAATGAAGACATTCAAATTGGAGCATAAGGTTAAGATGAAGTGTGGATGAAGCTCACTTAAAGGCAACACGAGCTCAATAGTCTAAGGCATGGAGATTGGACTTCTTCGAGCTACAGTAAGCCAAGATGGTATATTATTGATGAAATCTGTATCTAAGTACATGCCTATAGAATTCATATAGGCATTTGAGATTGAAGCTCCACACAAACACTTAGAAAAACATTTTAATGCATAAAAATATTTTGAAAACCTTTTGAAAACATTTGGATAGTGCATCATACTCTCTTGTAATACACATTCATGTATTAGAAAATTAGTCGACTCTGCACTCTATAAGAGTCGACTATGAGAGCTTAACATCTTCTGAGTATGTTCAGACACCACGAGGGTAGTCGACTCCAGTAGCCAGGATAGTCGACTTTTGAGCAATAGTTGAATCCTGGGAGAACATGAGTTGACTACTGGCACCCCAACAGATCAATTTGACCAAGCTCAGTGATTTACGGATGCGTGTCAAACGTAACCGTTGGAAGGGCAGTTTAGGGATTATGTCTTTTGCAGAATTGATCCATATATAATGAGAGTTGGTTGAGCTCTTTGTTAAGAATTTTTGAGCAATCTTTAAGTGATTTAAAAGCATTTTAAAGTCGTCTCCAAGCTCTCTTAAAAAGTTTTCATTTTGGCCAAAGCTTTCATTCTCTTACAAAAAGCTTTTAAGCTAATATTTCTTGGCCACTCTTAATTCTAATCTCACAAGCTTAATTTTGTCTCATTTGAGATTGAATCAAGATCATCTCTTTGATCTCCAAGTGCTTTTATACTTCATTTTATTGAGATCAAAAGAAAAGAGTGTTCTATAGCCATTCACAATGCACATTGAGCTTCAAATCAAATTGGCTATAGGAAGGCTGTAATTCATTTTTAACAAAAGAGGTTTGTAAATCCACACAAGGGTTGTGGTGAGTACTTCGTACTTGAACTTTGGTTACTTGGAAACCCTCACTTGTTTGAGGTCCTCACGTTATGAGGTTGGTGGAAATCCTTGTTAGAGGCAAGGTAATCATGGAAGCCCTCAGAGGGTTGAGGCAACTCGGTTAGAAGCCCTCTTAGTTGAGAAGAGGCAAGTTAGTGGATGTTGGAGTAGGCCTAGGATTGGCTGTACCCGTATAAATTCTGTGTGTTTGCGATTGTTGGCTATTTGCTATATCATCTATTTACTTGCATTGTTGAGTTGTATTATGTTGTGCATCTTTACTTTGATTGCAAGTATTATAGTAATTGACTAAATACCCAGGGAAATAACTTTCATAGGAGACTTAAGCATTTGATAAAAGGGTTAAATTTTAATTAAGCGATTATTTTCTTTAACACTATTCAACATCCATTCTAGTGTTGCATTCTATCTACAGAATCACAACAAGAGCAAGTAGGCAAAAACACATCGAAGAAGAAATTAGATAAGCTAGTAGAAGATTGAGAGCATGATCATCAGAGGTCTTTGGGCGAGCCAGATCAGATAGTCATTCGACAGAATTGCCGTTATGTTTACATATAATTCTGCTCGCGATATTGAACCTATCAGTAGACCGGCCGGTCTTCTCCAATCCATTACCAATCCTTTTTCTTTAACGAAGAAGGGTAAAACTCAGTCAAATATAAAGATTGCATTAGTGAGTGTCATGAAATATGCGAAGTCCTTTGTAGGCATGTGTTTTGCCAAATTTTTGTACTACAACCACATTCCATATAATGTGGTCAATGGTCCATATTACAAGCTCATGGTATATGCCTTTGCAAAAGCAGGTTGTGGTGTTCCTCCACCCATTGCTTGGGAGCTTTACCATACTTATTTGGACTTGGAGCTTGAAGATGCCAAAAAATATATTGAAACTTTTTAGTCATTGAGATGAGTATGATTAAACACTGCTGTGTGATGGTTGAACAACATAGAATAAAAGGAAAATTATTAATTTCCTTGTGTATTCGACCTACAGGACAATGTTCTCATATTCGATAGTTGCAACTGACTGCTTCCAGAATGGTCCATACATTTATGAACTAATGTACAAATATGTAGAAATAATGGAAATCATATAGTAGTCTAAGTAATTAACGACAGCGGAGCAAACTACAAATCAGTTGGGCAATTGTTGATGCGAAAAAGACATCTCTATTGGACTTTGTGTGCAGCACATTGTTTTTACTTGATATTTTTCTGATATGGTAATATAAAAGGACGTCAAAAATAGCGTCACATCATGGAAACATGTTTCGGCTGTTTTGTTTCGGTTTCGGTAGGTAACAAGACCGAAACTAGTGTTGTGTTTAGGAATGGCAAAACGGGCGGGCGGGTATGGATATTCACTATCCATACCTGTACCCGCTCAATTTACCCATGCCCAAACCCAAACCCATACCTGTGATGGATATTTTTGTAACCATGCCCATCGGGGATACTGATACCCATGGATACCTGTGTACCATTGGATATGGGCATGTATATCCATATACACTGTGAGTATCCATACCCGTTACCCGTACAGTTTTTTATACTGCTATCTTTATGAATGACATGTAAAAAAGTATTGAAAATTATATATTTTTTCAAACATCAAAGTAGTAAAAATACACATGTATAAAGAGTCAAATGATTAGCATAAGAATACATCTAATATCGAATATAAGTTTGAACATGTTTAGTGGATATTATGCATTGATATCATACACATTCTCTTTACATTTAATATAAATTTAAACATACAACTGTTGTGAGTATGCTTTTGATGGCAGAATGGGCAAATAATCATGGCGTGAAATTGGTAAAACAATTCTTACGATCTAACTCTAGCTTTCATTACTGCTACAATTTTTTACTTGGAGATTAATGGTCTTCCTTAAATTATCCAAATACTGAGTTTTTTATTCTGTTCGTCATTAATGTAACTATTGTTATCATAGAATGATACATATGGTATCAATGAATCGTCTTGGGCATTTTGTTTAATGGATATAGTTTATTAATGTAGCATTATGACTGCGGTCCTTAACTTCTTATCACTAGTTGTTCAAATGCCATATGTAATTGGAGTTTATATGTAATTTATTTTATAAGAATAATATATTAATATTAAAATGACCGGGTACAGGTACCCCGCAGGTATGGATACATAATATCTATACCTCTAGTTTTGCATGTGGATAAAACATGGGTACCCATATCTGTACCTGTGGGTATAAGGGTCTACCTATTCTCGTACCCAAACGGGCGGGTATCCGCGGGTATCCGTATCCATTGGTAGAATTGCCATCCCTAGTTGTGTTTCGGTTTCGGTTGGAACGACAACGTTCTGGCCGAAACCAATTAAAAAAAGAAGGGAGGAAGAGGAAGAATATCAAAACAAGATGGTAAAAATGAAAAAAAATTATCAAGGTTCCATAGCTACATAAAAAAGAAGAACAAAAAAAAGAAGTGGAAGATGAAGATGAAGAAGAGAGAGAGAAACTTACCTGGAGAGTGGAGATCTCGTCTCCCAATAAAAAAAGAAGAGAACAAAAAAAAAGAAGTGGAAGATGAAGATGAAGAAGAGAGAGAGAGAAACTTACCTGGAGAGTGGAGATCTCGTCTCCCAATAAAAAAAGAAGTGGACGATGAAGATGAAAAATTTTATCAACGTTCTCGCCTCTCGCCTCCTATCTCTCGCCTCCTTCCTCTTCCGTTGCTTTATTTTATTTATATGGGAATTAAGAAGAAGAAGAGATGAGGGGAGAAGAATAAGAAGCATTGGGTTGAATTCTGGAGACTTCAATGGGATAATGGGGGGATGCTACTCACATTACACATTTTGCTAAACATATTGCATTTATTTACAAGTTTCCTTTGTCATTTACAATTTTAATGGCAAACTTGTACATAAGTGCAAAATGTTTAGCGAAATGTGCATGTGACCAACAGTACTAGTAGTAGATATTGAAATGGATATTCACATTCTACATTATGTCAAACTTATTCCGTTTTATTTACAAGTTTGCTATATTCTTTTGGACGAGAGAGAGTATTCATAAAAAATATGTAATGTGAATAGCAGATTGTAATTAATATTTTTACAAATTATCTTTTTAGCTAGAAATTATCTTATTAGTTACTAATTATCTTATTAGTTTGCCATTATCTTATAAATTTAAGTTACAAATATAGTTTGGTATGCGCGAAACCGAAACCGAAATCAAAACCACTGAAACGGGTGAAACTTAATCGAAACCTAAAATTTTCAAAAGAATGAAACCGAAATCGAGACCTCAAATCTTGCATGCACAAAGTCAAATGGGAACATGATTTATATACAATAAATGTTGTGTGCTCAGCATGTGATCACAAGATTTGCATCCAATTTTATTGCATTGGACTATTTAGGTGCATCGAGATGATCTAAGGAGAATGATCACATTAAAGGAATGGCACAAAAACTTCTATAAACTCAAACCAAAAGATAAGACCGTTGCAAACGTGTACAATCTGATTCGCGGTGATGACTTTTGGCAAGAAATGTTTTATGTTATCGCTGTATTTGAGCCACTGGTGAATGTTCTAAGAATGGTCAACATTAATGACAAGGCTGTGATTTGTTATCTGGACGAGGTCATTGACCAGGTGAAAAAAGAAATTAGAAATAATATTGGTCGTGGATACAATAAATGATGGGACATGATCGATAAAAGATGGGATATGCAACTGCTTTAAGATATTCATCCGTAGGTAAATACTATATTTTTTATTTTTTAATAGTTAGATTATACTCCACCGGTACAACAAATGACAATGAGGTGCATGTTGAATTTAGACATGTGGTCGGAAAGTTGGAACCAGACGTCTCGAAGGAACTTGAAATAAAAAGAGAGGTAAATGGTTTTCGGATATTTTTATTTTGAGATATGAGTCGATCCCGTCGTTCACATTCAAAATTATGCATGATAATTGCAAGTCGAGTTATACAGGATGAGAGTTGATGTATTCAGCACCCTAAAGGCAAGTAGTTAAAAATAGGTCACTCCAGTTATCTATAAGAATCTTAGATCCTTATATGTTTCCCAAAAACTTCTCTATGTTTTCTGACCAAGTGAACTTTTGTAGCTCAATGGTGCTCAATCGTTGGGAGAGAGCACACTATAAGTCTTACACGCTAGTTGTGCGTGTTTTAAGCCAAACAATCTCTTTTTCCAACAGTGAACGAAACTGTACCATCTTTCTACTCATTCACACAGAAAACAGGAACATGTTAACAATGAAAAATATGAAAAAGCTGGTTTATGTGCATTATAATATGAGGCTGAGAGAAAGACATAAAGAGGAGAAATAATGATTATCAACTGATTGACTTGGATCAAATTTTCCATAGGATGACTCGTTAAAGGAATGGACCAGTGAGACATAAGTCAGACTGCTTGATGTCAGAAAATTCTTGGTTGGACGAAGGGCTTGCGGAAGCAGAAAGTACTAGAAGCAATCAGCTGCGACCAAGTCATAATCAACTGAATATCACGTATAAGCGAACGAAGGCAGTCAATCGGCAAAAAAGCGATGATGATTTGTCTCCCAATGAACAAGGTCATACAGATGGAGGTTGTGGTGATTTGGAATACGGCTCAGTGTTATCAATGGCGGATGGCGGCCTAAGGCGGTGAGCCAAAGATCCGCCATAAACATATAGCAGATGAAATAGCGGCCTATGGCGGACGGCCTACATGTGTATGTGTATGTTGTCTCTCTCTCTCTGTGTGTGAGTGTGTGTGTGAGTGTATGTATGAATGTGTGAGTGTTTGTAACTGTGTATGTGGGTGGGTGTGTAACTGTGTATGTGGGTGTGTGTGATTTTGTGTGTGCGCGCGTGCGCGCGTATATGTAATTATGTATGTATGTGTGTGTGATTGTGTATGTGTGTGTGCATGTGTCTGTATGTATGTATGTGTACGTTCTCTCTCTGTGTGTATCTGTATGTGTGTATGCGCGCACGTATGTATGTGTATGTATGTGTGTATAAAAACTAAAAAAACTGCAAAACAAATTAAAACAACATAAATAATCAAAGAAATAATTGAACGTCCGCCATGTGCGCCATAAACCACCACATGGTGGGCTTTATGGTGGAAATAGCGGGTGCCATGGCGGAAATAGCGGACGGGGCTATATCATGCTGAAAAGCGGATGGCGAATGGCGATGAGCCCAAAAACCGCCAGGCCATTCCGCCATAGCGCCCATGGCGCCGCTATTTGATAACACTGATACGACTACTCTATTGAGAGAAGTAGGAACCATGATTATCATACACCATATTCGCATGGGCATTGAGATAATGATAGCACCAAAGTGAAGAAAGTGGGATTGATACCCACGGTTCCTATTCCAATGATACTCACACATGCATGTCGATTATTTCGCATCGTACATACATTCTGATGTCTATGTTGATTATGATAGTCAATACAGTTATGGTTCAAATGTGACTGGACAGTCTTGCAGTCAAGGCAGTCATGTCATGTCTTTTATCGAGCCGAGCTGACCCTTTGAATATGATAACATGATGATATCATTTTTAGGCCCAGAACAGATGTAATATTAATATCCACCTCATTACTATAAAACACACCCGGATGATACTAACTTAGAATGAGATTTTTGTCTCTTTTGATTTATTTTATTCATTATGTTTATCTTTTGATTTATTTTATTCATTTTTGTACTACAAGATCAGATTTATACATCATCATTTTTGTGTTATTCTTTTATATTAATAAAATAACGAAGGACTGGCCGGGGTCCTAGAGAAGTTCTAGCTAAAAAATTGTACAGTATTATATCTAGTATAAATTTTCAGTGCACTAGAAATTGCCCGTGCACCAAGTGCACGGAGCAAAAACAAGCCACACGAAAACGGCACGGTGTACGTGCGCAAACGAAAAGTAGCGAGAACTGTGGGTGTGTGTGTTGACAGCGTCGGGGGTAAAAGGGGAGCAAGCACACAAATAAGCGCAAAAAACCGAGGAACATTCAATTAAGTGGAAAGTTGGGGTTTTTTTGCAATTAAGTGGGTTGTTGGGGGGCAATTTTTTTAATCTATGTAAGTGGGGGGTTTCCCCTAGGTTGAGGGGGACGTTGCCACGTGGGACAAGCCCATGGCAAGTCCCCCTCAAATGTAAGAATGATTTATATGTTTAAAATACAGTATAACTATATATATAATACATCACTATATGTATATACACTAGAACTTTCCTGTGCCCTAAGGGCTCGGTGATATGAGAGGCGGGGCCCACGCCTATACCGGAGGCCTGAGGCCTAGAGCTCACGTGGCAGGACGCAAGGATCTCTGCCGTTGGGAACAACATGATTTGCGACGTGGACGAAGGTGGGCCGGGATTCTACCGCCCGTTTTGTCCCACTTTCGGATTTTTTTCGAAAATTTGTCGGACCAAAAAAGAATTTTTTCCCCGAAAATCCAGAAAAAGAACATTAGTTTTTCCTGTTTTATAACCGTACTAGAATTTTCCCGTGGCCAAAGGGCAGGTGAAATGAGAGGCGTGGTCCGCGCCTATACCGAAGGCCTGATGCCTAGAGCTCACGTGGCAGGACGCAAGGATCTCTGACATTGGGAACACGTGATTTGCGACGTGGACGAAGGTGGGCCGGGATTCTACCTCCTGTTTTGCCCCAGTCGGACAAATGTCAAATCCTAGGGCCTCCAATGTAATATAGATATTTAAAGTATCTCCAAAACCGAAACCGATACCCAAAACGAAACTACCGATATGGACGAAACGAAAAGAGACTCCGAAACCATCGAAACAGGTGAAGTGAAACCGAAACCGAAACAGAAACCGAAACCGAAACAGAAACCTAAATTCCTAGAAGACCGAAACGGAAACGGATCCGAGACATCTAATATTGGTTTTTAGATTGTAGGCATTTGTTACTTTTTGCAATAAACACTTGTGTGTCGCACACATACAGGTGCTTACATATCTATGTACATATGTGTATGCAAATAGAGAGTAAATTGTTGATGCCAAACCCTTGGTTCACGTATGGTCCTTTTCCCCTTATTTTGGAGGGATGGGGTGGTTTGTAAGTTGAAACAAGAGAATGCTTTTCCCATTTCTTTTGGAGGTGCGTTAATATGCGGGTTGAATGCAGACACTTCATATCACTGAAACATCGAGGAAGATAAAAAATAAACCTCGATCATTAAATTTAGAAGGCAACGGAACATATAAGCTTTACGTTTAGATTTCTATGCTATTAATGTTAACCTACTGAAATCAGTCCTATTTATATTGATTTCTAGTCATCTTTTCATTTTTTTCTATGAAAGCCTAATGCCTTTTAGTTCATGTCCATGCTACATTCATTTCATTTATAACCATATTGATTCAGTATCCTTTTGTTCGAGACAAGTTTTCCCTCAGTTCTGCAACTTTCTAGCGTCTTCTGTCTATCAATATTGCTTCAATCCGTTGTTATTTAAACCATATATGGATCATATATAAACTTTAGTAATCCCATTCTTTACCATATCCAACTGTCATTTAGAATATTGGCTGCAGCAGCCGTTTGTATGGGTTGAAAATATTCGCTTCTCTGGCCATAATTTACCAAGGTTCTTTCCTTTTAATAAATATAAGCAGATTCATGGAGTAGTAACCCAAAAAAAAAGCTGATACATAGCATGTGAAATATTGGGCATTATATGAAATATTGCGCAGCTGTAACTGGTTCAATGGGTTGGGTTGTGCATTTTGGATTTTAACCTGACCAAATAAGCAGAAACCTAGCTAATTAAACCCATAGCTTATTTCCATTTGTTGCAATTTCTGCCAACACCCAATTCATTTCCTCTGCTGGCTATTCTAATTTACTGTAATCCACACTGCATCGACTGGAGATGCCAACACGGATCAGTGTGATGCCCTCCAACCCTTCCCTCTCCCTTGCTGTTCTGTTCAGCGTTGAATCAATGATGCTCTTGACACCTTGTTTCCCCCGCACTTTCAACCCCCACCCTCATATATGCTACGTTGTGATAAATCTTCCTCTTCCTGATGGTTTTATAGCTTCCTTTCTCACTTGTTAAGGTCTGATGATTCACCCCTCTTTGGGTCTGATGTAACAAGCACATACCCAAGTGATAGGGAAACCATGGGTCTGATGATCCACCATAATTGTTCACAATGCTTTGGCCAATTCTAGCCCATCATCCATGTGCTGTGATGGGCAAACCATGCAGTTATCTCGACTTTGTATGGAGCAGAGGTGAGTTGGATTCACTATGCCGAGATACTAAGCAGGGGTATACTATAAAAGGCTATAGCAAGAGATCTTACAGCGAAGGTGCTGTCACGACGGTTTCCTGACCAATTTTGGGTAGTGTCATAAATAACTGCTAAGATATAGAATATTGTCCCGCGTAGTAGCCCTGTCAAAATCTACATTTGTTACTATCTTCCAAATTGGTGAAAGTATTTAGCGGAATGCATTGGATGATTTAAGGACACCCTTTGAAAACAGGGAATTTGGTTACTTGTAATTGATACACTTAATTCCAATAAATTTCAATGTTGTTTGGTTGATCGCTCGATGCATTTGGACTTTTAAAACATGCTATTTGAGTCTGATAACAAATAATCTTTTCTGGAAAATTGACATTAATCTGAGTAAATTTCAAATAAATCTACTGTCCTAGTTTGCAACTACAAGTCCATAAGTGTGATTAAAAATCTGCAAATACGACATAACAATGTGGTGAAGAAAACTTCTTGAAGTTGAGGATCATGAATTTTCAGTTATATATCAGGGATTCATTTGTACCTTGATATTTTGGAAGCTCTATTGATGTCTATGTTAGTCAATATCACTTCATTGTTGATTAGTCATAATGCCTTGGTAACTTATTTTTCATGTGACTGTTCTTTTAATATGCATGCACATTCTGATGCTAGATTGGATAATGATTTTGATAACTGTCATTTTTAACAGATCCTATTTCAAATACATATACATGCATATGTACATACGTAAGTCATACATATAAGTAAGTATGTGTGTGTGTGTGTGTGTGTGTGTGTGTGTGTGTGTGTGTGTGTGTGTGTGTTGGGGGGGGGATAATTAGGCCGATTTCGAAGCACTAGCATCAGATTGCTGATAAATAATGTGCAAAAAGAAATGAGATCGACAAAATCATAAATCCTAATATATTTTAGAATATAATTGATCCTTTACAAGTCATGCAATTTAATATTCTCTATTCACATATTTATTTCATGATTAAGCATATTCGATTCCTTCACAAGTCCAGCTTTGGTTTTAGTTGCCAACTTATGCATCCTGTGAAAAAACACATCATTTGCATTTGCGGTAGGAAAGTATGGCACAATTGGCTTAGATGTACATGAAACTGGATAGTTTGTTACAATTTATATATATGATTTGCTACAGTTTCCCATGAACAGTTTTTCTGTTATTCAAATGTTCATTCATAGAATATCAATGAAACGTTGACATCATCTTGCGTGGGTGGGTGGGTGTGTATAATCGAATACATTCTCTGTCTAAGTCATATGGTCTGACAGGTTGTGAAGAATGTGTTTGTAATATTTTATTCTGGAGAAAGAGCAAAATCAAAGATTCTTAAGATATGTGAAGCTTTTGGAGCAGACCGTTACCCATTTACAGAGGACATAGGCAAGCAAATGCAGATGATTGATGAGGTTTGTGCAATAAACATGCTTGCTTTTTTTGGGGGGTTATTAACACAATTTACGTTTTATTTTTGAAGCTTCTCAACATTTTGTTTACAGGTTCATTAAGGCTTATGAGCACATCCATGTTGTTGTCGTTTAACAGCTGGCTTCCCATTGGGCACTAAGTGCCATTTGATGTTGCATACTTTTTAAATGTGATGTAAATCATCAACAGCCAAGCCCATCTATTTTGTTTTCTTTTAACAGCTGGTTTCCACTTGGGCACTAAATGCAATTTCATGTTGCATACTTTTTAAATGTGATATAAATCATCAACAACCAAGCCTTGCATGTGAGACCTATTAATGGAGAGTGGTCTCAAGAAAGCCCTGCAAAGAAGTATTTACCGTGATTATTCAAGCAATTAGTCGCCTAAAGTCAATCCATCCATTGGTTAAAAGCAACTTTCCTCTTGTAACCACTGTTTCTATTGTGCTTTATAACTTCACAAAAGCAATTATTGAGTGACATTTTATCCCCCAGTCATTGCTTAAAAAACTGCTAGTACTATTTTTAAGCAATCTTTAATTTCGATGCATATTTATTACATCATTAAAAAATGCACATCTCAATATTTGTGTACTTTAATGGAATAAATCTACGGGTTTAATGGGGAACGTCTAAATGTTTTTATAGGATATATTGTGTTGGTATCTGATTATAAAAGTACTATGCTTTTATGGGGTGCCATTTTTAATCAGCGTGGGATTTGTGTGGAGCAAAAACAGTTGACAAGCAATCAAAGAGTCATTATACTTTTATGACCCTACCATTCTCATCCTTCATAAGCTTATGCTACGAGCAGCAGCTCAAAATGTCACAGAGGGAAAAAAAAGTCTGGACATACGTCGTAGGCAAGGTTACTGACCAAGAGAAGGGGACTCTGAGGCGGTCGTATACCGCAGACGGCGCGCGGGCATGGGTCGGGCCGCGGATCCGGGCGTGTGAGCAACCAATAGAGCGACTTTGTCTCTTTGCTTTATGCACTATCTTTTATGCTTTTAAGTTGTAGTGTGTTTAGTCTTTTGTTAGGAGAGTACTTAAAGGGATTAGTCCTAATTATGTTGGCTATCGAAGAATTGAGATAATTCGTCATTGTGACGGCTAGGGTTTGGGGGAATAGACTTGATCCCATATTTCAAGTTAGGGAGCGATCTACTCTAGAAAAGATCATTTATCTCATTTTTCTTATCAATTCCATTGTCCACTTTATATTTCTTTTCTTTCTTTCCACTAAAAATCTGAACTTGTTGTTACGATTAACCCTAATCGTATCAATTTGGTATCAGAGTGGTCGATTCTATAACGAACACATGAGCGGCTGCGATGAAAACTCTGGAGGAGCGATTCGATGCAGAGATCTCGGGGTTGAGGAAGGAGATGACAGATATGAAGGACGAGATCAAGGCGAATGTGAATACGACCATGAAAATGAACATGAAACGGATCTCGGAGCAACACTCGCGCGAGATGAAGGAGGGATTTGCCGAGGTTGCGAAGATACTTCAGCAGTAATTTTTTCAGCGAGATCCGGATCCGAAAACGTCTGGATCTTCAGATCTGATCTTGTAAACAACCCCGGGCAACGGCGACGGCGGCGGACAAACCCTAGGGTTTGTAGGAGGGTTTCCCCCAACCTGGGGAACTTTGCAAGACAAGGGCACGGCGGACGGCCCCACCAGGGGGCTGCAGTTGGTCGGTCGCCCCCAACATGGGCGGCAAGGACTGTTTGGGCTGCCAGAGGGCAACCGCCCCCAGCGGGGGCGGCGAATACCGGCGGCCTCCTCACGGGGCTGTCGGAGCAGATCGCGAGGACGGGTGGCCCCCTTTTGGGTTCGCCGGAGGGCAACCGCCTCAGCGGGGGGGGGGATACCAGTGGCCCCCTCATAGGGCCGCCGGATGGGATCCGCCCCCGGGGACGGCAGAGGATGGCACCCCCATCCACGAGGCGCAGGGGTTTTCTGCCCCCGACAGGGGCGACAGCGGCGGGCGGGCCCACTTGGGGCCCGCAGGAGAAGATCCGACCCCCGTGGGCAGAGGTTGGCATGCCCACCTGGGGCCCGCAGGAGGAGGGCAGGCCCCGACGGGGGGCGGCGAGGACAGGCGGACTCACCTGGGGCCCGCGGGAGGATTTCCCCTTACTTTTGGGGGGCGTCGGGTGGGGGCCATATGGGGGACCCCGGCTGGAGCATGTTGATGAGTGGGATGATGTGGGCGTACTCGCCAACGAGAGGGTCTGGCGAGATGAAGGGCAGTGAAGAGCGAAGGATAATTCTTACCAGAGGCGTCAGGCAGCCAACAGGGAAGGGCCACCACGAGGTGACACCAACCCAGAGACGAGGATGAGGAAGTTGAAGGCACCACTGTTCGATAGGAAGGATCCCGATGGGTGGATTTACCAGATAGAGAGGTATTTTGATGTCACGGGCTTCACTGAGGCGGAGAGACTGAGGATAGTCGCAATGAGCTTCGAGGGTGAGGCTCTTGGGTAGTACAGGTGGACCCAGAAGCAGAGGCCTGTATGGACGTGGAGGAAGCTGACAGAGTGCCTCACGGATAGGTTTCAGGAGATCCATGAGGGAGGGCTGTTCGAGCAGTTATACGCCTTGAGGCAGGATGGGACCGTGCGGGACTACATCACGAAGTTCGAGACACTCGTGCCGAGTGGAGGGTGTTGAGGAATCGATGGAGGGGAATTTTCTGAAAGGTCTGAAGCCGGCCGTGAGAGCTGAGCTGAGAGTGCAGGACCCTCAGGGGTTGACTGCCATGATGCGGGTAGCCAGGAGAGTGGAGGACATGCTGACTGAGGAGAGGAGGTCTAGGGGAGCTTGGGGCAGAGTCGCGGCATGCAGTCCAGCCCCGACTGCAGTACACAGGATCGCGACAGTGACTCTAGCCACCCCTACTGCAGTGGTGACTCCAGCGGTGGCGGCCAGGCCAGGAGGGCAGACTCGCCGTTTGACAGAGGCGGAGATGAGGGAGCCATGGCCAAGGGGCTGTGCTTCAAGTGCGACGAGAGATTCACACCAGGACACAGGTGTGTGACCGCTCCAGCTTGTGTCCGGGTGGTGCACGCGTGCATCACCCGATCGGTTAGAAGTGACCAACCGGTCGGGTGAGGGGCTGAAAGATGCGATCTTCGTCGTTTGACCCCTGGATCACGCGTGACTCCTCCCGTTGCTCCGGGGACTCATGATATCGTCGTTTTATGTCCCCTACGCCAGTAAACTCCTGCAAATATACAAAAACACGGAAAAGTGAAAGAAAACAAGAAAACAAGAAAACACGAGAAAACGAATACAAGATGACAGAAAATAGCAGAAAAACACGGAAGAAAACGTGCGCGAATATATGAAATATAAACGCACGTCAGTGTGCGGGGCGAGCCATGCAGTTAGAGGTGACGACCGAGGATGAGGAAGAGGGGGACACAATGGTGGTACTCGACGGAGAGGATGAGGAGGCAGCGCAGCACCACACTTAGACACCGTTGAGGTGTCGCTTAGCTCCGTGGTGGGATTTACTCCCTATCACACCATGAAGCTGGCGGGCAGGTTGGCAGATCAGGAGATGACGATACTGGTGGACAGTGGGGGCAACCCACTACTTCATCTCGAAGGGGCTTGAGATGAGTGAGACGACCACCTTTGGGGTGATTTTGGGCACATGCCAGTGGGAGGAGAGCAGGGGGTTTGCAGAGCGGTGATACTGACAGTGCAGGGGACTCAGATAGTGGCGGATTTTTACCCGCTGGAGCTGGGGAAGGTGGATTTGGTGTTGGGGATGCAGTGGTTACAGACCTTGGGCGACACCGAGTTCAACTGGAAGATGCTAAGGATGGAATATCAGGAGGACGGGAGGACCATGGTTTTGTTAGAAGATCCCAGCCCGTGCTGTCGCACGCATCCCTTAAGTTTTTGGCCCGGGCAGTACTAGTTGGAGGGAAGGCATTTTTTGTGACTTATCAGGAGCTGTGGGTAGTGGCGGAAGAGCAGGAGATGCCACCAGAGGTGGGGGAGTTCGTGGACAGTTATGGGCATGTGTTTCAGATGCCACAGGGACCCCCTCCTCAGAGAGATCACGAGCACGTCATTGTGCTGCATGAGGGGGCGGCCCCAGTCAGCGTTCGGCCCTACAGGTACCCACATGTTCAGAAGGATGAGATTGAGCGGCTGATCAGGGAGATGATACATGCAGGAGTGATACAGCCGAGTGTTAGTCCATTCTTTAGTCATGTGCTCTTGGTGAAGAAGAAAGACGGTAGCTGGAGGTTTTGTGTAGACTACAGTGCCCTCAACAAGGAGACGATGGCAGACCGTTTTTCCATACCGGTGATAGATGAATTATTGGATGAGCTACATGGGGCGGAAATCTTTTCGAATATTGATTTGAAGTCGGGATATCACTAGATCAGGATGAAGGCAGAGGATGTGCATAAGACTGCCTTTAGGACTCATGAGGGGCACTATGAGTTCCTCGTCATGCCATTTGGGCTGACGAATGCGCCCGCTACCTTTCAGGCGTTGATGAACAAGATATTTCAGCCATACCCACGGCAGTTTGTCTTGATGTTCTTCGACGACATACTTGTGTACAGCCGTACGGTGGAGGAGCACGTACGAGATTTGGAGACGGTGCTGCAGGAGTTGCAGGCTCACCAGCTATATGCCAACAGGAAGAACTGCATGTTCGCTCTCAGGAGAGGGTGGAGTACTTAGGACATGTAGTGCCGACAGAGGGGGTAGCAGCTGATAGAGCCAAGATTGAGGCCATGTTAGACTGGCCGCAGCCGACGACATTGAGAGCGTTGCGGGGATTTTTGGGCCTGACAGGATACTACCGCAAGTTCGTGCAGGGCTATAGTACCATCGCCTGGCCCCTGACAGAGCAATTGAAGAAGGATGGTTTCCAGTGGAATGAGTAGGTTACCACGGCGTTCGAGGCACTGAAGAGGGTGATGCCGACAGTTCAAATGTTGGCCCTTCCCGACTTTAGCAGGCCCTTTGTGGTGGAGACTGATGCCTCGGGACATGGGCTCGGAGCGGTGTTGATGCAGGATCAGCGACCAGTGGCTTCAGCCAGGTTTTATCATCACAGACGAGGCAGAAGTCGGTGTATGAGAGAGAGCTGATGGCGATCGTCTTGTCGATGCAGAAGTGGCGTCCTTACCTATTGTGACGACCTTTTATTGTGCGCACAGATCAGAGGTCGCTGAAGTATTTACTGGAGCAAAGGCTGGTGGCGGCAGATTATCAGAAGTGGCTATCTAAACTAATTGACTACAAGTTTGAGATACACTATCGGCCGGGGTTGGAGAACAAGGCTGCAGATGCGCTATCACGGAGAGATGAGGTCACATCTTTGGCAGCGTTGTCAGTACAACGGAATCCTCTCGCTCTGCCCCCTTTACCAACCAATTTGAATACAGACTTGAAAATAGAAATAAATAATGTAAAGTCTTCTTCTAATATCCCGCGAACTTCTGCGATTTTGAGGATGCAGACGGAAATTCTTAACCAAAACGAAAACACAGTCTTTAGCTAGTGGGCCGGCTTTAAGCCTTCTTTCCTTCCCTAAGGGACAGTCTCACCCAGAACTGATCGATCCTTCCCTGAATGCGCTCCTTCCGTGAGTGATCCTTTCTTGAATGCGGTCCCTTCATTCTTCTGTTTCCTTTTTTCACGGTGCTTCCCGAACTGGCTAGCCGATGTATTTGAATTCCCTTTGTATCTGTTTATTCCGTTAATTCAATAGCTCTTTTCATTGCCTTTCAAAATGAAACTCTATTTCGTAATTGTGAAGCCATATATTCTGCAAGAATATTAGGGTGCCCATAAGGTTTTTCAATTCTTGTGATAGCAATGTTGAGTCTGCGGTTCACTGAACGAAAATCTTTTTGTACATTCATCTGTAATTCTTCAATCCCTCGTGTTCGGCCCTCTATTAATAAATTTGGGAACCCAATATAGATTATGACCTGGATCAAATCAATTCTTTTTTGAATTTTTATGCGTGCAACTCCAATTCGTTCGAAACCTGGGGATATTCTCTTTTTTTGTCCTTTTGGGAAAATGTAGAATAATACACCTACCGAGACGAAAGCCAAAGGTAAGTATCGTAGGTGGACGTATCGAACTGAAATAAGATCTCAGATTGACATCTTGGTTGGTGGAGTGGGAGCCTTTATGGAGGGAGGTGGACGCCGACGAGGAGTTGTCTTGGGATCCACGAGGATTTGGCTCGAGGGGTGGCTGAGCACCCGGGCTATTCACTGGAGGGGCGGCGGTTATTTCGGGGGAGGTTAGTCATACCGCGGGCTTCAGTACACATACTGCTGATTTTTAAGGAGTTCCATGTCAGCGCTGCGGGGACCATTCTGGCGTCCAGTAAACCCATATGAGGATGGCCAGAGAGCTGTTCTGACGGGGATGAAGAAGGACATGGCGAAGATGGTAGCCAGTTGTGACGTCTGCCAGCGTCATAAATACCTTGCCATGGCACCGGCGGGGCTGCTGCAGCTCATAGCTCTTCCTGAGCAGGTCTGGGAGGGGATCAGCATGGACTTTATTGACGGGCTGCCCAAGTTGGAGGGATACACGGTGATCTTGGTGGTGGTCGACCGTTGAGCAGGTATGTGCATTTCATCGGGCTGCGACATCCTTACACTGCAGTGACAGTTGCTATGGCTTTTATACGGGAGGTGGTTCGTCTCCACGGGTTTCCGCCTTCCATAGTATCGGATATGGACACGGTCTTTATGAGCCAGTTCTAGAGGGAGTTGTTCAGGGTCCAGTGGACCGTTCTGCGGAGGAGCACTGATTACTACCCCAGACGGATAGTCAGATGGAGGTCGTCAACAGGAGCGTTGAGACGTACCTTCGCTGCTTTGTGTCAAATTGCCCGAGGAGGTGGTTTAGGTGGTTGGCGTGGGCCGAGTACTGGTACAACACTTCTTTCCATTTAGCAGCCCAGACGACACCATTTCGGGTTCTGTACGGCAGGGATCCCCCAGCGTTGGTCCACTACCGTAGCGGGACGACACCGGTATCATAGTTGGACCAGTACCTCGAGGAGCGGGATGTGATTTTGGAGGAGTTGAAGAAGAACCTGACGAGGGCTCAGCAGATTATGAAGGCAAAGGCGGATGTGCATCGCATGGAGGTTGACTATGTGGTGGGAGATCAGGTATATCTGAAGCTGAGGCCATACCGTCAGCGATCACTAGCACGACACCGGAACAAAAAGTTGGCCGTTCTCTTTTACAGCTCGTTTCGGATAGAGGCAAAGATTGGGCCCGTGGCTTACATGTTGACATTGCCCCCAGGATCTGCATTACATCCGGTTTTCCATGTCTCTCAGTTACAGCAGGCAATTGGAGCGCATACGCTGGTGGCCACTCTGCCACCGACTTTGACAGCTGATATAAAGGTACTGATGGAGCCACATGATATTCTACAGGTGCGGCGCATTGAGGGTGGGGGCCGGGAAGTGTTGGTACGATGGTTGGGACTGCCGGATCACGAGGCTACTTGGGAGTTGGAGGACACCATCACAACGCAGTTTCCAGATTTCAACCTTGAGGACAAGATTCGATTTTGGGGGGAAGTAATGATGCGGTCGTATATCGCAGATGGCGCGCGGGCACGGGTCGGGCCGCGGATCCGGGCGTGGAAGATAGGGTTTGGGGGAATAGACTTGATCCCATATTTCAAGTTGGGGAGCGATCTATTCCACAAAAGGTCATTTATCTCATTTTTCTTATCAATTCCATTGTCCACTTTATATTTCTTTTCTTTCTTTCCACTAAAAAACTGAACTTGTTACGATTAACCCTAATCGTATCATACTCTCATCCCTACATTCATGATTACACTTACTGTACAATTTATACATGGGACCAACAAAGTTTAGTGTTATATTGTTTCATGTTAGTGCAGTCATTAAACAATGGAGTATTCACATGCGAATGGTTTCATTTGACTAGTACCATATAGCAATTATGGCAATATTGAAAAGTGGCAAAGCTGTTATCCCAAAAATTTTCTTCATTTCAACTTAGGGTCCATTTCTCTGCTTTATTATGTACTGCCACAATCAATGTTCATTTTGTTCCCTGTCCGAATGCATTCACTCACCTGCAATTTTATCAGTCCTAAGTACGACACTGGGTAGTCTTTGTTGTCATTGTCCACACTATTTTCAACGAATGACCGGGTAGTCTTTGTTGTCACTGTCCACACTATTTTAAACGAATGACTGTCTATTTTATCCTCTGTTGAAGCTATCTATCACCTCTTATTATCATGTAGGGGTGTCAATTTTCGGCCCGGCACGATAGCACGGCACGGGCACGGCACGATAAGACCGGGCCTAGGCCGGCAATTTTGGCCCGAAATCCTTATCGGGCCAGGCCGGCACGGCCCGGTTCATTTTCGTGCCGGACTCGGGCTAAGCTATTCGGCCCATTGGGCGGCACGGCACGGCACGAAATCCTTTTGAGTTTGCTTGACTGTCCCACTTCAATAGTTCATTTCGTATTAATGCGTACTAATTCGTATTCAGTTTCAATTGGTATTCTGTTTTTATATAATCCCCGACCTAAACGAGAGGTTCTCATCATTGTATACTGTATAGTACTCACTATTGTTAATTACTTTAATTTGAAGTTGAAAGATCATCAGTAGTTATAATTCTTAGTAACATCTAATTGGTGTGTACTTACTCCATAAAATAACCAGACCAAATATGAACTTTGAAGATGGATATTAATCTCACATACATAATTTTTTCAGCCATATCGGACCGGGCCGGATGGCCCGAATTTTTATAGGACCGTGCCCGGGCCGCACCGGAATGGCCCGAAGTCTTATCGGGCCGGGCCGGCCTAGTCCTTTAAGAAAACCGGGCCGGGCCAGCACGGCCCGATAAGACCGGGCCGGCCCGAATTGCCACCCCGGTTATCATGGAATCAAATATCATCTGATTTGGATACCTATGGATGTCATATTGGATTTCAAGTTATCCAGTTGATACCTTGATATTGGTACTTAATATTGCTAATATTTTGATTCGATCGTGTCGGGTTCATATTGTTGATATCATTCGATAGTATTATATACACAGCATCTTTGCCCACATCTTGTTTGCAGTCTTGGTGTTTCCCTAAATTTCTTTTAAAATAATTAAGATATGATTGTACTGCATTTCTGTTTGTCACAACCTGACAACATTAACTTTAGTTTCCCATCAGTCATGGAATTACAGTGAACTCACCATGGTCTAGAACTTTTCTAGCTTTAAATCACCCTAAAACTGAATTACGTTATCTACAAATAATTATTATAGCTTCAATTGTTATTTTATACAATATCTAGTGGACATATGGTCAAAATTCCATTAAGTGTTCCAAAATCATGTGAAAATGTTACTAATGATCTTAAATTTTAAATAATTTTTAAAATAAGTTTTAAAATAAATAATAAGCTATTGACATGGTCCATCCAAAATGTTTGACGTTGCTGATATAGACGATATTGATGTTATAGGCCATTGGCTGATACCAATATTGATATTTCAAGATTTGATTTCTGCAGCAGTCGTTTATTGCATTGCTAGTCATTCGTGTCAACATTCTCATTTAATCCATTCTTCTTGTTTTGGCATATTGTTTCGGTTAGAATCAGTGTTATCAAATAGCGCCGCCACGGCTGCCATGGCGGAATGGCGTGGCCCCTTTTGGCCTAATCGCAATTCGCCATCCATTTGGCCTAATCGCAAATGGCGCCGCCACGGACGCCATGGCGGAATGGCATGGCCCCTTTATGGCGGATTTTTGGCTCACCGCTATAGGCCGTCATTCGCCATTGATAACATTGGTTAGAATTGTATAATAACAGGATGTGGGGCCACAATGAGTCAAATTAGCGAGGACATAATTTTAGTTTAGTCATTCTTACTAAAAAGCTTAAGCTAATGTAATTTATAGACATCATCCTATTCTATTTATCCAAATGGAGCCATTATTCTTATGGATCCCCAATGAGTCAAATTAGCGAGGACATAATTTTGGTTGTCATTCTTACTAAAAAGCTTAAGATGATGTAATTTATAGACATCATCCTATTCTATTTATCCAAATGGAACCATTATTCTTAACATCCACTCTCAAACTCGATGTAGATTCATCTTTAAGTTTGGAAAGTAGTACTGTAGCATGGTATCGTACCTTAGAAACAATTACACAATAGCAGAGTAGAAATACACAATAGCATTTACTATAGCAAGATATATTCTATGTCTCTTATGCCATGTTAGAATTGGATAATAACAATATTGGAGGGCACACAGTGAGTCGAATTACTGAGGGCATAATTTTGGTTGATACTTACCCTTTGGCTCAAAAGCTTAAGCTATAATAGGTAGGGGCACACCTAATAATTTATTTTTTATTTAATCCAACGTGCGACTATACGTAACAGTTTCTATACTAAACCATATGATGTTGTAAGGTGAGTTAGTGATTATGATAGTCGTCATGGTTGGTGTATGGGTCCACGTGCAAGACTGTTTGATTGAGCTTCCACTGTTTGCCTTAAGAAACAAAACAAAGATTATTGCTATAATGTTCCCACTCAGCAACTGGTGGCTCCCATTGATTTTTTTTCCCACAATTCCTGTCCATAGACATATACCATATAGAGAGCTAACTCAAGAGAAAAAGAATGCAGAGATAATCGTATCCTTAATAGTATTAGCGTTGGTATAATGATTCATATAATCAAACACAACAATTTTATTTGGCTAAAATGTTGGACAATACGCTTATAGAAGATCTTGGAAGTGGCAAAAAGGAGATAGTGAATGGAGGTGTGATATTGCTAGAAATATATAATCTGAGGAATGCAAAGTATAAGGGTGAGTCATTGCAGAAATTTAATCTGGCTGTGTATTGGTGAACCAGCTCAGATGGATGTTTGCATGTGCCTCTAAGAATGTGGCAATTTGCTTTTCTTTGAAGGGCATGAAAAAAAGGTACAGGAAAGACCAGAGTTGTATTGTTTGAACTGCTTAGCATGTGAGAATCTGTCATGTTATGCCAAGTATTTCTTTAATAAAAATGAGTTGTGCGTCAGGATTGATAAGGCCAACTCTGTTGGGACGAGATTTGATGTTGTGATGACTCCAATGACATCATGTATAAAGAAATACTTTGCAAGAATGCTGTTCCCAATGATTGTCCTGCTTGCACATTGATATCCTGGGTCAGCTCCTAATCTGTTTTGAGTTATGATAAGTTCATTTATTAATCTATCAGTTTTGCTGCTATTTGTAAAATTTTGCTGCTTGTATTTATTTTTCCATGTAATAGGTGGGTATAAGTGTGTGCTTAATATTGCATCGTTCCCAAGTTTTAGTAGGGGTTAGACGACTAAACCTTTTCTTTTTTCTTAAAGTGGGAACGATAGTGCTGCTTTTGAGGTTGCATTGCATCAATAACTTCTTGAACGGTTGGATATTCAGGTATCTAGAAGAATTTCAGAGCTAAAGACGACTATAGATGTTGGATTGACTCACCGTGATAATCTGCTAAAAAATATTAGCTACCAGTTTGAGCAATGGAATAACTTGGTAAGTCAAAATTTTGTTATAGGAATAACGGTGCATTGTATTTCAAGTTTCAAGCAATTCTTGAATATTTGACACTTCGATATTAGCATGCCTTCATGAGTTTCATTGATTCATTGTCACTTGAATATTTTTAGGTGAGGATGGAGAAGTCTGTGTACCACACTTTGAACATGCTAAGCCTTGACGTCACAAAGAAATGTTTAGTTGCTGAAGGCTGGAGCCCTGTATTTGCTACTGACGAGGTGTAGTATTGTTTTATTTTTTGGAGTATTTTTCTTTCTGCATTGCTTAAAATGTCCATAACAATTCTGTCGAGCTTCATGTGTGCAGATTCAGGATGCGTTGCAGCGGGCAGCTTTTGATAGCAAATCCCAAGTCGAGTCCATTTTCCAAGTTTTATACACAACAGAATTACCACCTACATATTTCCGGACAAACAAATATACAACAGCTTTCCAGGACATTGTGGATGCATATGGGTATGTCTTTGTACAAGATAAGCGGATGTAACTAGTGATATATAACTTCAAATCTTGATTCGCTCAAAATGTTTCCGCACAATGCTATGCTAGATATATACATAATATGGATGCATTACGAAGAAGTGAGAACCGATAGTTAGAAGTCATCATCGTCATCAAAGCCTTTTACCCACTTAAACTGCATTCAACTGGGTGATAAGGATAAAAAAGAAAAAAATGGAAAAAAAATGGAGACTTGGAGAATTTTAGGATTGCTTGCTAGCCTGACATCGACTTGGGGGCCATAACTCCCAACTGAGAAACCGTGGACAATATGGGGCTTATCATATTGGAAATTGGGTGGCACTAATCAAATGCAACCATGGAGCATGCCTCCAAGATTTGTCTAGATTATGTACTGAAGAATAGCAAAGATGAGATTTGACACCGGTAGTTGCATTCATCTTTGAGTAGTATAAACTATAAACCTCAGAGCATAATGAAAACATGAAAATTGAAAGATTAAGCAAGATAATTGAACACACACAGAGACACCCCATGAATTCCACTTTCGTTTCCTTTTGTTCTTTGGCATTCTGTTTCATGATGCCACAAAAGCAGGGTTATACGTTAAAGATTGAGGTTTTGAGAGAAAATCCTAGTTTCAGCCAGTTCATGCATGATCTTTGTGGGGGGGGGGGGGGGGGGGGGGGGGGGGGGGCTTATTCAAAAACAAGGCCAAAATTAGTTTTTCATAAGAAGTAAATTGACAAACCGGGAAAAAAAATGCAAAATTGCTTATTTATATGTAGCAAAATTTTGTAACGGAGGTTTGAGTCTTGCCATAAATATCTAGGAGAAAATGACGGGTTTCCAATTTCCTAAGGACTTTTGATGGAGATCGAATTCGAGAGGGAGTTCAATTTGAAAGTCTTTTGTATATTTGATAGAGTTTGAGTCCTTCGAGAATTCCTATTAGTTTGAGTCTTTTGTTATTTTGAGAGTTTTAGTTATTTGAGTCTTTTTGTTTGAGTCCTTTTTATTTGAGTGTTTTAGTTGATCTAGAATTTTTAAACCTAATCTGTTTCAGAGAGTCAAGTTGTAAGCCTATTTAAAGGCCACAAACGTATTAGTCTTTTCAGTGAAGAACTCAATTAAAATTAGTTTTTAGTGTAAAGTTCTAGTTTATCCGCGAATTAAAATCTTTTGCATCGGTGTGCGAGAGTGGCCTTAATTGCCTGGCGAGAGGTTGGAAGAATCTCTACGTGCGAGGCGTGCGAGTCGTGATTGAAAGATTCCGGGATGCGAGATCTGAAAATTTATCAAATCCATATTCTACTTCTTATCCAAAGACCTACCACATCCCTTCCTGCTTCCGTCATGCGTCAAATTGGTAGCAGAGCTAAAACCTGGTTTCTCTTCTTTTTCTTTTCTTTTTCACATCATAACAATTTTTAGTTAGGTTTTAGATCAAAGTTCAAAAAAATCTTATATTTTGTTTCTTTTCATCTTTTTCCTCATTAAAAAACTTTTTTATTTCTTTTAGTTAGGTTTTATATCAAAGATAAAAAAAATTTACCTTTTCTTTTTTTCTTTTTTTTCATCATCATCTTATCTTTAGGATTTTCGAAATCCTAACTTTTTCTTCATCTTTTTCCTCATCAAAAAGACATCTTTTTCTTTTTTTACTTTTTCCTTTCTTCCACTTGGATTTGAATTTCAAAAAAAGTGAGATAAAAGATCAAAAAAGATTGGTTAAAAAAGAGGGATTAAAAAAAATCAAAAAAGTGAGATCGAAGGAAAAAAATAAACAAAGATAGATTAAAAATAAAAAAGAGAAGAAAAAATAGAAAAAGAGAGATCATAAAAAAAAATCAAAAAAGAGAGATATTTAAAAATTCAAGATAAAAAAAGAAAAAGAGAGAAAAGAAGAAGAAAAATACAAAATTTTTTACTATCCTTGCCACCCCATACCATAACGCTGTCACTGTTTACGTCTGTCGTCACCCCCACACTTGTTCATCGTTCATGTGGTATAATTTGAAGGAATGATTGAAGAAGTTTATGAAACTGAAAGTTCCCCTGTTGTTGACGAGGATCTATGTGAATTTGATGCTCATGTTAATATCATTAGGCGTCTTCCTACAAAATTTGAAGACGAGGAAGATTGGCGAAGGACTAATATTTTTATACCTACATCAATGTACGTGATTGTCATACAAATTAATAATTGATGGATGTAGCCATGTTAATATTATCTTCAGTTAGACTTAGAAGAATGGGCCTAGCAGCCGAGCCTCACCCACAGCCATATAATGTCACTTGGATTGATAAAACCGTTCATTTAATTACCCAACAATGTTTAGTGCCCCTCCAGCTTGGATAAGACCGTTCATTTAATTACCCAACGATGTTTAGTGCCCCTCCAGCTTGTGAGTTATCATGATCACATCTGGTGTGATGTTATACCCATGAATTCAGCACACGTTTTGTTAAGAAGACCTTGGTTGTACGACCTTAATGTGACAATTTCTGAGAGGTCAAATATACACACATTCATATTTAGTGGGAAAAGAATTGTGTTGAATTCTTGCCAACCCAAGATTTGAGTTGGTCAACAAAGTGTGTTAAACTCCAATGAGCCAAGCATGAAGAGTCCTTTATAGGTCAAACAAGCGCCTGAGCCAGATGCTGAGTCCAAAACCAAGTTGGAGCCTGAGTCTACATCTGTACCAAAAATTAAGCTTGAACAACCTGAGATGAATCTAGAGATTGAGATAAAGTTGAAGCTTAAGCTTGAATTGAAACCTGAGCCAGTATTCGAGTTTCCGCAAGAGCCTGAGTCAGAGCCTGGGCCAAAGTCAGAGCTAGAGCCAGAACTTGATCAAGCAATGCAATCTGAGCCAAAGCCATATATTGAATCATCTGTTGGACATGCATCAGAGCTATCGAAAGAATCACCATAGATTTTGATTGAGCACATTGAGTTTGTTATCCCAAATTCTTTTCCCCTAACCAACAAACAGTTTCTAAATGCTTTTCTATCTTTCATGAATTGTGAGAGATTATCGGAGGAAGTTCGTCTGTCTATCTGCATCTTATTACACTTCAAGGTTCGTATACACATTCTCCAACTGCAGAAAACTATTCATTTCTACCTAGCTGTGCTACTTTTTCTGTCTTTCGTCACATGGTGAAGTTTTTAAGCCGAAGAGAATGATAGTGATTGAATTCGAGAAGAACTTCAATCTGAAAGTTTGTTATTTATTTGATAGAGTTTGTGTCCTTAGAAAATTCCATATTAGTTTGAGTTTTTTTTGTTATTTTGAGAGTTTTAGTAATTTGAGTCTTATTTGAGTCTTTTTTATTTGAGTGTTTTAGTTGATCTAGAATTTCTAGTCTTGATGAATTTCAGAGAGTCGAGTTGTTAGCCTATTTAAAGGTCACAAACCTAGTATACTTTTGAATTCAATGAAAATTAGTTTCTAGTGTAAACTTCTAGTATCTCCACGAATTAAAATCTTTTGCATTGGTGTGCGAAAGTGGACTTGATTGCATGTGCGAGAGGTTCGAGGAATCTTCACATGCGAGACGTGCGAGTTAGTGATCGAAAAATTTTCGGGGTGCGAGATTCGAAAATTTATCAAATCCCTGATATACTTCTCCAAATTCCCACTACATCACTTCCTGCTTCCGTCTTGCGTCAACTTTAGCTTGGAACCCTAAAAAATGTTAAGAAAAAGGAAAAGAAAGAAGAATGGAGGAGAGGGGGAGTGCTGCCATGAGGGGCGGCGGCGGTTGCTTTAGTGTTCCAAAGACCACATAAGGAATAAATGTTGAGAGAAGTCAAATTCTTTTGGCTTTTTAAATCTAACATCCTGTCAGTTTATATTATTGGCTGAAACCTTAATCCATCTGACTTGTGTTATAGATTCCCAAAACCAAACCCAAGTCAGTTTATATTATAGGTTTTAAACCAAGCTTTTCAGACTTATCTAAAGTCTAAATGATGAATAGTTTACAATGTACAATGCAAACCTTCAGGATGGAATTATAATTCCAATTTTAGGTGTCGCTTACATATGCCTTACATTCAAAAGAAAAGGAGAAGGAATTTTTATGTTTTCCCTAATAAAGTTGCAAGCGGTTAGGAGCACGAGCACGACACTGATTTTGGAGAATGTCCAAGCTATTTCAAGGTCGTAGTCACTTTTTTCTGCTTATTTGTCTTATTTGTTTGTCTGAACATGGGTTTTATGTCTAAAATGTGCTGCATATACATACTTGTAGAGAGGCGCGGCGACGGTTGCTTTAGTGTTCCGAAGACCACATGAGGAATAAGTGTAGAGAGAAGAAGTCAAATTCTTTTGGCTTTTTAAATCTAACATCCTGTCAGTTTATATTATTGGTTGAAACCTTAATCCATCTGACTTGTGGTATAGATTCCCAAAACCAAACCCAAGTCAGTTTAAAAAAGACCCAAGATGAATTCAGCCCTACACACCACACATGCACTGCTTTGAAATGAATATTTTTTATATATTAGGTAAAGTATCCAACAAGAATCTTAGGGTTCCACAAATAATTGTATTTAGTATGGGTATATGAACCTTTTAGTACAATCGGTGCATCCAAGACTTCAATTTAGCCATTTCAGCGTTCTAGGTAAATCATCAAAAGAAACCATTTCTTGTTTAGATGGTTTTGAGATGAGTAAATTATGCATTTCTTTTTTAATGTTACAAAGATTTACTGAACATTGTTTAGGTGAAAGTAGTCACTTAGCGCATAACCAGTCTACCTAAGCAATTTTAGGGTGTTTGCTACATTGATTACGCCCCCCTTAAGTTACTTTCTTCGGACTCATATTTTTTCATTGCACATCTGACGAAGGACAAAAAAAGAAAAATTTTAGTGTGGATTTAGGGATTTGATTAATTTTTGAGCATCGCACAACAGAAATCTGATGATCACGATCATGACTCGCGCACGGAGCGTTTTTTGACCTCACACTTAGGTAACCAAACACTTGAATACTTGAATGCAAACGATTTAATTTTGACAAACATAAAGTTTACACTAATTTTCTTCAATTTTATTCCGTAATTCATTCATAATTATAAAGTTGAATACAAAATCATACTTATAGGATAATTCAAAGACTAATTTAAGTCATTCAAACTCTTAAATAGACTCAAATAAAAATTCTTAAATAAAATAAAAAGTTCCTTAGATCAGAAAGCTCAGAAAGACTCAAACTCTTTTAAAAAAGAAACTCTAAAAGTCTCTATTTTTTTAAAAAGAAAACTATAAAAAGACTTAAATCCCTTTCGAAAAACGAAATTCTAAAAGGACTCAAATTACTAAATATAAAAGAACTTAAATAAACTCAAATAATACAATTTAAAAAGCTTCAAATACTAAAATTCTAATTTGAATCCAATTTAGATTACTATCTTTTTCCCTTGCTTTGAAAAATTCACCAGCTGGTGAATGGTAGAAAGTGAGTACAATTTGACAGAAGTCAACAATCTTTTGTAATTGTAGAATACTCATTAGAATTTCAGCAAAATGTAGACATGCATCTTATGAAAAATATACGAAGTCACCAACGACAGGAAGACATGTAAAATCTGCTTGTTAGTTTGATGTGGAGGATTTGTGACAAATTCGATGCGATTAACTTCATCAAGCAGTGTTTTCATGGTAAGTGATGTCATATAATTAACATGTAGCTCGAACTTTACCTCTAACTATAGTTTCGTCTCAGGTTCATAAGAATAATCTGATCTAGGCTTAATCACGAACTCATATTTGGGCTCAAACTTTATCTCATGTTCAGGCTCGGGTTCGATCGGGAATTTTGGTTCATGCTCAAGTTTGATCTTTGTTACGGATGTATATTCATGCTTTAACTTGATCTTAGACTCGATATCTGGCTTACGCTCGATTGCAGACTAGATATCTGGCTCGAGATCTTGTTCGGGCTTCAGAGGCTTCCTTATGCCAAGCTTATTGGTTTTCAACATATTCTTTTAATCAACTCGAATTTTGGGTTAGGAAAAAATCAATATAATTTTCTTTCTATTAAACATGAATGTGTGTATATTTAATCTTTTAAAACTTATCACATCTAGATCTAGCAAAATATGTGCGATATGCATGGGCATAACATCACACCAAATATGATTATGATAGTTTGCAAGTTGGATAGACATTAAATATCTTTGGATAACTGAATGACAGTCTTATCAAACTAAGTGATGTTATTTGGCTATGGGTAAGGTTCATGTGTTAGACACATTCTCTTTAAGGCTGATTTAGTATAATATTAATATAAATTCCTTCATCAATTATCAATTTATACGAGTCATCTACCTTAAAATATGTACAGAAAATTCTAAGTCTTATGCCAGTCTTATTCACCTTTTAAGTGCTGTAGGCAGACATCAACCCATACTAAGATGAGTAGATTCACTTAAGTTTTTATTTGCATCAGTTGTATTTTCATGTGCATAGATTTCTTGGATCTTTCCTTCAAAATATGTAGTGGCTCGACTTGGGTTACGCCAGGTTCAAATTGATTTGAAATCTAACTCAAAACGGTTTCAAAATCTTCAAAATATACAAACTACAGACATAAATGGCTAAAAAATCTGAAAATTTCTAAACAGATTTTTTAGGCTACACTGAATTTTTACTCTATTTTGACTTTTTTTCTTTTTTCTTCTCATTGTATTTTTTAAGTTCTCTCATTATTTTTAATTTTTCCTCTCTTTTTTGATTTTCTTTATTTTTTTATTTTTTATTTTGTTCTTATTTCTTTTCTTGTGTCTTTTGGTTGATTTTTTTACCCCTTTTACTCTATTTTATTTAATTTTTTGAACTAAAACCTAACCAAAAGACCAGAAAATTGGAAGAATAAAAAAAATAAATATTTGAAAAAAGATAAGTTTTGGTTCTGATATCAAATATGTCTCATGATAGAAATTGTGCTAATGATTTGAAGTAAGAAAATAAATTATGGATTTGATAAATTTTCGGGACTTACGTTCTTAAGATCTGACGATCACCAACTCATACGCCTGACACACTGAGATTATTTTGGACCTTACGCTCATGTAACCAAGCTCAATCGCAGTTCAATGCAAATATTTAATTTTTGTAAATACAAAAGTTTGCATCAATTTTCTCAAATTCTATTTCTTAACTCTTTCACTAATAAGAAGTTGAACATAAAGCCACATTTATATATTAACACAAAGATTAATTCGACTCGTATCCAAGCTCGTACCAAGCTTCTAAATAGACACAAATAAAGACCGACACCTGAACCGACACCTGAATAAACTAAAAGAGGTAGAATATAAAACACAAAAAGATTCAAATTTTTTTAAATTCAAATGTCTTTTAAAAAACTCTTAAAACCTCAAATTCTTTTAGAAAAAGAAATTCTAAAAGGACTCAAATTGTTAAATCTAAAAGGACTCAAATAAACTCAAATAATAAAATATACAAAAGGCTCACATATTGAATTCTAAGTTGAACTCAATTTGGATTCCCATCAACGCACTCTCTTAATGAAGTGTATGTTTATATTTCAGAGCATAGTATGGATGATATGCGTAGTATGGATGATATTCTGAAAATTTAGTCTCACTTTCATTATCTGATACAATACATAATAATATACAAATATGTTGCAAGGCCATAACCATGCTGATATTGGCACAACATTCCGACACCACAAATTGTAGAAAGTAAACGTGGCTCGTGTTGGACATGTTCCGACACTATATGACATATTGACATGTTTGTCCTTTTGTTGATTTGTTTTCTATCCTTTAGTTTTCTTTATAGATAACAAAGTTCACACAATAATATTTTTGATGCAAAATTGTATTTGCCGTTATCGTTCTCTTGCACATGTAAAATTGTCCTTAAAATTCAGACGTTCACACTTTTAAAGATTCTCATTTAGTCACCTAGAAGTGCAAGTAAATTAGATAATAAGTATTATTATACGAATCTTTAGTTATCAACCGTGCACATGACTATCAGTTTTGCATGACAATTGACTAAAAGCTTGGTTGAACTACAACCATGGGGGTCTGCGTGTCTACTGCAGCTTTTTTTCTAATTGACAGACATCTATGATTTCAAAAGTAAACATTCCAAAGATAAGAGCTCATCTTGGGAAATAAACATAATGTGAGGCTAGATATGTTATTTCATCTAAACATGTGTATATATGCTAACCTTGATTTCGGGGTTGTCTCACCCAGGGATTAAGGTTTCGGCCGAAACCTCCGGGTTTCGGCCGTTTCGGATCGGTCCCGGAGGGGACCGGTCCGAAACAACCTATCTTGTTTCGGTATCGGCCGAAACCGCCCGGTATCGGCCGGTACCGGCCGATACCTGCCGAAACCGGGCGGTTTCGGCCGATACCGGCGAGCAACAACAAAAAAATAGAAAAAAAATGAAGAAGAAGAAGAAGAAAAAGAAGAAAATCCAAAAAAACGAAGAAGAAAACAAAAATGAAGAAGAAGAAGAAGAAGTGATTCAAAAAGAAGAAGAAGAAATCAAAGTGAAATAGAAAGAAAGGAGAGAGGGCTTACCTCTTGCAGCCGCCTCCCGATCTCCGCCCTCCCTCTTGCCTGCATCTTGCTACAGATAGATCACCGATTGGATTGGGGTGTGAGGGCTCTTAATATTTTAAAAAGAGGTCAATGGCAAACTTGTAAATAAAAGAAATAGGTTAGCATAAAATGGATACAATGTAGCATACAGAAATTTTGGAGAATTACTATGCAAACAGACCAAACTTATTTACAAATTTGCCATTCAATTCTTTTGATGCAGAATTGCTATGCAAACAGACCCAACTTATTTACAAATATGACATTCGATTCTTTTGATGCAGAATTGCTATGTGAACAAACCCAGCTTATTAACAAAATTTACCATTCGATTCTTTACATGCAACATATTTAGCAAAATACATTTACAACTACTTCATATGCATCAATATATATATACACATATATAGAAAAAATTGTAAAGTATCTCCGATACCGATACCGAAACTACCGATACGGACGATACGAACGATACCGAAACTTGCTTCCGAAACCGCCGAAACGGACGATACCGATACCGAAACCTAAATTTTGGGCGGAGCGATACCCTCTCCGAAACCGATACTTAAAACCTTGGTCTCACCTATTGCAATGTTTATATTTTGGGGTTTTAACATATTCATCCCTTAAATCTTGCATATTTTGATATATATCCCTTAAAAATTCGTATTTGCTCTCATATCCCTCAAATATTAAATGTTAATCTTAATAGTCACTCCATCCTGTATTCTGTTAAAAAGTTAACTGAAATTACATTAATTAACGATTAAATAAAGATTACAGTTAATTAATTAAGAAATAAACTTTAATTAACCAGTACCCACCGTCGTTTGTTTTGGACGGAGGAGACACCGTCGTCGCTGCCCCGACGTTTTTTGTGGGGGAGGAGGCACCACCCCCGTCGTTTTTTGTCGATGCACTGTCGTTTTTTGTCGCTGCCCCGGTGTTTTTTGTGGGGGAGGTGGAGGAGGCGCTCATAGAAAACCCAGGTGCCTCCTCCCCCTCAAACAAGGAGGAAGGGGATGAGGCGCCGCTCCTCCCCCCAGAAAACCCAGGGGAGGAGATGGCGCCTCCTCCCCATCCTCCTCAAACGAGGAGGCGGCGCCTCCTCCCAGAAAACCCAGGGGAGGCGACGACGCTCCCCACCCCTGAAAACGCCGGGGAGGAGGCGGTGTTCCCCTCCAAACGCCGTGGAGGCTATGGCACCGCCCCTCCTCCCCGTGAGCCGCCCGGACCGTCCCCAAACGAAGAGCCCGCAAGCCCTAACAGAATATTCCTACTTCCCTTAGATTTTAACAGAAAGTTAGAGAAAGATTAAGATTTAAGGGACTTGAGAGAAAATACCCATATTTAAGGGATAAATACCAAAATACGCACGATTTAAGGGACGTATACAAAAACCCTTATTTTTTATTTTAAAGAAGCACACAATTTTCAAACTTCATTAGCTTATAAGCATGCTTATTTTGGATTTCCTACAAGCTTTTGTCTTAACCACATGGGTTGTATTTTCATTTTAAATAATTTGTTCTACGAAAGCCACATGTCTAATTTGTTTACAAGTCTTTCTTGAGACTTGGTCCCTTACAATACATTTCCATTTTTCTAAGGGAGGTAACTCTTCCATTAACATAAACTCATTATATGTGTTGGACATTCATTTAGAGCTGGATGACTGCTTTACACTGCTATCCAAAGAAGATAAATTGAATCTAATTCAGTTCTTTCATTTGTATTCAGTGTTGCCAAATATCAAGAAGCAAATCCTGGTGTATTCACTATCATTACATTTCCATTTCTGTTTGCGGTTATGTTTGGTGACTGGGGTCATGGTTTATGCTTGCTTGCTGCTACATTATATTTCATTCTCCAAGAAAAGAAACTATCTTCTCAGGTTAGTACGTCAGAGCATCTTGTTTAAGTACAGTAAATTTTGAGAATCGTATAAGTTGCACAAGCTCCAGTTTTTCTACTCTCGTCTCTAGTTACCTTGATGATCATTGATGAAGAACTTCAGTTTCTTCTTGTTGTTGGTGCCAACCTTATCCATTCTCATTTACAAATTTTTATGAGCTACTATGGACGCGTCACGATCTTGCAATTTAATGCCTAACACACGTCGGTATGCTTGTGGTTTACATTCTATAGTTGTCATATAGAACTCTACTACTTGAGTAGCTAAGTAAGAAAGGATTGAAAGTCAATAATTGCATAGTAGGTTTTTATATAATCATGCTACTGTAGGTTGCCTGAAATTTTCTAGACTGAAGTTTGTTGGTAATGATAGTTACATTGTACAATTTGCAAGGATTTGTGAGGAGGGTTTTGTCATTTTTTTAAAAAAGTAATGTTCACACTAACCGCTGCTATTCAGAAGATTGATGACCATCTTAACACGCACAAATGGTTATTCAACACAAGGGTTCAAAAAAAATCGGGGCACTTGGACTATATATGTGGAAGTTATGCTGTTGCACGGTTTGATTTTTGAGTTTTTATTTATTTATTTATTTATTTATTTATTTTTTTTTTGGGGGGGGTGGTGCGGGGTTGGATGGATATGTTCTTAACCATACTAAGTGAGAGGGTCTGATCTTTATGCTTAGAACACAAATTTTGATACAAATATTTTGGGCGTAACATGCTTCAGCATGCCCGCTTTCTCATACCATATTTCAGTTGCGTAAAGAACTGCATGCGTCAGCAATACAATTATCATATCCCTACTTTTTCATCAAATATGGAATAATCCTCAATGAAAATGCTAGAACCTGATTAATCTGGATTCATTTGTCAACCCATGCATCCACTGAGCCTCAGTACATGCAATCTGCATGCATTAATTGAAACTCTTAAATTCAAATGGAAGGTCTATTTTGAATATGATCTAGGTGTTGGGATTATAGTTAAACTGATCTGTTTCGAACTGAACTAGAGTGATCTACCACTGCACATCATGATAGTATAATTCCCCATCTGTGTTTCTTGTTTCTGTTTATGTCCAAACCAGCAACACTTTGTGTATTCATTTGGTCCCCCGTCCCATGTAGTTTTGCTTCTGTCAACATTAACCCTGTGGAGGCCTGTTAGTGGGTCCGGTCTGGACATAAACCTGGTAGGACCACATCTCACTAGTCGATTTTGGTTAGGATTTGATACCCCCAGCTGAATATGGACCCTGCCTGATTATCTTATTGTCAAATGGGTTGAATTTGGGTCTAGCTTATCCAGACCCCTTCAAAGCCCGAACCTGATTTAATTTGAACATTGAGAGTTAATACATAATACATATTATGGTTTATATAGAGGTGCTTTTCATGACCGTTCGATTGAGATCTAATTGTCATTTGTGAGAATTTTGATTATATATATATATATATATATAGAGGTAAATCTTCATGACCGTGTGTGTGTGTGTGTGTATATATATATATATAGGTAAATCTTCAAATGAGAACATTTCGCACCGTGCGAAAATGTTTTTATTTTTTTTGAAATTTTTTTTCAAAAATTCTTTTTTCCACCCTCATTATATGTTGTTATACCCCCCTCAAAAAAATAATCGTTGAGAAATAATGTCATTTGGCCTTCGATCAAGGTATTTCAACAAATTCGCACGTTTTGAGACCGTTAAATTTGTAACGGCTGGATGGGTGCTCTAATGCCCAACGGGTTCACCCATTATTTTCCCTGGGGTATATAATTGTATGGATTAAACATCAAAAAAAATTTGAAAATTGTTTTTTCAAAAAAATAAAATAAACATTTCGCACGGGTTTTCGCATGGGTTTTTCGCAACCGAAGATTGCCATATATATATATATATGTATATATATATATGTATGTATGTATGTATATATGTATGTATATATATATATATATATGTATGTATATATGTATGTATGTATGTATGTATGTATGTGGGTATTACTGTAATACCGGTCCTTTATATCCAAAAAAGAAAACAATTGGATAGGTGGAATGAATTAAATAAAAGATAAGCAGGTCAGATTCGGTAATAGAGCATTGTTACCTGAGTAAATGGAATGTGTATCGTTAAAGGAATGGGTTAGGATAGAAAATTCTTAATCAGCTAATCAGGTATGGTCTGGGATGGGCTGCACCTGTCCAGAACCCGACACATTTGCTTGCCTAATTTGTGTGCTCAAATGTAGTACTTATATTGTGAGAGCAAACGAGATCGATGATTGTAGATGTTTTATGGACAGTATATCGCTTGTATCTTGAAATGGTTTGTGGATGCAGAATTCTTCGCTCACTTCATTGTGTGGTCTTCTTGTTGTTTGCTCCCTTCGTTTCATAGTTCTATTTTTTAATGGAGCTTTGAAGTTTTAGTTTGGTTTCACGTTTGCTTATCAATTTCATCTGATTTAATATGCGTGAAGGAATTTTATTTGCTAGAGTTCATAACTGATGTCTTTTCCCTCCATGTTATATGATCAACAGAAACTTGGAGATATCATGGAGATGACATTTGGTGGTCGCTATGTAATTTTGTTGATGGCAATGTTCTCAATTTATACAGGGTTTATCTACAATGAGTTCTTTTCTGTTCCTTTTGAGATTTTTGGGCCCTCTGCCTATGCATGTCGTGATGCTTCATGCAGGTATGAGCATGTAGTCCTGTTTTTGATATTGTTTATATTACGGCCATCCTCTTATATGTTATCTCCATCGATTGTAGAGATGCTACTACGGTGGGTTTAATTAAGGTGAGGCCTGCATATTCATTTGGTGTGGATCCCGAATGGTATGGTAGCCGAAGTGAGTTGCCATTTCTGAACTCATTGAAGATGAAGATGTCAATCCTTCTGGGTGTTGCACAAATGAACCTTGGCATTTTGTTAAGTTTTTTTAATGCCCAATTCTTCAGAAACAGTCTGAATATTTGGTGAGTTAATCCATCAATATTGCTTACCAGATTAGATGTTAGATACTATATCTTATACATGAAAAAATGAAAAAGTTTTTATGTAGTTGGTTTTTGAAGAATAGAAACCATGCTGAATCATTTGTTGTATTTCTTTTAGCGAGCATTGATTATTCTCAGTTCCCTTAGAAGTGGGTAGAGCATATGGTAATTGTATAACTGTCCACTGTTTGTGGGTATTGATATAATCAGAACCATACTCTTTCTTTAAAGTATGTAGGAAATTATGTTTTCCTTGCAGTTATAGGTTCCTTTTCCAGTTTAAAGAAAAATTACTATATAGTGCATTTTACCAATTTTACTGTGTTCCTGCCTCCTAAAATAGAGCACTTCCATCCTTCCCTCATAGAATTTTTTATATTTCGTTCATTTAGAAATTATTACACTGAATACGTCTGCAGTATTTGGTGGAGAAAAACAACGAGTTGCTGGATAAATATAAGTACCCAATGTGGGTTGTAAGCTATAATGGACCAATTAAAAATGTTCAAGAAGGTCTTTACAGTGTTTCGATTTATTCAGTGCATGTTTCGCTGCTTAATATAAGACTTAAGCTGCATAATACAATGGCCTATGTTCCTTAACCATTTTATTCTTTATATATCATATAGAAAATTTTCAAGACATTCATTAAATTTACTCAAGACTTTAACATGTGTCCATAATGCTTTATTTATATACTCATGTGACTTGCTATAACTTTGCAGGTTCCAATTTGTTCCTCAGCTGATATTTTTGAACAGTCTATTTGGTTACCTTTCACTGCTCATCATTGTGAAATGGTGCACTGGTTCCCAAGCCGACCTATATCATGTTATGATATATATGTTCCTAAGCCCAACTGATGATCTTGGTGAAAACCAGCTATTCCCTGGTCAGAAACAGATTCAGGTTTGTCAGAACTCGATTTCGGTCTCAGTTTTGGCCGGTTGAAAATTTTTAGGCTTTGGACAATTTACCAGTTTCGTTTTAAGTTTTGGTTTCAGATTTATAAAATATGTATCTATTTCTATAACAATGCGTTTATAATATAATTTTAAAGTTATAAAGAATTTATAAAATTTTATAATACAATTTTTACAATTTTAATAAATATTTTTTTTGTACATGGTTCAAACAGATTCGGGTATTAAAATCCAAACAAATATATTATTGGACTGAATTTCGGTTTCAAATGGAGTTGTGTATTTGAACCCAAAATCATACCTTATTTAAACACAAAACCAAACACAAACACATCTTCAATTTCTCTTCAGCTCAATCTCGGTTCGGTTGCTTTTAGTTGCTTTTAGTTAGTTTCAGCCGAAACCGACCGAAATTGTTCGAAGCCGATTGAAACCGGCCGAAACTGAGATTCAATGGTAGTTTCGTCCTATTTCAATTTGAAACCAGAACAAGACAACCGAAACCAAGTGGTTTCCACCAAAACCTCATTCCACGGTCTTTATATTTCAATGTTATATTGTTGGAGAAATAATGAAATACATCATGCAAACACCACTCACTTCTATTACCATCTTGGCAGATCACGCTACTGTTGCTAGCCCTTATTTCTGTGCCATGTATGTTGTTTCCGAAGCCATTTCTTCTGAAGAAGCAACATCAGGAAGTATGCTGTTCTATTAATGGAAACGTGTTTTTGTTTTCTTTAGTAGTCCTAAAACATGTATTGATAATGTGTTTGTTATATTTCAGAGACACCAAGGCCAGTCATATGCCATCCTTCAAAGTACTGACATTGATGTGCTCGAGGAGCAAGATCAGGGTTTACATGGTCATGAAGAGTTTGAATTTAGTGAAGTTTTTGTCCACCAACTGATACATACTATTGAGTTTGTCCTTGGAGCAGTTTCGAACACAGCCTCCTATCTTCGTCTGTGGGCTCTAAGGTATGTATGCCAATCATTTCTCAATTGATCATGCAAAAAAGGAAACTACATTGTGTAAAAATAACTATGGTTTCAAGACATTAAAGCAACACAACTGATAGAAAGAATAATCGGATGACTATCTGCTGCATTCATGTTCTAGTTTGTGAATTGCCTCTTAATACATTGTATGTGTGTGGGCGTGAGCGATGGTTGGAAATAGTGCTATGGTTGGAAATATGCTGGATCTAGGCCTAGCCTAGCCATCTTTAGTGACAGCGCACATGGTTTATGTCGGCATGATGTGGGCGCCTTGCAGGCCTTGAACTTTAGGTTTAGGTTTGGGTCCATTAGGTATGTGCCAGCAAATATGCAAATTGTTTGCGAGGTTTGAATTGTCTTGTGCCGGCATGCTCATTTGTCCCTGTGTGCATTGTCCTGAATTGTTCATACCCAAACTTTGTGTGAGACTTGGGCTGTTCCAATCTTGTCTAATGTTGTTGGGACACAGCCGCACCAATATGGACACATGTTGATATTTCGCAAATTCCTAAAAATGCATATGACAGGCCATGCGGTCTCGACACAACACGGGCATGTGGTATGAGTGTCCGTGTTACTTACGTGCCTACTGAGCTAGCCAATTTGTGAACCCTGATCTGTATAGGAGTCGTTTGAGATTACCTTCATTTTCCATAGCATTAGAATAGTCAATGCCGTGCTTCCATGGTTTGACAAATTGACATATGTTGCAGCTTCATTTTGTCTTTGTTGGTATCTGCGTCGGGAGGTTTGTCGGTATCAGTAGCTTCAAAACGGAATTATGTGATTATTGGTTTTGATGGCTTAAAAAAGTAGTAGTAGTTTTGTAATCACTAGTAATAGTAAAGGCAATTATCAATGTCTGACGTGTTTGGATATTTGTTGAAAATTACCTCTCGTGTTGCCAAATATTGACAGCACTAATTTCTAAGTAGGCATGGTACTTAAGATGTAGCTGACACATAGAATATTTAGATAAGGCAAATAATTCCACCCAATATCTGGACATGATTCTTATTCTAAGTTTCTAGCTGATTCACTTTTTTGGTGGGAATATAAATGAGAATGATTTTCGGCTTTAGACAATTGAGGTCATCAAATTTTAAAATTTTGAAGGATGAGTCCTTTGACCATTATGTGGAATTAGTCGGAGATTCAACTTTTGAAAGTTCAAGCTGCGACTCCGGTCCAAATCGTTATTCAAATTTTTAGAACTTTAAACCCAGGGGACTTCCATTTTTATCATTGTTACCTAACATCGATGGTATCGGCTGGTATCGGATGGATCATAACTTTAAGCTTGGAATTCGAGATGGATGCACCTTGGTATCGCTCTCTTGATCCCCCCGTCTAAATCATTAGGGATACATGAGGCAGTAAATTGTTAGGAAAAACCAGCCTCCCTTGCGGGCCTTGGTGTTCTCCTCTCCCGGTCTTCCGCTAATGCGACATTCCCTTCCATTCCTTCGCGATCCATGGGTATGGAGCAAAGAGCATATTCAAAGCGAGTGCACTGAGCTTTTTATGTGGCCCTTAAAACAGTACATTCCCTAGGGTTTCTTTGGGTTCAATTACGTGTTGTTTCATGGGTTTTCTTTTGGCCCAATTATGTGTTGTTTCGTGGGGCCTTCTTCAGTCCATGCTGCCCCACCCGTGCTGGGCAGATGTAAATCTAAGTTTGGTGCGTAAAAAATCAGGCCTGTGAAGAGGCCCATAGACAAAAAGTTCGAGCTGATCCCAGCCTATTTCAAAGCCTACTCCAAACTGGTGCACACTTTCTGTTAATTTATCAAATACTATTCTTCAGATGTTTTATATTTTTGAATTTAGTGGGCATTGCATGTTACCGACATCACCACCACCAGTTCATTCCCTTCAGTCATTACATTGTTCCTATACAATTCAACCCCTCACTACATCGTTTCTACAATTGTGGCATCTTTTCTCTATAACGCTAGTTATCAGTACACTGACTTGTTTATTTGGTGGTCTGCAGTCTAGCTCACTCGGAGTTGTCGACAGTGTTTTATGAGAAGGTTCTTGTTCTTGCTTGGGGGTAAGTTGAGGGGTCAAGCCCTGTCGTTGCTCTATTATTATATTAATTTATGTAGACTTTTACTTGAACAAATGCCAAAGCCATCTGTTGCTGCATGTCAGGTACCACAATGTATTTGTTCTCATCCTCGGTGCTGTCGTCTTCATCTTTGCCACCGTTGGTGTTCTGCTTGTGATGGAGACACTCAGCGCCTTCTTACATGCCTTGAGGCTCCACTGGGTGGAGTTTCAGAACAAGTTCTATGAGGGAGATGGATACAAGTTCTCCCCATTCTCGTTTGCTTTGCTTGGAGACGATGAGGAATGATTGATTATTCTCAGAGTTTCTGAATTATTTGCACTTGGTGCAGAGTTGGCTCTAGCTACATGTTGAATGAAGCGAGGAAAGTGAATAATGCTATAATGCTAGGGGGGAAAAACCATTCTCTGTTGTTATCAGGGGGATTCTGTGTTAGGCCCATTGCCGCCCACAACAGTGTATGATATGTGATTAAACCAAGATTGTTGATTAAGAGAGGGTTGGCTAGATAATAAAATCATTTTATTCTTGTCATCATGTTGTTAGTGTCATGTTGATATTATTAAGCTTCTCATTGTATTTTGACATCAGTAATAAATATAAGGTTGACAGCTATTTGCACTACACTTTTGTAAAAGCACACCACCCTTTTAATTATAAGTTTGGCAATATTTTTCATATGTTGGATGAAAATAAACTAAAGAGAGAGAGAGATCATTTCATTGCTAAGAATGAGTAACCATGGCTAAGAGCTATAGTGCTCTATTTATTTATCTCATAGTGGGGAGGCCAAAAGTCTCTTAGTAGACCAAGGGTCCCCATTACCCTAAGTAATGAGGGACCTAATGAATGTGTAATGAAGGATGGGAGGCCAAAGGCCTCCCTCATTCATAACACTCCCCCTTACACATTCATCACTTCGGTCTCAGCTACTGAGGCAAGGGGTGGATACTTCTGGATCCAGAGTAAGTGTGTTTGCCTCGTTAAAACTTTAGCTGTGGAAAACCCAGTGGGAAAACCCAACAGCTTAGGGAAAAAGAGTGCAACCCACAGGTTACTCCCCCTGATCCGTACAAGCTTCAGGCTTACAGGTCATTCAACTGTCGCATACCAATGTTCTTTACAAGCTTTACAAAAGTACATTTAGGCAATGCCTTAGTAAAAAGATCAGCTATGTTATTGCATGACTGGATTTGTCGAACTTCAATCTGCTTGTCGTTCTTCTGCTCGTGCGTCCAGAAAAACTTGGGAGAAATGTGCTTTGTCCTGTCGCCTTTGATGTAGCCCTTCTGAAACTGAGCAATGCACGCGGCGTTGTCTTCGAATAGGGCAGTAGGCTCCAGATCACCGGTCTTCAGGCCAGTGGATTGGAGGATGTGTTGGACGACGGAGCGTAGCCTAAAACATTCTCTGCTCGCTTCATGGATCGCGATGAGCTCTGCATGGTTGGAAGATGTAGCAGTAGTGGTTTGTTTTACCGATCTCCAGGAGATAGCAGTTCCTCCGTAGGTAAAGACAAAACCAGTCTGTGATTTTGCCGTATGCGGATCTGAAAGATAGCCTGCATCGGTATAACCAAGTAACTGGGAGGAGGCACCTCTCTGGTAGTAAAGTCCAAGGTTTACGGAACCCTGTAGGTATCGCAGAAGATGCTTTACTCCATTCCAGTGGCACTTTGTAGGCGCTGCACTGTGTCTGGCTAGGAGATTAACTGCAAACGCTATATCGGGACGCGTGCAGTTAGCCAGATAGAGAAGTGCACCAATGGCACTTAGGTAGGGTACTTCTGGACCCCGTATCTCCTCCCCCTCTTCCAGAGGCCGGAAGGGGTCCTTTTGTACGTCTAATGATCTCACGACCATAGGGGTACATAAAGGATGACATTTATCCATTTGGAACTTATTTAAAAGCTTCCTGGTATAATTGGATTGATGCAGAAGGATTCCACCTCGTAGGTGTTCAATCTGCAAGCTAAGGCAATACTTCGTTCTGCCTAGGTCTTTCATTTCAAAAGTGTGCTTTAGCCTTGCAGATATCTCATTAATCTCTGCTGGAGAGCCTATGAGATTTAAGTCATCAACGTAAACTGCTATGATGACGAATCCTTTTCCCGTTCTTTTGATAAAGATGCACGGGCAGACTTCGTTATTAGTGAATCCTTGCTGTGCAAAGAAATCACTTAGTCTGTTATACCACATTTTGTCTGACTGTTTTAGTCCATACAAGGATCTATGTAGTCTAACAGAGAATACGTCCTGATGTATCTCTTTCATCTCTGTGGGTAAGTTAAACACATCTGGTAGTTTCATATAGCTCTTTTTATCTAAATCGCCATAAAGATATGCAGTCACAACGTCCATGAGCTGCATTTCTAGGCTTGCCAGAGATGATATGCTTATTAAGAATCTGAATGTATTAGCGTCCATTACCGGGGAGTATGTATCTTCATAATCGATACCCGGTCTTTGGGAAAAACCCTTTGCTACAAGACGCGCCTTGTAGCAGACGATCAGATTTTCTTCATTTCTTTTTCTAATGAAAACCCACTTATATCCCACATGTCTAACACCTACTGGTGTTTGGACTACAGGTCCAAAGACTTTGCGTTTCGAGAGTGAGTCCAGCTCTACTCTTATCGCCTCGTCCCACTTTGGCCAATCATCTCTGCGTTTACAATCCGCTAGAGAAAGTGGTTCGACGTCATCGTCGTATTCAGCGACGTGAACGACAATAGTGAACGCAAAATCGACGACGACGACTGTGCTATGTCGGTCCAGTACCTCCCCAGTACGTACAAAGTTTAATGATGTTTCTCCTAATGTTTCCTCTGCGGGGGAAATTAGGAGGGGAGAGGTAGCTGTCCTGAGCTCAGTATCCTGTAGAGGGATAATCTTATTTTCACCAGGAATCTTCCTCTTTCGAGGAACTTTATCTTTTGAACCTGGTGGCCGTCCTCTTTTCAATTGAGGTACAGCCATTTCTGCTGCGGGTGGATTGTATCCATTTATAGGGATGTCAATCCTAGCTGGAGTGTTAGCAGCAGGGACGTGTGAACGGACAATCTTCTGGCTGTCCGTGAATTTATCCGTCAATTGGTGTACTGTATTCTGGATGTGAAGGATCTTCAGGATCTCATCTTCACACAGATTTGTACGCGGATCATAAAAGGATAAAGACTTATTTTCCCAATTAATGGTCTCCGAAGCTTCAGGCTTCTAGGAATGTTTGCCCAACTTTGGAAAAGTTTTCTCATCGAATTCACAATCAGCAAGACGTGCCTTAAATGCGTCCCCCGTTAGGGGTTCTAGGTATCTAATAATCGAGGGTGAATCAAAACCAATATAGATTCCTAGACGACGTTGAGGACCCATTTTGGTCCTCTGAGGTGGTGATATTGGAACATAGACCGCACAACCAAATATTCTCAAATGAGATATATCTGGAGTTGAGCCGTATGCTAGTTGCATCGGGGATAATGTATTGCCTCCAGAGGGGCGTATCCTGATAAGAGATGCGGCATGCAGAATAGCATGCCCCCAAGCATCCACCGGCAATTGGGATTGCATAAGCAATGGACGTGCAATCCATTGGAGTCTCTTTATAAGAGACTCTGCTAATTCATTCTGGGTGTGAACATGAGCTACTGGATGTTCAACTTCTATACCCGTTGCCTGGCAATAGTCTTCGAAGACTTGAGATGTGAATTCACCCGCATTATCAAGACGTAGTTTCTTGATATGGTTATCAGGGAAATGAGCACGTAACCTAATTATCTGTGCCAACAGCTTTGGAAAAGGTAGGTTACAGGTGGACAAGAGGTACACATAAGACCATTTTGTGGATGCATCTATTAGTACCATGAAGTACCGAAATGGGCCACATGCGGGGTGAATAGGCCCGCAAATGTCACCATGTATCCTCTCAAGGAAGCCAGGAGACTCTAAACCCACTTTTAGGGGCGATGGTCTTGTTATTAGTTTCCCCTTGAAACAACGGGGACAAGGAAATTCACCTTTCTGAAGAATCTTCTGGTTCTTCAAATCATGTCCGTGGGATTCAGATAAGATGCGTCGCATCAGAATGGATCCAGGGTGACCAAGTCTGTTATGCCATAGTTGAAATGGTGGCATTGGCTGGCACGTCTGGTGCTCAGTCATATTGGCTTCGACTGGTTGAATGTATGTTTGGTAGAGACCCGACGGGAGTCCCTTAAATATTTCGCAGATGGTCTTCTAGCCATCTTTACGAAGAGTGACATACAAACCTTATTTTCATCTCTAGTTTCTAAGTGATATCCGTTTAAACGGATGTCCTTGAAGCTTATGAGATTTCTATTTGATCTTGGAGAAAATAATGCATTATTGATTTTTAGTCTTGTGTTATTTGGGAGCAATAATATTGCATCACCAGATCCTTCGATTATTTTGGACAGTCCTGAAATTGTAATGACATGACCGTCATATTTACTTATGCTATTGAAATAGCATTTATAGCGAAGGATAGTGTGCATCGAGGCACTGTCCACTAGGCACTCATACATCATCTATATAAGCAAAAATTGATAATTTATTGATGGAAATGTAAAATGCATACATTCAAAATAAAAGATCGTCTTTATTAAGCATACTAGAGATGAAGCTACAATTTATTCTTTGAAAAGCATAGATAAAGATGAGGCTCAATCGAGCAGGTCGTCATTTTCGAAATCCTTGGAAGTGAACTTCGTCGGATTTTCCACATTTGCCATGTTTGTTTCAGGCGGAGGCTTCTGGCTCGCCTGATACAGTTCCTGGAAGTGGCGAGGTGTGCGACAGTTTCTGGACCAATGTCCAGTCATGCCACAACGATGACATTTGTCCTCCCATGTCTTCTTTGGATTTGACACTGTATCAGTGTTCTTACGTTTCCAAGTGAAGTTTTTCTTCCCTTTGTTATTCTTGCTTTGGGGAGGAGCATTGGCTGGTTTCATAGGGGCATTTCCTTTGTTCTTTCTGCCCCTCTTCTTGTTCTTCCACTTCGGGGGGTGAACACTGTGGGCTTCGGGAATAGGAGCTGAGCCTGCCGGGCGCTGGTTATGAGTGGCCAGTAAAAGGTCTCTATTCTGCTCTGCCCTCAGGAGGCAAGAGAGCAGGTCAGAGAACTTCGTGAAATTGCGTTCACGATACTGCTGCATGAGGATAGCATCTTTCTCGTGAAACGAGGTAAATGTCTTTTCCAACATGCGGTGCTCCGAGACTTCTTCACCACACAACTTCAGGCGTGAGGTGATGTTGTGAAGTGCTGAGTTGTACTCAGCAACGGACTTGTAGTCCTGAAGTCGGAGGTTCTCCCACTCATAGCTAGCACGCGGGAGTATGACATCAATTTGATGTCTGTAGCGTGCCTCTAACGCTGTCCATAACTGCAGAGGGTCCTCTACCGTCAAGTATTCGGCCTTCAGGGTACGATCTATGTGTCGTCTGATATAGATAATGGCTTTCGCCTTATCCATGTCAGAGACAGTGGTAGAGGTACTGCCAGCTGAAGGGGCCGTTTCTGGGGCTTTGCTAGCAGATGCATCGGATGCTGCGGGAGCCGATGATTGGGCCACTGCGGGGGCCAGGATGGAGTGCAGGAGCGCCATGGAGCGCAAGTGGAACTTCAGGTCTACTCGCCAGCTCAAGTAATTCTTGCCAGCTGCATCGAGCACCTCGAAATCGACGCTTGCCAATTTAGCCATTTTATCTATGCAATTTAAAGATAAGCATGAATTAAAATAAATTCAACAATCCATGCATAAAGAAATTAATAAGTAAAAATGCGGGGATCGGCCAGATACCCAAAATAATACACAGTCCAAAGTCCGATTACAGTCCAAAGAAAAGAGAATGAAAAATACAACTTTGGAAACCCCGGGTGGGTCCCTATTTCTGCATCCGTCTTCTTATGCTGTTGCACCGAGCCTTGGCTATTTATACAATTTCCTCACTTGCAAATTCTCTCAAAAAAAAAGAAAAAGTGCTGGAAATGTAAATAGGTATGCAATGGCCGATCCCGAAAGACACATTTTTACTTATTTTAAACATCCACACAGTTTATATGCTACAGGCATAAATTAAACAACCACGCATATATCTCAAACACAAAAAATATGGAAAAAGTAAACTAGAAAATATAATTATCTCATAGACCACGTGGAAACGTCATACACCGTTAGTTTAGTTAACTAACGGCAGAGCGGTCTCAAGATCTCTGAGATGATTATATATATATTTTAAAAATTCTAGTAAACCATACATAATAATTTGCAAGAGAGATGTTTAAATAAATAGAGGAACATATAAATGTAATTATTGATTTTACAAAGTTTTTCTCATAAATTTCAATTTGCAAATTTAATTCTTCTTTAAAATTATGAAGAAGCCGAATTTGTGTAGAATTTTGTGGCTTCGAGCCAAAAATTATTTTTAGTATAAGCGCTTGTGGCCCGTTCCGCAGTTCTGCAAAGTTGTTTGCCGCAATTATTATGGCTTCGGGCCAAAAATAAGCTATTAGCCTCGGCCTCGGGGCTCGGGCTCGGCCTCGGGCCTCGGGCCTCGGGCTCGGCCTCGGGCCCCTGCATCGGGGGGCGGCGGCACGGAAGGCCCCCCCCGCTGCAGGGGGGATCGGCCTCGGGCCGCCCCCGTGCAGCGGGGGGCGGCGACGCGGAAGGCCCCCCCGCTGCAGGGGGGATCGGCCTCGGGCCGCCCCCCTGCAGCGGGGGGCGGCGGCGCGGAAGGCCCCCCTGCTGCAGGGGGGGATCGGCCTCGGGCCGCCCCCTTGCAGCGAGGGGCGGCGGCGCTGTGGGAAGGCCCCCTCCTCCGTCAGGGGGGAGGGGAGGATTTCATTCCGGTTCTTCTTCCCACCGAAGAATTTTAATGGCAAAATGAAAAAAAAATTTCAGAGAAAAAACTTTGTAATAGGGAAATTTTTTTCTTTTATTAGACAAAATTTTTTTACTTGTATATTAAACAATGTAAAAATTATTTAGTCTAATTTTATATACAGGATTATAGGGTTTTACCTCTAGATCAATGATCTAGGGAAGAACGCGACGATGATCCGTAGAAATAATAATCCAAGCTCCCGAACGCTTTGAGGATGCCGCAATGCTCCAACGAACCGCTACAGCAACTTTAGATTCCTTGCGCATAGGGATGAATTTAGATGAAGATTTTTGCTCAAGAATGGAGAACACGTGCTGATAACGTGTTGGATGAAAATAAACTCGAGAGAGAGAGAGAGAGAGAGAGAGAGAGAGAGAGAGAGAGAGAGAGAGAGAGAGAGAGAGAGAGAGATCATTTCATTGCTAAGAATGAGTAACCATGGCTAAGAGCCATGGTGCTCTATTTATTTATCTCATAGTGGGGAGGCCAAAAGCCTCTTAGTAGACCAAGGGTCCCCATTACCCTAAGTAATGGGGGACCTAATGAATGTGTAATGAAGGATGGGAGGCCAAAGGCCTCCCTCATTCATAACATCATATATATTCTCACATTTCCTTACTACACTGCTCTTTTTTTCTCTTCCATCGGCATGTCTCCCGTCACCACCACCATCCTCTCTGCCGCCCCTTTTTCTGTCGCTGGAGCCTCTTCTCCACTACATCATCTTCCTCCACTTGAAATTGCCAAATAAATTGTCAAAAAAAGAATTTGCTGGAATCATTTGCTTGGGTTCTCAAAACGCAACCGTAATTGTTTGCTCGGGTCCTAATTTTTAAAAAATTTATTCGTGACACTCGAGCATATATACCCGAACATCAAATATGGCGTCGGTGTATATATTCTTGAGAGCCACAACTAACGCTCAATCCTAAAAGACGAGCATATTGATTTAAATGATTCTAATTGGTTTTTAATCTTTAGCTTGATTTAATTGATTTTTAAAGATTTTTTCTGAGTTTAAATGTATTTGTTGGGTTTAATTGATTTTTTTGAATTTTGTGTTTAATTGCAAAGTAGTCGGTGGCAGAGAGAGGATATGGAGGTGGAGGTGGCGGAGAGGAGGAGTGTCAGCAACAAAGGTGGCATGAGGAGAGGGAGGAGAAGTTGGGGAAAAGGTTAATATAGAATTTGGATGTCAAAAAGTTGTGAGCTTGGTATTGTCAAAAAAGTCAAAAAATAGGGTATATTAAGCTTATAAGGTGTGGTGTGCTTATACAAAATTGTAGTACAAACAACAATACTCATGTATTAAAATATCAAATTTACCCACCTTACTAGCTGAAGACAGAACGCAAGATATTCCAAAGAGCTACATGTCTCTCATCCTAAGGCTCATCCAAAGAAATCAAGACTTATGTTCCTCTTTCTTCTTCCCTAAAAACCATGCAAATGATCCAAAAACCACTCTCCCTCCTCCTCTAAAAGCATTATAAATACGGAAAACCTTCAGGTGATATATAACTCAATAAGTTGGCATCAAGCCCATCATTGACAGAAGCACACAAGAGTAGGAACTAAAGCAGGCACAAAAATGCCTAACCTACATGAAGAGCCCATCATCGAAATATAACACTAAATTATCCATTCATACACTTTATATACAGCATCCCTTTTGGGAGGATGTTGACTCATTCTAATTCTTATACCCTCTCACTCACAATTTCAAACATTATATGTCTTATTTCTTAGAGTCTTATCTCTTAGATTCTAACTTAAGCATAAGATGAGCTGAAGCTGGGACCACCACCTCGAGTTTGACTCGCTAATGCTTTCGGTTGCTGTGGTGCGTATAGATCTACACAATGACCCAAGAGGATCCAAAAGGAAGTAGTAGAGGAGCCGAAGATAGGACCACCACCTCGGGTTTGACTCGCTAATGCTTTTGGTTGTAGTAATGCGTATATATATGCACAATGACCCAAGATGATCTAAGAGGAAGTGCAAGAAAAAGCTATCTAGAGCCACTTACGCATGTGACAGGTGGAAGGAAGTTGTCTCAGGCCCCCTTACGCAAGTGACGAGGGAAAGGCATCACCTGGATCCATTTACCCACTACAATATTATTGTGCCTTTTGTGAAAACATGAAAATCCTTATATACAACACACAGAGCACCAAGCAAGGATGCCCGCAAATGAGGCGGAGCACGTTAGCTACAATCCTGTGAGGCAAGATATTATTAGCGAACAATGTCTCCACTAACACCTCCAACCCCATCCATATGGTACTTGATATTAGAGGCATTCAACATGCTACAAGGATAATTGCAGGAATAGTTTGCTACGTTACATGCACCCAAGCACTACATTAACAAGACCACCACGCTACTTGTAGCAACAAGTTTAAAGTGGTACTGAGCAGGAGGCATACTCATACTATGCTCCTCATAGCAACCATCCCCACCCCACCCCACGAGTTATTAGGTATTGGTGTTTCATACCGATATTATTTTGATGATGATCATAATATTATGTTAATGTCTCTTATGTTTTAGTCTCATAGTTAACAAATGAAGAATATCACTTTTGGAGACTAAATGCTTGGTGCAAGGATGGACATCAAGAGGAGCAATGCCAAAACTTTGACTCAAGGAGGACCAAAGCTTGGAAGATTATGGAGAACATCAAGGCATCAAGAGATTGTAGATTAGACTCTAAGGGAAGCAATGTAATCCATGTAATATCTTTTATTATTTGCATTTCTCTTTTTGAGTCTAGGTTTAATGTAATGCCTTGATAGATGGTCTACTCATTCATGCATATGTATATAACCATTTTAGTGAGCCTTAGGATTATCATAGAATCCAACCCAATAGGTTTATCATGCCAAATGACTCAATTGGATTCTCTGGCTCTCCTACAGGCGACTGCTGAAGGAAGGACATGCGACTAGGTGATTCCAGTCGCCTGGCCGGTCTTCTACAGTCGACTGTAGTGCACATCTCAAGTAAAATATTTATTGACTATTTCTTAAGCTTTTGGAAACAGACGACTGACGTTCATATTACAGGCGCCTGTCTTCCATCAGGCGTGTGAGATTTTTTCTCCAGTCGTCTGTTTGCCAAAGTATGTAACTTGCATTTTCTGGGTTTCAACCCACTTTGCAAGTCAGTCGATTGATGAAAGGTTTTCAGTCGCCTGTCAAATTACATGTGCCTGAGATTTGGCCATCTATCGTCTGAAGGCGCTAGTGCGAAAGTTGTGTTTTTCATGCTCTATTTCCATCCCATGTGACAGTCGCCTGCTGAAGGATATTCGGGCGCTTGCATCTTGTACATGTGTTTGTGTAGTCTTCTACAGTCGCCTGTCCTGGCTCAGATTATAGCCGTTGACCAGTCGACTGTCAGTTATTCATCAGCCGAATGTCTGTACCGTAAACTGCGAACCTCTAGCCGTTGCAGATTTCATTCTTTGGGGTTTTTGCTTGAGTTTGCGGGGTTCTTTGGGCTTCTTATATATAGGAGAGGGATGAGTTCATTAGAATTTCTTGATACTATTAAAGATCATTTGAGAATCATTAAGCCACTTTCAAACTCTCTCATTTTCCTCTCATGATAATTTCTCTCTTCATGCATTGAAGTCAAGCTCACATGAAATCATCCAAGTACGATCAAACTAAATCTCAAGCACCTGGTCATCCTCTTCCATGCATTCTTCTTAATATGAGTAAGTTCATCATCAAGGCATATGTAAGATTTTTGTTTTACTTTGTTTTCATTGAAACACTAGCTTTCTGTGTGAGAGCTAGTTACTCTCTGTGTGAGAGTATAATCCTTATGTAGGGTTGGTTAAGATCTCTCTGTGTTAGAGTAAGGATTTCTCTGTGTGAGAATCCAAAATCTTCTGTGTGAGATATCTCTGTGTGAGATTGTATTCACTTTTCTTTGTGAGAATCATAGTGGATATTGGTGTGGCTGGACGTACCCAAGTTTGGGGAACCATGTTAAAATCTTGTATGTGCATTTGGATTGATTGTGTAGATTAATTCCTCTTGCACTTATTATTCTCCATTTGCAAGTTAAATTTTAATTGCACAATTTATTATCATTACTCTATTCACCCCCGCGCTAGAGTTTATTGTTAGTATTGCAAGGGTAAGACGATCCTTACAGTTGGTATTAGAGCGAGGTTATAGCATACAACAACGATGACATTCAATGCTATATCCGCGTCTAATGAGGAAGGTCTATTAACTGTATGACCCCCTGCTCTTCAACGGAACCAACTACCCAAGTTGAAAGATCGAGATGATGATCTACTTGGAGGGTCAAGACCTATGGGACGTCACAGAGTCGCCATTTGAGAAGCCTACTACATCTGCAGCTACAAGGACAAAGGTGGAGAATGACTCAATCAAATTCAATGCGAGGACTATGAACGCATCCCATTGGGCCCTCACTCATAATGAGTTCAATCGCATCTTCATGTGCAAAGGTAAAGAAATCTAAAAAATGTGTATTTAGATCTAAATATGAGTTGTTTAAGATGCAGAAAGGTGAAAATATCTCGAAGATGTTCACAAGGTTCACAGAAATCGTGAATGCGATGATTTGTAACGCCCCTCTCTCCCAAATACAGGAAGTACGTGGTGGTCTAGGCCGCCGTAGTATTCAGACATTGGGCTTCGAGCCCCTAACGTCCAAATATTATTAGGCTGCAATTGTGGATAAAGTTAAAATCATTTAAGCAAGCCACTACGATACACTGGAAAAGCACAAAAAGTAAGAAAAGCAATGCTCCAACAAATTAAAAACCTTAAGAGCTGAAAGGTAAGTTGTACTGAACATATTTATACAAGAAACATAATACATCTTTGTACAAGTACCAAAAGGTACCAAAAGTACAAAAAAGGGGTAGAACAAAAGGGAAACACACCCTAAAAAAACCTCAAAAAAGTGTCCACACCCGTACAACACACTCCCTAGTCTAACCCAGGGAAGTCTCGATGTACCAACTCTCTATCTGATGTCTCCAGCTGTACCTGAGGAGAGGAAGAAGTAGAAGTCTGAACACCTAACTCTGGTGTCACTACCTCAGAATCTGAAAATATCAATAGGACACGTCAACGCGTGACCCTATTAGAAATCCTATCTAAGCTAGGTAGAACCCAATTTAAAACCGGACTACCTATCTAAGGGTAGTCTGAAAGTAAGAGGCTAACATAGCATACATGAGTGTACATATTAAAACATACAAGCATTGAGAAGAATCTGAAGACATGCTAACATAACGACAACATTTATAATTTAACATTAATTTTAACAAGGTAGAAGTTTGCATGTTTGGGAATGCGTGTAACTAGTAGGAAACTTTTAAGGAGCTGGACTTCACCCAGGGTGGGTGAATAGTGGTATCCTAAATAGCGATACGAGGACTGTAGGGGCCTCTCGTAACTTTCCCTGTCGGAAGTGAGACAACCCACGGGTTTGTGGAAAAACGGAGGAAACCATTCTATCTCAGGGTGCATCACGAGTGCACCATGGGCCTCTCTAACCTTGTCCACTCCCTTTGCCGATTGTCGGGAGTGCGAGTGAGACTATCATCAAAGTGTCCACTCCTTAAAAGCCTACTCTTTACACATTTTCCCCCAAACTCATATCTGGAGCTTCACCTATTTTAGGATGGATTGAAGACTCCAGACTCATATTCTCCTCTCACTCTGATTTCATTATTTCATAGTTCTTTCCCATTGGTTTTCTTAGTGCCACTTTCTCATTTCTGTTCCTTCATTTGAACTTGCATGCAAAACTTGCAATTAAACTTCATATAAAATTGGCATCTAAACTTGCCTTAGACTTCATTCATTTACTTCAATATAAAAATTTGCATAACAACGTTCCGTAAAACTTGCAGGTAAAACTTGCAGGTAATATACAAACTCCATGTAAATCTGTATTTCACTTTCATAACATGCTGGCAATATGGATGACACAACTGATTCCTCTTCTATAATTTGACATGGCTCATAATACAATATGCAAGCAATTTATTTAATTGAACATGGTTAGATGCACGAGAGGGTTGGGTCATAGTTAGCAAATATAATTAATCCACAAATTGGCAATCATACGTATATGGAGTAATCTACAAAATTGTAAAATGGTCCCTATCAGATTTGAGGAAAAAAAGAGCATGGAATAACCACACGACAGTATGGCAAAATCCATATGGGCGTATGGATTAAGAGTTAAGCCACACGGCCGTATGATAATTTCATACGTCCCTATGGAAAGCTAAGTGAATCCACACAGCCGTATGACCAAATCCATATGGCTGTATGGATTAAGGTTGTACAGGGCTCATTGGGGGCACACGGCCATATGGTCTGTTCATACGGCCGTGTGGCATTTTTAGTGGAGTTGGGAGGGGCTTTGGGAAATTAAACGGCCGTATGATGTTTCATACGGTCGAAGGCATGGGAAGGCCACACGGCCGTATGGGATAATTTATATGGCCGTGTGGTCATCGAACTAGCAGCTGTGAGTCACACGTCCGTATGAAAAAACTCAATACGGCCTTGTGGACTAGATACAATCATATAGTTGACCGTATGACTCGACTGTTGTTCGTATGACCACCCTACGGTCGTATGAGGAAGACCATACGACTGTATGGTTCATCTGCTGTCGAATTTGACAGCAACGAATTTAAGTTCTTACGTGATTTCAAATTAAATCATATCTAGTTAGTTAAGATTCTACCTCTATAAGTCTTTCACTATTGTCTGGGACCCTTCTTCTCCGTGTAGACCCACTGAAGCTTAGCTCATTCTCCTCCTTCTTCTCCAAGTGATCGGACTAGGGTTTGGTGTGTGGGCGTTGATTCGGGCTTGATTCATTGGAAGGGGAATGCAGCGGTAAGGGGTTGCGTGAGTTGTGAAGGCAATGAGAGTTGTAATAACGAAGAACCCCTCTTTCTCCTCCATAAGTTTCCATTTAATCCTCTGTTTTCCACCTCATCCTCCATGATTTCCTCACCGAATGACACCTAACACATGGTTAGGTGAAAGTTAATGGGGTTTAGACACCTCATTAGGTGGGGGTGTCTTAAGGAGGCAATATAGAAAATTTTTTAGGTTAAAGAAAATTAGAAATACATGAAATAATACATACTACTCCCCCATTATACTAGTATTATCAGTGTATAACTCATTTATTAATCCTAAAAGGTGCCATACAATTTATTAAAATTAATCTTCTTTTTTTAAAAATTAAATAAAATAATACTAACCTCAAAAATTCATACACGTATTTATACGCCCAAGAAAATGTATTAATACGTGTATCTAAAGTTTGGGGCCATTACATCCTATCCCCCTTAAAATAAGTTACGTCTTGGAATTTCAAAAAAAGGGGTAGAGTCATTTTATACATCATACTATTTACATAGACTTATAGCAAAATCATAACTTCATACAAATAGGTGGAGGTACTTCTCTCTCATCTTATCCTCGAGTTTCAATGTAGATTCTCCTCGTGACTCTCGGTGCCACATAACCCTCAAAAGACTAATTGATTTCTTTTTTAACATTTTCTGTCTCCTATCTAGAATAGCCACTGACTGTTGATCATTGGTCAAATCTGGTCGTACTTCGATCTCCGAGAAGTTGACGACATGACTAGGATCTCCGATACATCTCCTGAGTTGTGATACATGAAACATGTTTTGTACTCCCTCAAAAGATGTTGACAATGCAAGCCTGTAAGCCACCTCGCCAACACGATCTAGAACTTCAAAAGGTCCGATGAACATTGGACTCAACTTTCCTTGTCTGCCAAAACGGACAAGTCCTCGAGTAGCGAGATCTTCAAAAACACTTAATCGCCTGGCTGAAATTCTAAGTGTCATCCCTTAACGTATGCCCAATGCTTATAACGGTCTTGGGCTACACGAAGATTATCTCTGACGACTCTCACCACATTTACTGTTTCAACATCATGTCTGGGCCTAAAACATCTCTATCTCTGACATCATCCCAACTATGAGGAGATCGACACTTTCTGCCATACAATGCTGCAAATAGCGCCGTGCCTATACTTACCTGATAGCTGTTATTGTATGCGAACTCCACTAGCTGTAGATGTTCATCCCAAGAGCCCTTAAGGCCTGACATGCACGCACTCAACATATATTCTAAGATCTGAATCGTCCTCTCCGACTGATCGCCTTTCTGTGGATGGTATGCAGTGCTAAAACTCAGGTGAGTTCCCAAGCTGGTCTGCAGACCTTTCCAAAAATGTGACGTGAATCTGGTGCCATGGTCGGAGACTATGCATATAGGTACTCCGTGAAGCCTCACGATTTCCTATATACAAACTTGATTCAAAATTTAGACTAACAATAAATCTAAAGAGAAGAGAAGGATCTTACCTCCATATATCTTTTAGCAAGATGGTCGGTCAACTGGCCAACTCAAAAAAGGTATAAAATGACTGATTTGGTTAATCGATCAACGATTACCCAAATAGCATCATTTCCTCGAGGAGTACGAGGTAACCCATTCACGAAGTCCATCGTCATATGCTGTCACTTCCATTCTGGGATAGGAAGATGCTACAACAGTCCTGCAGTTCTCTGGTGTTCTGCTTTAACCTGCTGACAGGCTAGGCATGAGGCTACACTCTTGGCAATGCACCTTTTCATGACATGCCACCAACAATGTTGTTGTAACGACCACTATTCAATCATACGTATTCTATCACGTATTTCGTATCGTACGAGTATAGTAGTAGTCGATTTTTATTATCGTATTCTTTGGCCCCAACACGTGACCTGACCCTGTATTATCGACCCTCATGATTTCACAATCGTCCCGGTATCTTTATTTTATTTTTCGGACGCCGTTGGGCCGACCCGCTATATCCCCATTATTTAATATTATAATATCTCTAAGTTTGAAATTCGAATCCTATTACGTTTTTAAAATCAAACAAGATATATGTTAATAAAATGATAATCCCAACCGCACTCCCCATTACTTCTCCCATCATCCCACGTCAACAACCCCATTCCATACGTATCGCTCTCTCCTACTATATTTAACCTAACTTAGGGCTAAGAGAACTCACAGCTGCACAAAAACAACCCTACCCTATAATCAAGAGAGGAAAAAAACAAAGCGAGCGCAGCTTTCTCTTTTTCCTTTTCCCTTCTCCCAAGGCAGCCTCCCCTTCATTCTTCTCCCTTCATGCCAGCCAAACAAACCCATGTAAGGCAATGTTTGCCCTCTTCTCAAGCACACCCTGCTATGACGCCTCGCCCCTGCCACAACCCCCGTCAACATATCCGACGCTTCCTCCAGTCCGCGCCCAGCAAGCGACCGGCTGAGCTCCCCCGATCAGCCCCTCTCCCTCTCCAGCCCTACACCGACCAGCTGTAACCTCTGCTGACCGTCGACTGTCCATTGTCTTCCCTCCCGACGCCAGAAAGCCTGCTGCCTTCCCCGACGAGCCCCCACGGTAGCCCCTCGCTGCCTTTCTCCCGCGACAGATCTCATCAGCCGCTCTCTTCATCTCGACGGCCAGCACAGCCCCTGCCGGCCATCTCCCATTTCAGCCGCCACCGAATCATTGGCTGCCACCAGAACCTTGATGCCGGTTGCTCCTCCCAGCCAGTAGCCACTGCCATCTTCTCCCATCATCCACCACCGACTGAACTCATCGACAGCCCCTGTCCAACCGCCACCGGCTGCTGCCCGCTTGTTGCCGCCACTCCGCTATCGCAAGCCGTTGCCGCGACCCTCTCAGGCCGCTATCGTCGCTATCGTCATCACCGCTTCACTGCGCTACCTACAGCCGAGGCGACCCCGACGATATCTCTTCACTGCACTACCTGCAGTCGAGGAATCGGAGCCGCGACGCGATCCGTTTTCGTTTCCAGATTTGACGCCAGATCTACGTGTGACCGTCAAACTAGGTTGGTGAACCTACTCATAGTAACCCACACATTACACCACTGAAACCTAATTAAAAACCGACAACCTAATCACTAAATTTACTTTACGCTCCTTTAAACTGCTGCGATAACTTAGGTCGTCGATTGGACTATTTTGACTGTGCACATAGGGTAGAATCAACGTTGAGAACCTTAGAGTAGATCTGATGTTAGAACACTTGAATTGGAACTGATAGGATAGCCACGATCAACTTAGAAACATGCCATAATAGGTCTTTTAAAAACTGGTCCTGACATCGTTCCATTTGACCCGTTACAACGAACTATAACCGATGCACTGCCTGTGACAAGACACCCCCTTTGGACGCACTTCTTGCCACTTCAGGCAAGTGTGCTCACTTGTGTTGTTACGGCCATGTTTAGGCCATTACCTCCCTTACTTTGAAAAATGTGAACAAGAGACCTAGACGTGAAATGATGGCGTCTAGGACACCCTCGCGACAGCCTAGACTTGATGACGAAGTCTTGACACAATTTTCTATAACTGCCATGTTAATAATTATCTGTGGGTGCATGTGTGTGGACATTAATGGAACATCTTGTCAATCTTGAACTTGTGTATTGATTTGGCTACTCCCGTCGGTCATGTATGATTAGTTTGGCTCGTGTTCCAGTAGGGTCATGTATGACTAGTCTGGCTCGTGTTCCAGATTATGGCGGTGAATAAGGCACTCACCTAGCAGAGTGAGTGATCCTTTGTACAGATAACCTGTAGGGAATAAGGCACTCTCCTAGAAGAGAAAGTGATCCTTTGTCCAGACTTGTCTTGTGCACTTGGGTTGGGGTAGGGTTGAGCGGTTACGCGGTTTAGAGGGTTTGATCCCCCTCTATCGTAAGGCATGAACCCTTCGTGACACATAGCGTCTTGTTTTGTCTTGTCTTGTCTTGTAGATGGTAGCACACGCAACAGCCATTGCCATGCCACGTTTAATTTCTTACACTGTCTTTACTTTCCTGCCATGCTTATATAAATGCCATGCTATTGCATCTTATAATCTGTCATGTAAACAACTTTTAAATAACTGTCTTTAAATTCCATGCACCTTGTAGTAGAGTCGTTCTTACGTTTCACTTGTAGACTCTGCCTGACGTATAACTCCTTCTATTGGGTGTTTGTATGTCAGGTACTGAGACAGAGTACCAGGACCAGGAGTCGTTGAGACGCTTGACCTAGTGAGGCAGGAGTTGCTGTAGACGCTGAGTCACTCTCTGTGGAGGACTAGAGACTAGTGTTGTTGCTGCTTTCCTAGGATTGTTTTAGTACATTGTCGTAGTTTCCTTTGGCCATGCTGAGGCCCTATTATTTTATTTCGTGTATGGACATTTTTAGATGTGGCTTTTAATTATATGAATGGTATTTTTATTGTTCTGAAATGCATGCAAGAACCTGTACTTCGTTTGATGTGTCCCTACAGACGCTTTTTGGGCTCGAGCTTCACAACTCCAGCCCATGCGGACCTTCGTCTCGTTCTCGCTTCTGTCATTTTGGGAAGCGAGGCATGACAAGTTTTAGTGGTGGCCCATGCAGGTCGTGCATTTGTAGACTTCGGGATAATAGGAATACTATCATTAGCTAAAATTTTTAGAATTACCTCGTACATGGAATTTACCCAAGTATCTTGTCTCAGCATGATATAGAAACCTATTAGACTAGGATTATAGGAAGAATTAGTTAGACACTCGTGCTTGTTAGTTAGATGCCTTTGCTGAGATTTAGTGTAATCATCTTAGGAGTTATCTTAGTAGTTTCTTACCCAGCCCTGACCATCCTGGATTTTGGAACTTTATTTAGTTGAACGCTCAGACCTACCCAATTTCGGTTCAGCGGAACGTAGTGAACGTCGCATCCGTGCCAGTCGAACCTGTGAAGCCTGCAATAGTTAAAGACTTCGAAGGCATATTTCCGAAGGATATTCCAGGTCTATGCTCGTGTAAGATACTCTTAAAAACGACATAGATGATATTGCAATCTCGACCCTCTAGGGGCCCTTTTTCCGTGAATTCTCTATCAGAGTCTAGTTCATTAGAAAATCTTAGTACTAAGTTTTCTTAATCTTTTAACAGACCCAATAATTATACCCCTGATTTTTATTATTTCAAATCATTACGCTTCCATATTAATGACCGTAGAATTCCATCGTAGCAGATTCGCAAGTCATTTCCTAGTCATATTTACGTTTTGATCATTCTATTCTATTCCTTAACCTCGATTCATGTTATCCATTCATGACAACCATCATTAACATTTGAATCCTCCCCATGGCAACCCTGATTCTTTCAAAAATACTTTCGATATTTCCTTTTATTAAATTCTTCGCCCAGTTTAATTTCTTTGAAAAACTTTAGTATAAACTTGGATTTTCTACCCTTCAGTCGACTTAAACTCAAATCTTGATTATGAAGCTCTCTAGAAAAAATCTTTAATTACTATCTCGCAACTATTGTCTAACCTATATCTTCTGTACTTCTAATTCACATAAGCTTGTATGTTTACTCTACTTTCTTTATATAACAAACTTCATTTTTAAAACCTTATTTCTATTTCACTAATTCAATATATCATTTCTTTTTTCTTACTATACTACTAAATTTATTTCAAACAATTTATCGTACATACTTTTAAATAATTTTCTGTGCTAAATAGAACTCCAACTTTTTAAGTGTGTCAATTTTATATTCATCATATTCATACTTCAAATTTTTTGTACAAATCTATTTCCATTTGCAAAACAATCACTGAATCACTATACTCATTATTTTCTTCGTCTAATCCTTATTCCATGTTTTAACTTATACCAGCTACTCGCTATTCTTATATATTTTATAAGGATATTATTATATTTTACTCGTATCTTTCATTATCCTACTTAATTATTCATAACTATATATTTGTGTCACCTAACCAAGCAAAATCTGTATTCATGCCTCATCTGAAACCGTTTATCACAATCTTGATTCGTTACACCATTCGATTTTGGATTCTTTACTATTGCTTAGTCATCACAGTAGTGTTTAGCATTGCTTATTTCAACTTTAGCGAGATTAATTTTAAAATTTCGTTATAATCCTTTTAAATGTACGCTTCCATTTTAATCCATCATTAGCGGTGTTAATTTTTAATGTTCGTTATATTGTTAGAATATTGGATATTATTATTATTATTATAGGATTATGTTTACAAAGAGGCATAATGTGAAATGATATAAGGTGTAGTTGTAGTTAGTTGATTATGAACACAAATAATTTAGATTATTCTATTTATGAGGCGATAAAAGAGAATGATGTGTTCAAGACCTATTTTTGAATAATACCTAGGCGTACCGGATCCAATAGAGTAATCTTTGTAAATGAATTGTACACAGGAAGACGGGTATATTACAGATTTAAAATTCAGGATAGTGACAGCTAAGATGTAGCTATGATAGTGTAATATGATTTACGGTGATGATGAGGATGAGTAGAGTGTTTAAAGTGACAAGATTTCATCATACAGGTAGGGTGTTGTGGATATTAGAAATGATACGATATGTTGATGCGAATGGGTAATTATGTAGAAGGATTTAGAATTGTTTGGAATAAGATATATTGGGAAATGGTAGTATGTGATTTTTCATAGTTGTTAAATATGGTGATAAATTTATGAGTTGTCACGATGAAGAATGAGATGGGAGCATGACATTTGTTGATTGTGAATGGTGATGTATGCTAGGCGTATTTGTACTTGTCATATATTAGTGATTGATAGAGCATCATTATATCGATTGCTTGGTATAAGAATAAAATTTTAAATGGGAGGATATCACAATTATAGTGCTACAAGGTTAAGTTATACAATTATTAACGTGATGACACATTATGGATAAGACGACTTAGGGGAATGAATAGTGTTGGAGAATTTGGCTACGGAAGAATTATACATTAAAAATTTCCCAAAAAATGTTACTGCACTGATAATAAATGATAAGTGAAGAAGTGCTGAATTTTATGAAAGGTATTGATTGATGACATTTAGTAAGGTTGTTGGTGTAAAATATTGATTACTTTAAAGTGAGAACTTTGAGTTAGATTTCGAACGGTAATATTGGATCTTATAGTTAAGTGTTGAGATGTTATTATAATTGTTGCGTTATTCGATGATAAGTAGAGTAGAGATGATTTATTTGAGGAACACTTGATTGAGAATATCGGTTTAGCAATCATAATGTTAGAATATTGGAGTTACAGTTATGAGTACATATACATTATCATTTTTCGCCCACCTTTATTCTAGACACTTTTGGTGCAAGTTCATTAGTAGGTGTCTGTAGTCACGTTTACTCGTCCACTAATAGTTGAGGCCACGATGGTGCATCGACATCCGAACCCTTTTCGAAACTCAATCTCAACCACATCACCTGTATCAATTCCTGACTAAAATTTCAACACTCCGTCCTATAGTATTTCAGATCATAGTTTACCACGCAGAAATACAACGAAATGTATAAGTATTATCGGCACATGTCTAATGAACTCAAATTCTAAGAAATTCCGAGGACGGAATTTTTCTTAAGGTGGTAGGATGTAACGATCACTTTTCAATCATACGCATTCTAGCACATATTTCGTATCGTACGTGGATATTAGTATTCGATTTTTATTATCGTATTCTTTAGCCCAACATGTGACCGGACCCTGTATTCTTGACCCTCGCGACGTCACGATTGTCCCGTTATTTTTATTTTATTTTTCGGATGCCATTAGACCAACCTGCTATATCCCCATTATTTAATATTATAATATCTCTAAGTTTGAAATTCGAATCCTATTACGTTTTTAAAATCAAACCAGATATATTTTAATATAATAATAATCCCAACCGCACTCCCCATTACTTCTCCCATCATTCCACGTAAACAATCCCATTCCCCACGTATCTCTCTCTCATACTCTATTTAACCTAACCGAGGGCTAAAAGAACTCACAGCTGCACAAAAACAACCCTACCCTACAATCAAAAGAAAAAAAACAAAACGAGCGCACCTTTCTCTTTTTCCTTTTCCCTTCTCCCAAGGCAGCCTCCCTTTCCTTCTTATCCCTTCATGGCAGCCAAACAAACCCATGCAAGTCAACGTTTGCCCTCTTCTCAAGCACACCCTGCCAAGACACCTTGCCCCTACTGTAACCCCAGTCAACATCTCTGACGCCTCCTCCAGTCTGTCGCCTAGCAAGCCGTCGGCCGAGCTCCCCCGATCAGCCCCTCTCCCTCTCCAGCCCCACACCAGTTGGCTGTAACCTCTGCTGACCACCGTCCGTCCCCTGTCTTTCCTCTCGACATCAAAAAGCCTGCTGCCTTCCCCCACGAGCCACCATGGCAGCTCTTCGCTGCCTTTCTCCTGTGACAGATCTCGTCGGCTGCTCTCTTCATCTCGACGGCCAGCATAGCCCCTGCCGACCATCTCCCATTTCAGCCTCCGTCGCATCATAAGCTACCACCAGAACCCTGATGCTGGCTGTTCCTTGCTACCAGCAGCCACTGCTATCTTCTCCCCTAAGCCACTGTCGACTGAACTCATTGGCAGCCCTTGTCCAATCACCACCTGTCGTTGCCTGCTTGCCGCTGCCTCTCCGCTGTCGCAAGCCGTTGCCGCGACCCTCTCAGGCCTCTACAGTCGCTATCGTCATCACCGCTTCACTGCGCTACCTGCAGCCGAGGCGACCCCGACGATATCTCTTCCCTGCACTACCTGCAGTCGAGGAATCGGAGCCGCGACGCGATCCGTTTCCGTTTCCAGATTTGATGCCAGATCTACGTGTGACCGTCAAACTAGGTTGGTGAACCTACTCGTAGTAACCCACACATTACACCACTGAAACCTAATTAAAAACTGACAACCTAATCACTAAATTTACTTTACGGTCCTTTAAACTGCTGCGATAACTTAGGTTGTCGATTGGACTATTTTGACTGTGCACATAGGGTAGAATCGACGTTGAGAACCTTAGAGTAGATCTGATGTTAGAACACTTGAATTGGAACTGATAGGATAGCCACGATCAACTTAGAAACATGCCATAATAAGTCTTTTAAAAAATGGTCCTGACATCGTTCCATTTGACCCGTTACAACGAACTATAACCGATGCACTGCCCGTGACAAGACGCCCCCTTTGGACGCACTTCTTGTCACTTCAGGCAAGTGTGCTCACTTGCGTTGTTACGGCCATGTTTAGGCCATTACTTCCTTTACTTTGAAAAATGTGAACAAGAGACCTAGACGTGAAATGATGGTGTCTATGACACCCTCGCGACAGCCTAGACTTGATGACGAAGTCTTGGCACAATTTTCTATAACTGCCATGTTAATAATTATCTGTGGGTGCATGTGTGTGGACATTAATGGAACATCTTGTCAATCTTGAACTTGTGTATTGATTTGGCTACTCTAGTCGGTCATATATGACTAGTCTGGCTTGTGTTCCAGTAGTGTCATGTATGACTAGTTTGGCTCGTGTTCCAGAATATGGCGGTGAATAAGGCACTCACCTAGCAGAGTGAGTGATCCTTTGTATGGATAACCTGCAGGGAATAAGGCACTCTCCTATCAAAGAGAGTGATCCTTTGTCCAGACTTGTCTTGTGCACTTGGGTTGGGGTAGGGTTGAGTGGTAACACAGTTTAAAGGGTATGATCCCCCTCTACCGCAAGGCGTGAACCCTCCGTGACACACACCGTCTTGTCTTGTCTTGTCTTGTCTTGTAGCCGATAGCACACACTACGGCCATTTCCATGCCACGTTTACTTTCTTGCACTATCTTTACTTTCCTGCCATGCTTATATAAATGCCATGCTGTTGCATCTTATAATCTATCATGTAAACAACATTTAAATAACTGTCTTTAAATTCCATGCAACTTGCAGTAGAGTCATTCTCAGCTTTTACTTGTACACTCTGCCTGACAAACAACTCATTTTCTCTTGGGTGTTTGTACGTCAGGTACTGTGACAGAGTACCAGGACCAGGAGTAGTTGAGACGCTTGACCTAGTGAGCCAGGAGTTGTTGTAGATGCTAAGCCACTCTCTGTGGAGGACTAGAGACTAGTGTTGTTGCTGCTTTCCTAGGATTGTTTTAGTACCTTGTCGTAGTTTCCTTTGGCCATGCTGAGGCCCTGTTGTTTTATTTAATGTATGTATATTTTTAGATGTGGCTTTTAATTATATGAATGTTATTTTTATTGTTCTGAAATGCATGCAAGAACATGTACTTCGTTTAGTGTGTCTCTATAGATGCTTATTGGGCTCGAGCTTCATAGCTCTAGCCCATGTGGACCTTGTAGGGATCGTATAACCCTTGCAATACTAACAACACACACTAGGAGGGGGGGGGGAATAGTGTAATGGCAATAAAATTGACCAAATAAAATTTAACTTGCAAATGCGGAATTATTAATGCAAGAGGAATTAAAAGGCACAATTAGTCCAAACGCAAACACAAAGAATTACCCTGGTTCCCCAAACTTGGGTACATCCAGCCACACCAATATTCACTATAATCCCACACAGAGAAGTGAATACAAATCTCACAAGGAGATACCTCACAAAGAGGATTTATGCCCTACACAAGGACCCAACCAATCCTACACAAGGATCAAGACTCCCACACAGAGAATCACTAACTCCCACTCAGAGAATTAGGGTTAGTGTTGAATATTGGACTCCCCGGATTTGGTGTTGGATGATGAGCAAACATAAATAATTCATGAACTAACAATTTGTGAGCGCAGTATTGGAGATCGTCGCCAATTTCACGAGAATATTCAAAGCGACATCTCAACACTTCCAAAAGCTCATATTCATGCCTAAAGCTTCGTTGATGCTCTTGCGACGCTTTGGAAAATATGAAGATTCAATCGAAGCTATTGAAGACCGTTTATTAAGGTTTTATTTATAGTCTTTTAGTTTCGATTGATAGAATGTTAAGCCTTGAGTATATCTTACGTTTCTATCTTCATTACGCTCATTTCGTAGCTCTAGGATTCTTGCACAAGTTCACTCTAACTTCCTCGAAGCGTCGCGCTTCGATTCGGACTTTGTTGTGCATGTTAGTTGGTACAAGAACAAGTACTGACCGACTAGATGGTGATCTAGTCGGTCGGCCACTGTTCTTGGACCGACTAGTTTCTGTCAGTTAATTTCTTGGACTTTACTGTTTACAGTTAGTCGGTCTACGTTGACTCACCGACCGACTAGTTTGTGAACTAGTCGGTCAGTGATGCTTCTTTGACCGACTAGTTGTGACTTACTGTTCACTCTAAAATTCTCCTAAGCTACTGTTTACAGTTAGTCGGTCTAAGAACGTTTGATGACCGACTAGTTGACAATCTAGTCGGTCAACTTTTGTTCTTGGACCGACTAAGTCAACTTGCCTTCAGACTATGTTGTTTTGCCTCTTAGTCGGTCTACGTTCATTGGATGACCGACTAGTTGTGAAACTAGTCGGTCAGAAAGTCTTCTTGGACCGACTAGTTTTCTAGGTCTGAAATTCTATCTCTTCTCAGATCTGCTCTTAGTCGGTCCATGCTGTTTGACTGACCGACTAGTTGATGAACTAGTCGGTCAGTGATTGTTCTTTGACCGACTAATTCTCACAGATTTCTATCCGTTGGAGAATGACCTAACTTGTTTTTATGGGACCCTATAAATACGAACCTAGGTCATTTCTATCTTCAACAGAGCTGCCATTAAGAGATTCATTGAGTTCTAAAGAGATAGCCATTCTCCCTCAAATCTAAAGCTCTCTTCCTCACAAGAAACCCATTCTCTCTCATTTCTAGATCTAGAGAGAAGCTTGTTCTTGGTGAGCTCTTCAAGCTATTGCTTGATCCAAGTCTCCAACTCTTCCCTAGGCACCCATTGCTGCTCATTTCCTTGGTGCTAGGGCTTGGTGACTTCATCTTCCTCAAATCCTTCATTCCACCTATTGGGTAAGAAAAACTCAAGGTATAGGATTTTGTGGTAAGAGTTTTTATTTCATTTAAACTCTTTATATTGCTTATTGGCTCTCTCGGTTGTGAGAGAAGTTTGTGATCCCGGGTTGTGGGATTCACTTTGCCATTGCATGTATGATTTGATCTTGTGAAGGTTTTTCACAAGATATTCATAGTGGAAATCTTGAGTTAGGGTTTCTAACTCAAGTATCCGGAGGGGATCCGGGTGGTTGGGACGTAGGATCACCGGGAACAAGTCGGGGAGACTTGGGTGGATCCGAACCCATTAACATCGTTTGTTTGCTTTGTTAATTTCATTGTTGTCATTCAATTTAAGCTTCCGCAAATTGATTTGGTGGTTGTTTGCAATTTAATTTGGAATTATACGCCTTATTATTTTAAAGTACTATTCACCCCCCCTCTAGTACTTGTGCAGTAGCTGGTAGGGCATTACATTTGGTATCAGAGCCAGATTCTCAGCTATGTCTGCCAACGACAACAAGACCGTGCGTCCACCTTCCAACTATGACACCTTCAGGAACCGTGAAGGAGCATCTTCCGTGATGGAAGGACATTCCTCTACGAGGCCTCCATTCTTCAACGGTACCAACTACGGGTACTGGAAGTGTCGGATGGAAACCTTCCTCCGAAGTGCATCTTTATGGAGAACTACAATGAAGGAGTATATTATACCCGAAGAAGAAGATTTTGAGAAATGGACTACCGCGGAGGTCGCCGCGGAGGTAAGCAATGCCAAGGCAATGAACGCCTTGCAATGTGCATTGGAGCCCGAGGATTTCAATAAGATATGCACATGTAAGAGTGCATATCAAATTTGGAACTCCCTCCTCATTCTACATGAAGGGACGAGTAGGGTAAGAGACTCTAAACTCGTAGTCGTAACCAAAGATTACGAAATGTTTCATATGCAACAGGGCGAGAAGATGAAAGAATATTACGCTCGTTTCGTTGACATAATAAACGAGTTAGAGGCCCTCGGCAAGATCTACACTCAAAAGGAGAAGTGCTTAAAGCTTATTGAAGGACTTCCCTCTTCTTGGGAAAAACGTACCTTCGCCATCGAGGAAGGTAATGACATGGACAAATATACCGTAGTTCAACTAATGGGTACTTTGATGTCATATGAGGTACGCAAAGATAGCAAGGTGAAGCTACAAGAAAAGATGAAGTCATATTTGAACCTAGATGCGCCTAAGAAAAAGGCGATTGCATTCAAGGCGGCTTCATCCACCTCTACCGATGATGAGAACTCGGAAGAAGAAATGGACATGGAATCCATTGCACTCATGGCAAAGAAGTTCAATCGCTTCTTCCGAAAGGGTAACTTCAAACAAAAATCTAAGTTTACATCTACTAACGCCTCTCCACCTTTGTGCTTTAAATGCAATAAGCCAGGACACATCAAAGCGGATTGTCCTCAAAACAAGCAAAAGGAGAAGTGGAAGGCGCCAAAGTATGACAAGTCCAAGAAGTACACAAAAGGAAACAAGAAGGGACTTGTCGGAGCTACCTTCACCGACTCCGAGGATTCCTCAAGCGGAGAGTCGGACGATGAGCACGTGGAGCAAGCACACATGTGTTTCATGGCAAGAGAGGAGCACGATCAAGGATCCTCCTCTTCCGATGATAGTGATGAAGAAAGCGATGAGGTAACGATGGATGATCTTAGGGATGCTAACACTCAACTTTGGTCAAAATATACTAAGTTAGTAAATAGATATACTAAGGTAAAAGATGACCTAGCTAGCATTCAAACATCGCCTAAGACTATCATCACCAACAACGACACCGTTGTTGAAGAGTTAAGAAATGAGATTGTAAATCTCAAATCTAAACTTGAACATGTTAGCATTGAGGATGCGGAAGAACATGAGATAGCGGATTTAACTTCTCAAAACTCGACTTTGAGTATTGAGAACGAGAATCTTAAATCTCGTGTTTATGTGCTCACTTCGCAAATATCCACTTTGGATACTTCCTTGCGTTCTCTCAAAGAGAAATATGAGAACACATTGGGCCGAATCAACGAATTCAACAAGGGTAAAGGCCATTTGGATAATATCCTAAAAGATTTACTTCCGGCCAAACACCACATTGGCTTGGGGTATATGATGGGAAATTCTTCCAAGTCGGTCACTACTTTTGTTAGGCCAACTTCCGAAGCCTCAACGAGTGGGAGCAAACACTCTATTGGTAGTTCATCTACCAATGGTGCTTTCACCTCGTCCACACCCTCTTTCGGAAAGAAACCCACATTGGGTGGACCTCCAAAGAAGGGGCATGCTTTTATGTACACCAATTCCATGCCACGTAGGAACACACGTCCTACTCCACCGTCTCACACTTATGATGATTTTTATGCAACACATTCCCGGGCACGTGCACACCAAGTGAGACACCCTCACGCACGTGTTCCCACACATGCATATGTACACCCACCTCATCATATGAATAATTCTCGTCGTGCACCATTCCATCATGTCCCGTATGCCTATCCACAACATGCATCACGTAGAAATCAACGTCGCATGCATGCACCCAATAGGATGATGGCTCCCAAAGTTTTCACTATTTGGAGCCCAAAGGACACAAGCATGGACGAAAAACAAATATATATGAATGCTTATTTTTCGGATGTTGTGCATAGTAAGAATTATGTGGGGAAGTCTAAGTCCACTTGGACTTGGCTTCCAAAGGTCTAATCCCTTGGACCCAATGACCTTGGGTACCATGATATGGAAGTTTCTATCTTTAGGTACTCAAGGAAAAGAAAAAGGGAAGGAGCAACAAATTTAAATTTAGCTCCAAAGGGAATTGGATATTCGATAGCGGGTGCTCCAAACACATGACGGGTGACGCTCGATTGCTCTCCGGAGTGGTTCCCATTGTGAATGGAAACCGCGTCGTATTTGGAGGCAACGAGAGCGGAACCATCATAGGTGTTGGTAAAGTCGGTAACCCTTCTAAACCCCTAATTAGTGATGTTTATCTTGTTAGTGGTTTAAATCATAATCTCATTTCAATAAGCCAACTTTGTGACAAAGGTTACAAAGTTAGCTTTGCGAAAGGATTGTGTCATATTTTAAGAAAGGATAATGAAAAATTATTATTTTCCGGAACTCGTCGTAAAGACATTTATATTTTGGATCTTCCTAAGTCATATGAACAATGTCTCGTTGCCAACACAAGTGAACAACACTTATGGCATCGACGCTTTGGACATGTGAACTTTGGAACACTATATAAGCTTTCAAAATTGAATTCTATTAAAGGTTTTCCGAAGCTTGTTTTTGAAAAGAAAAGTTTTTGTGATTGTTGTCAACGCGGCAAGCTTCCTAAATCTTCATTTAAACCTAAGAAAAGCATCTCTACAAAACGGCCACTAGAGCTATTACATCTAGATTTATTTGGGCCAACTAGAGTAGCTTCCTTAGGAAATGCAAGGTATGGACTTGTCATCGTAGATGACTATTCAAGATTTACTTGGGTATTTTCATTGTGTAATAAAAATGAAGCTTTTGAAAACTTCACAATTTTTGTTAAGAAAGTACAAAATCTCTTAGGAACCACCATTGTCACTATTCGTAGTGATCATGGAGGTGAATTTGAGAATGAGTCTTTTGAGACATTTTGTGATGAAGTTGGTATTACTCACACCTTCTCTTTCCCTCGTGCACCTCCTCAAAATGGTGTAGTTGAGAGAAAGAATAGGACGCTAGTGGAGTGTGCTCGCACTATGCTTGATGATAGCCAACTTGGCCATCAATTTTGGGCGGAAGCGGTACACACCGCTTGCTATGTGTTTAATAGAATACTTTTGAGGCCCGGCACTAAACAAACTTGTTATGAATTGTTGTTTGGTAGGTTGCCTCAAGTTAAACATTTTCGTGTTTTCGGTTCGAAATGTTTTATTAAGAACACATATGGTTGTTTGGACAAATTCGATCCAAGATCCGATGAGGGGATCTTTGTTGGATACTCTACGCGTAGCAAAGCATACCGGATATTCAACAAACGAACCTCAACGATCGAGGAGTCGCTTCATGTCTCATTTAATGAAGGATTTGTTCCAACTAGAATTTCAAATGATAATGATTCTTTGGATGTTTTATGTGATTTGTTTGAATTTATGATCGAAATCGTATCTCAATGTCTATTTAAGATTTCGACGTTTAATGGGGTAGTTTAGATGAGTATTGAGAGTTTTACGATATATCGTCCAAGTGTTTTGAGGAGAGAACTTGATTATCATTTTTTGGACTTTGTTAGTCGGTATCAGTTCAACCACCAACCGACTAGATGTTCATCTAGTCGGTTAGTAGAAGAACTTACACCGACTAACTCAAGCTTATTGAGTTTCCTTTCCATCTTGAACTCTTTAGTCGGTTCATGCTCAGTGACCGACCGACTAGATTGAGATCTAGTCGGTCAGTAAATGAACACAGACCGACTAAATCTTGTCAGTAACTCTTGGATTCAGTCACTGTTTGCAACTAGTCGGTTCAAGCTCATTGACCGACCGACTAGATCGTGGTCTAGTCGGTCAGTGCTTGAACTGTGACCGACTAGTTGTGCCAGGGGCTGTTTGGTCTTTTGCGAAATCGACCGACTTAAACTCAGTTTAGTCGATCGATTTTCATTCTAATCGATCGAAATCTATTCTCTCTCCGCTCAAAACCCCGACCTCCCTCGAAACCCTTCGACTTCCGATCGATCTCCGGCCATTTTTCCGGCCATCTCCGTCGATCTCCTCCGTCGGCCCCTCATTCTAGGTGATCTCCTCTCCTCCTAGGGTTAGATTTCATTTCCTAGAGCTAGGGCTTGCTCGGGTTCTTAGGGTTCTTAGGGTTTGTTTATTTTTTTTTCGGCTAGGGCTTCTTCGTTTGATCTCCTTGTCCCGTGTCTTGCTTCGACTATGGCAAGAACACGCATTCCGATCACTCCCTCTAGCCCCTCTCCGATGACCGTTGATCCAATCTCTTCGGATCCCGAGCATCCAAACCCTCCGAAGCGTAGAGCCAAGACCACCCATCCTTCGTCGTCTTCGCCTCCTCTCAAGAAGAAGAGGACGACGACCGCTAAACCTAGAGGTCAACCGAAACCCAAACCCAAGCCTAAGCCCAAGGCCAAAATTCTTGCTTCTGCATCTTCGTTTCATACTCCTACCGATTCCGATACGGAGTATAACCCCGAGACTGAGACTCATAGGGAACCCACTCCTCCTAGTCATCCCGAGTCTAGCACCCACCCTCGTTCGTCTACTCGAAAGCCTAAGGGAAAGGGTCCGATGCCGGTGGGCGGTGTCGATATTTCCTTATGTCGCGATGACCCTTTGTGTCTCGCGGCGTATAACCGTATCGAACATTGCCCGCTGCTTCTGGAGCATTTCGTCCAGTTTAGCGACTTCATAGGGTTAGCTGATCTTCTGTCGTCGTCGGGTCTTCTCGATTACCTTCGATATGACCCGAAGGCGAATCCTCACCCCTACCCTAGATTAGTGAAGCTTTTCTATGCGAATAGGATCCGGGGTCAGTACGATCAGACCCACTCTGTTGAGACGACCGTTTTGGGGACTCCTATAGTCCTCACTGCGGAAATCTTAGGAGAGATTTTGGGTATCTCTTCGTCTGGCCTTCTTCCGTCTGATATTTCGATAGATGATATTTCTTCTCTTGATCAGGCTATGCTTTCAGAGATTTTCCATCAGATCCCTCCTGCCATGATTGGCGTGCCTTCTAAATCTTTCAAGCCTAATGCGTGGGTCCTCAATCTGATTCTGAAGTCGTGCTTGCTTCCCAAGTACGGCTCCTCATCTTTACCTTCCCAGCCATTTTTGAAGCTTATCTATGCGATCTTCATGGGGAGCTCGATTAATTGGGCTCGAATTATACTCGATAAGATTGACTCTTTCGAGTGTATTCGAAAGTCCAATAAATCAGCTCATATCCCATTCCCATGCATGTTGACCCTCGTGTTTCGTCATTTTCGTGTCACATTGCCTCGTGACGATGAGCGTCCCCTCGGTCCTCCCCTGAATGCGACGGCCGTCAAGAAATCTCTTGCGGCTCTTCGTCACGTTCAGAGGACGACACCTTCTGCGTCTGTCCCTGCCTCTGCCAGTGCCTCTGCCACTCCCGTTGCCACCCTTGATGATGTCCTACGGATACTTCGTCGTCACGAGTCCCGCTTGGCTCGTACCGAGGAGGTAGTCTGCCGTATGGCTCGTAAGATGGGTGTTGAGCTTCCTCCTTCCGTGTCTGAGGATGAGGAGTTTGATGAGATGGCTGAGGAGGACATTGAGGAGCTCTGTCGTGCTTCGACTCGTGCCCCCGAGGGCACTTCTGCTGGTACTGCTGCTGCTGGTACTTCCTCTTCGGCTCCTGGAGTTGCCACCTCTTCCGGTGTTCCAGAGCCATCTGCTGCAGTTCTTCAGCCTTCTGAGCCTGCTGCTGACCCAGTTTCCGAGCCTGCTCATGTATTTGCTGCTGCTTCTTCTGTCGAGACTCATGCTGCTGTTGCGCCTGTTGCTGAGATCTCGACTCCTGCCCCGACGATTCCATCAGTTGAGACACCTCTTCTCCCTGCAGAGCCTGAGTCCACTCCGTCGACTGGACCCACGGACGCTGCAGATCCTGCCTCCTCCTCGTGATCGTCTGTTCCGAGGACTCTCCACTGCATTCTGGATGATATATGTTTAGTGAGAGTGTTTTGGGTTAGGATGGGGTTCAGAGATGCTTTGATGTATTTTTTTTGTGCTTTCTGGTTGTCGGTGTTGGATTTTATGATGATGATGATGTATTTCTTTTTGATGATCTGTAGCGCTTGATATGATGTATCTCATATATTCGATGTGATATTTTCTGGATGTACTCATGTTGTCTATATATATATATATATGTTCATCATCGTTCACTTTGTCTTTTATTCGTTGAATATTCGTTGAATTCATTTTTTGGATGTACTCATGCAAATTTGAATATTCGTTGAATTCATTTGAAATGTTACTTCGTCGCTCGACGCATAAAAACTTGGTTAAATAGATTTAAATTCTATAATTGAATATTAACCAAGAATATTGAATATTGGAGAGTATGTTTCTTTATTCAAGAAATGAATAAACATTTGGTATTTTTGATGATTTTGCTTATCATTGATTTTTTTTGATAATGGAAAATTTGGCACACCTTATTTTGATTTCCACAATTTTCCCTTGGTGTCAAGTTGGTCCATTGTCTTTGTCTACGACTCCCGATGTTGGATTTTACATTTCCTAATTGTTGTCGTTATATGCCCCCCATTTTTGGGATAATGCCAAAGGGGGAGAGATAATGATAATAAATAGCGCAAATGAAAATTTAACTCAATTTCCAAGAATCTAGTTTGATATGTTAGATTCAGGGGGAGTTAAGATACATATAAGGATTTTTCAAAATCCGATATTTCAAAAATCAATTCACTCTGTTTATCTTACTCGTCTGCTTGATACAATTCATTTATATTCATTGTGGAATTAACGTATCATCAATGCAGGGGGAGTAAGTATTTTACATTTGTATTATTATCCTTGATTATTATTTATGTTGGTTTGTCATCACCAAAAAGGGGGAGAATGTTGAATATTGGACTCCCCGGATTTGGTGTTGGATGATGAGCAAACATAAATAATTCATGAACTAACAATTTGTGAGCGCAGTATTGGAGATCGTCGCCAATTTCACGAGAATATTCAAAGCGACATCTCAACACTTCCAAAAGCTCATATTCATGCCTAAAGCTTCGTTGAAGCTCTTGCGACGCTTTGGAAAATATGAAGATTCAATCGAAGCTATTGAAGACCGTTTATTAAGGTTTTATTTATAGTCTTTTAGTTTCGATTGATAGAATGTTAAGCCTTGAGTATATCTTACGTTTCTATCTTCATTACGCTCATTTCGTAGCTCTAGGATTCTTGCACAAGTTCACTCTAACTTCCTCGAAGCGTCGCGCTTCGATTCGGACTTTGTTGTGCATGTTAGTTGGTACAAGAACAAGTACTGACCGACTAGATGGTGATCTAGTCGGTCGGCCACTGTTCTTGGACCGACTAGTTTCTGTCAGTTAATTTCTTGGACTTTACTGTTTACAGTTAGTCGGTCTACGTTGACTCACCGACCGACTAGTTTGTGAACTAGTCGGTCAGTGATGCTTCTTTGACCGACTAGTTGTGACTTACTGTTCACTCTAAAATTCTCCTAAGCTACTGTTTACCGTTAGTCGGTCTAAGAACGTTTGATGACCGACTAGTTGACAATCTAGTCGGTCAACTTTTGTTCTTGGACCGACTAAGTCAACTTGCCTTCAGACTATGTTGTTTTGCCTCTTAGTCGGTCTACGTTCATTGGATGACCGACTAGTTGTGAAACTAGTCGGTCAGAAAGTCTTCTTGGACCGACTAGTTTTCTAGGTCTGAAATTCTATCTCTTCTCAGATCTGCTCTTAGTCGGTCCATGTTGTTTGACTGACCGACTAGTTGATGAACTAGTCGGTCAGTGATTGTTCTTTGACCGACTAATTCTCACAGATTTCTATCCGTTGGAGAATGACCTAACTTGTTTTTATGGGACCCTATAAATACGAACCTAGGTCATTTCTATCTTCAACAGAGCTGCCATTAAGAGATTCATTGAGTTCTAAAGAGATAGCCATTCTCCCTCAAATCTAAAGCTCTCTTCCTCACAAGAAACCCATTCTCTCTCATTTCTAGATCTAGAGAGAAGCTTGTTCTTGGTGAGCTCTTCAAGCTATTGCTTGATCCAAGTCTCCAACTCTTCCCTAGGCACCCATTGCTGCTCATTTCCTTGGTGCTAGGGCTTGGTGACTTCATCTTCCTCAAATCCTTCATTCCACCTATTGGGTAAGAAAAACTCAAGGTATAGGATTTTGTGGTAAGAGTTTTTATTTCATTTAAACTCTTTATATTGCTTATTGGCTCTCTCGGTTGTGAGAGAAGTTTGTGATCCCGGGTTGTGGGATTCACTTTGCCATTGCATGTATGATTTGATCTTGTGAAGGTTTTTCACAAGATATTCATAGTGGAAATCTTGAGTTAGGGTTTCTAACTCAAGTATCCGGAGGGGATCCGGGTGGTTGGGACGTAGGATCACCGGGAACAAGTCGGGGAGACTTGGGTGGATCCGAACCCATTAACATCGTTTGTTTGCTTTGTTAATTTCATTGTTGTCATTCAATTTAAGCTTCCGCAAATTGATTTGGTGGTTGTTTGCAATTTAATTTGGAATTATACGCCTTATTATTTTAAAGTACTATTCACCCCCCCTCTAGTACTTGTGCAGTAGCTGGTAGGGCATTACATTTAGCCCTACACTAAGACACTAGAACTCCCACACAGAGAGTTAATTCCCACAAAGAGAATTCCCTAGTCCCACAAAGAGACAACCTCCCACAAAGAGAGAAACTCCCATACAGAGAGTATCCTAATCCCACAAAGAGAAATAGGAAAACAAATTACACCCTGTAAAGTAAATACTCTTACCTATGCCTTGAGATGATTACTCATGAATGAATGCAAGGCATGGAAGAGGATCTCCAAGTGTTGGAATATGCTTGAGAGCACTTGGATGATTTCCCTTGGGCTGGACTTCAATGCATGAAGGAGAATGAATGCTCAATAGAGGGAAATAAGGGAGCTTGAGAGTAGCTTAAAGATCTCTTGAGATTTTCAATAGAATCAAGAGTAATCAAGAATCAATCAAGAAGTTTAAGCATAGGCAGCACACTCATATATATAGGAATCCTATATCAAGCCCAAAAACCCAAAGAAACAGCCAAATAATCAAATCTGCAACGGCTAGAAACTGGGTGAAAATGACATGAACAGTCGACTGATGATCATAAGACAGTCGACTGATCAACGGCTAGAAAATATCCAACGGCTATAATCTTAGCCAGGACAGTCGACTGATAAAGTCAATACAGTCGACTGATAAACAGGACATGCGCCTGTTAAACCTTCAGCAGACGACTGCTGCAAGGGATGGATCGAAACAGAGAGCTGCACTCTTTCTCCAATTCTTCGCACAGGCGACTGATGTTAATACTACAGTCGATTGTCAAATAGTCAGGTGACTGTATATTCTTCATCAGTCGACTACTGTAAAGTATGGAGAGAAGACAGAGAGATGCATAGATTTGCACTTACGCTAGACAGGTGACTGTTAACCAAATCTCAGGGGACTGTAAATATACAGGCGACTGAAAACTGATTTACAGGCGACTGTGCGTAAAGCTCAAGTTTGAGTCAATAGAAATTATGACTTGATCTGTGCATATCAGGCGACTGTAGAAGGATCTACAGGCGACTGGATATCACCCAGTCGACTGTGTTTCCTTCAACAGGCAACTGACGAAAAGAGTGAACCTATTGGGTTGGATTCTATGATAATCCTAAGGTTCACTAAGATGGTTAAATGCATGTTCATGAATGAGCAAACCATCTAGCAAGGCATTACATCAACCCTAGACTCAAAAGAGAGAGAAAGCAATAAAGTAACTTACATGGATTACAATGCTTTCAAAAGAGTCTAAGTCTTCAATCTTGATGCCTTGATTGCTTTCCATCATCCCCAAGCTTTGGCACTGCTTGAGTCCAAACTTTGGCTCTTCTTCACATGATGTCCATCCTTACACCAAGTGATTAGTCTCCAAGAAAGATATCCTTGAAATAAACTGAGAGACTAAGACATGAGATTCATTAGCAACAACATAATGTTGTGATCATCATCAAAATAAGATTGGTATGAAACACCAATACTCAACAATCTCCCCCTTTTGATGATGACACACAGTATGTAAATCATAAAGAATTAAAGCACAATGCTAATGATCTCCCTCTAGTTATATGCACCAATTATATAATGAGCTACACAAAGGTAAATACTCATAATATCAATAACAGCAAGGTGACATATAATAGGCATGGATTACATAAACCAATTGCAAAGAATAAAGGCATGCAAACATGAAAGGTTTATCTAATCTCATATAACTCTCCCCATATGCATATGTATATATCTCTCCCCCTATAGATATGATCACATAATGCATATATCTCTCCCCCTTGACATCGTCAAAAAGGTGGACAACAAAAATATCTCCCTTTGCCATCTTAACCAAGATGTGACAATATGCAAGAAAAGAAAGATATGTATGATACCAAATTTGAAAATTTAGTGGGTATCAATTCACTATCCCATGCTCCCCCTAGATCATAGAAATGGTCAACTTTTGACTTCTAGGATATAATACCAATTAATTATTTGAGCCATGGGCCATAAAAGTGTATCAAAGCAATAGATATGGAAAAATCAAGCTTCAAAGATACACAAGGATATTGCCAAAAACAATGGAACATGAAACAAGTTGGCAATAAACAAGAGGTTTGGTTTGAGACCCAAAATAATGATCTCAAATAACCTCCGAAATGAGAGTTAAAATATGTCTTAAAATAATTTAAACATATAATATATTAACTCCACCATTGACATACACATGGATCAAAAATGCATGTATGCCAATAAATCCCAAGGTCCCAATTTTCATGAAAAGAAATAAATTTGAAAAAATGTTTCCAAAATCATGAAACACACACAATCAATGGGTATGCTTAAAAAAACATAAAAGCACAATACCCATGCCATATGCAAATGTGTGAGGAACCTAAACATTAGGTAACCAAACCCAAGAGGAGTTTGATTTCCTAACATAATCACACGAGGTGATCACATCCTTAACTAGAGAGTTGATGTCACTATCTCTCTCTTGCACACTACCCTTAGTGGGAATCCACAATCTCAAGGACTTCCTAGGCAATGGTTTTGCCTTTGCAAGAGGGAAGGATGTGGCATGCTTAGGTGTAGAAACAGATTTCTTAGCATGCAAAGAATGAGGATTTTGCTTCTTAGCAAAAAATGAAGATTCTTCATTCTTCCTCATCACCTTGTGATCTACATGCTTCTTGTTGATGTTATTGTTGTACAAGAAGGCATGTTGATTCTTCTTAGATGCATTAGCAATATTTCTTGAATTTGCACCATAAGAAGAATTAGAGGTGGGTTTGGGAACCACATTTTGAATATAACCCAAACCTCCTCTACGATTTACCGGATGTTGTTTTTCCAACAAATCGTGGAGTGAATCCCTAGAATACACAAAGCTTATGAGCTTCTGGGATTCCTCTTCACATTTCAAAGTAAGTTGTTGAATGTGAGCATCTAAGATAAGGTTTTGAGCAATGAGATTTTCATTAGAAATGCTCAATTCCTTAACTTGAGAGAGAAGTGTGTCTCTCTCACAAGTGTCATAAACATGCCTTTCATCATGAACTACACTAGATGATTCTAACTCATGCACCCTACTCATAGCATTATCAAGTTTAGCTTTCAATTTATCATATGAATCGATGCACTTACTTGCCAAATTGGAGGCCACATTTAGGCGGTATTCAAGCTCCTCATAGGATGGCTTTTCCTCCTCGGCTTCCTCATCACTATCCTCCTCGCTTGAGCTTGACGAAGACTCTTTCCCATTAGCCATAAAACAACTTTCTTCTTTGGAGTTGAGCCATGTCTCTATCTCTTCATAGCTAGAGTTAGATGAAGTTGATGAAGAATCATCAAAGGCAACGAAACACCTTTGATCGTGCTCCTTGTCATCCTTTTCTTCATCATTAGATGTGTCCCCATCAGATCATCAAATGTGCCAATAAGTCCCTTCTTTTGGTTCTTGACCTCGGACTTGGCTTTCCAATGTTTCTTCCCTTTACCCTTACCAGTATCTATGTTGAGTTTGGAAGGGCATTCGGTGGCCACATGACCTATTCCACTGCAGTTGAAACAAACCAACTTGTTAGACTGTGAAACCAACTTTGATGAAGACATACCTTGATTTTCCTTGAGGAATGCCTTGAAATTCTTGAATTTCTTAGCAAGTTCGATGTATTCATCGTCACTAAGAACTTCTTCTTCACCACTTGGAGCTTCTTGTTGGAACTTCTTTTTCCACTTGAAAGACTCCTTCTCACCATGCAGAGCAACGCCCTTTTTCTTCTCGGGCTTGGTTGACTGGATCTCTTCCTTATGTTGAAGTAGCACTTCATAAGAGATCTCCAATGTATGCCAAATACCATTAGCCGATTTGCACATGGAGATGTAATCGAACTCATCCGGAGTGAGGGCGCAATGGAGAACACACATAGCCCTAGCATTGACTTTGATCAAGTCCTTCTCCGCTTTAGTTCTCAAGGCCGCGGGAGTAGAAGGCTCCTCGAAGGGTGACTCCGTTATGTCCCAAAGGTCGTGACTCTTTAAGTAGACCATCATCCTGATCTTCCAACTCGGATAGTTGGTTCCGTTGAAGAGCGGGGGTCGGACGGTAGAAAGACCTTCTTCATGAGGCGCGGAAGTAGCGTTGAATGCCATCGTTGCAGTATGCTTTAACCTCGCTCTGATACCAATTGTAGGGATCGTATAACCCTTGCAATACTAACAACACATACTAGAGGGGGGTGAATAGTGTAATGGCAATAAAATTGACCAAATAAAATTTAACTTGCAAATGCGGAATTATAAATGCAAGAGGAATTAAAAGGCACAATTAGTCCAAACGTAAACACAAAGAATTACCCTGGTTCATTAAACTTGGGTACATCCAGCCACACCAATATTCACTATAATCCCACAAAGAGAAGTGAATACAAATCTCACAAGGAGATACCCCACAAAGAGGATTTATGCCCCACACAAGGACCCAACCAATCCTACACAAGGATCAAGACTCCCACACAGAGAATCACTAACTCCCACTTATAGAATTAGGGTTAGCCCTACACTAGGACACTAGAACTCCCACACAGAGAGTTAATTCCCACAAAGAGAATTCCCTAGTCCCACAAAGAGACAACCTCCCACAAAGAGAGAAACTCCCACAAAGAGAGTATCCTAATCCCACAAAGAGAAATAGGAAAACAAATTACACCCTGTAAAGTAAATACTCTTACCTATGCCTTGAGATGATTACTCATGAATGAATGCAAGGCATGGAAGAGGATCTCCATGTGTTGGAATATGCTTGAGAGCACTTGGATGATTTCCCTTGAGCTGGACTTCAATGCATGAAGGAGAATGAATGCTCAATAGAGGGAAATGAGGGAGCTTGAGAGTGGCTTAAAGATCTCTTGAGATTTTCAATAGAATCAAGAGTAATCAAGAATCAATCAAGAAGTTTAAGCATAGGCAGCACACTCATATATATATGAATCCTATATCAAGCCCAAAAACCCAAAGAAACAGCCAAATAATCAAATCTGCAACGGCTAGAAACTGGGTGAAAACGACATGAACAGTCGACTGATGATCATAAGACAGTCGACTGATCAACGGCTAGAAAATATCCAACGGCTATAATCTGAGCCAGGACAGTCGACTGATAAAGTCAATACAGTCGACTGATAAACAGGACAGGCGCCTGTTAAACCTTCAGCAGACGACTGCTGCAAGGGATGGATCGAAACAGAGAGCTGCACTCTTTCTCCAATTCTTCGCACAGGCGACTGATGTTAATACTACAGTCGACTGTCAAATAGTCAGGCGACTGTATATTCTTCATCAGTCGACTACTGTAAAGTATGGAGAGAAGACAGAGAGATGCAGAGATTTGCACTTACGCTAGACAGGTGACTGTTAACCAAATCTCAGGGGACTGTAAATATACAGGCGACTGAAAAATGATTTACAGGCGACTGTGTGTAAAGCTCAAGTTTGAGTCAATAGAAATGATGACTTGAGCAGTGCATATCAGGCGACTGTAGAAGGATCTACAGGCGACTGGATATCACCCTGTCGACTGTGTTTCCCTTAACAGGCGACTGACAGAAAGAGTGAACCTATTGGGTTGGATTCTATGATAATCCTAAGGTTCACTAAGATGGTTAAATGCATGTTCATGAATGAGCAAACCATCTAGCAAGGCATTACATCAACCCTAGACTCAAAAGAGAGAGAAAGCAATAAAGTAACTTACATGGATTACAATGCTTTCAAAAGAGTCTAAGTCTTCAATCTTGATGCCTTGATTGCTTTCCATCATCTCCAAGCTTTGGCACTCCTTGAGTCCAAACTTTGGCTCTTCTTCACATGATGTCCATCCTTACACCAAGTGATTAGTCTCCAAGAAGGATATCCTTGAAATAAACTGAGAGACTAAGACATGAGATTCATTAGCAACAACATAATGTTGTGATCATCATCAAAACAAGATTGGTATGAAACACCAATACTCAACAGACCTTCGTCTCGTTCTTGCTTCCGTCATTTTGGGAAGCGGGGCATGACAGTTGTCATAGATCATGATACATTTTGGTGCCTCTGGGATAAATAGAATAAGGTGAGCTATGAGATTCTCTTAGCAGTTCATCCCGTATATCACCTGATGACATGCAAATCCTGTTCCCAAAATGCAGAGATCCATCTTCATGAATATAGAAATTATTGCAAAGTCCGGCATCTGTCTGTTCTCGAATCTTCTTCAACTTTTCATCTCCAGACTAAGTAGCCTTAATCCTTTCAACCAAAACAGACTGGACTTGTAGATTCATCATCATCATTGAAGTTCCAGGCAAGACAACTTTAGTCTCCATCTGTCGAATATCACCTCGAAGCCTTCTCTGTGCTGTCATCATCATCACCACCGACATACGACTAAGGGCATCAGGTACGACGTTAACTTTCCCAGGATGATATTGGAGATCAATATCGTAATCGGCCATTAACTCAAGCCATCTGTGCTGCCTTATACTTAATTCTTTCTGAGTGAATACGTACTTCAAACTTTTATGATCTGTGTATATCATTACACGTTCACCTAGAAGAAAATGCCTCTATAACTTTAATGCAAACATTACTGCAGCTAACTCCAAATCATGTGTAGGATAGTTCCTTTCATGAGTCTTCAATAGTCTAGAAGCATATGCTACTACCCTACCATGCTGATGGAGAACACATCCCAATCCTCTGCCTGACGCATCACAGAAAATCTCAACGCTTGAATGGTCTGGTATCGACAGGACAGGTGCAGTAATTAACCTCTGCTTCAGTTCATCAAATGCTTGTTGACATCCCTCTGACCAAATTGTATGTAACACTCTTCTTAGTTAGATGGGTCAACGGTGTAGCTATATTGGAAAAAATCCTTGATGAATTTTCTATAGTAACCAACTAATCCCAAGAAATTGTGATCTCTGTAACTGACTTAGGAACTGGCCACTTTTATACTGTAACAACCTTCTTTGGAGCTACTGCTATCCCATCTCTAGATATGATAGGTCCTAGAAAAGCAACCTTGGTCAACCAGAACTGTCACTTGCTAAACTTAGCATACAACTGGTGCTGCCTCAAAGTCTCCAGGACTATCTTCAAGTGCTCAGCATGATCCTCCTCTGTCCTTGAATATACCAGGATATCATCAATGAAGACTACCACAAACTTGTCCAAATATTCATAAAGGATCTGGTTTATAACCCTCATGAATGTGGCTGGTGCATTCGTAATGCCGAAAGGCATCAATTAGAACTCATAATGACCATATCGAGTCCGAAATGCAGTCTTTGAAACATTTGATCCTCTGACCTTCACTTAGTGATATTCACTTCTCAAATCCAGCTTCGAATATACTCGTGATCCACCAAGTTAATCGAAAATGTCATCAATCCTAGGAAGAGGATACTAGTTCTTCACTGTAACTGTATTCAATTCCCGGTAATCGATTCACATCCTTCGAGATCCATCCTTATTATTTACTAAGAGCACTGGTGCACCCCATGGAGATACACTTGGTTGAATCAGGTCACGCTTCAATAAATCTTTCAACTGACTACGAAGCTCAACTAACTTTGGAGGTGTCATATGGTATGGAGCCTTTGTAATCGGTTGTGTGTCTGGAATCAGATCAATGGTGAACTTTAGAGATCTACCTGGGGGGAGTTCATAGATGTCGTCTGGAAAGATGTCAGGAAAATCACTGACTACCCTCGGTAACACTGGTTAAGCTTCCAACGTCATAATCATCTCTTCCGCTGGGTTGGCCTTAAATTTCAATGGTTCAACGGAATTATTACCACTAAAGAATTCAAACTCTTGGTGATCTATAATCTGAAATAATATCTTTCCGAGTCTACAATATATAGTGGCATAGAATATCCCTAACCAAATCCTTCTTCGAAAATAAGGGATATCCATTACTAGAAAGTCTACATACAACCTTTACCCACAAATCTCAACAGGACACTGACGGTATCCCGAAGAACTGATGGTCACCCCACTTTCGGTGTGGATATTCCAACTGGAAACAAAGGAATCTACCATTAAGGAATTCCTAGTCACAAATTATTGAGACATGAAGAAGTGAGATGCTCCTGAATCAAAGAATGAAAAGGCAGGGAAAGAAGCAACTCTAATGATGCCTAAGAGAGAAACACAAAACTAACATAAGAGTCTAACTATACTAATCATATCAAAATAACATATCAAACAAAAAGAAAGAACATTCATCACTTAAAGACAAGTGAAGAGGTACCAGTGGTGACTAGTCTGGTATCCTCCGCCTCCATAGCCGTCATAGTGAAGGCCTGACACCTCGACGTTGCCCTCCTGGTAATCTACTACTGCTGGGGAGGTCTGGGTGGTCCTCTTAGAGTCATGATACCAGGTGCTAGTGGTGCTAGCAATGGAAGTCTCTGTGGAGCCGGTGGAAGGGTCATCTGCTGCATCGGCCTAGCTGCCACCGGTGCCACCGGGCCTGAAGTTTGTCCCTGCTGAGGACACTGCCTGCTGAAGTGTCTAGTCAATCCACATGTGTAGCACTGCTTGGTAAGAGATCTACAATCCTTCTTCTCATGCCCATGCTTTGCTACAATAATGGCAAGACACCCACCATTGTGGTGCTGGTGGAGCTCCAAGCCTCCTGAACTGAGTAGTCTGGGTAAGTCTAAGAAAACTCCTCTGTTGACCTGCATCGCGTCTTTCTACTGCTACGGGTGCCTTGCCCACACTCTTCAGATGCGTCTCATGTATTCTGGCCGCCTCCAGTACGGCCCCATGTGTAGTCAGGACCATAATCGACATTGCTGCTCTATTCTCTGGGTCCAGCCCCATCCTAAATTGTCTAGCTCTAGTAGTCTTTGACTTTACTAATTCTGGAGCGAACTTGCTCAATAATGAAAACTCCGCATCATAAGCATCTATGATCCGTCATCCCTGAGTCAGGTGCTCGAACCTCAGATGCAACTCGTCCTTCTTTGTCTCTGGAAGGAACTGAGCCTCAAATAACTCTCTGAACTTCTCCTACGAGATTGGTCTGGTCAAGTGTAGATCATGTGCATCTCACCAATCTCGTGCCTGATGTTTTAACTGCCTCTTTGTTGCATCCACCCATCCATGCTTTGGATACCATATAGGTGACAAGTCATCCTCTATATGCTTGATCCACTCGTCCACCTCCAGAGGACTCTCCTTACCCGAAAAAGACTTCTGGTGCAAAGCCCTAAACTTCCTGATACCTCCTGGCTTCTGTGCCACGCCACTACCCACCATATCCTCCAGCTGACTCATATGCTCTAGGACGCCTATCAGAATCTTTTCCATCAGGGATGCCTCAGATGATGCTGCATCAGAAGCAGTAGTCCTGTTCTCGGACGATCCATTCCAGTTATCCATTCTCTCTCTCTCTGCAAGAATGAACATGAAAAACAATGTTCAGTAAAAACTACGGATTATAATTTTGGAGCGTTACTCGTACTATTCTTACGCATATCGTAGTGTGAGTGACCTGCATGGGCCACCACAAAACCTGTCACGCCCTGCTCTCCCAAATACGGGAAGTACGTGGTGGACTAGGCCGCTGTAGTAGTTAGACACTGGGCTTCGAGCCCCTAACGTCCAAATACTATTAGGATGTAATTATGGATAAATTAAAAATCATTAAAGCAGGCCATCGCGATACACTGGAATAGCACAAAAAGTAAGAAAGTAATGCTCCAACAAATTAAAAACCTTAAGTGCTGAAAGGTAAACTGTACTGAACATCTTTATACAAGATACATTATACATCTCTGTACAAGTACCAAAAGGTACCAAAAGTACAAAAAAGGGGTAGAACAAAAAGGGAAAACCACCCTCAAAAAACCTCAAAAAAGTATCCACACCCGTACAACACACTCCCTAGTCTAACCCAAGGAAGTCCCGGTGGACCAACTAAATATCTGATGTCTCCAGCTGTACCGAGGAGAGGAAGAAGTAGAAGTCTGCACACTACCTGACTCCACTACCTCAAAACCTGAAAATATCAATAGGACACGTCAACGCATGACCCTATTAGAAATCCTAACTAAGCTAGATAGGACCCAGTTTAGACCGGACTACCTATCTAAGGATGGTCTGAAAGTAAGAGGCCAACATAACATAAATGAGTGTACATATTAAAACATACAAGCATTGAAAAGAATCTGAAGACATGCTAACATAATGGCAACATTAATAATTTAACATTAATTTTAACAAGGTAGCAATTCGCATGTCTTGGAATTCATGTAACTAGTAGGACACTTTTAAGGGGTTGGACTTCACCCACGGTGGGTAAATAGTGGTACCCCAAACAGTGACACGAGCACTGTAGGGGCCTCTCGTAACTTTCCCTGTCGGAAGTGAGACAACCCTTAATTTTGTGGTAAAACGGAGGAAACCATTCTACCTCATTGTGCATCACGAGTACACCATGTGCCTCTCTAATCCTGTCCACTCCCCTTGCCGGCTGTCGGGAGTGCATGTGAGACTATCATCAAAGTGTCCACTCCTTAAAAAGCATACTCTTTACACATTTCCCCCCAAACCCATATCTGGAGCTTCACCCATTTTAGGATGGATTGAAGACTCCAGACTCATATTCTCCTCTCACTCTGATTTCATTATTTCATAGTTCTTTCCCTTTGGTGTTCTTAGTGCCACTTTCTCATTTCTGTTCCTTCATTTGAACTTGGATGCAAAACTTGCAATTAAACTTCATATAAAAATTGGCATCTAAACTTGCCTTAGACTTCATTCATTTACTTCAATATAAAAAATTGCATAACAACGTTCCGTAAAACTTGCAGGTAAAACTTGCAGGTAATATACAAACTCCATGTAAATCTATATTTCACTTTCATAACATGCTGGCAATATGGTTGAAACAAATGATTCCTCTTTTATAATTCGACATGGCTCATTATACGATATTCAAGCAATTTATTTAATTCAACTTGGTTAGATGCACGAGAGGGTTGGGTCATAGTTAGCAAATATAATTAGTCCATAAATTGGCAATCATACATATATGGAGTAATCTACAAAATCGTAAAACGATCCCTATCAGATTTGAGGAAAAACAGACCATGGAATAACCACACGGCAGTATGGAGAAATCCATACGGTCGTATGGATTAAGAGTTAAGCCTTACAGCCATATGATAATTTCATACGGCCGTGTGAAAAGCTTAGTGAATCCACATGGCCATATGGCCAAATCCATACGACCGTATGGATTAAGGTTATACAGGGCTCATGGGGGCACAAGGCCATATGGTATGTTCATACGGCCGTGTGGCATTTTTAGTGGAGCTGGGAGGGGCTTTGGGATATTAAACGGCCGTATGATGTTTCATACGGTCGAAGGGATCAAGGGAAGGCCACATGGTCGTATGGGATAATTTATACGGATGTGTGGTCATCGAACTTACAGCTGTGAGTCACACGGCCGTATGAAAAAACTCAATACGACCGTGTGGACTAGATACGGTCGTATAGTCGACCGTATGACTCAACTGTTGGTCGTATGACCACCCTACGGTTGTATGAGGAAGACATTACGACCGTATGGTTCATCTACTGTCGAATTTGACAGCGACGAATTTAAGTTCTTACGCGATTTCAAATTAAATACCATCTAGTTAGTTTAGATTCTACCTCTGCAAGTCCTTCGATATTGTCTGGGGCTCTTCTTCTCTATGTAGACCCTCTGAAGCTTAGCTCCTTATACTGCTTCTTCTCCAAGTGATCGGACTAGGGTTTGGTGTGTGGGGGCGTTGATTCGGGTTGATTCAATGGAAGGGGAAGGCAGCGATAAGGGGTTGCGTGATTTGTGAAGGCAATGAGAGTTGTAACAACAAAGAACCCCTCTTTCTCATCCATTAGTTTCCTTTTAATCCTCTGTTTTCCACCTCATCCTCCCTGATTTCCTCACCTATTGCCACCTAACGCATGGTTATGTGAAAGTTAATGGGGGTTTAGACACCTCATTAGGTGGAGGTGTCTTAAGGAGGCAATTTAGAAAATTTTTTCCGTTAAAGAAAATTAGAAATACATGAAATAATATATACTACTCCCCCATTATACTAGTATTATTAGTGTATAACTCATTTATTAATCCTAAAAGGTGCCATACAATTTATTAAAATTAATCTTCTTTTTTTCAAAAATTAAAGAAATTAATACAAGACTTAAAAATTCATACCCGTATTTATACGCCCAAGAAAATGTATTAATATGTGTATCTAAAGTTTGGGGCCATTACATGATTTTCCAATAGGATCGAGTGGAGAAGATCCTTGACTCGCTTACATCTCAATGTGAGTCAAAGGCCAACAGAATTTTGGAGTCTAATGACATGTCCAAATACACCGTTGAAGAGTGCATTGGGGATCTTATGGCGTATGAAGTGAAGCTTCAACACAAGAATATGATTCAACCTTTCAAGCCCGAGAAGCTGGAGAAGCAAAAGGGAATTGCATTCCATGTCGAGAAGGAGATAATCAAATTAAGGAAGAAATTCCATCGAGAAGCTTCGAGTGAAGATGATGGAGAAGATGATGCTAGCGATGATGATTTCATCAAACTTACCAAGCAATTCAAGGCATTCATCAAAAGCAAGCAAGGTAAATCTTCTTCAAAGTTTGCCTCTAAATCTAACAATTCTATTTGTTTCAAGTGTAGAGGAAAGGTCATCTCGCTACCGAATGCCCTTCAAACCCTCCAAAGATTCTTACAAAGGGAATGGGAAGAGGCATTGGAAAGACAAGTCCAAATTCAAGAATAAAAAGAAGGGACTTGTCGGCACATTTGATGATTCGGATGAGGACTCATCTAGTGACGAAGAGGAAGATGACAAGGAGCAAGCCCACACGTGTTTCACGAAATTGGAAGATCTTTCTTCAAGATCTAGCAATGGAGAGGTGGAGTGTCACTGTCGCTTTTCGATCGTACGTTTTTCGTGCGCGTACTTTCCTTTCGTACGCGTATTTTTAGTTGCCTCTTCTAGTAACCCAAACATGCGATGTGATAGGTCGTTGTGACCCTCTGAGAGAGTACTTATTTGTGGGATTTTTGTGAACTTCATTTCACGGCTTATTCTTCCACAAAACAACTTTGTTTGAAGGGGTGTCAAACTTTAGACTTCGTCGTTTGGCCTCTTTATTTTTAGTTCCATTTTTCGTTGACCTAGCCCATGACCGACCATCGTAGTCTCGATTCTCTCATCGACCCGGTCGTTCCGATATTTTTCTTATATTTTTGGGACACCGTTTAGTTGACCTTTCACACTAATCACTTTCAACTTGTAATTAGCCTAGCTAATCCCAAATTAAAATATTCTAATCTAACATATAGGAATGATACGTTTCATGTTGATTGATTCCCTAGCTATGTGGACCTAAAACTATCCTCTCCCTCTCTCATACTCTCTCTCTCTCTCTCCAATCACACTAACTCTACCCCTTTTCAACCCCCATATAGCAAACTTAACCCTTGACTCGTCTCAAAATGTGTGAGCACTGTACTCCCAAGTGCAGGAGTTCGAACAAGTAATGATCCTAGCGAGTCCAGGTATCATATCCACGTGACAACTAACCTGCAAAACCACGAATTTCAGTTTATAAAGGGTACTAAAACGATAATAACCAACCAGCTATCAAGTATAGAGATATGGTATCATGAGTTCAAAATAATAAAAGAAAATCCTACGATAGTTACGGTGAATTCGGTATTGGGGTACTAATATGGAGAGTATGTGTTGGTTATGATTTTGTTAGGGTATATGCAATCAATGAGTATAAATATATTTTCTATAACTCAACGTTTCGTCTGGCTAGGGCACGAGAACGTCGGAAAGTATGGCGATAAAGAGCATAAAATAGTGCCAAAAAGTTAATCACGTATAACGTCGATTTCATAAGGAAAATAAACACAAGTGCCCTCTCGGGTCACGATACATCCTCTTGGATCGCATCACGAATAAGTCCGCGAAGATCAAACATGTCCACGTCTCCATATAACATACCCAAACAATATATATGTAGAAATCGACAAAATACGTGATTATACAATGCAAATAAGACGAAAAGATATTGAAATCAATGATTACGACACCCTAACTATATCAACACCAAACATATGAAGAATAACCACACATGAAGAGAATATATTCAGTATTCATAGACAAATACACCATCAAAACCTCAGAATACGTGAATAATACTTCAAATACAAGCCAAATACGTAAAATACAAGGCTAAAAATAGGAAAAAAGTCACCAATTCTCTCCAAATAGCCCCAAATCTCCTTCAGATGATAGATCTAGCCTTTGTCTCCAGGGCCTCCAAATTTCATGGCGAAATACGGCTCCTAGAGCCCCCAATATGCCAGAATACGAAACAAAAACTCTAGAATACCTTAAATACAAGTCATTGCAGGTTTTAAGTCCCTTATTGGGTTCAAACCCGCTATCCCTCAGCGCCGCAAATGTAAGCCATTCGATCGTTGCGGGATCTCCCCAGGAGCTGACGCGTGGCACTCCTTAACGGATACGCTTTCGTGCGTGCCCGCTCCGCTCGAACATCCGACTTCGCTTTGGATTGCATCACTGCCGTTGGATCATGATCTCACGGCTGTTAGGTGGCCACGTCGCCCGATCCGTTAAATTACGAATCCAGATCGAAGATCATCTCATCCGTCCGTTCGAGCGGTCAACCGATGAGATCGCGCCGCGTGGCTCCAAGTGTTCGCCTGCGCTTAACTCGTTCTCCTCGCGTGCGGGCCGTTGGATCGAGATCCAACGACCACTAACTGGCCGCATCGCCAATCATCAGAATATGATGCCGGGAAAAGGTTGGTCGTTGGATCTCGATCCAACGCGCACGATTCTGCCGCGTCGCCCAAGTCTCAGTGCCGTCTGATGCGGGCGGTAGTGCACAGATGGTCTCCATGTGTCCTCAGATGATGCGAAGCGCGTACGATGACAGCCGTATTTTGTATTTTCAGCCGTATTTCAGCTGTATTTCTCCATTTAAAGTGTATTCTGCATTCAAAAATTTATTATAATTAGCACAGATCTCAGAAAAATACAATAAATAGTCGTTAGAATCTTGAGATCGAGATCTTGTCATGAAAAATATAAAAAGGCAGAAATACTCTATAAAATTCCTAGTTTGTGCACAAATCAATGGTTTGCTCTAATAGATGATGATATACAAAATACTAACGTATATGAGACCAATTAAGCATTATATACACATAAATAGTGCTAGATAAGGGGTTAATTATGCAATATTCAACCCGAATCACACCCTCCAACTAGCGATTTGCTAGTCCTTAGCAAAAAAAGCGATGAAGTCGAATGACTACTAAACAATAAAGTCTATCAATTGCTTATGGCATGGCTCAATAATACGCTTTCCAACATGATTTAGACCATCAATATACACAATCCATGAATAAGATGAATCACATGAGATTTTCTCTAATTTAATTCGAATTAATAACATGCAAGCATCATTTTGTGTAACGGTCGATTTTCGATCGTACTTTCTTCGTGCACGTGCTTCTGATCGTGCACGTATTTTATTTTAGACTTGGTTGCTTTTGAACACTTTTGTGTGATATGTCGTTGTGATCATATCTGAGAGTATTAAATTGTGGCACTATTTTGGAACGACATTTCTCGGGTCGTTCTCCCGCGATCTGACCATATTTGAAGTGACGTCACGACTTTTAGCTTTGACGTGAGGCGTTTCTATTTTTAGTTTCGTCCATCGACGTCGAAATTTAGATCCGTCTTCTAAGTCCTCTTTCTTTCGTCGTCCCGAGTACCCCATATTTATTTTAATATTTTTAGACTTCATTTGAACTATTTTCCATTTTTGACTAAGTTTATAACATTTTTAAATTATTCTTTTAAATGCATTTTAATTCTAATAAAAATTATATTTTCATTATAACTCCCCAAAATAATTTTTAAGCCCAAGCCCAAGCCCTAGCCGCGATCCATGCGAGAGAGAGGGTGAGGGAGAGTTATTTTAGTTATTTTAATTGTTTTAATTATTTTAAATAATTTCCTAAACCCTAGACCTAGCCCCTACCCCCTTTCCTATTTAAATAAACCTAGGTTAAGTCATTTTTCGCACACAGCAAAACCCTAGCCGTCAAAATCACCCCCCAAAGCTTCGCACCCCCTGCAGCCGCAGCCGCCCGCACGACCGACAGATTGCCCCATTCCTCGGTCTGACCGAGGCCATCGCCCGCTCCGCACCCCGCTCCGCAACGTTGCAAGCTGCAACGTTGCAGCCCGCAGCCGCCCCACTGTGACTGACAAAATCGCCCGCTTTCGCCCGCTACGACCAAAGGCAGCCCCTGCTCCGCACCCCGCTCCGCTTCGCTGCAGCCACATCGCCTGACCGAGAGCGCTACTCGGTCTGACCGATCCGCTCCCCCGCTCCGCACCAAGCCCCGCCTCTGCAGCGTCCGACCGAGAGCTCCACAGTGTCCGACCGAAGATTTCCCTCGCAGCGGCCCGCTGTGACCGACCCCGCAGCTCCGCAGCGCTGCGACCCCTCCGTCCGCAGTGTCCGACCGATAGAACCCCATGCAGCGGCTGTGTCTGACCGAGCGACATTCGTCGCAACCCCGCATCCGTCGCAACGCTTGCCACCGTGGGCCCCCCAGTTCTCCAGAAGTGTTGTGGGTCCCCCATTGGCCCATAGCACTGTCGTGGGCCCCATTTTGGTGATCTTCTTCGTGGACTTGCTGACTACGACGTTACGAACGTCGTAGCCCTTCGTCGCCCGATCTTGCTTTGTAATCTCGTTCGCGATTCAGAGTTGACGACGAGGAATTTCTCGCCACTACTTCTATTATATTCCAGACTCCGGAAAAGGTTGGTTTCCCGAACTCGTAGCGCAACCCACCTGTAGCGAAAACTGAAAACCTAACTAAAATCGGCAACTTAACTCATTAATTTACTTTTTGCTCCCTTAAAACGATGTGGAATCGTAGGTCGACGAATGGACTTTTGACTGTGCATATAGGATATAATCGTCGGATAGGGCTGAACATTAAAATACGATTTTTGACGAATAGGATAGTCCCGATAACCTAGACATGAACCCTAATAGGAATTACTGAAAACGAGACCTGACACTGTCGACGTGACACTATTTCAGATGGACTTTCGCTGACGAGACGCTTGGATGAGACGCTCCAGGAGGACGACACACTCGCCACCGCAGGCAAGTGTATCCACTTGTACTTCTGGCCGTGCTTAGGCCTTAGTTTGTTAGAACTGTTAACTGTGAACAAAGAGAACCAGACGTGAAATGATAGCTTCCGAGACGCCCTTGACGGCTCAGACTTGACGACGAAGTCTGAGCCCAACAACAACAACTTTTGACATCGTAGGACTATCTTGTGTGTACGAGCATGTGGACACCCTAGAATAACCTTTCCTGTCTTATCACGTCCCGTCCCATCTTGCACAGTCCAGAGGGCAATAGGGCACTCTCCAAGTGATCCCTTGGCTTGTTACACAGCCCAGAGGGCAATAGGGCACTCTCCGAGTGATCCCTTGTCTTGTTACACAGCCCAGAGGGCAATAGGGCACTCTCTGAGTGATCCCTTATCGTGATACACAGCCCAGAGGGCAATAGGGCACTCGCCAAGCTAGAGCGAGTGATCCCTTGTCTTGTCTTGTCTTTTCATGTCTTGGGTTTGGGGTAGGGTTGAGCGTGCGCACGGTAAGAGGGTCTGATCCCCCTCGAACCGTAAGGCGTGAACCCTTTCGTGTCACACTTGTCTTGTCTTGTCCCGCCATGTCCCGATTTGTCTTGACACCTGTAGGCTAGTCCCGTAGTTGGTAGCATACGTAACGACTACTACTTGTCACGTTTTACTTTCCTGCTGCGTTACTTTCTTTTGTTCCCCTGTTATAACCTCAGCATGCTAATCAACCAGTAAACCGTTGTTAAATAGTTGATACACTTGCAGTTTGGTCTGACCCTTTTTGTAGACCTTACCTGACGTACAGTTCCTTCTTTTAGTGCTGTACGTCAGGTGTTGAGCCAGAGTACATCGACGAGGCAGACTTGTCAGCAGACGTGGAGCCGGAGGGTGCTGATCCAGAGTACGATCCAGAGAAGGACCAGAGTTAGAGGCCTCTCGACGCTGTTCCAGAGTTTCTGTTCTAGTTTAGTTGGGTGGGTAGCACCTTTTGTTTTCTTGACTAGGTTGGGTGCTTGCACCGGTAGTTTCCTTTTCTGCAGTTGTAGCCCTTCGGGCGTTTTAGACTCTCAGTACTTTGGATGATTATGTTTGGAATAAAATGAGATGCTCTTTCCTTTCAGTACTTTTATTGTTCCGTACTAACTTGCAGGGACCTGTTCCTTCGTTTTGGAATACCACAGACGCTTATTGGGTCTGAGCTCTCAGCTCCGGCCTAAGCGGGCCTTAGTCACGCTTCGCCTCCGTACTTTTGGGAAGCGGGACATGACATTTTGCACAAGCGAAAGTATAACACGTTGTTATATTCTAGTTTTCTTATTTCCAAGGAATTGGCGTCACAAAAAGATCATTCAAATCATGGGTATTGAAGTTGCTTAGTTTATTCACCATTTCTTTCTTTCTTTCTTTTTCTTTTTGACGACTTAGAATGATCCATATAGCGAGCTTTTAGTTAATGATTCCTAGGCCAGACAACCTTCGGACATTAGGCTTAGAAGAGCCCCTCGAACTTAATACTCGAATCATCTAAGTTTTATTCTCTTTTTTTTGAATGCACTCCCCATTCATCCATCTTTCGACGTGAATCTCTAATGCTTCCTGAGACACGAAGACCCGGCTAATCAATGAACTCAAGGGAACGATGCATATATTTTTTCACTTTTTTCATAAGTAACTCAACACCCATTCTTCGAACATAAACATTAATAACAAAGGCCAAATTCCTCTTCAACTTGAAGACTGTTCTAATAAATCGTGTATACTTAAGATTTTTCATCACCATAGCATGCATGAAATGAATTCAAACTATTTCGAGATATTAATCATGGAAATTGAAATTTTTCATGAATAGCATATTACCGAGTAATTCCATGGAGGAAAAAAATTAATTCAAGCCATAAACGATTTTTAGAGCTCAATCAATGCATAATCATCCGCATTTGTAGTATGTGAAGGAGTTTTAAATGATGAGAATGGTGGTTTATTCTTTTCTTTCGCCTTGTTTTTTAAAAAATCCTAAGGTCTCATACACTCCCCCCAACTAAAGATGGACATTGTCTTCAATGTCGAATGGGGTGCGAGTTTATTCAAAAGCAAGCATCCTAAAAAGCATATAAAAATCTACACTAATGGAAAGAACACACCATGGTCAAATGTCGGATCACAGATCTTTAATGGTGGAGGAAGTTGTTCAATTTACTCCTTGCACTCCTCGGTGAATATTCTTCCTCCATTAGCTAAATAGGACCTCAGCAACACAACTCCAAGCATCTCTATAGAGTGATTATGTATGTTTCCAATTTAGTCTAAAATCCTTCGCCACAAACATATTCCAAATATAGTCATCAAAGTACGTAAAATAAAGTAAAGCATGTTGATGACTACTTCCTGAATGATGTGCACTACTCTCGGTATGATGCTCAGTCATTGGGGAGAGTGATGAATGATTTTGGAAAAAAACTGGGGGAAAGAGTGGTTCGGTCTCCATAATGATAATCTCTGAACACATGTCCCTCGCTATTTTCTCCTCCTGTTCATCCAAAATTGCTAGCTCGTCCTCTCCTTTGCACACGCTTCCAACCATGTTAATGTTCTGATTTGTGCCTTCATCGTGACATGGCTCGCTCGATATACCTGAAATCGAAGATGAACTCATATTAGATTCTTGAAATTGAATTTCAAAAGAATTATTTTCTTCTAAACAAGTGGCAATTAGATTAAGATTTTCAATGGATTGCTGAATTTGCCGACTCCGAGCAAGGAAGTTCTCTTGGAATTGATGGGATGTAGCCTCCTGTGTCTGAATGAGCAAATAAACTTCCTCTTTCAAGGATTGCAATGGTACGTCTACGCTTTGCTCCCCTTGATCAAGGCATGAAGGCTCCGTTGAATCACCCTCTGAAGTCTCTTTAATGGTCTAATCATTCTCATGTAAGGACTCCATGTATTTCCACGCCTCTGTCGGCGTCATGACTCCCAAGAATTCCTGCAGCTGTGGTCGTAGTCCAAATAGGAAGGGCTCCATAAGCTCTTTCTTTGTGGACCCATGTTGCGGATAGCTCGATACTATGTCTGTGAACCTCCTCCAGGCTTGAAAGAAAGTTTTACAATCAGTCTGATTAAAACTAACGATCTTGAGCTTCTCCATCCTATATTTGTGTGCAACATTGTACTCTGCATCATACCAATTGTTTTTGCTATAGAAATTCATGTATTTCATTTTTTTTGAATTTTTTTAAAGAGAAAACAAAACAAAAAAGACTAATAAAAATCCTAAACTATAAGATAGAAGGATCTCACCAAATGTTCCTCCATACGAACTGAATTCATAGATCACAAGTACTGTTATCCCTGGCAACGGCGTCAAAAACTTGACTCGTCTCAAAATGTGTGAGCGCTACTCCCAAGTGCAGGAGATCGAACAAGTAATAATCCTGGTGAGTCTAGGTATCGTATCCACGGGACAACTGACCTGCAAAACCACGAATTTCAGTTTATAAAGGGTACTAAAACGATAATAACCAACCACCTATCAAGTATAGAGATAAGGTATCAAGAGTTTAAAATAATAAAAGAAAATCCTACGATAGTTACAATGAATTCGATATTGGGGTACTAATATGGAGAGTATGTGTTGGTTATGATTTCATTAGGGTATATGCAATCAATGATTACAAATATCTTTTCTTTAACTCAATGTTTCGTTCGGCTAGGGCACGAGAACATCGAAAAGTATGGCGATAGAGAGTATAAAACAGTGCCAAAAAGGTAATCACGTATAATGTCGATTTCATAAGGAAAATAAACACAAGTGCCCTCTAAGGTCACGATACATCCTCTCGTATCGCATCACGAATAAGTCCGCAAAGATCGTATTCAATTCAAGCATGCCCACGTCTCCGTATAACATACCCAAACAATATATATGTAGAAATCGACAAAATACGTGATTATACAATGCAAATAGGGCGAAAAGATATTGAAATCAATGATTACGACATCCTAACTACATCAACACCAACACAAATGAAGATTAATCACACATGAAGAGAATATATTCAGTATTCATAGACAAATACATCATCAAAACCTCAAAATACGGGAATAAAACTTCAATACAAGCCAAATACGCCAAATACAAGGCTAAAGATAGGAAAAATGTCACCAGTTCTCTCCATATAGCCCCAAATCTACTTCAGATGATAGATCTAGCCTCTGTCTCTAGGCCTCCAAATTTCATGGCAAAATACGGCTCCTAGAGCCCCAATACACCAAAATACACAACAAAAACCCTAGAATACCTTAAACACAAGTCATTGTGGGGTTTAAGTCGCTTATCGGGTTCAAACCCACTATCCATCAGTCGCCGCAAATGTAAGTCGTTCGATCGTTGCAGGATCTCCCCAGGAGCTGACGCGTGCCACTCCTTAACGGATCCGCTTTCACGCGCGCCCGCTCTGATCGAACATCCGACTTTGCTTTGGATTGCATCGCGGCTATTGGATCATGATCTCGCAGCTGTTAGGTGGCCACGTCGCCTGCTCCGTTCAAATTACGAATCCGGATCGGAGATCATCTCATCTGTCCGTTCAAGCGGTCAACCGATGAGATCGTGTCGCGTGGCTCCAGCGTTTGCTTGCGCTTAACTCGTTCTCCTCACGTGCGGGTCATTGGATCGTGATCCAACGGCTGCTAACTGGCCTTGTGACCCATCATCAGAATACGATGCGGGGAAAAGGCTGGTCGTTGGATCTCGATCCAACGCGCACGATTCTGTCTCATCGCCTAAGTCTCAGCGCCGTCTGATGCGGGCGGGAGTGCACAGATGGTCGCCACATGTCCTCAGATGGTGCGGAGCACGTACGGTTATAGCCGTATTTCATATTTTCAGCCGTATTTTGACTGTATTTCTCCATTTAAAGTGTATTCTGCATTCAAAAATTCATAGTAATTAGCACAGATCTCAGAAAAATACAAATAAATAGTCATTGGAATCGTGAGATCGAGATCTTACCATGAAAAATATAAAAATGTAGAAATACTCAATAAAATTCCTAGTTTGTTCAAAAATCAATGGTTTGCTCTAATAGATGATGATATACAAAATACGAACGTATTAGAAACCAATTAAGCATCATATACACATAAAATAGAGCTATATAAGGGGTTAATTAAGCAATATTCACCCGAATCAACCCTCCATCTCTTATACTCACGCAATACCTAAAAACCCAGTCGCCATCTCTTATACTCGTGCACCCCCATCTCCACGGCCACCCTACTCTGGCCAAGCCCGCCACCGGCCACCTTCGGCTGCCCCTCACCGCCGGCCACCCCCTTCTTGTCGTCGGCCCCTTAAAACAACCACCTCCTCCATAAACATAATCTGCCGCAACTTCCTCCTATCTCCCCCTATAGGCAGCAACTCTGGCCATCTTCCCCACCTTGCCGGCCACCTCGACAGCCCCACAAATGGTATGCCTCTCTCCTCCTCCTCCAAGCAATCTCCTTTCCATAAACTCCACGCAAGTCGCACAAACATCCCACCGTCAATTAAAAAACTGCACTTGCTCAAAACTGTCCTTTTCCTCTAAAAACCCACGGCTGGCCACTTTCTGCCGCCGGCCACCCCAACTACCACCCACTCGCCCCCTTGCTTTGGGCAACTCCCTAGGCCACAACTCCAGATCCACAACCCCACAAACCTCCGAAAACAACCACAAAAATTCTGTTTACCCATCAAAATCTGCCATTTCCCCTCCCTTGCTCGCTGCGCCGTTGTCGTGCACCCCCTAACCCCGATCCACATGGCTGTCCCCTAGGCCGCAAGACCCTTGCACGGCCTTCTTTTACCGTCGACGTTCGTGTTCCTCGCCGTTGTGCGCGCGTCGTGCTACCGTGGTCGCTAGCTGTCCATCGTACCCTTGCTCGTTGCTAGAATCCAACCCCTGATGTCGCTACCCAACGTCAGTGTAGCTCTCGCATCGTGTTAAGGTATACCTGAACTGTAGGAACCCCCACGCTTGCATGTTAATCAAGACTAAATTTTTTAATTTTAATTGCTTCGGTAACTCACTAATCAAGATTTAATAATTGAAACTGTAGGCTGGATTGGACTGAGCACATATGTAGATCTTGGACTTGTTGAACGGAGATCGCAGCGTGATTGTTTTCAGGCAAGTGAAATTTGCCAGTATTTGTGTAGGCCATATTTTAGGCCATTTTGTAAAATTGTATAAAAGAGACTGGGCGGTGAAATGATAGTCACCTAGACGACCATATTTGATCTATCTTGACAACAAAGCTAGATCCGACACCCATACTTGGTCTATCTTAACAACGAAGCTAGATCTGACTCCCTTGCTATGCTATCATTTTATACTGCATGTCACGTTTAATTTCAAATTAACTGTAAGCACTTTTTAATTGCTTAATACCATGTTCATGCATCTTGCCATGTCATTTCATGCATCAACTTTCTCTATCATGATTGTGTAGCACACGCTACTTTAAAATGTAAGTTGCGACGAGTAGGATTTTGACTCCTACATAATGATTGAGGCTAGGCACCTGCTTGTCGGGTACAACCCTATGCCAAAAATACTTCCGGGCTCGTGATCCAGAAGATGGGTGCCAGTCCATATACACGTGTAGGGGTAGGGTTAAACGGTCGCTTGAGCGTAGAAGTGTGGCCGTACAGCCACTTCAGCCAAAAGACGGAAACCCTATGCACGAAGTGAAAAGCTAGTGTTCGTGAATTCATGAAATAGTGTTTCGCAGTTTCTGCTACGACATGCATGCTTTGTTATCATCATGTTCATTTTAATTGTCGCATTCTTTAAATAATATGCCATGTCATCTCATTTTAACTGCTGCATTCATTGAATTATTATGCCATGTCATCTCACTTTAAATTGCTAAGTTGCATTCTTTATACTTTACGTTTCCTTGCACAAAAGTCTCCCTTTCCATTTTGGAGATTTTTGCTGATATGTGCCCTTTTCTCTTTGGGTGTCATATGTCTGGTTTTGAGCCTGATTTAGTTGCTGAGGACGACTAGTTGCTGACGTTCAGTTCGAGGATACCGGTACCACCCTAGTTCAGCTGGTGACTATCTCTTAGTTGGTATTTGTTTTTCCTAGTAGCTGTTGTTAGGTTGTTCGGTGCGTAGCACCATTACTTGTTATAGTTTCGGCCATGCTTGGCTTTCCTTTTCAGACTCTGTATTTATTTATGACTATCTCTTTATGTTTGGAATAAAATCTGTGGATGTTGAATGTTGGATAATTTTTATTGTCTATCCTTCTTTATTATTATTGTTGTTTCGTCGTAATGCAAAGAACCTGCTAATGGATTAAATTACCAGACGCTTATCAGACTGTAGCTTCACAGCTCCAAGTCTGAACGGACCTCTTCACGTCTCGCTTTCCATACTTGGGAAGCGGGGCGTGACAGGTTTTAGTGGTGGTCCATGCAGGTCATTGCGCCTGCAAAATATCGAAACAACAACAATAATTAAAAACATCCATTGAAACATTCGAAACATTCAAGTCATAAAATCTGAGTCTAATATGAAGATTTTTTCCTTGCCTTAGATGGTAGGAAGACTTGATAGACGTCCTAGTTTGTTAATCAGGCACATTCGTTAAGATTTAGTCGTACTCGTCTTAGGATACCCTGGTAGCCTCTCACCCGTCTCTGACCATATTAGATTTCTAGAGTTTTTCCTTTAGTCGTTCGTTTGGGTCCATCAATTTCGAGCCCAGCAGAACGTAATCTTGATTCTCTTAGGACCCTTCCTTAAGATCTCTATTACAGTCTAGTTCATTAGAAAGTCTTAGTGCTAAGTTCTCCTGATCTTTAGTCGGCCTAGTAATTAGAACCCCTGATTTCTATCTTTTTCCCAATCATTACCTTTTGAGCGATGACTATAGAATCCCATCGTAGCAGATTCACTAAGTTCTCTCAATCGTGCGTTTTGAATATTTGATTCACTTCCTTGCTTCCAATTCACGTGTTTCTTTCTTGTTGTGTATCATTAATCGATGAATTTTTCCATTACCATCCTAATCCTTCGAGAAGTATTTTCAATATTATTAATTTTAAATTTCTCCCCCAGTTTAAAGTCTTTGAAAACAGTTAGCATGAGCTTAGATTTCCTACCCACAGTTGATTTAAATACATCGTAGAATTTCGAAGCTTTTGCCGAAATCTTTAAATTACTACCGTATAATATTTTCTAACCTATATCTCTAATACTCGTGTGAATGTTTTATTTCCTTCGTATAATGATTTTTTTCGATAATCAAATATACCATTTCTTCACTTACTATGTATATTACTCAAAGTTATTTCAAACAACTTATTTTACCTACTCCTAAATATTTTTCTACGCAAAAGAGAACTCCAACTTTTCAAGTATGACCGTTTTTATATTCTTCCTATTTTAACTTATATCATTTACACACTATTTTCCTGTATCCTATAAGGGTATTATTACATCTTTCTTTCCATACCTAAACATTCACAATTATATCTCTGTTTCATTTAACCAAGCCATCTCATTATACTCGCCTTATCTGAACCTGTTCATTCCGATCTTGTTTCGTTACGCTTTTGGTTTCGTTCCCCTTTCTATTGCTTAGTCATCCTATTAATGCTTGCCGTTACCTATGTCAACCTTAGTCTAGTAGTGGGCCCATTGGTTTTATTGTGATGTCATTGCGGTGCATGTATATATGTAGAGTGTGTGGACCTATGCGTGTGACCCATGCGTACCACTCATGTATGAGTATGCTACCTTTAGTATATTAATGATTGTCTCTTGTGTTGTATATGTATACTCGGTATTATTCGTGATATATGTATGAAGTTGTATGAATGATAGTATTTATATATGTGTGGATAGCTATACCACTTTTGGGATGTCTGTGTATATTAGAATTAGTGTTAGAATATCTACTAGTGGTGTATGTGGTTTGAAGGTACTTGTAAATGCTTGAAATAGTGTACTAGTAAGTCATGTGCATGTTAGGTGTAATAATAATAGGTGTACTTATAGTTAAGTGTGTAGGCCTATTATATGATCTATATGTTAGTACGTATGAGCGTGTGCTCGTACGTAGATATGTATGTGCTTAGCCTTGAGTAGATATGTGCTTACTATATGAATATGTGTGATATACGTATGGTAATAGGGTTATAATTTTGTTTGGTATTACTTGCCTTTACGGGATGTTGTGTGTGTGTGTGCGTGTATACCATGAGGTATACACGATTATTGTATGTCTTAACTATGTATGGATAGGTATATGTAGTAGTATACTAGTTATATGTAAATGGCTATGTGTGAATATATTATATTGTATTTTGATTGTATACGTGTACTGATGTTTGTAATATTATTATAGTATGTAAAGTGATTGCATTATGAGGGCGTTACTTGACTAAATATAAAGTGTGATTGATATTATGGTATGTATGTGGTTACGTTGGTGTGTCTATATATATATATATATATAGGTTGACTATTCTCCAAAAAAAAATATATAGGTTGACTAGGGTCCATTCGGATGGATCAAACATGCGGATCCATCCAAGTGGAATTTAAATTTAGACAATGTAAATAGAAAATCCGACCGTTGGATGTCATCTAACATGTTTAAACTAGCTCCAAACAAAATTTCAACTAATTTGGACATGTTTTGCCCATGCATCAAGTGGTTACAAAGTCGATGTTTTTGAATAGTTATAAAATCGGCTAATTTTGCAACCACTTGATGCATGGGAAAAACATGTCCAAATTAGTTGAAATTTTGTTTGGAGGTAGTTTAGACATGTTAGATGACATCCAACGGTCGGATTTTCTATTTACATTGTCTAACTTTAAATTCCACTTGGATGGATCCGCATGTTTGATCCATCCGAATGGACCCTAGTCAACATATATATATATATATATATATATATATATATATATATATATATATATATATATATATATATATATATATATATATATATATATATATATATATATTGGAGTGGTGTGTTGGTATAAGTATAAATATCGTGTTATGTATATAGAGTATTCTGGTATGGGTTTTGAGTCTCACTCAAGGTTGAGTGGGTATACTCTAAATATATTATTACATATGTCTGTGGCTTGCGTATAGTGTTATGAACATAGTAATGGATGATGTGTGTATAGTGATATGTTTAGCTGTGCATGGTTACGTTACGCACATGGTGTTGGATCTGGATCCTAGCCTAGAGGGGGGGGGGGGGGTGAATATGCTTATAAAAATAATTCGTGCAACCCACAAATAAGCACACGCAGTTATAGGAGCAGCAGGGTAAATAAAACACAGACACAGAGTACACAGCAGATTTACCCTGGTTCGGTCGTCCCAACGACCTACTCCAGCCTCCAAAGCAGAACTAGTATTGAATAGCGCAATAGGTACAAAACCACAAGTTAGAGCACGCTCAGAGCACCCTCTACGTCTCTACACTCGCCAGGCTCTCAGTACCCCACACACTGTGTTTTCTCTCACTATCAATCCTAGTAACGCTTTCTACCAGCTAGTCCCAAACTAGCTGGGTCCCTCTTGTCTAGTCCCAACTAGACAAGTCCCAAAATTGTCACACAAAATATGGTAAAGTTTCCCCTACGAGGATCTAACACAACAACTACACAAAATAATAATAAATAGAGTTTAGGAATCTCAGTTTGTGTAGCGGCGATGTCCTCGTCAGTCAGCGCGGGTCAGATCTGAATCTGACGTGATGTAGTAGTCTCTCGGCAACGGCAACTCAAGTTACCGTCTCCCCTTGGTAGATGTTTGCTGCACTTGGTGCTTAGCTTGGCAACTTGCTCCTCCTTGAAAAACTCCTTGAATGATCCCTCAAGTCACGGCCTTGTACCTCTTCAAAATTGCGGCTATGTTCTTCAATGTTTTGTTCGACCAGCCTCACAAATTTTTGCACATGGGTTTGAAAAGCTCAGCACATGCAAATATTTCGGCACCCTCTCTAAACATTTGTGCGTGCCCCCTTTGTTTTCGGCAGGCACCAGCAAGGTTCCCTTGTTGGATGCTTTCTATAGTACCTGTAACAACAATTTTAATGAAGCAACAATGATTTCGGCTTATTGGTCAAAGATTGCGACTGCACCAAGGGATTTCAATGTTGCGGCATGCTAGTAAATGCAAGGGACTTGCATTCAAACTTTGCGGCTGTTGATGAGCTCCAAAAAAAAAACTTGCTGCTGCCCCTGCCTTTTTGATTGGTCTCAAAAGAAAATGCACATGAGAGTTGTGCGGTGCAAGGATATATTGATTGGAGAGTTTGGACAAAACCGAGTTCTCTTTCTTTTCAATAATTTCAGAAGCCTCAAAAGGTACAGAGCTTTCAACAATTACGGCTTGGAGATCTTTGTTACGCACGGCACAGGCTCTCCCTGTTATATTATTTCTGTCTTTTGATTCCACTTGCAAAAGAAACAAAAGCAATTAAAACACTTAGTGGCCTTTTTAAAAATCGCATGCATTCATGATGGGAATCAATACAAAATTGCATGCATTGGAACTAATTAAAAGAATCAAAAAGATCCACTTCCCTTTAATGTTTGTTCGGCCCTGTGCTTTTTGGGGGATGGGGCACCAAACAAAAATGATAGCCTAACAAAAAAACTCGGCCACCAATCAAAACCAATAACAATGATGCGGCACCAAATAAAAATGCAGCACTTGGGAGCTTGCTCTTCTTATAATTTTCGTTGGCCTGCAAATGAACAAGCAAGATTAGTTAATTAAAAAATTAAACAAAGTTGAGAAAACCAAGTCACGGCCTGAAAAAAATCATTCCGTGTGTTTTTAGCCGCGTGCTTCTTCAACCCTAGGAGATGGGTTTTTATAGGGAGATGCTAGGGTGATGCAGTTGTGGGGAATCCTATTTTGAATAGGAGGTGGAGATTTGATTCTATCACTTTGCACCACAAATAAAAGATTTGATTTGATCAAATTGGGATTTGATAGTAATTCAAATTGAATATGAAATTGAAATTAATCTCTAATTGATTTGACCACATCCCAAATAGATTCCATCTTTCTCCACATTGACCAAGTCAAATCTTCTTTGTGCACAGACACTCCCTCTCTCCCAATATGCTATACGAATAGCAATTCCGCCAAAAGGTGAAAATATATTGTTTCGCCAATCCTGAAACACACTAGCACACACATTAGATATCACGACACGTTTGTCATCATCAAACAAAGAGATCCTAGATCGTTGCGTCCAACAATCTCCCCCTTTTGGTGATGACAAACCCGTAAAAGATTTGAGCAATAAGTATGGGTGTGTCAAGTGTGTTGAAGGGTGTAATGATATATGATGTATGGATGAGTCATTCAAACATTACAAAGCATGCACACCAATTAGGAAATATAAAAGCATGCTCCCCCTTCTCTCAAGATCCCCCTTCAACATTTATTCAAGTATTTTTCTCAAGCTCCTCCTTCAACAAATAGTAACATTAAATCCAAATCTTTTCTTTCTCCCCCTTTGTAATCACCAAAAGTGAATTAATGAAGTCACAAAAATATTCCATGCAAAACTAAACCATTATTAAAAGTAGCGTGCAATTTGCATGAGTTTTCCAAAAGTAGACAATCCAAGCTCATAGAATTTCATAACAAGACTTCTCCACCTTTGTGTAAGTGTAGTGATATAGATAATAAAGTACATGAGGAGATTCAATTTCAGAAAATCAACCAAATTAATCCACATTTTCCAATTTTCATGAATATCACTAGGATTGATTTTTCCCACCTCATCAAAGATGAGTTCAAGTTACCGAACCCCGAAACATGGCCTAAAAGGACTTTTAAATGCGGGGTGGCATTGCTTGACGAGTTAATATACACCAACGCTAGTGATTACCCATGTAGCACAAGTTGGATACTCGTGGGTTGTGTATTAGCCATGAAGTGTATCCATTTTTCATACGGAGCAATTTTCATATATATTTTTATTTGCAATTCTTTTGTGCTCAATTTTTATTTATGGCTAAACACTTCATATCCTTTAGAAAATTTTAGAAATTAATCATTCCTACATTCACTTTCTATTATTCTTCAAAAGAATCTCCAAAAGTACTAAAAAGTCAAATATCGTGAAAGTGCAAATATAGATGTAGAAGTCAAGTTTAAAACTTATGAGACATGTCGTGGCTACTAAAAAGAATAACATCATGTTCATGTAGCTACAACAATAATGAATTGACTTCTACAAGGGATAGATTGATCATTCATACAATACCACTTAAGAGATTCATAAGAGGATAATCAATAAGCACAATTTTTTTGGTTTTTCATTTTTTTTTCAGAAATAAAAACATTTAAAAAATCATGCCTGTAAGCACGCAAATCAAAATAAGACAAGCACACAAACAAATCTATGAAGGTATGCAATGAAATGCAAAGAGGGGTAAAAATTATACCTTCTCGTCGCTTTTTGACGAAGGAGCTAAAAGAATGAGACAATGAATTTAACGCTCCTCGCCAAAACTCCATCACACCTACATGAAAGGTGTTAAGTGTGACCTTGGAATCCAACAAGGTCCACTAGTGTTAGCCAAAATGTCACGCCCACTTCCCAAAAACATGGAGGTGAAGCGTGAGAAGGTCCGCTCAGACTTGAAGCTGCAAAGCTGCAAGTTCGATAAGCGTCAATCATCTTTAAACTGCAGGTCCTTACAGCGCGAAACGAAACAAAGATAATAATAAGGAAAGGAGACAAAAGAGATATCTCAGAATATCCATAATAATAAATTTCAACATCGCAGAAAAGCCACCAGGCTAAAAGAAAAGAGTCTAAAAGAGGCCCCAGCATGGCCAACAAAAGTACAAAGTACGAAAACAGAGTAATAGTGCTACGCACCGACAACTAACAGCAACCTAAAGCAAAAGTAACTCCAAATCAGTCTCTACGACTGGTCACCGGTGTTCACCAACTCCTCGTCAAAAGTAGGCTCTGGCTCAACGTCAGCAAACACCTCGTCCTCAGCTACGGTCTTTGGCTCAGGGTCTAACATGTGACACCCAAAAGAGCAAGGGGCACATGTCAGCAAGTCTACAAGAGACTTGTGCAAGGAAACTGAAAGTGAAGGTAAGCAACCTAGCAGTTCTAGCATGAACGCAATGACATGGCAGTTAAAGTATGAGTGCAACAAGTAAAGTAAAGTAAAGTACGTGCATGGCATGGATGTCAAGTTTTACAAGTAACACTCACTAGTACGAGACAAGTAAAGTAAGCACCTCGTGCACATAGATTCCGCCTTTTGGCTAGAGTGGCTGCGCGTGCCAACTCCTAAGCTCAAGTGATCGTTTATCCCTACCCCTCCACGTGTATCGAGCCAGGGCCTTACCCCCGAACGGGAATTCTCGCTTCTGGAACACGAGCCAGGAAGTGTTTTATCTTGGTGGCAGAGGGGTGCACCTAGCCAGACAAGGAAGTACAAGTAAAGTATTGTAGCGTGTGCTACGAATGCGACATTCAATGCATGGATGACATGACATGGCAAGTAGTAAAGCGTATAGGTAAGGAAAGTAAACATGACAGTTTAGTATGCATGATCAAAAAGTTAAAGAGTTGGATCTAGCTTCGTTGTCAAGCTAGATCAATTTATGTGACGGATCTAGTTTCGTTGTCAAACTAGATCAAGTAGGCGTCTAGCCAGCTATCATTTCACTGACTAGTCTCTTTTACGCTAAAAACAATGAAGTGGCCTAAAAACATGTCCCTACACAAGAGTTGGCAAGTTTCACTTGCCAGCAAGTACAACGTCTGAGCACACCGACCAACGAGTCCAAAGTCACAATTATCCTACGTGCACAAGTCCACCGGCCTACATCCGTTTTATTAATCTTGATTAGTGAATTCTAAAACATTTAAAATACTTTAAAAACATTGATTTTAGTCTTGATTAACATGCAATGGGTTGGGGGTCCTAGGGGTGCAAAGAGTTACCTCAACACGACGCGAAAGCTACACTGGCGTCGGGTAGCGACGCCAGGGGTTGGAATAATAATATCGCGCTCCAAGTCCTGATTCCAATATAGATTCCTCCTTGGAAATTTCAGAGCAGCAACCGGAGCGACGATTCCAGATTCCAAAGCTAGCACGTGCGACGACGGGCTACGACGTGTCGTAACGTCATACACGGCAAATCGTCGGAGAGAACACACCTAGGTGGGGCCCACAGTAGTCCTAGGGACCAATAGGGGACCCACAATACCTCTGGAGAACTTGGGGGCCCACGGTGGTAAGTGGTGCGAAGGGTGCGGGGTTGCGACGTTTGCTCTCGGTCGGACACAGCCAAATGCGGGGGAACGGCTCGGTCAGACACAGGGGAACGGGCTTGCACAGCGCAGCGGGTCGGTGTGGGGTCGGGGCTCTCGGTCGGTCCGTGGCAGGCCGTCGGTCGGGCGCCTTAGATGCGGGAGTTCGGGCGCTGCAACGTTGCAACTGTTGCAACGTTGCGGGCTTCGGTCGGTGCGGGCGATCGGCTCGGTCAGACACGGCGCTGAGCGGGGGAACGAAGCGGGGGTCGGTGCGGTGCGAAGATGCGGGCGTGAGCGGGTCAAGCTCTCGGTCAGACCGAGGGCTCCTCTCGGTCGGTGCAGGAGAACGGAGCGGAGCGGTGCAGCGGTTGCGGTGCGGGGGCGGCTAGCGGTCTGAGCGGGGGAACGGGCCTTGTTTCTTCGGTCGTGCGGGGAGATGGCTGTCGCAACGTTGCGACGATTCGTCGCAACGTCAAATTTGGGTTTTGAAAGCGGCTAGGGTTATTTTCTTGCGAAAATAGGTCTTCTTAGAGGTTGTTTATATAATGTAGATGTGTTGACTAGGTCTAGGGCTAATCCTAATGGGATTAGGAATTTAAAAATATTTAAAATTTGAATTTCACCTTCTCCAACTCACCCAAGGCTTGGGTGCGGCCCAAATGAGCTGGAAATTGGCTCAAAAATTATTTAAAATGTTTTAAACTCAAATAAATTTTCTTTGGCCGAAATTAATTTAAAACCTAGCTTTTAAAAATATTTTAAACCTTGCTAAAAATATAAAGTAGGTCAAATGAACTCCAAAAATTATAAAATAAATATCGTGGTGATTGTGATGACGAAAGAAAGCTAACTAAGAAGACGGATCTCAATTTCGACGTCGGACGACGAAACTAAAAATAGTAATGTCTCCCATCAAAAGTGAAAATCATGACGTCTCATCGAGTAAGATTAGATTGTGGGAAAACGACTCGAGAAATGTCGTTCCAAGATAGTACCACAATTTAATACTCTCAGAGACGTTCACAATGGCATATCACATCAAAGTGTTCACAAACAAACAAAGTCTAAAATAAACACGTGCACGGCCAAAAGCACGTGCACGAACAAAGTACAACGAAAACAGACCGTTACATCCTCCCCACCATAGAAATGATTCCGTCCTCGGAATTAACATCAAGCACTGCTCAGGAAAAGGTGCGGGAAACGCTCTCTCATCTCATCCTCACGTTCCCAAGTAGACTCACCAGGGGTACCGTGACGCCACTGCACTCGAACCAAGTCGACGGTCTTATTCCTCTGCTGCTTCTGTCGACGATTCAGAATCTCAACAGGCTACTGATCATAAGATAGATCCGGACGAACCGTAATCTCCGAGAAATCCACAGCATGGGATGGATCACTAATGTATCGACGTAACTGAGATACGTGAAATACGTCGTGAACTCCCTCCAGCGATGGCGGTAACGCCAAGCGATAAGCCACAGCTCCAACTCTCTCCAGAACATCGAGCGGTCCAATGAACCTCGGACTCAGCTTGCCTCTCTTCCCAGATCGAATAACTCCGCGGTTCGGAGAAATCTTCAGGAAGACATAATCGCCAGGCTGAAACTCCAAAGGCCTCCGTTTAGCATCTGCCCAATGCTTGAAACGGTCATGCGCAATCCTCAGCTTCTCCCGGATGTTCCTTACAACATCCACGGCCTCCATAATTATCTCTGGTCCTAACAGCTCTCGATCTCCAACGTCATCCCAACTCAGTGGCGATCGACATTTCTTTCCATATAGCGCGACGAAAGGCGCCATTCCAATACTCGCCTGGTAGCTGTTATTGTAGGCAAACTCAACGTGATGGAGATGATCCTCCCAAGATCCCTTAAAGTCCAACATGCACGCTCTCAGCATGTCCTCCAAAATCTGAATCGTCCTCTCGGACTGGCCATCCGTCTGCGGGTGGTACGCCGTGCTGAAACTCAGACTCGTACCCAAGCTCTTCTACAGACTCTGCCAAAACTGAGATGTGAATCTCATGTCTCTGTCCGACACGATACTCACGGGGACTCCGTGAAGTCGTACAATCTCCTGTACGATTCACGTTACATCACTATCTAAACTAGGAAAAGGGAAATAGAAACGAAGTGTAAAAGAATTTACCTCCATATATCTCCTCGCTAGCGTCTCAGTAGACTGTCCTACTCGAAAGGGAATAAAGTGCACAGATTTGGTCAATCGGTCTACGATCACCCAAATCGCGTCATTCTACTTCGGACTCCGAGGTAGTCCAGTCACGAAAATCCATAGTGATGTGCTGCCACTTCCATTCCGGAATCGAAAGCGGTTGTAGCAACCCTGCCGTACGCTGATACTCCACCTTTACATGTTGGAAAACCAAACACTTGACTACACTCCGAGCCACACTCCTCTTCATACCATGCCACCAAAAGTTCAGGCGAAGATCCTTGTACATCTTGATGCCACCAGGATGCACAGAATACGGCGAACTGTGTGCCTCCACCAATAATTCCTCTCTGATGTCTCCAGCTGGCACACACAACCTGGCTCCAAATCTCAACGAACCATCCTCATGTATCAAAAAGTCAGTTCGCAGACTGGCTTCCACCTGCTCGCGAATCTTCACTAGCTTAGCATCTCCAGCCGGTCCAGCCTTGATCCTATCCACGATCGTCGACTGTATCTGCATGCTCATCAACGAAGAAGTCTCTCCGGAAAGAATAATCTCGATACCAGTCTCGCAAAAATCCTGCTGCAATCTCCACTGCGAGGTCAACATCATCACCGCTGGAAGTCTGCTCAGCGCATCCGGAACCACATTCACCTTGCCAGGGTGATACTGCAAGTCGATCTCATAGTCTGCCATGAGCTCCAACCATCGACGCGGTCGCATGTTGAGCTCCTTCTGCGTAAATATACACTTCAAGCTTTTGTGATCGGTGAAGATCTTCACCTTCTCACTCAACAGGAAGTGCCTCCAAATCTTCAGCGCAAACACGACAACGGCCAACTCCAAATCATGTGTCGGGTAGTTCTTCTCATGAGCCTTAAGCTGACGAGAAGCATACGCAACCACATGCCCATGCTGATGCAACACACATCCAAGACCTTTGCCAGAAGCGTCGCAAAAGATCTTGAATCCTCCACTCCGATTAGGCACAGCAAGTACAGGGGCAGTCGTCAATCTCTCCTTCAGAATACCAAAAGCCTTCTCGCAATCATCAGACCAAACATATGGCACATCCTTCCACGTCAGTCTGGTCATTGGCTCAGTAATCCGGGAAAAGTCCTTAATGAAACGCCGATAATAACCTGCAAGCCCAAGGAAACTCCGGATCTCGGACGCTGATTGCGGAACATGCCACTCTCTGATAGCCATAATCTTCTCGGGATCCACTGAAATTCCATCGCCTGACACCACATGCCCGAGAAAAGCAACTCTATCTAGCCAAAACTCGCACTTGGAATACTTAGCATACAATCGATGCTTCCTCAAAATCTCCAATACTGTCCTCAAGTGCGATGCGTGCTCTTCCTCCGACTTTGAATAGATCAGAATGTCGTCAATAAAGATGACGACGAACTTGTCTAGAAAGTCGTAGAAGATCAGATTCATCAGGTTCATAAAAACTGCGGGCGCATTGGTCACACCGAAAGGCATGACCACGAGCTCGTAGTGGCCATACTTCGTCCTGAACGCTGTCTTTGGGATGTCCTCCTTCTTCACCTTAAGCTGATGGTAACCACCCCTCAAATCCAACTTAGAGAACACCCTCGATCCTCCGAGCTGATCAAAGATGTCATCTATACGAGGCAAGGGATATCGATCCCTGACGATGACGGCATTCAGCTCCGGTAATCTACGCACATGCAATACGAACCATCCTTCTTCTTCCGACAATCGATCGTAGCATAAAACTCGCAACCCAAACTTATACCTAGCACTGCATCATGGTTGATGATGTCGTGGATAATAAAATCAGCGTAAAGCTCATGTCCACAGACCACCAAAAGGAAATAATTGCAACCACGATGCACCGAGATCACGTCATTTCCTGTAACTATGTTCCAACTCTTGGGGAGAGGGGAAGTCGTCAAGGAAAGCTCCTCCACGAAGCTCTAGGATATACACACATCGATGCACCAGAGTCAAAGAGGACTCGTGCAGGAAACGTGCAAACCAAAATCACACCTATCAACCAATCTAACAATCAAACCCTATTCTAACAAACAATCATATGCAAGCAATCAAGCATGGCTAACAATCAAAACTATCTAAGGAAGGAAACTACTAGGTTAAGAGTTACCTGTGATAACCTCATCCACAGTCTCGCTCTCCACTGCCGTCATCAGATAAGCCTGCCCCCTCGACTGCATGGCCTGCTGAAAAGCTTGCTTCTGCGGAGCGAGGGCTGGTCCATGACTTGTAGATACAGGTGCTCTCTGCTGTAACGGCTGTGCTGCAATTGGTTCCTTCCAAGGCTGCTTAGACTTCGGGCACTCCTTCATTGTATGAGTAGGATCTCCATAAATCAGGCACTGGCCCAGCTTCCTCCTGCACTGTTCCTTCTTATGACCAATCTTGCTACAATGATAGCACACCTTCCGACTTGGCCCAGTTACTGGTGCTTCCTGCTGCGGAATTCCATCCGATGCTTTCCGCAGTTGATTTGCATGCCGACAATCCTTCGCTGAATGAGTAGCAGCACCACAAATCAAGCACCAGCCATGAAATCTTCTGCACTCCTCTTTGACGTGCCTGGTATTGCCACAGAAATAGCAAGTCTTCAGAGTAGGTCCACCACCAACTCGGGTCTGTCGTCTTCTCGCCATCTAACGACATAGAAAACGAACAAAATTTAGACTCAATAGCTTAATGACTTAGATGTTGCAATTTATTTAATGGACATTCCGTTATTATCGTTGTTTTGTTAGTTCGCAATTGCAAGATTTGACCTGCATGGGCCACCAACAAAACCTGTCACGCCCTACTTCCCAAAAATGTGGAGACGAAGCGTGAGAAGGTCCGCTCAGACTTGAAGCTGCAAAGCTGCAAGTCCGATAAGCGTCAATCAACTTTAAACTGCAGGTCCTTGCAGCGTGAAACGAAACAAAGATAATAATAAGGAAAGGAGACAAAAGAGATATCTCAGAATATCCATAATAATAAATTTCAACATCGCAGAAAAGCCACCAGGCTAAAAGAAAAGAGTCTAAAAGAGGCCCCAGAATGGCCAACAAAAGTACAAAGTATGAAAACAGAGTAATGGTGATACGCACTGACAACTAACAACAACCTAAAGCAAAAGTAACTCCAAATCAGTCTCTACGACTGGTCTTCGGTGTCCACCAACTCCTCGTCAAAAGTAGGCTCTGGCTCAACGTCAGCAAACACCTCGTCCTCAGCTACGGTCTCTGGCTCAGGGTCTAACATGTGACACCCAAAAGAGCAAGGGGCACATGTCAGCAAGTCTACAAGAGACTTGTGCAAGGAAACTGAAAGTGAAGGTAAGCAACCTAGCAGTTCTAGCATGAATGCAATGACATGGCAGTTAAAGTATGAGTGCAACAAGTAAAGTAAAGTAAAGTACGTGCATGGCATGGATGTCAAGTTTTACAAGTAACACTCACTAGTACGAGACAAGTAAAGTAAGCACCTCGTGCACAGAGATTCCGCCTTTTGGCTAGAGTGGCTGCGCGGGCCAACTCCTAAGCTCAAGTGATCGTTTATCCCTACCCCTCCACGTGTATCGAGCCAGGGCCTTACCCCCGAACGGGAATGCTCGCTTCTGGAACATGAGCCAGGAAGTGTTTTATCTTGGTGGCAGAGGGGTGCACCTAGCCAGACAAGGAAGTACAAGTACAAGTATTGTAGCGTGTGCTACGAATGCGACATTCAATGCATGGATGACATGACATGGCAAGTAGTAAAGCATACAGGTAAGGAAAGTAAACGTGACAGTTTAGTATGCATGATCAACAAGTTAAAGAGTTGGATCTAGCTTCGTTGTCAAGCTAGATCAATTTAGGTGACGGATCTAGTTTCGTTGTCAAACTAGATCAAGTAGGCGTCTAGCCAGCTATCATTTTACTGCCTAGTCTCTTTTACGCTAAAAACAATGAAGTGGCCTAAAAACATGTCCCTACACAAGAGTTGGCAAGTTTCACTTGCCTGCAAGTACAACGTCTGAGCACACCGACCAACGAGTCCAAAGTCACAATTATCCTACGTGCACAAGTCCACCGGCCTACATCCATTTTATTAATCTTGATTAGTGAATTCTAAAACATTTAAAATACTTTAAAAACATTGATTTTAGTCTTGATTAACATGCAATGGGTTGGGGGTCCTAGGGGTGCAAAGCGTTACCTCAACACGACGCGAAAGCTACACTGGCGTCGGGTAGCGACGCCAGGGGTTGGAATAATATTATCGCACTCCAAGCCCTGATTCCAATATAGATTCCTCACTGGAAATTTCAGAGCAGCAACCGGAGCAACGATTCCAGATTCCAAAGCTAGCACGTGCGACGACGGGCTACGACGTGTCGCAACATCGTACACGGCAAATCGTCGGAGAGGACACACCTAGGTGGGGCCCACAGTAGTCCTAGGGACCAATAGGGGACCCACAATACCTCTGGAGAACTTGGGGGGCCCACGGTGGCAAGTGGTGCGACGGGTGTGGGGTTGCAACGTTTGCTCTCGGTCGGACACAGCCAAATGCGGGGGAACGGCTCGGTCAGACACAGGGGAACGGGCTTGCACAGCGCATCGGGTCGGTGCGGGGTCGGGGCTCTCGGTCGGTGCGGGGCAGGCCGTCGGTCGGTCGCCTTGGATGCGGGAGTTCGGGCGCTGCAACGTTGCAACCGTTGCAATGTTGCGGGCTTCGGTCGGTGCGGGCGATTGGCTCGGTCAGACACGGCGCTGAGCGGGGGAACGAAGCGGGGGTCGGTGCGGTGCGGAGATGCGGGCGTGAGCGGGCCAAGCTCTCGGTCAGACCGAGGGCTCCTCTCGGTCGGTGCAGGAGAACGGAGTGGAGCGGTGCAGCGGCTGTGGTGCGGGGGCAGATAGCGGTTTGAGCGGGGGAACGGGCCTTGTTTCTTCGGTCGTACGAGGAGATGGCTGTCGCAACGTTGCGACGATTCGTCGCAACGTCAAATTTGGGTTTTAGAAGCGGCTAGGGTTATTTTCTTGCGAAAATAGGTCTTCCTAGAGGTTGTTTATATAGTGTAGATGGGTTGACTAGGTCTAGGGCTAATCCTAATGGGATTATGAATTTAAAAATATTTAAAATTTGAATTTCACCTTCTCCAACTCACCCAAGGCTTGGGTGCGGCCCAAATGAGCTGGAAATTTGCTCAAAAATTATTTAAAACGTTTTAAACTCAAATAAATTTTCTTTGGCCGAAATTAATTTAAAACCTAGATTTTAAAAATATTTTAAACCTTGCTAAAAAAATAGAGTAGGTCAAACGAACTCCAAAAATTATAAAATAAATATCGTGGTGATCGTGATGACGAAAGAAAGCTAACTAAGAAGACGGATCTCAATTTTGACGTCGGACGACGAAACTAAAAATAGAAACGTCTCCCGTCAAAAGTGAAAATCGCGACGTCTCATCGAGTAAGATTTGATTGTGGGAAAACGACTCGAAAAATGTCGTTCCAAGATAGTGCCACAATTTAATACTCTCAGAGAAGTTCACAACGGCATATCACATCAAAGTGTTCACAAACAAACAAAGTCTAAAATAAACACGTCCACGGCTAAAAGCACGTGCACGAACAAAGTACAACTAAAACAGACCGTTACACAATATAGTTTTAGGAACCCACACTTGTTTAAACTTGATATTTGTGTTCCTAAATTTACAATAATATGAAGTGTGGCCTACACTATCACAAGTAAAGCACTTTGCATATTTGTTCTTTGCAATAGAGGGTGCATTGTGGAATTTCTTGAATTTTGGCTTTTCGTCATTTTTCAAACCAAATCCAAGTCCTCTTCTATTATTGCGATATAATTGATTCTCTAAAATATTATCCAACGATTGTTTTCCTATAGAGAATTTTTTAATGGTCAATTCAAGATTAGAGACTTTAGATTTTAACAATTTATTTTCTTCCACAAGCAATGTGCATTTACTTATAAAATCTCTCTTGGTTTCCTCTTCCTTCTTTTCAAATTCAATCATTTTCCTTTTAAAATCATTATCCAACATGCAAAATTTATCATTAAGCTCTCTAATCACATAGTCTTTTTTAGTTTCGAGCTTAATCAAATCAAGTTTAAGCATGCTAATATTATTCATCAAGGAAGGGCAAGAGAGACAAGGTGCTTCATCATTAAAACTGGACTTTTCCTTTTTCAAAGTGTCAATAGTAGAGTCACGAGCAACAATATCAATTTTGAGTTTTTCAATCTCTTTAGACATTTCATATTCAGATTGTTGCATTTCAAAGTTCTCATTTTGATAATCATTTATAGTGGATTCAAGCTCTACTATTTTATCTTGCATTTCTTTACAAAGAGTAAGGAGTTCAGTTTTATTACCAGAAATTACCTCATCGTGTACTCCCATCAATGCCATGCATGAGTGGGCTTCGTGTTCCTCCTCCTCACTCCCAGCTTTGCTATCCATATCCCAAGTTAGCACCTTGGATTTTCCCTTTTCTTTAGCTACCTGAGCTGTCTCATGTGGGCAATCCCTCATTCGATGTCCTCTTTTCTTGCATTTAAAACAAGTCATTCTATTAGTAGCATTCTGATCATAAGTTTTCTTAGAAGACTGAAAAAAGTTAGAGCGATTAAACCTGGGTGCCATTTCTGTTCTTCCTTGCTTGGTCTGGACATATTTTCTGAAATTTCTGACCATTAGCGCTATGTCATCATCATCATCTTCGCTTTCGTCAGCTTTCAGAGCAAGTGGCTTTATAGCTTTCTCCTTCTCTTCAGGTTTCTCCCTTTTATCCACGTTTTGCAATTCAAGCTCGTGGGACATTAGATTACCTATCAAGTCCTCCACCCTCATCTGTGACAGATCTTTCGCTTCTTGGATGGCAGTGACTTTAGGCCTAAAAGAGCTTGGCAGTGCTCTTAATATCTTTCTCACCTGCTCAAGGCTAGAATATGGCTTACCGAGCGAACTAGACTTGTAGACAATGTTGGTGAACCTCGCAAACATTTCTGATATGGTCTCTGATGGTAGCATGCGAAATCCCTCGTATTCCATGCTCAGAAGTGCAAGTCTAGACTCCTTCACCTGTGACGTTCCCTCGTGCGTCACCTCCAAAGTATGCCATATTTCCTGCGCAGTTAAACAATGTGAGATGCGATTGAATTCAGATTTATCTAATGCACAAATGAGAGCTTTCATAGCTTTAGCATTAAGAGAATAAAGCTTCCAATCATTATCATCCCATTTATCATCAGGTTTAAGCATCTCAGTGTTTTCAATTTTAATAACAGGTGATTTATAGCCTTTTTCAATAATTTGCCAAGCTTTATAATCAATAGAAATCAAGTAGATTCTCATACGATTTTTCCAATAAGCATAGTCTACTCCATTAAATCTAGGTGGACGTGAAATAGACTGACCCTCAGCAAAAGCACTATCAATGTGGTCCATTGTCAAACTAGGCTAGATCCTAAAACCTGCTCTGATACCACTTGTTGGATCTGGATCCTAGCCTAGAGGGGGGGTGAATAGGCTTATAAAAATAATTTGTGCAACCCACGAATAAGCACACACAGTTATATGAACAGCAGGGTAAATAAAACGCAGACACAGAATACACAGCAGATTTACCCTGGTTCGGTCGTCCCAACGACCTACTCCAGCCCCCAAAGAAGAACTAGTATTGAATAGCACAATAGGTACAAAACCACAAGTTAGAGCACGCTCAGAGCACCCTCTACGTCTCTACACTCGCCAGGCTCTCAGTACCACACACACTGTGTTTTCTCTCACTATCAATCCTAGTAGCGCTTTCTACCAGCTAGTCCCAAACTAGCTGGGTCCCTCTTGTCTAGTCCCAACTAGACAAGTCCCAAAATAGTCACACAAAATATGGTAAATTTTCCCATATGAGGATCTAACACAACAACTACACAAAATAATAATAAATAGAGTTTAGGAATCTCAGTTTGTGTAGCGACGATGTCCTCATCAGTCAGCGCGGGTCAGATCTGAATCTGACGTGATGTAGTAGTCTCTCGGCAATGGCAACTCAAGTTACCGTCTCCCCTTGGTAGATGCTTGCTGCACTTGGTGCTTAGCTTGGCAACTTGCTCCTCCTTGAAAAACTCCTTGAATGATCCCTCAAGTCATGGCCTTGTACCTCTTCAAAATTGCGGCTATGTTCTTCAATGTTTTGTTCGACCAGCCTCACAAATTTTTGCACATGGGTTTGAAAAGCTCAGCACATGCAAATATTTCGGCACCCTCTCTAAACATTTGTGCGTGCCCCCTTTATTTTCGGCAGGCACCAGCAAGGTTCCCTTGTTGGATGCTTTCTATAGTACCTGCAACAACAATTTTAATGAAGCAACAAAGATTTCGGCTTATTGGTCAAAGATTGCGACTGCACCAAGGGATTTCAATGTTGCGGCATGCTAGTAAATGCAAGGGACTTGCATTCAAACTTTGCGGCTGTTGATGAGCTCCAAAAAAAAAACTTGCTGATGCCCCTGCCTTTTTGATTGGTCTCAAAAGCAAATGCACATGAGAGTTGTGCGGCGCAAGGCTATATTGATTGGAGAGTTTGGACAAAACCGAGTTCTCTTTCTTTTCAATAATTTCGGCAGCCTCAAAAAGGCACAGAGCTTTCAACAATTGCGGCTTGGAGATCTTTGTTACGCACGGCACATGCTCTCCCTGTTATATTATTTCTGTCTTTTGATTCCACCTGCAAAAGAAACAAAAGCAATTAAAACACTTAGTGGCCTTTTTAAAATTCGCATGCATTCATGATGGGAATCAATACAAAATTGCATGCATTGGAACTAATTAAAAGAATCAAAAAGATCCACTTCCCTTTAATGTTTGTTCAGCCCTGTGCTTTTTGGGGGATGGGGCACCAAACAAAAATGATAGCCTAACAAAAAAACTCGGCCACCAATCAAAACCAATAACAATGATGCGGCACCAAATAAAAATGCGGCACTTGGGAGCTTGCTCTTCTTATAATTTTCGTTGGCCTGTAAATGAACAAGCAAGATTAGTTAATTAAAAAATTAAACAAAGTTGAGAAAACCAAGTCACGGCCTAAAAAAAAAATCCTTCTGTGTGTTTTTAGCCGCGCGCTTCTTCAACCCTAGGAGATGGGTTTTTATAGGAAGATGCTAGGGTGATGCAGTTGTGGGGAATCCTATTTTGAATAGGAGGTGGAGATTTGATTCTATCACTTTGCACCACAAATAGAAGATTTGATTTGTTCAAATTGGGATTTGATAGTAATTCAAATTGAATATGAAATTGAAATTAATCTCTAATTGATTTGACCACATCCCAAATAGATTCCATCTCTCTCCACATTGACCAAGTCAAATCTTCTTTGTGCACAGACACTCCCTCTCTCCCAATATGCTATACGAATAGCAATTCCGCCAAAAGGTGAAAATATATTGTTTCGCCAATCCTGAAACACACTAGCACACACATTAGATATCACGACGCATTTGTCATCATCAAACAAAGAGATCCTAGATCGTTGCGTCTAACACATGGTTGTGGGTGACTATACCATTATATAGTTATATGTGTTGGTCTTGTAGTATAGTTATTTACTAAGGTTTTACATGTTTGAATGTATGTATACTAGCTAAACTAGGTGTGTAGATGTGCTAAGTATATAGTGGTATGTGTGGCATGTATGAATAGTATATTAGCGTGTGTGGGCATGCGTCATGCACGGGTAAGTATGTGCTTAGTTATATGTATTTGTGACTATGGTATGTGTGGTGTGACTTGAATATAGTTATGAGATTGTATGTGATGTGAATATATGGTGAAGTACCTGCGTGCATTTGAATAACTATATATTTGTGAATTTATAGCAGTGGTGAATGTATATTAGATATAGCAAACATGATTTAATATTGTATGGTGTGATCACATATGTTGATATGTTTGGTGTTGAATGTACACTAGGAGATAAAGGGTGTAGTATATCCATGTTCGTGCATAGGTAGTTACCTATACGTGAAGTAATACGATTGTATTTGCTGGTGTGAACCATTTTTATGTAAGTATGTGTACCATGGTTATGTGATAAGTGAGTAATAGTTATATAAGGATGTACGTGACTATATGAATGATTGAAGTACGTGTATGAATTTGACTGTCAATGACAGGTATAAGTATAGAATGTGCATATATATAGATACATGTTTGTAGTATTAATGTTTGACTACGTAGTGCATATATAAGCACTTGTAGTGACTATACATGATTTGAATTATACTGTGTTATGATTGGGGTAGTTACTAGAATGGCTAGATATTTTTTAAGTTAGAAAGTCCGTGGACGGACTTTATTCTAAGGTGGGTAGGATATCACGGTCGCTTTCTAATCGTATGTTTTTTGTGCGCGTACTTTCCTTTCGTACGCATATTTTTAGTTTCCTCTTCTTGTAACCCAACATGCGATGTGATATGTCGTTGTGACACTCTGAGTGAGTATTTATTTGTGGGATTTTTCGTGAACGTCATTTCACGGCTCATTCTTCCACAAAACAACTTTGTTTGAAGGGGTGTCATAGCTTTAGACTTCGTCGTTTGACCTCTTTATTTTTAGTTCCATTTTCCGTTGACCTAGCTCGTGACCGAACATCTTAGTCTCGATTCTCTCGTCGACACGGTTGTCCCGATAATGTTCTTATATTTTTCGGACACCGTTTAGTTGACCTTTCACACTAATCACTTTCAACTTGTAATTAGCCTAGCTAATCCCTAATTAAAATAATCTAATTTAACCTATAGGAATGATACGATTCATGTTGATTGATTCTAGCTTTGTGCACCTTAAAACTACCCTCTCCCTCTCACATACTCTCTCTCCAACTCTACCCCTTTTCAACCCCCATATAGCAAACTTAGCCCTCCATCTCTTATACTCAGGCAAGCCCTAAAAACCCAGCCGCCATCTCTTATACTCGCGCACCCCCATCTCCACGGCCACCCTACTCTGGCCAAGCCCACCGCCGGCCACCGCCGGCTGCCCCTCACAGCCGGCTACCCCCTTCTTGTCGTCGGCCCCCTAAAACAACCACCTCCTCCACAAACACAAGCTGTCGCAACTTCCTCCTATATCCCTCTATAGATAGTAACTCCAGCCATCTTCCCCTCCTTGTCGGCCACGTCAACAGCCCCACAAACGGAAGTGCCTCTCCCCTCCTCCTCCATGCGATCTCCTTCCCCATAAACTCCACGCAAGCCGCACAAACAGCCCTCCATCAACAAAAAAACTGCCCTTGCTCAAAACTGTCCTTTTCCTCTAAAAACCCACGGCCGACCACTTTCTGCCGTCGGCCAGCCGCTGTCGGCCACCCCAATTGCAACCCACTCGTCCCCTTGGTCTGGGCAACTCCCTAGGTCGCAACTCCAGATCCACAACCCCACAAACCTCTGAAAACAACCACAAAACTATCGTTGACCCATCAAAATCTGCTGTTTCCTTCTCCCTTGCTCGCTGCGCCATTTCCACGCACCCCCTCGATGGCCACCCTGATCTACACGGCTGTCCCCTAGGCCGCAAGACCCTTTCACGGCCTTCTTTTACCGTCGAAGTTCGTGTTTCTCCCTGCCATGCACGTGTCATGCTACCGTGGTCGCTAGCTATCTGTCGTACCCTTGCTCGTTGCGGGAGTCCAACCCTTAACGTTGCTACCCGACATCAGTGTAGCTCTCGTGTCATATTAAGGTATACCTGAACCGTAGGAACCCCACGCATGCATGTTAATCAAGACTAAAAATTGTAATTTTAATTGCTTCGGTAACTCACTAATCAAGATTTAATAATTGGGACTGTAGGCTAGATTGGACTGAGCACATAGGTAGATCTTGGACTTGTTGAATAAAGATTGTAGCATGATTGTTTTTAGGCAAGTGAAACTTGCCAGTATTTGTTTAGATCATGTTTTAGGCCATTTTGTAAAATTGTGTAAAAGAGACTAGGCGGTGAAATGATAGTTGCCTAGACGACCATATTTGATCTAGCTTGACAACGAAGATAGATCCGACACCCATACTTGGTCTAGCTTGACAACGAAGCTAGATCCGACACCCTTGCTATGCTATCATTTCATACTCCATGTCACGTTTAATTTCAAATTAACTGTACGCACTTTTTAATTGCTTAATGCCATGTTGTTTCATGCATCAACTTTCTCTATCATTATTGTGTAGTACACGCTACTTTAAAATGTAAGCTGCGACGAGTAGGATTTTGACTCATATATAATGATTGAGGATAGGCACCCGCTTGTCGGGTACAACCCTATGCCAAAAACACTTCCTGGCTCGTGATTTAGAAGATGGGTGCCAGTCCATATACACATGGAGGGGTAGGGTTAAACGGTCGCTTCAGCATAGAAGTGTGCCCGTACAGCCACTTCAGCTAAAAGACGGAAACCCTGTGCACGAAGTGATAAGCTAGTGTTCGTGAATTCGTGAAATAGTGTTTCGTAGTTTCTGCCACGATATGCATGCTATGTTATCAGCATGTTCATTTTAATTGTCTCATTCTTTAAATAATATGCTATGTCATCTCATTTTAACTGCTGCATTCATTGAATTATTATGTCATGTCATTTCACTTTAAACTGCTAAGTTGCATTCTTTATACTTTATGTTTCCTTGCACAAAAGTCTCCCTTTCCCGTTTGGAGATTTTTGCTGACATGTGCCCTTTTCTCTTTGGGTGTCACATGTCAGGTTTTGAGCCTGATTTAGTTACGGAGGAAGACTAGTTGCTGACGTCCAGTTCGAGGATACCGGTCCCACGCTAGTTCAGCTGGTGACTATTTCTTAGTTGGTATTTGTTTTTCCTAGTAGCTGCTGTTAGGTTGTTCGGTGCGTAACACCATTACTTGTTATAGTTTCGGCCATACTTGGCTTTCCTTTCTGTATTTCTTTATGACTATCTCTGTATGTTTGGAATAAAATCGGTGGATGTTGAATGTTGGATAATTTTTATTGTCTATCCTTCTTTATTATTATTGTTGCTTCGTCGTAATACAAAGAACCTGCTAATGGATTAAATTACCAAACACTTATCAGACTGTAGATTCACAGCTCCAAGTCTAAGCAGACCTCTTCACATCTTGCCTTCCATACTTGGAAAGCGGGGCGTGACATGGAGGCTTGGCTCAAGACCAATGAAGAAGTATTCTTCATGGCAAAAGGGGAAGAGTCTTCGTCAAGTTCTAGCAAAGAAGAAAGCGATGATGAAGTTGATAAGGAGCCAAAGCTACCTAACGAGGAGCTTGAGTATCGCTACAATGTGTCCTCTAACGCGGTAAGTAAGTGCATCGACTCATATGCTAAATTGAAAGCTAAATTAAAAATGCTATGAGTAGGATGTATGCCCTCAGTTCATTTGTATTTGATGCAAATGATTTTTTATAATTGATGTGGGAATTTTGCATATGATGCAAAGGAAATTAAATGTGTCGTAAATTGTTTACGTGCATATTTAATATAATAAACGCGTTAAAATGGTTACCTGGATGACGAGATCGTCCAGGTCTAAACGCAGGTTCAAACTGCGTCAAGAACAAACTTCAAATGCACAAAATAAAGCCAAAATAGTGCCCAAAGCTAAGTATTGGGCATTGCGGGTCTGGCGCCAGTTTGACGAGCGCCTGACCCGCTTGGATTACGGACGTCCGTGCCCGCTATAGTGGGCGGGTGCTCGTGCCACTCAGCCAGGTGGGCCCGGGCGCAGTGTGGGCGTGCGCCAGCGTGCCCATGCTATGCGTGGGCACTCACTGCACATGCGTTACGTGTGTGGCACGCGGATGGGGCTAGCAGGCGGCCCCACCTGGTGCTAGGGTTTGGTAGGTTATTGTGATGGCTCGATGTTTACGAAGAACTGGTTTTTGGGCTATCTTTGGAGCCTCGTTTGAGGGGTCAAACGAACTTGAAATGACGCATCGTTTGTTCTAACACGTTCACCATTCAACCCTCTTTGATTTGATAGCTTGTATCACTTGCGAAGCTCAACGGTGAGGGAGAAAAAATTCGCTAACGTTTGGCTATCGTGAAGGGCAAACTTTAATTAATTTTTCTGCAAAACTTTTAGTCCCACATCGGATATGGAGTGAAGGGGAGGGGTCAGCCGCCTATATAAATAGAGGCCTACTCCCCTCATTGAAACTCGTCTCAAGTTCCAGATCTGAGTAACTACATTAAACGTGAGCAAGCCCGGATCTGAGCTTAAATTAAATATTCTCTTTCTCCCTAAATTTCTTCCTTGATCCTATTCGGGCTCTAGCAAAGCTACGAAGGAGCTCGGATCGGATCCGAAGTCTTAATGAAGGATCCACTCAGGGTGAAATCTTCTTTATCGCATGGTTGGCTCAGCGACAAGGGTGTTGCTCGCCTTGGGACACAGTGTGGTTTGGGAAGCAGTTTGGCTCGGGACGAGGAGAGGCTCGGGACGCAGTTCAGCTTGGTAGAAGCGGTGCAGGGCCAAAGAAATGTTGCTGAAAACAACGCTTCATATTCTGCAGAAACGAAGTGAAATGTATGTAGTTTAAATTAAACATGCGTTTATAAATTGCAAATGTTAGATAGATCTATCCTTAGGGGTTGGTCAGACCCAACAACAGGATAGTAGAGATATTGTTTAGGGTTGTTAATCTTTATGGCTTTGATTTAAAATTGTTTTAAGTCTGTTTTTCTGCTGCTAATTTGTTTTCGTAGTCTGACTGACTTAGGCCGGACTTCGAATTTATTGTTCTAAGGACCTCGAAGACCCAAAAGTGGTATCAGAGCCTTGTCTACATGATCCATGATTTGCAATTTATAAAATGTATGTGATACAGCATGTTTCTCCATGAGATAGAGGTTTTATTTAAACTTTAAAAATGTCGTTTTGAAGCAACATTTTTTATTTTCGAAAAGTGTTTTTGAAAATTAGATTTAATTTTAATTTAAAATTAAATATTTAAAATTATATGATAATTTTTGATGTAACTTAAACTTATGCGATAAATTTTAAGTTGCATGTTTAGCAAACATTTTATGAGATAAATTTCAATTGCTTTGTAATCATGCTAAATTGTTTTATTAATATTTTTAATGGTTATATTAGTTTTATTGATTATATGATAATTCAAGAAAAACTATTACGATAGCCATTAAAAACTTTTAGAAAATTATAAGATAATTTTGATGGACATGCTATGATTTAAAAATTGTTGCAACATATTAAATTCCTGTTTAGGGTAGCCCTCTCCAAATTATTATTTTAATTGTTCTAATAATAATTTTGAATAAAAGGCTATGATTTAAATTGTTGCAACTTGAACTTTAAATGCCTAGTACATGATTAGGATAGCACCATAATAATCCTTATAGTTGATAAGGACATTAATAAAAGTTATTAACCAATCCTAATAATTTCGAATTTTAGGATTCAACTAATTGATAGAATCAACTAGTTTTAATGAAGCCAGTTCTAATCGATGGGACACATATGAATAATAAGTTTCCTTCAATGGACCATGATCCGGTCTAGTATTTTTTGACTAGTGTTGTGGTCACCCTAGCTCGACTGGGATAGTGATCTTGACCTAGCCAAATCCCTGGTCGTGTTTCGCTGGACCGCAAGGATGCTAATTATGATTATGTGAAATTGTCGATTATATCTAGTCAATTACGTTAAAAATCTTCTTCAAGGTTAGCAATAGCCCTCCTTGTTTTTCGATTTGGGGACTAAAAGATGCATGTCATAGTTGTTGAGTCTCCTCAAGCTATGACATGGACTCTTTTTGTAACGCCCCGCTCTCCAGGATACCTGGGAAGTACGAATCTGTCCCAGGTGATCCCAGCAGCGCGCAGTGGCCTACCGGTTACATTCTGTCTTTTTCCCTTTCCCCTTTTGGGGTGGAGTCCAGTTCCTCATATTCAATGACATACCCAGCTTTCCAAATGAAATGTAATTAAATGATTAATTACTTTTAGTTTGCAATGTGTAATTATTACTTTCCTTGTGCAATTCTTACCTCTCTCCTTTTTCTGGCTCGTATGTGGTTCCCTTTATGCCTTGTACTAAATTGTATTAAAAACAACATTCTCTAAATTAATATTTACCTGCACGAGTTGGGGTTCCTACTTGGACACGCTTTGACGTGCTCCAATTTGTGGTTTCAAGTTTATGGAGCTGGAGGCACGGAGATGGAGTTAGGGTTATGGTTGAGGAGTTTGGGTTGTGAGTTGGGTAATGAGGAGAGAGGATGAGAGACTTGTGTAACGGTCGCTTTCCGACCTTATGTATTTTCGGCGTGTACGCTCTTTTCGTACACGTATTTTTATTTGACTCTTTCTTGGACTCAGTCTATGTGATGTGATATGTCGTTGTGACCATATGGAAGTGTAGATTTATTATAGTAATTTTTTTGGGAACTTCATTTCACGGCTCGTTCTTTCGAAGAACAACTTTGAATGGAATGGCGTTTTGGTCTTTTTGCTTCAACGCTTAGTCCTCGATTTTATGATCTTTCTCGGTAGGTGTAGCACGTGGCCAGACCCTGTAGCCCTGTACTTCTCGTCTATGCGATAGTCCAGGTATTTTCGAAATATTTTTCCGATACCCGTAGTGTGACTTATCCCTTAATCAAATTCCAACTCTTAATTAACCTTAATCTTTTCAAAATTCAAATTAAAAATGAATCCTCATCAAGATCCACAATTATCTCATACGTATGAATGGTTATTATTTCCTTCCTATCCTTACCCTCTTTCCCCCAAACTCTACTCTCCCTATCTCTATCTCTCACCCTCATTAACCCTAAATTCTATAGGTTCTTAGAAAAACTTTTCATTTTAAAACCAACCCATACGTAACAAAGGGCTAGGGTGTTCTTTCGCAGCCGCCACTTGTAACTCTCGAACCCTAGCCCCCTCATCGCCGGCCCTCTCCACGTTATCCCCTTATCACCAGCCGGAAGCTCCGATCAACTACTCCCCTCGGCCTCCCCCGCCCGCCAGCACAGCCCCTGCCCAACCGTCTCTTCCTTGCAAGAGAAGCAACCCACCGATTGCTGCTCTCCCTGGGCACCGCACCTCATTCCTGACCACCGGACCACCGCACCAGCTGTCCCTGAAGTCCCCCTACCGTCGTCTTCTGCGAGTAGGCCGCCAGCGTCAACTGCAGCAGCAGCGGTGGCGGTTGCTCTTCCTTCGATGCGTCGACAGCCTACCAGTAACAACCCTGTCGGTTGTCTACCCCTCGACAGTGAACCTCACGCTGTCCTCGCTCCATCCTGACGCTGATCAGCGCTTCGGCAGCCCCTCGCTCGCTGTTTTACCTTCCCGTTCGCTGTCTACTCCTTTCCGTCGCCGTTAGACGCGTTTCACGACGCCCCTCGCTCGTGGATCTGCTTCCTGTGCACCGTCCATCCCCTTGTTCGCTGTTTGGTTCTCCCGCTTTCTATCCAGACAGATCTTACTACGTCAACCGTAGCCGAGAAGCCGTAGACGACAGGGAGCTTCCACCATTCAGACTCTACGTCCATTCTACATCAAACGCCGAAGAGGTTGGTTCCCCTAACATGTAGTAGAACCACACGTAGCAAAATGTAAAACCTAATCTAAAATTTGTCAACATGAACTAAAGTTAATTTCTGCATCTTTAAAACGTTGTCCTCCGTAGAAAATCGACGAACGAACTAAATTTTTGTGCACATAGGGTAGATGTCGATCTAGACCAAACAAATCATCAAAAGACGTGACTTGTTGACTGTTAGGGTAGTCCTGCCAAATTTAGAAACAAACCATAATAGGATTGATGAAAAGCGCGATCTGATATCGCCGTTATCCTGTTTCAGACGGTCCACTACCCACGCGACGCTTCGACGGGACGGTCCGGACAGACGACACACTCGCCATCGCAGGCAAGTGTTTACACTTGTACTTTCAGCCGCATTCATGCCATAGACTCTTAGAACTGTTAAAACGTAAATAAAGAGAATCAGACGTGAAATGATAGCGTCTGGGATACCCCACCGCCGCTTAGACTTGACGACGAAGTCTAGGCAGTACAACTGACACCTTAGGGTTCTCCTATGTGTACGTGCGTGTGGACCCCCTAGAAGAACTTTCCTTACATGTCAACTTTCCTTACATGTCATGTCGTGTCCTGTTACACAAAAAGCCTTCGGGCGTTTTGGATGCTCTCCACGCGAGAGTGATCCCTATTACACAAAAAGCCTCCTGGCATTTCGGATATTATACACGCGAGATTGATCCTTGTTACACAAAAAGCATCCGGGCATTTCGGATGCTCTCCACACGAGAGTGAACCATGTTACACAAAAAGCCTACGGGCGTTTGGATGCTCTCCCAGCAAGAGTGCTCCCTGTATCGTCTTGTCTTGAGCACTTGGGTTGGGGCAGGGTTGAGCGGTCGCACGTGGAGAAGGTTTGATCCCCCTCGAACCATAAGGTGTGAACCTTTCGAGTCACACGTGTCTTGTCCCGTCTTGTCTTGTTCTGTCTAGGTTAGTCCCGTAGTCGGTAACACACGCTACGGCTACTGCTTGTCCTGTTTACTTTTCCTGCACTGTTTTACTTTCTATAACTACCATGTTATAACCCCAGTATGTTAATCAACCAGTAAAATGTTGCTTTAAATTACAGTACACTTGCAGTAGAGTCTAACTCTTTCTGTCACGCCCCGCTTCCCAAAATGGACGGAGGCGAAGCGTGACTAAGGCCCGCTTAGGCCAGAGCTGAGAAGCTCGGACCCAATAAGCGTCTGTAGGGGTACCATTTTAAAAGTTTTCGGGTTCTTGCATTAATAAAGTTCGGACAACAGAAAGTACAGAAAGGAAGTTACATTCATTTAATAGAGATATAATATCCAACTGGTACAAAGTCTAAAAGAAGCCTAAGCATGGCAATAAAAGATTTAAAGAACAACCTAAAAGTAGTAACCTCTGAAAGTGACGACTAAAAATGACCGCTAGGTCTGGTCCCCGTGAGGCGCGTACTCTGGGTCGACGTCCTCGACTCCACGTTCTCCAGTAAGTCTGCCTCGTCCACGAATTCTGGTGGAACACCTGACGTACAGCACCAAAAGAAGGAACTGTACGTCAGGTAAGGTCTACAAAAAGGGTTAGACCAAACTGCAAGTGTACCGAACTTTTAAACAACGGTTTATTGGTTGATTAACATGCTGAGGTTCTATTTCACAACAGTTTACTGGTTGGTTAGCATGCTGTGGTTATAACAGAGTAACACAACAGGAAGTAGCGCAGCAAGAAAGTAAAACGAGACAGGTAGTAGTCGTAGCGTGTGCTACCAACTGCGGGACTAACCTACAGGTGTCAAGACAAGACGGGACGTGACAGAAACAAGGCAAGACAAGAAAAGTGAGACACGAAAGGGTTCACGCCTTACGGTTCGAGGGGGATCAGACCCTCTGACCGTGCGCACGCTCAACCCAACCCCAAACCCCAAGACAAGACAAGACATGACACCAGTACAAGGGATCACTCGCTCTAGCTTGGCGAGTGCCCTATTGCCCGCAGGCTGAGAATCAGTACAAGGGATCACTCTCTCTAGCTTGGAGAGTGCCCTATTGCCCTCGGGCTGTGTATCAGTACAAGGGATCACTCTCTCTAGCTTGGAGAGTGCCCTATTGCCCGCAGGTTGTGAATCAGTACAAGGGATCACTCGGAGAGTGCCCTATTACCCAGCGGGCTGTGCAAGACGGGACGGGACGTGACAAGACGGGAAGGGTTATTCTAGGGTGTCCACACACACGCACATACATGATAGCCCTATGATGTCAAAAGTTGTTGTTGTCGGGCTCAGACTTCGTCGTCAAGTCTGAGCTGTCAGGAGTCGTCCCGGACGCTATCATTTCACGTCCGGTTCTATTTCTTCACAGTTAACAATTCTAACCAACTAAGGCCTAAGCACGGCCAAAAAGTGCAAGTGGATACACTTGCCTGCGATGGCGAGTGTGTCGTCCGTCCGGGGCGTCTCGTCCAGTCGTCACGTCTGCGGTAGTCCGTCTGTATGACGATCGTGCGTGGATCCAACGTCAGGTCTGGAAAACGATAACGAATCACGTTGCGACTCCAATTTCGAAACGTCTCATCACTTTTCATTTGTGTTCACGTGGTCGAACGAAAAGCGTGGCTATCTCTGCGTCATAAGATTTGGGGATATTAAGTTAAAAGTTATCCGCATATAATAACATTAGGTTCTCATATAATATACTTATAAGGTAACAATCATCTTATAACCCCTACCTATACATGCCATATAAAGTATATGAAACATAATATAAAAGAGTCACTGTTGCTATGCCAAAGAAATTATATAAGAAATTATATAATGTACAACAAAAAAATAGTTCTCTTACACCAAACAAATAACTTACTGCTATTATTAATCCAATGGCAAAAACGTCTATTGACTATCATTATAAAGGAGATTATAAAATACCACATCATGTGATGATCCCTATACATTGACAAATAACATCATATGTTTAATTAAAGTAGTAATCTAATTATACTACACTAATCATATCTATAAGTTAGTACTGTGTTGTACCCTTAATATAGTTTACTAATATACAGCCAACAGTACAACCCTAGAAATTTAGACTTGGAGCACCGTACATGCATTGGGAAAAGTCACGGTCGCCTCTTTTCTTAAGCTACTGCTCATGCATGAACTCATGAGTATCAATGGACAAGGTAAAATAGTTTACAATATTATAATAATATAACTAATGTGGTAGCAGACAAGTATGCTTAATAAATAAACTACCTAACTTCTCAAACAAAAGACTCACCTTCTACGTCGATTGTTGCCATGGATGTATGGGAGCTACGGTTGCCGTCGGGGAGTGGCGATGGAAGGAGAAGGCGGAGAGCGGCCCTTCGTGGCTGCAGGGGAAAGCGGCCGGCATCGTGGGGTTTGCTGCCGGAGAACAGGTAGCAGCAAGCGGTTGATGGCTCGAGTTGGAGGGGGCTTCATCGGTGGAGGAGGCCGATGGTTTCCTGGAGGGGGTCGGGTCGGATGATGCCGCCGTCACAGGGTTCGGGCCGCACGGTTGCCGCAGTGGCGGCGACGACCATTGTAGCGGCTGCTACAAGCTGCCGCCGATGACAGCAGCTGCGGGGGCTTATTCCGGCAGGCTGCGGCGCTAAGGACGACGTGGGAAATCGGGGATGAGAGAGGGGGGGTCCGGCGATGCCCAGGCATGGTCGGCGGCGGGGACCTTTGGCGTGAGGGCTGAGCAAGGTTCACGGCGACGCGGGGAGGCCGTGGTGCACGTGGGGCGAATGACAGCAAGGTTCGGTCAGGCTGGCTGATAAGGGAAGAGGGCGGCGGGCTACTGGTTGCAGTTTCGAATGTGGCGCACGTGGCTTCGTGGGGAGCACGGTCGGCGACTTGGGGAAGTAGGGCGTGGCTGGAATGGAGTCTCAGAGGTGGTAGTTCGTCTGGCAAATGAGGGGAAAGAAAAGGCTGGGGTTTTAACTAGCTTGCATGGGTTCAGTGGTGTCCATGCGGTGTCCATGCACTGAATATTGTGAGGGGAGATGGAGGCCTCGGTTTAGGGTTTAAAAAAACAAGGCGATGGGAGAAAACATGAAGCAAGAGGATTACCTTTGGTTCTGAATGCTGGAAAAGAGATGGGCTCTAGGTCTGGGGTTATAATTTTAAAACATAGAGTAGGTTGTTGCAGGGTGGAGAGAGAGATACATGTGGGGGCGAGGAAAACGTGGGTATTGACGTGGGAGAGATAGGGTAGGCCGTGGGATCCTGGGGTTTAGTTGGGATTTAGTGATAAGTTAGTTAGGATTTGATTTGATCCAATAAAGTTGATTCCCTTAAAAACGTTTTACAGTAACAGAGTTTTAAGAATTGGAATATTCTTAATAGATTTGATCTTGATTTCTTTTTCAACTAATATTTTTAAAACCAATCCACCATTTGCTTTGTTAGCTAATCAATTAGTTTAGGTTTGGGTTTTTAGAAATTGGTGATTATAAGCTTGTTTTAAACGTACAGGGCTTTCAAAAGGTAAAATTTTATTTAAAAAAATATTATAAAAATTAATAATGAGTTATAGTAGATTGGTCCTCGACGTCCAAAAATTACAAGAAAAATACCGGGGCGCTCACGCTTCCGAGAGGATCGCGAAAACGGGGTTCAATCGCGCGTCCGAGCTACTATGTATTATAATAAAAATCAAATACGAAAATTACGCCTACAAAACAAGATACACGCTAACATACGTGCGGTCGGAAAGTGACCGTTACATTCTACCCACCTTAGAAATGATTCCGCCCTCGGAATCACCTATAATAATAATAATAATATCTATAAACACTTAAGCCTATAACTCCCATCTTCCACACAATGATCTCGAATCCTATAACTTCAACATCGTTCCTCAAATAATCCATCATAACCCGTCTTTTCGCTGAATAATGCCACGACTAAACTCACATCCTAACACTTAACTATAGACCCATCACTGCTGCTCAAACTTTCCAATTCCAAGTTCTCATAAAAGGATAATATTCATCTTCTCATTTCATACCGTTCTACTAAACATCATCACTCAATGACATCTTTAAATCTCTCAATCTCTTCCCAATATTAATCAATCGCTAAAATGATGTTCTAGTCAATCACCAATCCAAGACAAAAACTTTGTCTATCTTATAACAACTTTCACAAATCAACAATCGCCACGTCCTCAATATATTTCTTGTCATATCGTCCCATAAATTTATCCGCCAAAAGGTTGAACTATCAAATTCACATTTTATCCTTACTCACTATAGCTAATCCCAACCAATATTAAGTCCGTCTACTTAACCATCCATTTATCTCAACACGTCATGTTATTCCCAATGTCTCCTCCCGTCAACATTTACAATCAAGTCTTGATGCTTTAAATGCTCTACTCATTCTCATGATCACCCTAACTTATACTATACTCCGTAGCTGCTCCTATCTACCACTCGTCCAAGTTTCAGATCGACTAAGTACTCATCTCCATATACATAATTTCATCCAACCAGAGTTTTCCATAGGGTCCTTCACACATCGGTATTATAAATAAGTCTTGGACACCTCGTTTTTTTTTCATCCGAAGGAAATCTAATCTACCATCTTTGTGCTCAAGATCAACCAATCACCTCTACGTCATATCTCATCTCCATCCTATGCCTACCTGCAATTATAATCCTATAACAATAATAGCTAGCACTAACAATATCATAACAAATATAAAAAAAATTTAACACTCCGAAGAGAGAAAAGAGAAGGAGAGGATGTTTTAAAAACATGTGGGAAAAACGTGTGGAGTTGTGGTATTGGATGAGGGAGGATAGGTGGGTTGTGATCTCGTGGGCTAGTTTCAAAACTTTAAATATTTGGTTTAAAAGAAAACAAAATTTTGATACAATCATATGCAGCCAAAGATAAGTCATACCATAATACGAAAGACTAAGTTTAAGGAATTGCCTGCTATGACGCTATTCACACCTATATGAATACTATCATTTAGACCACTCCATACGTATATCATGGTCCACACTGAGCATGCATACAAGACACAAGAGACGATCATCAAGATCCTAAAGGTAACACACTTATACAGGTCTACACACTATACCCATACTCATGCACTACGACGACATCACCTAGTAAAAAGGCCTACTACCAAACTAGAGTTGACACGGGCAACTACAAGCACTAATGTCTAAACAATAGAAAGAAAAGAAAAAAAACTAAACCAAAAGAGAAACGAAATAAGATCGGAAAGAACGAGTTCAAATAAGGTGGGGTAAGGAGATAGTTGGTTAGATGGAAAAAATTATTATTCAAAATACTTAGATAGATGAGAGAAAAATTACGTGTAGAATATGGTATCATATACTTTTATACTTATAAAAATAAATAGGAAAAAGTGAGCAGATGGTAAAAATTATTACAATTTGGAAAAAGAGTTAGATGAAGGAAATAAAAGTAGGGTGAGGTAGCGATTGCTTTGCAAATGAAAATAAGTTTAAACAAGGTTTCTTGAAGTACGAGCACGATGAACATAGGGCTATTTACACATATACGGGAAGAAATTTAAAGTTCTCTTTGGTTTAGAAAATATTCTAAAAGTACGTGCGGTAAGTGATTAGCAATAAAATTTTGTAGTTTAGAAAAGTAATATATATATATATATATTGGATTATAGAATTGATAACAAGGTCTAAAACTGAAACACGAAAGATGCTGATTTGAAAATAGGTACAAGATAGTAAAATAATTTTACGACCATGGATGTTTCAAGATCAGTGAAAGAAATTTTTTTTTAACTCAACCGAAAAACAAGAAATTTTGAAATATATAATATAGGGGTTTTCAAAGAAATTAAGCTGAGCGAAAAAACTTAATAATAAATTTCAAAAATACTTTTAGAGGAAGCAGAATTGGTCAAGGAAGGGATTTGAAGGGTCGACGACAATCGTCAGGATACGATCACGTGAATCGGAAGACATGAAAATGATCGCTTGAAGAATATGTGTAGGATACGAATCGTGAAGAGCTACGATGGAACTCTACGGCTGATAACACAAAAGTGTAATGATCAGGGAGACGCTAGAAGTCAGAGTTCTAATCATCGAGTCGTCTAAAGATCAGGATAACTCAGCTCTAAGACTTCCTAATAAGCTAGACTATAATCAGAAATCTAAAGGGAAGATTCCTAAGAGAATCAAGATTACGTTCTGCTGGGTCCGAAGTCGATGGACCCGAGCGAACGACTAAAAGAGAAGGGCTCTAGAAAACTAACACGATCAGAGTTAAGTGGGGCTACTAAGGTATTCTAGGACGAGGATGACTAAACTTTAACCAAGGCGTCAGACTATCAAACATGGGTGTCTATCTAAGTCTTCCTACCATATAAGACAAGGAAAACCTAAATTTAGACTTGTACGTGGATATTAAATGAATGCGGTACTTTTATTGTTCCGAACTTTTGCAAGACCTGCCTGGGCCACCACTAAAACCATTCACGCCCCGCTTCCCAAAATGGACGGAGGCGAAGCGTGACTAAGGCCCGCTTAGGCCAGAGCTGAGAAGCTCGGACCCAATAAGCATCTGTAGGGGTACCATTTTAAAAGTTTTCGGGTTCTTGCATTAATAAAGTTCGGACAACAGAAAGTACAGAAAGGAAGTTACATTCATTTAATAGAGATATAATATCCAACTGGTACAAAGTCTAAAAGAAGCCTAAGCATGGCAACAAAAGATTTAAAGAACAACCTAAAAGTAGTAACCTCTGAAAGTGACGACTAAAAATGACCGCTAGGTCTGGTCCCCGTCAGGCGCATACTCTGGGTCGACGTCCTCGGCTCCCCGTTCTCCAGTAAGTCTGCCTCGTCCACGAACTCTGGCGGAACACCTGACGTACAGCACCAAAAGAAGGAACTGTACGTCAGGTAAGGTCTACAAAAAGGGTTAGACCAAACTGCAAGTGTACCGAACTTTTAAACAACGGTTTACTGGTTGATTAACATGCTTAGGTTCTATTTCACAACAGTTTACTGGTTGGTTAGCATGCTGTGGTTATAACAGAGTAACACAACAGGAAGTAGCGCAGCAAGAAAGTAAAACGAGACAGGTAGTAGTCGTAGCGTGTGCTACCAACTGCGGGACTAACCTACAGGTGTCAAGACAAGACGGGACGTGACAGAAACAAGGCAAGACAAGACAAGTGAGACACGAAAGGGTTCACGCCATACGGTTCGAGGGGGATCAGACCCTCTTACCGTGTGCACGCTCAACCCAACCCCAAATCCCAAGACAAGACAAGACATGACACCAGTACAAGGGATCACTCGCTCTAGCTTGGCGAGTGCCCTATTGCCCGCAGGCTGAGAATCAGTACAAGGGATCACTCACTCTAGCTTGGAGAGTGCCCTATTGCCCTTGGGCTGTGTATCAGTACAAGGGATCACTCTCTCTAGCTTGGAGAGTGCCCTATTGCCCGCAGGCTGTGAATCAGTACAAGGGATCACTCGGAGAGTGCCCTATTGCCCAGCGGGCTGTGCAAGACGGGACGGGACGTGACAAGACGGGAAGGGTTATTCTAGGGTGTCCACACACACGCACACACATGATAGCCCTATGATGTCAAAAGTTGTTGTTGTCGGGCTAAGACTTCGTCGTCAAGTCTGAGCCGTCGGGAGTCGTCCCGGACGCTATCATTTCACGTCCGGTTGTATTTGTTCACAGTTAACAATTCTAACCAACTAAGGCCTAAGCACGGCCAAAAAAGTGCAAGTGGATACACTTTCCTGCGATGGCGAGTGTGTCGTCCGTCCGGGGCGTCTCGTCCAGTCGTCGCGTCTGTGGTATTCCGTCTGTATGACGATCGTTCGTGGATCCAACGCCGGGTCTGGAAAACAGTAACGAATCGCGTCGCGACTCCAATTTCGGAACGTCTCGTCACTTTTCTTTAGTGTTCACGTGGTCGAACGAAAAGCGTGGCTATCTCTGCGTCATAAGATTTGGGGATATTAAGTTAAAAGTTATCCGCATATAATAACATTAGGTTCTCATATAATATACTTGTAAGGTAACAATCATCTTATAACCCCTACCCATACATGCCATATAAAGTATATGAAACATAATATAAAAGAGTCACTGTTGCTATGCCAAAGAAATTATATAAGAAATTATATAATGTACAACAAAAAAAATAGTTCTCTTACACCAAACAAATAACTTACTGCTATTATTAATCCAATGGAAAAAACGTCTATTGACTATCATTATAAAGGAGATTATAAAATACCACATCATGTGATGATCCCTATACATTGACAAATAACATTACATGTTTAATTAAAGTATTAATCTAATTATACTACACTAATCATATCTATAAGTTAGTACTGCGTTGTACCCTTAATATAGTTTACTAATATACAACCAACAGTACAACCCTAGAAATTTAGACTTGGAGCACCGTACATGCATTGGGAAAAGTCACAGTCGCCTCTTTTCTTAAGCTACTGCTCAGGCATGAACTCATGAGTATCAAGGGACAAGGTAAAATAGTTTACTATATTATAATAATATAACTAATGTGGTAACAGACAAGTATGCTTAATAAATAAACTACCTAACTTCTCAAACAATAGACTCACCTTCAACGTCGATTGTTGCCATGGATGTAGGGGAGCTACGGTTGCCGTCGGGGAGTGGCGACGGAAGGAGAAGGCGGAGAGCGGCCCTTCGTGGCTGCAGGGGAAAGCGGCCGGCGTCGTGGGGTTTGCTGCCGGATGAAGAGGTAGCAGCAAGCGGTTGATGGCTCAAGCTGGAGGGGGATTCAACGGTGGAGGAGGCCGATGGTTGCCTGGAGGGTGTCAGGTCGGATGATGCCGCTGTCACAGGGTTCGGGCCACGCGGTTGCTGCAGTGGCGGCGGCGACCATTGTAGCGGCTGCTACGAGCTGCCGCCGATGACAGCAGCTGCAGGGGCTTATTCCGGCAGGCTGCGGTGCTAAGGACGATGGGGGAAATCGGGGATGAGAGAGGGGGGGGGGTCAGGCGATGCCCAGGCGTGGTCGGCGGCGGGGACCTTTGGCGTGAGGGCTGAGCAAGGTTCACGGTGACGCGGGGAGGCCGTGGTGCACGTGGGGCGAATGACAGCAGGGTTTGGTCGATGGTCAGGCTGGCGGATAAGGGAAGAGGGCGGCGGGCTACTGGTTGCAGTTTCGAAAGTGGCGCACGTGGCTTCGTGGGGAGGCCGGTCGGCGACTTGGGGAAGTAGGGCGTGGCTGGAACAGAGTCTTAGAGGTGGTAGTTCGTCTGGCAAATGAGGGGAAAGAAAAGGCTGGGGTTTTAACTAGCTTGCATGGGTTCGGTGGTGTCCATGCACTTAATATTGCGAGGGGAGATGGTGGCCTCGGTTTAGGGTTTAAAAAAACAAGGCGAGGGGAGAAAACATGAAGCAAGAGGATTACCTTTGGTTCGGAATGCTGGAAAAGAGATGGGCTCTAGGTCTGGGGTTATAATTTAAAAACATAGAGTAGGTTGTTGCAGGGTGGAGAGAGAGATACATGTGGGGGCGAGGAAAACGTGGGTATTGACGTGGGAGAGATAGGGTAGGCCGTGGGATCCTGGGGTTTAGTTGGGATTTAGTGATAAGTTAGTTGGGATTTGATTTGATCCAATAAAGTTGATTCCCTTAAAAACGTTTTACAGTAACCGAGTTTTAAGAATTGGAATATTCTTAATAGATTTGATCTTGATTTCTTTTTCAACTAATATTTTTAAAACCAATCCACCATTTGCTTTGTTAGCTAATCAGTTAGTTTAGGTTTGGGTTTTTAGAAATTGGTGATTATAAGCTTGTTTTAAACGTACAGGGCTTTCAAAAGGTAAAATTTTATTTAAAAAATATTATAAAAATTAATAATGAGTTATAGTAGATTGGTCCTCGACGTCCAAAAATTACAAGAAAAATACCGGGGCGCTCGCGCTTCCGAGAGGATCGCGAAAATGGGGTTCAATCGCGCGTCCGAGCTACTGTGTATTATAATAAAAATCAAATACGAAAATTACGCCTACGAAACAAGATACACGCTAAAATACGTGCGGTCGAAAAGTGACCGTTACATTCTACCCACCTTAGAAATGATTCCGCCCTCGGAATCACCTATAATAATAATAGTAATATCTATAAACACTTAAGCCTATAACTCCCATCTTCCACACAATGATCTCGAATCCTATAACTTCAACATCGTTCCTCAAATAATCCATCATAACCCGTCTTTTCGCTGAATAATGCCACAACTAAACTCACATCCTAACACTTAACTATAGACCCATCACTGCTGCTCAAACTTTCCAATTCCAAGTTCTCATAAAAGGATAATATTCATCTTCTCATTTCATACCGTTCTACTAAACATCATCACTCAATGACATCTTTAAATCTCTCAATCTCTTCCCAATATGAATTAATCGCTAAAATGATGTTCTAGTCAATCACCAATCCAAGACAAAAACTTTGTCTATCTTATAACAACTTTCACAAATCAACAATTGCCACGTCCTCAATATATTTCTTGTCATATCGTCCCATAAATTTATCCGCCAAAAGGCTGAACTATCAAATTCACATCTTATCCTTACTCACTATAGCTAATCCCAACCAATATTAAGTCCGTCTACCTAACCATCCATTTATCTCAACACGTCATGTTATTCCCAATGTCTCCTCCCGTCAACATTTACAATCAAGTCTTGATGCTTTAAATGCTCTACTCATTCTCATGATCACCCTAACTTATACTATACTCCGTAGCTGCTCCTATCTACCACTCGTCCAAGTTTCAGATCGACTAAGTACTCATCTCCCTATACATAATTTCATCCAACCAGAGTTTTCCATAGGGTCCTTCACACATCGGTATTATAAATAAGTCTTGGACACCTCGTTTTTTTTCATCCGAAGGAAATCTAATCTACCATCTTTGTGCTCAAGATCAACCCATCACCTCTACGTCATATCTCATCTCCATCCTATGCCTACCTGCAATTATAATCCTATAACAATAATAGCTAGCACTAACAATATCAAAACAAATATAAAAAATTTTTAACCCTCCGAATAGAGAAAAGAGAAGGAGAGGATGTTTTAAAAACATGTGGGAAAAACGTGTGGAGTTGTGGTATTGGATGAGGGAGGATAGGTGGGTTGTGATCTCGTGTGCTAGTTTCAAAACTTTAAAGTTTGGTTTAAAAGAAAACAAAATTTTGATACAATCATATGCAGCCAAAGATAAGTCATACCATAATACGAAAGACTAAGTCTAAGGAATTGCCTGCTATGACGCTATTCACACCTATATGAATACTATCATTCAGACCACTCCATACGTATATCATGGTCCACACTGAGCATGCATACAAGACACAAGAGACGATCATCAAGATCCTAAAGGTAACACACTTATACAGGTCTACACACTATACCCATACTCATGCACTACGACGACATCACCTAGTAAAAGGGCCTACTACCAAACTAGAGTTGACACGGGCAACTACAAGCACTAATGTCTAAACAATAGAAAGAAAAGAAAAAAAACTAAACCAAAAGAGAAACGAAATAAGATCGGAAAGAACGAGTTCAAATAAGGTGGGGTAAGGAGATAGTTGGTTAGATGGAAAAAATTATTATTCAAAATACTTAGATAGATGAGAGAAAAATTATGTGTAGAATATGGTATCATATACTTTTATACTTATAAAAATAAATAGGAAAAAGTGAGCAGATGGTAAAAATTATTACAATTTGGAAAAAGAGTTAGATGAAGGAAATAAAAGTAGGGTGAGGTAGCGATTGCTTTGCAAATGAAAATAAGTTTAAACAAGGTTTCTTGAAGTACGAGCACGATGAACATAGGGCTATTTACACATATACGGGAAGAAATTTAAAGTTCTCTTTGGTTTAGAAAATATTCTAAAAGTACGTGCGGTAAGTGATTAGCAATAAAATTTTGTAGTTTAGAAAAGTAATATATATATATTGGATTATAGAATTGATAACAAGGTCTAAAACTGAAACACGAAAGATACCGATTTGAAAATAGGTACAAGATAGTAAAATAATTTCACGACCAGGGATGTTTCAAGATCAGTGAAAGAAATTTTTTTTAACTCAACCGAAAAACAAGAAATTTTGAAATATATAATATAGGGGTTTTCAAAGAAATTAAGCTGAGCGAAAAAACTTAATAATAAATTTCAAAAATACTTTTAGAGGAAGCAGAATTGGTCAAGGAAGGGATTTGAAGGGTCGACGACAATCGTCAGGATACGATCACGTGAATCAGAAGACAGAAAAATGATCGCTTGAAGAATATGTGTAGGATACGAATCGTGAAGAGCTACGATGGAACTCTACGGCCGATAACACAAAAGTGTAATGATCAGGGAGACGCTAGAAGTCAGAGTTCTAATCATCGAGTCATCTAAAGATCAGGATAACTCAGCTCTAAGACTTCCTAATAAGCTAGACTATAATCAGAATCTAAAGGGAAGATTCCTAAGAGAATCAAGATTACGTTCTGCTGGGTCCGAAGTCGATGGACCCGAGCGAACGACTAAAAGAGAAGGGCTCTAGAAAACTAACACGGTCAGAGTTAAGTGGGGCTACTAAGGTATTCTAGGACGAGGATGACTAAACTTTAACCAAGGCGTCAGACTATCAAACATGGGTGTCTATCTAAGTCTTCTTACCATATAAGACAAGGAAAACCTAAATTTAGACTTGTACGTGGATATTAAATGAATGCTGTACTTTTATTGTTCCGAACTTTTGCAAGACCTGCATGGGCCACCACTAAAACCTGTCACGCCCCGCTTCCCAAAATGGACGGAGGCGAAGCGTGACTAAGGCCCGCTTAGGCCAGAGCTGAGAAGCTCGGACCCAATAAGCGTCTGTAGGGGTACCATTTTAAAAGTTTTCGGGTTCTTGCATTAATAAAGTTCGGACAACAGAAAGTACAGAAAGGAAGTTACATTCATTTAATAGAGATATAATATCCAACTGGTACAAAGTCTAAAAGAAGCCTAAGCATGGCAACAAAAGATTTAAAGAACAACCTAAAAGTAGTAACCTCTGAAAGTGACGACTAAAAATGACCGCTAGGTCTGGTCCCCGTCAGGCGCGTACTCTGGGTCGACGTCCTCGGCTCCCCGTTCTCCAGTAAGTCTGCCTCGTCCACAAACTCTGGCGGAACACCTGACGTACAGCACCAAAAGAAGGAACTGTACGTCAGGTAAGGTCTACAAAAAGGGTTAGACCAAACTGCAAGTGTACCGAACTTTTAAACAACGGTTTACTGGTTGATTAACATGCTGAGGTTCTATTTCACAACAGTCTACTAGTTTGTTAGCATGCTGTGGTTATGTCACGCCCCGCTTCCCAAAAATATGGAGGCGAAGCGTGAGAATGTCCGCTCAGACTCGAAGCTGCAAAGCTGCAAGTCCGATAAGCGTCAATCAAATTTAAAACTGCAGGTCCTTACAATGCGAACGAAACAAAGATAATAATAATTAAATGAGACAAAATAGATATCTCAGAATATTCATAAAATAAGTGTCAACATCACAGAAAAAGCCGCCAGGCTGAAATAAAAGAGAGTCTAAAGGCCCAAACATGGCCAACAAAAGTACAGCGTACAAAACAAAGTGACACGCACCGACAACTAACAACAAACCTAAAACAAAAGAAAGCTCAGCAAAGTCAACAAGAAAGATCACTGACATCCACAAAACTCCTCCTAGGCAGACATGGACTCAGGCTCAGCGTCAGCAACTCATCACGTACACAGCAACGGTCTCTGGCTTAGGTCTAACATGTGACACCCAAAAGAGCAAGGGGCACATGTCAGCAAGTCTACAAGAGACTTGTGCAAGGAAACTGAAAGTAGGCAAAAGTTAAGCAACCTAGCAGTTCTAGTATGAATGCGATGACATGGCAGTTAAAGTATGAGTGCAACAGGTAAAGTAAAGTAAGGTACGAGCATGTCATTTAAACATGGCATGGATGACAAGTATTACATGAATCATTCACAAGACAAGTTTAAGACAAGAAAAGTAAGCACCTCGTGCACAGAGATTCCGTCTTTTGGCTAGAGGGCTGATCAGGCCACTCCTAAGCTCAAGTGACCGTTTATCCCTACCCCTCCACGTGTATCGGGCATTGGTTTTCAGCCAACACATGAGGCCCGCTTCTGGACCACGAGCCAGGAAGTGTTTTAAACAAGTATGGCCTAGGGGTGCACCTAGTCGGAAACACGGAAACACGGATTTGTACAAGTATTTTGTAGCGTGTGCTACGATGCAACAATCAATTTGGATGACATGTAAGATGCAATGCATGGCAGTTAAAAGTACGTACAGTTAAGGAAGGTAAACGTGACAGTTTAGTATGCATGAACAACAAGTTTAAAGAGTTGGATCTAGCTTCGTTGTCAAGCTAGATCAATTAGGTGACGGATCTAGTTTCGTTGTCAAACTAGATCAAGTAGGCGTCTAGCCAGCTATCATTTCACTGACTAGTCTCTTTTACGCTAAAAGTAAGGAAGTGGCCTAAAAACATGGCCCTACACAAGAGTTGGCAAGTTTCACTTGCATGCAAGTACGACGTCTGAGCACACCGTCCAATGAGTCCAAAAATCACAATTATCCTACGTGCACAAGTCCACCGGCCTAAAGTCCATATTATTAATCTTCATTAGTGAATTTAAAAAATTTAAAATACTTTAAAAATACTGATTTTAGTCTTGATTAGCAGGCAATGGGTTGGGGGTCCTAGGGGTGCAAAGCGTTACCTCATCACGACGCGAAAGCTACACCGGCGTCGGGTAGCGACGCCGGGGGTTGGAATAGGAGAACGTGCTCCAAGTCCAGATTCCAAATTATTTTCCTCGTTGGAAAGTTCAGAGCATCAACCGGAGCCACGGTTACAGATTTCAAAGCTAGCACGTGCGACGACGGGCTACGACGTGTCGCAACGTCGTGCACAGCGAATCGTCGGAGAGAAAGCACCTAGGTGGGGCCCACAGTAGTCCTAGGGACCTTTGGGGGACCAACAATACCTCTGGAGAACTTGGTTGGCCCACGGTGGCAAGTGGTGCGACGGGTGCGGGGTTGCGACGTTTGGCTCTCGGTCGTACAGCCTCGGTGCGGGGAGCTCCGTCGGTCAGACACATGGGATGCGAGGGTTGCAGCGTTTGGGGTCGGTGCGGGCCTTGGTGCCGAGGGATCTGTCGGTCGGTGCGAGGGACAACACCGGTCGGGCGCCTTGGATGCGGGGGTTGAAACGTTGCAACGTTGCAATGTTGCAACATCGGTCGGTGCGGGCGACCCACTTGGTCAGACACGAGCGGAGGCGGGCGACAGAAGCGGGGTCGATGCGGAGCAGGGGTGCGGGCCAAGCCCTCGGTCAGACCGAGGGCTCCTCTCGGTCGTAGCGGGGAACGGAGCGGCTGCAGCAGCGGGGTGCGGGGCGATGCTTGGTGCGGGCTTGGCTACCGGTCGGAGCGGGCGAACGGAGGCCGTTTCCTCGGTCGGTGCGGAGCGGCTTCGTCGCAACGTTGCGATGAATCGTCGCAACGTCAATTTTGGGTTTTGGAAGAGGCTAGGGTTAATTTCTTGCGAAAATAGGTCTTCCTAGAGGTTGTTTATATAGTGTAGATAGGTTGACTTGGTCTAGGGCTAAATCTAATAGGATTAGAAGTTTAAAATAATTTAAAATTTGAAATTCAACTTCTCCAACTCACCCAAGGGTTTGACTTGGTCCAAATGAGCTGGAAATTGGCTCAAAAATTCTTTAAAACGTTTAAAACTCAAGTAAATTTTATTTGGCTGAAAATAATTTAAAAATTAATTATTAAAAATATTATAAAACTTGTTAAAAATATAAAAGTGGTCAAATAAACTCCAAAAATTATAAAATAAATATCGGGGTGATCGTGATGACGAATGTGAGCTAACTAAGAAGACAGATCTCAATTTTGACGTCGGACGACGAAACTAAAATTAGAAACGTCTCCCGTCAAAAGTGAAAATCGCCACGTCTCATCGAGTAAGATTAAATTGTGGGAAAACGACTCGAGAACGTCGTTCCAAATGAGAGCCACTATTTAATACTCTCAGAGACGTTCACAACGGCATATCGCAACAAAGTGTTCACAAACAAACAAATTCTAAAACAAACACGTGCACGGTCAAAAGCACGTGCACGAACAACGTACCACGAAAAGTGGTCGTTACATCCTCCCCACCTTAGAATAAAGTCCGTCCTCGGACTTTCTAATATAGCTAGTCACTCTAGTAACTACCCCAATCAAGCCACATTATAATTCAAACCAAGTATAGTCATTACAAGTGCTTAGGTATGCACTAGGTAGTCAAACATTAACACTACCAACACGTATATATATACATTCACATACGTATACACTTATACCTATTATAGTCATTCAAATTTATACATGTATTTCAATCATATATATGTATAAACATACATCCCTTATATAACTACTACCTAGTATAAAACAATAGTTCAGATACTCACATAAGGATAGTCTCACACTTAGCCAATACAATCATTGCTATACCTATATGTAGCTACCTATGCACAGACTTCAAGGGTATACTACCCTCTGATAAACCCTAGTATTCATCCAACACTAAACACATCAACACATGTAATCACACCATACCATAATTAATCAAGTTTCACTATATATATATATATATATATATATATATATATATATATATATATATATATATATATATATATATATATATATATATATTCACCACTACTATAGTTTCACAATATATAGTCATTCAAATACATGCAAATAGTTCACCATATATTCACATTACGTACGGTCCTATAACTGTATTTACGACACGCCACATATATCATAGTCATCAATACCTATAACTAAGCACATACTTACCCGTGCATGGTGCACACCTATACACGCTAACATTTCATTTACATACACCAATCATACCATTATATAACTAGCACACATACACACCTAGTTTTAGCTAGTACACATACGTTCACACGAGCAAGTCCTTAGTAATTAGCTATACCACAAGACCAACACCTATAACTATATACTGGTGTAGCGACCCACAATCATGTGCGTAACACAACCAGGCACAAACACTCCTATCACTATACATACATCAAACATCGCTATATTCAAACTTCAGGCATACATTCAATATACTTAGAGTATACCCACTCAAGCTTGAGTGAGACTCAATACATACATCAGAATATTCTATATACGTAACACGACATTTATACCTGTACCGATACCACTCCCATATATTTACATCTACCAATACAACCATATACATTCCATAAATCAATCACACTTAATATTTAGTCAGGTAACACCCACATAGTTAAATCAATTTATATACCATAATAATAATAATACAGACATCAGCACTCGTATAATTATAATACACTCCCTAATACATGCATACGTATTCATCGTATAGTCACACGCACATGTAACTTATATATATACATATATATATTCACACCATAGCCTACTACCTATAATTAGTATACTAATACACCTATACATACATAATTAAGATGTGCAATAGTCGTGTATACCTCATGGTATGCATGCATGCAACATCCCACGAAAGCAAACAATACCAATCAAAATTGTAACCCTACTACCATATGTATATCACTTATATACTCATGCAACGAAACATAACTTCCTACGTCCAAGCACAATATATATCTACCTACGAGCACATACTCACACGTACTAGTATATAGGTCACTCAATAGGCCTACTCACTTATCTATACGTACATAATTATTATCACACCTATCATACACATAGCTTCACCAAATCAAATTATTTCAACCATTATAAGTATCTCTTACTACATACACAACTTAGATATTTCAACGCGAACTCTTATATACACAGGCATCCTTAGTATAGTATAGCTATCCACACAAAAAAATCTATAACTACTAACACACAACAACTTCATACTATCACGAATAACTCCGAGTATATATATATCACACAATATGCAAACACCAATAAACTATGGGGGTACACTCATTCAAGCCCACGTACACAGCTTAGGTACGTGCACTACGACTACCTCACAAGGTCCAAGGGCCTACTAACAATTAAGGGTTGACACAGACATTGACGGACCCTAAGGCCTAAGCAATAAAGGGACGTCGAGAGCGTGACGAAGGAAGGATCGATAAGCACGAGTTCAGATAGGACAAATACAAGGAAACGGCTTGGTTAGACGAAACATTGGCTCAATGGTGATGTTTAGGTTGAAGGAAAAGGAGATGTAGTGATGCTTAAATAGGATACAGAAAAGGAAATAGGGTGAATGGCACAAGCTAAAATACGCGAAATCTGAAAACTGTTGTACTTCAAAAGTTGAAATCCCAGTCTGAAAAGAAATATTTGGAGATCGATAAAACGAGTTGTTCAAAATAAATTTGAGTCGAACATTCATAATAAGAGAAAATGGTCTATTGGTTTTAAAAATCATTATAAAAAGGAAGTAAAATTATTTACACGAATATTAAGTACGTGGTTTAGAAAATTTATACGTCAGTAATTTAATATAATTTTGTCAAAAAGTTTTGGAAAGTCGAAGAATGAAATCACGTAACGGAAAAATTTAAACTCATGTTAAATGCTTTCAAAACTTTTAGGCTATGGAAAATCAATATTGAAACTTCTTTTAGAGGAATCAGGATTTGCCAAAAATGAGAAACTGATTTACACAAGGTTCTTAATATACGAGCACAACCAGTCTGGTACGAATATAAAAATAATTGAAAGTATGTATGGTGCACGGAGAAATAATAATAATGACTTAGTAGTAGAATTATCAAGATCGAATAGCAAGTCTTTAAAATTAAATCATGGAGGGTCTAAATCAGGAAGTGGTTATGAAAATAGTAATTTTGCAAAAATCGACGAGCAAAACCAACTTGCTGAAAGCTGAAATTCCATGTGTCTTGAAAGTATATTAAAGTAAACACAACGTATCATTCGAATGGCATAAATAAGAAGGAAAATCATAAATCAAATAGGGCAAAATAAAAGTACGGTTCAGAATTAATATATGAAGGGACGACACATTTACCTAGGTACGAAAAACGTAGGCTGGGAAAATATTATAAACTAGTATTCAAAAATTCCGACAAGCGTTTTAAAATTTAAACCAATGAAGGAGTATGAAGTATAAGTATATATGCATTAAAATTTGGGACAAGGTTAAACTTCGGAAGGGAGGAAGTCGAAAAATACTTTCAAGAGTTTCAAGGTTCGTAATGGAGAGGTTCGAAAATTGACGACGATCGTCATGAGGCGATCTCGTGAATCGAGGCAAGGAAATTGGTCGGATGATCAAAACATTCATACGCCTAGGATATGAATCAGGAGAATCTACGGGGAACTCCTACGGTCGACCAACTAAAGATTAAGAACTAAGCGCTAAGACTTTCTAAGGAGCTAGACGATAATGAAATGCGTTCAGCTTGGTCCGAAATCGATGAACCCAAACGAACGACGGAAGGGAATTCTAGGAGTCTAATATGGTCAGGGTTAGGCAATAACCACTAAGGTAACTCCTACGACGATTAAATCAATTGCTGGCAGGGAGTCTAACTAACAAACAGAGGCCTCTAACAAGCAAGCACAGACGTCTAACTAAGTCTTCTTATCACCTAGTGTCATAAGAAAACGACTAAACTCAGGGCTTATTACTCGGATGTTGCAATTTATTTAATGGACATTCCGTTATTATCGTTGTTCCGTTAATTCGCAATTACAAGACCGGACCTGCATGGGCCACCAACAAAACCTGTCACGCCCCGCTTCCCAAAAATATGGAGGCGAAGCGTGAGAAGGTCCGCTCAGACTCGAAGCTGCAAAGCTGCAAGTCCGATAAGCGTCAATCAAATTTAAAACTGCAGGTCCTTGCAATGCGAACGAAACAAAGATAATAATAATTAAATGAGACAAAAGAGATATCTCAGAATATCCATAAAATAAGTGTCAACATCACAGAAAAAGCCACCAGTCTGAAATAAAAGAGAGTCTAAAGGCCCAAACATGGCCAACAAAAGTACAGCGTACAAAACAAAGTGACAAGCACCGACAACTAACAACAAACCTAAAACAAAAGAAAGCTCAGCAAAGTCAACAAGAAAGATCACTGACATCCACAAAACTCCTCCTAGGCAGACATGGACTCAGGCTCAGCGTCAGCAACTCATCACGTACACAGCAACGGTCTCTGGCTCAGGTCTAACATGTGACACCCAAAAGAGCAAGGGGCACATGTCAGCAAGTCTACAAGAGACTTGTGCAAGGAAACAGAAAGTAGGCAAAAGTAAAGCAACCTAGCAGTTCTAGCATGAATGCGATGACATGGCAGTTAAAGTATGAGTGCAACAGGTAAAGTAAAGTAAGGTACGAGCATGTCATTTAAACATGGCATGGATGACAAGTATTACATGAATCATTCACAAGACAAGTTCAAGACAAGAAAAGTAAGCACCTCGTGCACAGAGATTCCGTCTTTTGGCTAGAGGGCTGATCAGGCCACTCCTAAGCTCAAGTGACCGTTTATCCCTACCCCTCCACGTGTATCGGGCATTGGTTTTCAGCCAACACATGAGGCCCGCTTCTGGACCACGAGCCAGGAAGTGTTTTAAACAAGTATGGCCTAGGGGTGCACCTAGTCGGAAACACGGAAACACGGATTTGTACAAGTATTTTGTAGCGTGTGCTACGATGCAACAATCAATTTGGATGACATGTAAGATGCAATGCATGGCAGTTAAAAGTACGTACAGTTAAGGAAGGTAAACGTGATAGTTTAGTATGCATGAACAACAAGTTTAAAGAGTTGGATCTAGCTTCGTTGTCAAGCTAGATCAATTAGGTGACGGATCTAGTTTCGTTGTCAAACTAGATCAAGTAGGCGTCTAGCCAGCTATCATTTCACTGACTAGTCTCTTTTACGCTAAAAGCAAGGAAGTGGCCTAAAAACATGGCCCTACACAAGAGTTGGCAAGTTTCACTTGCCTGCAAGTACGACGTCTGAGCACACCGTCCAATGAGTCCAAAAATCACAATTATCCTACGTGCACAAGTCCACCGGCCTAAAGTCCATATTATTAATCTTCATTAGTGAATTTAAAAAATTTAAAATACTTTAAAAATACTGATTTTAGTCTTGATTAGCAGGCAATGGGTTGGGGGTCCTAGGGGTGCAAAGCGTTACCTCATCACGACGCGAAAGCTACACCAGCGTCGGGTAGCGACGCCGGGGGTTGGAATAGGAGAACGCGCTCCAAGTCCAGATTCCAAATTAGTTTCCTCGCTGGAAAGTTCAGAGCATCAACCGAAGCCACGGTTACAGATTTCAAAGCTAGCACGTGCGACGACGGGCTACGACGTGTCGCAACGTCGTGCACAGCGAATCGTCGGAGAGAAAGCACCTAGGTGGGGCCCACAGTAGTCCTAGGGACCTTTGGGGGGCCCACAATACCTCTGGAGAACTTGGAGGGCCCACGGTGGCAAGTGGTGCGACGGATGCGGGGTTGCGACGTTTGGCTCTCGGTCGTACAGCCTCGGTGCGGGGAGCTCCGTCGGTCAGGTGCGGGTCGGTGCGGGCCTTGGTGCGGAGGGATCTGTCGGTCGGTGCGAGGGACAACACCGGTCGGGCGCCTTGGATGCGGGGTTGCAACGTTGCAACATTGCAATGTTGCAACATCGGTCGGTGCGGGCGACCCGCTCGGTCAGACACGAGCGGAGGCGGGCGACAGAAGCGGGGTCGATGCGGAGCGGGGGTGCGGGCCAAGCCCTCGGTCAGACCGAGGGCTCCTCTCGGTCGTAGCGGGGAACGGAGCGGCTGCAGAAGCGGGGTGCGGGGTGATGCTTGGTGCGGGCTTGGCTACCGGTCGGAGTGGGCGAACGGAGGCCGTTTCCTCGGTCGGTGCGGAGCGGCTTCGTCGCAACGTTGCGACGAATCGTCGCAACGTCAATTTTGGGCTTTGGAAGAGGCTAGGGTTAATTTCTTGCGAAAATAGGTCTTCCTAGAGGTTGTTTATATAGTGTAGATAGGTTGACTTGGTCTAGGGCTAAATCTAATAGGATCAGAAGTTTAAAATAATTTAAAATTTGAAATTCAACTTCTCCAACTCACCCAAGGGGTTGACTTGGTCCAAATGAGCTGGAAATTGGCTCAAAAATTCTTTAAAACGTTTAAAACTCAAGTAAATTTTATTTGACCGAAAATAATTTAAAAATTAAATGTTAAAAATATTATAAAACTTGTTAAAAATATAAAAGTGGTCAAATAAACTCCAAAAATTATAAAATAAATATCGGGGTGATCGTGATGACGAATATGAGCTAACTAAGAAGACGGATCTCAATTTTGACGTCGGACGACGAAACTAAAATTAGAAACGTCTCCCGTCAAAAGTGAAAATCGCCACGTCTCATCGAGTAAGATTAAATTGTGGGAAAACGACTCGAGAACGTCGTTCCAAATGAGAGCCACTATTTAATACTCTCAGAGACGTTCACAACGGCATATCGCAACAAAGTGTTCACAAACAAACAAATTCTAAAACAAACACGTGCACGGTCAAAAGCACGTGCACGAACAACGTACCACGAAAAGTGGTCATTACATCCTGCCCACCTTAGAATAAAGTCCGTCCTCGGACTTTCTAATATAGCTAGTCACTCTAGTAACTACCCCAATCAAGCCACATTATAAATCAAACCAAGTATAGTCATTACAAGTGCTTAGGTATGCACTAGGTAGTCAAACATTAACACTACCAACACGTATATATATACATTCACATACGTATACACTTATACCTATTATAGTCAGTCAAATTTATACATGTATTTCAATCATATATATGTATAAACATACATCCCTTATATAACTACTACCTAGTATAAAACAATAGTTCAGATACTCACATAAGGATAGTCTCACACTTAGCCAATACAATCATTGCTATACCTATATGTAGCTACCTATGCACAGACTTCAAGGGTATACTACCCTCTGATAACCCCTAGTATTCATCCAACACTAAACACATCAACACATGTAATCACACCATAGGGTATTAATCAAGTTTCACTATATATATATATATATATATATATATATATATATTCACCACTACTATAGTTTCACAATATATAGTCATTCAAATACATGCAAATAGTTCACCATATATTCACATCACGTACGGTCCTATAACTGTATTTACGACACGCCACATATATCATAGTCATCAATACCTATAACTAAGCACATACTTACCTGTGCATGGTGCACAGCTATACACGCTAACATTTCATTTACATACACCAATCATACCATTATATAACTAGCACACATACACACCTAGTTTTAGCTAGTACACATACGTTCACACGAGCAAGTCCTTAGTAATTAGCTATACCACAAGACCAACACCTATAACTATATACTGGTGTAGCGACCCACAATCATGTGCGTAACACAACCAGGCACAAACACTCCTATCACTATACATACATCAAACATCGCTATATTCAAACTTCAGGCATACATTCAATATACTTAGAGTATACCCACTCAAGCTTGAGTGAGACTCAATACATACATCAGAATATTCTATATACGTAACACGACATTTATACCTGTACCGATACCACTCCCATATATTTACATCTACCAATACAACCATATACATTCCATAAATCAATCACACTTAATATTTAGTCAGGTAACACCCACATAGTTAAATCAATTTATATACCATAATAATAATAATACAGACATCAGCACTCGTATAATTATAATACACTCCCTAATACATGCATACGTATTCATCGTATAGTCACACGCACATGTAACTTATATACATACATATATATATTCACACCATAGCCTACTACCTATAATTAGTATACTAATACACCTATACATACATAATTAAGATGTGCAATAGTCGTGTATACCTCACGGTATGCACGCATGCAACATCCCACGAAAGCAAACAATACCAATCAAAATTGTAACCCTACTACCATATGTATATCACTTATATACTCATGCAACGAAACATAACTTCCTACGTCCAAGCACAATATATATCTACCTACGAGCACATACTCACACGTACTAGTATATAGGTCACTCAATAGGCCTACTCACTTATCTATACGTACATAATTATTATCACACCTATCATACACATAGCTTCACCAAATCAAATTATTTCAACCATTATAAGTATCTCTTACTACATACACAACTTAGATATTTCAACGCTAACTCTTATATACACAGGCATCCTTAGTATAGTATAGCTATCCACACAAAAAAATCTATAACTACTAACACACAAAAACTTCATACTATCACGAATAACTCCGAGTATATATATATCACACAATATGCAAACACCAATATACTATGGGGGTACACTCATTCAAGCCCACGTACACAGCTTAGGTACGTGCACTACGACTACCTCACAAGGTCCAAGGGCCTACTAACAATTAAGGGTTGACACAGACATTGACGGACCCTAAGGCCTAAGCAATAAAGGGAGGTCGAGAGCGTGACGAAGGAAGGATCGATAAGCACGAGTTCAGATAGGACAAATACAAGGAGACGGCTTGGTTAGACGAAACATTGGCTCAATGGTGATGTTTAGGTTGAAGGAAAAGGAGATGTAGTGATGCTTAAATAGGATACAGAAAAGGAAATAGGGTGAATGGCACAAGCTAAAATACGCGAAATCTGAAAACTGTTGTACTTCAAAAGTTGAAATCCCAGTCTGAAAAGAAATATTTGGAGATCGATAAAACGAGTTGTTCAAAATAAATTTGAGTCGAACATTCATAATAAGAGAAAATGGTCTATTGGTTTTAAAAATCATTATAAAAAGGAAGTAAAATTATTTACACGAATATTAAGTACGTGGTTTAGAAAATTTATACGTCAGTAATTTAATATAATTTTGTCAAAAAGTTTTGGAAAGTCGAAGAATGAAATCACGTAACGGAAAAATTTAAACTCATGTTAAATGCTTTCAAAACTTTTAGGCTATGGAAAATCAATATTGAAACTTCTTTTAGAGGAATCAGGATTTGCCAAAAATGAGAAACTGATTTACACAAGGTTCTTAATATACGAGCACAACCAGTCTGGTACGAATATAAAAATAATTGAAAGTATGTATGGTGCACGGAGAAATAATAATAATGACTTAGTAGTACAATTATCAAGATCGAATAGCAAGTCTTAAAATTAAATCATGGAGGGTCTAAATCAGGAAGTGGTTATGAAAATAGTAATTTTGCAAAAATCGACGAGCAAAACCAACTTGCTGAAAGCTGAAATTCCATGTGCCTTGAAAGTATATTAAAGTAAACACAACGTATCATTCGAATGGCATAAATAAGAAGGAAAATCATAAATCAAATAGGGCAAAATAAAAGTACGGTTCAGAATTAATATATGAAGGGACGACACATTTACCTAGGTACGAAAAACGTAGGCTGGGAAAATACTATAAACTAGTATTCAAAAATTCCGACAAGCGTTTTAAAATTTAAACCAATGAAGGAGTATGAAGTATAAGTATATATGCATTAAAATTTGGGACAAGGTTAAACTTCGGAAGGGAGGAAGTCGAAAAATACTTTCAAGAGTTTCAAGGTTCGTAATGGAGAGGTTCGAAAATTGACGACGATCGTCATGAGGCGATCTCGTGAATCGAGGCAAGGAAATTGGTCGGATGATCAAAACATTCATACGCCTAGGATATGAATCAGGAGAATCTACGGGGAACTCCTACGGTCGACCAACTAAAGATTAAGAACTAAGCGCTAAGACTTTCTAAGGAGCTAGACGATAATGAAATGCGTTCAGCTTGGTCCGAAATCGATGAACCCAAACGAACGACGGAAGGGAATTCTAGGAGTCTAATATGGTCAGGGTTAGGCAATAACCACTAAGGTAACTCCTACGACGATTAAATCAATTGCTGGCAGGGAGTCTAACTAACAAACAGAGGCCTCTAACAAGCAAGCACAGACGTCTAACTAAGTCTTCTTATCACCTAGTGTCATAAGAAAACGACTAAACTCAGGGCTTATTACTCGGATGTTGCAATTTATTTAATGGACATTCCGTTATTATCGTTGTTCCGTTAATTCGCAATTACAAGACCGGACCTGCATGGGCCACCAACAAAACCTGTCACGCCCCGCTTCCCAAAAATATGGAGGCGAAGCGTGAGAAGGTCCGCTCAGACTCGAAGCTGCAAAGCTGCAAGTCCGATAAGCGTCAATCAAATTTAAAACTGCAGGTCCTTGCAATGCGAACGAAACAAAGATAATAATAATTAAATGAGACAAAAGAGATATCTCAGAATATCCATAAAATAAGTGTCAACATCACAGAAAAAGCCACCAGTCTGAAATAAAAGAGAGTCTAAAGGCCCAAACATGGCCAACAAAAGTACAGCGTACAAAACAAAGTGACAAGCACCGACAACTAACAACAAACCTAAAACAAAAGAAAGCTCAGCAAAGTCAACAAGAAAGATCACTGACATCCACAAAACTCCTCCTAGGCAGACATGGACTCAGGCTCAGCGTCAACAACTCATCACGTACACAGCAACGGTCTCTGGCTCAGGTCTAACATGTGACACCCAAAAGAGCAAGGGGCACATGTCAGCAAGTCTACAAGAGACTTGTGCAAGGAAACAGAAAGTAGGCAAAAGTAAAGCAACCTAGCAGTTCTAGCATGAATGCGATGACATGGCAGTTAAAGTATGAGTGCAACAGGTAAAGTAAAGTAAGGTACGAGCATGTCATTTAAACATGGCATGGATGACAAGTATTACATGAATCATTCACAAGACAAGTTCAAGACAAGAAAAGTAAGCACCTCGTGCACAGAGATTCCGTCTTTTGGCTAGAGGGCTGATCAGGCCACTCCTAAGCTCAAGTGACCGTTTATCCCTACCCCTCCACGTGTATCGGGCATTGGTTTTCAGCCAACACATGAGGCCCGCTTCTGGACCACGAGCCAGGAAGTGTTTTAAACAAGTATGGCCTAGGGGTGCACCTAGTCGGAAACACGGAAACACGGATTTGTACAAGTATTTTGTAGCGTGTGCTACGATGCAACAATCAATTTGGATGACATGTAAGATGCAATGCATGGCAGTTAAAAGTACGTACAGTTAAGGAAGGTAAACGTGATAGTTTAGTATGCATGAACAACAAGTTTAAAGAGTTGGATCTAGCTTCGTTGTCAAGCTAGATCAATTAGGTGACGGATCTAGTTTCGTTGTCAAACTAGATCAAGTAGGCGTCTAGCCAGCTATCATTTCACTGACTAGTCTCTTTTACGCTAAAAGCAAGGAAGTGGCCTAAAAACATGGCCCTACACAAGAGTTGGCAAGTTTCACTTGCCTGCAAGTACGACGTCTGAGCACACCGTCCAATGAGTCCAAAAATCACAATTATCCTACGTGCACAAGTCCACCGGCCTAAAGTCCATATTATTAATCTTCATTAGTGAATTTAAAAAATTTAAAATACTTTAAAAATACTGATTTTAGTCTTGATTAGCAGGCAATGGGTTGGGGGTCCTAGGGGTGCAAAGCGTTACCTCATCACGACGCGAAAGCTACACCAGCGTCGGGTAGCGACGCCGGGGGTTGGAATAGGAGAACGCGCTCCAAGTCCAGATTCCAAATTAGTTTCCTCGCTGGAAAGTTCAGAGCATCAACCGAAGCCACGGTTACAGATTTCAAAGCTAGCACGTGCGACGACGGGCTACGACGTGTCGCAACGTCGTGCACAGCGAATCGTCGGAGAGAAAGCACCTAGGTGGGGCCCACAGTAGTCCTAGGGACCTTTGGGGGACCCACAATACCTCTGGAGAACTTGGAGGGCCCACGGTGGCAAGTGGTGCGACGGGTGCGGGGTTGCGACGTTTGGCTCTCGGTCGTACAGCCTCGGTGCGGGGAGCTCCGTCGGTCAGGTGCGGGTCGGTGCGGGCCTTGGTGCGGAGGGATCTGTCGGTCGGTGCGAGGGACAACACCGGTCGGGCGCCTTGGATGCGGGGTTGCAACGTTGCAACATTGCAATGTTGCAACATCGGTCGGTGCGGGCGACCCGCTCGGTCAGACACGAGCGGAGGCGGGCGACAGAAGCGGGGTCGATGCGGAGCGGGGGTGCGGGCCAAGCCCTCGGTCAGACCGAGGGCTCCTCTCGGTCGTAGCGGGGAACGGAGCGGCTGCAGAAGCGGGGTGCGGGGCGATGCTTGGTGCGGGCTTGGCTACCGGTCGGAGTGGGCGAACGGAGGCCGTTTCCTCGGTCGGTGCGCAGCGGCTTCGTCGCAACGTTGCGACGAATCGTCGCAACGTCAATTTTGGGCTTTGGAAGAGGCTAGGGTTAATTTCTTGCGAAAATAGGTCTTCCTAGAGGTTGTTTATATAGTGTAGATAGGTTGACTTGGTCTAGGGCTAAATCTAATAGGATCAGAAGTTTAAAATAATTTAAAATTTGAAATTCAACTTCTCCAACTCACCCAAGGGGTTGACTTGGTCCAAATGAGCTGGAAATTGGCTCAAAAATTCTTTAAAACGTTTAAAACTCAAGTAAATTTTATTTGGCCGAAAATAATTTAAAAATTAAATGTTAAAAATATTATAAAACTTGTTAAAAATATAAAAGTGGTCAAATAAACTCCAAAAATTATAAAATAAATATCGGGGTGATCGTGATGACGAATATGAGCTAACTAAGAAGACGGATCTCAATTTTGACGTCGGACGACGAAACTAAAATTAGAAACGTCTCCCGTCAAAAGTGAAAATCGCCACGTCTCGTCGAGTAAGATTAAATTGTGGGAAAACGACTCGAGAACGTCGTTCCAAATGAGAGCCACTATTTAATACTCTCAGAGACGTTCACAACGGCATATCGCAACAAAGTGTTCACAAACAAACAAATTCTAAAACAAACACGTGCACGGTCAAAAGCACGTGCACGAACAACGTACCACGAAAAGTGGTCATTACATCCTGCCCACCTTAGAATAAAGTCCGTCCTCGGACTTTCTAATATAGCTAGTCACTCTAGTAACTACCCCAATCAAGCCACATTATAAATCAAACCAAGTATAGTCATTACAAGTGCTTAGGTATGCACTAGGTAGTCAAACATTAACACTACCAACACGTATATATATACATTCACATACGTATACACTTATACCTATTATAGTCAGTCAAATTTATACATGTATTTCAATCATATATATGTATAAACATACATCCCTTATATAACTACTACCTAGTATAAAACAATAGTTCAGATACTCACATAAGGATAGTCTCACACTTAGCCAATACAATCATTGCTATACCTATATGTAGCTACTTATGCACAGACTTCAAGGGTATACTACCCTCTGATAAACCCTAGTATTCATCCAACACTAAACACATCAACACATGTAATCACACCATAGGGTATTAATCAAGTTTCACTATATATATATATATATATATATATATATATATATATATATATATATATATATATATATATATATATATATATATATATATATTCACCACTACTATAGTTTCACAATATATAGTCATTCAAATACATGCAAATAGTTCACCATATATTCACATCACGTACGGTCCTATAACTGTATTTACGACACGCCACATATATCATAGTCATCAATACCTATAACTAAGCACATACTTACCTGTGCATGGTGCACAGCTATACACGCTAACATTTCATTTACATACACCAATCATACCATTATATAACTAGCACACATACACACCTAGTTTTAGCTAGTACACATACGTTCACACGAGCAAGTCCTTAGTAATTAGCTATACCACAAGACCAACACCTATAACTATATACTGGTGTAGCGACCCACAATCATGTGCGTAACACAACCAGGCACAAACACTCCTATCACTATACATACATCAAACATCGCTATATTCAAACTTCAGGCATACATTCAATATACTTAGAGTATACCCACTCAAGCTTGAGTGAGACTCAATACATACATCAGAATATTCTATATACGTAACACGACATTTATACCTGTACCGATACCACTCCCATATATTTACATCTACCAATACAACCATATACATTCCATAAATCAATCACACTTAATATTTAGTCAGGTAACACCCACATAGTTAAATCAATTTATATACCATAATAATAATAATACAGACATCAGCACTCGTATAATTATAATACACTCCCTAATACATGCATACGTATTCATCGTATAGTCACACGCACATGTAACTTATATACATACATATATATATTCACACCATAGCCTACTACCTATAATTAGTATACTAATACACCTATACATACATAATTAAGATGTGCAATAGTCGTGTATACCTCACGGTATGCACGCATGCAACATCCCACGAAAGCAAACAATACCAATCAAAATTGTAACCCTACTACCATATGTATATCACTTATATACTCATGCAACGAAACATAACTTCCTACGTCCAAGCACAATATATATCTACCTACGAGCACATACTCACACGTACTAGTATATAGGTCACTCAATAGGCCTACTCACTTATCTATACGTACATAATTATTATCACACCTATCATACACATAGCTTCACCAAATCAAATTATTTCAACCATTATAAGTATCTCTTACTACATACACAACTTAGATATTTCAACGCTAACTCTTATATACACAGGCATCCTTAGTATAGTATAGCTATCCACACAAAAAAATCTATAACTACTAACACACAAAAACTTCATACTATCACGAATAACTCCGAGTATATATATATCACACAATATGCAAACACCAATATACTATGGGGGTACACTCATTCAAGCCCACGTACACAGCTTAGGTACGTGCACTACGACTACCTCACAAGGTCCAAGGGCCTACTAACAATTAAGGGTTGACACAGACATTGACGGACCCTAAGGCCTAAGCAATAAAGGGAGGTCGAGAGCGTGACGAAGGAAGGATCGATAAGCACGAGTTCAGATAGGACAAATACAAGGAGACGGCTTGGTTAGACGAAACATTGGCTCAATGGTGATGTTTAGGTTGAAGGAAAAGGAGATGTAGTGATGCTTAAATAGGATACAGAAAAGGAAATAGGGTGAATGGCACAAGCTAAAATACGCGAAATCTGAAAACTGTTGTACTTCAAAAGTTGAAATCCCAGTCTGAAAAGAAATATTTGGAGATCGATAAAACGAGTTGTTCAAAATAAATTTGAGTCGAACATTCATAATAAGAGAAAATGGTCTATTGGTTTTAAAAATCATTATAAAAAGGAAGTAAAATTATTTACACGAATATTAAGTACGTGGTTTAGAAAATTTATACGTCAATAATTTAATATAATTTTGTCAAAAAGTTTTGGAAAGTCGAAGAATGAAATCACGTAACGGAAAAATTTAAACTCATGTTAAATGCTTTCAAAACTTTTAGGCTATGGAAAATCAATATTGAAACTTCTTTTAGAGGAATCAGGATTTGCCAAAAATGAGAAACTGATTTACACAAGGTTCTTAATATACGAGCACAACCAGTCTGGTACGAATATAAAAATAATTGAAAGTATGTATGGTGCACGGAGAAATAATAATAATGACTTAGTAGTACAATTATCAAGATCGAATAGCAAGTCTTAAAATTAAATCATGGAGGGTCTAAATCAGGAAGTGGTTATGAAAATAGTAATTTTGCAAAAATCGACGAGCAAAACCAACTTGCTGAAAGCTGAAATTCCATGTGCCTTGAAAGTATATTAAAGTAAACACAACGTATCATTCGAATGGCATAAATAAGAAGGAAAATCATAAATCAAATAGGGCAAAATAAAAGTACGGTTCAGAATTAATATATGAAGGGACGACACATTTACCTAGGTACGAAAAACGTAGGCTGGGAAAATACTATAAACTAGTATTCAAAAATTCCGACAAGCGTTTTAAAATTTAAATCAATGAAGGAGTATGAAGTATAAGTATATATGCATTAAAATTTGGGACAAGGTTAAACTTCGGAAGGGAGGAAGTCGAAAAATACTTTCAAGAGTTTCAAGGTTCGTAATGGAGAGGTTCGAAAATTGACGACGATCGTCATGAGGCGATCTCATGAATCGAGGCAAGGAAATTGGTCGGATGATCAAAACATTCATACGCCTAGGATATGAATCAGGAGAATCTACGGGGAACTCCTACGGTCGACCAACTAAAGATTAAGAACTAAGCGCTAAGACTTTCTAAGGAGCTAGACGGTAATGAAATGCGTTCAGCTTGGTCCGAAATCGATGAACCCAAACGAACGACGGAAGGGAATTCTAGGAGTCTAATATGGTCAGGGTTAGGCAATAACCACTAAGGTAACTCCTACGACGATTAAATCAATTGCTGGCAGGGAGTCTAACTAACAAACAGAGGCCTCTAACAAGCAAGCACAGACGTCTAACTAAGTCTTCTTATCACCTAGTGTCATAAGAAAACGACTAAACTCAGGGCTTATTACTCAGATGTTGCAATTTATTTAATGGACATTCCGTTATTATCGTTGTTCCGTTAATTCGCAATTACAAGACCGGACCTGCATGGGCCACCAACAAAACCTGTCACGCCCCGCTTCCCAAAAATATGGAGGCGAAGCGTTAGAAGGTCCGCTCAGACTCGAAGCTGCAAAGCTGCAAGTCCGATAAGCGTCAATCAAATTTAAAACTGCAGGTCCTTGCAATGCGAACGAAACAAAGATAATAATAATTAAATGAGACAAAAGAGATATCTCAGAATATCCATAAAATAAGTGTCAACATCACAGAAAAAGCCACCAGGCTGAAATAAAAGAGAGTCTAAAGGCCCAAACATGGCCAACAAAAGTACAGCGTACAAAACAAAGTGACACGCACCGACAACTAACAACAAACCTAAAACAAAAGAAAGCTCAGCAAAGTTACCAAGAAAGATCACTGACATCCACAAAACTCCTCCTAGGCAGACATGGACTCAGGCTCAGCGTCAGTAACTCATCACGTACACAGCAACGGTCTCTGGCTCAGGTCTAACATGTGACACCCAAAAGAGCAAGGGGCACATGTCAGCAAGTCTACAAGAGACTTGTGCAAGGAAACTGAAAGTAGGCAAAAGTAAAGCAACCTAGCAGTTCTAGCATGAATGCGATGACATGGCAGTTAAAGTATGAGTGCAACAGGTAAAGTAAAGTAAGGTACGAGCATGTCATTTAAACATGGCATGGATGACAAGTATTACATGAATCATTCACAAGACAAGTTCAAGACAAGAAAAGTAAGCACCTCGTGCACAGAGATTCCGTCTTTTGGCTAGAGGGCTGATCAGGCCACTCCTAAGCTCAAGTGACCGTTTATCCCTACCCCTCCACGTGTATCGGGCATTGGTTTTCAGCCAACACATGAGGCCCGCTTCTGGACCACGAGCCAGGAAGTGTTTTAAACAAGTATGGTCTAGGGGTGCACCTAGCCGGAAACACGGAAACACGGATTTGTACAAGTATTTTGTAGCGTGTGCTACGATGCAACAATCAATTTGGATGACATGTAAGATGCAATGCATGGCAGTTAAAAGTACGTACAGTTAAGGAAGGTAAACGTGATAGTTTAGTATGCATGAACAACAAGTTTAAAGAGTTGGATCTAGCTTCGTTGTCAAGCTAGATCAATTAGGTGACGGATCTAGTTTCGTTGTCAAACTAGATCAAGTAGGCGTCTAGCCAGCTATCATTTCACTGACTAGTCTCTTTTACGCTAAAAGCAAAGAAGTGGCCTAAAAACATGGCCCTACACAAGAGTTGGCAAGTTTCACTTGCCTGCAAGTACGACGTCTGAGCACACCGTCCAATGAGTCCAAAAATCACAATTATCCTACGTGCACAAGTCCACCGGCCTAAAGTCCATATTATTAATCTTCATTAGTGAATTTAAAACATTTAAAATACTTTAAAAATACTGATTTTAGTCTTGATTAGCAGGCAATGGGTTGGGGGTCCTAGGGGTGCAAAGCGTTACCTCATCACAACGCGAAAGCTACACCGGCGTCGGGTAGCGACGCCGGGGGTTGGAATAGGAGAACGTGCTCCAAGTCCAGATTCCAAATTAGTTTCCTCGTTGGAAAGTTCAGAGCATCAACCGGAGCCACGGTTCCAGATTCCAAAGCTAGCACGTGCGACGACGGGCTACGACGTGTCGCAACGTCGTGCACGACGAATCATCGGAGAGAAAGCACCTAGGTGGGGCCCACAGTAGTCCTAGGGACCTTTGGGGGACCCACAATACCTCTGGAGAACTTGGGGGGCCCACAGTGGCAAGTGGTGCGACGGGTGCGGGGTTGCGACGTTTGGCTCTCGGTCGTACAGCCTCGGTGCGGGGAGCTCCGTCGGTCAGACACATGGGATGCGAGGGTTGCAGCGTTTGGGGTCGGTGCGGGCCTTGGTGCGGAGGGATCTGTCGGTCGGTGCGAGGGACAACACCGGTCGGGCACCTTGGATGCGGGGGTTGCAACGTTGCAACGTTGCAACGTTGCAACATCGGTCGGTGCGGGCGACCCGCTCGGTCTGACACGAGCGGAGGCGGGCGACAGAAGCGGGGTCGATGCGGAGCGGGGGTGTGGGCCAAGCCCTCGGTCAGACCGAGGGCTCCTCTCGGTCGTAGCGGGGAACAGAGCGGCTGCAGCAGCAGGGTGCGAGGTGATGCTTGGTGCGGGCTTGGCTACCGGTCGGAGCGGGCGAACGGAGGCCGTTTCCTCGGTCGTTGCGGAGCGGCTTCGTCGCAACGTTGCGACGAATCTTCGCAACGTCAATTTTGGGTTTTGGAAGAGGCTAGTGTTAATTTCTTGCAAAAATAGGTCTTCCTAGAGGTTGTTTATATAGTGTAGATATGTTGACTTGGTCTAGGGCTAAATCTAATAGGATTAGAAGTTTAAAATAATTTAAAATTTGAAATTCAACTTCTCCAACTCACCCAAGGGTTTGACTTGGTCCAAATGAGCTGGAAATTGGCTCAAAAATTCTTTAAAACGTTTAAAACACAAGTAAATTTTATTTGGCCGAAAATAATTTAAAAATTAATTATTAAAAATATTATAAAACTTGTTAAAAATATAAAAGTGGTCAAATAAACTCCAAAAATTATAAAATAAATATCGGGGTGATCGTGATGACGAATGTGAGCTAACTAAGAAGACGGATCTCAATTTTGACGTCGGATGACGAAACTAAAATTAGAAACGTCTCCCGTCAAAAGTGAAAATCGCCACGTCTCATCGAGTAAGATTAAATTGTGGGAAAACGACTCGAGAACGTCGTTCCAAATGAGAGCCACTATTTAATACTCTCAGAGACGTTCACAACGGCATATCGCAACAAAGTGTTCACAAACAAACAAATTCTAAAACAAACACGTGCACGGTCAAAAGGACGTGCACGAACAACGTACCACGAAAAGTGGTCGTTACAGGTTATAACAGAGTAACACAACAGGAAGTAGCGCAGCAAGAAAGTAAAACGAGACAGGTAGTAGTCGTAGCGTGTGCTACCAACTGCGGGACTAACCTACAGGTGTCAAGACAAGACGGGACGTGACAGAAACAAGGCAAGACAAGACAAGTGAGACACGAAAGGGTTCACGCCTTACGGTTCGAGGGGGATCAGACCCTCTTACCGTGCGCACGCTCAACCCAACCCCAAACCTCAAGACAAGACATGACATGACACCAGTACAAGGGATCACTCGCTCTAGCTTGGCGAGTGCCCTATTGCCCGTAGGCTGAGAATCAGTACAAGGGATCACTCTCTCTAGCTTGGAGAGTGCCATATTGCCCTTGGGCTGTGTATCAGTACAAGGGATCACTCTCTCTAGCTTGGAGAGTGCCCTATTGCCCGCAGGCTGTGAATCAGTACAAGGGATCACTCGGAGAGTGCCCTATTGCCCAGCGGGCTGTGCAAGACGGGACGTGACGTGACAAGACGGGAAGGGTTATTCTAGGGTGTCCACACACACGCACACACATGATAGCCCTATGATGTCAAAAGTTGTTGTTGTCGGGCTCAGACTTCGTCGTCAAGTCTGAGCCGTCAGGAGTCATCCCGGACGCTATCATTTCACGTCCGGTTCTATTTGTTCACAGTTCACAATTCTAACCAACTAAGGCCTAAGCACGGCCAAAAAGTGCAAGTGGATACACTTGCCTGCGATGGCGAGTGTGTCGTCCGTCCGGGGCGTCTCGTCCAGTCATCGCGTCTGCGGTAGTCCGTCTGTATGACGATCGTGCGTGGATCCAACGTCGGGTCTGGAAAACGGTTACGAATCGCGTCGCGACTCCAATTTCGGAACGTCTCGTCACTTTTCTTTAGTGTTCACGTGGTCGAACTAAAAGCGTGGCTATCTCTGCGTCATAAGATTTGGGGATATTAAGTTAAAAGTTATCCGCATATAATAACATTAAGTTCTCATATAATATACTTATAAGGTAACAATCATCTTATAACCCCTACCCATACATGCCATGTAAAGTATATGAAACATAATATAAAAGAGTCACTGTTGCTATGCCAAAGAAATTATATAAGAAATTATATAATGTACAACAAAAAAATAGTTCTCTTACAACAAACAAATAACTTACTGCTATTATTAATCCAATGGCAAAAACGTCTATTGACTATCATTATAAAGGAGATTATAAAATACCACATCATGTGATGATCCCTATACATTGACAAATAACATCACATGTTTAATTAAAGTAGTAATCTAATTATACTACACTAATCATATCTATAAGTTAGTACTGCGTTGTTGATCGCTCCCGAATGTAACCCAAAAGTGCGACCGTGTAGTTTTACCGCAAGCGCACGGTGTAGCGACGAGCGGGTTATCGAACACAGGGAGGACGAATGAAAGTGCTTGCTCCAGTCAACCTGGCTATTTAAGAACAGAAAAGAGAGAATTTGCCTTTGGCGATCCTGTCACAATCATCAGACAAAGTACGAAGATATCAAATCAAATAAAGAACGTCTAGGGAATGGGGAATCCCCGCTACTCACCGTATCTCGTCAGTGTGGTTCATTGGTATCAAAATTGCTAGAATAAAATTTTGGATGAACTAGTTGCAACTGGATGTAATACCTAGCTCACGCTCTCGCGCTGTTGCCGGTCTATAGCTATCCTAGGTTCGGGTCCAATCTCTTGCAAACCCTAGCCTAGGGAAGCTAGCATTAGGATCAACATCATCGTTCAATCGCGCCCCGAGCCTACTCTCGTGCAAACTCGAGCCACGACCTAGGTTGGGATAGTTCCTACCCGTCCAATCTCTTGCAAACGGGTATCGGCACGGAATTGCAACCGGAAACCCTAGTATCGGTCCAATCTCTTGCAAACCGATACTACAGAAATTCGATTCCAACCCAATTCGGTTTTCTAGGGTTTCCTACCGAATTGGGATCCAATCTCTTGCAAATCCCAATCGGTATGAACTCCTAGCCATCCGTAGTAAATTGATCCCAATCTAACCCCTAATAGCAATTCTAGCAAAATTTCTACCAATTCATCACAAATCTGAAATTGGGCTCGTAGGGTTCATCCCCACGCCCTAAGACGTGGAGACTACTCACAATTCATAGCACAAACACAAAAATAATCAATGAAATTAACAAGAGAATTCATCACAATATTGAGATAAGTAATAAAAATAGTATTTTTAGAGGAGAGAGACACAAACCAATGGAGTTCTTCAAATAATCCAACAAAAATCAACTTTTGTCTCCTCTCCAATCACAAGAATAAAGCTAAAAAGTTAATCTAAAAAGCTGCAAAAATCTAAGAGAAAAGCTCTCTAACCTAGGGTAAAAACAGGGGTTAAATACCCCCCAAAATCGTCCAAAAAAACTGTGACCAAAATGCCCCTGCGCAGCCTGAAATCCGCAATTTTCGCTACAGGCAGCGCGTCGCACTCGGCCGAGTGACAAAAGTCGCTCGGCCGAGTGAGAAACCCTGTAAATTTCCAGTAAGTCTGGGTCTTCGGGGGTCTTCACTTCGGGAGTCGCTCGGCCGAGTGAGTTGTCGTCACTCGGCCGATGGCTTCTTAGTACTCGGGCGGTCGGCATTTGCCACTCGGCCGAGTGGGTCTTCTGAAGCTCAGGCAGCCGAAAAACAGTAAGTTGGCGATTTTTGAATGGCTTCGTCTGAGCGCCACTCGGGCGGACGGGGTCTCGTCACTCGGCCGATGTGGCTTCCGTCGCTCGGCCGAGTGCACACATGAAGCGTGTCCGATCAGGTCGGCCGAGCGGTGTCTCGCTGGTCGGCCGAGTGACTCCTTCACTCGACCGAGTGGGACACCAAAAATGCCCAAACAGCTTGTTTTGGCCTCCTCGTCGCTCCTGCGACGTTCTTTCTTCTTCCGCTCCTCTCCAACAGCAAAATACCCCTCGGGGAGGTCATTGGTGACACTCTGGAGTAGGGGCATCTCGAGATCACTCCAAATCGCTCCAAATCACCTGAAATGCGACAAAAACAACAAATCGTGAAAAGCATCGCAATATCGTCGATATATCGTGAAAAACATGATTTGAGCGATCTAAATGGCATGCAAACATGCGGGAAAAAAGTGTAAAATAAGGAGTGATCAAAATCCCCCAAGCTTACATCTTACTCGTCCTCGAGGAAGATAAGTAAAAGGCGAACCCGGTGGATTCGGAAAACGAAAACGGCGAAAAATGAAAAATGAAAAACGAAGGAAAACGAAAAACGAAATAAAAACAAAGAAGAAAGAAAGAAGTGAAGAGGGAAGCTGCTAGATCATTTTCTCAGGACGTGGGTTTTGCTTACTCTTATAGCACGCACCGAATGAAAAACACATGTCAAAGAATTTTATTTTGATATCATAGTATAATAGTGCAAATAGAAATAGAAAACCCACGAACAATGATATAATCATGAAAAACGGAATAATTTTAGAATTAACATCGTCTGAATCATTTAAAGCGGTATACAAATCGCAGATCACACACTTTTCAATTGAATGCTTTCTATGAGGAGTATAAGAGTATCACGCAATAGAATAGAAAGAATAGATAAGCATGGATTTCATGAAATGAGTGCTAGGCATAGATTTCTGGACTTCGTAAAGCTAAAAATAATCTTACCGAGTATAGAATATTACTTAGCCTAGGTTGTCGTGCAACGTCAAGTAGTCACTCTCTCACACATCATTGGATTCCCTCCCCCAAGCTTATCTATAAGCGTGGTGGCATAAAAAAAATATTTACATCCCCATCTTCATAAAGCTCCAAAAGTACAGAAAATAAATACGAAAAGAGAGAAGAAAGAGGGAGCATGAGATGGGATCTTTTATTGGGGATTTTTCCTCTTTTCTTTTTCTTTCTTTTTCTATTTTTTTCTATTTTTTTCAAATAACACATATACACAATGATCCCAACTCAGAGAGAAGTAAGAACACACAAGAAATTTTTTTTTCTTTGGTTTTGGGAAATTTGGAGCTAGGAATTAATAGCGGGGGAAATGCCATATAATAGAATCGCTAAGGGGAGATTCACCAATGATTTTAAAATAGAGAAATGATGTTCAAGATTTATGGAGAAAGGAATAAATATATCTCTCGGTTCACTCTATAAGACGTGCATGACAACTTCAGCAGGGTAATCTAATCTACTCAGTTTCGATCACAAAAAATCTAAGCTAATCCAGATTTATCATAGCTAACATCATTCAATCATCCTGAAGTGAAATGTACAAATCATGCATATAGAAGTGATATAGGAAAAGAAATCGGTACTCCAGATATAAGCATTCAATGCGTGAATCTTGGTGTGTTTTCTGCGATAGCATACATATGAATATTCAGACTCAGCTAATAATAAAATTTCATCCATTTTCATATGGAAAAAGGTGTGGGTTACTATCTCTAAATGCAAGGCAAATCACAGCATATGATATCAGAAATAAAGTCTAAGACATGACAAATATAGCATGCATATAGAGTAGGCTAACTCCACGTCATCATCATCACAGAAAAGTCATCTCTAGCATGAGATGAAAAAGGAATAAAGATAAAGGGGAAAATAAAACTATTTACAATGCGGCACACATAAAAATAGGAAAAACGTGATGCATGGTAAAATAAAAGAAAAATGATGAAAAATAAGTGTAAAAGCAGAAAATGGCGTGAAAAAACTAAAAATAAAGGTGGTAAATCAAAAAGAACGTGAGAACTCACTCCCCCAAGCTAAATGGCACAGTGTCCTCAATGTGCAAAGTGTGGCACACCGAGAGACAAGTAATGTGAGGGGTAAGTGAGGATGCATGCATGAGGGAAAATAATAGAAAATAAAAGAAACGTAAAATATGACGCGGACAGGATGCATGCAAATAAAGGAGTGATACAGATATAAAGGTGTGGCACCAAAAACTCTCCCTCTCTCCCAAAAAAGATATATGAAGATATATATAGAAAATGTGTACCCAAAAACAGTGAGGGGAGGGGGGGTGGGCAAAATGCATCAGGACCCAGCAGAGACGGGCAGCACAACGGCAAAAAGAATCGACGGCATCAAGAGTGCCTAAGAAGGTGGGGCTGCGTCATCTCCGTCCTGAGGCGGAGGAGGAGGAGGTGGTGGTGCAGGCTGCTGAGCGGGTGTGGGTGGGTAAGTGGAAGTAGGCTGAGTGTGTGTAGGAGTGGGGGTGGGGACCTGCTGGGTGGGTGGTGGTACGCGGGGGAGACGCTCCAGGACCTGGGTAAGGCAGTAGTGAATATGCGGGAGCGGGTCGAAGCGGCCAGCCATCGCAGTGACGGTGGCGGACAGGGTCCGAAGGTCGCCTCCGAGGCCACTCACCACCCCTCGAGAGCACGAATGCTCTGAAGTACAGTGTCGGGGGAGGTGGTGCAGAGGGATGCACCGGTCTGGGCTGTGCAGGTCGGGGCTGGCGTACTCTGGTGGCGTAGGTGACGGGCTCAGCAGGCAAGGGAACGAAAGGTGCTGTGCTCGCAAGTGTGGGCCTGGCCTCAGTGCGAGGCCGGGGCACCGGCTGGTGAGAAGTGGAGGCAGCAGCAACGAAAGAAGAATACAAAAGTGGCAACGAGGCGGCCAGAGAGGTCGGTGTCACAGAAGTGTGGACAGACGCCACGACACTCTCAGAAAATACTGCAGCGGTGGAGACAGAGGTGGAGACTACGGTCTCTACGGCAGTGGCAAAAGAGGGCTCTCCGTACTCAACTATGGTCGGCGGGCGCTCGGGTGGGGCAGAGGAAACGGGCTCGGCAGACAGAGGGCCAGTGGTGGTGGTGGCAGGCGTGGAAGCAGTGGAGGTGGGCTCAGCTAGGGTACTCCCGACACCGACAGCAGTGTGGACAGAGGTGTCGGGAGCAGCAGAAATATCAGGGATAGGCTGAGGGGCCACGGGGTCAACAGGGGCAGCAGGCGCAACATGGTCTGCGGGGGCAGCGTGGGCAGCGTGAGCCTGCTCGGCCTCCTCGGCCTCGAGCACGTATGCGGCTGGGATCAGAACATCCATCGCAGGGAGCCAGTCCACCTGGGCCGGTGCAATCTGAGTCCGAGCTGGGCTCGGAAGAATCATGTAATCGACACCGTAAGGGCCGTGCAGCCAGACCCAGTGTCGCTCACCGTGTGGACGTAGCATCTTCATCTGGGCCATAACGTCTATGGACAGTGAAGTGGGGCCCGGTGCTCGTCGCAGGTCATCAGGGAAGTCCTCACCGGTCATAAGGGCGAGCAAGGTGATCAGGCCGCTGCAACATATCGGTGATCGAGCGTCCACCGATACGATGATGCGGTCCAGAAACCAAGCCACGACATCGATCACGATGGGGGGGACCAACTCATCGCCCTCCCTAGATAGAGCTCTGGGCCGTGTCATCGCGTAGAGCATATAGAGCTCCGGCGTGGACATCGTACCCGGCTCATATCTCGCCAAAAAGGTCGTCGCAATAAGGCGCTGAGCTATACGGAGGCATGGATGGACAATGGCCGAGGCCTTGGCCCTACTAGGGTCAAAGGCAGCGTGAAGACCCGTAATCTGGGCCCAGAAGGCGCCGGCGTCGAAGGAAGGTGGTGGGATATGGGTGGGGGCGTAACCTCGATCGGCCCTGGGGACATCGGGCCACGAGAAGAAAGCTCTCATCATACCGAGAGTGACCTGGCACTCTCGGTCCATGAACTGAAACGAGCATCCCTCGTCGGTCCGGGCGATCGAACTAAGAACCTCAAGTGTCGGACGGATAAACGTGTCCGCCGACACCTGGAAGAAATCTCGCCAGCCCACGTTGTCGTACAACGTGAGCATCCCCTCGAGTACCCCCAGGCGTCCAAGGTCTGCAGGGTGTGCGAACCTGGAGGGTACGATCGAGCGCTGGGAGATACGCTCGAAAGCGACGCGGTGTGCGTCGTTCCGGAACGTGATCCCCAGCGGCCCGATAAGTGGAGCCGGAAGTGGTGGCTATGGAGCGGCAGGGAGTGGCTGTGTGGGGTGTATGGGCTGTGCGGGCTCTGTAGGCTGTGCGGGGTGTGTGGGGCCTGCAGGCCGTGCTGGGTGAACGGGGTGTGGTGGAGAAGGCGGAGGAGAGTCCTCCACCTCGTGGGAGGGGCCGGCATCATCCGACCGCTTCCGCTTGGCGGAAGCTCTCCTCGACCGCGGCCGTGTCTGGGGCGGCATATGGGCCCCGAGCGCTCACCAAAACCAATAAAAATGCGGCGTGCGTAAAATAAAGGAAAGAATATACCACGACACGCCACGAGTGCAAAGCTATGGAAGCGTGCGAAGACGACGCCTCCACGTAGCCCAAATCAGTCCCTGGAAGCTCCCCTGGGCTCCCCTAAGCTCCCAAAAATAACCTGTGCATGAAATAGAGATATCAGCGAGTAATATTCAAAACGTATGGGGCATTAGGGGTATAATAGATAGAAATAGAAATTAATTTGGGTTTGGGGTTCGTTAGACACATGGATCGTCAAAAAATACACAAAAGAGGAGAAATAGGCTAAAATGGGGTTACCGGAGTCGGCCGGAGCAGTGACCGCCGGCGGCGACTCGGGCGAGGAGCGGCGGCGGCTCGGCCGGCGGTGGGTGGCCGAGCGGCGGCGCTGGGTGGACGATCGGGCGAGCGAGCGAGGGCAGCGGGCGAGGGAGGTGAGGGGTTGGGCGAGATTTGAGTTTGCGTGTTTCGAAAAACGCGCCCTCCCCTGCCCCTTTTATAGGAAAAAGTTACGACTCGGCCGAGTGACTGGGTCGCTCGGCCGAGTGAGCTCAATGGAAAATTCCGCCCCGCTTACGCTTCGGCCGAGTGGCCTTGCCACCCTCGGCCGAGTGGAGTAAGTCCATTCGGCCGAGTGGCTCAAGCTACTCGACAAGACTCGCCCTATGAGCGTATCAGTTTTACTCGGCCGAGTGAATACATATACTCGGCCGAGTAGCAGTTATACTGAAATCAAGAAAATAAACAGAGAGTTGGGTACAGCAGACTTCCCTCGTTCGTGAGCGGCTCGGCCGGACGAACTTGTGTGCTCGGCCGAGTGACTAGTATGCTCGGCCGAGTGAGCTTTGTTTTCTGCTGTTTGTCTTCGTTTGGGCTCTAAACTCCGTTTTTCTTCCTCCAGTCGATTTCATCTTCCTCCTAAGCATCGAGCGCCTTTCTGGGGCGCTCCTCGTCGCCTTGTGCATCCTCCTAATGATGGGTACCTCGTTCTCCTCTCCTGTCAGGAAAAATAGGACCCGTTATCACAAGATTTTTGGGCGAACGACTCAAAACACTAAAAATTTCTAAAACAAAAATAAAAGAAAAGTGAAAATAAAGCAATAACCGTCGGGTTGCCTCCCGACAAGCGCTCGTTTAAGGTCGTGAGCTCGACCCCCTATGATTTTCAATTAATGCGGGATGTTTGGTGCATATGAGATGCACCCGTCAAACTTTCCGGGGAGAACGCTTGGATTCGGAAGTTGCGGCGGCGTGTTCTCCCTCGGTGGTCTCCCGTCTCGAATAGTGTTGGGGGGAGGCTCCCCCAAGCTAGCATTTGCTCCGGTCCTCGGTTTCACCGGTGACGCCGATTTCCGTATCGGCGGAGCTCTCTTCGGAGACTTCAATTTCGAGAGCTTGCAGAGCTCTCGAATCCTTGCGACATCAGCGTCGCCTTCGTCAATTTCAGCGGAGAAGTCGGGGGAATCATTTTTCTTCTCATCTTGGCCTAAATCCGGGCCTTCCTTGAAATCCTCTTTAAATAGGGCGCCGATCGAATGGGGGATCGCCTCCTCAATTACCTCGTCAAGGAGGTCCATGTAGTCAAGCTCCTCGTGGTAAAGCATGTGTTTCATTGCCTTAGGAATATGAAGCTCCACCTCGATGTTGCCGACGTTCAATGTTAGGGTACCTTCTCGCACGTCGACAATGACACCAGCGGTGGCGAGGAACGGGCGTCCAAGTATCAATGACGTATCTCCCTCCTCCTTAACGTCCATGATCACGAAGTCACATGGCAAGCATATGCCCCCCGGGACTTGTAGCGGGATGTCCTCGGCGATTCCTACCGGCCTTGTTATCCGTCCATCGGCTAATTGTATCCGCATGTCGGTAGGTTTCAACTTCGTCCCGGTGTTTAGCCTTAGGAACATGGAGAGAGGCATGAGGCTTACACTAGCCCCTAAATCCACCAACGCCTTTTGTAGAGGGACGCCGCCCAAGGTGCAAGGAATCCGAAAACTCCCCGGGTCTTTGAATTTGGCCGGCTCCTTCTCTCTCTTGGTGAACCAAGAGCCCTCCTCGGCGAGCATAATCTTTTCCTTCCTCTTTCCCCCCGAAATCAAATCCTTTAAAAATTTAGCATATGTGGGGATTTCCATGATGGCGTCGAGGAAAGGAATGTTGAGGCTAACCCCTCTCAGATACTCGAGAAACTTTGCTAGCCTTTTCTCTATTTTTGCTCTAGCAAGCCTCTGGGGGAATGTGACCAGTGGCATGAAGCGCCTCTCCTCAATCAATTGCTCCGCTTTAGATTTCTCCTTTTCTTGCGGCTCTTTCTCCCTCTCAACTTCAACTACCGGCTCAATTGGCTCTACATTCTCCTCCACGGGCTCCTCGGTAGGAATCATGGCGGGGGTGGTATCCTTCCCGCCTCTAGTAGTAACGGCAACCACAACATTGATGTGGCCGGTGTTGCCCCGTGGGTTTTGCTCGGGTTGAGCCGGCAATTGTTGAGTATTCCGATTGAGCAACGCCAATTGCTCCGAGATTTGTGCCACAACGGTTGTAAGGGAGTCTTGGCCCGCCTTCAAGGAAGCATTTACCTTCTTTTGCTCGACCATAAACTCCTCCACTCTAGCTTCGAAGTCGGATCGTTGTTGAGCTTGTGGAGGGTTTTGATTTCTCCACCCTTGATTGTATCCGGGCGGCCTATAGGGTGGAACTTGTTGCTTCGGTTGGAAATTTTGTTGTGGAGGCCCCCTCGGTAGATAGTGTTGTTGTTGGGGTGGTGGTGGTGGCTGAGCTTGTTGAGGTGGTTGTTGTGGCGGGTTCAAAGCTCCTTCATTGTTGGCATAAGAGAAACCGGGGTGATTTCTCGTGGCCGGATTGGCCCAATATCCTTGGTTCCCCGCGACATATTGTACTTGCTCCAAGGATCCCTCTCCTTGCTCTCCTCCCAAATACATGGCTTGAGATTGGTCTTGCCAATCACACATTTGGTTCGTTGGTGCGGAGGTGGAAGGGGTTCCTTGGGGCTCCGTGATAAACTTCTCCAGTCTCTCCACTACCTTGTGGAGAGAATCAAACTTGCTTGTCAGCTCCGCTACGGCCTTTGCCTCATAGATGCTAGTTGGCTTCAAGGAGGACGTAGAGTGTCCTCGCTCATCGCCCCATTGTTGATTGTTTGAGGCCATCTCCTCAATTAGGGCCGTAGCTTCTTCGGGAGTCTTTGATAAGATAGCACCATTTGCCGCGGCATCAATAATTTGCTTGGTCCCCGGTTGGAGACCATTGTAGAAGCTATGAACTAGCTCCCAATCTTCAATGCTATGGTGCGGGCATTGATGCTGCAGATCTTTGAAACTCTCCCAAACCTCATAGAGCGTCTCTTGGGGTCCTTGCTTGAAGGACATAAGAGCACTCCGAATCTTTACCGTCTTGGAGGGTGGATAGAACTAGTCAATGAATGCACTCGCCAACTCGTCCCAAGTGGTAAAGACTCCCTCAGCTTGCGTCCTCAACCAATAAAGTGCCTTGTCCTTTAGTGTGAAGGGGAAGAGACGCAGTCTGATGGCATCGATGGAGACCCCCGTCATTTGAAATGTGGCGCACTTCGACAAAAATAGCTGGATGTGGTAGTGGGGATTTTCATGGGCATTCCCATTGATCGCTCCGGGACGTACACCCAAAGAACGGTTGTAGTTTTACCGCAAGCGCACGGTATAGCGGCGAGCGGGTATCGAACACAGGGAGGACGAATGACCGTGCTTGCTCCTAATCAACCTGGCTATTTAAGAATAGAGAGAATTGCCTCGGGCGATCCTGTCACAATCGTCAGACAAATGTGCGAAATATCAAATCAAATAAAGAACGTCTAGGGAATGGGGAATTCCCGCTACTCACCGTATTTCATAAATGTGGTTCGTCGGTATCAAAATTGCTAGAATGAGAATTTGGATGAACTAGTTGCAACTAAATGTGGAACCAAGCTCACGCTCTCGCGCTGTTGCCGGTCTATAGCTATCCTAGGGTCGGGTCCAATCTCTTGCAAACCCTAGCCTAGGAAAGCTAGCATTAGGATCAACATCATCGTCCAATTGCGCACCGAGCCCAATCTCTTGCAAACTCGGTCCACAATCTAAATTAGGATAGTTCCTACCCGTCCAATCTCTTGCAAACGGGTATCGGCACGGAATTGCAACCGGAGATCCTAGTATCGGTCCAATCTCTTGCAAACCGATACTTCGAAAATCCGACTCCAACCCAATTCGGATTTCTAGGGCTTCCTATCAAATTGGGATCCAATCTCTTGCAAATCCCAATTGATATGAATACCTAGCTATCCGTAGTAATTCGATCCCAATCTAATCCCTAATAACAATCCTAGCTCAATTTCTACCAATTCATCACAATTATAAAATAGGGCTTGTAGGGTTCATCCCCACGCCCCAAGACGTGGAGACTACTCACAAATCATAGCAATAGCACAAAAATAATCAATGAAATAGGCAATGGAATTCATCACAACAATGATATAAACAATAAAAATAGAGTTTTTGGGGAAGAGAGATGCAAACCAATGTAGTTCTTCAATTAATCCAACAAAAATCCAAGTTTTTCCTCTTCTCCAATCACAAATAATAAAGCTAAAAAGTAATCTCAAAAAGCTGCAAAAAATCTAAGAGATGGCTCCCAAAACTAGGGTAAAAACAGGGCTTAAATAGCCCCAAAAATCATCCAAAAATCCTGACCAAAACGCCCCTGCACAGCCTGTTTTCAGCAAATTTCGCTACAGGAAGCGCATCGCACTCGGCCGAGTGACAAAAGTCGCTCGGCCGAGTGAAAACCCTGTAATTTTCCAGTAAGTCGGGGCTTTCAGGGGTCTTCAGTTCGGAGGCGGCTCGGCCGAGTGAGTTGTCGTCACTCGGCCGACGGCTTCAAGGCACTCGGGCGGACGTGGTTTGCCACTCGGCCGAGTGGGTCTTCTGAAGCTCAGGTGGCCGAAAAACAGAAACTTCGATATTTTGGAGGGGCTTTGTCTGGGCGCCACTCGGGCGGACGTGGTATCGTCACTCGGCCGATGTGGACTCTGACGCTCGGCCGAGTACACATGGAAATCGTGTCTGAACGGGTCGGCCGAGCAGTGTCTCGCTGGTCGGCCGAGTGGCTCCTCCACTCGGCCGAGTGGGACACAAAAGATGCCCAATCTGATTGTTTTGGCCTCCTCGTCGCTCCTGCGACGTCCATTCTTCTTCCGCTCCTCTCCAACAGCAAAATATCCCTCGGGGAGGTCGTCGGTGGCCGTCTAGAGTAAGCGCGTCTCGAGATCACTCCAAATCGCGCCAAATCACCTGAAATGCGACAAAAACAACAAATCGTGAAAAGCATCGCAATATCGTCGATATATCGTGAAAAACATGATTTGGGCGATCTAAATGGCATGCAAATACACGGAAAAAAGGTGTAAAATAAGGAGTGATCAAAATCCCCCAAGCTTGCCTCTTACTCGTCCTCGAGGAAGATAAGTAAAAGGCGAACCCGGTGGATTCGGAAAACGAAAACGGCGAAAAACGAAAAAAATGAAAAACGAAGAAGAATGAAAACCAAATGAAAATAAAGATGAAAGAAAGAAGCGAAGAGGTAGGATGCTAGATCATTTTCTCAGGACGTGGGTTTCACTTACTCTTATAGCATGCACCGAATGAGAAATACATGTCAAAGAATCTTATTTTGATATCATAGTATAATGGTGCAAATAGAAATAGAAAACCCACGAACAATGATATAATCATGAAGAACGGAATGATTTTAAAATTAACATTGCCTGAATCATTTAAAGCGATATACAAATCACAGATCACACACTTTTCAATTGAACGCTTTCTATCTGGAGTATAAGAGTATCACACTATAGAATAGAGAGAATAGAAAAGTTTGGATTTCATGAAATGAACGCTAGGCTTAGATTTCTGGATTTCGTAAAGCTAGAAACAATCTCACCGAGTATAGAATATTACTTAGCCTATGTTGTCGTGCAATGTCAAGTAGTCACTCTCTCACACATCAATGGATCCCCTCCCCCAAGCTTATCTATAAGCGTGGTGGCACAAAAATATTTACATCCCCATTTTTATATAGCTCCAAAAGCAAAGAAGAGAAAGAAGAAAGAAAGAAAGTGAGATGGGATCTTTTATTGAGGATTTTTCCTCTTTTCTCTTTTTTTTACAATAAGCAATATATACACAATGATCCCAACTCAGAGAGAGATAATGATATACAAGAATGTTTTTCTCTCTTTTATTATTATTATTTTTTTAGAAGAAGGGATTTGGAGCTAGGAATTAATAGCGGGGGAAATGCCATAAAATAGAATCACTAAGGGGAGATTCACCAATGAATTTTAAAAGTAGAGAAATGATGTTCAAGATTTGTGGAGAAAGAAATATATATAACTCTCGGTTCACTCTATAAGACATGCACGACAACTTCAGCAGGGTAATCTAATCTACTCAGTTTCGATCACAAAAAAGCTAACTAATCCAGATATATCATAGCTAACATCATTCAATCATCCCGAAGTGAAGTGTACAATTCATGCAAATAGAAGTGATATAGGAAAAGAAATCAGTACTCCAGATATAGGCATTCAATGCGTGAATCTTGGTGTGTTTTCTGTGATAGCATACATATGAATATTCAGGCTCAGCTAATAATAAAACTTCATCCATTTTCATGTGGAAAAAGTGTGGGTTACTATTTCTAAATGCAAAGCAAGTCATAGCATGTGATATCAGAAATAAAATCTAAGGCATGACAAATATAGCATGCATATAGAATAAGCTAACTCCACGTAGACATCATCACAGAAAATTCATCTCTAGGACGAGATGAAAAAAGAAAGAAAGAAAGATAAGAAAAATAAAACTATGCAATGCGGCACGCAGAGAAATAAGAAAAACGTGATGCATGGTAAAAATGAGAAAAAATGATAAGTGAAAATAAGTGCAAAAGCGGAAAGTGGTGTGAAAAACTAAAAATAAAGGTGGCAAAACGAAAAAGAATGTGAGAACTCACTCCCCCAAGCTAAACTGCACAGTGTCCTCAATGTGCAAAGTGTGGCACACAGAGAGACAAGTAATGAGAGGGGCAAGTGAGGATGCATGCATGATGGAAAGAAAAAAGATAATAAAACGAAAAATAGAGAAATGAAAATATGATGCGGATATGATGCATGCACAGATATGAGTGATACGAGTATAAATGCGGCACCAAAAGCTCTCCCTCTCTCCCAAAAAAAAGATATATAAAGATACGGCAAAATGAGAATCCCAAAATAAGTGAGGGGAGGGGGGGGGGGGGGAGGGACAAAAAGGCATCAGGACCCAGCAGAAACGGGCAGCACAACGGCAAAAGGAATCGATGGCATCAAGGGTGCCTAGGAAGGTGGTGCTGCGCCGTCTCCGTCCTGAGGCGGAGGAGGAGGAGGAGGTGGTGTAGGCTGCTGAGCTGGGGTGGGCGTGGAAGTGGAAGCAGGTCTAGTGTGTGTGGAAGTGTGTGTGGGAACCTGCTGGGTGGGTGGGGGTACGCACGGGAGACGCTCCAAGATCTGTGTCAGGCAGTAGTGGATCTGAGGGATCAGGTCAAAGCGTCCAGCCATCGTAGAGACGGTGGAGGACAGGGTCCTAAGGTCACCTCTAAGACCACTCACCGCCAACTCAAGAGCACGTATGCTCTGTAGTACAGTGTCGGGCGGGGGTGGTGCAGAGGGACGCACCGGTCTAGGCTGCGTAGGGCGGGGCTAGCGTACGCGAGTGGAGTATGTAACGGGCTCAGCAGGGAAGGGGACAAAAGGTGCCGTGCCAGCAAATGTGGGCCTGGCCACAATGTGAGGCCGGGACACCGGCTGGTGAGAAGTAGAGGCAGCGGCAGCAAAGGAAGCGTGTAAAAGTGGCAACGAGGTGGCAAGAGAGGTCAGTGGCCCAGAAGTGTGGACAGACGCCACGACGCTCTCGGAGAATACGGCGGCTGTGGAGACAGAGGACTCTACCGCTGGGGCGGAACTGTGTGGACCAAAAGGCGCAATCCCAGCGGAGATCATGCTAGCCATGGTCTCCACGACTGCGGCAAACGAGGGCTCTCCACTCTCGACAAAGGTCGGCGGGCGCTCGGGGAGTGCGGAGCAAAGAGGCTCCACGGACAGAGGGCCAGAGGTGGCAGCGGGAGTGGTGGGGACAGCCTCGGAAGTGGTGACAGTGGTGGAAGTGGGCTCAGCAAAAGTACTCTTGACACTGACAGAGGTGGGGACAGAAGTGTCAGGAGCAGCGAAAACGTCAGGAACAGGCTGAGGGGTCACAGGGTCGACAGGGTCGGCAGCAGGCTCGGCAGGGTGAGCAGCAGGGTCTGCGGGAGCAGCCTGGGCAGCGTGGGCAGCGTGGGCCTGCTCGGCCTCCTTGGCCTCGAGCACGTAGGCAGCAGGGATGAGGACATCCATCGCCGGGACCCAGTCAACGTGGGCCGGTGCAATCTGGGTCCGAGCTGGGCTCGGGAGAATCATGTAGTCGGCACCGAAAGGGCCGTGCAACCAGACCCAGTGACGCTCACCATGCGGACGCAGCATCTTCATCCGGGCCATAACATCTATCGACAAGGAAGTGGGGCCCGGTACGCGCCGCAGGTCGTCTGGTAGGTCCTCGCCGGTCATCATGGTAAGCAGGGTGATCAGACCGCCGCAGCATATCGGTGAGCGAGCGCCCACCGATACGATGATGCGGTCTAAAAACCAAGCCGCAATGTCAATCACGACGGCGGGGACAAGCTCGTCTCCATCCCTAGATAGAGCTCTGGGACGTGTCATCGCATAGAGCATGTAGAGCTCTGGCGTAGACATCGTGCCCGGCTCATATCTCGCCAAAAATGTCGTCGCCATAAGGCGCTGAGCAATGCGAAGGCAGGGATGTACGATGGCCGAGGCCTTGGCCCTACTAGGGTCAAAGGCGGCGTGGTGGCCTGTAATCCGGGCCCAGAAGGCACCGGCGTCGAAGGAAGGTGGGGGGATGTGGGTAGGGCCGTAACCGCGATTGGCTCCGGGGACTGCGGGCCATGAGAAGAACGCTCTCATCATATCGAGAGTGACCTGGCACTCTCGATCCATGAACCTGAATGAGCATCCCTCATCGGTCCGGGCAATCGAACTCAAAACCTCAAGTGTCGGGCAGGTGAACGTGTCCGCCGACACCTGAAGGAAGTCGCGCCAACCCACGTTGTCGTACAACGTGAGTATCCCCTCTAGTACCCCCAGGCGTCCAAGGTCAGCGAGGTGCGCAAACCTGGAGGGTACGATCGAGCGCTGGGAGATACGGTCGAAGACGGCGCGGTGTGCGTCATCTCGGAACGTGATCTCGAGCGGCCCGACCAGTGGAGCCGGTGGTGGTGGCTGTGCAGCGGCGGGGAGTGGCTGTGTGGGCTGTGCGGGCTGTGGGTGCGCTGCAGGCTGTGCGGGGTGTGCGGGGCCTGCTAGCTATGCGGGCTGTGTGGGAGAAGGCAGAGGAGAGTCCTCCACCAAGTGGGAGGGGCCGGGCTCGTCCGACCGCTTCCGCTTGGCGGAAGCTCTCGTCGACCGCGGCCGTGTCCGGGGCGGCATATCGGCCCCGAGCGCGCCGAAAAATGAAAAAAGTGCGGTGCGTGTAAAAGAATGGAAAGAGTATACCCAAACACGCCGCGAGTGCTAAGCAGTGGAAGCGTGCGAAGTCCGCGCCTCCACGAAGTCCTGAGCAGCCCGTAGAAGCTCCCCTGAGCTCCCCTAAGCTCCAAAAAGCAACCTGCGCATGAAAAAGCGATATCAGCGAGTAATAATCAAAATGTATGGAGCAATAGGGGTATAATGGATAGATATAGAAATTGATTTGGGTTAGGGGGGCGTTTAGCACATGGATCCTCAAGAAATACACGAAAAGAGGAGAAAATAGTCGAAATAGGGGTACCGGAGGTGGTCGGACGGCGTGCCGGCGGCGGCGACTCGGGCGAGGCACCGGGGCGTGCTCGGCCGGTGGTGGCGGACCGAGCGGCGGCGGGGCGAGGTCGTCCAGGCGAGTGGGGGGGCTGGGTGAAGCGAGATCGGGCGAGGGGAGCTGAGGGGGCGCGGGCGGATTTGGGATTTGCGATTTCGAAATCCGCGCCCCCCTCGCCACTTATATATAAAAAAGTTACGACTCGGCCGAGTGACATGCTCACTCGGCCGAGCGAGGCAAATAAAAATTTTCTCCTCGATATCGCTTCGGCCGAGTGGCTTTGCCAGCTTCGGCCGAGTGGAGTAAGTCCATTCGGCCGAGTGACTCAAGCTACTCGGCATGACTCGCCCTAGGAGGGTATCCGTTTTACTCGGCCGAGTGATAATGTATACTCGACCGAGTAGCAGTTCTAATGAAATGAGGAAAATAGACAGAGAGTTGGGTACATCAGACTTCCCTCGTTCGTGAGCGGCTCGGCCGGACGAACTTCTGTACTCGGCCGAGTGACTAGTATGCTCGGCCGAGTGAGCCTTGTTTTCTGCTGTTTGTCTTCGTTTGGGCTCTAAACTCCGTCTTTCTTCCTCCAGTCGATTTCATCCTCCTCCTAAGCGTCGAACGCCTTCTTGGGGCGCTCCTCGTCGTCTCGTTCATCCTCCTCATGATGGATCTACCTATCTCCTCTCCTGTCGAGAAAAATAGGACCCGTTATCACAAAATTTTTGGGCGAACGACTCGAAACACTAAAAATTTCTAAAACGAAAATAAAGAAAAAGTAAAAATAAAGCAAAAACCGTCGGGTTGCCTCCCGACAAGCGCTCGTTTAAGGTCGTGAGCTCGACCCCCCTATAATTTTCAATCAATGCGGGATGTTTGGTGCATACGGGATGCACCCGTCAAACTTTCCGGGGAGCGCGCTTGGATTTGGATGTGGCGGCGGTGCGTTCTCCCGCGGTGGTCTCTCGTCTCGAATAGTGTTGGGGGGAGGCTCCCCCAAGCTAGCGTTTGCTCCGGTCAACGGCTTAACCGGTGATGCCGGTCTCCGTGCCGGCGGAGCTTTCTTTGGAGACTTTAATTTCGAGAGCTTGCAGAGCTCTCGAATCCTTGCGACATCAGCGTCGCCTTCATCTTCATCAGCGGAGAAGTCGGGGGAATCGTCTTCATTCTTTTCATCTTGGCCTAAATCCGGGCCTTCTTCAAATTCTTCATCAAAAAGGGCGCCAATTGAGTGAGGAATCGCCTCTTCTATCACCTCGTCAAGGAGGTCCATGTAGTCGAGTTCCTCGTGATAAGGCATATGCTTCATAGCCTTAGGAATGTGGAGCTCCACCTCGATGTTTCCGACGTTTAAGGTTAAGGTACCTTCGCGCACGTCGACGATGACTCCGGCGGTGGCGAGGAATGGGCGTCCAAGTATCAATGAAGTGTCTCCCTCCTCCTTAACGTCCATGATCACAAAGTCACATGGCAAGCATATTCCTCCCGGGACTTGTAGCGGTATGTCTTCGGCGATCCCCACCGGCCTTGTTATCCGTCCATCGGCTAATTGAATGCGCATGTCGGTGGGTTTCAACTTTGTCCCGGTGTTTAGCTTTAAGAACATGGAGAGGGGCATGAGGCTCACACTAGCCCCAAGATCGACCAACGCCTTTTGAAGAGGGACGCCGCCCAAGGTGCAAGGAATCCGAAAACTCCCCGGATCTTTGAATTTTGCCGGCTCCTTCTCTCTCTTGGTGAACCAAGAGCCCTCCTCGGCTAGCATGATCTTCTCCTTCCTTTTCCTCCCCGAAATCAAGTCCTTCAAAAATTTAGCATACGTGGGGATCTCGACGATGGCGTCAAGGAAGGGGATGTTAAGGCTAACTCCTCTTAGGTACTCGAGAAATTTTGCTAGCCTCTTCTCCATTTTCGCTCTAGCGAGCCTTTGGGGGAATGGGACCGGTGGCATGAAGCGCCTCTCCTCAATTAATCGCTCCGCCCTAGATTTCTCCTTGTCTTGTGGCTCCTTCTCCTTTTCAATCTCAACTATCGTCTCAATCGGCTCCAAGCTTTCATCCACGGCCTCCTCAATAGGAATCATGGCGGGGGTGGTGTCCTTCCCGCCTCTAGTAGTAACGGTAATTACGGCATTGATGTGGCCCGTGTTGCCCCGTGGGTTTTGCTCCGGTTGCGCCGGTAATCTTTGAGTGTTCCGATTGAGCAACGCCAATTGCTCCGATATTTGAGCCACTACGGTGTTAAGAGAGTCTTGCCCCGCCTTCAAAGTAGCATTCACCTTATTTTGCTCGACCATGAACGCCTCCACTCTAGTTTCGAAGTTGGATCGTTGTGGAGCTTGTGGAGGGTTTTGATTTTGATTCCTCCACCCTTGGTTGTATCCGGGAGGCCTATATGGTGGAACTTGTTGCTTCGGTTGAAAGTTTTGTTGTGGAGGCCCCCTCGGTGGATAGTATTGTTGTTGGGGTGGTGGTGGTCGAGCTTGTTGAGTTGGTGGTTGTGGCGGGTTCAAAGCTCCTTCATTGTTGGCGTAGGAGAATCCCGGATGATTTCTTGCGGCCGGATTGGACCAATACCCTTGGTTCCCCGCAACATATTGTATTTGATCCAAGGATCCTTCGCCTTGCTCTCCTCCCGCGTACATGGCTTGAGATTGGTCTTGCCAATCACACATTTGGTTGGTCAGCGCGGAGGTGGAAGGTGCTCCTTGGGGCTCCGTGATGAACTTCTCCAATCTCTCCACCACCTTGTGGAGAGAATCAAATTTGCTCATGAGCTCCGCTACGGCCTTCGCCTTGTAGATGCTAGTTGGCTTTAAGGAGGATGTGGAGTGTCCTCACTCATCGCCCCATTGTTGGTTATTTGAGGCCATCTCCTCAATTAGGGCCGTAGCTTCTTCGGGAGTCTTTGATAAGATCGCACCATTCGCCGCGGCATCAATAATTTGTTTGGTCCCCGGTTGGAGACCGTTGTAGAAGCTATGAACTAGCTCCCAATCCTCTATACTGTGGTGCGGGCATTGATGCTGCAAATCCTTAAAACGCTCCCATGCTTCATAGAGCGTCTCCTGTGGTCCTTGCTTGAAGGACATGAGAGCGCTCCGGATCTTCACCGTCTTGGATGGCGGATAGAATTTATCAATAAATGCACTCGCCAACTCGTCCCAAGTGGTGAAGACTCCGTCAGCCTGCGTCCTCAACCAATAGAGTGCTTTGTCCTTAAGCGTGAAGGGGAAGAGACGCAATCTGATAGCATCGTTGGAGACCCCCGGCATCTGGAATGTGGCGCACTTCGACAAGAATAGTTGGATGTGGTAGTGGGGGTTCTCATGTGCGTTCCCATGAAATGGGTCTTGTTGCATCAAAACCACCAATCCAGTCTTTAGCTCGAAGTTCTTGTCAACCCGCCAACCCCGGCATGGCAATGGATGAGGTGGTAGAAGAAGTCTTAGGCCGAAGCCTATCGCGAATAGAAATTATCCTCGCCATCCTTGCCGCCAATTCTTCAGGAGTTTCCGGGTTGGTCATATACCTCCCTTCCGGATCTTGTCTCTTTTCCGCTCTAAGTCTCCGTGCGGTACGTTCGATCTCGGGATCAAATAATAAGTCTTCTGGGTCCGCCGTAGATCTCGTGTTCATGCACAGGGGAAACAGAGTTTCAAAGAGATGATTAGTACCGTGGAAGGGTTAGGTAAGAATAGTAAAGGAAATAATAATGGTAACAAAAAAAATAAAAATAAAAGAAGGAAGTAACTAGGGTAAAAAAGAATCAAACGCAATCGCCTCCCCGGCAACGGCGCCAAAAACTTGATCGCTCCGGGACGTACACCCAAAGGACGGTTGTAGTTTTACCGCAAGCGCACGGTATAGCGGCGAGCGGGTATCGAACACAGGGAGGACGAATGACCGTGCTTGCTCCTAATCAACCTGGCTATTTAAGAATAGAGAGAATTGCCTCGGGCGATCCTGTCACAATCGTCAGACAAATGTGCGAAATATCAAATCAAATAAAGAACGTCTAGGGAATGGGGAATTCCCGCTACTCACCGTATTTCATAAATGTGGTTCGTCGGTATCAAAATTGCTAGAATGAGAATTTGGATGAACTAGTTGCAACTAAATGTGGAACCAAGCTCACGCTCTCGCGCTGTTGCCGGTCTATAGCTATCCTAGGGTCGGGTCCAATCTCTTGCAAACCCTAGCCTAGGAAAGCTAGCATTAGGATCAACATCATCGTCCAATTGCGCACCGAGCCCAATCTCTTGCAAACTCGGTCCACAATCTAAATTAGGATAGTTCCTACCCGTCCAATCTCTTGCAAACGGGTATCGGCACGGAATTGCAACCGGAGATCCTAGTATCGGTCCAATCTCTTGCAAACCGATACTTCGAAAATCCGACTCCAACCCAATTCGGATTTCTAGGGCTTCCTATCAAATTGGGATCCAATCTCTTGCAAATCCCAATTGATATGAATACCTAGCTATCCGTAGTAATTCGATCCCAATCTAATCCCTAATAACAATCCTAGCTCAATTTCTACCAATTCATCACAATTATAAAATAGGGCTTGTAGGGTTCATCCCCACGCCCCAAGACGTGGAGACTACTCACAAATCATAGCAATAGCACAAAAATAATCAATGAAATAGGCAATGGAATTCATCACAACAATGATATAAACAATAAAAATAGAGTTTTTGGGGAAGAGAGATGCAAACCAATGTAGTTCTTCAATTAATCCAACAAAAATCCAAGTTTTTCCTCTTCTCCAATCACAAATAATAAAGCTAAAAAGTAATCTCAAAAAGCTGCAAAAAATCTAAGAGATGGCTCCCAAAACTAGGGTAAAACAGGGCTTAAATAGCCCCAAAAATCGTCAAAAAATCTTGACCAAAACGCCCCTGCACAGCCTGTTTTCCGCAAATTTCGCTACAGGCAGCGCATCGCACTCGGCCGAGTGACAAAAGTCGCTCGGCCGAGTGAAAACCCTGTAATTTTCCAGTAAGTCGGGGCTTTCAGGGGTCTTCAGTTCGGAGGCGGCTCGGCCGAGTGAGTTGTCGTCACTCGGCCGACGGCTTCAAGGCACTCGGGCGGACGTGGTTTGCCACTCGGCCGAGTGGGTCTTCTGAAGCTCAGGTGGCCGAAAAACAGAAACTTCGATATTTTGGAGGGGCTTCGTCTGGGCGCCACTCGGGCGGACGTGGTATCGTCACTCGGCCGATGTGGACTCTGACGCTCGGCCGAGTACACATGGAAATCGTGTCTGAACGGGTCGGCCGAGCAGTGTCTCGCTGGTCGGCCGAGTGGCTCCTCCACTCGGCCGAGTGGGACACAAAAGATGCCCAATCTGATTGTTTTGGCCTCCTCGTCGCTCCTGTGACGTCCATTCTTCTTCCGCTCCTCTCCAACAGCAAAATATCCCTCGGGGAGGTCGTCGGTGGCCGTCTAGAGTAAGCGCGTCTCGAGATCACTCCAAATCGCGCCAAATCACCTGAAATGCGACAAAAACAACAAATCGTGAAAAGCATCGCAATATCGTCGATATATCGTGAAAAACATGATTTGGGCGATCTAAATGGCATGCAAATACACGGAAAAAAGGTGTAAAATGAGGAGTGATCACCCATGAAATGGATCCTGCTGCATCAGAACCACTAGTCCAGTCTTCAGCTCAAAGTTCTTGTCAGCCACCAACTCCGGCATGGCAATGGATGAGGTCGTAGAAGAGGTCTTAGGCCGGAGCCTATCTCGAATAGAAATAATCCTCGCCATTCTTACCGCTAATTGTTCCGCAGTTTCCGGGTTGGTCATAAACCTCCCTTCCTGATCTTGTCTTCTCTCCGCTCTGATTCTCCACGCAGTACGCTCAATCTCGGGATCAAATAATATAGCTTCAGGGTCCGCCGTTGATCTCGTGTTCATACACGGGAAAACAAAGTTTCAAAGAAGTGATTAGCACAATGGAAGGGTTAGGTAAAAAATAATGAATTAAAAAAAAGAAGGAAATAGCTAGGGTGGTAAGATCAAACGCAATCGCCTCCCTGGTAACGGCGCCAAAAACTTGATCGCTCCGGAATGTAACCCAAAAGTGCGACCGTGTAGTTTTACCGCAAGCGCACGGTGTAGCGGCGAGCGGGTTATCGAACACAGGGAGGACGAATGAAAGTGCTTGCTCCAATCAACCTGGCTATTTAAGAACAGAAAAGAGAGAATTTGCCTTTGGCGATCCAGTCACAATCGTCAGACAAAGTACGAAGATATCAAATCAAACAAAGAACGTCTAGGGAATGGGGAATCCCCGCTACTCACCGTATCTCGTCAATGTGGTTCATTGGTATTAAAATTGCTAGAATAAAATTTTGGATGACCTAGTTGCAACTGGATGTAATACCTAGCTCACGCTCTCGCGCTGTTGCCGGTCTATAGCTATCCTAGGTTTGGGTCCAATCTCTTGCAAACCCTAGCCTAGGGAAGCTAGCATTAGGATCAACATCATCGTTCAATCGCGCCCCGGGCCCACTCTCGTGCAAACTCGGGCCACGACCTAGGTTGGGATAGTTACTACCCGTCCAATCTCTTGCAAACGGGTATCGGCACGGAATTGCAACAGGAAACCCTAGTATCGGTCCAATCTCTTGCAAACCGATACTACGGAAATTCGATTCCAACCCAATTCGGTTTTCTAGGGTTTCCTACCGAATTGGGATCCAATCTCTTACAAATCCCAATCGGTATGAACTCCTAGCCATCCGTAGTAAATCGATCCCAATCTAACCCCTAATAGCAATTCTAGCAAAATTTCTACCAATTCATCACAAATCTGAAATTGGGCTCGTAGGGTTCATCCCCACGCCCCAAGACGTGGAGACTACTCACAATTCATAGCACAAACACAAAAATAATCAATGAAATTAACAAGAGAATTCATCACAATATTGAGATAAGCAATAAAAATAGTATTTTTAGAGGAGAGAGACACAAACCAATGGAGTTCTTCAAATAATCCAACAAAAATCAAAATTTGTCTCCTCTCCAATCACAAGAATAAAGCTAAAAAGTTAATCTAAAAAGCGGCAAAAATCTAAGAGAAAAGCTCTCTAACCTAGGGTAAAAACAGGGGTTAAATACCCCCCAAAATCGTCCAAAAAAACTGTGACCAAAATGCCCCTGCGCAGCCTGAAATCTGCAATTTTCGCTACAGGCAGCGCGTCGCACTCGGCCGAGTGACAAAAGTCGCTCGGCCGAGTGAGAAACCATGTAAATTTTCAGTAAGTCTGGGTCTTCGAGGGTCTTCACTTCAGGAGTCGCTCGGCCGAGTGAGTTGTCGTCACTCGGCCGATGGCTTCTTAGTACTCGGGCGGTCGGCATTTGCCACTCGGCCGAGTGGGTCTTCTGAAGCTCAGGCAGACGAAAAACAGTAAGTTGGCGATTTTTGAATGGCTTCGTCTGAGCGCCACTCGGGTGGACGGGGTCTCATCACTCGGCCGATGTGGCTTCCGTCGCTCGGCCGAGTGCACACATGAAGCGTGTCCGATCAGGTCGGCCGAGCGGTGTCTCGCTGGTCGGCCGAGTGACTCCTTCACTCGGCCGAGTGGGACACCAAAAATGCACAAACAGCTTGTTTTGGCCTCCTCGTCGCTCCTGCGACATTCTTTCTTCTTCCGCTCCTCTCCAATAGCAAAATACCCCTCGGGGAGGTCATCGGTGACACTCTGGAGTAGGCGCATCTCGAGATCACTCCAAATCGCTCCAAATCACCTGAAATGCGACAAAAACAACAAATCATGAAAAGCATCGCAATATCGTCGATATATCGTGAAAAACATGATTTGAGCGATCTAAATGGCATGCAAACATGCGGGAAAAAAGTGTAAAATAAGGAGTGATCAGTTGTACCCTTAATATAGTTTACTAATATACAGCCAACAGTACAACCCTAGAAATTTAGACTTGGAGCACCGTACATGCATTGGGAAAAGTCACGGTCGCCTCTTTTCTTAAGCTACTGCTCAGGCATGAACTCATGAGTATCAAGGGACAAGGTAAAATAGTTTACTATATTATAATAATATAACTAATGTGGTAACAGACAAGTATGCTTAATAAATAAACTACCTAACTTCTCAAACAAAAGACTCACCTTCTACGTCGATTGTTGCCATGGATGTAGGGGAGCTACGGTTGCCGTCGGGGAGTGGCGACGGAAGGAGAAGGCGGAGAGCGGCCCTTCGTGGCTGCAAGGGAAAACGGCCGGCGTCGTGGGGTTTGTTGCCGGAGAAGAGGTAGCAGCAAGCGGTTGATGGCTCGAGCTGGAGGGGGCTTCATCGGTGGAGGAGGCCGATGGTTGCCTGGAGGGTGTCGGGTCGGATGATGCCGCCGTCACATGGTTCGGGCCGCGCGGTTGCCGCAGTGGCGGCGGCGACTATTGTAGCAGCTGCTACGAGCTGCCGCCGATGACAGCAGCTGCGGGGGCTTATTCTGGCAGGCTGCGGTGCTAAGGACGACGGGGGAAATCGGGGATGATAGAGGGGGGGTCCGACGATGCCCAGGCGTGGTCGGCGGCGGGGACCTTTGGCGTGAGGGCTGAGCAAGGTTCACGGCGACGCGGGGAGGCCGTGGTGCGCGTGTGGCGAATGACAGCAGGGTTTGGTCGACGGTCAGGCTGGCGGATAAGGGAAGAGGGCGGCGGGCTACTGGTTGCAGTTTTGAAAGTGGCGCACGTGGCTTCGTGGGGAGGCCGGTTGGCGACTTGGGGAAGTAGGGCGTGGCTGGAACGGAGTCTCAGAGGTGGTAGTTCGTCTGGCAAATGAGGGGAAAGTAAAGGCTGGGGTTTTAACTAGCTTGCATGGGTTCGGTGGTGTCCATGCACTGAATATTGCGAGGGGAGATGGAGGCCTCGGTTTAGGGTTTAAAAAAACAAGGCGAGGGGAGAAAACATGAAGCAAGAGGATTACCTTTGGTTCTGAATGCTGGAAAAGAGATGGGCTCTAGGTCTGGGGTTATAATTTAAAAACATAGAGTAGGTTGTTGCAGGGTGGAGAGAGAGATACATGTGGGGGCGAGGAAAACGTGGGTACTGACGTGGGAGAGATAGTGTAGGCCGTGGGATCCTGGGATTTAGTTGGGATTTAGTGATAAGTTAGTTAGGATTTGATTTGATCCAATAAAGTTGATTCCCTTAAAAACGTTTTACAGTAACAGAGTTTTAAGAATTGGAATATTCTTAATAGATTTGATCTTGATTTCTTTTTCAACTAATATTTTTAAAACCAATCCACCATTTGCTTTGTTAGCTAATCAGTTAGTTTAGGTTTGGGTTTTTAGAAATTGGTGATTATAAGCTTGTTTTAAACGTACAGGGCTTTCATAAGGTAAAATTTTATTTAAAAAAATATTATAAAAATTAATAATGAGTTATAGTAGATTGGTCCTCGACGTCCAAAAATTTCAAGAAAAATACCGGGGCGCTCGCGCTTCCGAGAGGATCGCGAAAACGGGGTTCAATCGCGCATCCGAGCTACTGTGTATTATAATAAAAATCAAATACGAAAATTACGCCTACGAAACAAGATACACGCTAAAATACGTGCGGTCGGAAAGTGACCGTTACACTTTCTTGTAGACTTTACCTGACGTACGGTTCCTTTTTCTGTTGGGTGTTATACATCAGGTGTTGAGCCGGAGTTCGTGGACGAGGCAGGCTTGCCAGAGTACATGGAGCCAGAGGACGTCGATGCAGAGAATGTGCCTGAGGAGGACCAGAGCTAGATGTTCCTCACTATTGCTGATTCAGAGTTTTACTGCTCCCTAGGTTGGGTGCGTAGCACCATTTACTTTTCTGTCTAGGTTGGGTACTTGCACCAGTAGTTTACTTTCAGCTTTTGTAGCCGTGCTGGACTTTGTTTTAGACTTCCGTACTTTTTTCTGGATATCTGTTGGAATGAAATGAATGCATTTCTTTTTAGTACTTTTGTTGTTCCATACTTTTCTGCAGTGACATGTTCCTTCGTCTTGGAGTACCACACAGACGCTTATTGGGTCCGAGCCTCACAGCTCCGGGCCAAGCATGCCTTGGTCACGCTCCACCTCCGTAGTGTTTGGGAAGCGGGGCGTGACAGGTTTTAGTGGTGGCCCATACAGGTCCTACCCTTTCTGCAAGTTTGGAACGATAAAAGTATTAACATTCATTTTTATTATCCAGTAATATGTGCGAGTCTAGTGTCTTTCTTGTCAATAGGATGGCAGGACGACGCAACACTCGATCCGGGAGCTCAGGTGATGGAGTTCCGGAAGATCAGGGCGGTGAATTCTGCCAGTTTCTGGGCGTGATGAGAGAGATGCTGGATGTGCATCATCAGTTGGTTCAGCAGTCCCACCGTGCTGCCCAGGCTCCACCAGCTGCACCACCACCGCCTCCGCCTACCCCTCGAGCTGCTCCGGGAGTGAAGCAGTTCAATGAGCTTCAGCCGAAGAAATTTTTCGGGAAGGAGGGACCCTTAGGTGCTGATGAGTGGATCCAGAGCACAAAGGAGAAGCTGGTAGCTGCGAAGATTTCTGAGGATACCAGAGTTGAGATAGCGAAGATGCTGCTGGCTGAGAATGCTTGGAACTGGTGGCGCATTAAGGAGAGGCATCTGCAGAAGCCAGTGGAGTGGAAGACCTTCAAGTCCATGCTCCGAGAGAATTATTTGTAAGGATTTCCTTATCCTTGCAATACTAACAACACACACTAGAGGGAGGTGAATAGTGTAATGGCAATAAAATTGTCCAATTAAAATTAAACTTGCAAATACGGAATTATAAATGCAAGAGGACATAATTGACACAATCAATCCAAACGCAAATACAAGATTTTACCCTGGTTCTCCAAACTTGGGTATGTCCAGCCACACCAATATTCACTATATTCCCACAAAGAGAAATGAATACAAATCTCACAAAGAGATACCCCACCAAGAGGATTTTGCCCTACACAAGGACCCAACCAACCCTACACGAGGGTCAAGACTCCCACCAAGAGAATCACTAACTCCCACTCAGAGAATTAGGGTTAACCCTACACTAGGACACTAAGCTCCCACAAAGAGAGTTACTCCCACAAACAAAGTTATTCCCACTAAGAGAATATCCTAATCCCACAAAGAGATAAACTCCCACAAAGAGAGATAGACTAATTCCCACAAAGAGAATTAGAGTTACAAATTCACCAAGTAAAATAAATACTCTTACCTATGCTTTGAGATGCTTACTCATAGATGAATGCAAGGCATGGAAGAGGATCTCCAAGTGTTGAGATTGGCTTGAAAGCACTTGGATGAATTCCCTTGAGCTGGACTTCAATGCATGAAGAGGAATGAGAGTTCAAATGAGAGAATTGAGAGAGTTTATGAGTGGCTTATAGATCTCTTGTGATTTTCAATAGAATCAAGAAGTTCTAGAGATATCAGCACACCCATATATATAGGAACCCTATACCAACCCTCAAAACCTAAGAAACCAGCCATCAGCCCAAAGCTGCAACGACTAGAAACTGGGTGAAAATGACATCAACAGTCGACTGATCAACTGCCAAAAAATTTCCAACGGCTATAATCTGAGCCAGGACAGTTGACGGAAGAAAACAACACAGTCGACTAAAAACAGGACAGACGCCTGTAAAACCTCCAGCAGGCGACTGCTGCAGGGGATGGAATAAAATAGAGAGCTGCACTCTTTCTCCAGAAAAGCAGACAGGCGATTGATGTCAATAATACAGTCGACTATAAATTAGTCAGGCGACTGTAAAACCTTAATCAGTCGCCTGCCGCAAAAGATGGAGAAAAAAACAGAAAGAGGCAGAGATTGCACTTACGCTACTTAGGTGACTGTTGACCAATTCCCAGACGACTGTAAACTGAGTAGCAGTCAACTGATGTGAAAAGCTCAAGTTGAGTCAATTGAAATGTTGAATTGAGCAGTGCATATCAGTTTACTGTAGAAGGATCTACATGCGACTGAAAATCACCCAGTCGACTGTTATTCCTTCAGCAGGCGACTGATGGAGAGCCAGAGACTCCAAATGAGTCTTTGGACAAGATGAACCTATTGGGTTGGATTCTATGATAATCCTAAGGCTCACTAAGATGGATAGATGCATATGCATGTATGAGTAGACCATCTATCAAGGCATTACATTAACATAGACTCAAATGAGAGAGAAAGCAATAAAGTAAATATTACATGGATTACATTTTTTTCCTCAGAGTCTATGTCTTCAATTTTGATGCCTTGATTCTCCCCATCATCTCCAAGCTTTGGCACCCCATGAGTCCAAGCTTTGGCCTTTCTCCACTTGATGTCCATCCTTGCACCAAGTGATTAGTCTCCATGACAGACATTCTTGAAATGAAACTGTGAGACTAAAACATGAAAGTCATTAGCAACAATATAATGTTGTGATCATCATCAAAATAAGATTGTTATGAAACACCAATACTCTACAATCTCCCCCTTTTTGATGATGACACACATTATGTAAAATACAAAGAATTAAAGCACAATGCTAATGAGCTCCTCCTACTTATATGCACCAATTATACAATGAGCTACACAATAGTAAATACTCATTCTATCAAATAAGATCATGGTGACATATAATAGGCTTGGATTACATAAACCAATTGTAATGGACAATATCATGCAAACATGAATGGTTTTATACAATCCCATATATCTCTCCCCATAGGTATATCTCTCCCCAAATATGCATATGTATGAAATACAAGATATACATTTACACAATGCATATATCTCTCCCCCTTGACATCGTCAAAAAGGTGGACATCAAATATATCCCCCTTTGTCATCTTAACCAAGATGTGACAATATGCAAGAAATAAGGAGATGTATGATACCAAATTGAAAAATTTAGTGGGTATCAATCACTATCCCATGCTCCCCCTAGATCATAGAAATGGTCAAGTTTTGACTTCTAGGATCTAATACCAATTATAAAGAAGGAGATTTGCAATCTCTAACAATTGAGGTAAATACCATTTGTAGAAAAAGAATCTTGGAAAATAATCCTCTTTACTAATTGATATACAAATAATGGAGCCATGGGCCTAAAGTGTATCAAAGCAATAGATATGGAAAGATCAAGCTTCAAAGATATACAATGATATTGCCAAAACAAAATATAACATGAAACATGTTGGCAATGTCTAAGAGGTTTAGTTTGAGACCAAACATAACCAATTGTAAATAATGATCTCAAACATCCCCTGAAATAAGAGTTAAAATATGTCTTAAAATATTTTAAACATACAACATATTAACTCCCCCATTGACGTACACATGGATCAAAAATGCATGCATGTCAATATAATCCACAAGATTCCCATTTTCATGAAAAGAATAAATTCGAAAATATTTTTCAAAATCATGAAACACAAACAAACAATGGGTATGCTAAAAATAAACAATTAAGCACAATACCCATGCAATATGCATAAGTGTGAGGAACCTAAACATTAGGGAACCAAACCCAAGAGGAGTTTGACTTCCGAATGTAATCACATGAGGTGATCACATCCCTAACTAGAGAGTTTATGTAGCTATCCCTCTCTTGCACACTAACCTTAGTGGGAATCCATAAACTCAAGGATTTCCTAGGCAAGGGTTTTGCCTTTGCAAGAGGGGTGGATGTGGCATGCTTAGGCGTAGAAAAGAATTTTTTGCCATGAAAAGAATGAGGATTTTGCTTCTTAGCAAAAAAAAGAAGATTTTCATTCTTCCTCATTACCTCGTGATCTACATGCTTCTTGTTGATGTTATTGTTGTACAAGAAAGCATGGTGATTCTTCTTAGGTGCTTTAGCAATATTTCTTGTATTTGCACCATAAGAGGAATTAGGGTTTGGGTACCACATTTTGAATTAGAGGTCGTGGAAGAAGTCTTAGGCCGAAGCCTATATCTTATGGAAATAATCCTCGCCATTCGCTCCGTCAATTCGTCGGGTGTCTCAGGTTCGGTCATAAAATTCCCTTCCGTATCAAGTCTCCTATCCGTTCGGATCCTCCTCAATGTATGCTCGATCTCCGGATCGTATAGTATTTCTTCGGGGTTCGCCGAGGATCTCGTGTACATGCAAGGGAAAACAGAGTTTCAAAGAAATAGTTAGCACGACGGAAGGGCGAAACAAAAATAGAAATAATAGAACAAAAAAGAAAAATATCTAGGTATGTAGAATCAAACACTATTGCACTCCCCGGCAACGGCGCCAAAAACTTGATCGCGCCCCGGATACACGTCCCGGAGCGACGACTCGCTAGTCTTACCGCAAGCGCACGGTGTAGCGACGAGCGGGTATCGAACACAGGGAGGCCTAATAACAGTGTCTTCTTCAATCCACCTGGCTATAAGAATAGTCGAGAAATGTTCGCAGTAATGTGGTCATAGTCGTTCAATCGTATAAAAGGAATAACAAATTAATAAAGACGCCTAGGGATAGGGAATCCCCGCTACTTGCCGTATCTCATCATTGTGATTCGTAGGTTTCACAATTGCTAGACTTGAAATTCGGGTGAACTAGTTGCAACTAAATGTAGAACCAAGCTCACGCTCTCGCGCTATTGCCGGTTTATAGCAAACCTAGGGTAGGGTCCAATCTCTTGCAAACCCTAACCTAGGCAAGCTAGCGTGAAGAACAACATCATCGTTCAATCGTATCTCGAGCCCACTCTCGTGTAAACTCGAGCTACGACCTAGGTTGGGATAGTTCCTACCTGTCCAATCTCTTGCAAACGGGTATTGGTATAGAATTACAATCGAAAACCCTAGTTTCGGTCCAATCTCTTGCAAACCGATTCCGGAGAAATTCTATTGCAACCCAATTCGAATTTCTAGGGCTTCCTATCGAGTTGGGATCCAATCTCTTGCAAATCCCAATCGGTATGAATCCCTAGCTATTCGTATTAAATCAATCCCAAACTAACCCTAATCAATCCTAGCAAGAATTTTACCTATTCATCACAAATTTGAAATTGGGCTCGTAGGGTTCATCCCTACGCCCTAAGACGATGAAACTACTCACAATTCATAATCAAATTCAATAGAAATTCACAAGTAAAATGAATGGAATTCATACCTATATTCATAAATCAATAAAATGGAGTTTTTGAGAGGGAGAGAGACAAACCAATGAAGAACAAAATAGCATCCAACAAATAATCACTTTTCTCTCCTCCCTAAAAGCTAAATCTAAATCCTAAAAAGGAAATCAAAAAGGGGCTGCAAAAGTTCTGAAAAAGCTCTCTAAACTAGGTTAAAAACTGGGGTCAAATACCCCCCAAAATCGCCCAAAAAACTGTGACGAAACTGCCCCTGCGCAGCCTCAAAATCGCAGTTTACGCTACAGGCAGCGCGGCTCACTCGGCCGAATGACAAATGTCACTTTACCGAGTGACGAACCCTGTACAATTACAGAGAGTTGGGGGTCTTGGGGGTCGTCTCCTCAGGAGTCACTCGGCAGAGTGACTTTACTTCACTCGGCCGATGGGCATTCTTCACTCGGGCGGACGGTCGTTCGTCACTCGGCCGAGTCGGTCTTTGGGGCTGACTGACGGATTCCAGAGAGTTAGATGTTTTTGGTTGCCGTCGTCTTGGCTCCACTCGGGCGAGGGATGACTCGGTGCTCGGTCGAGTGGTCTGGCGATGCTCGGCCGAGTGCACGCTGATATTAGCTCTGTTGCGTGTCCGATCTGGCCGGCCGAGCGGGCTGTCTATGCTCAGCCGAGTGACTCCTTCACTCGGCCGAGTGGCATGCTGAAAATGCCCATTCTTCGTATTTTTGCCTCCTCGTCGCTCCTACGACATTCTTTCTTCTTCCACTCCTCTCCAATCGCAGAATACCCCTCAAGAGAGTCGTCGGTGACACTCCGGAGTGGGTGCATCTCAGAATCACTCCAAATCGCTCCAAATCTCCTGAAATACGACAAAAACAACAAATCGTGAAAAGAATCGCAATATTGTCGAATAAACGTGAAAAACACGATTTGAGCGATCTAAATGGCATGCAAACATGCAGAAAAAAGGTGTAAAATACGGAGTGATCAAAATCCCCCAAGCTTACCTCTTACTCGTCCTCGAGGAAGATGAGTAAAAAGTGAACCTAGTGGATAAAGATAAAGAAAACGATGGAGAAATGGAAAATGAAAAATTAAAAACAAAGTAGAAAACGAAGAGGGAAGTTGCTAGATCATTTTTCTCAGGACGTGGGTTTTGCTTACTCATATAGCATGCATCGAATATAAAACACATGTCAAAGACTTTTATTTTGATATCATAGTATAATGATGCATTTGAAATAGAAAACCCAAGAATATCAATATCGCATGAAAAATGGAATAATTCTAAGATTAGCATCGTATGAAGCATCTAAAGCGGTATACAATATCGTAGATCACACAATTTTCAATTGAATGCTTTCTATAAGGAGTATAAAAGATATCACACGATAGAGTAGTACGAATATAAAAGTGTGGTTTTCATGAAATGAATGATAAGCGTAGATTTCTGGATTTCGTAAAACTTTAGCAATCTTACAGAGTATAAAATATTACTTAGCCTAGGTTGTCATGCACCGTCAGATAGTCACTCTCTCACACATCATTGGATTCTCTCCCCCAAGCTTATCTATAAGCGTGGTGGCATATTCAAAACAATATTTACATCCCCGTTTCTTATGAAGCTCCAAAAGTAAAAGAAAACAAAAATAAAAGCTAAAGAGGGAAGAAAGAGGGAAAGGATATGAGATGTGATCGTTTTCGAACTTCTTTTCTCTTTTCTTCTCTTATTCTCAAATATTTTTCTTTTTTCTTTTCTCTCTCTTTTTTTGAATGGCATATATACACAAATGATCCTAAATCAAAGAAAAGGATATACGAGTATTTTTTTTCTTTGGGTTTTGGGGAATTTGGAGCATGTGATATAATAACGGGGGAATGCCAATAATAGAATCGCTAAGGGGAGATTCACCAATGAATATAAAATAGAGAAATTACGTTCAAGATATGTGGAGAAAGAAATAAATGTATCTCTCAGTTCACTCTATAGGACGTGCATGACAACTTCAGCAGGGTAATATAATCTACTCAGTTTAATCTCAAAAAGTAAACTAATCCAGATTTATCAATGCTAGCAGACATTCAATCAACCTGAAGTGAAGCGTACAAATCATGCAATAAGAAGTGATATGAGAAAAGAAAGCAGTACTCCAGATATAAGCATCAATGCGTGAATCTTGGTGTGTTTTCTACGATAGCATACATATGAATCATCAGACATCAGCTAATAATAGAATTTCATCCATTTTCATACGGCAAAAGAGAGTGGGTTACTATTTCTAAATGCAAAGCAGAACATAGCATATAATATCAGAAATAAAAGGCTATGACATGACAAATATAGCATGCATATAGAGAAAAGCTAACACCACGTCATCATCATCACAGAAAAATCATCTCTCACAAAAGATGAAAGAAATAAAGATAAAAGAAAATAAAAACTATTTACAATGTAGCACACAAAGAAAATAAGAAAAACGTGATGCATGGTAAAAAAATGAAAAAGTGATGAAAAATGGGTGCAAAAGTGGATAAAACGTGGAAAAACTAAAAATAAAGATGATAAAAGCGAAAAGCATGAGAACTCACTCCCCCAAGCTGAAGTGCACAGTGTCCTCAATGTGCGGAGTGTGGCACACCGAGAGACGTGTAATGGGTGGGGGGTGGTGATGCATGCATGATAAAAAGAAATAAAAATAACAAAATGAAAAATATGATGCGAATGTGATGCATGCAAGGATAAGAGTGATGTAGATATGTGTGTGTCACCAAAAATACTCTCCTTCACTCCCGAAAAAGGATATAGAATGATATGATCAAAATGTGGACAAAAATAGTGAGGGGAGGAGGGGTGGGAAAAAATCATCAGGACCAAGCAGAGAATGGGCAGCATGACGGCAAAAAATATCAATGACATCAAGGGTGTGCCTAAGCTGGTGGTGCTGCGCCATCTCTGTCCTGAGGAGGAGGTGGAGGAGGAGGTGGTGGTGGCTGGGTAACCGTCTGCTGGGTGGGTGGTGGTGGTTGTGGAAGTCGCTCGAGAATCTGGGTCAGGCAAAAAGTGAATGCCGGGAAGTAGCTCGAGGCGGTGCTGCATGGCGGTGACTGTGGCAGACAGAGCCCTAAAATCGCCCCTGAGTCCACTCATCGCCCCCTCAAGAGCACGAACGCTCTGAACTAAGGCGTCAGGGGGTGGTGGAGCGGAGGGACGGACAGGTCTAGGCTGAGCAGGTCGGGGCTGTCTGATACGGGCGGTGTAAACAATCGGGCCAGTAGGCATGTGTGGAAAGGGGGCTGTGCTCACTAGTGGATGCCCAACCTCAGTGCGAGGCTGGGACGCAGGCTGGTGTGAGGTGGAAGCAGCAGCAGTGGAAGTGGAAGACAAAATCGGTGACGATGCGGTAAGAGAGGTCAGTGACACAGACGTGGGAACAGATGTCACGACACTCTCGGATAGGACAACTACGGTGGAGACAGAAGGGTCAACCGCTGGGGAGGAAGTGAATGGACCAAAAGGTGATATCTCAGCGGACAACAAGCTAGATAGTGACCGTACTGTTGGATATTGGACTCTCCGGATTTGGTTTTGGATGATGAACAAACATAAATATAACGTGAACTAACACTTTGTGAGCGCAGTTATGGAGATCGTCGCCAAATTCATATGAATATCAATTACGACGTATCAAGACTTCTCAAAGCACATGATCGTATGCCTAAAGCTTCGTTGAAGCTTATGGACCAATTTAGAAGTCATGAAGATTCGATTGAAGCTATTGAAGACGGTATCATCAAGTTTTATTTATAGTCTTTAAGCTTCTTTCGTAGAATGTTAAGCCTTGAGTAGGTCTTACGGTTTAAATCTTCATAATGTGCATATCTTAGCTCTAGGATCTTAGTAGAAGTCCATACAATCCTTCCCGAAGCTTCGCGCTTCGATTCGTGACTTCTTGTGCATGTTAGTTGGTTCAAGAAGAAGAACTGACCGACTAGATGGTGATCTAGTCGGTCGGCAAAGCTTCTTGGACCGACTAGTTCTTCTCAGTCATTTCCAAGATCGTTACTGTTTACAGTTAGTCGGTCTAAGTTGACTCACCGACCGACTAGTTTGTGAACTAGTCGGTCAGTGATGCTTCTGTGACCGACTAGTTGAGCTTTCCTTGTACATGCACATTTGAGCCTGAGCTACTGTTTATCATTAGTCGGTCTGTGTTCATTGATCGACCGACTAGTTGATGAACTAGTCGGTCAACTTTCCTTCTTGGACCGACTAGTTTAGTTTTACTGTACATGCCAATTTTTCACCTATCTTATTGTTTATCGTTAGTCGGTCTATGCTCATTTGGCGACCGACTAGTTGGTGAATTAGTCGGTCAACATTTGTTCTTGGACCGACTAAGTTTATTTATGCTCAGACTTCAGTTTTATCTGTTAGTCGGTCTCAGTTGAGTAACCGACCGACTAGTTGTGAAACTAGTCGGTCAGCTACTCTTCTTGGACCGACTAGTTCCTTATGTCTGTGCTTTGATCTTTTCTCTGTTCACTCATTAGTCGGTATGCGTTAATTGACCGACCGACTAGTTGATGAACTAGTCGGTCGGTGGTTGTTCTTTGACCGACTAGTTGGGTTCAGAAAAGAGCCGTTGGAGCTTTATTTGAAACGTTTCTCTCTCTCTCTCTCTCTCTCTCTCTCTCTCTCTCTCTCTCTCTCTCCTCTATCCTATAAATAGTTGTTGGGCTGCATTCATTGCTGTCAAGGCTGATATTATTGCAAGTTTAGAGATCAAGAGAAATCATTCCAAGCTCATTCAAAGCTCATTCTTTCCATTCAATAATCTCTCCTCACTCTTACTTCCAAAGAGAGATTCATTGAGTGTGAAGCCTTCCAAGCCAAGTGCTTGATTCTAGGTCACCAACATCCCCATAGCTCTCCATCGCTGATCTACATCTTGGAGCTAGGGTTTGGTACCACTTCTTCTTCCTCAAAATCATCCTTGCCCTAATTCGTAAGCATTACTCAAGGCATAGGTATTTTGTCGGTAAGAAGTTTCTTATTTCATTTCAATTTCATATTGTAAGTTTCACTCTCGGTTGTGAGAGTGTGGTTGTGATCCCGGGTTGTGGGAGTCACAAATTACTTTGTGTATGATTTGACTTGTGGAGGTTTTTCACAAGTATTTCATAGTGGAAATCTTGAGTTAGGGTTTCTAACTCAAGTATCCGGAGGGGATCCGGGTGGTTGGGACGTAGGATCACCGGGAACAAGTCGGGGAGACTTGGGTGGATTCAAACCCAGTAACATCGTTTGTTAGCATTGTTAATTTTGTTGTTGTCTTCAATTTAAGCTTCCGCAAATTGATGTGGTAGTTGTTTGCACTATAATTAGGAATTATACTCCTCGTTATTTTTAAAGTACTATTCACCCCCCTCTAGTACTTGTGCAGTAGCTTGTAGGTCATTACATTTGGTATCAAAGCCAGATACTTAGCTATGTCTGCCAACGACAACAAGACCTTGCGTCCACCTTCCGACTATGGCACCTTCAGGAACCGTGAAGGAGCATCTTCGGTGATGGAAGGACATTCCTCAACGAGGCCTTCATTCTTCAACGGTACCAACTACGGGTACTGGAAATGCCGGATGGAAACCTTCCTCCGGAGTACATCTCTATGGAGGACCACGATGAAGGAATACGTCGAGCCCGCCGAAGAGGACTTTGAGAAATGGACAACCGCGGAGGTCACCGCGGAGGTAAGCAATGCCAAGGCAATGAACGCCTTGCAATGCGCATTGGAGCCCGAGGACTTCAAAAAGATATGCACATGTAAGAGTGCATATCAAATTTGGAACTCCCTCCTCATACTACATGTAGGGACGAGTAGGGTAAGAGACTCTTGATCACTCCTTATTTTACACTTTTTTCCCGCATGTTTGCATGCCATTTAGATCGCCCAAATCACGTTTTTCACGATATATCGACGATATTGCGATGCTTTTCACGATTTGTTGTTTTTGTCGCATTTCAGGTGATTTGGAGCGATTTGGAGTGATCTCGAGATACGCCTACTCCAGAGTGTCACCGATGACCTCCCCGAGGGGTATTCTGCTGTTGGAGAGGAGCAGAAGAAGAAAGAACGTCGCAGGAACGACGAGGAGGCCAAAACAAGCTGTTTGGGCATTTTTGGTGCCCCACTCGGCCGAGTGAATAAGTCACTCGGCCGACCAGCGAGACACTGCTCGGCCGACCAGATCGGATATGTTTCATACGTGCACTCGGCCGAGCATCGGAAGCCACATCGGCCGAGTGACGAGATCCCGTCCGCCCGAGTGGCACCCAGACGACGCATGTCAAAAATCGCCAACTTACTGTTTTTCGTCTGCCTGAGCTTCAGAAGACCCACTCGGCCGAGTGGATAATCCCGACCGCCCGAGTACCAAGAAGCCATCGGTCGAGTGACGACAACTCACTCGGCCGAACGACTCCCGAAGTGAAGACCCCTGAAGGCCCCGACTTACTGGAAATTTACAGGGTTTCTCACTCGGCCGAGCGACTTTTGTCACTCGGCCGAGTGCGACGCACTGCCTGTAGCGAAAATTGCGGATTTCAGGCTGCGCGGGGGGTATTTTGGTCACAGTTTTTGGACGATTTTGGGGGGTATTTAACCCCTGTTTTTACCCTAGTTTTGAGAGCTTTTCTCTTAGATTTTTGCAGCTTTTTAGATTTACTTTTTAGCTTTATTCTTGTGATTAGAGAGGAGACAAAAGTTGATTTTTGTTGAATTATTGGAAGAACTTCATTGGTTTGTGTCTCTCTTCTCTAAAAATTCTATTTTTATTGCATATCTCAATATTGTGATGAATTCTCTTGTTTATTTCATTGATTATTTTTGTGTTTGTGCTATGAATTGTGAGTAGTCTCCACGTCTTGGGGCGTGGGGATGAACCCTACGAGCCCAATTTCAGATTTGTGATGAATTGGTAGAAATTTTGCTAGAATTGCTATTAGGGATTAGATTGGGATCAATTTACTACGGATGGCTAGGTATTCATATCGATTGGGATTTGCAAGAGATTGGATCCCAATTCGATAGGAAACCCTAGAAATCCGAATTGGGTTGGAGTCGAATTTCCGTAGTATCGGTTTGCAAGAGATTGGACCGATACTAGGGTTTCCGGTTGCAATTCCATGCCAATACCCGTTTGCAAGAGATTGGACGGGTAGGAACTATCCCAACCTAGGTCGTGGCCCGAGTTTGCACGAGAGTGGGCTCGGGGCGCGATTGAACGATGATGTTGATCCTACTGCTATCTTCCCTAGGCTAGGGTTTGCAAGAGATTGGACCCGAACCTAGGATAGCTATAGACCGGCAACAGCGCGAGAGCGTGAGCCAGGTATTACATTCAGTTGCGACTAGTTCATCCAAAATTTTATTCTAGAAATTTTGATACCAATGAACCACATTGATGGGATACGGTGAGTAGCGGGGATTCCCCATTCCCTAGACGTTCTTTGTTTGATTTGATATTTTCGTACTTTGTCTGACGATTGTGACAAGATCGCCAAAGGCAAATTTCTCTCTTCTAAATAGCCAGGTTGATTGGAACAAGCACGGTCATTCTTCCTCCCTGTGTTCGATAACCCGCTCGTCGCTATACTGTGCGCTTGCGGTAAAACTACAACCGTTCTTTGGGTTACATTCCGGAGCGATCAAGTTTTTGGCGCCGTTGCCGGGGAGGCGATTGCGTTTGATCTTACCACCCTAGCTATTTCTTTCTTTTTATTTTATTTCTTTATTTTTACCTAACCCTTCCATTGTGCTAATCGCTTCTTTGAAACTTTGTTCTCCTGTGCATGTACACGAGATCCACTGCGGACCCTGAAGGTATATTATTTGATCCCGAGATCGAATGTACCGCGCGGAGAATTAGAGCGGAGAGGAGACAAGATCGGGAAGGGAGGTTTATGACCAACCCAGAAACTGCGGACCAATTAGCAGCAAGAATGGCGAGGATAATTTCTATTCGCGATAGGCTCTGGCCTAAGACCTCTTCTACGACCTCATCCATTTCCATGCCGGAGTTGGCGGCCGACAAGAACTTTGAGCTGAAGACTGGACTAGTGGTTCTGATGCAGCAGGATCCATTTCATGGGAATGCCCATGAAAATCCCCACTACCACATCCAGTTATTCTTGTCGAAGTGCGCCACATTTCAGATGCCGGGGGTCTCCATCGATGCCATCAGACTGCGTCTTTTCCCCTTCACGCTAAAGGACAAGACCCTTTATTGGTTGAGGACGCAAGCTGAGGGAGTCTTCACCACTTGGGACGAGTTGGCGAGTGCATTCATTGACAAGTTCTATCCGCCCTCCAAGACGGTGAAGATCCGGAGCGCTCTTATGTCCTTCAAGCAAGGACCCCAAGAGATGCTCTATGAGGCTTGGGAGCGTTTTAAAGATCTGCAGCATCAATGCCCGCACCATAGCATTGAAGATTGGGAGCTAGTCCATAGCTTCTACAATGGTCTCCAACCGGGGACCAAACAAATTATTGATGCCGCGGCGAATGGTGCTATCTTATCAAAGACTCCCGAAGAAGCTACGGCCCTAATTGAGGAGATGGCCTCAAACAATCAATAATGGGGCGATGAGCGAGGATACTCTACGTCCTCCTTGAAGCCAACTAGTATCTATGAGGCGAAGGCCGTAGCGGAGCTTACAAGCAAGTTTGATTCTCTCCACAAGGTAGTGGAGAGACTGGAGAAGTTTATCACGGAGCCCCAAGGAACCCCTTCCACCTCCGCACCAACGAACCAAATGTGTGATTGGCAAGACCAATCTCAAGCCATGTATTCGGGAGGAGAGCAAGGAGAAGGATCCTTGGAGCAAGTACAATACGTCGCGGGGAACCAAGGGTATTGGGCCAATCCGGCCACAAGAAATCATCCCGGATTCTCTTACGCCAACAATGAAGGAGCTTTGAACCCGCCACAACAACCACCTCAACAAGCTCGACCACCACCACCACCCCAACAACAACACTATTCGCCGAGGGGGCCTCCACAACAAAATTTCCAACCGAAGCAACAAGTTCCACCTTATAGGCCGCCCGGATACAACCAAGGGTGGAGAAATCAAAATCAAAACCCTCCACAAGCTCAACAACAATCTGACTTCGAAGATAGAGTGGAGGCGTTTATGGTCGAGCAAAAGAAGGTCAATGCTACCTTGAAGGCGGGCCAAGACTCCCTTACAACCGTTGTCGCTCAAATCTCGGAGCAATTGGCGTTGCTCAATCGGAATACTCAATAATTGCCGGCGCAACCAGAGCAAAACCCACGGGGCAACACCGGCCACATCAATGCCGTAGTTGCCGTCACTACTAGAGGCGGGAAGGACACCACCCCCGCCATGATTCCTACCAAGGAGCCCGTGGAGGAAAGTTTGGAGCCAATTGAGCCGGTAGTTGAAGTTGAGAAGGAGAAAGAGCCGCAAGAGAAGGAGAAATCTAGAGCGGAGCAATTGATTGAGGAGAGGCGCTTCATGCCACCGGTCCCATTCCCCCAAAGGCTTGCTAGAGCGAAAATGGAGAAAAGGCTAGCAAAGTTTCTCGAGTATCTGAGAGGAGTTAGCCTCAACATTCCCTTCCTCGACGCCATCGTGGAAATCCCCACATATGCTAAATTTCTAAAGGATTTGATTTCGGGGGGGGGGGGGGAAGAGGAAGGAAAAGATCATGCTAGCCGAGGAGGGCTCTTGGTTCACCAAGAGAGAGAAGGAGCCGGCCAAATTCAAAGATCCGGGGAGTTTTTGAATTCCTTGCACCTTGGGCGGTGTCCCTCTACAAAAGGCGTTGGTAGATTTAGGGGCTAGTGTGAGCCTCATGCCTCTCTCCATGTTCTTAAGGCTAAGCACCGGGACGAAGTTGAAACCTACCGACATGCGGATACAATTGGCCGATGGGCGGATAACGAGGCCGGTAGGAATCACCGAGGACATCCCGCTACAAGTCCCGGGGGGCATATGCTTGCCATGTGACTTCGTGATCATGGACGTTAAGGAGGAGGGAGATACGTCATTGATACTTGGACGCCCGTTCCTCGCCACCGCCGGTGTCATTGTCGACTTGCGGGAAGGTACACTAACTTTGAACGTCGGTAACATCGAGGTGGAGCTTCACATTCCTAAGGCTATGAAACACATGCTTTACCACGAGGAGCTTGACTACATGGACCTCCTTGATGAGGTAATTGAGGAGGCGATCCCCCACTCGATTGGCGCTCTATTCGATGAGGATTTCGAGGAAGGCCCGGATTTAGGCCGAGATGAGAAGATAGATGATTCCCCCGACCTCTCCGCTGAAAATGATGAAGGCGACGCTGATGTTGCAAGGATTCGAGAGCTCTGCAAGCTCTCGAAATTAAAGTCTCCGAAGAAAGCTCCGTCGATACGGAAATCGGCGTCACCGGTGAAGCCGTTGCCAGGAGCAAATGCTAGCTTGGGGGAGCCTCCCCCAACACTAATTGAGACGGGAGACCACCGAGGGAGAACACGCCGCCGCAACTTCCAAATCCAAGCGTTCTCCCCGAAAAGTTTGATGGGTGCATCTCATATGCACCAAACATCCCGCATTAATTGAAAATCATAGGGGGTCGAGCTCACGACCTTAAACGAGCGCTTGTCGGGAGGCAACCCGATGGTTATTGCTTTATTTTCACTTTTCTTTTATTTTTGTTTTAGAAATTTTTAGTGTTTTGAGTCATTCGCCCAAAAATCTTGTGATAACGGGTCCTATTTTTCCTGACAGGAGAGGAGAACGAGGTACCCATCATTAGGAGGATGCACAAGGCGACGAGGAGCGCCCCATGAAGGCGCTCGATGCTTAGGAGGAAGATGAAATCGACTGGAGGAAGAAAGACGGAGTTTAGAGCCCATACGAAGACAAACAGCAGAACACAAGGCTCACTCGGCCGAGTATACTAGTCACTCGGCCGAGCACACAAGTTCGTCCGGCCGAGCCGCTCACGAACGAGGGAAGTCTGCTGTACCCAACTCTCTGTTTATTTTCCTGATTTCAGTATAACTACTACTCGGCCGAGTATATATATTCACTCGGCCGAGTAAAACTGATACGCTCCTAGGGCGAGTCTTGCCGAGTAGCTTGAGCCACTCGGCCGAATGGACTTACTCCACTCGGCCGAGGGTGGCACGGCCACTCGGCCGAAGCGTAGCGGGGAGGGATTTTTCGTTAAAGTTCACTCGGCCGAGCGACCTAGTCACTCGGCTGAGTCGTAACTTTTGTTATATAAAGGGCGGGGTCGGGCGCATTTTTCGAAACGTAAAATCCCGATCGCAGCGCCCCGACCCCTCAGCTCCCTCGCCCGAACCCTTCGCCCACTCGCCCGACCGTCGCCCCGTCGCTGCCGCTCGGCCAGCCACCACCGGCCGCGCCCCGCCTCGCCTCGCCCGAGTCGCCGCCGGCGGCCACCACTCCGGCCACCTCCGGTAAACCCCATTTTAGCCTATTTTCTCCTCTTTTGTGTGTTTTTCAAGGATCCATGCGTTAAACGAACCCCAAACCCAAATCGATTTCTATATCTATCTATTATACCCCTAATGCTCCATACGTTTTGAATATTACTCGCTGATATCTCCATTTCATGCGCAGGTTGTTTCTGGGAGCTTAGGGGAGCCCGGGGGAGCTTCCAGGGACTGATTCGGGCTACGTCGAGGCGTCGTCTTCGCACGCTTCCACATATTTGCACTCGCGACGTGTCGTGGTACACTCTTTCCTTTACTTTACGCACACCGCACTTTTCACGCTTTTCGGCGCGCGCTCGGGGCCCATATGCCGCCCCGGACACGGCCGCGGTCGAGGAGAGCTTCCGCCAAGCGGAAGCGGTCGGATGATGCCGGCCCCTCCCACGATTTGGAGGACTCTCCTCCGCCTTCTCCACCACACCCCGTTCACCCTGTAGGCCCCACACACCCCGCACAGCCTGCAGAGCCCGCACAGCCTGCAGAGCCCGCACAGCCCATACACCCCGCACAGCCGCTCCCTGCTGCTCCACAGCCACCACCTCCGGCTCCACTTATCGGGCTGCTGGGGATCACGTTTCGGAACGACGCACACCGCGTCGCTTTCGAGTGTATCTCCCAGCGCTCGATCGTACCCTCCAGGTTTGCACACCTTGCCGACCTAGGACGCCTGGGGGTACTAGAGGGGATGCTCACGTTGTACGACAACGTGGGCTGGCGAGATTTCTTTCAGGTGTCGGCGGACACGTTTATCCGCCCGACACTTGAGGTACTTAGTTCGATCGCCCGGACCGACGAGGGATGCTCGTTTCGGTTCATGGACCGGGAGTGCCAGGTCACTCTCGGTATGATGAGAGCCTTCTTCTCGTGGCTCGATGTCCCCGGGGCCGATCGAGGTTACGCCCCCACCCATATCCCCCCACCTTCCTTCGACACCGGTGCCTTCTGGGCCCGGATTACGGGTCTTCACGCTGCCTTTGACCCTAGTAGGGCCAAGGCCTCGGCCATTGTCCATCCCTGCCTCCGTATAGCTCAGGGCCTCATGGCGACACCTTTTTGGCCAGATATGAGCCGGGTAAGATGTCCACGCCAGAGCTCTACATGCTCTACGCGATGACGTGGCCCAGAGCTCTATCTAGGGATAGCGATGAGTTGGTCCCTGCCGTCGTGATTGATGTCGCAGCTTGGTTTTTGGACCGCATCATCGTATCGGTGGGCGCTCGCTTACCGATATGCTGCGGCGGCCTGATCACCTTGCTTGCCCTTATGACCGGTGAGGACTTCCCTGACGACCTGCGACGAGCACCGGGCCCCACTTCTCTGTCGATTGATGTTATGGCCCGGATGAAGATGCTGCGTCCGCACGGTGAGCGACCCTGGGTCTGGCTGCACGACCCTTACGGTGCCGATTACATGATTCTTCCGAGCCCAGCTCGGACTCAGATTGCACCGGCCCATGTGGACTGGCTCCCTGCGATGGATGTTCTGATCCCAGCCGCTTACGTGCTCGAGGCCGAGCAGGCCCACGCTGCCCACGCTGCCCCCGCAGACCCTGTTGCACCTGCCGATCCTGCTGCCCCTGTTGACCCCGTAGCCCCTCAGCCTATCCCTGATGTTTCTGCTGCTCTCGACACCTCTGTCCACACTGTTGTCGGTGTCGGGAGTACCTTAGCTGAGCCCACTTCCACCACCTCCACTGCCTCCACGCTTGTCACCACCAGCACTGGCCCTCTGTCTACCGAGCCCGTTTCCTCTGCCTCACCCGAGCGCCCGCCGACCATAGTTGAGTGCGGAGAGCCCTCTGTCTCCACTGCTGCTGTATTCTCCGAGAGTGTCGTGGCGTCTGTCCACACTTCTGTGTCACCGACCTCTCTGGCCGCCTCGCTGCCTCTTTTGTATTCTTCTTTCATTGCTGCTGCCTCCACTTCTCACCGCCCTGCCCAGCCTCGCACTGAGGCCAGGCCCCCACTTGCGAGTGCAGCCCCTTTTGTTCCCTTGCCTGCTGAGCCCGTCACCTACGCCACCAGAGTACGCCAGCCCCGACCTGCACAGCCCAGACCGGTGCGTCCCTCTGCACCACCCCCCCCGACACTGTACTTCTGAGCATTCGTGCTCTCGAGGGGGCGGTGAGTGGCCTCAGAGGTGACCTTAGGACCCTGACCGCCACCGTCACTGCGATGGCTGGCCGCTTTGACCTGCTCCCGCAGATACACTACTGTCTTACCCAGGTCCTGGAGCGTCTCCCACGCGTACCCCCACCCACCCAGCAGGTTCCCACCCCCACTACCACACACACCCAGCCTGCTTCCACTTCACACCCACACCCGCACAGCAACCTGTCCAGCCACCACCCCGACCTCCGCCTCAGGACGGAGACGGCGCAGCACCACCTTCTTAGGCACCCTTGATGCCATCGATTCTTTTTGCCGTTGTGCTGCCCGTTTCTGCTGGGTCCTGATGCATTTTGCCCACCCCCTCCCCTCACTATTTCTGGTTGCACATTATCTTTATATATCTTTATATATCTTTTTTGGGAGAGAGGGCACGTTTTTGGTGCCACACCTTTATATCTGTATCACTCCTTTATTTGCATGCATCATGTCCGCATCATTATTTTCATTTCATTACTTTTCTTTCTTTCCTCATGCATGCATCCTCACTTACCCCTCACATTACTTGTCTCTCGGTGCGCCACACTTTGCACATTGAGGACACTGTGCCATTTAGCTTGGGGGAGTGAGTTCTCACGTTCTTTTTGATTTACCACCTTTATTTTTAGTTTTCACGCCATTTCCCGCTTTTGCACTTATTTTCATCATTTTTCCTTTATTTTACCATGCATCACGTTTTTCTTATTTTTCTGTGTGCCGCATTGTAAATAGTTCTATTTCCCCCTTTATCTTTATTTTCTTTTTCATCTCATGCTAGAGATGAGTTTTCTATGATGATGATAACGTGGAGTTAGCTTCCTTTATATGCATGCTATATTTGTCATGTCTTAGATTTTATTTCTGATATCATATGTTATGACTTGCCTTGCATCTAGAGATAGTAACCCACACTTTTTCCACATGAAAATGGATGAAATTTTATTATTAGCTTAGTCTGAATATTCATATGTATGCTATCGCAGAAAACACACCAAGATTCATGCATTGAATGCCTATATCTGGAGTACCGATTTCTTTTCCTATGTCACTTCTATATGCATGAACCGTACATTTCACTTCAGGATGATTGAATGATGTTAGCTATGATAAATCTGGATTAGTTAGCTTTTTTGTGATCGAAACTGAGTAGATTAGATTACCCTGCTGAAGTTGTCGTGCATGTCTTATAGAGTGAACCGAGAGATATATTTACTTCTTTCTCCACAAATCTTGAACATCATTTCTCTACTTTTAAAATCATTGGTGAATCTCCACTTAGCGATTCTATTATATGGCATTTCCCCCGCTATTAATTCCTAGCTCCAAATTTCCCGAATTCAAAAAAAAAGGGAGAAAATATTCTTGTATATCATTATCTCTCTTTGAGTTGGGATCATTGTGTATATATGCTATATCAAAAAAAAGAAAAAAGAAAAAAAAAGAAAAAGAAAAAGAAAAAGAAAAAGAAAAGAGGAAAAATCCTCAATAAAAGGTCCCATCTCACTTTCTTTCTTTCTTCTCTCTTTTCGCGTTCATTTTCATTACTTTTGGAGCTTTATAAAAATGGGGATGTGAATATTTTTTATGCCACCACGCTTATAGATAAGCTTGGGGGAGGGAATCCAATGATGTGTGAGAGAGTGACTACTTGACTTTGCACGACAACCTAGGCTAAGTAATATTCTATACTCAATGAGATTATTTTCAGCTTTACGAAGTCCAGAAATCTAAGCCTAGCACTCATATCATGAAATCCATACTTTTCTATTCTTTCTATTCTATTGTGTGATATTCTTATACTCCTCATAGAAAGCATTCAATTGAAAAGTGTGTGATCTGCGATTTGTATACCGCTTTAGATGATTCAGACGATGTTAATTCTAAAATTATTCCGTTTTTCATGATTATATCGTTGTTCGTGGGTTATCTATTTCTATTTGCACTATTATACTATGATATCAAAATAAAACTCTTTGACATGTACTTTTCATTCGGAGCATGCTATATGAGTAAGTGAAACCCACGTCCTGAGAAAATGATCTAGCAGCTTCCCTCTTCGTTTCTTTCTTTCTTCTTTGTTTTTATTTCATTTTTCATTCTTTTCCGTTTTCCATTTTTCATTTTTCGCCATTTTCGTTTTCCGAATCCACCGGGTTCACCTTTTACTTATCTTCCTCGAGGACGAGTAAGAGGTAAGCTTGGGGGATTTTGATCACTCCTTATTTTACACTTTTTTCCCGCATGTTTGCATGCCATTTAGATCGCCCAAATCACGTTTTTCACGATATATCGACGATATTGCACGATTTGTTGTTTTTGTCGCATTTCAGGTGATTTGGAGCGATTTGGAGTGATCTCGAGATACGCCTACTCCAGAGTGTCACCGATGACCTCCCCGAGGGGTATTCTGCTATTGGAGAGGAGCGGAAGAAGAAAGAACGTCGCAGGAGCGACGAGGAGGCCAAAACAAGCTGTTTGGGCATTTTTGGTGCCCCACTCGGCCAAGTGAATAAGTCACTCGGCCGACCAGCGAGACACTGCTCGGCCGACCAGATCGGATATGTTTCATACGTGCACTCGGCCGAGCATCGAAAGCCACATCGGCCGAGTGACGAGATCCCGTCCGCCCGAGTGGCACCCAGACGACGCATGTCAAAAATCGCCAACTTACTGTTTTTCGTCTGCCTGAGCTTCAGAAGACCTACTCGGCCGAGTGGATAATCCCGACCGCCCGAGTACCAAGAAGCCATCGGCCGAGTGACGACAACTCACTCGACCGAGCGACTCCCGAAGTGAAGACCCCTGAAGGCCCCGACTTACTGGAAATTTACAGGGTTTCTCACTCGGCCGAGCGACTTTTGTCACTCGGCCGAGTGCGACGCACTGCCTGTAGCGAAAATTGCGGATTTCAGGCTGCGCGTGGGGTATTTTGGTCACAGTTTTTGGACGATTTTGGGGGGTATTTAACCCCTGTTTTTACCCTAGTTTTGAGAGCTTTTCTCTTAGATTTTTGCAGCTTTTTAGATTTACTTTTTAGCTTTATTCTTGTGATTAGAGAGGAGACAAAAGTTGATTTTTGTTGAATTATTGGAAGAACTTCATTGGTTTGTGTCTCTCTTCTCTAAAAATTCTATTTTTATTGCATATCTCAATATTGTGATGAATTCTCTTGTTTATTTCATTGATTATTTTTGTGTTTGTGCTATGAATTGTGAGTAGTCTCCACGTCTTGGGGCGTGGGGATGAACCCTACGAGCCCAATTTCAGATTTGTGATGAATTGGTAGAAATTTTGCTAGAATTGCTATTAGGGATTAGATTGGGATCAATTTACTACGGATGGCTAGGTATTCATATCGATTGGGATTTGCAAGAGATTAGATCCCAATTCGATAGGAAACCCTAGAAATCCGAATTGGGTTGGAGTCGAATTTCCGTAGTATCGGTTTGCAAGAGATTGGACCGATACTAGGGTTTCCGGTTGCAATTCCATGCCAATACCCGTTTGCAAGAGATTGGACGGGTAGCAACTATCCCAACCTAGGTCGTGGCCTGAGTTTGCATGAGAGTGGGCTCGGGGCGTGATTGAACGATGATGTTGATCCTAATGCTAGCTTCCCTAGGCTAGGGTTTGCAAGAGATTGGACCCGAACCTAGGATAGCTATAGACCGGCAACAGCACGAGAGCGTGAGCCAGGTATTACATTCAGTTGCGACTAGTTCATCCAAAATTTTATTCTAGAAATTTTGATACCAATGAACCACATTGATGGGATACGGTGAGTAGCGGGGATTCCCCATTCCCTAGACGTTCTTTGTTTGATTTGATATTTTCGTACTTTGTCTGACGATTGTGACAGGATCGCCAAAGGCAAATTTCTCTCTTCTAAATAGCCAGGTTGATTGGAACAAGCACGGTCATTCGTCCTCCCTGTGTTCGATAACCCGCTCGCTGCTATACCGTGTGCTTGCGGTAAAACTACAACCGTTCTTTGGGTTACATTCCGGAGCGATCAACTCTAAACTCGTAGTTGTTAACAAAGATTATGAAATGTTTCATATGCAACAGGGCGAGAAGATGAAGGAGTATTACGCTCGCTTCATCAACATCATAAACGAGTTGGAGGCTCTCGGCAAAACCTACACCCAAAAGGAGAAGTGTTCGAAGCTTATCGAAGGACTTCCTTCTTCTTGGGAAAAGCGTACCTTCGCCATCGAGGAAGGTAATGACATGAATAAGTACACCGTAGTTCAACTAATGGGTACTTTAATGTCATACGAGGTACGCAAGGATAGCAAGCTAAAATTGCAGGAAAAGATGAAGTCCTACCTAAAGCAAGACGAGCCAAAGAAGAAGGCTATTGCTTTCAAGGCCGCTCCATCCACATCCACATCAACCGACGATGAAGACTCGGAAAACGAGTTGGACTTGGAGTCCATGGCACTCATGGCCAAGAAGTTCAACCGTTTCTTCTGAAAAGGTAACTATAAGAACAAAGCTAAATTTGGTTCTTCTAATGCCTCCTCCTCTCCTTTGTGTTTCAAGTGCAATAAGCCAGGACACATGAAAGCGGAGTGTCCTCTCAACAAGCAAAAGGAGAAGTGGAAGGCGCCGAAATTCGATAAGTCCAAGAAGTACAAGAAATGGAACAAAAAGGGACTTGTCGGAGCGACATTCACCGACTCCGAGGATTCCTCAAGCGGAGAGTCAGACGATGAGCAAGTGGAGCAAGCGCACATGTGCTTCATGGCAAGAGAGGAGCATGATCAAGGATCTTCCTCTTCCGATGAGAGTGACGACGAAGGCGATGAGGTAACTATGGATGACCTTAGGAATGCTAATTCTCAATTATGGTCTAAATACACTAAATTAGTAAATAGATATACTAAAGTAAAAGATGACCTAGCTAGCATTCAAACCTCGCCTAAGACTATCATCACCAAAAACGACACCGTTGTTGAAGAGTTAAGAAATGAGATTGTTAATCTCAAATCTCAACTTGAACATGTTAGCATTGAAGATCCGGAGGATCACAAGATAGCGGATTTGACTTCTCAAAACTCGACTTTGAGTATTGAGAATGAGAATCTTAAATCTCGTGTTTATGTGCTCACATCGCAAGTATCCAACTTGGATACTTCTATGCATTCTCTCACCGAGAAATATGAGAACACATTAGGCCGAATTAATAAATTCAATAAGGGTAAGGACCATTTGGATAAAATCCTAAGTGACTTACTTCCGGCCAATCACCACATTGGCTTGGGGTATATGATGGGATGTTCATCCAAATCGGCCACTACTTTTGTTAGGCCAACTTTCGGTGACTCAACGACTGGTAGCAAACACTCTATTGGTAGTTCTTCTACCAATGGTGCTTTCACCTCGTCCACACCCTCTTTCGGAAAGAAACCCACTTTGGGTGGACCTCCAAAGAAGGGGCATGCTTATATGTACACCAATACTATGCCACGTAGGAACACACGTTCTACTCCACCGGCTCACACATATGATGATTTTTATGCAACACATTCACGGGCACGTGCACACCATGTGAGACACCCTCACGCACGTGTTCCCACACATGCATATGTTCACCCACAACATCATATGAATAATTATCCGCATGCACCATTCCATCATGTTCCTTATGCCTATCCACAACATGCATCACGTAGAAATCAACGTCGCATGCATGCACCCAATAGGATGAGGGCTCCCAAGATTTTCACTATTTGGAGCCCAAAGGACACAGGCATAGATGAAAAACAAGTGTATATGAATGCTTATTTTTCGGATGTTGTGCATATTAGAAATTATGTGGGGAAGTCTAAGTCCAATTGGGCTTGGCTTCCAAAGGTCTAATCGTTTGGACCCAATGACCTTGGGTACCATGATATGAAATTTTCAATCTTTAGGTACTCAAGGAAAAGAAAAAGAAAAGGAGCAACAAATTTAAATCTAGCTCCAAGGGGAATTGGATACTCGATAGCGGGTGTTCAAAACACATGACGGGTGACGCTCAATTGCTCTCCGGAGTGGTTCCCATTGCTAATGGAAACCGCGTCGTATTTGGAGGCAACGAGAGCGAAACCATCATAGGTGTTGGTAAAGTGGGTAATCCTTCTAAACCCATTATATGTGATGTTTACCTTGTTAAAGGATTAAACCACAATCTTATTTCAATAAGTCAACTTTGTGACAAAGGTTACAAAGTTAACTTTGCAAAAGGAATGTGCCATATTTTAAGAAAAGATAATAATGAATTATTGTTTTCCGGCACACGCCATAAGGATATATATATCCTAGATCTTCCAAGATCACATGAACAATGTCTTATTGCCAACACAAGTTAACAACACTTATGACATCGACGTTTTGGTCATGTGAACTTTGGAACACTTTTCAAGCTTTCCAAGTTAAATTCTATTAGAGGCTTCCCTAAGCTTGTCTTTCAAAAGAAAAGCTTTTGTGACTCGTGTCAACGAGGCAAGCTTCCAAAATCTTCATTTAAACCTAAGAAAAGCATTTCTTCTAAGCGGCCTCTAGAGCTATTACATCTAGATTTATTTGGGCCAACTAGAGTTGCTTCATTAGGTAATGCTAGATATGGACTTGTCATCGTTGATGACTTTTCTAGGTTTACTTGGGTATTTTCATTGTGTAATAAAAATGAAGCTTTTGAAAACTTCACAATTTTTGTTAAGAAAGTACAAAATCTCTTAGAAACCACCATCGTCACTATTCGTAGTGATCATGGAGGTGAATTTGAGAATGAGTCTTTTGAGACATTTTGTGATGAAGTTGGTATTACACACACCTTCTCTTTCCCTCGTGCACCTCCTCAAAATGGTGTAGTTGAGAGAAAGAATATGACGCTAGTAGAGTGTGCTCGCACTATGCTTGATGATAGCCAACTTGGCCATCAATTTTGGGCGGAAGCGGTACACACCGCTTGCTATGTGTTTAATAGAATACTTTTGAGGCCTGGCACTAAACAAACTTGTTATGAATTGTTGTTTGGTAGGTTGCCTCAAGTTAAACATTTTCGTGTTTTTGGTTCGAAATGTTTTATGAAGAACACGTATGGTAGTTTGGACAAATTCGATCCAAGATCCGATGAGGGGATTTTTGTTGGATATTCTTCGCGTAGCAAAGCCTACCGGATATTCAACAAACGAACCTCAACGATCGAGGAGTCGCTTCATGTGTCATTTAATGAAGGATTTGTTCCAACTAGAATTACTAATGATGATGACTCTATGGATGTCTTATGTGATTCAATTGGTAATTCTAACTCTAATGATTCTATTGATTCTATTGAGACTAACCCATCTAATGAAGTTGTTGAGAATGTTCTTAGTGATCAAGGTATTCCCAAACGGCTTCATACCGTTCGTGACCATCCTCATGAGCAAGTCATTGGCAATATCCATGATAGTGTCAAGACGAGATCGCAAGTGAACTACTTCGCTCATTGTGCCTTTGCCTCCTCGATAGAGCCAAAGAATGTTAATGAAGCATGCGAAGATAGCGCTTGGATCTTAGCCATGGAGGAGGAACTCATTCAATTCGAGAGGAATGAAGTTTGGGAGCTTGTTCCATTGCCATCGAAGAACCACACCGTCATAGGGACAAAGTGGATCTTCAAGAACAAAACCGACGAAAACCAAGTCGTCCTCCGGAACAAAGCTCGGTTAGTTGCTCAAGGCTACCGTCAAGAGGAAGGTATTGATTTCGAAGAATCCTTTGCTCCGGTAGCTAGATTAGAATCAATTAGATTATTATTGTCTTTTGCATGCCATAAGGATTTTAAATTATTTCAAATGGATGTTAAAAGTGCATTTTTAAACGGAGATGTTGTTGAGGAAGTATACGTTTCTCAACCTCCGGGTTTTATTAATGAAAAATTTCCAAATCATGTTTTTAAACTAAAGAAAGCACTTTACGGCTTGAGACAAGCTCCTCGAGCTTGGTATGATCGCCTAAAGAATTTTCTTTTGGATTTGAATTTTAAAATGGGAGAAGCCGATTCTACACTTTTTGTTAAGCATTCGAATAATGATATAATTTTAGTTCAAATATATGTTGATGATATCATTTTCGGTGCTACTAACTTTGCTCTTTGCGAAGAGTTTTCTAATGTTATGAAGGAACAATTTGAGATGAGCCACATGGGTGAGTTCAAATATTTCTTAGGTCTCCAAATTCGCCAAATGGACGATGCAATCTTCATCCACCAAACGAAGAATACGGTGGAGTTGCTTAAGCGATTTGGAATGGAGAGTGCCTCCGGAAAAAAGACTCCAATGAGCACGACTACGCATCTTGATAAGGATACGGACGGTAAGGATGTAGACATTCGTCTATATTGAGGTATGATAGGTAGTTTACTTTATCTTACCGCAAGTAGGCCCGATATTATGTTTTCCGTATGCGTATGTGCTCGTTATCAGTCTCAACCTAAGGAGTCTCACTTAGTAGCGGTAAAACGTATTTTCCGTTATCTAAGTTATATACTTGATTTTGGATTACTTTATCCAAAATCTAGCACTTATGAGTTAATCTCATATAGTGATGCCGATTATGCGGGATGCAAATCCGACAGGAAAAGTACTAGTGGCACTTGCCATTTTATAGGAAATTCCCTTGTCTCTTGGTTTTCCAAGAAGCAAAATTCCGTATCACTTTCAACCACCGAGGCGAAATACATTACCGCCGGTGCCGCGTGTGCTCAAGTTCTTTGGATGAGACACACACTTAAAGACTTTGGTATAAACTGTGATACTTGTCATATCATGGTGGACAACCAAAGTGCAATATGTCTTTCCAAGAACCCGGTACACCATTCCCGTTCGAAACACATAGATGTCCGACACCACTTTTTAGATGATCATGTTGCTAAAAAGGACATCATTTTAGTGTACGTTGAAACCCAAAAGCAAATCGCCGATATTTTCATGAAACCCCTAAAGGAGGACTCCTTTGTGCGGTTGCGTCGAGAATTGGGGATTACGGGTGAATCCGAGATATAGGATTCATGTTTCATTCAATAATCTTGCATGCTATTATATTTCGCAATATTTCATTCATGCTAGACTTATTGGATTTTTCGGGATTTTATGTGATATTTTGAATTTTTGCTCAAATTCATGTTTGAATGTCGTATTTGAGATTTCGATGTTTAATGGGGTAGTTTAGATGATTTTTGAGAGGATTGCGATGTATCGTCCAAGTGTTTTGAGGAGAGAACTTAATTATCAATTTTTGGACTCATCTAGTCGGTCTCAGTTCATTAACCAACCGACTAGATTCGCATCTAGTCGGTCAGCTAATGAACTCAGACCGACTAGCTCTATCTCTCAACTTTTGAACTCCTTTAGTCGGTTTCAGTTCAATCACCAACCGACTAGATTCGTATCTAGTCGATTAGTAAAAGAACTCAGACCGACTAACTCAAGCTATTTTGAGTTTTCTCTCCAGCTTAACTCTTTAGTCGGTTCAAGCTTACTTATCGACCGACTAGATTGAGTTCTAGTCGGTCAGTACTTGAGCGCAGACCGACTAATTCTCGTTCAGGAAATCTTCGACTGTTCTCTGTTTCCACTTAGTCGGTTTAAGCTCGTTAACCGACCGACTAGATCGTCATCTAGTCGGTCAGCCATTGAACTGTGACCGACTAAGTGCTCAGGGGCAGTCATGTCTTTTCATGATTTCGATCGACTTAAATCAATTCTATTCGATTGTTTTTCATTTTAGTCGGTCTCCATCTTTTCTCCAGCTCGAGAACCCCCGTTCCTCCCTCGTGACCCTTCGTCTTCCGGCCTATTTCCGACCAATCCCGCCGTTGCCTTCCGTCGATCTTCGACCTAGGGTAACCCCTCTCACTCCCTCTCCTGTCTAGGGTTCATTTTCAGCTTAGGGTTAGGTATTTCTCTAGATTTCATCTTCTAGGGTTTCGAATAGGGCTTCCTCAATTCGGCTAGGGTTTCTTCGCTTTGATCTCTCGTGCGTCGTGTCTTGCTTCGATTATGGCAAGAACACGTATCCCGATCACTCCATCTAGCCCCTCACCGATGACCGTAGAACCAACCCCTACGGATCCCGTTCAACCTTTGAGGACCCCTCCGAAACACCGTGCTAAAACCACCCAACCCTCTTCGTCTTCGCCTCCTCTTAAGCGTAAGAGGACGGCGACTACGAAACCCCGAGCCAAATCTCAGCCCAAGCCCAAGCCAGTTATTTTTCGTGCTCCCACTCCACCCGGTGCTTCGGATTCTGACACCGAGTATATCCCCGAGCCTGAGACTCATAGGGAACCCACTCCTCCTACCCATCCTGATTCTAGCTCCCGACCACGTACGTCTACCCGTAAGCCTAAGGGAAAGGCTCCGATGCCGGTTGGCGGTGTCGATATCTCGTTGTGTCGCGACGACCCTATGTGTCTCGCGGCTTACAACCGTATCGAACATTGCCCGCTACTTCTGGAGCATTTCGTCCAGTTCAGTGACTTCATAGGGTTAGCTGATCTTCTTTCGTCCTCGGGTCTTCTCGATTACATTCGATATGACCCGAAGGTGAATCGTCACCCCTACCCTCGATTAGTAAAGCTATTCTATGCCAATAGGATCCGGGGTCAGTACGATGAGACCCACTCTGTCGAGACGACTGTTTTGGGGACTCCTATTGTCCTCACAGCAGAAATCTTAGGAGAGATTTTGGGTATCTCCTCGTCTGGCCTCCTCCCGTCAGACATTTCTGTTGATGATATTTCTTCCTTAGATCAGACCGTCCTCTCTGAGATTTTCCATCAGAATCCTCCTGCCATGATTGGCGTGCCATCTAAATCCTTCAAGCCAAATGCATGGGTCCTGAACTTGATTCTGCAGTTGTGCTTGCTTCCCAAGTACGGCTCCTCATCTCTACCGTCCCAGCCTTTTCTGAAGCTGATCTATGCCATTTTCATGGGGAGCTCGATTAACTGGGCTCGCATTATACTCGATAAGATTGACTCTTTCGAGTGTATTCGCAAGTCCTCGAAATCGGCTCATATCCCCTTTTTGTGCTTGTTGACCCTTGTTTTCGTCACTTCCGTGTCCCTTTGCCTCGTGACGATGAGCGTCCACTTGGTCCTCCCCTGAACGCAACGGCCGTCAAGAAATCTCTTGCGGCGCTCCGTCACGTTCAGAGGACGACACCTTCAGCGTCTGCCTCTGCCTCTGCCTCAGCTGCTCCCTCTGCCACCCTTGATGATGTCGTTCGGTTACTTCGTCGTCACGAGTCTCGTTTGGCTCGTACCGAGGAGGTAGTTTGCCGTATGGCTAGTCTGATGGGTATTCAGCTTCCTCCTTCTGTTTCTGAGGATGAGGAGATGGATGAGTTGGCTGAGGAGGACATTGAGGAGCTTTGTCGTGCTTCCACTCGTGCCCATGAGGGCACTTCTGGTACTGCTGCTGCTGCTACCACATCTGCTGCTGGTGCTACCACTTCTGGTGCTGCTGTTGCTGCTTCGTCTGCTGGTGCCCCCGAGAGCACACCTGTTGCCACCGCTCCTGTGGTGGATACTCCGACTGGTGCTCCCGAGGCCACTACTGTTGCTGCTCCAGAGATCGCCACTTATGCCGTCGCTCCTACTGACATTCCAGACGTTCCTGCTGATCCAGTTTCCTCCACTTCTCCTGCAGAGCCTGCTGCTGCAGATCCTGCCGGTTCCTCTTGAGCTTCTTTAAGGACTCTCCGATGCTCCTTAGATGATACATCCAGTGTGAGAGAGTTTGGTTAGGATAGAGTGGGGTTTTGGATCTTTTTGATGATGTACTTTGATGTATTTTGATACTTTGCTGATGTATTTTGATGTACCTTGATGATGTTGTATGCTTTTCGACACTCCGATATCTGTGATATGATGATGTATTTTGTGCACCGATATGTGGATCGATGTTTTGTATGTCAGTGATGTTTATATTTGATGTACTCTGGTTCATATCTTATATATATATACATCGCAGTTGACATTCCATTCTATTGTGCAAAATTTATAATTTTTTTATGTCTCTGATGTTTGATTTCGTCGCTCGACGATATTAACTTGGTTTAATAGAAATTTCTTCTATGGAAACATAGAATTGTTTTCCATGCACTAAATTAACCAAGAATATTGATATTAGAGAGTATATTCCATAACTCAATCCGTAAAAATGATTTGAGTTTTGATGATTTCGTATTACGATTTTCGACTATGGTTTCATTGACACTCCTTGATTTTATTCGTATACTTTTTGGTGTCACTTGAACCGTCGTCGTATTCTACGACACCCGTGCTTTTTTTATTTAAGGCCATTGTTGTTGTCGTTGTTATCCTCCCGCTCTTTTTGCTTATTCCAAAGGGGGAGAGATATAATAATAACGATGTGCTAAATGAAAATTTAAAGCATTATTCCATGAATCTAACTTGGTATGTTAGATTCAGGGGGAGTAAGATATATAAATGGATTTTCAAATCCAATATTTCAATAACCTACGTTTGGTATTCGATAATTCAATAATCGATTCTCATTTAATATACTTCACTTGTCTGCTTGATGCGTATTATTCTTGTTTAAATTGGAATTAACGTGTCATCAATGCAGGGGGAGTAAGTAAATTTCATTTGACTTATTATTTTTTATTATTATTTATGTTGGTTTGTCATCACCAAAAAGGGGGAGAATGTTGGATATTGGACTCCCCGGATTTGGTTTTGGATGATGAACAAACATAAATATAACGTGAACTAACACTTTGTGAGCGCAGTTATGGAGATCGTCGCCAAATTCATATGAATATCAATTACGACGTCTCAAGACTTCTCAAAGCACGTGATCGTATACCTAAAGCTTCGTTGAAGCTTATGGACCAATTTAGAAGTCATGAAGATTCGATTGAAGCTATTGAAGACGGTATCGTCAAGTTTTATTTATAGTCTTTAAGCTTCTTTCGTAGAATGTTAAGCCTTGAGTAGGTCTTACGGTTTAAATCTTCATAACGCTCATATCTTAGCTCTAGGATCTTAGTAGAAGTCCATACAATCCTTCCCGAAGCTTCGCGCTTCGATTCGCGACTTCTTGTGCATGTTAGTTGGTTCAAGAAGAAGAACTGACCGACTAGATGGTGATCTAGTCGGTCGGCAAAGCTTCTTGGACCGACTAGTTCTTCTCAGTCATTTCCAAGCTCTTTACTGTTTACAGTTAGTCGGTCTAAGTTGACTCACCGACCGACTAGTTAGTGAACTAGTCGGTCAGTGATGCTTCTGTGACCGACTAGTTGAGCTTTCAATGTACATGCACATTTGAGCCTGAGCTACTGTTTATCATTAGTCGGTCTGTGTTCATTGATCGACCGACTAGTTGATGAACTAGTCGGTCAACTTTCCTTCTTGGACCGACTAGTTTAGTTTTACTGTACATGCCAATTTTTCACCTATCTTACTGTTAATCGTTAGTCGGTCTATGCTCATTTGGCGACCGACTAGTTGGTGAATTAGTCGGTCAACATTTGTTCTTGGACCGACTAAGTTTATTTATGCTCAGACTTCAGTTTTATCTGTTAGTTGGTCACAGTTGAGTAACTGACCGACTAGTTGTGAAACTAGTCGGTCAGCTACTCTTCTTGGACCGACTAGTTCCTTATGTCTGTGCTTTGATCTTTTCTCTGTTCACTCATTAGTCGGTATGCGTTAATTGACCGACCGACTAGTTGATGAACTAGTCGGTCGGTGGTTGTTCTTTGACCGACTAGTTGGGTTCAGAAAAGAGCCGTTGGAGCTTTATTTGAAACGTTTTTCTCTCTCTCTCTCTCTCTCCTCTATCCTATAAATAGTTGTTGGGCTGCATTCATTGCTGTCAAGGCTGATATTATTGCAAGTTTAGAGATCAAGAGAAATCATTCCAAGCTCATTCAAAGCTCATTCTTTCCATTCAATAATCTCTCCTCACTCTTACTTCCAAAGAGAGATTCATTGAGTGTGAAGCCTTCCAAGCCAAGTGCTTGATTCTAGGTCACCAACATCCCCATAGCTCTCCATCGCTGATCTACATCTTGGAGCTAGGGTTTGGTGCCACTTCTTCTTCCTCAAAATCATCCTTGCCCTAATTTGTAAGCATTACTCAAGGCATAGGTATTTTGTCGGCAAGAAGTTTCTTATTTAATTTCAATTTCATATTGTAAGTTTCACTCTCGGTTGTGAGAGTGTGGTTGTGATCCCGGGTTGTGGGAGTCATAAATTACTTTGTGTATGATTTGACTTGTGGAGGGTTTTCACAAGTATTTCATAGTGGAAATCTTGAGTTAGGGTTTCTAACTCAAGTATCCGGAGGGGATCCGGGTGGTTGGGACGTAGGATCACCGGGAACAAGTCGGGGAGACTTGGGTGGATCCGAACCCAGTAACATCGTTTGTTAGCATTGTTAATTTTGTTGTTGTCTTCAATTTAAGCTACCGCAAATTGATTTGGTAGTTGTTTGCACTATAATTAGGAATTATACTCCTCGTTATTTTTAAAGTACTATTCACCCCCCCTCTAGTACTTGTGCAGTAGCTTGTAGGTCATTACACGTACAACATCAGGGAAGGAAGACTCGTCGCTCTCTAGTATGGTGGGTGGACGCTCGGGTAGCAAAGAGGTGAGGGGCTCAACCGACAGGGGCACAACAGTGGTGGGGGTGGGGGTGGACGTGGTGGAAGTAGAGGACGAACCAGCAAGTGTACTCCCGACACCGGCAGAAGTGTGGACAGAGGTGTCGGGAGCGGCAGAAAGTGCAAGCTCTGGCTGAGGGATCACAAGGTCAACAGTGCAGGGTGTGCCTGCTCAGCCTCCTCGGCCTCAAGCACGTAGGTGGCGGGGATCAGGAGATCCATCGCCGGAAGCCAGTCCTCGTGTGCCGGTCCTATGTGTGTCCGAGCGGGGCTCGGGAGGATCATGTAGTCAGCACCGAAAGGACCGTGCAACCATACCCAGTGCCGCTGGCTGTGGGGACGAAGCATCTTCATCCGGGCCATGACGTCTATCAAAAGTGAAGTGGGGCCTGAAGGTCGACACAGGTCGGCCGGAAGGTCCTCGACGGTCATCAGGGCTAGCAGGGTAATCAGGCCGTCGTAACATATCGGGGAGCGAGCGCCCACAGATACGATGATGCGGTCCAAAAACCAACTAGCGACGTCAATCTCAACGGTGGGGACCATTGCAACACCATCCCTATCCAGAACTCTGGGCGAGTCATCGCGTATAGCATATAGAACTCAGGCGTAGACATCGTCCCAGGCTCGTACCTCGCTAGAAAGGTGGTCGCCATAAGGCGTTGTGCTATGCGGAGGCAGGGGTGGACTATGGCTGAGGCCTTGGCCCTACTAGGGTCAAAGGCATGTGGTAAACCCATGATCCTGGCCCAAAAGGCGAGAGAATTGAAAGATGGCGGAGGGATGTGTGTGGGGGCGTAGGCTCGGTCGGGTGCGGGGATTGCGGGCCACTGAAAGAATGCCCTAAGCATATCGAGAGTGATCCGACACTCTCGAACCATGAGTCTAAAGGAGCATCCCTCATCAGTCTGGGCGATCGAGCTAAGTACCTCGAGTGTCGGACGGACGTAAGTGTCCGCCGACACGGACAAAAAAATCTCGCCAACCCACGTTGTCGTACAACATGAGCATCCCCTCAAGTACCCCCAGGCGGTCTAGTCTGCTAAATGAGTGAACCTGGAGGGTACTATCGGACGCTGGGCGATACGCTCAAATCGGACGCGCTGTGCGTCGTCTCTGAACGTGATCCCCAGCGGCCCGACGGCTGGAGCCGGTGGTGGCTGTGCGTGAATGGGGTCGGCTGGAAGTGGCTGCGGATGGACGGGGTCGGCTGGTAATGGCTGTGTGGGTGAGGTGGTAAAGGTGGGGGGGATTCCTCCCTAGCATGGGAGGGGCCGGGCTCATCCGTCCGCTTCCGCTTGGCGGAAGCTCCCCGAGTGCGTGGTCGTGTACGGGGCGGCATGTGTGCCCCGAGTGCTCACCCAACTAAATGAAAAATGCGGCGTGCTAAAAAAATGGAACGAAGGTACATGGACACACCGCGAGAGCAAAACAACAGATAAGTGCGAAGACGACGCCTCCACGAAGCCAATAGCGCGTCCGAAAGCTCCCCTAAGCTCCCCCAAGATAGCCTGCGCATCAAACAATGATATTAGCGTATAAAATTCAAAATACATGGGGAAGATGGGGTATAACAGGTAAGTAAAGAAGTCGATTTGAGTTAATGGCTCAATGGGTCTATGGATCGTCAAAAATAGGGGAAAAAGGAGATTTTGCGCAAAATGGGGGTTACCGACGGTCGGCCGACGGTGAGGGAGGTTGCCGGCGGCGGGGGGTGGTCGTCGAAGCGGTCGCCGGTGGTGGTGTGGCGATCGGGCCGGCGGCGAGGCTGATTCAGGCGAGGGATCGGCGATTGCGGGCGAGGGGAGCTGAAGTGTCGCGCGGGCTAGGGCGAGAACTGGGATTTGGGTGTTTCGAAAATCGCATCGAGCCCGTTCGAAATATATAAGTGAAGTTACGACTCGGTCGAGTGGCTATGTCACTCGGCCGAATGATCGTAACGAATAAGGTTTTTAAATTTTCTCCCTCCGCTTACGACTCGGCCGAGTGGCTTTGCCACCCTCGGCCTAGTGGCTTTGCTACCCTCGGCCGAGTGGAAAAAGTCCATTCGGCCGAGTGGCACAAGCTACTCGGCAGACACTTACCCTAGGGGGGTATCAGTTTCACTCGGCCGAGCGAAGAAACATACTCAGCCGAGTGGTAGTTTATATTGAAATCACAAAAAAGACAGAGCGTTGGGTGCATCAGACTTCCCTCGTTGGTGCGCCACTCGGGCGGACGACTTTCTTTGCTCGGCCGGGTGACTATGGTACTCGGCTGAGTGAGGCTCTGTTTTCTGCTTTGGTGCTCCGTTTTGGCTCTACTCTCTGTTTTTCTTCCTCCAGGTGGTTTCTTCCTCATCCTAAGCCTCGAGCGCATTCCTGGAGCGCTCTTCTTCACCTCAGTCATCCTCCATATGATAGATATCCTTTCCTCCTCCTCCTGTCAAAGAAAATAAGACCCGTTGTCACAATTTTTCGGGCGAACGACTCAAAAACTCTAGTAAAGTCTAAAACAAAAAATAAAAAAATAAAATAGAAATAATGCGATAACCGTCGGGTTGCCTCCCGACAAGCGCTCGTTTAAGGTCTTGAGCTCGACCCCTTTAAATTTTCAATTAACGCTTGATGTTGGGTGCATATGAGATGCACCCGTCGAACTTGCCGGGAAGACCACTCAGATTTGGATCATGGTGGTGTGTGGACTTCCTCAGTGCCCCTTCGTCACGAGCAATGTTGGGGGGTGGCTCCCCCAAGCTAGAGCTTGCTCCGGTCTTAGACTTTACCGGTGACACTGATCGTCGTATCGGTGGAGCTTTCTTCGGAGTCCTCAACTTCGAGAGCTTGCAGAGCTCCCGTATTCTTGCGACATCAGTGTCGCCATCATCAATTGCCATGGAGATATCGGGGGAGTGCTCCATCTTCTCTTCATCGGCCAGATCTAGGCCTTCTTCAAAGCTATCTTCGTGGGATACGCCGATGGAGTGGGGGATCGCCTCTTCGATGACCTCATCGAGGAGGTCCATGTAATCTAGCTCCTCATGATACAGCATGTGCTTCATTGCCTTCGGTATATGGAGCTCCACTTCGATGTTACCGATGTTCAAGGTAAGGGTCCCCTCCCGCACATCGACGATGACACCGACGGTGGCGAGGAATGGGCGTCCAAGTATGAGTGATGTATCGCCCTCCTCCTTGATGTCCATTATCACGAAATCGCATGGCAAACATATGCCTCTAGGAACTTGGAGTGGGATGTCCTCTGCGATCCCAACCGGCCTTGTAATCCGACCGTCTTCTAGTTGAATCCGCATATCGGTAGGATTTAAATCCGTGCCGGTATTCAACTTCCGGAACATGGAGAGAGGCATGAGGCTAACGCTAGCCCCCAAATCTACCAATGCTTTTTGTAGGGGGACGTCGCCTAGAGTGCAAGGAATCCAGAAACTCCCTGGATCTTTAAATTTGGCAGGCTCCTTCTCTCTCTTTGTGAACCAAGTCCCTTCCTCTGCGAGCATGATCTTCTCCTTCCTCTTCCTTCCCGTAATCAAGTCCTTTAAGAACTTGGCGTAGGATAGGATTTCCACTATAGCGTCGAGGAAGGGGATATTGAGGCTCACCCCTCTCAAATAATCAAGAAACTTGGCTAGCCGTTTCTCCATCTTGGCTCTAGCTAGCCGTTAAGGGAAGGGCACCAGTGGCATAAATCGGCGCTCATCAATAAGCTCCTCCATTCTAGATTCCACTTCTCCTTGCGGCTCCTTCTCTTTTTCAACTTCAATTGTCGGCTCGCTCTCTTGTAGAATTTCCACCACGGGTTCCTTGATTTGGGTCATGGGGGGAGTGGTATCCTTCCCTCCTCTTGTTGTAACCGCAACGACCGCATTGATATGGCCGGTGTTGCCCCGTGGATTCGGCTCGGGTTGAGCCGGCAATTGTTGGTTGTTTCTATTGAGCAAAGCAAGTTGCTCCCCAATTTGAGTGACGACGGTGGCGAGAGAATCTTGTGCTGCCTTCAAAGTGGTGTTAATCTTTCTTTGTTCCGCCATAAACTCATCCACCTTAGCTTCAAAATCCAAATGTTGTTTAGCTTGTGGAGGGTTGGGATTTCTCCACCCTTGATTGTACCCGGGTGGCCTATAAGGTCCCACTTGTTGCCTCGATGGGAAGTTTTGTTGCGGTGGCCCCCTTGGTTGATAATTCGGTTGTGGTGGTGGTGGAGCCCGAGCTTGAGGAGGTTGTTGTTGCGGGGGGTACAATGCACCATCATTATTGGCATATGAGAAACCCGGATGGTTTCTAGCGGCCGGATTGGCCCAATATCCAGAGTTCCCTGTGACATATTGAATTTGCTCCAAAGCTCCCTCTCCTTGCTCTCCTCCTACATACATGGCTTGGGATTGGTCTTGCCAATCGCTCATATGATTTGTCGATGCGGATGTAGTAGGGGCTCTTTGAGGCTCCGTAATGTACTTCTCCAATCTCTCCACTACCTTGTGGAGAGAATCAAATTTGTTGGCTAGCTCCGCGATGGCCTTGGCCTCATAAATGCTAAACGGCTTCAAGGAGGACGAAGAGTGTCCTCGCTCGTCACCCCACTGTTGGTTGTTCGAGGCCATCTCCTCAAGCAAGGCCGTAGCTTCATCGGGAGTCATTGACAAAATGGCTCCATTGGCGGTAGCATCAATAATTTGTTTCGTGTCCGGTTGGAGTCCATTGAAGAAACTGTGGACGAGCTCCCAATCCTCAATGCTATGATGGGGGCATTGATGTTGTAAGTTGTCACGCCCCGCTTCCCAAAATGGACGGAAGCGAGACGTGACGAGGCCCGCTTAGGCCAGAGCTTTAGAAGCTCGGACCCAATAAGCGTCTGTAGAGGTACCATTTTAAAAGAATTTCAGGTTCTTGCATTTTTATAGTTCGAAACAACAAAAGTACGGAAAAGATATTGCATTCATTGAATTAGAGTTATGATATCCAACAAGTACAAAGTCTAAAAGAAGTCTAAGCATGGCAACAAAAGTTTAAAGACAAACCGAAAAGTAGTGACCTCTGAAGTGGCGCCTAAAAGACCACAAGGTCTGGTCCTTGACAGGTACGTACTCTGATGACAACGTCCTCGGCTCCACGTACTCCAACGAGTCTGCCTCGTCCACGATCTCTGGCTGAACACCTGACGTACAGCACCCAAGAAAAGGAACTGTACGTCAGGTAAAGTCTACAAGAAGGGTTAGACTTTACTGCAAGTGCACCGAACTTTAAACAACGGTTTACTGGTTGATTAGCATGCTGAGGTTCTTTTACATAACAGTTTACTGGTTGATTAGCATGCTGTGGTTATAACAGAGTAACACGACAGGAAGTAACGCAGCAGGAAAGTAAAACGGGGCAAGTAGTAGTCGTAGCGTGTGCTACCAACTACGGGACTAGCCTACAGGTGTCAAGACAAGACGTGACGTGACGGAAGCAAGGCAGGACAAGACAAGTGAGACACGAAAGGGTTCACGCCTTACGGTTCGAGGGGGATCAGACCCTCTTGCCGTGCGCACGCTCAACCCAACCCCAAACCCCAAGACAAGACAAGACATGACACCAGTACAAGGGATCACTCGCTCTAGCTTGGCGAGTGCCCTATTGCCCGCAGGCTGAGAATCAGTACAAGGGATCACTCTCTCTAGCTTGGAGAGTGCCCTATTGCCCTCGGGCTGTGTATCAGTACAAGGGATCACTCTCTCAACTTGGAGAGTGCCCTATTGCCCGCAGGCTGTGAATCAGTACAAGGGATCACTCGGCGAGTGCCCTATTGCCCAGCGGGCTGTGCAAGACGGGACGGGACGTGACAAGACGGGAAGGGTTATTCTAGGGTGTCCACACACACGCACACACATGATAGCCCTACAGCATCAAAAGTTGTTGTTGTCAGGCTCAGACTTCGTCGTCAAGTCTGAGCCGTCAAGGGTCGTCCCGGACGCTATCATTTCACGTCCAGTTCTATACATTCATAGTCCAACAGTTCTAGCAAACTAAGACCAAAGCACGGTCAAAAACGCAAGTGGGTACACTTGCCTGAAATGGCGAGTGTGTCGTCCTCTCGAAGCGTCTCGTCCAAGCGTCTCGTCCAAGCGTCTCGTCTGCAGAAGTCCGTCTGAAATATCGCCACGGCGACGATGTCAGGTCTCAAATTCATCAAATCCTATTAAGGTTCGTTTCTAGGTTTTCGGGACTATCCTATTCGTCAAAAGTCACTTTTTGATGTTTCAGCCTAATCGACGATCTATCCTATGTGCACAGTCAAATTAGTCCGTTCGTCGATTTTCTATGTTCGTACAACGTTTTACAGGAGCTGGAAAGTAAATTTAGTTCAAGTTGACGGTTTTTAGTTTAGGTTTCACTCAGCTATTGTGGGGGTTTCTACGAGTTTCGGGGAACCAACCTGAACCGGAGTTTGCTGTAGATTGGATGTCGGGTCTGATCGGAGAACTCCTCAGCTTCAGATCTGGTCCTCGCACGTCTCTCCAAAAGTTCGAACTTGCGACGAAGGCCTACGACGTGTCGCAACGTCGTAGACGGCAAATCCGCGAAGTGGCACGTCCAAGTGGGGCCCACAGCAGTGCTAGGGGTCCAAGGGGGCCCACAACACCTCAGGAGAACTTGGGGGGCCCACCACAGAAGTTGGTGTGGGAGAAACCCACTTGCGACGAAGTTCTGTCGGTCGTTCACCCTCGGTGCGAGGGTTTCTCTCGGTCAGACCGAGAGAAGCTCTCGGTCGTGCACTGGCGATGCGGGGGGGCTCAGGCACAGCGTCGGTGCGAGGGAATCCGTCGGTCAGACCGACAGATCCCGTCGGTCGTGCGCTGCGGGTGCGGGCGAAGCGGCGGTGCGATGCAGCGGGGCGGCCTCTCGGTCAGACCGACAAATCGGGTCGGTCGGGCGCTGGCGATGCGGAGCGGTGCGGTGCGGGCGGCTGTGCGGAGAAATCCCTCGGTCAGACCGAGAGAGAGCCTCGGTCGGAGAGGGCGACAGCGGGGGGGGGGGGGGGGGGGGGGGGGGGGGGGGGGGCGATGCAGCGGGCTGTGCAAGCGGCGATGCGGGGGCTTGCTCCGGTCGTGCGCTAGGATTTGCGGGGGAGAGCTCCGGTCGTGCACGTTGCGATCGTCGCAACGTTGCGACGAAGCTTTGGAAGAGGAAACGGCGGCTAGGGTTTTGAGCAATGACGAAAATACTTTGCCTAGGGCTAACTTAAATAGGTTAGAGCTAGGTTTAGGGTTAGGGTTCGGAAAAATGTTATTAAAATAATTTAAAATAATTAATTTAGTTAAAATTACTCTCCTCTCCCTCACGCGAAATGGGTGCGGCCAAAAATTCTAAAATTTTGCCTAAAAATTCCTTAATACGTTATTATAATATAGGAATTTTATTGTAATTAAAAATTTTATAAAAATAGGTTTTAAAATTATTTAAAGCTTTCAAAAAAAATGGAAAATAGGTCAAATTAAGTCCAAAAATTGTGAAATAATTCTGGGGTGTTCGGGACGACTAAAGAAAGAGAGTGGAGAAGACGGATCTAAATTTCGACGTCGAGAGACGAAACTAAAATTTGAAACGTCTCGCGTCAAAACAGAAAGTCGCGACGTCACGTCAAATAAGTTAGTATCGCGGAAGAACGACTCGAGATATGTCGTTCCCAAGTTATTCCACAATCTAATACTTTCAGAGACGATCACGACGACATATCACACAAAAACGTTCAAAAACAAATAAAGTCTAAAATAAACACGTGCACGATCAAAAGCACGTGCACGAAGAAGGTACGATAGAAACATGCCGTTACATTCTACCCACCTTAGAAATGATTCCGCCCTCGGAATCACTCACACTAGTAATAATTACCCATATAACCTTTTACCCGCGACTATCATATCTACTCATAAAGATTTCTAATCCTGTAACTTCGAACAACGTTCCTCAATAATACCCCATAATCCATCTTTTCACTGGGCAAAGCCACGACTAAACTCACCTCCTAATAATATAGTTCCATCACTACCGTTCCAATTTCCAACTCCAAGTTCTCATAGAAATAATAACATCTTCTGATATCGTACCACTCCACTAAGCATCATCATCGCTCATTAATATCTTTTGAATTTCTAAATCTTTTCCCAACATTAATAAATCTCCAAAAAAAATGCGATTCTAGTCATCCACCAATCCAAGACAAAACATTTGTCTATCCTATAATACCTTCACCAATCAGCAATTGTCGTGTCTTCAATACATTCTCGTCATATCTCCCCATAAATTCATCCACCAAATATTTTGATCTGTCAGAATTACCCCTCATCCTGCTCACTATAACTAATCCCAACCAATATTAAGTCCGACTGCCTAATCATCCATTTATCTCCACACGTCGTGTTATTCTCAAAGTCTTCTCACGTCAATTCATCAATCCGTCTCAATGCTAATATAAGCTCTACTCAATCTCATGATCACCCTAACTCATACTATTCTCCGCAGTTACTCCTATCTACTACCCGTCTAAGCCTCAAGTCTGTTGAGTTCTCATCTCCTCGTATAATTTCATCCGACCAGAATTTCTCATTGAGTCCGTCTCACATCGGTATTTTAAATAGGACTTGGACAGCTCATTCTTTTCATCCAAAAGATATTCTAATCCGTCATCCTTGTGTTCCCCAAAATCAATTAATCATTGACATAATAAAACTCATCTCACTCCAAGCCTACCAACAAACAAAATCCTATAACGATAATAGTTAGGCCCAATTAATATAACAATCATAAACACGAAAATTTTTGTTTAAGGAAGAAGGAAGAGAAAAGAAAGAGAGGCTTAAGGCCAAAGAAATATTTTAAAAACATTTGAAAAAAAACGTGTTGTGTTGCGGTAATGGATGAGGGAAGTTAAGTGATTTGTGATCTTGTGAGCTAGTTTAAAAACTTTAAAGATTTGGCTTAAAGAAAACAAGGTTTTTGATACAGTCACATACAACCAATATAAACCATTCATTAAAACTAAAACTAAGTCTAAGGATCTGCCTGCGATGACGCCATTCATATAAGTATGAATACCGTCATTCAGACAACTTCCAGCATACCATGGTTAACGCTGAGTACACATTCAAGACACAGGAAACAAACATCAGGATCCTAAAGATGACACACATTCGTATGGGTCTACGCACTCTACCTAAACTCATGCACCATGACGACATCACCTACCAAAGGGCCTACTCCTAAACCGGAGATCACATGGATATCTACAAGGTCTGATGTCTAGATAAAAGAAGGAAGGAAAACTAAATCAAAAGCGGAACGAAATAAGATCGGAAGGAACGAGTTCAAATAAGGCAAGATAAGGAGGTAGTTGGTTGGGTGTAAAACGATTGTTTTGCAAATGAAAAATAAGTTTACACAAAGATTTTTGAAATGTGGTCACGAGAAACATAGAACAGATATAATAATAATAAAATAATTGAAGTTCCCCCTAGTTTAGAAAAAAAATATTTTAAAAAAAAATATGCACGGTAAGTGATTTAGAAATAGATCTTGTAGCCCAGAAAAATATAAGTTGAATTATCAAAATGTTAACACGGTTTTGAAAATGAAAACATGAAAGATACCGATTTGAAATAATTACCAGATAGTAACTTGAAAAATTGACGACCAAGGAGATTTCAAAATCTAAGAAGGAACTTTCAACCGAAAAGCGATGAATTTTAACTATATATATAATAAAGGGTTTTCAAGGGAGTTAAACCGAGCGAAAAAAAATTTAATAATGAGTTTCGAAAACAAGAAATAAAAGAAATAAAAGTAGGATGAGGTAGCGATTGTTCTGCAGATGAACGTAAGTTTAAACAAGGACGATGAACATATGGCTGTTTATACATATACGAGAAGAATTTAAAGTTCTCTTTGGTTTAGAAAATATTCTATAAGTACGTGCGGTGAATGATTAGTAATAAAATTTTGTAGTTTAGAAAAGTAATATATATATATAGAATTAAAGAATTGGTAACGAGGTTTTAAAACTGAAACACGAAAATGCCGATTTGAAAACAGGTACGAGATAAAATAATTTTACGACCGAAAGGTTTCAAAATTTGCGAAAGAATTTTAACTCAACCGAAAGTTTTTTTTTATTATAAATAATTGTTAAAAAGTTTTCAAAGAAGCCAAATTGGGCGGAGAATTTAATAATGAATTTCGAAAATACTTTTAAAGGAAGCAGGTTTTGGGAAAGGGAAAAATTTGAAAATAAGTACAAGATAGTAGAAATAAATTGTGTAGTTTATAAAAGTAATATATATATTTTGGAAACAAGGCAAATAATGCGAGATGTTGACATTTACGTCCAAGAAAGCTCCAAGTCAATTAAAAGTTTTAACAACAAGTTTTAAATATATAATATGGGGGTTTTCAAAGAAATCAAGCTAGAGTGAAAACTTAATAAGGAAAGTCGAAAATAATTTTAGAGGAGGTAGAATTGGTCAAGGAAGGGATTCGAAGGATCGATGATAATCGTCAGGAAACGATCACGAGAATCGAGAGAAAGGAAAAATGATTGCATGAAGAGTACGCGTAAGATATGAATCGTGAAGGGCTACGATGGGACTCTATGGTCGATAGCACAAAATTTGCAAGGATCAGAGGGATGCTAGAGAACAAAGGTTCTAATCATCGGGTCGTCTAAAGATTTAGGATAACTCCGCTCTAAGACTTTCTAATGAGCTAGAATATAATCAGGATCTAAAGAGAAGGTTCCTAGGAGAATCGAGGTTACGTTCTGCTGGGCCCGAAGTCGATGGAGCTGGGCGAGCGACTAACTAAAAGAAGGACTCAAGATATCTAATACGATCAGAATCAAATGGGGATGCTAAAATAGTCTAGGACGAGGACGACTAAATCTTAACCAAGGCATCCGACTATCAACCAGGGATGTCTACCTAAGTCTTCCTACTATCTGAGACTGGGAAACTAATTCAGACTTGTACGTGGATATCAAATGAATGCGGTACTTTTATTGTTCCGAACTTTTGCAAGACCTGCATGGGCCACCACTAAAACCTGTCACGCCCCGCTTCCCAAAATGGACGGAAGCGAGACGTGACGAGGCCCGCTTAGGCCAGAGCTTTAAAAGCTCGGACCCAATAAGCGTCTGTAGAGGTACCATTTTAAAAGAATTTCAGGTTCTTGCATTTTTATAGTTCGAAACAACAAAAGTACGGAAAAGATATTGCATTCATTAAATTAGAGTTATGATATCCAACAAGTACAAAGTCTAAAAGAAGCCTAAGCATGGCAACAAAAGTTTAAAGACAAACCGAAAAGTAGTGACCTCTGAAGTGGCGACTAAAAGACCACAAGGTCTGGTCCTTGACAGGTACGTACTCTGATGACGACGTCCTCGGCTCCACGTACTCCAGCGAGTCTGCCTCGTCCATGATCTCTGGCTGAACACCTGACGTACAACACCCAAGAAAAGGAACTGTACGTCAGGTAAAGTCTACAAGAAGGGTTAGACTTTACTGCAAGTGCACCGAACTTTAAACAACGGTTTACTGGTTGATTAGCATGCTGAGGTTCTTTTACATAACAGTTTACTGGTTGATTAGCATGTTGTGGTTATAACAGAGTAACACGACAGGAAGTAACGCAGCAGGAAAGTAAAACGGGGCAAGTAGTAGTCGTAGCGTGTGCTACCAACTACGGGACTAGCCTACAGGTGTCAAGACAAGATGTGACGTGACGGAAGCAAGGCAGGACAAGACAAGTGAGACACGAAAGGGTTCACGCCTTACAGTTCGAGGGGGATCAGACCCTCTTGCCGTGCGCACGCTCAACCCAACCCCAAACCCCAAGACAAGACAAGACATGACACCAGTACAAGGGATCACTCGCTCTAGTTTGGCGAGTGCCCTATTGCCCGCAGGCTGAGAATCAGTACAAGGGATCACTCTCTCTAGCTTGGAGAGTGCCCTATTGCCCTCGGGCTGTGTATCAGTACAAGGGATCACTCTCTCAACTTGGAGAGTGCCCTATTGCCCGCAGGCTGTGAATCAGTACAAGGGATCACTCGGCGAGTGCCCTATTGCCCAGCGGGCTGTGCAAGACGGGACGGGACGTGACAAGACGGGAAGGGTTATTCTAGGGTGTCCACACACACGCACACACATGATAGCCCTACAGCATCAAAAGTTGTTGTTGTCAGGCTCAGACTTCGTCGTCAAGTCTGAGCCGTCAAGGGTCGTCCCGGACGCTATCATTTCACGTCCAGTTCTATACATTCATAGTCCAACAGTTCTAGCAAACTAAGACCAAAGCACAGTCAAAAACGCAAGTGGGTACACTTGCCTGAAATGGCGAGTGTGTCGTCCTCTCGAAGCGTCTCGTCCAAGCGTCTCGTCCGCAGAAGTCCGTCTGAAATATCGCCACGGCGACGATGTCAGGTATCAAATTCATCAAATCCTATTAAGGTTCGTTTCTAGGTTTTCGGGACTATCCTATTCGTCAAAAGTCACTTTTTGATGTTTCAGCCTAATCGACGATCTATCCTATGTGCACACTCAAATTAGTCCGTTCGTCGATTTTCTATGTTCGTACAACGTTTTACAGGAGCTGGAAAGTAAATTTAGTTCAAGTTGCCGGTTTTTAGTTTAGGTTTCAGTCAGCTATTGTGGGGGTTTCTACGAGTTTCGGGGAACCAACCTGAACCGGAGTTTGCTGTAGATTGGATGTCGGGTCTGATCGGAGAACTCCTCAGCTTCAGATCTGGTCCTCGCACGTCTCTCCAAAAGTTCGAACTTGCAACGAAGGCCTACGACGTGTCGCAACGTCGTAGACGGTAAATCCGCGAAGTGGCACGTCCAAGTGGGGCCCACAGCAGTGCTAGGGGTCCAAGGGGGCCCACAACACCTCAGGAGAACTTGGGGGGCCCACCACAGAAGTTGGTGTGGGAGAAACCCACTTGCGACGAAGTTCTGTCGGTCGTTCACCCTCGGTGCCAGGGTTTCTCTCGGTCAGACCGAGAGAAGCTCTCGGTCGTGCACTGGCGATGCGGGGGGGCTCGGGCACAGCGTCGGTGCGAGGGAATCTGTCGGTCAGACCGACAGATCCCGTCGGTCGTGCGCTGCGGGTGCGGGCGAAGCGGCGGTGCGATGCAGTGGGGTGGCCTCTCGGTCAGACCGACAAAGCGGGTCGGTTGGGCGCTGGCGATGCGGAGCGGTGCGGTGCGGGCGGCTGTGCGGAGAAATCCCTCGGTCAGACCGAAAGAGAGCCTCGGTCGAAGCGGGCGACATCGGGGGGGGGGGGGGGGGGGCGATGCAGCGGGCTGTGCAAGCGGCGATGCGGGGGCTTGCTCCGGTCGTGCGCTAGGATTTGCAGGGGAGAGCTCCGGTCGTGCACGTTGCGATCGTCGCAACGTTGCGACGAATCTTTGGAAGAGGAAACGGCGGCTAGGGTTTTGAGCAATGACGAAAATACTTTGCCTAGGGCTAACTTAAATAGGTTAGAGCTAGGTTTAGGGTTAGGGTTCGGAAAAATGTTATTAAAATAATTTAAAATAATTAATTTAGTTAAAATTACTCTCATCTCCCTCACGCGAAATGGGTGCGGCCAAAAATTCTAAAATTTTGCCTAAAAATTCCTTAATACGTTATTATAATATAGGAATTTTATTATAATTAAAAATTTTATAAAAATAGGTTTTAAAATTATTTAAAACTTTCAAAAAATGGAAAATAGGTCAAATTAAGTCCAAAAATTGTGAAATAATTCTGGGGTGTTCGGGACGACTAAAGAAAGAGAGTGGAGAAGACGGATCTAAATTTCGACGTCGAGAGACGAAACTAATATTCGAAACGTCTCGCGTCAAAACAGAAAGTCGCGACGTCACGTCAAATAAGTTAGTATCGCGGAAGAACGACTCGAGATATGTCGTTCCCAAGTTATTCCACAATCTAATACTTTCAGAGACGATCACGACGACATATCACACAAAAACGTTCAAAAACGAATAAAGTCTAAAATAAACACGTGCACGATCAAAAGCACGTGCACGAAGAAGGTACGATAGAAACAGGCCGTTACACAAGTCCTTGAAGCGCTTCCATGCCTCATAGAGAGTCTCTTGTGGTCCTTGCTTGAAGGACATGAGAGCACTTCTTATCTTCACCGTCTTGAAGGACGGGTAAAATTTGTCGACGAAGGCACTCGCCAATTCATCCCAAATGATGAAGATTCCTTCAGCTTGCGTCCTCAACCAATATAAGGCCTTGTCCTTGAGTGTGAAAGGGAAGAGGCACAGTCTGATAGCATCTACGGAGACGCCCGGCATTTGGAAGGTGGCACATTTTGATAAGAAGAGCTGGATGTGGTAATGAGGGTTTTCATGGGAGTTCCCATGAAAAGGATCTTGTTGCATAAGAACCACCAATCCGGTCTTCAACTCGAAATTTTTGTCTGCCGCCAACTCCAGCATGGCTATGGATGAGGTCGTGGAAGAAGTCTTAGGCCGAAGCCTATCTCTTATGGAAATAATCCTCGCCATTCGCTCCGCCAATTCGTCGGGTGTCTCAAGTTCAGTCATAAAATTCCCTTCCGTATCAAGTCTCCTATCCGCTCGGATCCTCCTCAATGTACGCTCGATCTTCGGATCGTATAATATTTCTTCAAGGTTCGCCGAGGATCTCGTGTACATGCAAGGGAAAACAGAGTTTCAAAGAAATAGTTAGCACGGCGGAAGGGCGAAACAAAAATAGAAATAATAGAACAAAAAATAAAAATAGCTAGGTAGGTAGAATCAAACACTATTGCACTCCCCGGCAACGGCGCCAAAAACTTGATCGCGCCCCGGATACACGTCCCGGAGCGGTGACTCGCTAGTCTTACCGCAAGCACACGGTGTAGCGACGAGCGGGTATCGAACACAGGGAGTCCTAATAACAGTGTCTTCTTCAATCCACCTGGCTATAAGAATGGTCGAGAAATGTTCGCAGTAATGTGGTCACAGTCGTTCAATCGTATAAAAGGAATAACAAATTAATAAAGACGCCTAGGGATAGGGAATCCCCGCTACTTGCCATATCTCATCATTGTGATTCGTAGGTTTCACAATTGCTAGACTTGAAATTCGGGTGAACTAGTTGCAACTAAATGTAGAACCAAGCTCACGCTCTCGTGCTATTTCCGGTCTATAGCAAACCTAGGGTAGGGTCCAATCTCTTGCAAACCCTAACCTAGGCAAGCTAGCGTGAAGAACAACATCATCGTTCAATCGTATCTCGAGCCCACTCTCATGCAAACTCGAGCTACGACCTAGGTTGGGATAGTTCCTACTCGTCCAATCTCTTGCAAACGGGTATTGGTATAGAATTACAATCGAAAACCCTAGTTTCGGTCCAATCTCTTGCAAACCGATTTCGGAGAAATTCTATTGCAACCCAATTCGAATTTCTAGGGCTTCCTATCGAGTTGGGATCCAATCTCTTGCAAATCCCAATCGGTATGAATCCCTAGCTATTCGTATTAAATCAATCCCAAACTAACCCTAATCAATCCTAGCAAGAATTTTACTTATTCATCACAAATTTGAAATTGAGCTCGTAGGGTTCATCCCTACGCCCTAAGACGATGAAACTACTCACAATTCATAATCAAATTCAATAGAAATTCACAAGTAAACTGAATGGAATTCATAGATATATTCAATAAATCAATAAAAATGGAGTTTTTGAGAGGGAGAGGGACAAACCAATGAAGAACAAAATAACATCCAACAAATAATCACTTTTCTCTCCTCCCTAAAAGCTAAATCTAAATCCTAAAAAGTAGATCAAAAAGGGGCTGCAAAAGTTTTGAAAAATCTCTCTAAACTAGGTTAAAAACTGGGGTTAAATACCCCCCAAAATCGCCCAAAAAACTGTGACGAAACTGCCCCTGCGCAGCCTCAAAATCACAGTTTACGCTACAGGCAGCGCGGCTCACTCAGCCGAGTGACAAATGTCACTCGGCCGAGTGACGAACCCTGTACAATTACAGAGAGTTGGGGGTCTTGGGGGTCGTCTCCTCGGGAGTCACTCGGCTGAGTGACTTTTCTTCACTCGGCCGATGGGCGTTCTTCACTCGGGCGGACGGTCGTTCGTCACTCGGTCGAGTCGGTCTTTGGGGCTGACTGACGAATTCCAGAGAGTTGGATGTTTTTGGTTGCCGTCGTCTTGGCTCCACTCGGGCGAGGTATGACTCGGTGCTCGGCCTAGTGGTCTGGCGATGCTCGGCCGAGTGCACGCTGATATTATCTCTGTTGCGTGTCCGATCTGGCCGGCCGAGCGGGCTGTCTATGCTCGACCGAGTGACTCCTTCACTCGGCTGAGTGGCATGCTGAAAATGCCCATTCTTCGTATTTTTGCCTCCTCTTCACTCCTACGACGTTCTTTCTTCTTCCACTCCTCTCCAATCACAGAATACCCTTCAAGAGAGTCGTCGGTGACACTCCGGAGTGGGTGCATCTCAGAATCACTCCAAATCGCTCCAAATCTCCTGAAATACGAAAAAAAACAACAAATCGTGAAAAGCATCACAATATTGTCGAATAAACGTGAAAAACACGATTTGAGCGATCTAAGTGGCATGCAAACATGCAGAAAAAAGGTGTAAAATACGGAGTGATCCATAATTTCTTCTCCACTCGTCTCTTCTAGCTCATCTTCTTCACTAGGAGCTTCTCGATGGAATTTCTTCCTCCATTTGATTGGCTCTTCCTTGGCATGGAATGCAACCCCTTTGTGCTTCTCCGACTTCTCGTGCTTTGATGGTTGAATCCTTCTTGTGTTGAAACTTCACTTCATACGCCATGAGATTACCAATGCACTCCTCAACGGTGTATTTGGACATGTCATAAGACTCCAAAATTCCGTTGGCCTTTGACTCCCAATGAGGGGTGTGAGAGTCAAGGATCTTCTCTACACGATCCTCTTGGAAAATCGTCTTCCCGAATCCCTCCAAAGCGTTCACGATATTAGTGAACCTTGTGAACATCTCTGAAATGCTTTCTCCTTCCTGCATCTTAAACATTTCATATTTAGATCTAAACACAATTTGTTTAGATTTCTTTACCTTTGTAGTCCCTTCATGACATATCTCCAAAGCATGCCAAATATCGTTGGCCGTTTTGCACATGGAGATGCGGTTGAACTCATTTGCTGAGAGGGCGCAATGTAATGCATTCATAGCCCTCGCATTGAACTTGATCGAGTCCTTCTCTGCCTTTGTCCTTGAAGCCACAGGTGTAGTGGGCTTCTCAAATGGCGCCTACGTGATGTCCCATAGGTCTTGACCCTCCATGTAGATCATCATCCTGATCTTCCAACTTGGGTAGTTGGTTCCGTTGAAGAGCGGGGGTCGAACGGTTGAATGACCTTCTTCATGAGACACGGATGAGGCGTTGAATGCCATCGTTGCAGTATGCTATAGCCTCGTTCTGATACCAATTGTAAGGATCGCCTTACCCTTGAAATACTAACAACACACACTAGAGGGAGGGGGTGAATAGTGTAATGGCAATAAAATTGTCCAATAAAAATTAAACTTGCAAATGCAGAATTATAAATGCAAGAGGAAATAATTGACACAATCAATCCAAATGCAAACACAAGATTTTACCCTGGTTTCTCAAACTTGGGTACGTCCAGCCACACCAATATTCACTATATTCCCACAAAGAGAAGTGAATACAAATCTCACAAAGAGATACCTCACCAAGAGGATTTTGCTCTACACAAGGACCCAACCAACCCTACACGAGGGTCAATACTCCCACCAAGAGAATCACTAACTTCCACTCAGAGAATTAGGGTTAGCCCTACTCTAAGACACTAAACTCCCAGAAAGAGAGTTATTCCCACTAAGAGAATATCCTAATCCCACAAAGAGATAAACTCCCACAAAGAGATATAGACTAATTCCCACAAAGAGAATTAGAGTTACAAATTCACCAAGTAAAATAAATACTCTTACCTATGCCTTGAGATGCTTACTCATAGACGAATGCAAGGCATGGAAGAGGATCTCCAAGTGTTGAGATTGGCTTGAAAGCACTTGGATGAATTCCCTTGAGCTGGACTTCAATGCATGAAGAGGAATGAGAGCTCAAATGAGGGAATTGAGAGAGTTTATGAGTGGCTTATAGATCTCTTGTGATTTTTGATAGCATCAAGAAGTTCTAGAGATATCAGCACACCCATATATATAGGAACCCTATACCAACCCTCAAAACCCAAGAAAACAGCCATCTGCCCAAAGCTGCAACGGCTAGAAACTGGGCGAAAACGACATCAATAGTCGACTGATGATCAAAAGACAGTCGCCTGATCAACGGCTAGAATATATCCAATGGCTATAATCTGAGCCAGGATAGTCGACTGAAGAAGACAATACAGTCGACTAAAACAGGAGAGGCGCCTGTAAAACCTTCAGCAGGCGACTGCTGTAGGGGATGGAATAAAACAGAGAGCTGCACTCTTTCTCCAGAAAAGCAGACAGATGACTGATGTCAATAATACAGTCGACTATAAATTGGTCAGGCGACTGTAAAATCTTAATCAGTCGTCTGCTACAGAAGATGGAGAAAAAACAGAAAGAGGCAAAGATTGCACTTACGCTACTCAGGCGACTGTTGACCAATTTCCAGGCGATTGTAAATATACAGGCGACTGTAAACTGAGCAGCAGTTGCGTAGATCATCTATCAAGGCATTACATTAACCTAGACTTAAATGAGAGAGAAAGCAATAAAGCAAATATTACGTAGATTACATTGCTTTCCTCAGAGTCTATGTCTTCAATCTTTATGCCTTGATTCTTCTCATCATCTCCAAGCTTTGGCACCCCTTGAGTCCAAGCTTTGGCCCTTCTCTACTTGATGTCCATCCTTGCACCAAGTGATTAGTATCCAAGAAAGATATTTTGAAGGGAAACTGTGAGACTAAAACATGAAAGTCATTAGCAACAACATAATGTTGTGATCATCATCAAAATAAGATTCAATACTCAATAGTATTTTCCTAAGGCTTCTAAGAGGGTGCTTCTGAGCCGATTTGTGAATCTGAAGCAGGGGGACATGACGGTTGATGAGTACGAGGCAGAGTTTGAGATGCTCAGTCGATTTACCTCTCATATGGTGAAGAAGGAAGAGAACCGAGCTGATCGGTGTCATCAGGGGATTCAGGCTTCCATGTCGTCGGCAGACTTTTCGACCATGGGAGCTGTGCTAAATGCTGCCAGGAATCATGAGAGCATATCACGTCTACCTGATCCTCCAGCTGGTGGAGGAAAGCATCCCATGGAGCAGTACCCGCCACCTGCTAGGCCAGCTATGAGACTAGTTCAGACAGTGCCTTTCAAGAGGCCTGGAGCACCTGTGCAGGGTCAGAGGAAGGGACCGTGTCACTACTGTGGGAAGCCAAGACATGTTCAGATCGATTGCAGGTAGAAGCTGGGATTGTACTTGGTGTGTGGGGATGCCTCCCACACTGCTAGAGATTGCCCGAGAGCGCACCATGTTGAAGTTGGAGCGCCAGTTCCACTGCAGAGTCGAGCGCCTGCCCCAGTTCAGAGAGGAGCTGATGTCCATGGACCACGCTTGGCACCACAGAGGCAGATGTTTCAGCGAGCAGCGCAACCCCAGAGGCCGGCTTACACCATGACAGCTGTGGAGGCTGAAGATGTGGATGGAGTTTTGTAGGTATTTCTTCAGATCTAGTCTTTTATTTCCTAGTTTAGAACTTATTGTTTAGCATTGTTTGTTGCATTGTTAGTTAGGTAGTTTTGTTTGACCTTAGTTCCTTTATATCTTAGGCACCATTCTAGTGTCGTCTCACCTGGCCTTAGCCTTGTTCGACTCTAGTGCATCTATGTGCATCATATCTCGGAGGTTTGTAACAAGGCACTCTAGTCCCACCCATACACTTCCAAAGTGTTGGGACATCATCACAGGGAACGGAGTGGTGACGGTGAATCTGGGTTATCAATCGATCCCATTGGTGGTCAGTGGACACGAACTATTTGCATATTTCATTGTCCATGACCTGCCACATTTTGATGCCGTTCTTGGCATCGATTGACTGGGAGACTTTCATGTCTCGAATGAATGTCACAGCAAGAAGGTAGTATTTAGGATTCCAGGCCATCCAGAGTTCGAATTCCGTAGCAGAGATGAGTCGCTTGGGCCCATCAGATTTTGGGCCAAGCCGGAGGTGTCGGTTGTTGCAGCTATGCAGATGGAGATCAGCCGACCAGCAGTTGTCAGAGATTTTGACGACGTCTTCTGGAGGATATTTCAGGTTTTTCACCCGATAGAGCTTTAGAGTTTGGTATAGATCTTATGCTGGGAGCGCAACCTATATCGAAGGCACTGTATCGGATGGCTCCTGTTGAGCTTAAGGAGCTGCGGAAGCAATTGGATGAGTTACAACAGAAGGGCTTTATTCACCTTAGTGTGTCACCGTGGGGTGAACCGGTTCTGCTTGTGAAGAAGACGGATGGGTCCCGTCGGATGTGCGTGGACTATCAGTGACTGAATGCTGTGACGGTGAAGAATAAGTATCCGCTGCCACGTATTGATGATATTTTCGACCAGCTTAGTGGTTCGAGGGTCTTCTCGAAATTGGATTTGAGGAGCGGATACCATCAGCTGAAGGTGAAGAAGGAGGATAGTCAGATGACAGCTTTCCAGACGAAGTACGACATTATGAGTTCGTGGTTATGCCTTTCGGCGTGACCAATGCTCCAGCGGTGTTCATGAATCAGATGAACGTAATTTTCTACGATTTTCTGGATAAGTTTGTAGTCATATTTATTGACGACATCCTTATTTACTCGAAGTCTGAGGAGGAGCACAGCTGTCTTCTGAGAACAGTGCTGGAGACGCTGAGACGTCATAAGCTATATGCCAAATATAGTAAGTGCAAGTTCTGGTTGGACAGAGTCACATTCCTGGGACACGTAGTGTCTGAAGATGGCATATCTATGGATCCGGAGAAGGTCAGAGCAGTCAGAGATTGGCCGACTCCGCAGTCAGCCTCGGATATCAGGAGCTTCCTTGGTTTAGCCGGCTATTATTGTCGGTTCATCAAGGATTTCTCGAGGATTACAGAGCCGATGACAAAGCTGACGAGGAAGGACATGGAGTTCCTTTGGTCAGAAGCTTGTGAGAAGGCCTTCAGCATCTTAAAGGCGAGGTTGACCACATCACCAGTTTTGGCGGTACCAGATCGGATCGGAGGCTTTGAGGTATATTTTGATGCATCAAGGAAGGGCCTTGGGTGCATTTTGCATCAACATGGTCACGTGGTCACGTACACTTCTCGTCAGTTGAGGACTCACGAGAAGAATTACCCGACACACAATCTGGAGTTGGCAACTGTGATATTTGCGCTAAAGATCTGGAGGCACTTCTTGCTGAGTGAGAGCGTGAAGATTTTCACCAATCACAAAATCTTGAAGTATATCTTTACGCAGAAGGAGCTCAACATGCATCAGAGATGATAGTTGGAGTTTATGGTAGACTACGAGATAGACCTGCAGTATCACCTGGGGAAGGTGAATGTTGTGCCAGATGCCTTGAGTAGACTCCCCGCCGTGATGATGCATACTGCCGACTGGAGGATACAGCAGGAGCTGAGAGAGATGAATTTAGAGGTCGTCCTACCTGGTGTGGTTCTTTCATTCATGAATAGATTCAGTCCACGATCGTGGATTGTATCAAGGCAGCACAGGCAGGAGATCCGAAGCTGCAGAGGATCAGGAGGCAGGTTGAAGCTGGACTTCGGACGGAGTTTGTGATTCATGAGGATGGTTTACTGGGGTACGGCAGTAGGATCTACGTACCTGCATGTGATATTCGAGAAGAGCTGTTGAGCGAGGCTCATAGCTCGCCATATTCTATACATCCTGAGGGCACCAAGATGTATAAGGACCTCTGTCTGAATTATTGTTGGATTGACATGAAAAGGAGTGTGGCACGGAGCATTGCCAAGTGTTTGGTGTGCCAGCAGGTGAAGGCCGAGCACCATCATACAGCTGGATTGCTACAACCGCTTTCCATTCCGAAGTGGAAGTGGCAACATATCACGATGGATTTTGTGATTGGTTTACCTCGGAGCCCGAAACAGAATGACACAATCTGGGTGATCGTTGACCGATTGACCAAGTCTGCGCACTTCATTCCTTTCCGAGTGGGACATTCTACGGAAGTCTTGGCGAGGAAAATCTAGAGGTAAATTTTATTTTACTTCTCTTATATAGTTCCTCTTTGAGTTAGTTTGTGACCTACACCATGTACATGCAGGAGATTGTATGCTTACATGGAGTCCTCGAGAGCATCGTGTCTGACCGATACTCGAGGTTCACATCTCAGTTCTGGAGAAGTCTGCAGGAGAATTTGGGTACGAGTCTAAGTTTCAGCATGGCGTACCACCTGCAGACTGATGGCCAATCCGAGAGGACTAATCAGATCCTGGAGGATATGCTGCGAGCTTGTACGCTCGATCTGAAGGGTTCATGGGAGGACCATCTTCACTTGGTGGAGTTTGCTGCCACATATAACAACAGCTACCAGGCAAGCATGGGCATGGCGTCGTTTGCTGCCTTATATGGGAGAAAATGTCGATCGCCACCGATCTGGGATGACATCAGAGATCGGGAGCTGTTGGGTCTAGAGATGATAGTGGAAGCTGTGGATGTCGTGAGAGACATCGGGGAGAAGCTTAGGATTGCACAGGACCGCTTCAATCATTGGGTTGATGCCAAGAGGAGACCTTTGGAGTTTCAGCCTGGAGACCATGTCTTCCTGAAGATCTCTCCAAACCACGGAGTCATTTGATTCAGGAAGAAGGGAAAGCTGAGTCTGAGGTTTATTGGACCGTTTGATGTGCTCGAGCGTGTGGGAGCAGTGGCCTACCGCCTTGCCACCATCTTTAGAGGGAGTTCACGATGTATTCCACGTATCTCAGCTGCGTCGGTACATCAGTGATCCGTCACACACTGTTGATTTCTCAGAGATTACGGTCCGTCTGGACCTGACATATGACCATCAGCCCGTGCAGATTTTGGACCGTCGACAGAAGCATTTGAGGAATAAGTTAGTCGACTTGGTGAGAGTGATGTGGTGTCACGGATCACCTGGAGAGTCCACTTGGGAGTGCGAGGAGGAGATGATAGAGCATTTCCCATTTTTGTTTTCTGATTAGGGATGATGTTGATTTCGAGGATGGAATCATTCTTTTAGTGCGGTAGAATGTAACGGTCGCTTTCTGACCTTATGTATTTTCGACGTGTATGCTCTTTTCGTACGCGTATTTTTATTTGACTCTTTCTTGGACTCGGTCTATGCGATGTGATATGTCGTTGTGAACGTATGGAAGTGTAGATTTTTTATAGTAATTTTTTGGGAACGTTATTTCACGGTTCGTTCTTTCGCAGAACAGCTTTGAATCGAAGGGCGTTTTGGTCTTTTGGCTTCAACGCTCAGTCCTCGATTTTATGATCTTTCTTGGTAAGTGTAGCACGCGGACAGACCCCGTAGCCCCGAACTTCTCTTCTCTGTGATCGTCCCGGTATTTTCGGGAATATTTTTCCGATACCATTAGTGGGACTTATCCCTTAATCAAATTCCAACTCTTAATTAACCTTAATCTTTTCAAAATTCAAATTAAAAATGAATCCTAATCTAGATCCACAATTATCTCATACGTATGAATGATTATTATTTCCTTCCTATCCTTACCCTCTTTTCCCCCAAACTCTACTCTCCCTATCTTTATCTCTCACCCTCATTAACCCTAAATTCTATAGGTTCTTAACAAAAGTTTTCATTTTAAAACCAACCCATATGTAACCTAGGGCTAGGGTGTTCTTTCGCAGCCGCCACTTGCAACTCTTGAACCCTAGCCCCCTCATCTCCAGACCTCTCCAGGGCATCCCCTTATCACCGGCCAGCAGCTCCGATCAACTCCTGCCCTCGGTCGCCCCCGCCCGCCAGCACAGCCCCCGCCCAGCCGTCTCTTCCTCGCAAGAGAAGCAGCCCGTCGACTGCTGCTCTCCCCGGCCGCCGCACGCCATTTTCGACTACCGCGCCGCCGCACCGACTTTCCCCAAAGTCCCCCTACCACCGTCTTCCACGAGTAGGCCGCTGGCGTCAACTACAGCAGCAACGACTGCTGCTGCTCTTCCTTCGAGGCGTCGGCAGCCTACCAGCAACAGCCCTGTCAGCTGTCTACCCCTTGGCAGTGAACCCCGTGCTATCCTCGCTCCATCCTGACGCTGATCAGTACCTCGGTAGCCCCTCGCTCACTGTTTTGTCTTCCCGCTCGCTGTCCGCTCCTTTCCATCGCCGTTAGACGCCTTCCACGACGCCCCTCGCTCGCGGATCTGCTTCCTGCACACCATCCAGCCCCTTGCTCACTGTTTGGTTCTCCCGCTCGCTGTCTGGACAGATCTTACTATGTCAACCGTAACCGAGACACTGTAGACGACATGGAGCTTTCACCGTTCAGACTCTACGTCTATTCTGCATCAAACGCCGAAGAGGTTGGTTCCCCTAATGTGTAGTAGAACCCACACATAGCAAAACGTAAAACCTAATCTAAAATTTGTCAACGTGAACTAAAGTTAATTTCTGCATATTTAAAACGTTGTCCACAGTAGAAAATCGACGAACGAACTAAATTTCTGTGCACATAGGATAGACGTCGATCTAGACGGAACAAATCATCAAAAGACGTGACTTTTTGACTGTTAGGGTTATCCCACCAAATTTAGAAACAAACCTAATAGGATTGATGAAAAGCGCGATCTGACATCGCCATTATCCTGTTTCAGATGGACCACTGCCGATGCGACGCTTCGACGGGACGGTCCGGACAGACGACGCACTCGCCACCGCAAGCAAGTGTTTACACTTGTACTTTCGGCCGCGTTTAGGCCATAGACTCTTAGAACTGTTAAAATGTAAGTAAAGAGAACCAGACGTGAAATGATAGCGTCTGGGATACCCCACTGCCGCTTAGAGTTGACGACAAAGTCTAGGCATACAACTGACACCGTACAGTTTTCCTGTGTGTGCGTGCGTGTGGACCCCTAGAAGAACTTTTCTTACATGTCATGTCGTGTCCTGTTACACAAAAAGCCTCCGGGCGTTTCGGATGCTCTCCACGCGAGAGTGATCCCTGTTACACAAAAAGCCTCCGGGCATTTCGGATGCTCTCCACGCGAGAGTGATCCCTCTTACACAAAAAGCCTTCGGGTGTTTCGGATGCTCTCCACGCAAGAGTGATCCCTGTTACACAAAAAGCCTCCGGACGTTTCAGATGCTCTCCACGCGAGAGTGATCCTTGTTACACAAAAAGCCTATGGGCATTTCAGATGCTCTCCCAGCGAAAGTGATCCCTGTATCGTCTTGTCTTGAGCACTTGGGTTGGGATAGGGTTGAACGGTCGCACGGGGAGAGGGTTTGATCCCCCTCGAACCGTAAGGCATGAACCCTTCTAGTCACACGTGTCTTGTCCCGTCTTGTCTTGTCCCGTCTAGGTTAGTCCTGTAGTCGGTAGCACACCCTACAGCTACTGCTTGTCGTGTTTACTTTCCTGCACCGTTTTACTTTTTATAACTGCCATGTTATATCCCCAATATGTTAATCAACCAGTAAAATGTTGCTTTAAATTACAGTACACTTGCAGTAGACTCTAACTCTTTCTTGTAGACTTTACCTGACGTACAGTTCCTTTTTCTCTTGGGTGTTGTACGTCAGGTGTTGAGCCGGAGTTCGTGGACGAGGTAGAATTGCCAGAGTACGTGAAGCCAGAGGACGTCGACACAGAGTACGTGCCTGAGGAGGACCAGAGCTAGAGGTTCCTCACTGTTGTTGATTCAGAGTTTTACTACTCCCTAGGTTAGGTGCGTAGCACCGTTTACTTTTCTGTCTAGGTTGGGTGCTTGCACCAGTAGTTTACTTTCAGCTGTTGTATCCATGCTGGGCTTTGTTTTAGACTTCCGTACTTTTTTCTGGATATCTGTTGGAATGAAATGAATGCATTTCTTTTTAGTACTTTTGTAGTTCGGTACTTTTCTGCAGGGACTTGTTCCTTTGTCTTGGAGTACCACACAGACGCTTATTGGGTCCGAGCCTCACAGCTCCGGCCCAAGCAGGCCTTAGTCACGCTTCGCCTCCGTAGTTTTTGGGAAGCGGGGCGTGACACTTGTACTCTTGGGGCTTGTTTTGGGTAGAGTGAGATATTGTATATAAATGGATGTATAATGGACAATGGAAATGAATAATGATCTGATTTTCTCTTTGGTTTAGTGGTTGTTTCTGAGCTAATTCAGTGTTTTCTTGGCTTATCTTTGTGGTTGTGTGCTATGTTTATTGAGTTATTCTTGGAAACATTACAGGTGCCATCCCAGTAGTGCGCAGTGGACCTACTGACTCTTTTGTATATTCCTTTTATCTAATAGTAACACTCGCGCTCTGGGAGAACCTGGGACAAATTTGTACTTCGTGGGTATCCTGGGGAGCGGGGCGTTGCACTTTTAGAAATCGACTCCATCATACATGCGATGTAGTCTGGTATTAACCCAAACCGCTGCGTCGAGTCTCCTCGAGTTTCGGTGTGAGTTAATACTAGATATGAAAACAAGGGTTCGACTAGACCAGTCATTATGGTTTGTTGAGTCTCCTCAAGATTATAAGTGACTTGTGGTAAAAATAACGAATAGGGAGTCCAATATGAAGTGATTGACAATGAGATTATCTACCAACTGCAGAGTCGATCAACTTGTTAAGTGTCCGGTTGTGAAGCTCAGGGTGGTTGGGTCCCTATCCCATTAAATACATATATTCGTTCATCTATGTAGCTAAAGATGATCGTAGAAATAGTGGGAGGATATAGTTGAATACAAACTATTTTAACTATATTTAAAAATCATGAACATATGCAAAACTAGGTTCATTCTATGTTTTACCAGGGTGGAATCCAAAATTATAATATCCTTAAAAGAAACAAGTCAACTAGACAAAATGATTAGTTAAGGAATATTTGATAAACGAAACTATATTCTCATTGATATTAAAATGTCCTTCCTAGTACTGAGTTAAGGACAAAGATTTCCTTAAGATCTAAAACATAACGCAATAAAAGCATGCTACTTAACACTCGTCCATATGAACATGGGCAGCTTAAACATACTGATGTTCAAAGCAGTTTCTCCATAAGACGTGTTGAATCTCCTCAAGGTTGTATGGAAAACATTTTCAATCCTCAAGGCTTGAAACTTCGATCAAACTGTTTCACTCGAAGATGAGTGTAAGAGAGGTACAAGACAATGTATCCAAATTAGATCTTGAGACGAGCAACTTGTTGAGTTTCCGCAAGGTTGTAAAGCTCAAGTGTTTGGATGCATGTGATGCTTGCACAACTAATATTTATGTTAGGACATGAAATGTCTAAATATGATTTAGAAAGGAGAAGGCACTAAGGAAAATTCATTGAGAGAGAATATTTGGTTTATCATAAGACAAGGCATATTAGGAGGAACTGAAAATGTGACATGTTTGATGTCTAAAATTTCAGAATAATTGTTATACAAAGATAGTCTCACATATTGGCTAATAAACAAAACTTTTCTTTAGGCCATATGGAATTTATATCACAACTTGGCGAATGTCATCACATTACTTTAGAAAAAATGTTTTGATCTGATTATAATGTATAACAATTGTTGTATTAAGAGTTGATACATGAATATGCAAGTTAGTAGCAAATATTATATGGAGAAATAGACTAAGCCGTACCGAAGAGACTAAGCTTCACAAGTCACATAAAGAGGGGTCTGACCTCTCGTATTATGAGTCAAAAGACACTTGTGAATATTGTCTCAAAGGTATGATGACCAAAATTCCATCTGTAAGATAGTGGGAGAATGAGTTGGTGAACTCGTAGTCTCGTACATTCGGATGTACCCGGACCCAAGTCTAAATGAGCCTGGAAAGGTATTCTTATTTTATTACGACACATGTTCTTGATGAAACACAAGTCTGATAAAATAGAGAAAACAATGACAGAAGTATTTGAACTGATTCGATCGGATCGAAGAGTCGAATACTTTGATATGTAATTCTTGCATAACTAAAAGAAAATGAGATTTTCTCTCAGGTCAAGTCTTTTAACACATCGGTGTGTTTGAGAGCATGAATCGTACTCTGTTAGACTTAGTGCGAAACATGGCTAGTGACTCTGACTTACAATCCTCGTCCTGATTTAAAACTCAAATAATAATGCCTAAGTATTTGATAAGATTTTGTTACAACCTTATAAATATAATATTCCTCAAATTAATTGTAGGAAGTCACAAGGATTACTCGAGTTTCATGAGACGACAAGTTAAGTAAAACATCATAGTTGATGATGACTTAGTCAACTTCCAGGATGCCATTCAGAGAAGGGACTCTGATTAATAACTTGATGCAATCCGAAGAAGGTCCGTGCATGTAAATAAAGTATGTACTTTAGTTTACGTGCCCAAAGAAAGTATTTCTTATTAGCTGCAAGTAAATCTTAAAGACAGAAGATTGGTGCAGAAAGAAAATAGTGAAGTACAACTTATGTTGGTTGAGAACGGTTATCATCCTAACTCCTATAAACGGATTATGATGAAACTTTCTCGCATGTGTACAGATCTACTCGGACCGAACTCGATGTAAATGCTCATGATGACCATGAAAACTGGAGCATTCATATATAGTCTGTTTTCTAAATATGATTTAGAAGGACGAACTTATATGAATCGGCTAGAGAGTTTTCAAGGCCAGTGGGTGCGAATAAAAAAGCATACAAGGCATCAAGTAGCCGAAACATGTGGTTTGCAAAGTGGTCAAAGAGTTTGACACTTTATCATAAAATGATTATGAACAGTTTAAATGTCCAGTAACTTATTTGGATTATTCTCGTAAGGTATGATGAGTTGGATGAGATCCAGGCAAGACATTAATTATAGATACCAAGAGACCAAGGGAATTATTTGGATGAGATTCAAATATGTGGTCTAACATGAACATAGAAGCTCCTTAAGTCTAATACAAAAGACAGTTTAGTAAATTCACTCACGAAGGCTCTGTCACATAAAGTCTGTAAAGACTTATGTGTAAATGCAGTATGAGATACCAGGATAAATGGGCCTGAGTGCAAGTGATAGATGTTGGGAGATAGGTATGCCCGCAGACTCGAGGCAATTTATCTCTATGTAAGTATACAAATATCTTGTTCAAAATAACAGTAAGCTGTTTGGTAAGAATTTACCTAAGTTTAATAATAATGTAGTCTTCATTAGAACTTAGGAATAGTACTGAGACTTAATGCGAGGTCAAATATGTATCAATATGGAGATCTCGATCATGGAGAAGTATTTAACCGATTGTAGCATAGGTCTTAAAACATTCGTGGTCGTGGATGTTTCAAGAAATGGATATCAACACATCGGATAGACAATTGTGTCTTAGTATTCACCATGTAATGGTGACGATGATCTTATGGTCGTTTGACTTGACAAAGTCGAAGACGAGACACATGTGCTCATTGGAGAATGAGTTCACTGAACAACACAACGAGAGTTATCATATGGTTTATATTGACCAATCTGTCAATGATAACTCTTAGTGAGATAGACAAGTTGGTTGTTTGACTTGAGGTCATTATACAAACATGTACGTGAACGGTGTCACCTAGATCACTAATCTAGCCTCGGGGCAAGCCCCATCTAAAGGTCTTTGGTTGGATGACATTTGAAGCATGCAAGGAGAGTAAAGACCAAGATATGATTCGTCTCTTCCGGTCAAGGGGAGTTAGTGTCGCGGTGTTAGTTCAATCTTTAGTGAAAACTCTGTACAGAGTATGTTGGAAGAAATCCAACATTATTTTGATTAAAAGATCGATGGAGACTAACCAAGTTCAAGCTAGTAGGGTTAACAGTTGACCATACCCTAGGCTTGGTTTAGCGACATAGTTTTGAAGAAAAGACTATAACTTTGGTATTCATCACGAACACAGTCAGGTGTTCCCAACAATACTCATGTCAATGAGTTAACCACATAAGTATGATATCAAAACAGAGACGACACATACTACTCGTGGTCTCTACCGTCTGGGGTTTCGAACCCTACCTGTAGTATGGTCAGGTTATAGGGTCTCACACAGAGTGAGACATTCGTCAAGTAATAGGTAGAAATTAGGAAAATATGCATTTGATGCAAGTGATAGAAAACTGTAAAGAGTTTCCAGTTAGCTCCTGCATTCGGGATAAATAATCCTGAGTGGTAGTGGGAGATGTTGGGTGATGTGTGCCCTCAGTTCATTTGTATTTGATGGAAATGACTTTTTATAATAGATGTGGGAATTTTGCATATGATGCAAAGGAAATTAAATGTGTCGTAAATTGTTTACGTGCATATTTAATATAATAAATGCATTGAAATGGTTACCTATATGATAGGATCGTCCTGGTCTAAACACAGGTTCAAACCGCATCAAAAACGGACTCCAAACACACAAAATAAGGTCAAAACAGTGCCTAAAGCCAAGTATTGGACATTGCAGGTCCGAAGCCCATTTAACGGGCACCGACCCGCTTAAATTCTGGGCACCCCCACCAACTACAGCGCACAAGCACCCTTGCCACTCAGCCAGGCGGGCCCTCGTACATTACAGGCGCGCGGGCGTACGTACCCATACTGCAGTGCACGTGTGCTGCACGTGCCTATACTGCAGTGCACACGTGCTACACACGTGCTACACGTGTGGCACATGGATATGGCCTGTGGGCATCCCCCCTGGTGCTAGGGTTCGGCTGGTTATTGTGACGGTTCGGTGTTTGCAAAAAACTGGCTTTTGGGCTATCTTTGGAGCCTCGTTTGAGGGGTCAAACGAAATCAAAATGATGCACAGTGTGTTCCCACGTTCACCATTCAACCCTCTTCGATTTGAAAGCTTGTATCACTTGCGAAGCTCAACGGTGAGGGAGGAAAAATTCGCTAAAGTTTGGCCTTTATGAAAGGAAAACTTTAATTAATTTTTTCTCTAAAACTTTTAGTCCCACATCGGATATGGAGTAAAGGGGAGGGGTCAGCCGCCTATATAAATAGGAACCTACTCCCCTCCTTGAAACTCGTCCCAAGCTCCAGATCTGAGTAACCCCATTAAACGTGAGCAAGCCCGGATCTGAGCTTAAATTTAATATTCTCTTTCTCCCTAAATTTCTTCCTTGCTCCTGTTCGGGCTCTAGCAAAGCTACGAAGGAGCTCGGATCCGATCCGAAGACTTGACGAAGGGCCCAATCAAGGTGAAATCTTCTTTGACATGTGATTAGCTCAGCGACAAGGGTGTTGCTTGCCTCGGGACGCGGTACGGTTCGAAAAGCGGTTCGACTCGGGAAAGGAGCGACTCTGGACGTGGTTCAGCTTGGATGAAGCAGCGCAGGGCCAAAGAAATGTTGCTGAAAATGACACTTCGTATTCTGCAGAAACGAAGTAGAAGGTATGTAGTTTAAATTAAACATGCATTTATAAATTGGAAATGTTAGATAGATCTTTCCTTAAGGGTTGGTCGGACCCAACCCTGGGATAGTATAGATCTTGGCTTGGGTTGTTAATATTTAGGGCTTTGATTTAAAATTTTTCTAAGTCTGTTTTTTGCTGCTAATTTGTTTTTGTCATCCGACTGACTTAGGCCGGACATCGAATTTTTTGCCATAAGGGCTCAGAAAACCCAACAGGGTGCATGAATTTGAGTATACTAAATAATAATGATGCTTTGCATATTTGTGACATTAGTGCGAGAGACACTTTTCTCTCAAGTTAAGTATTTACGCATGATTAATGAAAAATTGTTAGCTCAAAACCTTAGCTTAGAAACTCACAGTCAACAACTTCGTTGAAATGCGAAGAGGAATCCTAGAAGCTTATAAACTTTTTTCATACTAGGGATTCACTCCACGGTTTGCTTGAAAAATAACATCTGGCAAATCATAGATGAGGTTTGGGATAGACTCCAAAGGTGGTAACCAAACCCACCTCTCATTCGTCTTATATTGCAAATTCAAGAAATATTGCTAAAGCACCTAAGAAGACTCACTATGCTTTCTCGTATAACAATAACATTAACAATAAGCATGTAAATCACAAGGTGGGGAGGAATAATGAAAATCTTTCATTTTTTTGCTAAGAAGCAAAATCCTCATGTTATGCATGCCAAGAAATTCTTTTCTACACCTATGCATGCGACATCCATCCCTCTTGCAAAGGCAAAACCCTTGCCTATGAAATCCTTGAGTCTTTGGATTACTACTAGGTGTAGTATGCAAGAGAGGGATAGTTATAGCAACTCTCTAGTTAGGGATGTGATCACCTCATATGATTACATTAAGAAATCAAACTCCTCCTGGGTTTGGTTCCCTAATGTTTAGGTCTCTCACACATATGCATATTGCATGGGTATTATGCTTAATGTTTTTTTGGCATACCCATTGTTTGTGTGATGTTTCATGATTTTAAAATATGTTTTCAAATTTATTTTTTCATGAAAATGGGGACCTTAGAGATATCATTGTCATGCATACACTTATTAAATCACGTGTATGACAATGGGGGAGTTAATATGTTATCCATATTTAAAAATATTTTAAAACATATTTTAACTCTCATTTTGGGTTTTGCTTAAGATCATTGTTTCGCAATTGGTGTCTATTTACAATTGGTTATTATTAATATCAAACTAAACACTTGGATATTGCCAACATGTTTCTTGTATACTTTGTATTGGCAATGTCATGTGTATCGATGTGATTGATTTTTCCATATCTATGCTTTGACACATTTTAGGCCCATGGCTCTAGTTATGTTTTACAATTGATAAAGAGGATTATCTTACAATTGGTATTATCTTAATTGTTAAAGATTTTTTATCTTCTTCTTTACAATTGGTATTAGATCCGAGAAGTCAACATTATGACATTTTCTATGATCTATGGGGAGCATGTGATAGTGATTGATACCCACTAAATTTTTACATTTGGTATCATACATCTCTTTATCTTTTGTTTATTTGTCATTTTTATGTTTGGTATCAATGACAAGATATTATTTCTTGTATGTTTGATGTCCACCTTTTTGACAATGACAAGGGGAGAGAGATATGATTATGTAAATTATATCTTCTATGGGGAGAGAGATATACATATGGGGAGAGATCTGTGGGACTATGTAAACCTTGCATGTGGAGAATGTTATTGATTTTATTTCAATTGGTTTATGTAATCCATACATACTATATGCAACTATTGTTTCTTATAATTTCAATTGGATTATCTCTGTAACGACCACTTTTCGTGGAACGTTTTTCGTGCAGGTGCTTTTGGCCGTGCACGTGTTTGTTTTAGACTTTGTTTGTTTGTGAACACTTTCGAGTGATATACCGTTGTGAACGTCTCTGAGAGTATTAAATAGTGGCACTATTTTGGAACGACGTTTCTCGAGTCGTTTTCCCACAATTTAAACTTACTCGATGAGACGTGACGATTCTCACTCTTGACGGGAGACATTTCTATTTTTAGTTTCGTCGTCCGACGTCGAATCTGAGATCCGTCTTCTTAGTTAGCTCACATTCATCGCCACGATCACCACGGTATTTATTTTATAATTTTTGGAGTTTATTTGACCACTTTTATATTTTTAAAAAGTTTTATATTATTTTTAATAATTAATTTATAAATTATTTTCGACCAAATAAAATTTATTTGAGTTTTAAACGTTTTAAAGAATTTTTGAGCCAATTTCTAGCTCATTTGGACCAGGTCAAACCCTTGGATGAGTTGGAGAAATTGAATTTCAAATTTTAAATCTTTTTGAACTTCTAATCCTATTAGAATTAGCCCTAGACCAAGTCAACCCACCTATACTATATAAGTGTAACGACCACTTTTCGTTGTACGTTGTTCGTGCACGTGCTTTTGGCCGTGCACGTGTTTGTGAACACTTTCGTGTGTTATGCCGTTGTGAACGTCTCTGAAAGTATTAAATAGTGGCACTATTTTGGAACGACGTTTCTCGAGTCGTTTTCCCACAATTTAAACTTACTCGATGAGACGTGACGATTCTCACTCTTGACGGGAGACGTTTCTATTTTTAGTTTCGTCGTCCGACGTCAAAACTGAGATCCGTCTTCTTAGTTAGCTCACATTCATCGCCACGATCACCACAATATTTAATTTATAATTTTTGGAGTTTATTTGACCACTTTTATAATTTTTACAAGTTTTATAATATTTTTAATAATTTATTTTTAAATTAATTTCGGCCAAATAAAATTTATTTGAGTTTAAAACGTTTTAAAGAATTTTTGAGCCAATTTCCAGCTCATTTGGACCAGGTCAAATCCTAGATTGGGTTGGATAAGTTTGAATTCAAATTTCAAATCTTTTTGAATTCTAATCCTATTAGATTTGGCCCTAGACCAAGTCAACCCCACCTATACTATATAAGCAACCCCTAGCAAGTCCTATTTTCCAAAGAAATTAGCCCTAGCCTCTCCCAAAGTCATTTTGGACGTTGCGACGAATCGTCGCAACGTTGCGACGTTCAGCCCCCGTACGACCGAGGAAAACAGCTCCGTTCGCCCGCTCCGACCGAGACCCCCGCCCGCACCCAAGCCGCTCCGCACCGCTGCCATCGACCGCCGCTTCGTTCCCCGCTTGACCGATAGGGCCTCTCGGTCTGACCGAGAGAACCGCCCGGTCGCCTCGCTCCGCACCGACCCGCTCTGTCGCCCCGCTAGCTCCGTGCCCGACCGAAGGAAGCCGCCGCTGTGACCGAGCGCCCGAGCGTTGCATCGCTGCAGCGCTGCAACCCCGCTTCCAAGCGCCTGACCGAGGATTTCCATCGGTCTGACCGAAGGAAAACGTCGCCCCCGCTGCTGCGACCGACCCAAAGTGTTGCAACAGCGCCGCCCCCGTGTCTGACCGAGCCAAGCCCCCGCACCGAGGCTGTACGACCGACGGCCATTCGTCGCAACCCCGCATCCGTCGCACCACTTGCCTCCGTGGGCCCCCCAAGTTCTCCAGAGGTATTGTGGGTTCCCCAAAGGTCCCTAGGACTACTGTGGGCCCCACTTTGGTACGTTCTCTTCGACGACTTGCCGCGTACGACGTCGTCGCACGTCGTAGCCCGTCGTCGCACGTGCGAGCTTTGGAATCTGGAATCGTCGCCCGGGATATTTTCTCTGAATTTCCAGCGAGGAATCTAATTGGAATCTGGACTTGGAGCGCGATCTTATTATTCCAACCCCCGGCGTCGCTACCCGACGCCGGTGTAGCTCTCGCGTCGTGTTGAGGTAACGTTTTGCACCCCTAGGACCCCCAACCCAATTGCATGCTAATCAAGACTAAAAATCAGTATTTTAAAGTATTTTAAATGTTTTAGAAATCACTAATCAAGATTAATAAAACGGATGTAGGCCGGTGGACTTGTGCACGTAGGAATCGTGACTTTGGACTCGTTGGACGGTGTTTTCTTGACGTGATAGTTGCAGGCAAGTGAAACTTGCCAACTCTTGTGTAGGGCCATGTTTTTAGGCCACTTACTTGCTTTTAGCGTAAAAGAGACTAGTCAGTGAAATGATAGCTGGCTAGACGCCTACTTGATCTAGTTTGACAACGAAACTAGATCCGTCACCTAAATGATCTAGCTTGACAACGAAGCTAGATCTTAACAGTAAACTTGTCATTCATGCATGCTAAAACTGTCACGTTTACTTTCCTTACCTGTACGCTTTACTTTAACTGCCATGCCATGTCATCCATGCATTGATTGTTGCATCGTAGCACACGCTACAATACTTGTCCTAGTACTACTTGTCCGGCTAGGTGCACCCCTACGCCATACTTGTTTACACACTTCCTGGCTCGTGGTCCAGAAGCAAGCATTCCGTGTTCGGGGGTAATGCCCTGGCTCGATACACGTGGAGGGGTAGGGATAAACGGTTACTTGAGCTTAGGAGTTGGCCCGTACAGCCACTCTAGCCAAAAGACGGAATCTCTGTGCACGAGGTGCTTACTTTTCTTGTCTTGTACTTGTCTTGTGAATGCCATGCCATGCTCGTACTGTACTTTACTTTACTTTACCTGTTGCACTCATACTTTAAACTGCCATGTCATCGCATTCATACTAGAACTGCTAGGTTGCTCTTACTTGTACTTTCAGTTTCACTTGCACAAGTCTTCCAGACTTGCTGACATGTGCCCCTTGCTCTTTTGGGTGTCACATGTTAGACCTGAGCCAGAGACCGTTGCTGAGTACGTGAGGTTTTGCTGACGCTGAGTCTGAGTCCATGGCTGCCCAGGAGGATTTTGGTGGACCCGGTGACCATTCTTTGAGTCTTTGTGGAGCTTTATGTTGTTTTAGGCCTTTTGTTAGTTGTTGGTGCGTAGCACCGTTGTTTTGTACTTTGTACTTTTGTTGGCCATGTTTGGGCCTTTAGTCTCCTTCCTTTTAGCCTGATGGCTTTTCTGCGATGTTGGAAACTTATTTTATGGATATTCTGAGATGTTTCTTTTGTCTCATTTAATTATTATTATCTTTGTTTCGTTAGCATTGCAAGGACCTGCAGTTTTAAACTTGATCGACGCTTATCGGACTTGCAGCTTTGTAGCTTCAAGTCTGAGCGGACCTTCTCACGCTTCGCCTCCACGTTTTTGGGAAGCGGGGCGTGACAATAAGCAACCCCTAGCAAGACCTATTTTCCAAAGAAATTAGCCCTAGCCTCTTCCAAACTTGAAATTGGACGTTGCGACGTTCAGCAGCCGCACGACCGAGAGAACGGGCTCCGTTCCCCCGCTCCGACCGCTGGCCGCCCCCGCACCAAGCTTGGCCCGCATCGCTGCACAGCCGCTCCGCTCAATTCTTCCGCACCGATCGAAGGGAGCTCTCGGTCAGACCAAGAGCTCAAGCGCCCGCTCCGCACCCAGTCGCCCGCCGCTCCTTTGCAATGCTCGCACCCCGCTCCGACCGAGAGGACCAATCGATCTGACCGGCCCGCTCCACCGGTCCGCATCGCAACCCCCGCTCCGCTGCAGCCCAAGCGTCTGACCGAGGCGCCCGACCGGTCTGACCGATAGGAACCCTCGCACCCAGCCACCCCGCAGCTGCTGCACACCCCAAATCGTCGCAGCCCCGCATTCTCAGCGCACGACCGAGAGATCTCCCCGCATCGGCTGTGTACGACCGAGAGCCACTTGTCGTAACCCCGCATCCGTCACACCGCTTGCCACCGTGGGCCCCCCAAGTTCTCCAGAGTTAGTGTGGGTCCCCCAAAGGTCCCTAGGACTACTGTGGGCCCCACCTAGGTGCTTGCTCTTTGAGGATTCGTCGCGTACGACGTCGTCGCACGTCGTAGCCCGTCGTCGCACGTGCGATCTTTGGAATCTGGAATCGTCGCCCGGGTTGATTGCTCTGAACTTTCCAGCGAGGAAACTATATTGGAATCCAAACTTGGAGCGCGTTCTATTATTCCAACCCCCGGTGTCGCTACCCGACGCCGATGTATTTTTCGCGTCGTGTTGAGGTAACGCTTTGCACCCCTAAGACCCCCAACCAAATTGCATGCTAATCAAGACTAAAAATCAGTATTTTAAAGTATTTTAAATGTTTTAAATTCACTAATCAAGATTAATAATATGGACTTTAGGCCGGTGGACTTGTGCACGTAGGATAATTGTGATTTTTGGACTCATTGGACGGTGTGCTCAGACGTCATACTTGCAGGCAAGTGAAACTTGCCAACTCTTGTGTAGGGCCATATTTTTAGGCCACTTCCTTGTTTTTAGCGTAAAAGAGACTAGTCAGTGAAATGATAGCTGGCTAGACGCCTACTTGATCTAGTTTGACAACGAAACTAGATCCGTCACCTAATTGATCTAGCTTGACAACGAAGCTAGATCCAACCCTTCAAACTTGTTGTTCATGCATACTAAACTGTCACGTTTACTTTCCTTAAACTGTACGTACTTTTAACTGCCATGCATTGCATCTTACATGTCATCCAACTTGATTGTTGCATCGTAGCACATGCTACAAAATACTTGTACAAATCCGTGTTTCCGTGTCCCTGGCTAGGTGCACCCCTAGGCCATACTTGTTTAAAAACACTTCCTGGCTCGTGATCCAGAAGCGAGCATCACCGTTCGGGGGTAAGGCCCTGGCTCGACACACGTGGAGGGGTAGGGATAAACGTTCGCTTGAGCTTAGGAGTGGCCTGATCAGCCCTCTAGCCAAAAGACGGAATCTCTGTGCACGAGGTGCTTACTTTCCTTGTCTTGTACTTGTCTTGTGAATGATTCATGTAATACTTGTCATCCCTGCCATGCCATTCCATGCTCGTACTTTACTTTACTTTACTTTACCTGCTGCACTCATACTTTAACTGCCATGTCGTTGCATCATGCTAGAACTGCTAGGTTGCTCTTACTTGTACTTTCAGTTTCACTTGCACAAGTCTTCCAGACTTGCTGACATGTGCCCCTTTCTCTTTGGGTGTCACATGTTAGACCCTGAGCCAGAGATAGTTGTAGCAGACGAGGTAGTTGCTGACACTGAGCCTACGTTCGTCGAGGAGTTCGTGTGCACCGGAGACCAGTTTTAGAGACTGTTGGCGTTGCTTTTGCTTTAGGTTGCTGTTAGATGTCGGTGCTTGCCCATTACTTTGTTGTTGTACTTTGTACTTTTGTTGGCCATGCTCGGCCTCTTTTAGACTCTTTTCTTTTAGCCTGATGGCTTTTTCTGTGATGTTGAGATTTATTGCTATGGATATTCTGAGATGTTTCTTTTGTCTCTTTCGTTATTATTATCTTTGTTTCGTTTCGCGTTGCAAGGACCTGCAGTTTTAAAGTGATTGACGCTTATCGGACTTGCAGCTTTGTAGCTTCAAGTCTGAGCGGACCTTCTCACGCTTCGCCTCCACGTTTTTGGGAAGCGGGGCGTGACAGGTTTTGTTGGTGGCCCATGCAGGTCCAATCTTGCAATTGCGAATTAACGGAACAACGATAATAACAGAATGTCCATTAAATAAATTGCAACATCCGAGTCATAAGCCCTGAGTCTAGTCGTTTTCTTACGACACTAGGTGGTAAGAAGACTTAGTTAGACGTCTGTGCTTGCTAGTTAGAGGCCCCTGATTGATAGTTAGGCTCCCCGTCAGCAAATGATCGCCGTAGGAGTTACCTTAGTGGTCCTTGCCTAACCTTGACCATATTAGACTTCTAGAATTTCCTTTAGTCGTTCGCTTGGGTTCATCGATTTCGGGACAAGCTGAACGCATTTCTTTACCATTTAACCTTTAGAAGTCTTAGCACCTAGTTTTAATATTTAGTTGGTCGACCGTAGGAGTTTCCGTAGACTTTCCTGGTTCATATCCTAGGCGTATGTACGTTCTGATCATCCGACCAATTTCCTTCCCTCGATTCACGAGATCGCCTCTTGACGATCGTCATCAATTTTCGAACCTCTCCGTTACAAATCTTAAATCTCCTGAAGGTATTTTCTTTTTCAATCTTCTCTTCCACTAAGTTTAAATTTTGTTCAAAATACCTATATTTCATCCCCCTTCGTTGATTTAAATTTTTAAAACGTTTGTCGGAATTTTGAACTCTAGCTTATAATATTTTTCCAGCCTATGTTTTTCGTACCTATGCAAATGTGTCGTTCCTTCATATATTAATTTTATTCTGAACCGTACTTTTATTTTGCTCAGTTTGATTTATAATTTTCCCTCTTATTTATGCCATTTGAATAATACATCGTGTTTACTTTTAATAGACTTTTCAAGTCACATGGAATTTCAGATTTCAGCAAGTTGGTTTTTGCTCGTCGTTCTCACTATTTCAGATTTTTGCAAAATTACTATTTTCATAACCTCTTCCTGCTTTAGACCCTCCCTGATTTGATTTTAAAGATTTGCTATTTGATCCTGATAATTCTTATGCTAAGTTACTACTATTTTCTTTCCGCTCACCATACACGCTTTTAGAAGAAATTTCTAAACCAAATTGAATTTCAATTATTTTTATATCCGTGTCAGACTTGTTGTGCTCGTATATTAAGAACCTTTTGTAAATCAGTTTCTCATTTTTTGGCAAACCATGGTTTTCTAAAAGAAGTTTCAAAATTGATTATTTTAAATCTTCCATAGCCTAAAAGTTTTGAAAGCATTTAACATGAGTTTAAATCTTTCCGTTACTTGATTTCATTCTTGACTTTCCAAAACTTTTTGGTCAATATTTTATTAAATTACTGACTGATAGAATTTTCTAAACCATGTCCTTAATATTCGCGTAAATGATTTTACTTCCTTTCAAAATGATTTTTAAAACCGATAGGCCATTTTCTATTATTTTGAATATTCGACTCATATTTATTTTGAACAACTCGTTTTATCGATCCCCAAACATTTCTTCGCAGACGAGGATTTTAAAGTACAACAGTTTTCAGATTTCACGTATTTTAGCATGTGCTACCTACCCTATCTTCTTTCCTATATCCTATGTATGTATCACTACACCTCCTTTTCCCTCAACCTAAACATCACCATTGAGCCAATGTTCGTCTAACCAAGCTGTCTCCTTGCATTCGTCCTATCTGAACTCGTGCTTATCGATCCTTCCCTCGTCATGCCCTCGACCTCGACCTCTCTTCATTACTTAGGCCTTAGGGTCCGTCAATGTCTGTGTCAACCCTTAATTGTTAGTAGGCCCTTGGACCTTGTGAGGTAGTCGTAGTGCACGTACCTAAGTTGTGTGCGTGAGCTTGAATGAGGATTCCCATAGTATATTGATGTTTGCCTATTGAGTGATATATATATATATATACTCGGAGTTATTCGTGATAGTATGAAGTTGTTGTGTGTTATTAGTTATAGATTTTTGTGTGGATAGCTATACTATACTAGGGATGCTTGTTTATATAAGAGTCAGCGTTGAAATATCTAAGTTGTGAATGTAGTAAGAGATACTTATAATGGTTGAAATAAAATGATTGGTAAAGCTATGTGTATGATAGTAGTGATAATAATAAGAGTACGTATGGTTAAGAGGGTAGGCCTATTATGTGATCTATATGTTAGCACGTATGAGTGTGTGCTCATATGTGGGTATATTTAGTGTTTAGACGTAAGTAGTTACGTTTCGTTGCATGAGTATATAGGTGATATACATATGGTAATAGGATTATAATTTTGATTGATATTGCTTGCTTTCGGGATGTTGTATGAGTGTATACCGCGAGGTATACGCGACCATTGCACATCCTAACTATGTATGTATAGGTGTTGGTATACTAGCTATAGGTAGTAGGCTATGGTGTGAATATATATACATTACTTATGTGTGGCTTTACGGTAAATGTTTGTACTAGGGAGGGTATTATAAGTATATATGTGCTGATGTCTGTATTACTATTATTATGGTATATAAATTGATTTAACTATGTGAGTATTACCTGACTAAATATTAAGTGAATGACTTATGGTATGTATATGGTTGTATTGGTAGACGTATAAATATTGGAGTGGTATTGGTATATGTATGAATGCCGTGTTACGTATATAGAATATTCTGATGTGTGTACTGAGTCTCACTCAAGCTTGAGTGGGTATACTCTAAGTATATTGAATGTAAGTTTGTAGTTTGAATATAGCAATGTTTGATGTATGTATAGTGATAGGAGTGTTTGTGCCTGGTTATGCTACGCACATGATTGTGGGTCGCTACGCCAGTATATAGTTATAGGTGTCGGTTTTGTGGTATAGCTAATTACTAAGGACTTGCTCGTGTGAACGTATGTGTACTAGCTAAAACTAGGTGTATAATGGTATGATTGGTGTATGTAAATGAAATGTTAGCGTGTATGGGTGTGCACCATGCACGGGTAAGTATGTGCTTAGTTATAGGTTTTGATGACTACGATATATGTGGCGTGTCGTAAATGCAGTTATAGGACCGTACGTAAGGTGAATGTATGGTGAAATATTTGAATGCATTTGAATGACTATATATATTATGAATTTATAGAAGTGGTGAGTGTATATTATATATGGTGAATTTGATTTAATAGTGGTATGGTGTGACTATATGTGTTGAGATGTTTTGTATTGGATGAATATTAGAGGGTAGTATACCCTTGATGTTTGTGCATAGGTAGCTACATATAGGTAGAGCAATGATTGTATTTGCTAGTATGAGATCATACCTATATAAGTATCTGAAATATTTTTTTGTGTTTAGGTAAGTAGTAGTGATATAAGGAATGTATGCTTATATATATGATTGAAATACATGTATAAAATTGACTGACTATAATAGGTACAAGTGTATACGTATGTGAATGTATAGATATACGTGTTGGTAGTGTTAATGTTTGACTACCTAATGCATATATAAGCACTTGTAATGACTATACCTGGTTGAATTATAATATGACTTGATTGGGGTAGTTACTAGAGCGCTTAGCTATATTAGAAAGTCCGAGGACGGACTTTATTCTAAGGTGGGGAGGATGTAACGACCACTTTTCGTGGAACGTTTTTCGTGCAGGTGCTTTTGGCCGTGCACGTGTTTGTTTTAGACTTTGTTTGTTTGTGAACACTTTCGAGTGATATACCGTTGTGAACGTCTCTGAGAGTATTAAATAGTGGCACTATTTTGGAACGACGTTTCTCGAGTCGTTTTCCCACAATTTAAACTTACTCGATGAGACGTGACGATTCTCACTCTTGACGGGAGACGTTTCTATTTTTAGTTTCGTCGTCCGACGTCGAATCTAAGATCCGTCTTCTTAGTTAGCTCACATTCATCGCCACGATCACCACGGTATTTATTTTATAATTTTTGGAGTTTATTTGACCACTTTTATATTTTTAAAAAGTTTTATATTATTTTTAATAATTAATTTATAAATTATTTTCGACCAAATAAAATTTATTTGAGTTTTAAACGTTTTAAAGAATTTTTGAGCCAATTTCTAGCTCATTTGGACCAGGTCAAACCCTTGGATGAGTTGGAGAAATTGAATTTCAAATTTTAAATCTTTTTGAACTTCTAATCCTATTAGAATTAGCCCTAGACCAAGTCAACCCACCTATACTATATAAGCAACCCCTAGCAAGACCTATTTTCCAAAGAAATTAGCCCTAGCCTCTTCCAAACTTGAAATTGGACGTTGCGACGTTCAGCAGCCGCACGACCGAGAGAACGGGCTCCGTTCCCCCGCTCCGACCGCTGGCCGCCCCCGCACCAAGCTTGGCCCGCATCGCTGCACAGCCGCTCCGCTCAATTCTTCCGCACCGACCGAAGGGAGCTCTCGGTCAGACCAAGAGCTCAAGCGCCCGCTCCGCACCCAGTCGCCCGCCGCTCCTTTGCAATGCTCGCACCCCGCTCCGACCGAGAGGACCAATCGATCTGACCGGCCCGCTCCACCGCTCCGCATCGCAACCCCCGCTCCGCTGCAGCCCAAGCGTCTGACCGAGGCGCCCGACCGGTCTGACCGATAGGAACCCTCGCACCCAGCCACCCCGCAGCTGCTGCACACCCCAAATCGTCGCAGCCCCGCATTCTCAGCGCACGACCGAGAGATCTCCCCGCATCGGCTGTGTACGACCGAGAGCCACTTGTCGTAACCCCGCATCCGTCACACCGCTTGCCACCGTGGGCCCCCCAAGTTCTCCAGAGTTAGTGTGGGTCCCCCAAAGGTCCCTAGGACTACTGTGGGCCCCACCTAGGTGCTTGCTCTTTGAGGATTCGTCGCGTACGACGTCGTCGCACGTCGTAGCCCGTCGTCGCACGTGCGATCTTTGGAATCTGGAATCGTCGCCCGGGTTGATTGCTCTGAACTTTCCAGCGAGGAAACTATATTGGAATCCAAACTTGGAGCGCGTTCTATTATTCCAACCCCCGGTGTCGCTACCCGACGCCGGTGTAACTTCGCGTCGTGTTGAGGTAACGCTTTGCACCCCCAACCAAATTGCATGCTAATCAAGACTAAAAATCAGTATTTTAAAGTATTTTAAATGTTTTAAATTCACTAATCAAGATTAATAATATGGACTTTAGGCCGGTGGACTTGTGCACGTAGGATAATTGTGATTTTTGGACTCATTGGACGGTGTGCTCAGACGTCGTACTTGCAGGCAAGTGAAACTTGCCAACTCTTGTGTAGGGCCATATTTTTAGGCCACTTCCTTGTTTTTAGCGTAAAAGAGACTAGTCAGTGAAATGATAGCTGGCTAGACGCCTACTTGATCTAGTTTGACAACGAAACTAGATCCGTCACCTAATTGATCTAGCTTGACAACGAAGCTAGATCCAACCCTTTAAACTTGTTGTTCATGCATACTAAACTGTCACGTTTACTTTCCTTAAACTGTACGTACTTTTAACTGCCATGCATTGCATCTTACATGTCATCCAACTTGATTGTTGCATCGTAGCACACGCTACAAAATACTTGTACAAATCCGTGTTTCCGTGTCCCTGGCTAGGTGCACCCCTAGGCCATACTTGTTTAAAAACACTTCCTGGCTCGTGATCCAGAAGCGAGCATCACCGTTCGGGGGTAAGGCCCTGGCTCGACACACGTGGAGGGGTAGGGATAAACGTTCGCTTGAGCTTAGGAGTGGCCTGATCAGCCCTCTAGCCAAAAGACGGAATCTCTGTGCACGAGGTGCTTACTTTCCTTGTCTTGTACTTGTCTTGTGAATGATTCATGTAATACTTGTCATCCCTGCCATGCCATGCCATGCTCGTACTTTACTTTACTTTACTTTACCTGCTGCACTCATACTTTAACTGCCATGTCGTTGCATCATGCTAGAACTGCTAGGTTGCTCTTACTTGTACTTTCAGTTTCACTTGCACAAGTCTTCCAGACTTGCTGACATGTGCCCCTTTCTCTTTGGGTGTCACATGTTAGACCCTGAGCCAGAGATAGTTGTAGCAGACGAGGTAGTTGCTGACACTGAGCCTACGTTCGTCGAGGAGTTCGTGTGCACCGGAGACCAGTTTTAGAGACTGTTGGCGTTGCTTTTGCTTTAGGTTGCTGTTAGATGTCGGTGCTTGCCCATTACTTTGTTGTTGTACTTTGTACTTTTGTTGGCCATGCTCGGCCTCTTTTAGACTCTTTTCTTTTAGCCTGATGGCTTTTTCTGTGATGTTGAGATTTATTGCTATGGATATTCTGAGATGTTTCTTTTGTCTCTTTCGTTATTATTATCTTTGTTTCGTTTCGCGTTGCAAGGACCTGCAGTTTTAAAGTGATTGACGCTTATCGGACTTGCAGCTTTGTAGCTTCAAGTCTGAGCGGACCTTCTCACGCTTCGCCTCCACGTTTTTGGGAAGCGGGGCGTGACAATCTCATTTTACAATTGGTGCATATAAGCAGGGGAGCTTATTTGCATTGTGCTTTATTTTTTATATGTTTACATAATGTGTGTCATCATCAAAAAGGGGGAGAGTGTTAGGTATTGGTGTTTCATACCAATAATATTTTGATGATGATCACAATATTATGTTATTGCTAATGTCTCTCATGTTTTAGACTCATAGTTAACAAATGAAGAATATCATTTTTGGAAACTAAATGCTTGGTGCAAGGATGGACATCAAGAGGAGCAATGCCAAAATATGGACTCAAGGGGTGCCAAAGTTTGGAAGATTATAAGGAGCATCAAGGCATCAGATTGTAGATTAGACTCTAAGGGACGCAATGTAATCCATGTAATATCTTTTATTACTTGTATTTCTCTTTTTGAGTCTAGGTTTAATGTAATGCCTTGATAGATGGTTTACTCATTCATGCATATGCATATAACCATCGTAGTGAGCCTTAGGATTATCATAGAATCCAACCCAATAGGTTCATCATGCCAAATGACTCAATTGGAATCTCTGGCTCTCCTACACGCGACTTGGTAATTCTAGGCGCCTGATCGGTCTTTTACAATCGATTGTAGTGCTTATCTCAAGTCAAATATTTATTGACTCTTTCTTGAGCTTTTGGAAATAGACGAATGACGTTCATATTACAGATGCTTGTCTTCCATTAGGCTCCCATGTTTGTTCTCCAGTCGTCTGTGTGCCAAAGTGCATAACTTGTACTTTCTGGGTTACAACCCAATTTGCAAGTCAGTCGACTATGAGAGGTTTTCAGTCGCCTGTCAAATTACAGGGGCCTGAGAATTGGTCATCTATCGTTTGAAGGTGCTAGTGCGAAAGTTGTGTTATTCATGCTCCATTTCCATCCCATGTGACAGTCGCCTGCTGAAGGATATTCAGGCGCCTGCACCTTGTATAAGCACCTACACCTTGTATATGCACCTGTTTAGTCTTCTACAGTCGCCTGCCCTGGCTCAGATTATAGCCGTTGAAATTTTTATAGTCGTTGACCAGTCGATTGTCAGTTGTTCATCAGTCGACAGTCTGTGCCGTAAACTGCCAAAATCTAGCCGTTGCAGATTTCATTCTTTGGAGTTTTTGCTGGAGTTTGAGAGTTTCTTTGGGCTTCCTATATATATGAGAGGGCTGAGTTCATTAGAACATCTTGATACTATTGAACAACATTTGAGAATCATTAAGCCACTCTCAAACTCTCTCATTTCCATCTCTGAGCATTTCTCTCTTCATGCATTGAAGTTAAGCTCAAGGGAAATCAACCAAGTACAATCAAGCTAAATCTCAAGCACTTAGTTATCCTCTTCCATGCCTTTTTCTTGATATGAGTAAATTCATCATCAAGGCATATGTAAGAGTATTTGTTTTACTTTGTTTTCATTGAAACCCTAGCTTTCTGTGTGAGAGCTAGTTACTCTCTTTGTGAGAGTATAACCCTTGTGTAGGGTTGGTTAATATCTCTCTGTGTGAGAGTTTGAGTCTCTCTGTGAGAGAGAGGATTTCTCTATGTGAGAATCCAAAATACTCTTTGTGAGGTATTTCTGTGTGAGATTATATTCACTTCTCTTTGTGAGAATCATAGTGGATATTGGTGTGACTGGATGTACCTAAGTTTGGGGAACCATGGTAAAATCTTTTGTTTTTGTTTGGATTGATTGTGTTGATTAATTCCTCTTGCACTTATTATTTTGCATTTGCAAGTTAAATTTTAATTGCATAATTTATTGTCATTACTCTATTCACCCCTCTCTAGAGTTTGTTGTTCGTATTGTAAGGGTAAGACAGTCCTTACACGTGTCAACTTCAAGCTCCTGTTGGATATTGGAATCTTCCAATATGTGTTTTGATGATGATCAAATATAATGCTTGTACTAATGTGTTTGTGTAGCTGTTAGAAAATCATTAGTAAAGGTCAAAAGATCAAAGGTCAAAAGCTCAAGTGTTGATGACAAGGCATTACCACGTAGCAACGAGCTTGTCACATTGACACAAGAAAGGATGACAACAACTATAACACGTGGACATTTGCAACATTAATCGAGCTTCTACAAGATTATGAATTTGTGTATTGTTGTAATTTTCTATTTCTTGTCATAAATTGTAAAGCCTTGATGATACACATACACGCACAGAAGAAACCATATGATAAAACTTAGTTTTACTATGAACATAAACAGTAACAAAGTCCTTGGTTTCTAAACTTAAACTGTCTATTTATAGCCTACTAATCGACCAATATATGGCCGTACTTGACAAGAGTATCAGAGGTCAATACCCAGTTTTATTAGGCATTAGTTGTCCAACACTATTACGTTAGTTGACTAATAGAAGATAGTAACACAGGCTTTGCTCAATGTAGTCGACCAATGAAAAATAGTTAGTCGACCAATGACCAACCGCTAGTCGACCAATAATCCTTCACTAGTCGACTAATTAACTAGCCCTTACCTGGGTTGACTTTGATGTTGGATATGGACGACATGAATACACCCATGAGGGGATGTATGATGGTATACGGACCGCAGATGTCGCGTGCACGAAGGCGTGCACGAAGGGAACCTTTTCTCGTGTGAAAAGGGCCACTCGATAAGTGAAAAAAGCCACTCGATAAGTGGAAAAAGTCACTTTATAAGTGCATAAAGGCACTTGATAAGTGAATGAAGAAGAGGATAAATGAATGTGCTAATATAGGCTAATAAGCTTATAATTGGTTATTTCCTACAATAGCCACCCCTAAAGCCTATAAATAGGACCCAAGGGTAAGGCATTCATTCCACACTTTCCATGCCATAAGTTTGCAAAAGGCATCTTATGTTCTTCTTCTCCCTTCCATTAAAATCCTCTTCTAAATAGAGATTTAGGCGGTGAAACTCTGCTTCGATCCTCCGTGACGAAGTATCGACCGTTGTGGTGAATCTGAGGGCAAATTTCAGAGATTACGGTGCCTCATACGTGAACGTAAGTCTCTACTTTATTATTCGATCCTAACGTCGCTGTTTTGACAGTATCCTACATTGGTATCAAAGCCATACAGGTTCGCCCCGGTCAAACCGTCGCCCCGTCGAACCGATGAACGAGGCGTTGTCTTTTTCACGAATGGGTATCCTACCATTATGGATATGGTAGGAACGCTTCATGACGGAGAGAACGCAGCGGTTGTTCTTTTCACATTAGGGTCTTCTGTCATTATGGATATGGCAGGAACTCTCCGTGACGGGAAGAACCAACCGTTCATATCGTCAAGATTGCACTCTTCATGGATGCTGAGTCTCCATTCATAGGGAATGTGAACTCTCTTCATGTGGAGCGTGTAGTTTACGAACTTTAAAGTATGTTATTTTTTCATTTTGGCACACGGCCATTAGAGAATAACTACTTTCTCGACGAACGGGTGCTTCATCGAGGAAGAAGATGGTAGTTATTCCCATCGGGGAAGATGACTTTTGGTGCTTGATCACCATGGCCAAATGGGCTATGAAGGCAATGCACCCCCCTCCCCATGTGGAGGGGGTTGGCTACGGCCAATAACCACCACGGTCACCCCTCCGGCGGGGTGTGCGGCCAACCCCATGCACGGGGGTGGCCGGCCATGGCCATATGGGCCATGGCCGGCCATGGCCAAAGGGCCATGGCCAGGGCCAGGGGGCACTGGCCGGGGCCAGGGCCGGCCATGGCCAAAGGGCCATGGCCAGGGCCAGGGGGCCCTGGCCGGGGCCAGGGCCAGGCCTGGCCTTGGCCAGGCCAGGGCCAGGGGGCCCTGGCCGGGGCCAGGGCCAGGCCTGGCCTTGGCCAGGCCAGGGCCAGGAGGCCCTGGCCGGCCTTGGCCAGAGCCAGGGGCCGGCCAAGCCGACCCTGGCAGGGGCTAGGGCCTGGCCGGCCCTGGCCAGGGGCCAGGGCCCTGCCGGCCCTGGCAGAGGCTGGGGCCGGCGCCCTGGCCGGCCCTGGCTGGCCAGGGCAGAGGCCCTGGCCGGCCCTTGGCCAGCCTCGGCCAGGGCAGAGGCCCTGGCCGGGGGGGTGCCAGATCCTTGGTCGGTATTGGTCGACCAATCCAGGATTTTTGGTCGACCAATTCGGCGAGAGGCCTTGGTCGATGTAACACAAACATGCCGACTAGCCCATACGGGGCCAACAACAGTCGTCTGCGGCAAAATTCTCCTATACGGGGGAAGCGCCTGGATCCATACAGGAGCCGGTGACAATGGCTTGCAAAAAAATCCCCTCAAGGGGGATCCGACCTTGGCACGGATACGGAACAACCCCGGTAAAAGGCCAAGAAGTGCCGAATTTTACGCTAGTATCATAAGGGTACTGGATTGAAATATACATTTTTGAAAAATACGTTTTCATACGTTTTGAAAAATACGTTTTCAAAAACTCTTTTCCGATGCGAAGTACTATAAGAGTACTATCGTTTGATAAGTGAGGGGAAAATATTGAAGGATTGTTCTAGATGGTGATTGGAATCGTAGAAACCTTTCCGATTCTATAACAACATCTTCAATATATTTCAAAAGTAACTTATCAAATTATAAATATCATTCCAAGTGGGAGTTGAAATTAGAACTATGCAAATGGGATATTCTATTATCATTTCAAGTGGGAATTGTATTTTAAGAATTTTTAATGCAATGTTTTTGATCAAACCTTCGGTTTTGTGTCTTCTTGCAGCATTTTAAAAGTAAAATGTCTTCCGCGTCAAATAATATCGTCGCTGAGTTAAACAGAGGTGAAAAACTCAACGGCGATAATTACAAACTATGGTCCATCAAGATTCAATACGTTCTAGAGGAGCAAGAAGTGCTCAAAACTCTAAAGAACGTAATGATTGAACCCGAGTTGGGCACTACGGCCCAATACAGACGAGACAAGGAAGCTTTTGATGCTTGGTCTCGGAAGAATAAGATAGCTCGCATTACGTTATTGAGCGTATGGCCGATGACATAATGCGCATCTTCCGAGAGCATGACCTAGCCATGGACATATGGTCCAAGCTAGATGAGAAGTTTGGTGGCACATCGGTGTCCAAACTTCGCGCCTTAACTATAAGATTTGATTCATACAAGAAACTTCCAGATCATTCCATGGGGAAACATCTGCGACATATGGCGAATCTTATCTCAGAGTTAAAGGATGCGGGTCATGTGCTCACTGATGAGCAACAAATCCAAGCAGTCATACGTTCCCTACCAAATGGGTGGGACCAAATGAAGATGCATCTCACTCACAATGAGAGCATCAAGACCTTCAGCGATGTTTCCAAGCACCTCGAATTAGAGGAAGAGCGGCTTACGGCTGCCAAGCCAAGTGCAGAAGTGCACATGGTTGCTAGTTCCTCACACGGGGGAAAGAAACGGAAAGATCGTTCGAAGTCTACCAATGAACGTAATAAGCAACCTGAGTCTACCAAGAAACCCAAACATAAGGGTGGGCACAAGAATTGGCACAAGAAGAAAGACTTGAAGAGGATCAAGTGCTTCAAGTGAAACAAGCTCGGTCACTATGCTCGTTCGTGTACGAGTGGAAGCGACGAGGTAACTTGTAATTATACTAGTTACATATGTGTTTCTAGTTCAATATTTCTTGTGGAATCTAATCCATTTTGGATAATTGATTCAGGTGCCACCGACCACATAGCAAGGGACAGATGGTCCTTCGTGGAGTATCACCGGATACCCCAAGGAACGAAGTGGATCTATGTAGGAAACAACACACGTGTTGAAGTGAAAGGCGTAGGGACTTGCAAGCTAGTCTTGGACAACGGCCGCACTCTCCTACTTCATGATGTTCTCTTCGCTCCAGATATTCGAAGGAATATAATATCCGTGGTTGTGTTAATGGGTCTTGGTTATAGCTTGTTTTTTCATGATTGTTAAGTGGACTTGTGTTGCAATAATTCCTTAATTGGTACTGGGTATGTATTTAAAGGATTTATTGTATTAAATACAATGTATGACTCTTCATTATGTAATGAAAATTTTCTTGTTACAAATTCTTCGACTTATGAGTCTAATATAATTTGTTGGCACGCAAGGCTTGGTCATATTGGACCAAAACGAATGGATAGACTTGCCAAACGTGGCCTTCTATCCAATGTTTCAAAGGTTGAAATGTCGACCTGCGAACATTGCCTTGTGGGAAAATCTTATCGCAAGCCGTTTGGAACCGGCACAAGGGCCGAGGTTCCATTACAGCTCATCCATTCGGACATATGTGGTCCGATGAATGTCAAGACAAGACGCGAAAAGTCCTATTTCATCACTTTTATTGATGATTTCACCCGATTCGGACATATCTATTTGATATCCCACAAAAGTGAAGCATTAACATGCTTTAAAAACTATATGAGTTTAGTGGAGAATCAATTAGATCGCAAGATTAAGGTCTTGCGAACCGATAGGGGCGGTGAATATCAATCAACAAGTTTTAAGTAACTTTGTGATGAAAAGGGCATAGTACATCAGGTAACTATTCCTTATACTCCTCAACAAAATGGTGTTGCTGAAAGGAGAAATAGGAATTTAATGGAAATGGTCCGTTCAATGATGGCGCAAGTTAACTTGCCAATCACCTTTGGGGATGATGCATTATTGACGGCCGCTGTCATTTTGAACCGCGTACCCTCGAAATCAATTAGCTCCACTCCTTATGAGTTGTGGAACCAAAGGTCTCCTGACTTAAACATTTTAAAACCTTGGGGATGTGCATCCTACGCACATATTTCCTCCCATAAGTATGGCAAACTTGGGCCACGGGGAAGGAAATGTATCTTTATACGATACGCAGAAAACTCCAAAGGTTATATTTTCATTAGTCAGGAAGACAATGGAGGTCTAATTAAGTTTGAGTCGAGTGATGTCACTTTCTTGGAAAACGAGTTTCCAAGACAGGGCGAGATAAGTCAGGACTTATCTCTATTTGAGATTAATGATCAAGAAGGATTACCTCATTCGAGTGGGAGAATTCTTGGTAAAGAAGAAAATACGTTTCAAACTTCACCAATGGATGATACGAATGACACTAATCCTATTCCATATGGGAATAATGATCCAAGTGGATGATGGCTCTATTGACAGATATAAAGCTCGCCTTGTCGCGAAAGGTTTTACGCAACAGGAAGGGATAGACTACGAAGAGACCTTCTCACCTGTTGTCTGTTTTACCTCGATTCACCTTATTCTGGCTATGGTAGCTTGCTTAGACCTCGAATTACATCAAATGGATGTAAAGACTGCCTTTCTCAATGGAGAATTGGACGAGGAGATCTATAGGAACAACCAACAGGGTTTGTAAAAGAAGGAAACGAACATAAGGTTTGTAAACTTCGTAAGTCCATATATGGTCTTAAACAATCCTCGAGGCAATGGTATATACGATTTCAAGAAGTTGTCTTATCAAATGGTTTTTCCATGCTTGATGAAGACAACTGCGTATATATCAAGAGGATTAAGAGCAAGTACGTTATTATGTCTCTATATGTAGATGACATTTTAATAGCCGAAAATGACAAGGGCTTTGTGATGGATATCAAGGCTTGGCTTTCATCAGTTTTTGAGATGAAAGACATGAGAGAAGCCGCATATATCCTTGGAGTTAAGATTTCAAGGAATCGTTCGAAGAAACTTCTTTCTCTTTCACAGGAGACTTATATAAAGAAGGTTTTAGAACGTTTTAATATGCAGGACTACAAGTCCATTGATACTCCTATAAGCAAGTGCGACAATTTATGTCTGAAATCGTGTCCAAAGAACCAAAAGGAAAAGGAAATTATGGAAAAAGTTCCATATTCCAGTGCAGTTGGTAGTCTTATGTACGCTATGATGTGTACAAGACCGGACATCTGTTTTGCCGTTGGAATGGTAATTCGTTGCCAATCCAATCCAGGGCAAGTACACTGGAAAGCGGTTAAGAGGATATTGCGGTATCTTAAGGGAACTGCGGACTATGCTTTATGCTATCAAGCAGACGCCTTGAGGCTCGAAGGCTACACTGATGCTGATTGGGCGGGTGATCTCGATGAGCGACGATCGACATCAGGATATGTTTTTCTACTCAGATCTGGTGCAATATCCTGGAGTAGCAGGAAACAATCCTGCATCGCACTTTCAACTATGGAAGCCGAGTTTGTAGCATTTAGCATGGCAGTCCAAGAGGCTGTTTGGCTTAGGAAGTTCTTAGACAGGCTAATTGATGCAAGTGACTCAGGTGCTGTACCTATACACAGCGACAGTCAAGCATCTATAGCCTATGTCAAAGATCCTAAATTCCATTGTAAGACCAAACACATAGATATCCGCTATAAATTTGCAAAGACTATGATAAGACCAAGAAGGTAGACATAAGGTACATATCTACGCATGAAATGATAACGGATCTGCTTATGAAGGCGATCCCCAGAGATGTGTTTTACAAACACTTATCATCTCAAGGATTGCGTAAGAGCTGAGTTGTACCAATGTAAATTCCCATGTCTGTAAATGATCAAATTTAATAAAACAATAAGTTCTTTTTCAACATTGCATATGAATTCTTTAAATGTTTGTGTACAATTTTGAAATCTCAGCTGAATTTTAGTATGTCGGACAGATTAAGGTTGGCTCTCTCACATGAGCAACCGCCTTTATTTTATCAGACGGGTAAAATAAAGATGAGACCTGTTTAAAGTCAAAATCGTCAGACGGACGATTTAGAGTCATGACTTAAACAAAATGGTCGTATGAAAGATCTGCATCATATGGATGCTTACAAAAGATCAAAGAGGATTCTTAAATCCTATCTATCTTATGCGGGATGTGAGTCCAGAAGATTATTTTTGAGTAGTAAAAGGGACTCAAAGTCAGACTTTGTGGTGTCTGGTTATCATCCTTACAACATCATTAAGACATACGCTCCCTGGGAAAGGAGTGATGTTGTAATACATATTCATACTACGTATGCATTTTGACCATTGAGTTAGAATAGTAATTGTGTTTACTATTATGTGAGACCCAAAGACCACATGGGTCTTAACTCGTTACCCTTATGGACTCTAATTGGTTCCTTAAGATTTGACTGGGTGATTGCTATCTTAGCATGTTGCTTATGGACTATGGTTAATTCGGTCCGGCGGGGTATGTTAGAAAAACGAGTCAAGTCAAGATCGAAAGGATCGCAAGAAGAGGAAGATTAATTTCATATTCACATTTGGACTTTAGAGATTCAAAGCTGAACAGCCAATTGTAATCAAGATGGGATTCAATTGTTGAATATTAAGTATAAGAAATGTGAAGAAATAATCTAGGGTAAAGCATGCGTTGATCTACTCAACTTTGCACCTCGAGGAGTGTTGTGTATCTCTAACAAGTGCACAATAGCGGACTCTATGCGCATGACGTCACACGGCCTATTTCTCGGTATGATAAATAGAAGAGTTAAAGGAAAGATGTTTCCTTACAATCCCCTTAAGTGTGAGTGGGAGATGTTTGATATGGACGACATGAATACACCGATGAGGGGATGTATGAGGGTATACGGACTGCAGATGTCGCGTGCACGAAGGCGTGCACGAAGGGAACATTTTCTCGTGTGAAAAGGGCCACTCGATAAGTGAAAAATGACACTCGATAAGTGGAAAAAATCACTTTATAAGTGCATAAAGGCACTTGATAAGTGAATGAAGAAGAGGATAAATGAATGTGCTAATATAGGCTAATAAGCTTATAATTGGTTATTTCTTACAATAACTACCCCTAAAGCCTATAAATAGGACCCAAGGGTAAGGCATTCATACTACACTTTCCATGCCATAAGTTTGCAAAAGACATCTTATGTTCTTCTTCTCCCTTCCATTAAAATCCTCTTCTAAATAGAGATTTAGGCGGTGAAACTCTGCTTCGATCCTCCGTGACGAAGTATCGACCGTTGTGGCGAATCCGAGGGCAAAGTTCAGAGATTACGGTGCTGCATACGCGAACGTAAGTCTCTACTTTATTATTTGATCCTAACATCGATGTTTTGACAGGATCCTACATTTGAGAAACTAGCCATTTTCAAGTCATTGTAAAGGGTTATTTCAACATTTTCTTTTATAGAATTTCCCTCTGTAAATAAGGAATATTTTTTAGTTATTTGATATGAAAAAGAAAAAGGAAAATCATTTTGTTTGGGTAAAATTGCCCTAAATCTTCTATATCCTTTGTGAGCTAAGAAAAGAAGAACAATCCTAATTTCTATTGCCCAAGATCTCATCCAATAAAATAGAAATTTCTATCCTTAGCGTTCATTGTATCCACATACACAATTCTTCAAGGCTATAGGAGGGTTGTATTTATTTGCTCCACAAAGTTTTGCCTCAGTGTTAAGAGGTGTTGCTATTGGTTTAGAGAGTGGTTTCCAATCTCAGGGTGTTGAGATTATGGTCTGCATGTCATGCCCCGCTTCCCATTCCACTTGGGAGTGAGGACACGAGCGGGTCCGCGATATGCATAAAACAAGGAGGAGTACTTTTTTCTTTTCTTTCTTCCTCTTTGTTTTAAACACAATAAGCATCTATGTAAAATTGAAGGTCTTTGCATGCGGATTTAAGAAATAGCTCAAACGAGATTATTACATATCAAGCGTACAGTAATTAAGATACATCATAGGCCTAGCATGGCCAATACAACAAAATACAACAAATTACATTATTCAAATATAAAGTGCCCATGCGAAAGTAAGAAAAGCTCTAGTCCTCATAGGGCAGGTACTCCACGTACTCGTGGAGTGCTAGCTCGACCTCTGCAGCAATACCTTCCACAAAGTCACTATCAATACCTAACAGCCATTTCATAAAACAACAATTGAAATGTCCGTCAGCGAGGGTTACTTGGCAAATAATTTACGGAAAAGAAATGTTAAGTAATTTAAGTAAGCCAAGCTAAAAACAAGATAGGCACATGCATTCACGGCCCATGCATTCACGGCCTATATTTGTTGGATATGGACGACATGAATATACCCATGAGGGGATGTATGAGGGTATACGGACCTCAGATGTCGCGTGCACGAAGGCGTGCACGAAGGGAACCTTTTCTCGTGTGAAAAGGACCACTCGATAAGTGGAAAAAGCCACTCGATAAGTGGAAACAGTCACTTTATAAGTGCATAAAGGCACTTGATAAGTGAATGAAGAAGAGGATAAATGAATGTGCTAATATAGGGTAATAAGCTTATAATTGGTTATTTCCTACAATAACCACCCCTAAAGCCTATAAATAGGACCCAAGGGTAAGGCATTCATTCCACACTTTCCATGCCATAAGTTTGCATAAGGCATCTTATGTTCTTCTTCTCCCTTCCATTAAAATCCTCTTCTAATTAGAGATTTAGGCGGTGAAACTCTGCTTCGATCCTCCGTGGCGAAGTATCGACCGTTGTGGCGAATCCGAGGGCGAAGTTCCGAGATTACGGTGTCGCGTACGCAAGCGTAAGTCTCGACTTTATTATTCGATCCTAACGTCCTTGTTTTGTCAGGATCCTACATTGGTATCAGAGCCATATGGGTTCACCCCGGTCAAACCGCCGCCCTGTCGAACCGATGAACGAGGCGTTGTCTTTTTCACGAATGGGTATCCTACCATTATGGATATGGTAGGAATGCTTCGTGACGGAGAGAACGCAGCGGTTGTTCTTTTCACGTTAGGGTCTCCTACCATTACAGATATGGTAGGAACTCTCCGTGACGGGAAGAATTGACCGTTCATATCGTCAAGCTCGCACTCTTCATGGATGCTGAGTCTCCATTCATAGGGAATGTGAACTCTCTTCATGTGGAGCGTGTAGTTTACGAATTTTTAAAGTATGTTATTTTTTCATTTTGGCACACGGCCATTAGAGAATAACTACTTTCTCGACGAACGGGTGCTTCATCGATGAACGGGTGCTTCATCGAGGAAGAAGATGGTAGTTATTCCCATCGGGGAAGATGACTTTTTGGTGCTTGATCACCATGGACAAATGGGCTATGAAGGCAATGCACCCCCCCTCCCTATGCGGAGGGGGTTGGCTACGGCCAATAACCACCACGGCCACCCCTCCGGCGGGGTGTGCGGCAACCCCATGCAAAGGGGTGGGCGGCCATGGCCCATATGGCCATGGCCGGCCAAGACCAAAAGGCCAAGGCCGGCCATGGCCAGGCCGGCACTGGCCAGCCACGGCCAGGGCCAGGGGGCCTTGGCCAGGCCAGGGCCGGTCCTGGCCGGCCTCGGCCAGGGCCAGAGAGCCCTGGCCACGGCCAGGCCAGGGCCTGGCCGGAAGCCAGGGCCCTGCCGGCCCTAGCAGAGGCCAGGGCCGGTGCCCTGGCCTCAGGCCAGGGCCTGGCCGGCCCTGGCCAGGGGCCAGAGCCCTGCCGACCCTGGCAGAGGCTAGGGCAGAGCCTGGTCGGCCCTGGGCACTGCCAGGGCCATGGCCGGCCCTGGCAGAGGCCCTGGCCGAGGGGCCAGGGCCCCTGGCCGGCCAGGGCAGAGGCCCTTGGTCGGCCTATGGCCAGCCTCGGCCAGGGCAGAGGCCCTGGCCGCCGGGGGGTGCCAGATCCTTGGTTGGCATTGGTCGACCAATCCGGGATTTTTGGTTGACCAATTCAGCCAGAGGCCTTGCCAATGATTTCGGCCCCGGTCACCTGCAAGGCTAGCCCATACGGGGCCAATGACAGTCGTCTGGGGCAAAATTCTCCCATACGGGGGAAGAGCCTGGATCCATATGGGAGCCGGCGACAATGACTTGCAGAAAAATCCCCTCAGGGGGAATCCGGCCTTGGTACGGCTACGGCTCATTCCCGACAAATGGTCAGGAAGTGCCGAAGATTTCACTAGTATCATAAGGGTACTAAGTTGAAATATACATTTTTGAAAAATACGTTTTCATACGTTTTGAAAAATACGTTTTCAAAAACGCTTTTCCGCTGCGAAGTACTATAAGAGTACTTTTATTTGATAAAGTGATGGGGAAATATTGAAAGTTACTCTAGATGGTGATTGGAAACATAGTGACCTTTCCGATTCTAGAGTAACATCTTCAATATTTTTCGAAAGTAACTTATAAAATTATAAATATCATTCCAAGTGGGAGTTGAAATTAGAACTATCCAAATGGGATATTCTATTATCATTTCAAATGGGAATTATATTTTAAGAATTTCAATGCAATGTTTTTGATCAAACCATCGGTTTTGTGTCTTTTGCAACATTTTAAAAGTAAAATGTCTTCCGCGTCAAAGAATATCGTCGCTGAGTTAAACAGAAGTGAAAAACTCAACGTCGATAATTACAAACTATGGTCCATCAAGATAAAATACGTTCTAGAGGAGCAAGAAGTGCTCGAAACTCTAAAGAACGTAATGATTGAACCCAAGTTGGGCACTACGGCCCAACACAGACGAGACAAGGAAGCTTTTGATGCTTGGTCTCGGAAGAATAAGATAGCCCGCATTACGTTATTGAGCAGTATGGCCGATGACATAATGCGCATCTTCTGAGAGCATGACCAAGCCATGGACATATGGTCCAAGCTAGAGGAGAAGTTTGGTGGCACATCGATGTCCAAACTTCGCGCCTTAACTATAAGATTTGATTCATACAAGAAACGTCCAGATCATTCCATGGGGAAACATCTGCGACATATGGCGAATCTTATCTCAGAGTTAAAGGATGCGGGTCATGTGCTCACTGATGAGCAACAAATCCAAGCAGTCATACGTTCCCTACCAAATGGGTGGGACCAAATGAAGATGCATCTCACTCACAATGAGAGCATCAAGACCTTCAGCGATGTTTCCAAGCACCTCGAATTAGAGGAAGAGCGGCTTGCGGCTGCCAAGCCTAGTGCAGAAGTGCACATGGTTGCTAGTTCCTCACACAGGGGAAAGAAACGGAAAGATCGTTCGAAGTCTACTAATGAACGTAATAAGCAACCTGAGTCTACCAAGAAACCCAAACATAAGGGTGGGCATAAGAAATGGCACAAGAAGAAAGACTTGAAGAGGATCAAGTGCTTCAAGTGCAACAAGCTCGGTCACTATGCTCGTTCATGTACGAGTGGAGGCGACGAGGTAACTTGTAAATATACTAGTTACATATGTGTTTCTAGTTCAATATTTCTTGTGGAATCTAATCCATTTTGGATAATTGATTCAGGTGCCACCGACCACATAGCAAGGGACAGACGGTCCTTCGTGGAGTATCACCGGATACCCCAAGGAACGAAGTGGATCTATGTAGGAAACAACACACATGTTGAAGTGAAAGGCGTTGGGACTTGCAAGCTAGTCTTGGACAACGGCCGCACTCTCCTACTTCATGATGTTCTCTTCGCTCCAGATATTCGAAGGAATATAATATCTGTGGTCGTGTTAATGGGTCTTGGTTATAGCTGGTTCATTTAAAATTGTAAAGTGGACTTGTGTTGTAATAATTCCTTAATTGGCACTGGGTATGTATTTAAAGGATTTATTGTATTAAATACAATGTATGACTCTTCATATTGTAATGAAAATTTCCTTGTTGCAAATTCATCGACTTATGAGTCTGATATAATTTGTTGGCATGCAAGGCTTGGTCACATTGGACCAACACGAATGGATAGACTTGCAAAACGTGGCCTTCTATCCAATGTTTCAAAGGTTGAAATGTCGACCTGCGAACATTGCCTTGTAGGGAAATCTTGTCGCAAGCCGTTTGGAACCGGCACAAGGGCCGAAGTTCCATTACAGCTCATCCATTCGGACATATGTGGTCCGATGAATGTCAAGACAAGGCGCGAAAAGTCCTATTTCATCACTTTTATTGATGATTTCACCCGATTCGGACATATATATTTGATATACCACAAAAGTGAAGCATTAACATGCTTTAAAAACTATATGAGTTTAGTGGAGAATCAATTAGATCGCAAGATTAAGGTCTTGTGAACCGATAGGGGCGGTGAATATCAATCAACAAGTTTTAAGGAACTTTGTGATGAAAAAGGCATAGTACATCAGGTAACTATGCCTTATACTCCTCAATAAAATGGTGTTGCTGAAAGGAGAAATAGGACTTTAATAGAAATGGTCCGTTCAATGATGGCGCAAGCTAACTTGCCAATCACCTTTTGGGGTGATGCATTATTGACGGCCGCTTTCATCTTGAACCGCGTACCCTCGAAATCAGTTAGCTCCACTCCTTATGAGTTGTGGAACCAAAGGTCTCCTGACTTAGACATTTTGAAACCTTGGGGATGTGCATCCTACGCACATATTTCCACACATAAGTATGGCAAACTTGGGCCACGGGGAAGGAAATGTATCTTTATACGATACGCAGAAAACTCCAAAGGTTATGTTTTCGTTAGTCAGGAAGACAATGGAGGTCTAATTGAGTTTGAGTCGAGGGATGTCACTTTCTTGGAAAACGAGTTTCCAAGACAGGGCGAGATAAGTCAGGACTTATCTCTATTTGAGATTAATGATCAAGAAGGATTACCTCATTCGAGTGGGAGAATTCTTGGTGAAGAAGAAAACACGTTTCAAACTTCACCAATGGATGATACGAATGACGCAAATCCTATTCCATACGGGAATAATGATCCAAGTGGGAGCATTTCTAACAACATTCCAAGTGGGAGTAATATTAGAATTGATCTAAATTTGAGTCAACAAGGACTTGAAGAATCTCAAATACGACGTAGTAATCGTACAAGGTTGGCTCCTCTAAGATTTGAGGATGAATTTCCGCAAACCTTTATGACTTTACTACAGGATGATCACGAGCCTACTACTTTCAAACAGGCCGTATCATGCCCTGCAAAAGACAAATGGATGGAAGCGATGAAGGAGGAATTGGAATCCATGAAAGTTAACCAAGTCTGGGACTTACTTGACTTACCCAGAGGACGTAGAGCAATTGGGAACAAATGGGTTCTCAAGATCAAGCATAAGGCTGATGGCTCTATAGACAGATATAAAGCTCGACTTGTCGCGAAAGGTTTTACGCAACAGGAAGGGATAAACTACGAAGAGACCTTCTCACCTGTTGTGCGTTTTACCTCGATTCGCCTGATTCTGGCAATGGTAGCTTGCTTAGACCTCGAATTACATCAGATGGATGTAAAGACTGCCTTTCTCAATGGAGAATTGGACGAGGAGATATATATGGAACAACCAACAGGGTTTGTAAAAGAAGGAAACGAACATAAGGTTTGTAAACTTCGTAAGTCCATATATGGTCTTAAACAATCCTCGAGGCAATGGTATATACAATTTCAAGAAGTTGTCTTCTCAAATGGTTTTTCCATGCTTGATGAAGATAACTGCGTATATATCAAGAGGATTAAGAGCAAGTACGTTATTATGTCTCTATATGTAGATGACATTTTAATAGCCAGAAATGACAAGGGCTTTGTGATGGATATCAAGGCTTGGCTTTCATCAATTTTTGAGATGAAAGACATGGGAGAAGCCGCATATATCCTTGGAGTTAAGATTTCAAGGAATCGTTCGAAGAAACTTCTTTCTCTTTCACAGGAGACTTATATAAAGAAGGTTTTAGAACGTTTTAATATGTAGGACTGCAAGTCCATTGATACTCCTATAAGCAAGTGCGACAATTTATGTCTGAAATCATGTCCAAAGAACCAAAAGGAAAAGGAAATTATGGAAAAAGTTCCATATTCCAGTGCAGTTGGTAGTCTTATATACGCTAAGATGCGTACAAGACCGGACATCTGTTTTGCCGTTGGAATGGTAAGTCATTACCAATCCAACCCAGGGCAAGAACACTGGAAAGCAGTTAAGAGGATAATGCAGTATCTTATAGGAACTGCAGACTTGCAAAAGACTATGAAAAAACCAATAAGGTAGACATAAGGTACATATCTACGCATGAGATGATAGCGGATCCGCTTACGAAGGCGATCCCCAGAGATGTGTTTTACAAACACTTATCATCTCAAGGATTGCGTAAGAGCTGAGTTGTACCAATGTAAATTCCCATGTCTGTAAATGATCAAATTTAATAAAAGAATAAGTTCTTTTCAACATTGCATATGAATTTCTTTAGAAATGTTTGTGTACATTTTTTTTTGAAATCTCAGCTGAATTCTAGTATGTCGGACAGATTAAGGTTGGCTCTCTCACATGAGCAACCGCCTTTATTTTATCAGACGGGTAAAATAAAGATGAGACCTGTTTAAAGTCAAAATCGTCAGACGGACGATTTAGAGTCATGACTTAAACAAAATGGTCGTATGAAAGATCGGCATCATATGGATGCTTTCAAAAGATCTAAGAGGATTTTGAAATCCTATCTGTCTTATGCGGGATGTGAGTCCAGAAGATTATTTGAGTAGTAAAAGGGATTCAAAGTCAGACATTGTGGTGTCTGGTTATCATCCTTACAACATCATTAATACATACGCTCCTTGGGAAAGGAGTGATGTTGTAATACGTATTCATACTATGTATGCATTTTGACCATTGGGTTAAAATAGTAATTTTGTTTACTATTATGTGAGACCCAAAGACCATATGGGTCTTAACTCATTACCCTTATGGACTCTCATTGGTTCCTTAAGATTTGACTGGGTGATTGCTATCTTAGCATGTTGCTTATGGACTATGGTTAATTCGGTCCGGCGGGGCATGTTAGAAAAGCGAGTCAAGTCAAGATCAAAAGGATCACAAGAAGAGGAAGATTAAATTTCATATTCACATTTGGACTTTAAAGATTCAAAGCTGGCCAGCCAATTGTAATCCAGATGGGATTCAATTGTTCAATATAAAGTATTAGAAATGTGAAGAAATAATCTAGGGTAAAGCATGCATTGATCTACTCAACTTTGCACCTCGAGGGGTGTTGTGTATCTCTGACAAGTACACAACAGCGGACTCTATGCGCATGACGGTCACACGGCCTATTTCTCGGTATGATAAACAGAAGAGTTAAAGGAAAGATGTTTCCTTACAACCCCCTCAAGTGTGAGTGGGAGATGTTGGATATGGACGACATGAATACACCCATGAGGGGATGTATGAGGGTATACGGACCTCAGATGTCACGTGCACAAAGGCGTGCACGAAGGGAACCTTTTCTCGTGTGAAAAGGACCACTCGATAAGTGGAAAAAGCCACTCGATAAGTGGAAAAAGTCACTTTATAAGTGCATAAAGGCACTTGATAAGTGAATGAAGAAGAGGATAAATGAATGTGCTAATATAGGCTAATAAGCTTATAATTGGTTATTTCCTACAATAACCACCCCTAAAGCCTATAAATAGGACCCAAGGGTAAGGCATTCATTCCATACTTTCCATGCCATAAGTTTGCATAAGGCATCTTATGTTCTTCTTCTCCCTTCCATTAAAATCCTCTTCTAGTTAGAGATTTAGGCGGTGAAACTCTGCTTCGATCCTCCGTGACGAAGTATCGACCGTTGTGGCGAATCCGAGGGCGAAGTTCCGAGATTACGGTGCCACGTACGTAAGCGTAAGTCTCGACTTTATTATTCGATCCTAACGTCCTTGTTTTGTCAGGATCCTACAATATTTACGTTAATGATGATTGAAATTCTAACATTGGCCCATACATTCACAGCCAGTCAGGTTTGGCCAAACAGGTCACTATCCCCGCAAGCAGGGTGATCTAAACTTGGATACAAATGATCCCAGACGCCGGGTGAAACCAATGTTAAGAATGCCAATTAAAATTTCTGCTCCATCAATTTAGTCATAACTTTACCATTAAGCTTGGTATGAGTACATAGAAACAATTAACCAGTCTAATTTGTAAGAATTACAGTAGTTAAACAATTGATAATAATTTTTGCAACATGTAGTAGTTAACCATTTGATAGCAATTTGCAACCTTTAACAGTTTAATCAATTGATAGCAATTTACAACCTGAAATAAGAAGATTATACAAGATGTTTAAGTAATATTTGACAACCAACTGTTCTAGTGTTAAGTCCATGTCTAAGGGCACATTATGCAACTAAAATGCACACTACCATCGGGAGATCTCCGTGGCGCTACTTACCGACCACATTCCATTGGGCGACGGTCAAGTACTTTCCTCCACCTTATGTGAGTGGAAATAAAATTGTAATGCACATTGTTTGGCTCCGGATTGACACCCAAAGGCATGACTCACCGCAAGTGTACGGTTGTGTAGTATCGATAAGAATGTCGAACTCTGGAGAGGCAGTTGTTTAGTGTTTAGTTTGTGCGAAGATGGAGAATACATGGTCGGGGTTGTCATGATTGAAAGATTGTCACAATTGGTTGTCACAGAATATTAATAAATCTAGGGCAATCGAAAATCCCTGCTAGGTCTTTCGGGCCTGAAAACTAGGTTGAGAATCCTTTTATTGAGCTATAAATTAGGGTGAGAATGTCACATCTAAAAATGAGAACGAGCAGTCAACTCTCGTTGTCCTACTCGTCTAATGTATCCTTATGCTCTGACCTGCTCTTGCGATAGGCCTCGCATAAGGATACATGCATTATGCTTGACACGGTTTCTGTATCACAACCTGCATCTATTCTCATGGACTAGGGTTGGGATGCTACACTATGGTTGGTTCTAGTGGTCGAAGTACTTTTGTAGTCACCGAATAATGAATTAGGCATTAGTAATGACCCACTAGTGCATGTGTCACTTTCATGATCACGAACCCTAGAAAGCGACTACCAAACCCTAATCAGATTCATGGAATTTTCCCCAGATCTGGAGTCGCTTTCACGGTCCCCTAGTTCTAGAGCTAATCTCCCAAAATCTGGGTTCAAACTACCATAGTGTAACCCTAAGTTCATTCAACTAAGGATAACCTAACATTCAATCCCTAGGATCCTAAGGTTCATCCCTAAACCCTAGAAATGCGCTACTCAGACATCATCATGGAAATAATAATCAATACGATATAAAAACCAATCACATGCATCACAAGCATATCAAAGTTAATATTAAATAGAATAGAACGAGTTGAATAACAAAATATATATAAATAATCAAATTCTGACCGTTTGCAATGGATTAATTCATAGAAAAGACAACAAAAACACCGTTCTCCAAAGCGACGGATCACAAAAACTCCAACAAAACAAAGAGTAAATAAAACCTAATTTTCCGTTCACTTATATACAAATCTAATAAAGTTCTGCGGATCCCAAGAAAAACAACTCGAAACCTAATTAAAATCCAAAATTAAATAGTCTAGCGGCCTAACGCTTGGTCGAGCGTGCACTAGCACTCGATCGAGCGCCATCTGGGAGCTCCATCTCTCGAGTTTGGTGAAGGGAGCAGTTCGACCGAGCTCTTGGGTCACTCGGTCGAGCTAAGTTGGCAGAGAAATTGGATCCTTCTTCAGCTTGTCAGGTGAGGAGATCGCTCGGTCGAGTGCATGGGCCACTCGGTCGAGCTAAGTCAACAAAGAATTCCAAGGAAAAACTTGGGCTTGTCAGTTGAAGGGTTGCTCAGTCGAGCGGGGTAGCTGCTCGACTGAGCTAAGTCGACAAATAAATTTACGCCATTTGCAGTGGGGGTCGCTCGGTCGAGTGGCCTCCTGCTTGTAACTCCGTTTTGCCTTTGTTTTCCCCTTCCTTTTGTGATACCAGGTCGGCCATAGCTGCTCGGTCGAGCAACCTGGAAACTCAGCCCAGGTTGGCCTTGGCCTTCTCTTCTTCATTCTCTTTCTCTTCTTTCTTTCTCTCCAGTAGCATCGGCTCGTCAGACGCGATGCCATTGATACTCTGGCATTGCTACTCGTGTCCATCGTCCATTACTGCTTCAAATCGCACAATAATTCTGAAAAATCCACAAAACACTACGAGGATCAGATATATCGTGAAATACGTGATAAAGTATAGAAAGGTTAACTTTGGCGATTAGAATGGAATGAAAATGTGCAGTAAAAATGGTGGAAAATATGGACACATCACCCATCCAGTCACTCACATGCCCTCAAGATAACTGGACTACCCCAAATCCCACGGGTCAAGTCGAGTGTTAGGTCAAAATACATGTATTATCTATTACAATTAAGTTCCATCAGTTGTTCAGTCTGTTCTGTTTATTTGCATCATATCAGGTGCGTACAATTGTTTCGTGGTGTCTCAATAGTCCATATAATAGTCCACATAATTTTTACGATTTTACAATTACAAGTTAACCATTTTACCAGGGGTTAAAAAGACAATTATACTAAGAAATGGGCACAAAATGATTACAACTAAGCAAATGAACTTAAAATATTTTTCTAAAACTAGTATGTATTTTTCAAGAGTTTAAAATAATTAATAGGCATTTTTATTAATTTAAAAAGGTCAAAACTAATTTTTAAATTGATTTTTACGATATATATTCAAAGATTAATTTAGGGCCAACTATACGTCGGATTTTCTCCAACAAGGGGTCAAAATGATCGTCTTGTTTAGTACTACATATATTTTTCTCGTACGTCAGTGTACGTGAAAATTTTATGATATAAATTTTAAAGTGAAAATATCTTAATTAGTTTTTAGCTTTGAAAAATTATTGAGAGAGATTTACTTGCCTTTTGGCGATGAAACTAGTGCCAATGCGTCTGTTTCCATTGTATTTTTCTGAGGCCTATACAATGTAATATAAATTTATTTAGTAATCTCATATATTATATTAATATATGTATATACGTATACATATTTTATACGTATTCATAACTTATTTGCTCACTCTTCTCCCTCCCTCTCTCTCTTTTCTTCACGCGAGCACAGCCCGCGGGGCTGTGGTTTCTTGATGGCGCTTGGCGTTGGTGGCAAGGCGGCGACGGGGCAGAGACCTGGCGAAGCTTGGAGGCGTGCACTGCGGTGGAATGCGGTGGCGTAGGAGGCAGAGTGTGGCGAGGTCGAGGGGGTCATTGTGTTCGACGGCTTTGCTTGCTGTTTCCCGACGGAGGGCAATGTGCACGGGGCGATGATAGGGAGGTGGTGGCGACAGTGACGAGGAGGCCGTGGGGATGGGGTTTTCGTGAGTAGAAGGATGGCTGCGAGCTGTTGATGGGTTCGGCGGTCTTCGACGATGGCCGTGGCGGCTCACGGCGGCACTGCTCATTGCTGTGGGTCGTTGCAGTGGAGGCGGAGGGCGCGGTGTCGAAGAGGGGCGACGACGACGAGGATCTCGCCGGAGGAAGACATGGGGAGAGGGACACGGGCATCAGAAAGAAGAGGGAGCGTGGGTTTAGTTTCCTTCTTTTGATGAGAAGTGAGGGTTAAATATAGGTTTAATTATATATTATAATAACCTAATTAATGTGCTAATAAATTAGAGAGTTGAGGGGTTGAGATCCGATTATTTCGGATCTGAACAAACCATTCAGCTCATTAAGGATGGGTGGGGTAGGGTTAATTAAGGGTTTGGGTAAATGGTAATTATGGTTAAGGTAATAGTAAGAACGTAATTATCGATTTTAATTAATAAAAACAATATAATACTATTATTTTAATATTAAAATATCGTTTTTTGCATACAACCCCGAAATTTTTTCAAAACATTACCATGGGTTCGTATCATCATGAGGATCACGAATACGAAGTCCATTTTAGAGTTTGAGCTATAAAGATACGAGTTTTGTGCCAAAACATTTGGGGTGTGGGATTGCGGGATCTGATCGGTCCATATTTTACACCTTTTTCTGCATTTTGCATATCATTTTGATAGCCCATATCGCATTTTTCACGATTATTCGACGATATCGTGTTTCTTTTCACTATTTATTTTTTTGTCGGATTTCAGGAAATATGGAGCGATTTGGAGCATAAATGAGATCAAGGGACTTGCATGCATACTGGAGCATTACCCATGGCCCTATCGAAGAGTTAGCAGTGTTAAAGGATGAGCGGAAGAATAAGAAGTTCGATAGGATCGCTGAGGAAGCAAGGAGGAGAAGATATGACTCTAGAAATAGGCCACTCGGCCAAGTACGCAGTCCACTCGGTCGAGTGAAGGAACGTACTCGGCCGAGTACAACTGATATGAAAGTGCCTGTAGTCATAGCCTACTCAGCGAGTGAATGATCCCACTCGGCTGAGTGGAGAACCCCACTCGCCCGAGTGAGTCAGAGCTTTCTGAAGGAAATCACGCCCGACTCTCTGGAATTCTGGGGAGCACAGCAAAAGACTCACTCGGCCGAGTGAGGAAGTCCACTCGACCGAGTGACAAACTCCACTCGGCCGAGTGACGCAGAGTGCCAAGAAGACCGGACCCCTGACCTCTCTGCTTTATTTTGGGTCTGTCACTTGTCCGAGTGGGATTTCCACTCGGTCGAGTGGCGCAGTCTGCCTGTGTCGAGAGCTAGGGTTCTGGGCTACGCCAGGGGCAAATTTGTCAGGATTATTTGGCCGTTTTGACCTGTATTCAAGCCTAGTTTTCATCCTAGTTTAGGGGGGGACCAAAAAATAGATTGGAGGATTTTCTAATTGTAATTTCGGCTTGGAAAATTGAAGAACTCGGATTTGGTTTGTTATTTTAATTGAAAATTTTCACGTTTATGAATTGCTTTCTTCAAACTATGAATCACTATATGTTTTTCTTCATTGATCTTGTTATTACTTTGATGGATTGTGAGTAGATCCGCTGTTCTAAGGCATGGGGATGAACCCTATGGATCTAATTTTAGAATTAAGATGAACGAATTTATTTGTTGCTAGAATTGATAGAAGATTAGGTTGTGATTGATTTATTACGGATAGCTAGGAATTTCTATCGATTTGGAGTTTGCAAGAGATTGGATTCCGATCGATGAGAAGGACTAGATATTCGATTTAGGTTTATAATCGAGATTCACTAGACTTGGTTTGCAAGAGATTGGACCAAAGCTAGGATTTTTATTATAAATCTATACCCATATTCGTTTGCAAGAAATTGGACGAATACGAACTATCACAACCTAGATTGTAACTCGAGTTTGCACGAGAGTGGGCTTGAGGAGCGATTGAACGATGATGTCGATCCTAAAGCTAGTGGCTTAGGTTAGGGTTTGCACGAGAGTGGGCCCTAACCTAGGTCGCTATAGACCGACAATAGCGCGAGTACGTGAGCTTGGTTCTCTATTCAGTTACGACTAGTTCACCCGAATTCAAGACTTCCAACGTTGAGATTCGCTATTCACAGAGATAAATGACGATCTGTAGTGGGGATTCCCTAGCCCTAGCCGCCTTAATTATATTGAATTTGAATTGTTGATTGAACGACTGTGACAACAACACGTTATAAGCCATCCTTCCACCAATAGCTTAGTGATGAAGATAGAGTACCGTCAGTAGTCCATCCTCGTGTTTGATATTCGCTCGCCACCACACCGTGCGTATGCTGTAAGACTACGACTGTCTCCCAGGTGTGTATCCGGGGGCCGATCAAGTTTTTGGCATTGTTATTGGGGAGTTGTTTCCTGTTGGGTGCCAATTTGTCACAATTAGGTTGATTATACTACAAATAAAATTAACAGAAGGCAATTTTCACCATATCATTTCTATATTCTTTTGTGCCACTGATATTTTTCTTCAGGTATTTATCTTTGTTGATCAGGTGTTATGGATTATACTATATGGACCACAAATTTTGATCAGAATGCTCAGACAGGAGAATACTTTCTTGATGAGATGCTTGTGCAACAGGTTGAAATACAAGCCAGGATTGAAAAGAGCAACCTCCAATTGGAATGGGTGAAAAGAGACCTTGAAATGAATGTGCTCATGCTTAAGGTTGCAGGGATTTCCAAAGATATCAGTTCTTCTTCTTTATCTTATGGGCAAGAAGCATCGCCAGTCATATTACCAGAGCCAGAATGTGCCGTCATCGATCCCACATCCTATGATACAGCTATTGCATATGAAGAGTGCATGGACGAAGAGGCAGTGGAGGAAGCAGAAATTGAGTCATATGCGCTGCTAGAGGAGGACACATTTCGAAACTTATTGGAGGGCCTCTTGGAGTCAGTGAGGTTCACAGGTTCAGTTAGCATTACAGCAGGTGATGTATTTGAGCTACGATTTGCAGATTTTGTTATGAACCGTGTTTCAGCTGCAGGAACAATTGAAGAGGACATCCATGTCAGTCTTGAGGTGGATAGACTAAATTTTGGATTTCTTGCGGGCATTCCCCTCCATATGATGCATCCCCATAAGTTGACACACATGAGCAGCCAGCATCACCATTCCAGAGAGATCCTACATTGATAGTTGATGAGAAGGCAAAAGAGCACCCGGTCGAGCCAGAGCATATTGACGAGGAGGCCTCACATGCGGAGCTAGAGCGTTACATCGCAGAGGCATCACTTTGGGTCGAGGGTAACTTCATTCAGATAAATCCAGAGTCTTGCCCACCTGCAGTTGAGCTTTCGCAGCCACCTTTACCTTCCACTGAGGCTGTGATCATATGGACCACACATTTTTATGTGTCTCTGGATGAGATTCTTGGACGGTAAGCTGAGGACATTGATGCTTCCACCTCTGAGGAGACAACAGTACCAGGCACGGATGCAGCCACTTCTGATGAGAGAACTGCGATGAGACACTCGGGACATGTTGCTGCAGAGCCGGGTTGCACCATCGTCACTCCTCCACCCACAGATACAGCTAGTCCATACGATGAGTGGATGGACAAAGATGATTCAGATGGAGAAGACATTGAGGTTATTTACCTCGTGGAGCCAAAGCATGCTTTTGAGGAGGCCTTACACACGGAGCCAGGGCTTATCGCCGAGGAGATCGTGCATCAGGACGAGGACACAGCCATTCATGAGGATTCCAAGCACTACCCTCCTCCATTAGAGCTTCCACAGCCACCTCATCCTTCCATTGACGCCGAGGACTATCCCACAGAGCTTATTGCTCCCACTCAGGGAGATATTTTTACCCATTCCATTTCTGAATCCTGTATTCCATTTTATATTTATTTTGATTCAGATATTTTTGACATGTCGTACCTTTTACAGCACGCGTACGATTATGGATCGGAGGTATGCTTGGACGTGTCATATCTAAACGAACTTGTCAAGGGGGTCTACACCTATGATCCAGAGTTACTTAAGCAGCTGAGAGAGGACACCACGGAGATAACTATCAAAGCACAAGAGGATATTAAATTATTTCCAAGGAAGTATCATCCACCACTATTTATTTCATATATTTTTATAGACGATCCTCTTTGGAGTACTTTTATTATGAGGGTGAAATTTTTGTAGCAAACTGATGCATCCTATTCTCTGCAGGGTACATGTGGAGTCCTTGTGGGAATGTTGGAGGATGCATTGCTGGAGTTCATTGGTGTTCATGGACACACGCGCCTGGCGGAGCCACGGAAGGAGTAGTTGGAGCAGTTGCCTGCACCAGCAAAGATATAGGATCCACCTTTTGCTATATGTGATATCAATCCAGTAGTGTAGCAATAGCGTAAAATTTTATGCTTTCAATACACACGAATCCTCTCGACAGCGAGAGGACCGTATAGATTTGCTTGAATAAATATCACCTTATATGACGGCAAGAAAAATATTTTACACCCCCAAACCCATTATATATATTAATTGCCATCTTCATATTTTGATACGCCATATCCTTTTTGCTCACCACCATCAAGCATTTCTTTCAAGTGAAACCTTACTTTCTTATTCATTTGACTTGATCTCGCTTAGTGAAGACGAGACATTTTTGATTAAGTCATTTGAATAGGATTGTTTGGTATAAGCTTGGAAGAAGTCGCTCTCATGCATCATTGCATGTGCATGTAGTTGCATTAGGATTTCATGTCATTAATTTCATCATTTTTCATTCGCTCTCATGCATCATTGCATATGCATGTAGTTGCATTAGGATTTCATTTCATTCATTTCATCATTTTTCATTCACCTCCCTCATATTTATCGTTGTTCCTCATATTTTTTCTTTTATGATCACATTGAGGACAATGTGAAGTTTGAGCTTGGGGGAGTGCATTTCCATATCATTTAGTTGCACTTTTACTCTACTTTTAGGGTTTTTAGAATTTCTCAAAATTTTTGCATCATCTTTTTGAATTTTCCATCTTATTTTCCTTTTATATGTGTTCATGCATCATATTGTATGCTTGTTTTTCTTTTATTTCCTCTCTTTTATTTTTATTTCTTTATTTTCTTTTCCTCCTTTTGCTAGATATGTTCCTTATGATGATATCTCTTATTGCTTTAGTAGCCATCACGATGCTTACTACTCTTGATATGCTATTTGGAGTATTTCAGTATCCTGCTATCCATGTGCTTGCTTATATATTCTTTTGATGATTCCTCTACATGAATGCATGATATTAATTGAAGCTGAATGTACTAAATGACTAAATGACTCCAGAAAAATCCGAAAATAATATGGTAGTTCTAGGTCGATTGACTCTAGAAAAATTTGAAAATAATATGGGAAGTACTAAATGACTATATAATCATGGTGTAAAAGTTTAAAATCGTTTTAATAACGTTTATATAGAAAATTATTTAACAGGGCTATTCTAGTGAGTTTTAATAGAAAAATAATATAAAAACTATTTATAGATTTTTGATGAGTCTTTAAATCATGAAAATGAGTTATAACTATTTTGATGACACAAAATATTTTTTTATATAATTGATTTGAAAATATTTTTGATATTAAACTCATGACAACCCATTTTAAAATATCTTTAAAATATATATACGTAAAATACGAGAATACGCGCATTGATGGATACGGGCCGTCACATCCTACACACCTTATAAAGGAATTTCTCATACAAGAAAACTAACATATAAAGAAACCAAGATAGAAAGAAACTAAGATACAGTGAATAAATAAGGATATCGATTGCTCATTTTGTCTTCTCGTTCCCATGTGGATTCACCGAGTGAGTCATGTCGCCACATCACTCTCACGAGGTTAACAACTCTATTCCTGAGAGTCTTCTGACATCGATCCAAAATCTGCACTGGCTACTACTTATAAGTAAGATCTGGTCGCACTGTGATCTCAAAATAATTAAACACATGCATAGGATCATTGATATAACGACGCAGCTGGGAGATATGAAACATGTCATGCACTCCCTCCAGTGAAGGTGGTAAAGCCTGGCGATAGGCTACTTCTCCCACTCGCTCCAGTACATCGAAAGGACCAATGAATCTCGAAATAAGCTTTTCTCTTCTTCCAAATCGTATCAATCCCCTATTAGGAGATATCTTCAGGAATACATGATCTCCAGGTTGAAACTCTCGATGATGACGCTTAGCATCGGCCCAGTGCTTGTATCGGTCTTGCGCGATGTAAAGTTTACCTCTGATGGTACGCACCATGTCAACTTCTTCTATGATCATCTCAGCACCCAAAAGTTCTCGATCGCCAATGTCATCCTAACTCAAAGGAGAACAACATTTTCTTCCATAAAGTGCTGCAAATGGGGCCATTCCGATACTTGCTTGGTAGCTATTGTTGTATGCAAACTCTACTAAGTGCAAGTGGTCTTCTCACGAGCCTTTGAAGTCAAGCATACACGCCCTCAACATATTTTCGAGTATCTGGATGGTGTGCTCTGATTGTCCATCTATCTGCAGGTGATACACAGTGCTAAATCTTAGACTGGTACCAAGATTCGACTGCAGACTCTTCCAAAAGTGAGAAGTGAACCTCGTATCTCGATCAGAGACGAGGCTCACTGGGACTCAATGTAATCTCACGATTTCCTGCATTGTATTCATTCATATCGCAACATATACTAGGAAGAAGTTATGCGATATATAAATAATCTTACCTCCTTGTACTTCTTCGCGAGTAATTCAGTCGGCTGTCCTACTCGGATTGGTATGAAATATACCGACTTGATTAATCGATTAATGATCATGCAGATGCATCATTCTGCTTCGTACTCCGAGGTAGTCCAGTGACAAAGTCTATGGTAATGTGCTACCACTTCCACTTGGGAATAGGTAGTGGTTGATTCAATCCTGCAATGCGATGGTGTTCAGCCTTCACTTGCTGACATTGGCGACGCTTCAGGTAATGCTTCTCTTCATCCCATACCACCAAAGATTCAGATGAAGATCCTTGTACATTTTGGTGCCACTAGCATGAATGGAGTAAGGGGAGCTATGCGCTTTATTCATCAACTCTTCTCTGATATCGCCTGAGGGAACACAGATTCAGCTGCCACACCTCAAAGATCCGTCTTCATGGATAAGAAAATCTATTCGAAGACTCGATTCCACTTGTGCCTTAATCTTCTGCAACTTTGCGTCTCCAGCTTGAGAGGCTTTAATTCAGTTGATGATGGTAGACTGAATTTATAGGTTCATTAATGAGGCCTTAATCTTAGGTAAGATTACTTCAATGTCCATCCCTTGCATAGTTTGTTGCAGTCTCTTCTGAGTTGTAAGAATCATGATAGCTGGAAGTCGACTCAATATATCAGGTACAACATTAACCTTCCCAGGATGATGTTGAAGGTCGATGTCATAATCAGCTAATAGTTCCAACCATATGTGTTGCCTCATATTCAGCTCCTTTTGCATAAATAAATACTTCAAACTTTTGTGGTGGCTGAAGATCTTCACTTGCTCGTCCAATAAAAATGTCTCCAAATCTTCAGAGCAAAAATAACTACGGCTACTCCAGATCATGAGTCGGATAATTCTTCTCATGAGTCTTTAATTGTCGTGAAGCATATGCCACAATATGACTATGTTGATGTAATACGCATCCAAGACATACGCATCCAAGACCCTTGTCAGATGCATCACAGTATACTTCAAATCATCCACTTCTATCAGGTATGGTCAGAACTGGCACAGTCGTCAGCTTCGTCTTCAATCCTTCGAAAGCTTGCTCACAAGCTTCAGACCAAATGAACTTGATGTCCTTCCTTTTCAGGCGAGTCATGGGTTCAGTAATCTTGGATAAGTCTTGGATGAATCAACGGTAGTAGCCAGCCAATACAAGAAAACTTCGAATGTCCGAACATGACCGTGAGGTTGGCCAATTTCTAACAGATGCGACATTCTCAGGATCGACAAAAATGCCCTCTCCAGACACCAATGCCAAGGAAGGCAACGCGGTCAAGCCAAAATTCGTATTTGTTGAACTTGGCATATAGACGATGACGGTACAGAGTCTTCAATACGATCCGCCGGTGTTCAATATGATCCTCCTCGCTTTTTGAATAGACCAGAATGTCATCAATAAAGATCACTATGAATTTATCCAAGAACTCATAGAAGATTAAGTTCACGAGGTTCATGAATACTGCTGGTGCATTGGTTATGCCAAAGGGTATAACTGCAAATTCGTAGTGTCCATACTTGGTTTGAAAAGCTGTCTTGGGTATGTCATCCTTCTTGACCTTCACTTGATGATATCCACTTTGGAGATCTTGCTTTGAGAAGACTCGAGATCCACCAAGTTGGTCGAAGATGTCATCGATGCATGGTAATGTTTACTTGTTCTTCATGGTGACCTTCTTCAGCTCTCGATAGTCCATACACATCCTTCTTAATCCATCTTTCTTCTTGACCAATAGGACTGGTGCACCCCAAGGTGATACACTGGGATGTATCCATCCTTTCTACAACAGGTCGTCCAGTTGAGTACAAAGTTCTTCCAATTTTGCTTGTGCCATACGATAGGGAGCTTTTGAGATAGGTTGAGTGCTAGGCATAAGATCAATGGTAAATTCAAGAGCTCGATCAAGCGGCACTTCTGAAATTTCTTCAGGGAATACTTCATCGAATTCTCGAACTACTCAGTGTTGAGTATTAGACTTCTTCCTAATTGGTTTTGATGATGAGCAAACTAAATACTTGTGACTAATCCCCTACTTGCAGTTAATCCATTGCCTAAGCCTTACACGACGATCAATTGGCATTGGATGTCAATCAAGGATCAGTCAAAGCTCGTAAAATCGATTGGATGATCAAAGATGAAGATAGAAGCTTCAAGAAAACGAAGCTTCAAGAAGAATTGAAGATCATTCAATAGAAATAAGAGAGGCAAAAACAATTGTAATCTTTTTATTCTCTTTTCTTTCTCATTAGTATGTAGCTTAGAAGTAGAATTATGTTGCAGTACACACACCTTCCATTCTATCCTATGAAAGCATTAGAAGTTATTTTCCTAGGCCTCCATTTCATAATTCTCAAGCATGTACATTTTGGACTCTCAACAGGCGACTACTGAACGAAATACATGCGCACGTCCCTTTACAAGCGCCTGAGATTTGTTCTCCAGTTGTCTGTTATGCAAATACTTCTTAACTTGAATTTTGGGCTTTCTGTTCTTATCTTTCATCAGACGACTGTTGTACAAAGTACATGCACTGTCCAGTTACAGGCGCCTGTGACTTGTTATTCAGTCGTTTGTCTCACCTTGCCTAGAATTCCCAATTTTTGACAACTTTTGCATTTGCATCTGCAGGCGATGTAAGAAGTATTTACAGGCACCTGCCAATGACACAGTCGCCTGTATATGCCTATACAGTCTCATGTCCAGCTTGTCAAACTTTCCAAGTTATGACAACTTTCGTCTTGCATCTGCAGGCGATGTAAGAAGGATTTACAGGCGCCTGCCAATGGCACAGTCACCTGTATATACTTCTACAGTCGCATGTCATGTCTTCCTAGAATTTTTGAGTTTTCACTACTTACGCACTTAGGAATTCAATCGCATATAGAAGGTTTCTCAGTCACCTGTTGGTTACAGGCACATGTCCTACCTTCATCAGTCGAATGTCCTATGTGGTAAGTTACTGTTTGAATTCTCACCTACCCTTTGACACAGTGCAATAGGCGACTGTGAGTTCTTCACCAGTCGACTGTCTGTTGCGTATTTTCTATCTGTTGGCTTTTTCCAGATGGATTTCAAAGGGGTTTTTAGGTATTTTGTTTGAGGGTTTTAGAGAAGCTACAACATGGTCTCGTACTGTTCCATTGAGCAAATCTTAGACAATCTTGCATTCATTCCTAAGCTCAATCTCTCAAGTTCTCTCTTCCTTAACTCAACTCTCAAGCCCTAGAAATCTCAACTCTAATCTTTTCTTCCCACTTAAACCAAATCTAAGATTCAAGCTTTGGTGAAGACAAGTGCAAGGGATTTCTCTTATCTTGGAACAGACATCAACACACACACACACACACACACTTGCTCCTTCAAGTTCTACTTCAAGGCATATGTGTTTGTAAGTGTTAACATTTCGGATTTCATTATCTCATATTTCGATTTCACTCTCGGTTTGTGAGAGTGGGTTTGCTTGATCCCAAGTTGTGGGAGTCAATGACATCGATTGTTGTTCGATTACACTTGTAGGGTTGCTACAAGTGGGTTTAAAGGAAACCTCAAGTTAGGGTTCTAACTTGAGTATCCGGAGGTATCCGGGTGGAAGGGACGTAGTATTACCAGAAACAAGTCGGGATTGGACGTGGGTAATTCGAACCCTTGAAACATCTCTTTGTTAGTTTGTTTCATTGCGTGTTAATTTATAATTCCACATTTATTGTTGGTTAGGGATTTACATTGGTATAACTACCGTTTAAATTTTATAAACACTATTCAACCCCCCTTCTACTGTTTTGCTCATAGTCAGGTCTCATACAATTGGTATCAGAGCACAAGGTTTATAGCTATGGTGTCCAACAACAACGTTCATCCACCTCCTTCGTATAACAGTCACGATCGTTATGGTGTTTCTACCGTTTTGAAGGACAATCAACGGTTCGTCCTCTGCATTTCAATGGTATGAATTTTGGCTATTGGAAGTACAGGATGGAGACATTCCTAAGAAGTGCTTCTTTTTGGAGAACACTCCATAAGGATTACGTTGAACCCATCAAAGAAGATTTCGACAAATGGACTCCCTCCGAGAAGTACGCCGAGGTGAACAATACCAAAGCAATGAATGCTCTTCATTGCGCATTGGATCCAAATGAGTTCAACAAGATATACATATGTAAGAGTGCATATGAAATATGGAACCATCTCGTCATCACCCAAGAGGGGACGAACAAGGTAAAATTGTCAAAGTAATATGTTGCTATACAAAAATTCGACACATTTCATAAGCATGAAAGTGAGAACATTGCGACGATGTACGGCCATTTCACCGACATCACCAATGAGCTTGAAGCTCTCGATCAAGTATACACATAACAAGAAAAGGTAAGAAAGATAATCATAGGAATGACCTCAAAATGGAAAATAAGGGCTATTGCCATTGAGGAGGTCAATGACATGAAGAACTATATCGTGGTGAATCTCATCGGTACTCTCATGTCTTACAAAGTAAGAATGGAGAACCGAATAAGATTAAAGCTATGATAAATCCAACGGAGGCAAAGAAGAAGGCGTTAGCATTCAAGGCTACATCTTCATCATCCGATAGTGATGAATCTGAGAACGAAATGGATTTGGAAGAAATGGCATAAATGGCAAAGAAGTTCCAATGCTTCGTTCGCAAAGATAAATTCTCTTCCAAATCTAAATTTGCTTCTACTAAAAATTCCTCTTCTCTTTGTTTTAAGTGTAACAAATCAGGGCACATCAAGAATGATTGTCCAATGCTAAGGAATAAAAAAAAGTGGAAAGCACCGATGTACCACAAGTCCGACAAATTCGAGAAGGACATGAAGAAAGGACTCGTTGGGATGTTCGATGACTCGAGTGGAGATTCCTCAAGCGAATCCGAGGATGAGAAGGGTGAGAGTGCACATATATGCTTCATGGCCCAAGAAGATACATTCTCTGATGGAAGCAATTGTGAGAACGATGAACCCGAGGTAATTAGGGATGAACTTTGTATTGCTAACGAAGAATTATTTTCTAAGTATCAATTTCTTATGCTTAGATATACTAATTTGAAGAAATCAAATGTTTGTAAATCATCCATGCCATGCATCACCAATAATGACACCATTGTTGACACACTTACACTTGAGAAAGCCAATTTGGTTTCTCAAAATGACACTTTGAGAAAAGAGGTGAATTCCCTCAAATCTCAATTGGATTGCGTGTCTTCTAAAGATAGTGTTGATCTAGCTTCACAAAACACACTATTGGGTATTGAAAATGATTCTCTCAAAACCTAAGTACACGAGCTCACCACATGTGTGTCCACTTTGGACACTAATATGTCATCCCTTAGGGAGAAATATGAGCTCATGTCCTCCCAAGTTAAAAGATTTAACAAAGGAAAAGGGAAATTAGATGAATTTCTCTCAAACCAATTTCCGACCACACATCGTGTTGGACTTGGTTATGTGGAAGCAAATGCATCCAATTCTCGCACCTCCTATAGTGGTGTAACTACAGATTTTATGAGGCCATCTTCCGGTGCATCCACTAGTGGTGGGAAAAACACTATTGGTAGCAAACCTACCAAGAAGGCCACCACTTCACACTCTCCTTCTTTTGGCAAGAAACCCACTATGAGTGAAAACCAAAAGAAAGGACATGCCCATATGTACACTAATACTCACATACGTAGGACACCACCTACTACACATGTGAACACACACGATGCATTTTATGCTCCACCCACGGGCACGTGCAAACCCACACATGAGAAATACTCATGCACGTGCTCCTACACACTCTTATGTTCATGCACATCATGTTCCCATGTATGCTTATGCAAATCCTTCACATCATATGCGTGCTCCATATGCACCATATAATATGCATGCACCTCATTTTGCATATAACCCGTATATGTCTTATGCATTTCCTCCTCCACCTTCATATGCTTGATCTCATGCTCCTAGGAAACGAGAACCACATAGGCCTCAACCTAATGTGCAAGAAACTAGGAAGAGGCCACCCAAAACATACACTATTTGGGGTCCTAAGAACACTAGCACAAATGATAGGATTGCATATGTAAATTCTTATTTTAGTGATGTGATAAATAGTGGTAATTATGTTGGGAAGCCAAAGTCCACTTGGACTTGGTTTTCAAAGGGCTAATCCCCTTGGACCCAACAAGCTTGGGTACCATGAGCTTATGGTATACTATGTAGGAAAGGATGGATACCCAATAACGGTTGCTCCAAACACATGCCAGGAGATCCCTCCTTGCTCTCTGAAGTGATCCACATCAAGGATGGTGCAACGGTCACCTTTAGAGGCAATCAAAAGGGAACCATCATTGGAGTAGTCAAAGTTGGTCACCCATCCAAATCACTTATTACAAATGTTTATTTAGTTAGTGGTTTATGTCATAACCTTATCTCCATAAGTCAACTTTGTAACAAGGGCTACAAGGTTAACTTTGGAGATGGTATCTGTAATATAGTTAATAATGATTCACATGTTTTATTTTTCCGTATTAGGCATAACTATATTTATTATTGGAGCATGCCTAAAACCATAGAACATTGCATAGTTGCTAATACAAATGAACAACTATTATGGCATCACAGTTTTGGTCGTGTTCATTTTAAGCTTTTATATGATTTAGCTAAGCATGATCTAGTTAAAGGGTTTCCAAAGATTTCTTTTAATAAGAAAAGTTTTTGTGATTCATGTTAATGAGGTAAACTTCGTAAATCTTCATTTAAACTCAAAGATGGCATAACATCTAAGAGGCCCCTATAATTACTTCATTTAGATCTATTTGGGCCTACTAGAGTAGCATCTTTAGAAAATGCTCATTATGGGTTAGTCATTATAGATGATTTTTCTAGATTTACATGGGTATCATTTTTAACCAATAAAAATGAAGCCTATGATGAGTTTACCAAATTTGCAAAGAAATTTCAAAATCTCTTAGGAACCACCATTATCACTATTCGTAGTGATCATGGAGGGAAATTTGAGAATGAACTTTTCTCTAAGTTTTGTGATGATAACAGGATTACTCACAAATTTTCTTTTCGTCGCACACCACCACAAAATGGTGTTGTGGAGAGAAAGAATAGGACTCTTATTGAGTGTGCACGTACCATGATCCATGATAGTTATCTTGGACTTCAATTCTGGGCAAAAGCGGTGCACGCGGTATGTTATGTGCTCAATAGGATTCTAGTGATGCCTCGAACAAACAAAACTTGTTTTGAATTATTTTATGATAAAAAGTTCAGTATTTTCGTGTTTTTGGTTCAAAATGTTTTATAAAACACTTTTGGTAATTTAGACAAATTTGAGCCAAGATCCGATGAGGGAATTTTTGTTGAATATTCCACACATAGCAAAGCCTAACGGTTATACAACAAAACCTCTTCAAACACGTTTCATTTCATGAAGATTTTGATATTCCTCAGTTGTCGATGATAATGTAGATGTTTTATGTGATTCCATTATTAACGTTAAAATTAATGATTCTATTATTGAGACTAACAATGCTAATGAAAATGTTGAGAATGTTCCAAGTGATCCATGTATTCACAAATCTTATCCGACCGTTCGTGACCACTCCCATAAGCAAATAATTGGATACATTGGTGTGGGTGTCTGAACAAGGTCAAGGATTGATGAATTCTCTCATTGCACATTTATCTCTACCATTGAGCCAAAGAATATCCAAGAAGCTTATGAAGATAGCTCGTGGATAGTTGCAATGGAAGAGGAGCTCATGCAATTTGAAAGGAATGAAGTTTGTGAGGTCGTCCCTCTTCCAAATGGTCACCAAGTCATTGGGACCAAATGGATTTTTAAGAACAAGACGGATGAGAACGAGGTCATCACAATGAACAAAGCAAGGTTAGTAGCTCAAGGCTACCGACAAGAGAAAGGTATCGATTTCGAAGAATCCTTTACCTCCATAGCTAGATTAGAAGCTATTAGATTGCTTTTATCGTTTGCATCTCATATGAATTTTAAATTATTTCAAATGGATGTTAAAAGTGCATTTTAAAAAGTCATAGTTAATGAAGAAGTTTATGTTTCTCAACCACCCGGCAGTATTCATGAAAAGTTTACTAATCATGTTTTCAAACTTAAGAAAGCATTGTATGGGTTGAGACAAGCTCCTAGACTTGTTATGATCGACTCAAAACCTTTCTTTCGAATTTAGGTTTTAAAATAGGTGAAGTTGATTTAATTATTTTCATTAAAGATTATGAAAATGACATCCTCAAGTTTATGTAGACGATATTATTTTTGGTTCTTCTAACTTTAACCTTTGCCAAGAATTTTCTAAATCTATGAAGGAAGAATTTGAGACGAGCCATATGGGTGAGCTCAACTACTTTCTAGGTCGTCAAATTTGTAAATGAAGGATATGATTTTCATACACCAAACCAAGTACACCGGGGAGCTTATCAAGCAATTCGGGATGGAATCATCTTCAAGCAAGAAGACTACCATGAATACGACCACCCATCTACACAATGATAAAAACGAAAAAGATGTAGACATTCATCTATATCGAGGTATGCTCGGTAGCTTACTTTATTTAACTGCTAGTAGGTCGGATATCATGTTTTTAGTCTTTCTGTGTGCTAGATATCAAGCAAGACTTAAGGAATCACATTTGATTGCGGTTAAACGAATTTTTTGTTAACTCAATCAAACACTAGATTATGGGTTACTTTACCCTAAATCTGGTACATATGAGCTAGTCTCGTACATTGATGCTGATTTTGCTGGATGCAAATCTGACAGGAAAAGTACTAGTGGCACTTGCCATTTTCTAGGAAATTCCATTGTCTCTTGGTTTTCCAATAAATAAAACTCTATATCTTTGTCCATGACTGAAGCGAAATATATTGTCGCGGGTCTTGCATGTGCACATAGGGGTGGCAAACGGGTCGGGTGGGTTCGGTTTCGGGTCGGGTCAGATTTGACCCGACCCGGATAGAGATAAACCCTAACCTGACCCGGATTGAATCCGGGTTGGGTTCGGGTGAGCCGGAAAATTTTCGGGTCGGGTTCGGGTTAACCCGTCGGGTTAAGATTTGACTTATACACGACTGATCCTTTTTTGATATCCTGCTATTTATTAAGAGCCACCGATAATTTATTAAGTGTTGCATAATTTCCAGTAGCTCGTCGCTTAAACTACACTGATGACAGCAAGGAAGCATAATTAACGCTACAATTTTATTAACGAAAGTAATAAAATTAACAAAAAAGTTGTATGTAAAGGGAATTAAATCCAAGACCTCTTAAAGAAGAGGACAACAATTCAAATCGTATAGGCACAACTTCCATTGCAACTGTGTGTTGATGTTATTATATAAATTTTTATATATATATAGAAAGTAAACCGGGTCGAATTCAGGTCATCCGGGTTGACATGCCAAACCCATACCCCAACCCGTTTCCTAACTTGACCTGGATTGGTCCCTACCCATACCCGGTTAAGGATGACGGGTTCGGTTCGGTTCGGTTCGGTTCGGGTCGGGCTTATTTCGCCATCCCTATGTGCACAAGTCCTTTGGATGCACTTAAAGACTTTGGTGTCAATTGTGATACTCGCGCTATCATGATTGACAACCAAAGTGCAATATATCTTTCCAAAAATCCTGTACACCACTCCCGTACCAAACACATAGATGTGAGACACCATTTCATTAATAATCATGTAGCTAAGAAGGACATCATCTTAGAGTACATTAAAACCCAATAACAAATCGCCTTCATCTTTACTAAACCTCTAAAAGAAGATTCATTTGTGAGGTTGCGTGGAGAATTAGGGATTATGGATGAATCTGAGATTTAGGAGCTCATTTATATATGTTATAACCTATTTTGAGCTCATTTGATCTTTTCCATATCTCATGTTGAATATGTCATTCTTTCACATTTATTTTCGATGAGATTTATTGGAGATTTTTGATGATTTGATGATTTGATGATTTGATTAATATGATTGATATGTGTATTAGTCTATATGCTTATGATGGTTATTTTATATTATTAGAATAATTAGAGTATAAGTCTAAGGGTGAGAAGTCTCAAATCCTTGATTCTAACTCAATTCTGGATTTCAGAACCAGGACAGTCGGTTGCCATTTCTTCTACAGTCGACTGCCCAATCTCCAATTTTTTTAGTCTTCATAACTCTCATTCATAATAGGCGACTAATGGTCATTTTCCAGTCGACTAGTCTTAGGCCAGGCGACTGTAATTTGGTCATCAGGCGTGTGCCCAATTGTCACCAATTTTTCCGAGAGATGGCTCAAAATTTCTTCAAAATTTTCATGTGCAGCAGGCACCTGTAAGTCATTACACAGGCGCATGTCCAAATCCAGGAGACTGTAAGTTCTTTTACATGTGCATGTTTTCTTTTTGATTCATTCTTTATTAGGGCTTGACAAGCGACTGTACATTGTGCATCAGTCGCCTGTCTATCGAGTTTGGATGTTTGTAGCCCACGATCTGAGCTTTTATTTTTGATCCAATGACCCAGATCTCTCCCGACCTTCACTGAGTAGATCGTGGAGTTTTATTTTTCTCTCTCCTCCGATCGATTCTTTCCCTCGTCTTCCTCCATTTGAAATAGAGCGCCCCGTCCTTCTCTCCGTCGATTCCAGCTTGCTCGTGCCTCAGATCCCCTCCTCTACCACCGATTGGTATAATCTCTCTCTCATTCTTTGGAATAGAGCCCTAGTTTATCATTTCTGTCGATTTTCGTATCTATCACTCCCAAGACTGATTCTTCTTCCAAGGGCAAGGGCAAGGCCCTTAAGGTCACCAAGGAACCCAAAGTTGGGGTCCTAAGCGCGCCCCTTCTAAAGGATGCATGAAACCTAGAACCAAATTTGCCACACCTTCTTCCGAATGAGTTCAATCATCTGGGTCTGAGTCTGCATCGGCTGAAGAGGTGTTTCCTTTCAAGCGTAGGCATATACATCCTCCTTCCTCTCGCATTCTTATTGCTGATTAGCCCCTCGCTTTGGCCTCTACTCCTCATGAGGAAGAAACCCATGCTGAAACTCATTCAAAACCTCATGTCGAGACTAAAAACACCTAGCCCCAAGGCCAAAATCTTCCCGGTGTTCCTCCATCTGCTTCTACCACTTTTATGCCCATGTGTTGTGACAACACTGTTTGGCGACATTTAATTACATGATTGGTGTCAAGATCCTTATAGAGTGTCTCATCGTAATCAGGCTTTCACCACCGAGAGATTATCTCAGCTCCTAACGATGACCAAATTGGTCGATCTGTTTAGATACTCTTACGATGATTCTCCTCGTCCCTACCTGTTTCTCGTGAAATATTTCTTTGCTAACCGCATTCGCGGTGAGTATGCTGAGTCTGGGATAGTGGATACTATGATTCAGGGTGTCCATATCAAGCTTGACCCCACACTCTTAGGAACCATCCTTAGGATTCCCTCTACCGGATCCTTGCATGTCGACATTTCCATCTCTTCTGTCGCAGATTTAGATCAAGCTGTCCTTTAGGACATGTTCAAATTCCTCCCATTCTCACCTCCGGTGTCAATTCATCCATGTTTTCTGCTAGGGGTTGGGTTGTCCAACACGTGGTCAAGTCCAACATCCGGCCTAAATATGGATCATCTAACCAGCCGTCCCATAAGATTTTAAAATGTATGTATGCTATATTTTCTGGGATGGATGTGAATTGGCCGGGGGTCATTCTTGACTGTATGGACCATGTTGAGATCACAACCTCCTCCTCTCATATTCCATATGGAGGCATTTATACCCATGTCTTTCGCCACTTTTGCATTGACCTGTCTGTTTTTGAGCCTATCCCTCTTGGCCCTCTTCTTGATGCGTCAGCAAAGACGAAGTCTGCTTTTGCTCTTCTGACTGCATCAAAGAAGAGGCAGTCCACTATAGGCCCCTCATCATCTACTGCTCCATATGTTGATACGTCTGCCACCTCATCATCTGATGATCCCTTTCTTATCCAGTTGGACAAGAAAGTATCTGGATTATATGAGCTTTTCAGCATTTCATTCCACCATTAGGGCATACCTTTTCCTGCCCACCTCCAGGCTTTCATTCCATCGGCTGCTACCTTAGGTGATGCTAAGGTCCCTCCGACTGACGTCACCAAGCCTCCTGCTCCTATCATCACAGAGTTGCCAGACCCTTCTGTTGCTGCTTCTCCTAAGCCTTCCTCTCAGTCTCCTCAGGGTGGCCATGCTGCTGATGTCTTGTCTGCTGCTGATCAGGAGACATAGGACTTCCGTGTTGAGAGGAGTGCTCCTGAGGCCTCCTCTGTTATTGATCTGGACTGATGCTTGCCGACTACTCATCCTAGGACATAGTATTTTTTGTTTTAGGGTTACGTTTAATAGTCTGTTGTTTTGGTGTGTAATGGATGTACAGATGTTTGGCACTTTATACGTTTTGGGTGTATGGATGATGGATATTTTGATGGAGTTGATGTTTTATTTTGTACTCTATGTACCCTTTGATATATATGTGTGTGTATATATATGTGTGTATATATATGTGTGTATGTGTGTGTGTGTGTGTGTGTGTGTGTGTGTGTGTGTGTGTGTGTGTGTGTGTCTGATGTTTCACCTTGACTCATTATTATATGTTGTGAACTGTCTTTTGTATATGTTGTGCAATTCGGTCTCTCTATGTGCTCTTTACTATGTATGTTGTGTGGTGAGACACCTTGCATGATTAATGTTGATATTGGACTTATATTCCTTTAGTCAACAAAGCTTTCTAGTTTTTGAAGCGTTTTGATATGTATGTGTGTGATACACCTTTATGTTTTCTAGATTTGCTTTTGGTATCACATTAAATACGTATCACATTCTTTGAACTCCCATGATTGTTTTAGTTTTATTTAGCACTATTGTTGTTGTTTCTCTACTCTCCCTTTTTGGATAATGCCATAGGGAGAGAGAAATAAACAAATCATAATTTTGTGCTAATTATGAGCTAAACTTGAATCTAAGATTGAAGTTGCCTTAGATTCAGGGGGAGTAAGATTTAATGAATTTGGCTTCAAAAATCCTAAATTCTAATACTTGAATTCATTTCATTCTTGTATCTCATACTAATGCGTTAATTTGATCTCTAGATGCCCATATATTTATTAACTAACTTGATTGGCATTTATGTAGGGGGTAAGTATGTTTAAGCACAATTATTTATCTTTTTGTTTATGTTTGTTTTTTCATCACCAAAAGGGGAGAGAATGTTGAGTATTGGACTTCTTCCAACTTGGTTTTGATAATGAGCAAACATAAATACTTGTGACTAATCCCCTACTTGCAGTTAATCTATTACCTAAGCCTGTCATGGAGATCAATTTGCAATGGATGTCACTTAAGGATCAATCAAAGCTCGTAAAGTCGATTGGATGATCAAAGATGAAGATAGAAGCTTCAAGAAGACTTCAAGTTCATTCAATAAAAAGAAGCGATGCAAAAACAATTGTAATCTTTTTATTCTCTTTTCTTTCTCATTAGTATGTAGCTTAGAAGTAGAATTATGTTGGAGCACACACACACACATGTTCCATTCTATCCTAGGAAAGCATTAGAACTCTTTTTCCTAGGCCTCCATTTCATAATTCTCAAGCATGTGCATTTTAGAACAGGCACCTGCTGAACGAAATACATGCACCTGAGATTTGTTCTCCAGTCGTCTGTTATGCACATACTTCTTAACTTGAATTTTGGGCTTTCTATTCGTATCTTTCATCAGGCAACTGTTGTACAAAGTACATGCGCATGTTCAGTTACAGGCGCATGTGACTTGTTAGTCAGTCGCCTGTCTCTCCTTGCCCAGAATTCCTAATTTTTAAAAACTTTCGGACTTACGTCTGCAGGTGATGTAAGAAGGATTTACAGGCATTTGCACATGGCACAGTCGCCTGTATTTGCCTCTAAAGTTGCCTGTCCCAGCTTACCAAACTTTCCAATTTTTGACAACTTTCGCAATTGCGTCTGCAGGCAAAGTAAGAAGGATTTACAAGCACCTGCCCATGGCACAGTCGACTGTATATACTTCTATAGTTCCGTGTCTGTTCTTCCCAGATTTCCTGAGTTTTCACCACTTACACACTTAGAAATTCAGTCGTATATAGAAGGTTTCTCAGTCGCCAGTTGGTTTACAGGCACATGTCCTACCTTCATCAGTCGACTGCCCTACGTGGTAAGTTACCGTTTGAATTCTCACCTACCCTTTGACACAGTGCATGCAGCAGGTGACTGTGAGTTCTTCACCAATCGACTGTTTGTCGCGTATTTTCTATATGTTGGCTATTTCCAGATGGATTCCGAAGGGGTTTTAGGTATTTTGTTTGAGGGTTTTAGAGAACCTATAAGAGGGTCTCGTACTGTTCCATTGAGCAACTCTGTGAAAATCTTGCATTCATTCCTAAGCTCAATCTCTCAAGTTCTCTCTTCCTTAACTCAACTCTCAAGCCCTAGAAATCTCAACTCTAATCTTGTCTTCCCACTTAAACCAAATCTGAGCTTCAAGCTTTAGTGAAGACAAGTGCAAGGGCTTTCTCTTATCTTGGAAGAGACATCAACACACACACACACATACTTACTCATTCAAGTTCTACTTCAAGGCATATGTGTTTGTAAGTGTTTACATTTCGAATTTCATTATCTCGTATTTCGAATTTACTCTCGGTTTGTGAGAGTGGATTTGCTTCATCCCAAGTTGTGGGAGTCAAGGACATCGATTGTTGTTCGATTATACTTGTAGGGTTGCTACAAGTGGGTTTAAAGGAAACCTCAAGTTAGGGTTCTAACTTGAGTATCCGGAGGTATCCAGATGAAAGGGATGTAGGATTACCGGGAACAAGTCAGGATTCGACTTTCGTAATCCGAACCCTTGAAACATCTCTTTGTTAGTTTGCTTCATTGTGTGTTAATTTATAATTCCGCTTTTATTGTTGGTTAGGGATTTAAATTGGTATAAATATCGTTTAAATTTTATAAACACTATTCAACCACCTTCTAGTGTTTTCCTCATAGCCAGGGTCCCCTACACTCTGGGCTTCTCAGGTTCAGCTAGCATAGATGCCATAATTAGCTCCAAAGGCTTGGGTCGAAATTGAATAGTTCCAAGTGAACGGTTTCCACTTGCAAATTCAAACAATGGATGGTCGGAAATTTCGAACACTACCTTATTTTTGCGACAATTGATGGTAGCGTATAAAGTTCCTAACCAATCCATTCCGAATACTGCATCAAAGTTTGGCATGTCGATTATCATGAAGTCAGCAAAGAGCTCGTGACCACATATCACCAGAGGACATGATCGACATCCACCAGAAGTCTTCACTATGCCATTCCTGGTGTTAATGTTCCAACAATTAGGAAGTGGGTCAATGTGAATGGAATGTGTTGTTGCAAATTTTTGTGATAGAAAGCAATGAGATGCTCCAGAATCTAAGAGGGATAAAGTTGGTGTAGATTCTGCTAAGACTATACCTAGAGTATAATAAGGTATACTTAGCGGTTTATAGTAAAGTGATGAGCATCTAGTGAAAGTAACAGAGAAAGATCTTAGATGTTACCTATGATTACTGGCTCAGTAGCCTCAGCTGTCATGGTGGATGCTTGGCGCTCTGACTGGGCATGTTGGAATGCCCTCTGCTATAGAGCTTAGGGTGGTCCACGCGATGTCGAAGCTCCCGTAGTCAGAGTCACCGGTTTGTTGAAGCGCTGTGGGCAGTCTTTGACAGAATGCTCAGATGATCCACATGCCAAGCATTGGTTTAGCAGCATATGACAGTCCTTCTTGACATGCCCCGGTCGGTTGCAATGGAAGCATATCATTTGGGGTCGACTGTTGGTAGGTTATTATTTAGAGCGGTAGGCCTCTTGAAAGTAGTAGTTTGCATCGGTCGGAGGTTGTTACTCAGTGGTTCCATAGGGTGCTTCCATTGGGCTGCTTTACGAAGTTTGTCCACAAACTCATGGTTGCGTCCTGTCATAGCTGGTCAAGTCGACAGATGTCATCGAAGCTTGGACGTTGAAATTCAAGCCTTGACGAAACGGAAAGGCATGATCCTCGGTATTCTCGACCATGTGAGGGGTGAATCAACTGAGCATAGAGAACTCATCATCGTATTCGTCAAAGGTCATTGATTCTTGTTTTAAGTTGACAAAAAATTGTTGAAGTTCCCTTTTAGCTGTCTTAGGAAAATACTTCGTGTTGAATCGTTCGTAAAATGTGGCACATGCAATTGGCCGCATTATACGCTTATCTTCGGTGTCCCACTAATTTCAGGCATTATCAGTCAGTTCGAGCCTTGCTACCGTTACCCGTCCTGCTTGGGGGTTACGGGCAGTACTCAAGTTGTGTTCAGTGCTTCGTGTCCATTCTTCAGCTTCAAATGGGAATTCCTTCCCAGAAAACGTCTTTGGACTCATTTCACGGAATTGTTTAACTCCAGCATCACCTCAGGGAGTAAGTTGAGATTCACGTTTAAGAATGTGATGTTGGATTTTCAACATCTCTCTAATGACTCCAATAAGGTCATGGTCAGAGATACCGTTAGCTTCGTTAGCATTTCAGGTGTTGGGACGACCTGCCTTGTTGCAAAACAAACCACAAGGTAAGTTAGGTAAAAAAAATTATTCTAGTCATACACTTAGATATTAATGCAGTCTAAACTGATCTTAAAGTATTGCAAGAGCATGACCTACATGGGCTGCCACTAAAACCTGTTACGCCTAGCTTCTCATTCTACTTAGGAGAGAGGATGCGAGCGGCTCCACGATGTGCTTAAAACAAGGAGGAGTACTTTTTTCTTTACTTTATTTTGTCTTGGTTTAAACACACTAAGCATTTGTTTAAATTGCAGGTCATTTCCTTAGGATTTAAGAAATAGCTCAAACGATATTATTACATATCAAACGTGCAGTAATTAAGATACACCACGGGCCAAGCATGACCAACACAACAAAATACAACAAATTACATTATTCAAATAAAAAGTGCTGATGCGAAGGTAACAAATGCTCTAGTCCTCAGAGGGCAGGTACTTCACGTACTCGTCGAGCGTTGGCTTGACCTCTGCAACAATACCTTCCACAAAGTCACTATCAATACCTGACGAACATTTCATAAAACAACAATTGAAATGTCCTGTCAGCAAGGTTTACTCGGCGAATAATCTACGCAAAAGAAATGTTAAGTAATTTAAGTAAGCCAAACTGATAACGAGATATGACCATAATCAATGTTTATGTTGATGATGATTGGCATTCTAACATTGGTCCATGCATTCACGACCAGTCAGGTTTGGCCAAAAAGGTCACTATCCCTACAAGCAGGGTGATCCAAACTTGGACGCAAACGATCCTAGACACCGGGTAAAACCAATGTTAAGAATGCCAATTAAAATCTCTGCTCCATCAATTTAGTCATAACTTTACCATCAAGCTTGGTATGCGTACATAGAAGCAATTAACCAGTCTAATTTGTAAGAATTGCAGCATTTAAACAATTGATAATAATTTTTGCAACCGGTAGCAGTTAACCATTTGATAGCAATTTACAACATGTTGTATTTTAATCATTTGATAGCAATTTGCAACCTGAAATAAGAATACTGTACAAGATGTTTAAGCAATATTTGGCAACCAATTGTTCTAGTGCTAAGTCCCTGTCTAAGGGCACATTGTGCAAGTAAAATGCACTCTACCATTGGGAGATCTCTGTGGCGCTACTTACCGACCCCATTCCATTGGGCGACGGTCAAGTAATTTCCTCCACCCCGTGTGAGTGGAGGTAAATTTGTAATGCCCATCCAGTCTCTCACATGCCCTCAAGACAACTTGACTACCCCAAATCTCACGGGTCAAGTCGAGTGTCGGGTCTAAGTACGTGTAATATCTATTATAATTAAGTTCCATCTGTCATTCAGTCTGTTCGATTTATTTGCATCGTATCAGATGTATACAATTGTTACATGATGTCTCAATAGTCCATATAATAGTCCACATAAGTTTTACGATTTTACAATTACAAATTAACCATTTTACGAGGAGTTAAAAAGACAATTATACTAAGAAATGAGCATAAAATGATTACAACTGAGCAAAAAAACTTAAAATATTTTTATAAAACTAGTATGTATTTCAAGAATTTAGAATAATTAATAAGCATTTTTATTAATTTAAAAAGACCAAAACTAATTTATAAATCAAGAATTGATTTTTACGATATATATTCTAAGATTTATTTAGGTCAAATTATGCGTCAAAATTCCTCCAACAAGGAGTCAAAATGACCGTCTCGTTTAGTACTACTACATATATTTTTCTCGTACATCAGTGTACGTGAAAATTTTAAGATATAACTTTTAATGTGAAAAATCTTAATTAGGTTTTAGCTTTGAAAAATTATTGAGAGATATGTACTTGCCTTTTGGTGATAAAATTAGTGCTAATGCGTCTGTTTCGTCGAACTGGATTTTTCGGTTCTTTCCTTGGATTTTTCTGAGGCCTATACAATATAATAAGAATTTATTTAGTAATCTCATATAATATATTAATATACGTATATACGTATACTATTTTATACATATTCATAACTTATTTCCTTACTTTTCTCCCTCCATCTCTCTCTTTTCTTCACGCGAGCACAGCCCGCAAGGCTGTGGTTTCTCGATGGTTCTTGGTGGTGGTGGTGAGGCAGCAACGGGGCAAAGACCCGGCGAAGCTCGGCGGCATGCGGCGGCATAGGAGGTGGAGTACGGCGAGGTTGAGGGGGTCGTTGGGTTCGGCGGCTTCGCTTTCTGTTTCCCGACGGAGGGCGGTAGACACGGGGCGACGATAGGGAGGTTGTGGCGACGGTAACAGGGAGGCCACGTGGATGGGGTTACCATGAGTGGGAGGAGGGCTGCGAGCTGCTGATGGGTTTGGTGGGTTACGATGACGACCGTATCTGCTCAGGGCAGCACTGCTTCCTGATGTGGGTCGTCGCGGTAGAGGTGGAGGGCGCAGTGGAGGCAGAGGGCGCGGTGTCGGAGAGGGGCGGCAACGTCGAGGGTCTTGCCAGAGGGAGACACGGGGAAAGGGACACGGGCAGCGGAAAAAGAGGGAGCGTGGGTTCAGTTGCCTTCTTTGGGGGAGAAGTGAGGGGTTAATATAGGTTTAATTATATATTCTAATAACCTAATTAATGTGTTAATAAATTAGAGAGTTGAGGGGTTGAGATCCGATTATGTCGGATCTGAACAACCCATTCGGATCATTAAGGAGGGGGTGGGGTTAATTAAGGGTTAGGGTAAATGGTAATTACGGTTAAGGTAATAGTAAAAACATAATTAGCGATTGTAATTAGTAAAATGATATAATACTATTATTTTAATACTAAACATAATTTTTTGCATACGACTCTGAAAAATTTCCAAAATATTATCACGGGTTCATATCGGCACGAGGATCACGAAGACAAAGTCCATTTCAGAGTTTGAGCTACGAAGATACGCGTTTTGGGCCAAAATGTTTGGGGTGTGGGTTTGCGGGTTCTAGGTCAATTTGACACCAGAAATATCCGAAAATAATATGTGGAGTACTAAATGACTATATAATTATGTTGTAAAAGTTTAAATCGTTTTGATAACGTTTATATAGAAAATTAATTAACAAGGCTATTCTAGTGAGTTTTAATAAAAAATAATATAAAAACTATTTATTGATTTTTGAGGAGTCTTAAAATCATGAAAATGAGTAATAACTATTTTGATGACACAAAATATTTTTTATATAATTGATTTGAAACTATTTTTGATATTAAACTCCTGATAAATCATTTTAAAATATCTTTAAAGTATAAAGATATGTAAAATATGAGAATACACGTATTGCTGGATACGTGCCGTCACACTGCAACTGGGAAGGTTATTCGCCAAGTTTCATTGTTTTCTCTTGCAGTTTGGAAGAGGTGATAATGGAAAATCTCACTGTTTTCTCTTGCAGTGTGGGTTTGTTATTAAGCTTATAACTAATCGTAACTGAATTTTTATAAGTTACCCATCCATTTGGCAGGGACCCTACATTTGATATTAGAGTGGGTTATAAGATGTCGTCAACAACCAATATATCGTAGTTTTATGGAGGACACTCAACATCAATACCACCAATATTTAATGGTTCCAACTACAACTACTAGAAGAGGAGAATGACGATCTATCTCAGGTCTATTGACTACGAACTATGAGACATCGTGGAGATGCCCTATAGCAAACCAACCACTCCCTTCTCTCTGCAGACAAATGAAGAGAGAGCAACAGAAAAGCCTCATTTCCAAGAATGAATATCTTATTCTGTGTTATGGATGAAAATATTTTCAATCATGTGTCAAGAGCTATATAGGCAAATCAAGTATGACACACACTTGAGGAGGAACATGAAGAGTCTTCATCAAACAAACTGGGTGAACAGCCCAAAAATACCTATATGTGTTTCACGACACAAGAGATAACCTTAGATTATGATTCTTATGATTTATTAGAACCTTTAATGAATTGTTTGATAGCTATATAAAATTAAATAGCTTGTATAAATCACTAAAATATGAACATGAATTGTTAAAGATTGCACATAGTACTTCTTTATCTAATTTAGATAATATTGATTTAACTAATGAAAAATTAGGTGGTGAAAATAGAATCTCAAAGAAGAAAATACTTTACTCAAAAATAAATGTAAAGTCTTAAATGTTAGGATAAAAGAGCTAGATAAAAATTTATCCTCAATTAAATACAAATATGATGAATTAGCCTATAATGTTAACAAGCTTAACAACGGTAAAGAAAAATTGGATAAACTATAAATTAATCAACATGTTTCTAATTCCAAGCAAGGATAATATTTTAATAATATAAAAAACATAGTAATAATAATTTACATGCAAACCAAGTTAAGAAAAATCATGCCTTTATATATAAATCTTTTACATGCAATAGAAAAGGAAAATCCACTATACATGAAAAATTGCATTATATATATGTGTATAACTCTTCAAATGAGAACATTTCACACGGTGCGAAATTTATTTATTTTTTATTTGAAATTTTTATTTTCAAATTTTTTACCACCTTCATTTTATGTTGTTATACACCTCTCAAAAATGGTTGAAAAATAATGTTATTTGGCCTTCGATCAAGGCATTACAACAAATTTGCATGTTCTAAAATTGTTAAATTTTTAACGATAGATCGGTGCACAAATCCTCCTAGGATTCACCTATTATTTTTCCTGAGATATATAATTGTATGGATTAAACATAAAAATTTTGAAAAAATTGCAAAAATAAAAAATAAAAAAGTTTTCGCACGGTGCGAAAACAGTTTTCGCAGCCGAAAACTAATATATATATATATATATATATATATATATATATATATATATATATATATATATATATATATATATATTCAATTGAGAACATTTCGCACCGTGCGAAATCTTTTAAAAAATTTTGAAATTTTTTCCAACCTTCATTTTATGTTGTTATACACCTCTCAAAAAATAATGGTCGAAAAATAATATGATTTGACCTTCGATCAAGGCATTTTAACAAATTCGCACGTTCTGAAACCGTTAAATTTGTAACGGGTGGATGTGTGCTCAAATCCCTCTAGGGTTCACCTATTAGTTTCCATGGGGTATATAATTGTATGGATTAAACATCAAAAAATTCGAAAAAAATAAAATTGTTTTCGCATGGTGCGTAAACACTTGATTTCGCACCCAAAAACGACACACACACACACACACACACACACAATCACACAGAAAGAAAATAACGTGTATCATATGACAATGGATGCATATCCTCATATACCAAGACACAAAAAGTGAGGTGATACAACAAGTACAAGCCCATGTGGACTTGTACCACCCCACTTTTTGAGTCTTATATATGAGGAGATGCCTCCCATGTCATATGATACCCATTATTCTCATTTTGGAAAGTGTGTATATTCATAATGAATGTATTGACAAAATTATAATAGCATGTCAATGCCACAACACGAGAAGATACAGACGTGGGAGAGGTGGGAAAGCAGTCACCAAATATAAGTACCACTAAATGGCAAACCATAACAATGGGACAGAGACCAAGATGTGAGGCCTCAACTCAACCCCCAATTACTAAGAATAGCAGACACCTCCGGATCAACCACATCGAGCACAGAAGGAGGCATAGCTGCAGAAATGTCCAAATAGATCTTGGTCATCAGGGATAACTTGGTCATCTCCTGGGAATGAAATATGCGGTTGTTCCTTTCCTTCCAAATGTGCCAAACAACAGCAGAGAGGATGAGCTTGCTAAGCCGACCCACGGTCTTGTTATTTCGATTTGATCCTACCTTCGTCGTAGCATATGGGCATCTACGTGAAGGGATTTGGGGCAAGAGGGAATACCAAGCTTGAGCTTAAAAGCAGCCCATAAGAAGCTGTTGTACTCACACCGAAAGAAGAGGTGTGGGAGCTACAAAGCACACAAGTGGAGGAGGCCAAGACACCCCTTCTAGTCAACTGCTGTGACGTAAGCAACTTGTTGGTGAGGGCACGGAGAGGAGTGATGGCATACTTGGGGTGTCGAGGGATGTATGCCCTCAGTTCATTTGTATTTGATGCAAATGATTTTTTTATAATAGATGTGGGAATTTTGCATATGATGCAAAGGAAATTAAATGTGTCGTAAAATATTTACGTGCATATTAAATATAATAAAAATGTGAAAAGGGTTACCTGGATGAAGGGATCATCCCGGTCTAAATGCATGTTTAGACCGCGTCGAAAACGAACTCCAAACGCGCAAGTTAGATCCACAAAAGCACAAAGGCACGTATAAGGCATTGCAGGTCGGGCACGCGACCTTAGCGGATCGGGCACGCCTGACCGACAATAGGAGTGCACACCCGTGTTTGACACGGGCACGGCCCGCACCCCGGGTAATGCACGCACCCGAACAGGCATCGAACGCACAGCGTGCGCGTGCACCCAGACGACAGTGCACGTGCACTGTGCGTGTGGCGTGTGGGTGGGGCATGTGGATGGGGCTCACCTGGTGCTAAGGTTACATTCTAGTGAATGTTTATTGTGACGGCTCATTTTTTGCGAAAAACTGAGTTTTGGGCTATCTTTGTAGCCTCATTTGAGGGGTCAAACAAACTTGGAATGACGTGTTGTTTCTTGCTATGCGTCACCGTTCAACCCTCTTCGATTTGATAGGCTGTGTCACTTGTAGAGCTCAATGGTGAGGGATGAAAAATTTGCTAAAGTTTGGCCTTTGTGAAAGACAAACTTTAATTAATTTTTCCTCCAAAATTTTTAGTCCCACATCGGATATGGAATTGAAGGGGAGGAGTCAGCCAACTATATAAATAGGGGCCTACTCCCCTCCTTGAAACTCGCGCCAAGCTCCAGATCTGAGTAGCTCCATTAAACGTGAGCAAGCCCAGATCTGAGCTTAAGTTAAATATTCTCTTTCTCCCTAAATTTCTTCATCGCTCCTGTTCAGGCTCTAGCAAATCTACGAAGGAGCTCGGATCGGATCCGAAGTCTTGACGAAGGGTCCACTAAAGGTACAATCTTCTTCGGTGCGTGGTTGGCTCGGCGTCAAGGGTGTTGCTCACCTCGGGACGCGGTGCAGCTCGGGACACGATGCGGCTTGGGAGAAGCGGCGTAGGGGCCAAAGAAATGTTACCGAGAACGACGCTTCGTATTCTACGGAAACGAATTGAAAGGTATGTAGTTTACGAATTCATGCATTTATAATTGCAAATGTTAGATAGATCTATTATTAGGGATTGGTCAGACCTAACCCCGGGATAGTAGAGATCTTGGCTAGGGTTTGTTCCCTTTAGGGCTTGATTTAAAATAGTTTTAAATCTGATTTTCTGATGTTTGTTTGATATCTTCATCCGACCGACTTAGGCCGGACGTCGAATTTATTGTTCTAAGGACCCAAAATACCCTTTAGTGATATCCGTGCTTGTTGATCTTGAGTACAGATTCTCGGGTTATGAGCTGACCTGAAGTAATCACTCTTACTGTACAAAGTCCCGATAAGATGGGGATCTTATGATTGGTTGGGCGTTGTCGAGAGGCATGGCATAAAACTAGTTCGTGAGGAAACTTGTGACGGGTCTAAGGTGCCATAGATGATGGTCCTTAACAGCGTTGAATGATATCGAGCGATACCTATAGTGGTATCAGAGCATTGTCTACATGATCCATTTTTTCAATTTATAAAATGTATGTGATATAGCATGTTTCTCCATGAGATGGAAGTTGAATTTTAAATTATTAAAATTGTCGTTTTAAAGCAACATTTTTATTTTCGAAAATTGGTTTTGAAGATTAGATTTAATTTTATTTTAAAATTACATCTTTAAATTATGTGATAATTTTTAATGTAACTTAAACTTATGCGATAAATTTTAGTTTGCATGCTTAGCAAGAAAATTTTATGAGATAAAATTTAATTGCTTTGTTATCTCACTAAATTGTCTAGTTGCTACTTTTAATGGTTTTATTTGTTCTTATTGATTATATGATAATTCAAGAAAGACTATTATGATAGCCATTAAACACTTGCAGAAAATTATAAGATAATTTTATGGACTAGCTATGATTTAAAAAAATTGTTGCAACAAATTAAATTCTTGTTTAGGGTAGCACTCTCCAAATTATTATTTTAATTATTTTAATAATAATTTTGATCAAATGGATATGGTTTAAATTGTTGCAACTTGAACTTTAAATGCCTAATACATGATTAGGATAGCACCATAATAATCATTATAGTTGATAAGGACATTAATAAAAGTTATTAACCAATCCTAATAATTTTGAATTTTAGGATTCAACTAGTTGATTGGATTAACTAGTTTTAATGAAGCCAATTCTAATCGATGGAACACATACGAATAATAAGTTTCCTTCAATGGACCATGATCCGGTCTAGTGTTTTTTGACTAGTGTTGTGGATCACCCTAGCTCGACTTGGGATAGTAATCCTGGCCTAGCCAAATCCATGGCCGTGTTCCATAGGACCGCAAGGATGCGAATTATGATTATGTGACATTGTCGATTATATCTAGTCAATTACGTTAAAAATCTTCTTCAAGGTTAGCCGTAACCCTCCTTGTTTTTGGATTATGGGACTACAAGACGCCTGTCATAGTTGTTGAGTCTCCTCAAGCTATGACATGGTCTCTTTTAGAAACTAACTCCATCATACATGAGATGTAGTCTGGTATTAACCCAAACCGCTACGTCGGATCTCCTCGAGTATCGGTGTAAGTTAATATTAGACATGAAAACAGGGGTTCGACTAGACTAGTCATTATGGTTTGTTGAGTCTCCTCAAGATCATAAGTGACTAGGGGTAAAAACCAATAGGGAGTCACTTATGATGTGATTGATAATGAGATTATCTACCAACTGCAGAGTCGATCAACTTGTTGAGTCTCCTGAAGGTTGTGAAGCTCTGGGTGGTTGGGTCACTATCCCATTAAATAACCATATTCGTTCATCTATATGGCTAAAGATGATCGCAGAAATAGTGGGAGGATCTTGTTGAATAAAAACCATTTTAACTATATTTAAAAATCATGAACATATGCTAAACTAGGGCAATTCTATGTTTTACCAAAGTGGAATCCAAATCATAATATCTCATTGATGTTAAGAAATATTTGATAAACCAAACTATATTCTCATTGATGTTAAAATGTCATTGATGTTAAAATGATTAGTTAAGAAATATTTGATAAACCAAACTATATTCTCATTGATGTTAAAATGTCATTCCTAGTTAAGTTAAGGACAATGATTTCCTTAAGCTCTAAAGACTAACATAACAAAAGCACGCTACTTAACACTCACCCATATGAACATGGGCAGTTTGAACATACTGATGTTTAAAGCACAACTTGTTGAGTCTCCTCAAGGTTGTATGAAAAACAGTTTCAATCCGCAAGGTTTGAAACTTCGATCAAACTGTTTAACTCGAAGATGAGTGTAAGAGTGGTGAAAGACAGTGTATCCAAATTAGATCTCGAGACGAGCAACATATTAAGTCTCCTCAAGGTTGTAAAGCTCAAGTATTTGGATGCATGTAATGCTTGCACAACTAATATTTGTGTTAGGACATGAAATGTCTAAATTTGATTTAGATATGAGAAGGTACTACAGAAAATTCATTAAGAAAGAATGTTTGGTCTAGAATGGAAAAAGGCATAGTAGGAGGAACTGAAAATAGGACATGTTTGATATCAAAAATAATTGTTATACAAAGAAAGTCTCACATATTGACCAATGAACAAAAGTTGTCAATAGACCATATGGAACTTATATCACACTTAGCGAATGTCATCTCGTTACTTTAGAAGAAATGTTTTGATGTGATTATAATGCATAACAATGTTGTATTAAGAGTTAATACATAAATACGCAAGCTAGTAGCAAATCTTATATGGCAAAATAGACTCCAAAGAGACTAAGCTTCACAAGTCACGTAAAGAGGGGTCTGACCTCTCGAATTATGAGTCCAAACACACTTGTGAATCTTGTCTCAAAGGTATGATGGCCGAAATTCTATTTGTAAGATAGTGGGAGAATGATTTGGAAAACTCGTAGTCTCGTACATACAGACGTACCCAGACCCAAGTCTAAATAAGTCAAGATAAGGTATTCTTATTTTATTTCGACACGTGTTCTTGATGAAACACAAGTCTGATAAAATAGAGAACACAATGACAAAAGTATTTGAACTGATTCGATTGGATTGAAGAGTCGAATACTTAGCTATGTAATTCTTGTGTAACTAAAAAATGAGATTTTCTCTCAGGTAAAGTCTTTTAACACATCGGTGTGTTAGAGAGCATGAATCGTACTCTGTTAGACTTAGCGCGATACATAGCCAGTAACTGAGTAACAATCCTTGTTCTGAGTTAAAACCCAGATAATAATGCCTAATATTTGACAAGGTTTTGTTACAACCTTATAAATATAATATTCCTCAAATTAATCGTTAGGAAGTCACAAGGATTACTCGAGTTTCGTGAGACGACAAGTCGAGTAAACCATCATAGTTGATGATGTCTTAGTCAACTTCCAGAATGCCATTCGGAGTAGGGACTCTGATTAATAACTTGATGTAATCCGAAATAGGGTCCTTGCACGTAAATAAGATATGGACCTTGTTTCGTGTGCCCAAAGAAATTGTTTCCTTTGGCTGCAAGTGAATCTTCGAGTCTAGAAGACTGGTACAGAAGGAAAATAGTGAAGTACGACTTATGTTGGTTGAGAACGGTTATCATCCTAACTCCTATAAACTATTATGATGAAACTTTCTCGCCAACAGCTGTGTACAGATCTATTCGGATCAGACTCAATGTAAATGATCATGATGACCACGAAAACTGGAATATATATGTTTTAGAAGAACAAACTTATAGGATTTTCAAGGTCAGTGGGAGCAAATAAAAGGCATGCGAGGCATCAAAGAGCAGGAACATATGGTTTAACAAAGTGGTCAAAGAGTTTGACATTTTATCAGAATTGATTATGAATCGACTAAATGACCAGTAAACTAATTTGGATTATTCTCGTAAGGTACGATGAGCTGGACGAGATCTAGGCAAGACATATATTATGGATTCCAAGGTACCAAGGAAATTTTTTGGATGAGATTCAAATGTATGGTCTAAAATGAACATAGAAACCCCTTAAGTCTATACAGTAGATGTTTTAGCAGATCCACTCACGAAGGCTCTACCAAATGAACTCTAGAAAGACGTATGTGTAACTGCGGTATGAGATACCGGGATAAATGGGCCTGAGTACAAATGGGAGATGTTGAGAGATGGGTATGCCCTCAAGGAAAATTCATCAATGTGTATGTATACAAACATCTTGTTCGAAATAACAATAAGCTGTTTGGTAAGAATTTACCTAAGTTTATAATAGTGTAGTCTTCATTAGAACTTAGGTATAGTTGACGTCCCCCGCGTTGTGTGCATGCAAGTGTGCAATAATATGTGATTGGGGGCGTGAGATTTAATTATTTATAACCGCAAGCGTACGGTGTTGTAGTATGGCTTGGGGGTCGAACACAGGGAGGCGTGGTTGTGCTTGTGTCAGAAAGGACCGAATTCATCCTAGGGGTGAGCTAGCCCGAATTGAATGATGGTTTGTCACGAATCGTAGGTAAGGGGTTAAACAATAATAAAGGAAACCTGGGACAGCGGTTTCCACCCTATCATGTGATTCTCGCTAACACAGCTGACGGATAGGATAACGATCGAAATTAGGGTCTATTGGTGAGACGTTGCATCTAAGAGTGATACCAGCATCACATGGGCCCGATATTCCGGTCGGTGCCCAGGATGATACGCCGGACTACCCGGGTTCGGTCAGTGGGCATTCCCATGTCCATTAACACTAACCGACTCTGGGAGCACTAAGCTCGCAACGATAACTCCCAACATCTCATCCTGCCGCTCCCGTGCACTAGGATTCGAAGTCTACACTAAGGGCGTGAGCTATGGCTAGGGAGTCAACTGCCAAGTTTATTCCCCCTTGGCCCAACGGTCAAAGGCGGTCTTTTTCCCACCGATGACAATCAAACACCCTGCATAACCAATGGATTCCTATTCCCTATCGATTTCCTAGTCCTATGGACGTATCAGGGAGAACACACGAAGGGGTTTCCACCAAAATCCCCGATTTGGGAACTACTCACACATTTTAGGTAAAAAGCAATCTAAATGAAAATCAACCGTTAAAAACATGATCCGATGATTGAAAAGCAGTAAAAACAATGCAAATAACACTATATTAAAGTTTGGTAAAGATCAGACAACTTACTAATATCAAATAAATTCCAGCCATCACAAAATGGAGAGAAAACAGAAAATACAACTCAGCTCTCGTTTCTGAAAACCTAGGGCTTATATTTATAGAAAGCGATGTCACCTGATCAGGTGAAGAATCACCCGATCGGGTGACCTGCTTCGTTAATCGGCAGCGGTCTTCAGAAATTTCACCCGGTCAGACGACACGATCAGTTGGAGGAAGCAGCTCGTCATTTGGATCTTGGTGTCGTCGGGTGAACCGATCGGTTGATAAATCAACCGATCGGTTGGAATTGTCGCCCAAAAAGACAGAAACTTCGGACATTTTGGCATGGTCTGTAGGCGGTTGTGTGAGCTCTCCGGGCCATCTCCTTAGGGAAATTGGCTACAGGTGAACCGATCGAGTGATAGTCACCCGATCGGTTGGAGTTCAGCTTCAATTTCCCAAGAGGATTGTTGGGCTGAACCGGTCTCTGACCCAGTCGATTGATGCTCTCATAGCTTCAGCTGCTGTCTGGGTGGTGCATGCATGCACCACACGATCGGTTGACTGTGTCCAACCGATCGAGTGGGGCTAAAAGATGGCGATCTTCGTCGTTTGACCCCCTGGATCACGTGTGACTCCTCCCGTTGCTCCGGGGACTTACGATATCTTCGTTATGTGTCCCCTAGGCTGGAAAACTCCTGCAAACACACAAAAACACGAAAAAGTGAAAGAAAACGAGAAAACACGAGAAAAAATGGATACGAGACGACGAAAAATAGCGGAAAAACACAAAGAAGACGTGCGTGGATATATAAAACATACACACACGTCAAAATCCCCCAAGCTGAACCCTTCCTCGTCCTTGAGGAAGACGAGTTAGAGTGGGAGCTCGGAGGGAGAAAACAGAGATAAAAAGAGAAAAAAAGAACTCTAAATCCTAAATCGCCCGTCAGGACCAACAAAATCAAAACCGACACACCAAGCAAGCAAACGACAAATCACCACACTAACCCAAAGAAAACGAGTCCAGACAAGTGCCGTGGTCCACCTGGTGAAGCGCGAGTGAGTGTGGTTGTGTGCTAGCAGTCGATGTCACTATCTACATCGTGCAATAAGCTCCATATACACAAATCCAAGAAATGACCCAAATATCGATTCGATTTGGAATAAGCAGTGAAAATATGGCTCAAGCATGCATGAGAAGAGTATAAGAATAGAAACGTATCATGTGTCAGGGACTCCACAGCTAGGGACTCGGACATCACCACACTATCGCCTAGATAATAGCTAGAAATTCCTTATTCCAAGTGTTTTCGAAAGCGATGGGGGTTGAGATGATGTGGAGAAGAATGCTCGATGCAAATTCTCGCATTCCCTTTATTCTCAATAGGTAGGGAAATATTCACATACATCCTTTTTTTGGGTTTTGGATATATGTATTTTTTTTTGGATTTTTGGCTATACATATGTATGTATATATTTTTTCTTTCTTTTCTCTTTTCTCTTTTTTTTTGGGTTTCTCTTTTCTCTCTTTTTTGGATTTTTTTGATTTTGGGGTATATACAAGTGTGTACTCTCCCAAGTGGGGGAACGGTACATGACGAGTGGATTTGCACCAAGTAAAATAAAAAAGAAATCGGATTCTAAACACTTGTGCAAAGGAGATATTTTCGCTAATCAGAGCATAGGCTAAATGGGTTATCCTAGTCCTAATTGTGGAATCCCGACACATGCGAAATGAAGCATACTATATATATATTCATGCATACAGAAGCAGATAAGAGAGGCAAATACCGCATATTCAAATCGAAGCATGATAATCTAGGGGGTCATTCCTGGACAGGTATATAAAACACAATCACAAAGTAGAAGCACACCGTAAGCTAGACACGACGCATGACTCACACGAAAGCAAGTGGACCCATGATGCATGAGATGCAAGCGGACTCGGCTTCCTAGGGTTAGTGAATGCAATTATCGAAGCCATGCTAGGTGTGTGTGTTTTTTGTGGCAATTCATCATAGGGTTCATCTCTAGGAGAAAGAGATAAAAAGAAAAAAAGAAAAAAAGAAAAATAATAAAAACACGGTGAAAACGACTCAAAAACGAAGAAAAAGACACAAATGACGCACGAAGTGCGACTCCCCCAAGTTGAAACTTACATTGCCCTCAATGCAATAAAAGTGAATACGGGAGGGCAATGAAAATGGGGGGAATACGCACTGACACAAAAAGACACGAAAAACAAGAAAAACACACATACGAAACTGAAAATAAAAATAAAGATAAAGATCACACCACACGACATATAAACGGAAAATAAAAATAGAAAATCACACCACGACAAATAAACAAACACACATAGAAAAACATCACACATCAGCACACAGAAAAATTGACTTCCCCCAAGCTCGACGTGACAAAGCTAGAGAAATGAAATGATCATGGAAATACAGAGATATGCAAAGGGGGGTCAGAAAACAAAAAGAAAATCAAAAAGCAGGAGAGGAGTTATCCTCGTCCTCCTCGGTGGAAGAAGTGGTGGATGCGGGGAGTGGATGGGTGAGGTAACTGGTGTGCGGAGAAGTGGAGAAAGTGGTCGAGGTGATGGATCGGAGGGTGTGGAGGAAGTGTGGATGATAGGTGGAGTGGTGGTGGTGATGGTGAGTGGGAGTGAAAGGGCGACCAAGGCAGTGGTAGATGGGGTAGAAACGGCGGTGAATGGGGTGGATACGGTGATAGAAGAGGATGGTGGGGGAAGTGATCGCGACCGCACCTGCAATTTTTTGCGGTGCACGTATGGTGCGGTCGACAATGGAGGACGACAATGGAGGGTGGTGGATCTGTGAGGACGACAATGGAGGGAATGAAAACGATGGGAGTAGATGAGGTGGTGGGAGTGGAAGTGGTGATAGGGGGAGATGGTCGCATAGGGGGTGATGGTGGTGGAGAAGAATGTGATGGTGGAGGTGAAAAATGTCGAGGGGGTGAAGGTGGTGGAGAGGGGTGTGGTGTGGGAGGTGGTGGTCCGTGGACGTGAGTGAGAATGCGGAGGATGGTGGCCATGTCCCTCTCAAGTGCGAGGAAGCGTGGGTGAGAGAAAATTGAAGGGGATGGGTCCGAGGGGGTGGAGGACGAAACGACAGTGCGAAGCAAAGCCAGCTCAGTCTCGAGAGCGAGACGAGCGGAAGTGGCTTGATGAAAGGAGGAGGAGGAGGTAGTACAGACCGGAGAGGTGGTAACAGTGGTGGTGGGGACAGAAGCAGGGACGGCACTGTTGGATCCTGTCAAAACAACGTTAGGATCGATAAATAAAGTCGAGACTTACGCTTGCGTACGCGGCACCGTAATCTCGGAACTTCACCCTCGGATTCGCCACAACGGTCGATACTTCGTCACGGAGGATCGAAGCAGAGTTTCACCGCCTAAATCTCTAACTAGAAGAGGATTTTAATGGAAGGGAGAAGAAGAACATAAGATGTCTTATGCATACTTATGGCATGGAAAGTGTGAATGAATGTCTTACCCTTGGGTCCTATTTATAGGCTTTAGGGGTAGTTATTGTAGGAAATAACTAAATATAAGCTTATTAGCCTATATTAGCACATTCATTTATCTTCTTCTTTATCCACTTATCAAGTGCCATTTTGCACTTATAAAGTGGCTTTTTCCACTTATCGAGTGGCTTTTTCCACTTATCGAGTGGTCCTTTTCACACGAGAAAAGGTTTCCTTCGCGCACGCCTTCGTGCACGCGACATCTGAGGTCCATATACCCTCATACATCCCCTCATGGGTGTATTTATGTCGTCCATATCCAACATCTCCCACTCACACTTGAGGGGATAGTAAGGAAACTTATTTTCCTCTAACTCTTCTGTTTATCATACCGAGAAATAGGCCGTGTGACCGTCATGCGCATAGAGTCCGCTGTTGTGCACTTGTTAGAGATACACACTGTTGTGCACTTGTTAGAGATACACAACACTCCTCAAGGTGCAAAGTTGAGTAGATCAACGCATGCTTTACCCTAGATTATTTCTTCACATTTCTTATACTTTATATTCAACAATTGAATCCCATCTGGATTGCAATTGGCTGGCCAGCTTTGAATCTTCAAAGTCCAAATGTGAATGCGAAATTAATCTTCCTCTTCTTACGATCCTTTCGATCTTGACTTGACTTGCTTTTCTAACATGCCCCGCCGGACCGAATTAACCATAGTCCATAAGTAACATGCTAAGATAGAAATCACCCGGTCAAATCTAAAGGAACCAATTAGATTCCAAAAGGGTAATGAATTAAGACCCATGTGGTCTTTGGGTCTAACATAATAGTAAACTTATTTACTATTCTAACCCAATGGTCAAAAATGCATACGTAGTATGAATACGTATTACAACATCACTCCTTTTCCAGGGAGTGTATGTCTTAATGATATTGTAAGGATGATGATCAGACACCACAATGTCTGACTTTGAGTCTCTTTTCTACTCAAATAATCCTTTGGACTCACATCCCGCATTTAGACAGATAGGATTTCAAAATCCTCTTAGATCTTCTGTAAGCATCCATATGATGCAGATCTTTCATGCGACCATTTTGTTTAAGTCATGACTCTAAATCATCCGTCTGATGATTTTGACTTTAAACAGGTCTCATCTCTATTCTATCCGTATGATAGAATAAGGCGGTTGCTCATGTGAAAGAGCCAACCTCAATCTGTCCGACATACTAGAAAGTATAGCTGAGATTTCAAAAATGTACACAAACATTTCTCAAGAAATTCATATGCAATGTTTGAAAAAGAACTTATTCTTTTATTAAATTTGATCATTTACAGACATGGGAATTTATATTGGTACAACTCAGCTCTTACGCAATCCTTGAGATGATAAGTGTTTGTAAAACACATCTCTGGGGATCGCCTTTGTAAGCGGATCCGCTACCATCTCATGCGTAGATATGTACCTTATGTCTACCTTCTTGGTTTTATCATAGTCTTTTGCAAATTTGTAGCGGATATCTATGTGTTTGGTCTTACAATGGAATTTCGGATCTTTGACATAGGCTATATATGCTTGACTGTCGCTGTGAATGGGTACAGCACCTGAGTCACTTGCATTAATTAGCCTGTCTAAGAACTTCCTAAGCCAAACAGCCTCTTGGACTGCCATGCTAAATGCTACAAACTCGGCTTCCATGGTTGAAAGTGCGATGCAGGATTGTTTCTTGCTACTCCAGGATATTGCACCAGATCTGAGTAGAAAAACATATCCTGAGGTCGATCGTCGTTCATCGAAATCACCCGCCCAATCAGCATCAGTGTAGCCTTCGAGCCTCAAGGCATCTCCTTGATAGCATAAAGCAAAGTCTGCAGTTTCTTTGAGACACCGCATTATCCTCTTAACCGCTTTCCAGTGTACTTGCCCTGGGTTGGATTGGTAACGACTTACCATTCCAACGGCAAAACAGATGTCCGGTCTTGTACACATCATAGCGTACATAAGACTACCAACTACACTGGAATATGGAACTTTTTCCATAATCTCTTTCTCCTTTTGGTTCTTAGGACATGATTTCAGACATAAATTATTGCTTTTGCTTATAGGAGTATCAATGGACTTGCAGTCCTGCATATTAAATCGTTCTAGAACCTTCTTTATATAAGTCTCCTATGAAAGAGAAAGAAGTTTCTTCGAACGATTCCTTGAAATCTTAACTCCAAGGATATATGCGGCTTCTCCCATGTCTTTCATCTTAAAAACTGATGAAAGCAATCCTTGATATCCATTACAAAGCCCTTGTCATTTCCGGCTATTAAAATGTCATCTACATATAGAGACATGATAACATACTTGCTTTTAATTCTCTTGATATATACGCAGTTATCTTCATCAAGCATGGTAAAACCATTTGATAAGACAACTTCTTGAAATCGTATATACCATTGCCTTGAGGATTGTTTAAGACCATATATAGATTTAAGAAGTTTACAAACCTTATGTTCATTTCCTTCTTTTACAAACCCTGTTGGTTGTTCCATATAGATCTCCTCGTCCAATTCTCCATTGAGAAAGGCAGTCTTTACATCCATTTGATGTAATTCGAGGTCTAAGCAAGCTACCATTGCCAGAATCAGGCGAATCGAGGTAAAACGAACAACAGGTGAGAAGGTCTCTTCGTAGTCTATCCCTTCCTGTTACGTAAAACCTTTCGCGACAAGGCGAGCTTTATATCTGTCAATAGAGCCATCAGCCTTATGCTTGATCTTGAGAACCCATTTGTTCCCAATAGCTCTACGTTCTCTGGGTAAGTCAACTAAGTCCCAGACTTGGTTAACTTTCATGGATTCTAACTCCACTTGCATCGCTTCCATCCATTTGTCTTTAGCAGGGCAAGATACGGCCTGTTTGAAAGTAGCAGGCTCGTCATCTTCTTGTAGTAAAGTCATAAAGGTTTGCGGAAATTCATCCTCAAATCTTTGAGGAGCCAACCTTGTATGACTACTACGTCGTATTTGAGATTCTTCAAGTCCTTGTTGACTCGAATTTAGATCAATTCTAATATCACTCCCACTTGGAATGTCGTTAGAATTGCTCCCACTTGGATCATTATTCCCGTATGGAATAGGATAATCGTCATTCGTATAATCCATTGGTGAAGGTTGAAACGTATTTTCGTTTTCACCAAGAATTCTCCCACTTGAATAAGGTAATCCTTCTTGATCATAAATCTCAAATAGAGATAAGTCCTGACTTATCTCGCCCTGTCTTGGAAAGTCGTTTTCCAAGAAAGTGACATCCCTCGACTCAAACTCAATTAGCCCACCATTGTCTTCCTGACTAACAAAAACATAACCTTTGGAGTTTTCTGCGTATCGTATAAAGATACATTTCCTTCCCCATGGCCCAAGTTTGCCATACTTATGGGAGGAAATATGTGCGTAGGATGCACAACCCCAAGGTTTCAAAATGTTTAAGTCAGGAGACCTTTGGTTCCACAACTCATAAGGAGTGGAGCTAACTGATTTCGAGGGTATGCGGTTTAAAATGAAAGCGGCCGTCAATAATGCATCACCCCAAAAGGTGATTGGCAAGTTAGCTTGCGCCATCATTAAACGGACCATTTCCATTAAAGTCTTATTTCTCCTTTCTGCAACACCATTTTGTTGAGGAGTATAAGGCATAGTTACCTGATGTACTATGCCTTTTTCACCACAAAGTTCCTTAAAACTTGTTGATTGATATTCACCGTCCCTATCGGTTCGCAAGACCTTAATCTTGCGATCTAATTGATTCTCCACTAAACTCATATAGTTTTTAAAGCAAGCCAATGCTTCACTTTTGTGGGATATCAAATAGATATGTCCGAATCAGGTGAAATCATCAATAAAAGTGATGAAATAGGACTTCCCGCGTCTTGTATTGACATTCATCGGACCACATATGTCCGAATGGATAAGCTGTAATGGAACCTCGGCCCTTGTGTCGGTTCCAAATGGCTTGCGACAAGATTTTCCCTCTAGGCAATGTTCGCAGGTCGACATTTCAACCTTTGAAACATTGGATAGAAGGCCACGTTTGGCAAGTCTATCCATACGCGTTGGTCCAATATGACCAAGCCTTGCGTGCCAACAAATCACATCAGACTCATAAGTCTTAGAATTTGCAATAAGGAAATTTTCATTACACGAGGAATCATACATTGTACTCATTACAATAAATCCGTTAAATACAAACCCAGTACCAATAAGAGTATTATTACAACTTAAGTCCACATTACAATCATGGAAAAACCAGTTATAGCCAAGACCCATTAACACGACCACAGAAATTATATTCCTTCGAATATCTGGAGCGAAGAGGACATCATGAAGTAGGAGAGTGCGGTCGTTGTCCAAGACTAGCTTGCAAGTCCCAACGCCTTTCACTTCAACACGTGTGTTGTTTCCTATATAGATCCACTTCGTTCCTTGGGGTATCCGGTGATACTCCACGAAGGACCGTCTGTCCCTTGCTATGTGGTCGGTGGCACCTGAATCAATTATCCAAAATGGATTAGATTCCACAAGAAATATTGAACTAGAAACACATATGTAACTAGCATAATTACAAGTTACCTCGTCGCCTCCACTCGTACACGAACGAGCATAGTGACTGAGCTTGTTGCACTTGAAGCACTTGATCCTCTTCAAGTCTTTCTTCTTGTGCCATTTCTTGTGCCCACCCTTATGTTTGGGTTTCTTGGTAGACTCAGGTTGCTTATTACGTTCATTAGTGAACTTAGAACGATCTTTTTGTTTCTTTCCCCCGTGTGAGGAACTAGCAACCATGTGCACTTCTGCACTTGGCTTGGCGGCCGCAAGCCGCTCTTCCTCTAATTCGAGGTGCTTGGAAACATCGCTGAAAGTTTTGATGCCCTCATTGTGAGTGAGATGCATCTTCATTTGGTCCCACCCATTTGGTAGGGAACGTATGACTGCTTGGATTTGTTGCTCATCTGTGAGCACATGACCTACATCCTTTAACTCAGAGATTAGATTCGTCATATGTCACAGATGTTTCCCCATGGAATGATCTGGACATTTCTTGTATGAATCAAATCTTATAGTTAAGGCGCGAAGTTTGGACACCGATGTGCCACCAAACTTTTCCTCAAGCTTGGACCATATGTCCATGGCTAAGTCATGCTCTCGGAAGATGCGCATTATGTCATCGGCCATACTGCTTAATAAAGTAATGCGTGCTATCTTGTTCTTCTGAGACCAAGCATCAAAAGCTTCCTTGTCTCGTCTGTGTTAGGCTGTAGTGCCCAACTCAGGTTCAATCATTACGTTCTTTAGAGTTTCGAGCACTTCTTGCTCCTCTAAAACGTATTGTATCTTGATGGACCAAAGTTTGTAATTATCGCCGTTGAGTTTTTCACCTCTGTTTAACTCAGCGACGATATTCTTTGAAGTGGAAGAAATTTTACTTTTAAAATGCTGCAAAAGACACAAAAACCGAAGGTTTGATCAAAAACATTGCATTGAAAATTCTTAAAATAAATACAATTCCCACTTGAAATGAGAATAGAATATCCCATTTGGATAGTTCTAATTTCAACTCCCACTTGGAATGATATTTACAATTTGATAAGTTACTTTCGAAAAATATTGAAAATGTTACTCTAGAATCGGAAAGGTCACTACGTTTCCAATCACCATCTAGAGTAACTTTCAATACTTCCCCATCACTTTATCAAATGTTAGTACTCTTATAGTATACTTCGCAGCGGAAAAGCGTTTTTTTTAAAACGTATTTTTCAAAACGTATGAAAACGTATTTTTCAAAATTGTATATTTCGACTTAGTACCCTTATGATACTAGCAAAATATTTGACACTTCTTGGCCATTTGCCGGGAATGAGTCGTAGCCATGCCAAGGCCGGATCCCCTGAGGGGATTTTTCTGCAAGCCATTGTCGCCGGTTCCCGTATGGATCCAGGCGCTTCCCCCCGTATGGGAGAATTTTGCCGTAGACGACTGTCGTTAGCCCCGTATCGGCTAGTCGGCACATTCGTGTTCGACCAAAGCCTTTTGCCACCCCGTATGGGCTAGTCGGCATGTTCTTGATCGACCAAGGCCTTTTGCCAGATTGGTCGACCAAAACTCCTAGATTGGTCGACCAACCAATGATCTGCACTCCTCCCGGCCAGGGCCTCTGCCCTGGCCGAGACTGGCCAAGGGCCGGCCAGAGCCTCTGCCCTGGCCGAGGCCGGCCAAGGCCGGCCAGGCCCTGGCCGAGGCCAGGGCGCCGGCCCCGGCCACTGCCAGGGCCGGCCAGGCCGGCCCTGGCCTCTGCCGGGGCCGGCCAGGCCGGCCCCTGGCCTTGGCCGAGGCAGGCCAGGGCCCCTTGGCCCTGGCCTGGCCTCGGCCAGGCCTGGCCACGGCCTCGGCCAGGGCCCCCTGGCCCTGGCCGGGGCCGGCCAGGTTCGGCCATGGCCATGGCCGGCCATGGCCATTTGGCCTTGGCCGTCCATGGCCCATTTGGCCATGGCCGGCCACCCCCTTATATGGGGTTGCCGCACACCCCGTCGGAGGGGTGGCCGTGGTGGTTAGTGGCCGTAGCCAACCCCCTCCGCATGGGGAGGGGGGTGCATTGCCTTCATAGCCCATTTGGCCATGGTGATCAAGCACCAAAAAATCATCTTCCCCGATGGGAATAACTACCATCTTCTTCCTCGATGAAGCACCCGTTCGTCGATGAAGCACCCGTTCGTCGAGAAAGTAGTTATTCTCTAATGGCTGTATGCCAAAAATGAAAAATAACATACTTTAAAGTTCGTAAACTACACGCTCCACATGAAGAGAGTTCACATTCCCTATGAATGGAGACTCGACATCCATGAAGAGTGCGAGTTTGATGATATGAACGGTCAGTTCTTCCCGTCACGGAGAGTTCCTGTAATATCCGTAATGACAGAAGACCCTAACGTGAAAAGAACAACCGCTGCGTTCTCTCCGTCACGAAGCGTTCCTACCATATCCATAATGGTAGGATACCCATTCGTGAAAAAGGCAACACCTCGTTCATCGGTTCGACGGGGCGGTGGTTTGACCGGGGCGAACCCGTATGGCTCTGATACCAATGTTGGATCCTGTCAAAACAACGTTAGGATCGATAAATGAAGTCGAGACTTACGCTTGCGTATGCGGCACCGTAATCTCGGAACTTCACCCTTGAATTCGCCACAACGGTCGATACTTCGTCACGGAGGATCGAAGCAGAGTTTCACTGCCTAAATTTCTAACTAGAAGAGGATTTTAATGGAAGGTAGAAGAAGAACATAAGATGCCTTATGCAAACTTATGGCATGGAAAGTGTGAATGAATGTCTTACCCTTGGGTCCTATTTATAGGCTTTAGAGGTAGTTATTGTAGGAAATAACTAAATATAAGCTTATTAGCCTATATTAGCACATTCATTTATCTTCTTCTTTATCCACTTATCAAGTGCCATTTTGCACTTATAAAGTGGCTTTTTCCACTTATCGAGTGGCTTTTTCCACTTATCGAGTGGTCCTTTTCACACGAGAAAAGGTTCCCTTCGCGCACGCCTTCGTGCACGCGACATCTGAGGTCCGTATACCCTCATACATCCCCTCATGGGTGTATTTATGTCGTCCATATCCAACAGGCACTACTAGGCCCAGCCCTCGGGTCTCCACAGGACGCATGAATGTCCTGCTCGCCTAAGTGGGTGGCAGGGGAAGGTGGTCTAGTTGCGTCCGGGATGAATGGAAGGTGCAACCCCCCAAGAAACTCAGCATCAGGTGGGAAAGTCCAATCTCCCACAAACTGGATGGTCATGCGAGCGAGATTGGGCAGAATTGTATAGGGAGATGGGGGGTGCCCGTAATGGAAGGTGAAACGGCCATCAATGCGGGGCTTAATCAAGTGAATATGCCGCAGGACGTCGAGATCGAGACGTGAGGGTCCTGCGATAGTGGGCAGATCTCGTGGGATGACAATATTATACCTGGGAGCAGAAGCTAAGATCGTGATAAGGCCCCCGCAACAAAGCTTGCCTTTGCCGGCACGGCTAATCTCAAGAAGCTTGGAAACAAGCCAAGCACCGGCATAGACGAGAACAACTGGGGCCCTAAAAGAAATCTCGTCATCACCACAGAATGAAGAGATCAGGGATGGTCACGGTACCTGACTCATCCCTGGGGAAAAATGTGCAAGAAATGATACTGTGGGCCAGACGGAAGATGGGGTGAATGATGGAGGAGGCCTTGGCCTTACCTCGGGGATAGCGAGGGTGTAGGGTGAGGCGGAACCAAAACTGATCGACGTCAAATTCGGGGGGATACCCGTAGGGACGGATAGTGCCGTCCCCAAGGATGGGGAAACCAAAGATGTCATTGATGGTATCCAGTGGGTGCGAATGGTTCAGTTACTGACCCGAAATATGATGACCGACCCCGACTCACAGACAAGTGTGGATAAAAATTCGAGTGTGATCGAGGGGTAGGACACCGCGGAGGCGTTTAGGAAAGCTAACCAACCTAAATTTGCGAAGAGAGTCTCAACCTCGGTGAAGACACTGAGATCGATAAGCATTTGGGTATGGGCAAATTTGGTCGATAGATGCCCCGAGCATCAAGTCTATGATAGAAATCCTTATGCTCCTGGTTCCTAAAGCGGTAGCCATGCGGGCCCATCAGTGGGTCCTCAACTGGGATGATAGGTTGGGGTTGGGGTTGGGGTTGTGCAGGCTGTGCATGAGGAGGGCGTGAGTGTGGTGGGCGTGTGGTCTTGCGTCTCTTGCGAGACGACCCCTGCTCTCGCATGATACCCTTACCCGTTTCTTGATCCCGGGCCATGTGGGTGTGTGTGCGTGAGTGAATGCAAAAATGTGATGAATGCACACACACAAGCAATCGAGCAAATTGAAATTCTAGGGCAAAATGTAAAATTAAGCTAATGAGCGAAGTTACCCAATCGAGATGAAGATCCTCGCTTGTAGATGTCCCAACGCGACGCAACGGGATGAAGTGTGAAGCCGCGGCGCTTCTTTTCAGCAAATTTCGAAAATGGGGGGTTGCAAAATTAGGGTTTTGTGCGGTTAAAACGAAGATGGAGGGAGAGAAATCGATGGAGGGAAGGGGATCGAGAGTGGGGGGAAGGATTTGAGGGGGTGTGTGGTCGGTTTGGGGAGATCGAGGTCGGTTGGGGCTTGGAGAAGGTGAAACGGCGACGGAAATTCAAAGTCGGGCAAAGGAGGTGAACGGGTGAGGGCGCTGGGTTTATATATGGTTTAAGTCGAACCGATCGGGTGAGTTTTCACCCGATCAGTTGACTATTAGGTTGAAATTTTTGCTAAAAAGATGCTACAGGCAAACCGATCGGGTGATAACTCACCCGATCGGTTGGCCGCTTCACAATTTTTCCCGAAAGTTTAGTACAGCTCACCCGGTCAGTCACACGACCACGCTTTATATCAACCGATTGGTTGATCAATTCCCAAAATTTTCCGAGACTTTGGCCCAGCTCACACGGTCTGCCACCCGATCTCACATTGCTTCACCCGACCGATTCGTTGGAGCACAGATACGGCCAGTGTCTGATACGTCTCACCCGATCGGTTGAATAATCACCCGATTGGGTGAGGCCTTGTTTTTTGCAAAAATTCATTAATGGCCTTAGTCTCTCGACGGAAGTTCCTGCGGCTGGATTTATTTATTAAAATAAGAAAAATAAAGCTAAAAATAATCCTAAAACAAAGATAAAAGTTTAGAGCATGGGTTGCCTCCCATGAAGCGCTTTTGTTTAACGTCGTTTGCTCGACGCCCGTAGATGATATTCAAGGTGGACGGGGGTGATGCCCTAAAGTCGGCATCGCTTCAGATTCAGAGTTGGCAGCCTTCGGTGTCGTCGGTGGGGACAAGAAAACTTGCTCGACGACTCTCCCTCCGTTGATGGAATCCGGAGGCTTCTCCCTTATATTGGCATCTACTGCCACTCTTTTCAGGATCTGGATCTCATCTCCGATGAGCCCCATGGGCTCTTTCTCTTTCCTCCTCGTCGGAGGAGCTTTTTGAAATCCGGGAGGGACCGTATGTGCCGCATCCGCTTTCCCAGCAACATCATCTTCCTTCGGGCCGACATGTTCTTCTAAGTCCCCCAAGCTATCGGGGGGATTTCTTGAAAGAATTTCCCAGGAGCTTGCTTCCACAACTCTCTCTTCTTCTAACTACAGCATATTGCATCTTGGATCATCCGGGGGATTGGGGTGCTTCATTGACAACCCTAAGTCAAACTCGACTTTTTCGTTGCCGACGTTAAGGGAAAGCTTCCCATTCTTCACATCTATTAAAACACCGGTAGTGGCCATGAAAGGCCGTCCAAGAATGATGGGGGTGTGCTCATCTTCAGGCATGTCCATGACGACGAAGTCCACTGGCACATGCACCCCACTTACGTTGACAGGGAAATCATCTACAACCCCCACCGGATATTTGACCGAACAGTTTGCAAGCTGTAGGGTCATACCGGTGGGCTCTAGGTCGCCCACCCCTATCCTCTTATATAGTGACAGGGGCATTAAACTGACACTCGCTCCAAGATCGACGAGCGCGCGATGGATCTTTACTTCCCCGATCGCAAAAGGGATAGAGAAGCTCCCCAGGTCTTTAAGCTTAGGCGGATTTGCTCTCTGAATGAGGACGCTGCATTCCACCGTTAATACGACATTCTCCTTTCTGGACCCTCTTGTCACCAAATCCTTTAGAAATTTGGCGTAGGAGGGATGTTGGAACCTGTCAAAACAGAGTTAGGATCGATAAATGAATTTGAGACTTACGCTTGCGTATGCGACACGGTAGTCACAGAACTTCGCCTTTGGATTCGCCACGACGGATCGAGTCTTCTCACGAACGGAGTAAGGCTACTAAATCCACAATCTAAATCTCTACTTTTAGATTAAGAACTTGGATAAAGAGAGAAGAAGGATTTCGGCAGAGCTTCGCTAGAATGAAATGCAAGGCAATAATACCATGCAAAAGTGTAAGGAAATGGCTAAGCCTTGGGTCTTATTTATAGCCCCCCAAGGTAGTTATTTTAGGAGTAATTGTTCCTTTGGAACAATTTAACTAAAGTGTACCATCATGCATGGCACATTATAAGCTTAAGTTGTACCATATGCATGGTACAACATAAGCTTAAGATATTACCCCTTTATTAGCCATATGTCGCATGCACTTATGCACATATAATGCGACTTTCCCATTAATCTAGAGATCCTCTCCGCAAGGGAACAGATTCCCTTTGCACACGACTTCGTGTACGCGACGTTCGAGGTCCGTATTCCCTCATACATCCCCTACAAGGGTGTACAAACGTCATCCATATCCAACATCTCCCACTCACACTTGAGGGGATTGTAAGAGAACGTCTTTCTCTTAGTTCTTTCATCTATCATACCGAGAAATAGACCGTGCGACCGTCATGCGCGTAGAGTCTGTTGTTGTGCACTTGTTAGAGATACACAACGACCTCGAAGGTGCAAAGTTGAGTAGTTCAACGCATGCTTTACCCTAGATTATTTCTTCACATTTCTTATACTTTATATTCAACAATTGAATCCCATCTGGATCACAATTGGCTGGCCAGCTTTGAATCATTAAAGTCCAAATGCGAATATGAAATCAATCTTCCTCTTCTTGCGAACCTTCTGATCTTGACTTGATTCGCTTTTCTAACGTGCTCCGACGAGCCGAATTATCATAGCCCATTAGCAACACGCTAAGATAGCGATCATCTCGTCAAATCTAAAGGAACCAATTGGAGTCCTTGAGGGTAAGAGTTAAGACCCATATGGCCTTTGAGTCTCACATAATAGCAAACTCTATTGCTACTAACTCAGTGGTCGAAATGCATACGTGGTATGAACACGTATTACAACATCACTCCTTTCCCAGGGAGAGTATGTCTTAATGATGTTGTACGGATGAAAGATCAGACACCACAGTGCCTATCTTTTGAGTCCCCTTACTACCCATGAAATATTCCCGGACTCTCATCCTGCATAAGACAGATAGGATTTATAAAATCCTATGAGATCTCTTTTAAATATCCTTGTGATACAGATCTCAGATCTTTTGTAAGCATCCATATGATGCAGATCTTTCATTCGACTATCTTGTTTAAGTCACGACTCTAAATCATTTGTCTAATGATTTTGACTTTAAACTAGTCTCATCTCTATCTTATCCATCTGATAAGATAAGGCGGTTGCTCATGTGAGAGAGCCAACCTTAATCTGTCCGACATACACACAATATAATAGCTGAGACTTAAACACAAATGTATAAAATCATTTGTAAGAAACTTGTATGCAATATATAAAAAAGAACTTCTTCTTTTTATTAAACTTTGATCTTCTATAGACATGGGAAATATTACATGATACAGCTCAGCACCTACGCATTCCTATAGATGATAGGTGTTTGAAGAACACATCTCTGGGGATCGCCTTAGTAAGGGGATCCGCTATCATCTTATGCGTGGATATGTATCCTATGTCTACTTCCTTCCGTTTGTCATAGTCCTTCGCAAACTTGAATCGAATATCAATGTGTTTGGTCTTACAATGAAATTTAGGATCATTGACATAGGCAATCGAAACTTGACTATCACTGTATATAGGAACAGTGCTCGAGTCAGTGGCATCCGTCAGCCTGTCTAAGAATTTCCTAAGCCAAACAGCTTCTTGGACCGCCATGCTGAATGCTACAAATTCGGCTTCCATGGTTGATAGGGCGATACAGGTTTGCTTCTTGCTGCTCCAGGATATTGCACCATTCCCGAGCAAGAAAACAAAGCCTGAGGTAGATCTTCGCTTATCGAGATCACCTGCCCAATCTGCATCGGTATAGCCTTCGAGTCTCAAGGTATTGCCTTGATAGCACAACGCATAGTCAGCAGTCTCTTTGAGGTACCTTAATATCCTCTTCACCGCTTTCCAGTGTGTCTGTCCTGGGTTGGATTGGTAATGGCTTACCATACCAACATCATAGCAAATGTCCGGTCTGGTACACATCATGGCGTACATCAGACTCCCGACAGCACTGGAGTATGGAACCTTTTCCATAGCTTTCTTTTCTTTTGGATCTTTGGGACACATTTCCAAACATAGACCCTCGCCTTTGCTTATTGGAGTATCAATTGGCTTGCAGTCCTGCATATTAAACCGTTCTAAAACTTTCTTTATATATGTCTCTTGAGAGAGAGAAAGAAGTTTCTCGGAACGATTCCTTGAGATCTTAACCCCAAGGATATATGCAGCTTCACCCATGTCTTTCATTTCAAAGACAGATGAAAGCCAAGCTTTGATATCCATGATAAGACGCTTATCATTTCCGGCTATAAGTATGTCATCTACATAAAGAGACATAATTACATACTTGTTCTTAATCCTCTTAATGTATACGCAGTTGTCTTCGTCGAGCATGGAGAAACCATATGACAAAACGACTTCTTGAAAGCGCATATACCACTGCCTTGAGGATTGTTTAAGACCATATATGGATTTACGAAGTTTACAAGCCTTATGTTTGTTTTCTTCTTGTACGAACCCGTTTGGTTGTTCCATGTAGATCTCCTCATCTAGTTCTCCGTTAAGAAAAGCAGTCTTTACATCCATCTGATGTAACTCGAGGTCCAAACAAGCCACCATTGCCAGAATTAAGCGAATGGAGGTAAAACGCACGACAGGAGAGAAAGTCTCTTCGTAGTCTATTCCTTCCTGTTGCGTGAAACCTTTCGCAACAAGGCGAGCTTTATATTTCTCGATGGAGCCATCAGCATTATGCTTGATTTTGAGAACCCACTTGTTCCCAATGGCTCTACATCCCTTAGGTAAATCAACCAAGTCCCAGACTTGGTTTGTTTTCATGGATTGAAGTTCTTCTTCCATCGCCGCTATCCATTTATCTTTAGCAGTGCATGTGACGGCCTGTTTGAAATTTGTAGGTTCGTCATCATCTTGTAGTAATATCATAAATGTTTGAGGAAATTCATCCTCAAATCTCAGAGGTGTTAGCCTCGTTCGATTACTACATCTTGCTTGAGTTTGATCACTCCCACTTGGAATGACATCACTCCCACTCGGAATAGGATTGGTATCGTTCGTATCATCCATAGGTGAAGTATGAGGGTCATTTTCCTCTTCACCAAGAATTCTCCCACTCGAACGTTCCGATCCTTCTTGATCCCAAGTCTCAAACAAGGATAAGTCTTGACTTATCTCACCCTGTCTTGGAAACTCGTTTTCCAAGAAGACAACATTCCTCGATTCGAATTCTATTAGACCCCCATTGTCCTCTTGACCGACGAAAACATATCCTTTGGAGTTTTCAACGTATCGGATGAAGATACACTTCCCCCCACGTGGCCCAAGTTTGCCATATTTGTGAGATGATAAATGTGCATAAGAGGCACAACCCCAAGGTTTTAGAATGCTTAAGTCTGGAGTTCTATTGTTCCACAACTCATAAGGAGTAGAACTTACCGACTTCGAGGGTACATGGTTTAAGATGAATGCTGTCGTCAATAATGCATCACCCCAAAAGGTGATGGGCAAATTTTCCTGAGACATCATTGATCGGACCATTTCCATTAATGTCCTATTTCTTCTTTCCGCAACACCTTTTTGTTGCGGAGTATAAGGCATAGTTATTTGATGAACTATGCCTTTTTCATCACAGAGTTCCTTAAAACTCGTTGATTGATATTCTCCACCCCGATCGGTTCGCAAGACCTTTATCTTGCGATCTAGTTGATTTTCCACTAAACTCATATAGTTTTTGAAGCAAGATAAAGCTTCATGTTTGTGGGAAATCAAATAAATGTGACCGAAACGGGTGAAGTCATCAATGAAGGTGATGAAATAGGACTTCCCGCGTCTTGTCTTAACATTCATTGGACCGCAAATATCCGAATGGATAAGCTGTAATGGAACTTCGACCCTTGTGCCAGTTCCAAACGGCTTGCGACAAGTTTTCCCTACAAGACAATGTTCGCAAGTTGACATTTCAACTTTTGAAACATTAGATAGCAAGCCACTTTTGGCAAGTCTATCCATTCTAGTTGGTCCAATGTGACCAAGTCTTGCATGCCAACAAATGATCTCAGATTCAGAATTAGAAGCATTTGTCAAATGGAAACTTTCATTAATAGAAGAAGAATCATCACACATAGTGTTTAAAACAATCAATCCATTACAAACATTACCCGACCCAACTAAAGAACTATTACAAACAAGGTCGACATTTTGTTCATAGAACCTCCATTCATAACCTAAAGACATTAACATGACCACGGATACGATATTCCTTCTAATATCTGGAGCAAAGAGGACGTCGTGCAATAATAGAGTCCGGCCATTGTCGAGAACTAGCTTGCATGTTCCGATGCCCTTGACTTCAACACGAGTGTTGTTGCCGATGTATATCCACTTTGTTCCTTGAGTTATCCTTCGATACTCTACGAAGAACCTTCTGTCCTTCGCAACGTGGTCTGTGGCCCCTGAATCAATCAACCAAAAATAGTTAGATTCAGCAAGAAACAAGGAACTAGAAACACATATGTAACTAGCCCTACAAGTTACCTTATCACTTCCATCCGTACACGTACGGGCGAAGTGACCGTACTTGTTGCACTTAAAGCACTTGATCTTCTTCAAGTTTTTCTTCTTTGAGTGCACATTCTTTTGCCACTTTTTGTTCTTAGTCTTCTTTGAGGTTTCCGGTTCTTGCTTTCGTTCGTTCACAAACCTTAAGCGTTTATCCTTCCGTTTCTTTCCTCTATGTGAGGAACTAGCGGCCATGTGCACCTCGGCACTAGGTTTTGCGGCTTGAATCCGCTCTTCCTCGAGTTCGAGGTGTTTGGATACATCGCTTAAAGTTTTAATGCATTCATTATGAGTGAGGTGCATTTTCATGTTATCCCAGCTATCTGGGAGTGAACGAATGACTGCTTGGATCTACTGTTCGTCAGACAGCGTAAGACACGCATCCTTCAATTCAGCTATAAGATTCGCCATGTGGCGGAGATGCTTTTTCATAGAGTGATCTCGCCGCTTTTTGTACGGATCAAATTGAATATATAAGGAGCGGAGTTTGGTGACCGAAGTTCCACCAAACTTTATTTCTAGCTCAGACCATATGTCTTTGGCTAGGTTGAATTCCCAAAATAGACGCATTATGTCATTGTCCATTGCGGACAATAACGTAATACGTGCTATTTTGTTCTTTCGAGTCCAAGTCTCATAAGCTTCCCAGTCCCTCTTGTGTTGGGCCTTATTGCCCAACACAGGTTCTTCCATTATGTTTTGAAGTGTTTCAAGCACATCTTGCTCCTCCAAAACATATTGGATTTTTATTGAAAAAAGTTTATAATTGTCGCCGTTGAGCTTCTCACCTTTGTTGAGCTCGGCAACAATGTTCTTAGAAGTGGTAGACATATTCGAATCAAAAAACTGCAAAGAAAATGAAAAAATACGATCAAAATTCTATGCATAAAGTTTCGATTCTTAAACACTTGATAAGTTCCTTGGATAAGCTGAAATGTTACTCTAGAATCGAGAAGTTCACTACGTTCCCAACTACCATCTAGAAGTAACTTTCAAAGTATCCCTCTTACTTATCTCATGTAAAAAGAAATCAGAAATGATACACGTATGGTACCAGCAGCGAAAAAAATACTTTTGAAAAACATATCTTTCAAAATGGAATAGGTGAGAGTTTGCGCAAAGAATTTTAGCGCAACAATTGCCAAGCCACGAGACCTGTTCTACACACCCATGGGTTAGATAACCATGGCCGGATCGTGGTAGGACTTGGAATTCTAAATTGCGCTATCCCGATTAAGGACGGGACATTACCTATTTGAAAACCTCTTTTTCAAAAAATTTGAAATACATTGGCTAATCTCCGTAGAGTAGAGCACAACGTCATAAGTACATTGGCTAATCTCCGTAGAGTAGAGCACAATGACATGGCTAATCTCGCATGAAGTAGAGCACTATGGCTAATCTTCAAGGAGTAGAGCCCAAGAAAAAACTTTATAAAATAAGAGCAGACGACTGTTGTTAGCCCCGTATGGGCTAGTCGGCACATTCGTGTTCGACCAAGGCCTTTTGCCGGATTGGTCGACCAAAACACCCAGATTGGTCGACCAAAAATCCCCGTATGGATTTGCACCCTCCCTGCTGGCCAGGGCATGTGCCTTGACCGGGCAGTGGCCATGATTGGCCGGCCAAGGCCTCTGCCCTGGCCGGCCAGGGGTCCTGGCCCCTCGGCCAGGGCCGGCCAGAGGCTTTGGCCTCTCGGCCAGGGCCTCTGCCCTGGCCGAGGATGGCCAGGGCCGGCCCTAGCCCCCTGCCAGGGCTGGCCCCTGGCCTTGGCCGAGGCCGGCCAGGGCCCCCTGGCCCTGGCCTGGCCTCGGCCAGGCCTGGCCTTGGCCACGGCCAGGGCCCCCTGGCCCTGGCCGGGGCCGGCCACTGCCGGCCTGGCCTTGGCCGGCCATGGCTTGGCCATGGCCGGTCATGGCCAAGGCCATTTTGGCCTTGGCCGGCCATGGCCCTTTGGCCATGGCCGGCCTCCCCTTGTGTGGGGTGGCCGCACACCCCCGCCGGAGGGGGTTGCCGTGGTGGTTATTGGCCGTAGCCAACCCCCTCCGCATGGGGAGGGGGGTGCATGGCCTTCATAGCCCATTTGGCCATGGTGCACATGCACCAAAATTCATCTTCCCCGATGGAAATAACTACCACCTTCTTCTCTGGTGAAGCACCCGTTCGTCGAGGAAGTAGTTGTCCTCCAATGGCCGTGTGCCAAAAAATAACCCTCTTCAAAAAATTCGTAAACTACGCGCTCCACATGAAGAGAGCACCCATTCCCTATGAATGGAGACTCAGAATCCATGAAGAGAGCGAGTTTGACGATATGAACGGTCGGTTCTTCCCGTCACGGAGAGTTCCTGCCATATCCGTAATGACAGAAGACCCTAACGTGAAAAGAACAACCGCTGCGTTCTCTCCGTCACGAAGCATTCCTACCATATCTGTAATGGTAGGATACCCATTCGTGAAAAAGACAACGACTCGTTCATAGTTTCGACGGGGCGGCAGTTTGACCGGGGCGAACCTGTATGGCTCTGATACCAATGTTGGAACCTGTCAAAACAGAGTTAGGATCGATAAATGAAGTTGAGACTTACGCTTGCGTATGCAGCACGGTAGTCACAGAACTTCGCCTTCGGATTCACCACGACGGATCGAGTCTTCTCACGAACGGAGTAAGGCTACTAAATCCACAATCTAAATCTCTACTTTTAGATTAAGAACTTGGATAAAGAGAGAAGAAGGATTTCGGCAGAGCTTCGCTAGAATGAAATGCAAGGCAATAATACCATGCAAAAGTGTAAGGAAATGGCTAAGCCTTGGGTCTTATTTATAGCCCCCCAAGGTAGTTATTTTAGGAGTAATTGTTCCTTTGGAACAATTTAACTAAAGTGTACCATCATGCATGGCACATTATAAGCTTAAGTTGTACCATATGCATGGTACAACATAAGCTTAAGATATTACCCCTTTATTAGCCATATGTCGCATGCACTTATGCACATATAATGCGACTTTCTCATTAATCTAGAGATCCTCTCCGCAAGGGAACAGATTCCCTTTGCACACGACTTCGTGTACGCAACGTTCGAGGTCCGTATTCCCTCGTACATCCCCTACAAGGGTGTACAAACGTCATCCATATCTAACAAGGGAATCGTCTCGATAACTTCAAGGAAGGGATTTGCAAGCTTAGATCCTTGACCATGGCAAAGAATTTGCCATACTTGATTCGGAGTGAATATTGCGTATTTAACCCCCTAATTAGTCCTATTTTGTGCCCATATGAAGCTTAATTTATCCCTAATACATTCGTATTTTATACATCATCATCTATTAGAGAAAACACCGTATTTGAGCACAAAACACGAATTCTATTAAGTATTTCTGCATTTTTATATTTTTCATGTCAAAGTCTCGATCTCACGATTCCAACGACTATTTATTTGTATTTTTCTGAGATCTGTGCTAATTACTGTGTATTTTTGAATGTAGAATACTATTTTATTGGGGAAATACGCACGAAAATATGCAAATACGGAAAAATACGGGACACGTGGCGTCATCACAGCCGTTCACGCTAAATCCGACGGCACGATCGCTGAGGAATTTCAAATTTTTCGCGACCGTTGGTTAATGATCCAACGGCCGCCAAAAGATCTCGATGGCGAGCTGCAGGCGGAGATAAATGGCCAACGTGGCGTCCATCCGTGATGTCCCCGCGGAATCGAACGGTTCAAAATCGCTGCGAATTCAAACTCGCTGAGCAGCGACGTGGCTGATTATAACCCCTCCGATCATGATCTAACGGCGGAGGGCGCTCCCGCGTTTACGACGAAGCGGCGGATTCTCGACCATACGATGTCAATCCGACGGTCGCGAATTAACCGAAGGGCACTCGGAGATTGCGAAATGAGATGCGAAGCGGGCGCAGATAGATAATGGATCCACTTCGGAGGCCACGTGGCGCGACGTGGTTCAATCCCGCTTTGATCGTGCGGTTCACGATTGCGCCGATCGATTTTCAAGCGGGTTTGATCAAGTTCAAGTGGGTTTCGACCCGTTATACCCCCAAAACCCGCAATGCTATTATATAAGCGTATTTCTAGGGTTTTGGGGGTATTCTGGCGTATTTTGGGACTTTTGGAGCGGCTACTGTGCGTATTTCTCCAGGGGAAAATTCTGAAAAATTCCAGAGGCTATTCTTCCTATTCTAAAGGAATTTTGGGCTTTAAAGATGAGATTTGGTGATAAATTCTTGAACTTATACCCCGTATTTGGTGTATTTCTTTGTATTTTGGCTATTAAAACGATGTATTTGGCCATGAAACATGATTGTTTTTGCACCATGCATGGCTAATCTCCTTGTGCTATGGTTGTGATGTAATTAGGAGTATTTAGTTGATGAATTTCATGTCTTTAGCCCTATTTTCATGTCAAAATCACTCGTAACATTGATTTCTACAACGTATTTGTTGGGTATTTGCTTATTGTCGATATTATTTACATCCCGTATGGCTAGGCCCTGATAAGGCTAGTCAATTCATGTTCACTAATCTGAACTTATTATTGCGTTCTTCGTTTAATGAAATCAATGTTGCTAGTGATGCGTATACGGCTATTTTGACTAGTTTTCATCGTTTCATCTTCCGACGCCTTCGTGCCCTGACCGGACGAAGCGTTGAGTTATATGAAAGACATGATATTTCAGCGATTATTAACTCCTAATGAAATCACAACCGTAGCACATTCACTTCATACGTGTTGGTGTTGACGTAGTTAGGGTGTCGTAATTATTGGTTTCTATATATCTTTTCGCCCTATTTTAATTGTATAATTCTTTGGCACGTTTTCATATGCTTGATCGCCATACTTTCCGACGTTCTCGTGCCCTGACCGGACGAAACGTTGAGTTATAGAAAAGGTATTGATAATCATTGGTTGCACACACCCTAACGAAATCAAACCCAACACAAACTCCCCATACTTGTACCCCTACCAAAGTCACTGTAAATATCGTAGGATTTTCATTTCTTATTCCATACTCTTGATCCTATATCTTTGTGTGCGATAGGTGGTTGGTTAACATCGTATTATTACTCTTTTCAGAGTGACGATCGTCGTTTTGCAGGTCAGTTGTCCCGCAGATTCGATACCTGGACTCACCAGGAAATTACTTGCACGATCTCCTGCGCTTGGGAGTAGTTCTCACATCATTTGAGACGAGGCAAGTTTTTGGCGCCGTTGCCGGGGAACAACAGTACTTGCAATCTACGATTTCAGTTCGTTTGGAGGAACATTCGGTGAGATCCTTCCATCTTATAGTCTAGGATTTTTTTATTTCTGTTTTTTGTTTTTTTTTAAAAAAAAATGGAGTATATGGAATACATGAAATTATATTGCACGAACAATTTGTATGATGCAGAATATTATAAGGCACACAAACATAGGATGGAGAAGCTCAAGATCGTTGGTTTTAATCAGACTGATTGTGAAACTTTCTTTCAGGCCTGGAGGAGGTTCACAGACATAATATCGAGCTATCCGCAGCATGGGTTTACGAAGAAAGAACTTATGGAGTCCTTCCTAGGTGGACTACGACCACAGCTGTAGGAATTCTTGGGAGTCATGACGCCGACAGAGGCGTGGAATTATATGGAGTCTTTGCAAGAGGACGAAGAAATCATGAAAGAGACTTCAGAGTGCGATTCAACGGAGCCTTCAAGCCTTGATCCAGAGGAGCAAAGTGTAGACGTACCTTTGCACCACTTGAAAGAGGAAGTTCAATTGCTCATTCAGACACAGGAGGCCACATCCCATCAATTCCAAGAAAACTTCCTCGCTCGGAGTCGACAGATTCAACAATCTATTGAAAACCTTAAGCTGATTTCCACTTGCGTAGAAGAAAATAATTCGTTTGAAATTCAATTTCCAAAATCTAATTTGATTTCATCTTCTATTGCAGGTACATCGAGCGAGCCATGTCACGGTGAAGTCACGAATGAAAGCATTGATATGGCAGGAACTGTGTGCAAAGCAGAGGATGAGCGAGCAATTTTGGATGAACAAGAGGGGGAGACGACTAGGGACATGAGTTTAAAGATCATCGCTATGGAGCCCGAACCATTCCCTTCCTCAGTTTTTTCCCAGAATCATTTATCCCTCTCCACATTGACGGAGCATCATACCGAGCGTAGTGCACATTTTTCAGGGAGTAGTCATCATCAAGCTTTATTTTATTTTACTTATTTTGATGACTACATATGGAACATTTATGTAGAAAGAAATTTTAAACTAATTTGGACTGACATAACTCATCTCTTGTAGGACATTGGTAAACAACTTATTGAGATGCTTGGAGGTTTGTTGCTGGGGTCCAATTTAGCTTTTGGAGGAAGATGAATCACCGAGGAGCACAAGGAACAAATTGAACAACTTCCTCCACCATCAAAGATTCGGGATCTGCCATTTGATCACGGTGTGTTCTTTCCAGTAGTGTAGAATTTTATTTGCTTTCTAGGATGCTTGCTTGAATAAACTCGTACCCCTCTTCGACATTGAGGACAATGTCCATCTTTAGTTGGGGGTGTGTATGAGACCTTAGGATTTTTTTTCAAAAAGCATGGCATAAGGAAAGAATGACCCACCAAATCTCACCATTTTAAACTCCTTCGTATACCTCAAATGCGGATGATTATGCATTAACTGAGTTCTAGCTAATTGTTTATGGCTTGAATTAAATTTTTTTTCCTTCATGAATTACCGTTAATATGCTATTCATGAAAAATTTTCAATTGCCATGATTAATATCTCGAAATAGTCTGAATTTGTTTCATGCATGCTAAAGGTGATGAAAAAGCTTGAGTATACACGATTTTTTTTGAAAAGTCTTCAAGTTGAAGAGGAATTTGGCCTTGGTTATTAATGCTTTGTTCAAAAAAATAATGGGTATTGAGTTGCTTATGAAAAGAAGAAAAAGAGGAAAATGAATGAAAAATGAAAAAAATGAATGAATGAAGTATGTCACTAATAAATAACTTGGTTGGCTCGAGTAGTACAGTCCGAGGGGTCCTTTTTGGCCTAATGCCCTATTATCGTCTGATATGGGAGCCATTGACCGGAACCTCACTCATTTGATGGAGCGATCCAAGTTGTACATTTTTCTGCGAATGTTGCTTGATGCGCGTTACGTGGAACTAAAGAAAAAGAGAATGGTGAATATACTAAGCAACTTCACTACCCATATCTTGAATGATTATTTTTAATAGGCCAATTCCTTGGAAACAAGAAAACTAGAGAAAAACGACGTGTTATACTTTCGCTTGCGCAAAACGATGCTTGTATGTCATTTATTCATACTAAATTAGAGAAAATATCATGTGATTGATTTTGTTCATGGGTGTGTATATTGATGGTGAAGATCATGTTGGAAAGTGTATTATTGAGCCACGCCATAAGCGATTGATAGAATTATTTTATATTGATCATCCGTATTTATCGCTCTTTTTTGCTAGGGACTAGCAAATCGCTAGTTAGGGGGTGTGATTCGGAGTGAATATTGCGTATTTAACCCCCTAATTAGTCCTATTTTGTGCCCATATGATGCTTAATTTATCCCTAATACATTCGTATTTTATACATCATCATCTATTAGAGAAAACACCGTATTTGAGCACAAAACACGAATTCTATTAAGTATTTCTGCATTTTTATATTTTTCATGGCAAAGTCTCGATCTCACGATTCCAACGACTATTTATTTGTATTTTTCTGAGATCTGTGCTAATTACTGTGTATTTTTGAATGTAGAATACTATTTTATTGGGGAAATACGCACGAAAATACGCAAATACGGCGAAATACGGGACACGTGGCGTCATCACAGCTGTTCACGCTAAATCCGACGGCACGATCGCTGAGGAATTTCAAATTTTTCGCGACCGTTGGATAATGATCCAACGGCCGCCAAAAGATCTCGATGGCGAGCTGCAGGCGGAGATAAATGGCCAACGTGGCGTCCATCCGTGATGTCCCCACGGAATCGAACGGTTCAAAATCGCTGCGAATTCGAACTCGCTGAGCAGCGACGTGGCTGATTATAACCCCTCCGATCATGATCTAACGGCGGAGGGCGCTCCCGCGTTTACGACGAAGCGGCGGATTCTCGACCACACGATGTCGATCCGACGGTCGCGAATTAACCGAAGGGCGCTCGGAGATTGCGAAATGAGATGCGAAGCGGGCGCAGATAGATAATGGATCCGCTTCGGAGGCCACGTGGCGCGACGTGGTTCAGTCCCGCTTTGATCGTGCGGTTCACGATTGTGCCGATCGATTTTCAAGCGGGTTTGATCAAGTTCAAGCGGGTTTCGACCTGTTATACCCCCAAAACCCGCAATGCTATTATATAAGCATATTTCTAGGGTTTTGGGGGTATTCTGGCGTATTTTGGGACTTTTGGAGCGGCTACTGTGCGTATTTCTCCAGGGGAAAATTCTGAAAAATTCCAGAGGCTATTCTTCCTATTCTAAAGGAGTTTTGGGCTTTAAAGAGGAGATTTGGTGATAAATTCTTGAACTTATACCCCGTATTTGGTGTATTTCTTTGTATTTTGGCTATTAAAACGATGTATTTGGCCATGAAACTTGATTGTTTTTGCACCATGCGTGGCTAATCTCCTTGTGCTATGGTTGTGATGTAATTAGGAGTATTTAGTTGATGAATTTCATGTCTTTAGCCCTATTTTCATGTCAAAATCACTCGTAACATTGATTTCTACAACGTATTTGTTGGGTATTTGCTTATTGTCGATATTATTTACATCCCGTATGGCTAGGCCCTGACAAGGCTAGTCAATTCATGTTCACTAATCTGAACTTATTATTGCGTTCATCGTTTAATGAAATCAATGTTGCTAGTGATGCGTATACGGCTATTTTGACTAGTTTTCATCGTTTCATCTTCCGACGCCTTCGTGCCCTGACCGGACGAAGCGTTGAGTTATATGAAAGACATGATATTTCAGCGATTATTAACTCCTAATGAAATCACAACCGTAGCACATTCACTTCATACGTGTTGGTGTTGACGTAGTTAGGGTGTCGTAATTATTGGTTTCTATATCTTTTCGCCCTATTTTAATTGTATAATTCTTTGGCACGTTTTCATATGCTTGATCGCCATACTTTCCGACGTTCTCGTGCCCTGACCGGACGAAACGTTGAGTTATAGAAAAGGTATTGATAATCATTGGTTGCACACACCCTAACGAAATCAAACCCAACACAAACTCCCCATACTTGTACCCCTACCAAAGTCACCGTAAATATCGTATGATTTTCATTTCTTATTCCATACTCTTGATCCTATATCTTTGTGTGCGATAGGTGGTTGGTTAACATCGTATTATTACTCTTTTCAGAGTGACGATCGTAGTTTTGCAGGTCAGTTGTCCTGCGGATTCGATACCTGGACTCACCAGGATATTACTTGCACGATCTCCTGCGCTTGGGAGTAGTTCTCACATCATTTGAGACGAGGCAATACTTTTCATCAATCTTGGCTTGGGCAAGCCATTGTGGAAAAGGCACAACAGGCTTGAACACTTTGAGGATCCCTTCCTCGTCTTTCTTTTTCTCCTCTTCAGGGACTCCCTCCGGAGTCGTTGGCTTTGGCGACGAAGCATCGTCGTCATTTAATTTTTCAATTGGTCGCTCTACGACCAACGGTGCTTCCGGCTCCTTGGGGGGCACTCTTGTGGGGATTTGTGTCCCGCTTCTCAATACGATAGCGGACACATTCGCATTCTCGTGCGTGAGTGCCAAAGTCTGGTTTGCTCCCCTCGGGTTCACTTCTGGTTGTGGCGGCAATAGATTTTGTGACCTTTGAAGGTTCGCCACTTGTAACCCCAGCTGGGTTACTTGGTCCGTGAGAGCCCTCTGCCTCATTTCCAGCTTCAAATTTATCTTCTCCTGGTTGGTAATGTATTGAGTCAAGAGGGACTCAACCGGAGAGATGGCCCTCTGTTGGCCATATTGCTGCTGCTGAATGGGCTGCTGGTTCCCTGGGGGTACTGCTGATACTGTTGTTGCTGAGGCCTAGCCGGATGATATATCTGTTGTTACTGCTGCTGAGGCGGCGGCTGCTGATACGGTGCCCGGTAGCTAAGGTTGGGGAGGTTTCGGTTATTTGGAGAGTAGGACGGGTTGGAGCTAGTCTGTGGTGGATACGGTGTATTTCCCATAGGATTGTGTAATAGTGTGCTCGCTTGGTCCAATGGTGGTGAGATGCCACCACCCTCGAAGTCTCCATGACTTCGGATTTCACCGCCGTAATATGTTGTGTACCGACACCATCGGCCCCTACCATCAGCGCTGAGATCTGGGTCGACGGCAAGTCAAACTTTCTGGATAATTTGTCGACATCCTCGACCCTGTGGATACCCCCAGATCTAGGTGTGGCTCTCTCGTCACACCACCGCTCATTGTTCGATGCCATGTTTTTGAGAATTTGCCCGGCATCTTCTTCACTTCTAGACATGAAGGACCCCCCAGCTGCCACGTCCATCGAAGATTTTAAATCATCCCTCAGTCCATTATAGAACAGATTAATTATCTGCCACTTCGGAAGCTCGTTATGAGCGCATCTCTGCTGCATTTCTTTGTATCTCGTCCAAGCTTCATGCAGGGACTCGTGGCTGGCCTGGGAGAAGGAGGAGATCTCACTCCTCAGCTTCATGGTCTTCCCAGGAGGAACGAACTTCGTCAAGAACGCATTCAAAAGCTTCTCCCAAGTGTTGAAAGTGTTCAGGTCCTTTCCCCTTAGCCACTGCTTGGCCTTATCTGTACTGTCCTGATAGCTACTGCACAAGTACTAGAGGGGGGGTGAATAGTGCTTTAAAATAATTAAGAAGATAATTCCTAATTATCTTGCAAACTCAACCAACAATGCGGATATGAAAATGTTGACAACAAAGAAATACAATCGCAAACAAACGATATAACGGGTTCGGATCCACCCAAGTCTCCCCGACTTGTTCCCGGTGATCCTACGTCCCAAACACCCGGATCCCCTCCAGATACTTGAGTTAGAGACCTCTAACTCAAATTTGCACTATGAAATACTTGTAGAAAACCTCTACAAGATCAAATCATACACAAATGAAATGTGACTCCCACAAACCGGGATCACACACAACTCTCACAACCGAAAGTAAAACTTGCAATATCAATGTAATTGAAATATGAAATGCTTACCAACAAAATCATATGCCTTGAGTAAACTTACGATTTTAGGGCAATGATGATTTTGGAGGAGAATAAGTCACCAAACCCTAGCTCCAAGAAGTTGACCAGCAATGGAAGCCTAGGGAGGAGTTGGTGACCTAGAATCAAGCTCTTGGCTTGAATGGCTCACAATCAATGAATCTCTCTTTAGGAATAAGAGTGAGGGAGAGATTCTTGAGGAATGAATGAGCTTGGAAATGAGAAATAAATGTTTCTCTTTGATTCTCTAAAATGTAATAAATATCAGCCTTGAATGCTTAGCAAGAAGCCCTTCAAGTATATATAGGATAGAGGAAAGAGAGAGCAAAAATCATGGCATTTAATGCTCCAACGGCTCTATTCTGAAGCAGTCTAGTAGGTCAAAGAAGGATCACTGATCGACTAGTTTCTCAACTAGTCGGTCGGTGAATCAACATGAACCGACTAACTGGAGAACAGCCAAAATGAAAAGTTCATGAGATAGAGAACTAGTCGGTCTAAGAAGACTTGCCAACCGACTAGTTTCACAACTAGTCGGTCGGTGAGTGTTCTTTGACCGACTAACAGATGAAATAGAATAGGCTGAATTCAAGGACAGCTAGTCGGTTTAAGAACAAATTCCAACCGACTAGTTTTACAACTAGTCGGTCGGTCGTTGTTCTTTGACCGACTAACTGTAAACAGTAAGTTAGGCTGGAAAATGAAAGCTCAACTAGTCGGTTTAAGAAGGATTCCTAACCGACTAGTTTGACAACTAGTCGGTCGGTGAACCTTCTTGGACCGACTAACTGTAAACAGTGAATGAGCTTAATTAGACAAGGCATTCTAGTCGGTTCAAGAAGGATTACCGACCGACTAGATTGCCATCTAGTCGGTTGGTTCTTCTTCTTGAACCAACTAACATGCACAAGAAGCCGCGATAAGAAGCGTGAAGCTTCGGGAAAGTTTGTATGGGCTTCTAAGATAATCCTAGCTCTAAGATATGAGCGTTATGAAGATTAAAACGTAAGACCTACTCAAAGCTTAACATTCTACGAAAAGAAGCTAGAAGACTATAAATAAAACTTGACGAACCGTCTTCAAAGGCTTCATTTCGAATCTCCTGACTTCAATAAAGGTCCTTGAGCTTCAACGAAGCTTCAAGCACCCGATCATGCTCTTTGAGAAGTCTTGAGATGTCTCTTTTGATATACGTGGAATTTTGGCGACGATCTCCATAACTGCGCTCACAAAGAGTTAGTTCACGATATTTATGTTTGTTCATCATCAAAACCAAATCCGGGGAATCAATACTCAACATTCTCCCCCTTTTGGTGATGACAAACCAACATAAATAATAATCAATAATAATGATTCAAATGAAATTTAGTTACTCCCCCTGCATTGATGACACGTTAATTCCATATAAAATAATAATCATAAGCATCAAGCAGACGAGAAAAGTATAAAATGTGAATCCAATTATTGAAATTTAGGATCTAAATCCATTTTTATATCTTAACTCCCCCTGAATCTAACATATCAAATTAGATTCACAGTAAATTGCTTTGAATTAACATGTAGCACATCGTCATTATTAATTCTCTCCCCCTTTGGCATAAGCAAAAATAGCGGGAGGGAGGGGATCAACGACAACAACAATGGCTATAATAAAAGCACGGGAGTCGTAGAATACGACCACGGTCCAAATGACACCAAAGTAAAATCACGAAGGAAATCAAAGTGTGCCAACGAGACCATAGTCGAAGATCGAAAATGAAATCATCAAAAATCAAATCAATTTCACATATTGAGTTATGGAACATACTCTCCAATATCAACATTCTTGATGAATTAAGTGCATGGAAAACAATTCTATGTTTTCATAGAATGAATTCTATTAAATCAAATGTAATCGTCGAGCGACGAAGTCAACATCAGAGACAAAAAGAATATAATGTGCACAATGAAGTAAATGTCAACACGATGTATATATATATATATATATGTATATGTATATATATATATGTATATGTATATATATATATGTATATATATGTATATATATATATGTATATATATATACATATATATATGGACGGTAAGCGTAGTACTTTATTGAAGATAGTACAAAATTTACAACTAAAATACATGGAGTGCGGATATGCAAGAGAGAGGATAGGACACACGCGTCGTCACTCTCCACTTGCAAATTTACCTCCAACAAACCTAATACTACAATAACCAACAAGCTCCTGGGAAATCCTAGGATTCAGATCATCATCTGTTGTCTCTAAATTCCCAATTTGCATAAGCTTCAATCTCTTCTTTAGTTGCATGGTCTTGCAAGTGCAAAGCTACTCTGATGTCTGCCGCGATCTCTTCAAATAGGGTGGTCTTGCATCTCCTTTCATCTTCAAATATCCGCCTATTTCTTTCACGCCAGATATGCCAAACCATGGTTGCCAAACTAGTTTTGGCTAGTAAACTCAGACTATCCTTCCCACCAAATTTATCCAGGAAGTAATTCCCCAATTCAGGCAAGGAGTGGTGAACAGTCGTAGGTACCTTCAATTTTATCATAGCTCTGCGGAGAATGTACTTCGAGTAGTTGCAATCAAAGAACAAGTGGTCGATATTTTCTGCTTCGTTATTGTCGCAAAGAACACAGTTTGGGGGAGAATTAGGAGACCATCTGCAAATCTTGTCTCTTGTTAGCAGTTTACCTCTAAACGCTCTTAGAAGGTTGAGTGAAAATTTCGGGATGTGATTGGGGTACCATAGTAGCTTATGTAGAGGGAAGGTATCACCTCTTCTACGCACTCCCTCCCAAGCCTGTTTGAAAGAGAAAAACTCGCCACGCATCCATTTCCATCCATCGACACCAGGCTTTAAGGTGATGTCCTTCAAAAGATGTCGCACAGGGTCTAGAACCGGGTCATTGCTCTAACAATTGCATCTCCAGTAATCCGCTACATGTATGCTGCCAGCATCAATGGGGATGTCAAACCGATGATTGAGGGGGCCGCCATCAAGCCAATGGTCTAACCAAAATAACGTGGATTGACCATCACGCACAGCCCGCATTATCATATTCTGCGAAACATTTCTGGAGCGAACCAAACGCTTCCAAGTGCCTGAGTCACCTGCTTTGACTTTAGAAGTAAAAAAACCGGAAGTAGGCCCATACCGGTTGCCCAGCATCTTAGCCCAGATGCTTTCATTTGCTAAATATCTCCAGGTCAGCCGTACACTAGCTGCCTCATTTAGATCTTGAAGAAGCCGAATACCAACCCCTCCTTCAGTTTTAGGCTTGCACAAATCTTCCCAGGCCCAGGAACGTGAATTTCCCAGTATGAATCTTCGACACGCAGAGGTGATGGCTTTCAAAACGCTGACAGGCAAATGGAACACCTGCATCCAAAAAGCCACCATACCGTAAATTACAGACCGTACAAGCTCAATTCGCCCCGCAATAGAAAGCATCGAAGAAGCCCACCCCCCCATCCTCTTCTTACATTTATCAATCAGCTTTTTATAATTAATGGCAGTAGGATACTTCAACGACAGAGGGAGCCCTAGGTAGATAGTGATTGTAGTAGCAATTTTGATCCCCAACAAGTCAGCCATGCACTCTTTATTTTTAGCTCCCTTACTAAACAAACCAGCACTTTTATCCCAGTTGACCTGGAGTCCAGTAAAATCTGTAAACTCATCCAGTAATTGTTTGAATCCCAAGAAGGAGTTTTTGTTGGCTCTGCAAAAAACAAGCAAGTCATCTGTGAACAGGAGGTGAGAGATGGATCCTTATCGCTTCATTGGTTTGATTGTTCCCAAATTAATTGCTTTATCTAGCAGAATAGAGAAGGCCTCCATGATTATAACAAATAGAAAGGGGGAGAGTGGGTCACCTTGCCGAAGCCCTCTGTTACTACCAAAGAAGCCGTAGGGAGAACCATTCACCATGACCGAGAAAGAGGGAGTGGAGATGCATTCTCTAATCCAGGATATAAAGATGTCAGGGAAACGAAGTTGACGCAGAAAGTAAAGGATGAACTCCCTATTAACACAATCAAATGCCTTCCGTAGATCAAGCTTCAAACAGGCTTTACCCCCCATAGGGTTACTGAAATCTCTTATCTGCTCATGGGCAATAAGCGTACTATCCGAGAGGAGTCTCCCTTTGAGAAAGGCAGATTGATTAGGAGAAATCAGTTCATGGAACACCATCTTCAGTCTATTGCATAAAATTTTGCTGATAAACTTATACAGAACATTACAGCAGGCAATGGGTCTGTAGTCCCCTAACCCACTAGCATTAGAATTTTTAGGCACCAGTGTAAGAAATGTATGGTTGACTTGCCTGAGGAGAGAACTAGAACCGAAGAAAGATTTTATAGCAGCAATAGTGTCAGCCCCAATAATATCCCAATTTTGCTAGTAGAAGAATCCATTATAGCCATCTGGCCCAGGTGCCTTGTCCGCCCCAATTTGGAAAATAGCCTCTTTAATCTCCTCACTTGACACCCCTCTGCTAAGCCATGAAGAGGATTCTTCCGTTAAGATACGCTTTGGGACAAGGTTTTTGAAAGTATTAGGGTAATTGTCCTGGTTGTAAAGCCTCTCATAAAATAAAGGAGCTTCCACCATCAGATCCCCATAAAGTTTCTTCCGCTTACCCTTCACATCCACAAGGTGACTCAAATTGTTCCGGTTGCATCTGGCCTTCATATTGGTATAAAAAAACTTGGTATTCCTGTCCCCCAAGGATAACCACTCCTGACGACTTTTTTGCTTATACATGTCCTCCTCCAATTTAAGAGCTTGCATCAAATCTCTGACAACCTGCGCTTCTCTCCGTTGAAGAGCCATGTCAAGATGGATTAGGGGATTACACCTGAGATCCTCCAAAATTCTCATGTGTTTCTCAACCACCTTGTCTGCTTTATAATCCATAGCCCAGCCCCTAAGGACGGGCTTAAGCATACTGAGCTTAAGAACCAGGCGAAACATAGGAGTACCATCAACAATAGAGCTCCAGTGAGAGGTGATGACTTCCTTGTACCCTGGACAAGAGGACCAATAGTTAAAAAATCTGAAAGGCTTAGGCTTAGAGAGGACCTGATTATGGAGATGCACAGCCATGGGGGAGTGATCACTAGTTCCAGCCTCCAAGTATTCAAAATAAGCCTCTGGCAATAAGTTATTCCAATCTGCATTTCCAAACACCCGATCCAGCTGCGCGGCAATACGGCTAGGGCCAATACGATTGTTACACCAACTAAGTCTGTTCCCTGTACTTTTAAGCTCTTGAAGCCCGCATCTGCTAATTCATTCCTCATACTCCCGGACCATGGTTACATCAAGTGTTCTTCCCCCAATCTTATCTCTGGTGTAAAGGACGCAGTTAAAATCACCCCCAACTAACCAAGCGGTCTTGTTCAATTTAAGAACATGGATACATCAAAAGTATACATCTGCCAACAATAATATAAACGATCCTCAGATCAGGGCACATCATACAACATATCTCACAGCATACATCGAAGTATCACAAAACATGTATACATCAAAATACATCATAAAACATCCAAAAAATATCAAAAATCCAATAACCACCAGCTATCCTACCCCACTCTCTCACGACTAAATATATCATCCAAAGCACACAAGGGAGAGTCCTCCAATGCAAGCTCAGGAGGTGGAGGCAGGATCAGCAGCAGCAACAGGCTCTGCAAAAGGGGTGGTGATCACTGGGTCGACTGGAGTGTCCATAGAAGGAAGAGTCGCAACAGGAGTGGTCTCAGAAGCACCAGCAGAAACATCCACCGAAGGAATGGTGGCAGCAGGTGTGCTCTCAGGAGCACTAACAGAAGTAGCAGTAGTAGACGTACCCTCTGGGGCACGGACAGGAGATCCAACAAGCTCTTAGAGCTTAGCATCGTCCATCTCCTCATCGTCAGAAACTGATGGAGGAACCTCAATACCAAAGTGAGTGCAGATGCAAGCAAGCATCTCCTCAGAACGAGAAACACGAGACTCAACACGTCTCAAGGAAACGGCAAACTCAGCGAGTGAGGGAGGAGGTGGAGGAGCAGCTGAAGAGGTACCCTCGGTGGCAGAAGGGGTAGTCCTCTGAACGTGACGAAGCGTCACAAGAGACTTCTTGACGGCCGTCGCATTCAGAGGAGGACCCAACGGATGCTGGTCATCGGGAGGAAGAGGGACCCCGAAGTGACGAAAGACGAGGGTCAGCAAACAAGGATATGGGATGTGAGATGATTTAGTGGACTTTCGGATACATTCAAAGGAGTCCATCTTATCTAGGATAATACGAGCTCAATTGATCTCGCTCCCCATGAAGAGAGCGTAGATCAGCTTGAGGAATGGCTGGGATGGCAAGCTAGATGAGCCATACTTCGAAAGGAGGCACGACTTCAAGATAAGATTGAGGACCCAAGCATTCGGCTTAAAAGATTTTGAAGGGACGCCAATCATGGCGGGAGGGATAACATGAAACATCTCGGCAAGCATGGTCTGGTCCAGATCGTGGATATTATCCACGGAGATATCGGCTGGAAGAAGGCCAAAGGATGACACACCTATCAACTCCCTTAAGATTTCTGCCGTGAGGACGATAGGTGTCCCCAAGACAGTCGTCTCAATGGAGTGAGTGTCGTCATACTGATCCCGAACACGATTCGCATAGAATAATTTGACGAGATGGGGGTACAGGTGAGGGTTCGCCTTGGGGTCATGGCGAAGATAGTCAAGTAGGCCGCTGTAGGAAAGAAGATCGGCGAGGTGAGGGAAGTCGGAGAACTGAACGAAGTGCTCCAATATCAATGGACAGTACTCAATACAGTTGTAAGCCACGAGACACAACGGGTCATCGCGACAACGATATATCGACACCGCCCAAAGGCATGGGAGCCTTCCCCTTAGACGGACGAGTGCTAGATCGAGGAGGAGGAGTAGGAGCCCTATCGGTAGGCTCAGACTCAGGGATATAATCGGCGTCGAAATCAGAAGGATGAGTGGGTGCACGAAATGAGGTTGGAGACACAAGCTGCTTCCTAGGCTTGGGCTGAGATGTGGCTCTAGGCTTCACAGTCGCCGTCCTCTTCTTCTTAAGAGGAGGCGAAGAGGAAGATGGATGGGTCGATTTGGCTCGGCGTTTGGGTTGAGGGGGGTCCGTAGGAGGAGACTCGACGGTCATGGGAGATGGTGTGGTAGGACAGATAGGTATACGTGTCTTCTCCATAATCGAGACGAGACAACACTCAATCGAACGAGATCGACACAAACGAAATCGAAGAAAACCTAGATCGAAACCCTAAGCCGACGGAAATCGAATAAACCTAGAATGAAACCCTAAAAACGTAGAGAGAGGGTGAGACTGATACCCTAGACGGAGGAGAGAGAGGCATCGACGGCAAACTTGGTCGGAGAGGGCCGGAAAACGCGGCAAACGGCGGAGGAGAGTGAGGGAGACGAAGGGTTTTCGGGGGTTAAGGGGTTTGAGAGGAGAGATGCACCGATTAGAGTGAGATCTAATCGGTGCGGAGAGAATAAAAACGATCGGAATGCGAAAAGACACAACAGTCCCTGCGCATTTAGTCGGTCATAGTTCAAGCGCTGACCGACGAGAATGAGATTTAGTCGGTCGACCAATGAGCTTGAACCGACTAAGTGCAAACAGTAACTGAAGCCAAATTTTGAGCAAGAGTTAGTCGGTCTGAGTTCATTCACTGACCGACTAGAACTGAATCTAGTCGGTCGGCCAATGAACTTGGACCGACTAAGAGAGTCCAAAATTTTGAAATTTAGAAATTTTGAGTTCTCTCCTAATCGCACTTGGACGATACATCGAAATACTCTCATACATCATTATACTACCCCATAAAACATCGAAAATCTTAAATACAACGTTCATGAATATTTCGATCATAAATTCCGAAGATTCAACCAAAAATCCAGAAAATCTCAACACATCTAGCATGAGCAAATATAACGAAAATATTAGCACGCAAGATTATTGAAAAAAAATATGAATCCTAAATCTCGGATTCACCCATAATCCCCAATTCTTGATGCAACTGCACAAAGGAGTCTTCCTTGAGTGGTTTCGTGAAAATATCGGCGATTTGCTTCTGGGTTTCAACGTACACTAAAATGATGTTCTTTTTAGCAACATGATCATGTAAGAAATGGTGACGGACATCTATGTGTTTAGAACGTGAATGGTGTACCGGATTCTTAGAGAGACAAATTGCACTTTGGTTGTCCACCATGATAGGGCAAGTATCACAGTTTATACCAAAGTATTTAAGAGTGCGTCTCATCTAAAGAACCTGAGCACACGCAGCACCGATGGCAATATATTCCGCCTCGGTGGTTGAAAGTGATACGGAATTCTGCTTCTTGGAAAACCAAGAGACAAGAGAATTTCCTATAAAATGGCAAGTGCCACTAGTACTTTTCCTGTCGGATTTGCATCCCGCATAATCTGCGTCACCATATGAGATTAACTCATATGTGCTAGACTTTGGATAAAGTAATCCGAAGTCGAGTGTGTAACTTAAATAACGGAAAATACGTTTTACCGCTACTAAGTGAGATTCCTTAGGTTGAGATTGATAACAAGCATATACACATACGGCAAACATAATATCGGGCATACTAGCAGTAAGATATAATAAACTACCTATCATACCTCGATATAGACGAATGTCTACATCTTTGCCGCCCGTATCTTTATCAAGATGTGTAGTAGTGCTCATTGGAGTCTTCTTGCCTGAGGCATTCTCCATTCCAAATCGCTTTAGCAACTCCACGGTGTACTTGGTTTGGTGGATGAAGATTGCATCGTTCATTTGGCGAATTTGGAGACCTAAGAAATATTTGAGCTCACCCATGTGGCTCATCTCAAATTGATCCTTCATAACATTAGAAAACTCTTCGCAAAGAGTGAAGTTAGTAGCACCAAAAATGATATCATCAACATAAATTTGAACTAAAATAATATCATTATTCGAATACTTAATAAATAATGTAGAATCAACTTCACCCATTTTAAAAACCAAATCCAAAAGAAAGTTCTTTAGGCGGTCATACCAAGCTCGAGGAGCTTGTCTCAAACCGTAAAGTGCTTTCTTAAGTTTGAAAACGTGATTGGAAATTTTTCATTTATAAAACCCGGAGGTTGAGAAACATAAACTTCCTCAATGACATCTCCGTTTAAAAATGCACTTTTTACATCCATTTGAAAGAGTTTAAAATCTTTATGGCATGCAAAAGATAACAATAACCTAATAGATTCTAATCTAGCTATCGGAGCAAAGGATTCTTCGAAATCTATACCTTCCTCTTGCCGGTAACCTTGAGCTACTAACCGAGCTTTGTTCCGGACGACAACTTGGTTCTCGTCGGTCTTGTTCTTGAAAATCCACTTCGTTCCTATAACGGTGTGGTTCTTCGAGGGCAATGGAACAAGCTCCCAAACCTCATTCCTCTCAAATTGAATGAGTTCCTCCTCCATGGATAGGATCCAAGCATTATCTTTCCACGCTTCGTTAATATTCTTTGGCTCAATTGAGGAGGCAAAGGCACAATGAGCGAAGTAGTTGACTTGAGATCTCGTCTTGACACTATCAAGGATGTTGCCAATGACTTGCTCATGGGGATGGTCACGAACTGTATGAAGCCGTTTGGGAACTCCCTGATCACTAGGAACATTCTCAAAAGATTCATCAGTTGGGTTAGTATCATTAGAATCAATAGAATTAGAATTACCAATAGAATCACATAAAACATCCATGGAGTCATCATCATTAGTAATTCTAGACGGGACAAAATTTTCATTGAATGAAACATGAAGTGATTCCTCGATCGTTGAGGTTCATTTGTTGTATATCTGGTAGGCTTTGCTACGGGAGGAATATCCAACAAATATCCACTCATCGGATCTTGGATCAAATTTGTCCAAATTACCATACGTGTTTTTAATAAAACATTTTGCGCCAAAAACTCGAAACTGTTTAACTTGAGGCAAATGTTGTGATATGATTCCCCGGATTTGGTTTTGGATGATGAGCAAACATAAATAATGTATACTAACTTATTTGTGAGCGCAGTTATGGAGATCGTCGCCAAAATACCACGTACATCAAAAGCGACGTCTCAAGACTTCTCAATACGCGTGATCGTGTGCCTGGAGCTTCGTTGAAGCTCAAGGAGCAATATTGAAGTCAAGAGGAATGAAGATTGAAGCTTTGAAGACGGCTCGTAAGGTTTATTTTATAGTCTTCTAGCTTCATAGATTAGAATGTTAAGCCTTGAGTAGGACTTACTTTATAATCTTCATTTCGCTCATATCTTAGAGCTAGGATTATCATAGAAGCCATTAGAAACATTCCTGAAGCCTATCGCTTCTTCCATCGGCTTCTTGTGCATGTTAGTTGGTTCAAGAAGAGTCACCAACCGACTAGATGACGATCTAGTCGGTCGGCAACTCTACTTGAACCGACTAGTTTGCCTTCTCTAATTCAGCTCTTTCTATGACTACAGTTAGTCGGTCAAAGAAGAGTCACCGACCGACTAGATGACAATCTAGTCGGTCAGGAGTCCTTCTCAGACCGACTAGTTGTGTACAGTCATTTTCTGCCTGAGCTACTGTTTCGAGTTAGTCGGTCAAAGAACGTTTACCGACCGACTAGTTGAGAAACTAGTCGGTCAGAATTTGTTCTTAAACCGACTAAGTCAACTTGAAGTCTACCTATTCTATTTCGACATTAGTCGGTCAAAGATCATTCACCGACCGACTAGTTGTGAAACTAGTCGGTCGGCAAGTCTTCTTAGACCGACTAGTTGTCTTTGCCTGTACTTCGACTTCTTGGCTGTTCTACCGTTAGTCGGTCTACGTTGTATCACCGACCGACTAGTTGATGAACTAGTCGGTCAGTGATTCTTCTTTGACCGACTAGTCTGGTTCAGAATAGAGCCGTTGGAGCTTTTCTTGAAACGTTTTTCTCTCCCTCTCTCCTCTATCCTATATATAGTTGGAGGGGGTCTTTCATAAGTTTCAAGGCTGCCATTTTAGAGATTTAGAGAAATCTAAGAGAAGCTATTCAACTCCATTCTAAAGCTTTCTCTTCCTCACAAGAATCTCTCCCTCAACTCTTTGAGCCATTTCCTCAAGAGAGATTCTCTCCATTGTGAGCCTTCCAAGCCTAGAGCTTGATCCAAAGTCACCATCCTCCATCCTAGCCTTCGATCGCTGATCTTATTGGTGGAGATTTGGTTTGGTGACACTCTCTCCTCAAAATCCATCATTGCCCTAATTTGGTAAGTTTACTCAAGGCATAGGATTTGTAAGGTAAGAGTTTATTTCATTTCATATTTGAATTGTAAGTTTCACTCTCGGTTGTGAGAGTGTGGTTGTGATCCCGGGTTGTGGGAGTCACAAATTACTTTGTGTATGATTTGACTTGTGAAGGTTTTTTCACAAGTACTTCATAGTGGAAATCTTGAGTTAGGGTTGCTAACTCAAGTATCCGGAGGGGATCCGGGTGGTTGGGACGTAGGATCACCGGGAACAAGTCGGGGAGACTTGGGTGGATCCGAACCCAGTAACATCTCTTGTTAGCGTTTGTTTTAATTCTTGTTGATAGTTGTTTAATTCCGCATTGTCGTTTGTTTCTTGCACAATAATTAGGAATAACTATCTTGATTATGTTAAGTACTATTCACCCCCCCCCCTCTAGTACGTGTGCAGTAGCTACCACAGGGCACTACAATTGGTATCAGAGCCAAGGTTAAAGCTACATGTTCAAAGCTATGACGAACAACGACTACAACGTCTTCAAGAACCGCGATGGAGCTTCTTCAGTTATGGAAGGACTATCCTCCGGCAGGCCTCCACACTTCAACGGTACCAACTACGGGTACTGGAAATGCCGGATGCAAATTTTCCTCCGGAGCGCTTCACTATGGAGAGCCACCATGAAGGAGTATGTCGAGCCTTCCGAAGAAGATTTTGCGAAGTGGACTCCCGTGGAGGTCGCCGCGGAAGTAGCCAATGCCAAGGCAATGAATGCCTTGAATTGTGCGTTGGAGCCCGAGGACTTCAACAAGATATGCACATGTAAGAGTGCATATCAAATATGGAACCAACTCCTCATATTGCACGAAGGATCGAGTACGGTAAAAGATTCTAAACTCGTCGTTGCTAATAAAGAATTTGAGTTGTTTCATATGGAGCAGGGCGAAACCATGAAAGATTATTACGCTCGCTTCGTGGATATATCAAACGACTTGGAAGCTCTTGGGAAGACCTACACCCAAAAGGAGAAAGTCTCGAAGATAATCGATGGACTTCCTTCTTGTTGGGAGAAGCGTACCTTCGCCATCGAGGAAGGTAATGACATGAATAAATATACCGTCGTGCAACTAATGGGTACCTTGTTGATTATGAGGTACGCAAGGATAGTAAGATCCGGATGAGGGAAAAGATGAAGGCGTACTTGAAGCAAGACGAGCCAAAGAAAAAGGCAATTGCATTCAAGGCCGCTCCATCTACCGATGATGAAGATTCGGAAGAAGAAGCGGACGAAGAAATGGACATGGAAGCATTGGCCAATATGGCAAAGAAATTCATCCGATTCTTCCGACATGGTAAGTTGAATCGTAAATCTAAATTTATTTCGACTAATGTTTCTACTCCCGTGTGTTACAAATGCAACAAGCCAGGACATATCAAGCCGGATTGTCCTCTCTACAAACACAAGGGAAAATGGAAGGGATCCAAGCTCGACAAGTCAAGAAAGCACAAGAAAGGGCTTGTCGGCACTTTCACCGACTCCGACTCCTCAAGTGGAGAATCGGATGATGAAAGAGTGGATATTGCACACACGTGCTTTATGGGAAAAGAGGATTATGATGAAGAGACTTCCTCCGATGAAAGCGAGGATGGAAGAAAGGATGAAGGCGAAGAGGTAACCAATGATGAACTTAGAATAGCCAATGAACAATTATGGAATAAGTTTTCTAATATGGCTACTAAGTTAATGAAGACTAAAAATGAATTAGATAGTCTTAAAAACTCGCCTAAGCCATTCATCGTCAACAACGACACCGTTGTTGATGGGTTGAGAAATGAGATTGAAAATCTCAAGTCTCAACTTGAGCATGTTCATATCGAGGATTCGGATGAACATGTGATAGCGGATTTGACGTCTCAAATCTCAACTTTGAGTATTGAGAATAAAAATCTCAAGTCACGTGTTTGTGCACTCGCATCGCAAGTGTCCACTTTGGATGCTTCTTTGCATTCTCTCACCGAAAAGCATAAGAGCACATTAGGCCGAATTCATGAATTCAACAAAGGTAAGGGCAAGTTGGATGATATCCTAAATGACTTACCTCCGGCCAATCATCACATTGGTTTGGGGTATAAGATGGGAGAGTCATCCAAATCGTCCGCCACCTTTGTTAGGCCATCTTCCGATTCTTCTACTAGTGGAAGTAAACATGTCATGGGTAGATCTTCTATCAATGGTGCTTCCGCTAGGAACACGCCCCCATTTGGAAAGAAACCCACTTTGGGTGGACCTCCAAAGAAGGGTCATGCTTTCATGTATACCATGCCACGTAGGAACACAAATCCTACCCCACATGTTAGCACATATGCCGATTTCTATGCTCCGCATCCACGAGCACGTGCACACCATGTGAGACACACTCATGCACGTGTTCCTCCACATTCATATGTTCATCCTCATTCTCATATGAATAATTATCGTCATGCACCATTGCATCGTATGCCATATGCGTACCCACGACATGCATCACATAGAAATCAATAACGTATGCATGTTCCCAATAGGATTAGGACTCCCAAGACATACACTATTTGGGGTCCGAAGAACACAAGCATGCATAATAAGAATTTGTATGTGCAATCTTTTATTAATGATGTTATTTTGAATGATGATTATGTTGGGAAATCAAGTTCCTCTTGGACTTGGTTTCCGAAGGGTTAGTTTCCTTTGACCCTTCATTGCTTGGTACCATAAGTTTAATTTCATTTTTATGGGTACCAAAGCAATTGTGGTATGTATGGGTTACATTTAATTTGAATTTAGTTAGCTAAATTTATTGCCTAACCCATAGGATCCAAAAGGATTTTTGGATACCAAAATGATATTCTCTAGGTTAAATACACCATGAGATACCAACCCTACCAACTCCGTGATTTGCAAGGATTTTCGTTCGATTGGAGTTGTTGGTGCTTGAGTGATGCACCTAAGTAGGGGGAGCTTAATGTTGTAAGTATGTTCATACTTTTGATTCATATTGGTATCATTGGTAGAATATATTACAATTGGTATCATTTTGCTTCATTTGGTATGCTAGATTTGTGTATGCCATTGTTATATGATGTTCTATCTATTTTTTGGCATAACATTCTTGCATGCAACATTTAGTATGCACATCGGATTATTTTTGTCTCTGATGTTGATTTCGTCGTTCGACGATTTTATGGATTTAATAGAATTCTTTCTATGGAAACATAGAATTGTTTTCCATGCATTCTATTGATTTTGGAGAGTATGTTCCAAAACTCAATAAGTGAAATTGATTTGAGTTTTGATGATTTCGTATTTCGATTTTCGCCTATGGCTTGGTGATTTCGTTTTCCGATTTTCGCCGATGATTTTATGATTTCGGTTTTCGAGTTTCACCTATGGCTAGATGATTTCGTATTTCGTATTTCACCTATGGTTTGATGATTTCGGTTTCCGATTTTCGACTTTGGTCTCCTTGACACGCTTTGCTTTTATTCGGTATTTTACATTTGATATTTTGCATTGGTGTTATTTTGGACCTTGGTCGTATTCTTCGACTCCCATGCATTATTTTTAGCCATTGGTTGTGTTGTTGTTCTCCTCCCGCTCTTTTTGCTAATGCCAAAGGGGGAGAGATATAATAATGACAATGTGCTAACTAATAATTCAAAGGAATTTACCATGAATCTAATTTGATGTGTTAGATTCAGGGGGAGTGAAGATATAAAATGGATTTAGATCATATATGTCAATATGTGGTTCATATTTCATTTCTTCCTCATCTGCATGATGCGAATGAATTTTATTGAATATGGAACTAACGTGTCATTAATGCAGGGAGAGTAAGTAAATTTCTATTGAATCATTATTATTGATTATTATTTATGTTGGTTTGTCATCACCAAAAAGGGGGAGAATGTTGTGATATGATTCCCCGGATTTGGTTTTGGATGATGAGCAAACATAAATAATGTATACTAACTTATTTGTGAGCGCAGTTATGGAGATCGTCGCCAAAATACCACGTACATCAAAAGCGACGTCTCAAGACTTCTCAATACGCGTGATCGTGTGCCTGGAGCTTCGTTGAAGCTCAAGGAGCAATATTGAAGTCAAGAGGAATGAAGATTGAAGCTTTGAAGACGGCTCGTAAGGTTTATTTTATAGTCTTCTAGCTTCATAGATTAGAATGTTAAGCCTTGAGTAGGACTTACTTTATAATCTTCATTTCGCTCATATCTTAGAGCTAGGATTATCATAGAAGCCATTAGAAACATTCCTGAAGCCTATCGCTTCTTCCATCGGCTTCTTGTGCATGTTAGTTGGTTCAAGAAGAGTCACCAACCGACTAGATGACGATCTAGTCGGTCGGCAACTCTACTTGAACCGACTAGTTTGCCTTCTCTAATTCAGCTCTTTCTATGACTACAGTTAGTCGGTCAAAGAAGAGTCACCGACCGACTAGATGACGATCTAGTCGGTCAGGAGTCCTTCTCAGACCGACTAGTTGTGTACAGTCATTTTCTGCCTGAGCTACTGTTTCGAGTTAGTCGGTCAAAGAACGTTTACCGACCGACTAGTTGAGAAACTAGTCGGTCAGAATTTGTTCTTAAACCGACTAAGTCAACTTGAAGTCTACCTATTCTATTTCGACGTTAGTCGGTCAAAGATCATTCACCGACCGACTAGTTGTGAAACTAGTCGATCGGCAAGTCTTCTTAGACCGACTAGTTGTCTTTGCCTGTACTTCGACTTCTTGGCTGTTCTACCGTTAGTCGGTCTACGTTGTATCACCGACCGACTAGTTGATGAACTAGTCGGTCAGTGATTCTTCTTTGACCGACTAGTCTGGTTCAGAATAGAGCCGTTGGAGCTTTTCTTGAAACGTTTTTCTCTCCCTCTCTCCTCTATCCTATATATAGTTGGAGAGGGTCTTTCATAAGTTTCAAGGCTGCCATTTTAGAGATTTAGAGAAATCTAAGAGAAGCTATTCAACTCCATTCTAAAGCTTTCTCTTCCTCACAAGAATCTCTCCCTCAACTCTTTGAGCCATTTCCTCAAGAGAGATTCTCTCCATTGTGAGCCTTCCAAGCCTAGAGCTTGATCCAAAGTCACCATCCTCCATCCTAGCCTTCGATCGCTGATCTTATTGGTGGAGATTCGGTTTGGTGACACTCTCTCCTCAAAATCCATCATTGCCCTAATTTGGTAAGTTTACTCAAGGCATAGGATTTTGTAAGGTAAGAGTTTATTTCATTTCATATTTGAATTGTAAGTTTCACTCTCGGTTGTGAGAGTGTGGTTGTGATCCCGGGTTGTGGGAGTCACAAATTACTTTGTGTATGATTTGACTTGTGAAGGTTTTTTCACAAGTACTTCATAGTGGAAATCTTGAGTTAGGGTTGCTAACTCAAGTATCCGGAGGGGATCCGGGTGGTTGGGACGTAGGATCACCGGGAACAAGTCGGGGAGACTTGGGTGGATCCGAACCCAGTAACATCTCTTGTTAGCGTTTGTTTTAATTCTTGTTGATAGTTGTTTAATTCCGCATTGTCGTTTGTTTCTTGCACAATAATTAGGAATAACTATCTTGATTATTTTAAGTACTATTCACCCCCCCTCTAGTACGTGTGCAGTAGCTACCACAGGGCACTACAATCTACCAAACAACGATTCATAACAAGTTTGTTTGGTGCCGGGTCTCAAAAGTATTCTATTAAACACATAGCAAGCGGTATGTACCGCTTCTGCCCAAAATTGATGGCCAAGTTGGCTATCATCAAGCATAGTGCGAGCACATTCCACTAGCTCCTATTCTTCCTCTCAACAACACCATTTTGAGGGGGTGCGCGAGGGAAAGAAAAGGTGTGAGTAATACCAACCTCATCACAAAAATTTGAGAAAGACTCATTCTCAAATTTCCCTCCATGATCACTACGAATAGTGACAATGGTGGTTCCAATGAGATTTTGTACTTTCTTAACAAATATTGTGAAGTTTTCAAAAGCATCATTTTTATTACTTAAGGAAAATACCCAAGTAAATCTAGAAAAGTCATCAACGATGACAAGTCCATTTCGTGCATTTCATAATGAAGCAACTCTAGTTGGCCCAAAAAGATCTAGATGTAATAGCTCTAAAGGCCGCTTAGATGAAATGCTTTTCTTAGGTTTAAATGACGATTTTGGAGGCTTGCCTCGTTGACACGAGTCACAAAAGCTTTTCTTATGGAAGACAAGCTTAGGAAATCCTTTAATAGAATTTAATTTGGAAAGCTTAAAAAGTGTTCCAAAGTTCACATGACCAAAACGTCGATGCCATAAGTGTTGTTCACTTGTGTTGGTAATGAGACATTGTTCATGTGATTTTGGAAGATCTAATATATAGATATCCTTATGGCGTGTGCCAGAAAATAATAAATCATTATTATCTTTTCTCAAAATATGGCACATTCCTTTCGCAAAGCTAACTTTGTAACCTTTGTCACAAAGTTGGCTTATTGAAATAAGATTGTGGTTTAATCCTTTAATAAGGTAAACATCACTTATTAGTGGTTTAGAAGGATTACCAACTTTTCCAACACCTATGATGGTTCCGCTCTCGTTGCCTCCAAAGACGACTCGGTTCCCATTTGCAATGGGCACCACTCCGGATAGCAATTGAGCATCACCCGTTATGTGTTTTGAACACCCGCTATCGAGTATCCAATTATTCTTGGAGCTAAATTTGGATTTGTTGCTCCGTTTCTTTTTCTTGAGTACCTAAAGATAGAAATATCTTTCCATGGTACTCAAGGTCATTGGGTCCTAAAAGATTAGACCTTTGGAAGCCAAGTCCAATTGGACTTAGACTTCCCATTGTAATCATCATTATGCACGACATCCATAAAATAAGAATTCATGTACGCTTGTTTTTCATGCATGTTAGTGTTCTTTGGGCCCCAAATATTGAATATTTTGGGAGCTCTATTCCCATTGAGAGCATGCATACATTGTTGATTTCTACGTGATGCATGTCGTGGATAGGCATATGGCACATGATGAAATGGTGCATGATGATAATTGTTCATATGATAGTGTGGAAGAACATATGCATGTGGAGGAACACGTGGGTGAGTGTGTCTCACATGGTGTACACATGCCCGTGGATGTGGGGCATAAAAATCATCATAATTGTGAACCGGTGGAGTAGGATGTGTGTTCCTACGTGGCATGGTATTGGTGTACATAAAATCATGACCCTTCTTTTGAGGTCCACCCAAAGTGGGTTTCTTTCCAAATGAGGGTATGTACGAAGTGGAAGCACCATTGGTAGATGAACTACCAATGAGGTGTTTGCTCCCACTCGTTGAGTCATCGGAAGTTGGTCTAACAAAGGTGGTAGACGATTTGGATGAATTTTCCATCTTATACCCCAAGCCAATGCGATGATTGGCCGGAAGTAAGTCATTTAGGATATTATCCAAATGGTCCTTACCTTTATTGAATTTATTAATCCGGCCTAATGTGGACTCATACTTCTCGGTGAGAGAAAGTATAGAAGCATCCAAAGTGGACACTTGAGTGGTGAGTACACAAACACGAGACCTGAGATTCTCATTCTCAATACTCAAAGTTGAGTTTCGAGAAATCAAATCCGACATCTCATGTTCATCCGATTCCTCAATATGAACATGCTCAAGTTGAGATTTGAGATTTACAATCTCATTTCTCAAGTCTTCAACAACGGTGTCGTTGTTGATGACGATAGGCTTAGGTGAGGTTTGGAGTCTAGTTAACTCATCTTTAGTCTTAGTATATCTATTAACCAATTTATAATACTTAGACCATATTTTCTCGTTAGCTAATCTAAGGTCATCCATAGTTACCTCATCGCCTTCATCCTTGCTATCATCGGAGGAGGATCCTTGATCATGTTTCTCTCTAGCCATGAAGCACATGTGTGCTTGCTCCACTTGTTCATCATCCGACTCTCCACTTGAGGAGTCATCCTTGGAGTCGGTGAATGTGCCGACAAGCCCTTTCTTGTACCCTTTCTTGTACTTCTTTGACTTGTCGAACTTTGGCGCCTTCCATTTCTCATTTTGCTTGTTTTGAGGACAATCCGCTTTCATGTGTCCTGGCTTATTGCATTTAAAGCACAAAGGAGCGGAGGTGTCAGTAGAACTAAACTTAGATTTGTTCTTGAAGTTACCTTTCCGGAAGAATCGGTTGAACTTCTTTGCCATGAGGGCAATGGATTCCAAGTCCAACTCGTCTTCCGAGTCTTCATCATCGGTAGATGTAGATGTAGATGGAGCGGCCTTGAAAGCAATCGCCTTTTTCTTTGGCTCGTCTTGCTTCAAGTAAGACTTCATTTTGTCCTGCAGCTTTAGTTTATTGTCCTTGCGTATCTCATAAGACATCAAGGTACCCATTAGTTGAATGACAGTATATTTACTCATAGCGTTACCTTCCTCGATGACGAAGGTACGCTTTTCCCAACAAGAAGGAAGTCCGACAATGATCTTTGAGACTTTCTCCTTTTGGGTGTAGGTCTTTCCAAGAGCCTCCAACTCATTGGTGATGTCAACGAAGCGAGCATAGTACTCCTTCATCTTCTCACCTTGTTGCATATGAAATAATTCGAAATCTTTATTTACAACAATGAGTTTGGAGTCTCTTACCCTACTCGTTCCTTCATGCAAGATGAGGAGTGAGTTCCAGATTTGATATGCACGCTTACAAGTGCATATCTTGTTGAAGTCTTCGGGCTCCAAAGCGCATTGCAAGGCATTCATTGCCTTGGCATTGCTTACCTCCGCGACGACCTCCGCGGTAGTCCACTTAGCGAAATCTTCTTCTGCGGGCTCGACATACTCCGTCAACGTGGCTCTCCATAGTGAAGCGCTCCAGAGGAACATTTCCATCCGGCATTTCCAGTACCCATAGTTGGTACCGTTGAAGTAGGGAGGCTTAGTCGAGGAGTGTCCTTCCATCACCGAAGAAGCTCCTTCACGGTTCCTGAAGGTGCTATAGTCTGAAGGTGGACGAATTTCTTGTTGTCGTTGGTAGACATAGCTATGAACTTTGCTCTGATACCAAATGTAATGCCCTGATAGCTACTGCACAAGTACTAGAGGGGTGGTGAATAGTACTTTAAAATAATTAAGAAGATAATTCCTAATTATCTTGCAAACTCAACCAACAATGTGGAAATGAAAATGTTGACAACAAAGAAATACAATCGCAAACAAACGATATAACGGGTTCGGATCCACCCAAGTCTCCCCGACTTGTTCCCAGGGATCCTACGTCCCAAACACTCGGATCCCCTCCAGATACTTGAGTTAGAAACCTCTAACTCAAATTTACACTATGAAATACTTGTAGAAAACCTCTACAAGATCAAATCATACACAAATGAAATGTGACTCCCACAAACCGGGATCACACACAACTCTCACAACCGAGAGTAAAACTTGCAATATCAATGTAATTGAAATATGAAATGCTTACCAACAAAATCCTATGCCTTGAGTAAACTTACGATTTTAGGGCAAGGAGGATTTTGGAGGAGAAGAAGTCACCAAACCCTAGCTACAAGAAGTTGACCAGCAATGGAAGCCTAGGGAGGAGTTGGTGACCTAGAATCAAGCTCTTGGCTTGAATGGCTCACAATCAATGAATCTCTCTTAGGAATAAGAGTGAGGGAGAGATTCTTGAGAAATGAATGAGCTTGGAAATGAGAAATAAATGCTTCTCTTTGATTCTCTAAAATGTAATAAATATCAGCCTTGAATGCTTAGCAAGAAGCCCTTCAAGTATATATAGGATAGAGGAAAGAGAGAGCAAAAATCGTGGCATTTAATGCTCCAACGGCTCTATTCTGTAGCAGCCTAGTCGGTCAAAGAAGGATCACTGACCGACTAGTTTCTCAACTAGTCGGTCGGTGAATCAACATGAACCGACTAACTGGAGAACAGCCAAAATGAAAAGTTCAGGAGATAGAGAACTAGTCGGTCTAAGAAGACTTGCCAACCGACTAGTTTCACAACTAGTCGGTCGGTGAGTGTTCTTTGACCGACTAACAGATGAAATAGAATAGGCTGAATTCAAGGACAGCTAGTCGGTTTAAGAACAAATTCCAACCGACTGTTTCACAACTAGTCGGTCAGTCGTTGTTCTTTGACCGACTAACTGTAAACAGTAGGTTAGGCTGGAAAATGAAAGCTCAACTAGTCGGTCTAAGAAGGATTCCTAACCGACTAGTTTGACAACTAGTCGGTCGGTGAACCTTCTTGGACCGACTAACTATAAACAGTGAATGAGCTTAATTAGACAATGCATTCTTGTCGGTTCAAGAAGGATTGCCGACCGACTAGATTGCCATCTAATCAGTTGGTTATTCTTCTTGAACCAACTAACATGCACAAGAAGCCGCGATAAGAAGCGTGAAGCTTCGGGAATGTTTGTATGGGCTTCTAAGATAATCCTAGCTCTAAGATATGAGCGTTATGAAGATTAAAATGTAAGACCTACTCAAGGCTTAACATTCTACAAAAAGAAGCTAGAAGACTATAAATAAAACTTGACGAACCGTCTTCAAAGGCTTCATTTAGAATCTCTTGACTTCAATAAAGGTCCTTGAGCTTCAACGAAGCTTCAAGCACACGATCACGCGCTTTGAGAAGTCTTGAGACGTCGCTTTTGATATACGTGGAATTTTGGCGACGATCTCCATAACTGCGCTCACAAAGAGTTAGTTCACGATATTTATGTTTGTTCATCATCAAACCAAATCCGAGGAATCAATACTCAACATTATCCCGTAGAGAGAAGGGGAATAACTTCAGACGGATTGCTTCAGCCGTGACACCATTTATTCGGAAGGTGTCACATTTCTCAAGGAAGGAGTCCAGATGTTCGATGGGGCTCTCCATGGGTGCCCAGAGAATTGATCCTGTTGGATCCACGTCACCAAAGACAGCTTAAGCTCGAAGCTTTGCGCCGTAATAGCAGGAGGTCGGATGGCGGAGGTGGACTCGATGGATGGCATCGAGTATTCCAGCAGGGACTTGTGAGGTGGGGTGTTCTCCCCCATGTCTTCGAACTCTTCTCTTCTTCTCTTCTCTGCGGCAAGACGCCTAAGGGTGGTGTTTATCTCAGGATCAACAGGAATCAAGTCGTCAAGACTTCTTGTGTTCCTGTGCATTAAAAGCAACAAACACACGTGAAGCGAAAAGTGGGAAAGAAACAGATAAAATAGAAAATAAAAATAAGAAAATAAAAATGAAAAATGAAAAATGAAAAAGAAGAATGCGAAAATTATCGCGAGATAGGGATGTGAGCTAGACTCAATGGTTCATGAGATCCTAAAATAACAAGCATGTTGCCTCCCCGGTAACTGCGCCATAAAGATTGACGTCCCCCGCGTTGTGTGCATGCAAGTGTGTAATAATATGTGATTGGGGGCTTGAGATTTAAATATTAATAACCGCAAGCGCACGGTGTTGTAGTGTGGCTTGGGGGTCGAACACAGAGAGGCGTGGTTGTGCTTGTGTCAGAAAGGACCGAATTCACCCGAGGGGTGATCTAGCCCGAATCGAATGATGGTTTGTCACGAATCGTTGGTAAGGGGTTAAACAATAATAAAGGAAACCTGGGACTTCGGTTTCCACCCTATCATGTGATTCTTGCTAACACAGCCGACGAATAGGATAACGATCGGAATTAGGGTCTATTGGTGAGACGTTGCCTCTAAGAGTGATACCAGCATCCCATGGGCCCGATATTCCGGTCGGTGCCCAGGATGATACGCCAGACTACCCGGGTTCGGTCAGTGGGCATTCCCATGTCCATTAACACTGACCGACTCCGGGAGCACTAAGCTCGCAACGATAACTTCCAACATCTCATCATGTCACTCCCGTGCGCTAGGATTCGATGTTTACACTAAGGGCGTGAGCTATGTCTATGTAGTCAACCGCCAAGTTTATTCCCCCTTGGCCCAACAGTCAAAGGCGGTCTTTTCCCCGCCGATGACAATGAAACACCCCGCGTAACCAATGGATTCCTATTCCCTATCGATTTCCTAGTCCTATGGACGCATCAGGGAGAACACACGAAGGGGTTTCCACCAAAATCCCAGATTTGGGAACTACTCACACATTTTAGGTAAAAAAGCAATCTAAATGAAAATCGACTGTTAAAAACATGATCCGACGATTGAAAAGCAGTAAAAACAATGCAAATAACACTATATTAAAGTTTGATAAAGATCAGACAACTTACTAATATCAAATAAATTCCAGCCGTCACAAAATGGAGAGAAAACAGAAAATACAACTCAGCTCTCGTTTCTGAAAACCTAAGGCTTATATTTATAGAAAGCGACGTCACCCGATCGGGTGAAGAATCACCTGATCGGGTGACATGCTTCGTTAATCAGCAGCAGTCTTCAGAAACTTCACCCGGTCAGACGACACGATCAGTTGGAGGAAGCAGCTCGTCGTTTGGATCTTGGTGTCGTCGGGTGAACCGATCGGTTGATAAATCAACCGATCGGTTGGAATTGTTGCCCAAAAAGACAAAAACTTCGGTCATTTTGGCACGGTCTGCAGGCGGTCGTGTGAGCTCTCCGAGCCATCTCCTTGGGGAAATTGGCTACAGGTGAACTGATCGGGTGATAGTCACCCGATCGGTTGGAGTTCAGCTTCAATTTTCCGAGAGGATTGTAGGGCTGAACCGGTCTCCATTACGGTCGGTTGATGCTCTCGTAGCTTCAGCTGCTGTCCGGGTGGTGCACGCGTGCACCACACGCGTGCACCACCCGATCGGTTGACTGTGTCCAACCGATTGAGTGGGGCTGAAAGATGGCGATCTTCGTCGTTTGACCCCCTGGATCACGTGTGACTCCTCCCACTGCTCCGAGGACTTACGATATCTTCGTTATGTGTCCCCTAGGCTGGCAAACTCCTGCAAACACACAAAAACACGGAAAAGTGAAAGAAAACGAGAAAACACGAGAAAAAATGGATACGAGACGGCGGAAAATAGCGGAAAAACACAAAGAAGATGTGCGTAGATATATAAAACATACACACACGTCAATAGTCCTGAGACTTAATGCGAGGTCAAATATGTATCAAGATGAAGACTCGATCATGGAGAAGTATTTGACCGATTGTAGCATAGGTCTAAAAACATTCGTGGTCGTGGATGCTTTGAGAAGTGGATATCAATATATCAGATAGATCATTGCGTCTTAGTCTTCACCCGGTAATTGTGACGATGATCTCATGGTCGTTTGACTTGTCAAAGTCGAAGACGAGACACAGGTGCTCATTGGAGAATGAGTTCACTGAACGACCCAACAAGAGTTATCATATAGTTATGATTGACCAATCTGTCAATGATTACTCTTAGTGATGATAGGTAAGTTGGTCTTTTGACTTGAGGTCAGTGTACGAACCTGTGCATGAACGGTGTCACTTAGATCACTGATCTAGCCTCGGGAAAGCCCCGTTGAAAGGTCTTTGGTTGGGTGACATTTGAAGCGTTCGAAGAGACTAATGACCAAGATAGAATTCGTCTCTCCCGGTCAAGGGGAGTTAGTGTTGCAGTGTTAGTTCGATCTTTAGTGAAAACTCCGGTCAGAGTATGTTGGAAGAAGTCCAACATTTTTTACTAAAGATCGATGGAGACTAACCAAGTTCAAGCTAGTAAGGTTGACATTTGACCATACCCTAGGCTTGACTAAGCGGCATAGTTTTGATGAAAAGACTAAAATTGCAGTATTCATCACAGACACATTGAGGACGGTCTTGAAAATACTCATGTCAATGAGTTAACCACATAAGTATGATACCGAAACAGGGATGACACTTGCTGCTCGTGGTCTGTTGTCTGAGGTTTCGAGCCCCACCTGTAGTAGGGTCAGGCTGTAGGGTCTCACACAGAGTGAAACCTTCGTCAAGTAATAGGTAGAAATTAGGGAGAAAATGCATTTGATGCATGTGATAGAAAACCGCAAAGAGTTTGCAGTTTGCTTCTGCATTCGGGATAAATGATCTTGAGTGCAAGTGGGAGCTGTTGATGGATGTATGCTCTCAGTTCATATGTATTTGATACAAATGATTTTTTATAATAGATAAGGGAATTTTGCATATGATGCAAAGGAAATTAAATGTGTCGTAAAATATTTACGTGTATATTTAATATAATAAAGCGTAGAAAGGGTTACCTAGATGACTGGATCGTCTCGGTCTAAACGTAGGTTCAAACCGCGTCAAAAACGGACTCCAAACACGCAAGTTAGAGCCACAAAAGCACAAAGTCCCGTAGGGCACTGCGGGTCGGGCACGTGACCTGAGGGGTCGGGCGTGCCAGACCCGATAATAGGAGCTCGCACCCGTGTTTGACACGGGCGCAGCCCGCACCCCGGGCGCTGCGCGTGCCCAAGCACATCGGGCACGCGTGCACGGGTGGGGCCCGTGGGTGGGGTCCACCTGGTGGTAGGTTTACGTGCTAGTGGATGTTTATTATGACGGCTCATTTTTTACGAAAAAATGAGTTTTAGGCTATCTTTGTAGCCTCATTTGAGGGGTCAAACAAACTCAGAATGACGTGACGTTACTTCCTACGCGTTCACCAGTCAACCCTCTTCGATTTGATAGGTTGTATCACTTGTGAAGCTCAATGGTGATGGAGGAAAAATTCGCTAAAGTTTGGCCTTTGTGAAAGGCAAACTTTAATTAATTTTTCCTCCAAAACTTTTAGTCCCACATCGAATATGGAGTGAAGGGGAGAAGTCGGCCGCCTATATAAATATGGGCCTACTCCCCTCCTTGAAACTCGTCCCAAGCTCCCGATCTGAGTAGCTCCATTAAACGTGAGCAAGCCCGGATATGAGCTTAAATTAAATATTCTCTTTCTCCCTAAATTTCTTCCTTACTCCTGTTCAGGCTCTAGCAAAGCTACGAAGGAGCTTGGATCGGATCCGAAATCTTGATGAAGGATCCACTCAAGGTGAAATTTTCTTCGGTGTGTGGTAGCTCGGTGACAATGGTGTTGCTTGTCTCGAGACGCGGTGTAGTTTGGGAAGCGGTTTGGATCGGGACACGGTGCGGCTCGGGACACTGTTCGGCTTGGGAGAAGCGGCACAGGGGCCAAAGAAATGTACTGAAAACGACGTTTTGTATTCTGCAGAAATAAAGTGAAAGGTATGTAGTTTAAGTATTCATGCGTTTACAATTGCAAATGTTGGATAGAGCTATCCTTAGGGGTTGGTCGGACCCAACCTTGGGATAGTAGAGATCTTGGCTAGGTTTGTTCCCTTTAGGGCTTGATTTAAAAGAGTTTTAAATCTGATTTTTCGCTGCTTATTTGATATCTTCGTCCGACCGACTTAGGCCGGACATCGGATTTTTTGCCCTAAGGACCCAGAAAACCATACATGGGGTATGCACAGGGAATTAGATAAGGTGGTGAAGCCGGAAGGGGGAAGACGAAGACGAAGACGAGTAGACTCCCAAGCTGATCGAAGGTTGCAACTAGAAGTAGAATCCCAGGCCCAGGAGTCATCCTCGCTACACAAGGAAGTGGTGCCGAGATGAGGGATAAGAGAAGACAGGGCACCAGGGAGTTTCCAGCTGCTTTCACTCCAATAATCAGCAACATGTCGATACATTTGAGAGTAAGGGGGTTCAAATACTCGCCAGGGGGCCACAGGGGGAGCCAAGGGTCGAACCAAAAGGATGGCGCCTGGCCCTTTGGCCACTTGGTAGCAGTGGTTGCATCACGACCACAGAGAATATGCTTCCAGGAACCAGAATCCATCATGCTCATATTACATTGGAATATGGGAATATGTCTCAGGTAGGAAGTCCTCATAAAGCTGGCCCAAGGGGAGGTGGAGTGGAGAAGGCGCCATAGAAGCTTGATGCTATCTGCCCTCCCAACCTCACGAAGATTGTGTAGCCCAATCCCCCATCCCCATTGGGCATACACATATCACTCCACTTCCATAAGTGAAGCTTAGTCCCCCAAATAAATTATCTACATATACGGTCCACCAACACCAATATGGACGATGTAATATGAAAGGATTGGATCAATTAGGAGATAAAGCCATGGATGATGGTGCGAACAAGCTCAATACACCCAGCGATGGAAAGAAGTCAGGAAGACCATCCAGAGTGGTTTGACTTACACTTATTCAAAAGACTGGAATACATCTTGGCCGAAGGATAAATCGAAGAGAGGGGCAACCCAAGATACCTAACTGGGGGGATCATAATAGAAATGCTCACGAGACTCGCCAGCTCAACTCCATACACACACCCCTTACTACGACTAATCTTACATTTACCCGTATTAACCTTAAGGCCCGTGAATTGTTGAAAAAACAGAGAGGATGTGGTTGAGCCCACCAAAAGAGTGAGGGTCGGCCTCGCAAAAGACAATCATATTATCAGTAAAGAGAAGATGGGAGGGAACCCCCATTGCCCCCTCTTGGGGGCGTATGGCCTTGGAGTGGGTGGCAAAATCCATGAGCAAGGTAAAAAAACTCCATAGTTATAACAAATATGAAGGACGAGATGGGATCCCCCTGGCGAATCCCCCTATTCCCCACAAAACCCCCGCAGAGGAACCATTAACTATGACCAAGAATGATGGTGATGCAAGGTATTCCTTAATCCAGTGAATGAAAATAGAGGGGAACCCCATATGGTGCATGAAAGACTACATGAATTTTCAGTTGACACTATCGGAGGCCTTCCTCAAGTCCAGCTGGATGCAATCCCGGGCTTCGGTGGAGATGGAAAAATCATGAATGATCTCATGGGCCAGAAGGGAGGAGTCCGAGAGAAGCCTATCATTAATGAATGCCGACTGGTTCCACGAAATAAGATCTGAAATAACTTTAGCAAGGTAACAACTGAGGATTTTAGAGATGATCTTGTAGACGACGTTGCAATAAGAGATAGGCCGGTAATCCGCAAGAGAATCTTCCAAAGATGACTTGGGAACCAAGGTGAGAAAGGTATGGTTGTGTTGTTGGAGCAACTTGCCAGACATGAAGAAGGAGCGCACCGCCATAAGGACATCCTTCCCCACCACACCCCAAAGGTCCTGAAAAAACCGGGGGGATAAGCCATCCGGCCCTGGGGATTTATCTTTATCATAGGAGAACATGGCTTTTTTAATTTCCACATTAGAGACCGCACAACCAATCCAAACAGCGGCTTCAGGAGAAATAATCTTCTTGGGCACAACCTTTGGGAAGGTGTTCCAGTATGAGTCCTAATTGAAGAGTGTCGAGTAGTACTCCACAGCTTCAGAACGGAGCATGTGAAGATTGGAGACGAGATCCCTCTCAGGGTTGACCAAATGGAGGAGACTATTCCAGTCCGTTCTCTCCTCCATAGCTGCACAGTAGAACTTTGTGTTCCGATCCCCTTGGACAAGCCAAGTTTGCCTACTCTTTAGTCTCGCCTAACTTTCCTCCATGTGTAAAATAGAAATTAATTTCCTGTAAAGAGATTGCTCCTGAACATGAAGGCCGAAATTCTGATGAAAATCAGGGGAATCCTTCAACAAGGTTAACTCCACGCTGATATCAGCAGAGCTGGTCTGGCTACCTCGAGGGCTGACCCAAGATTTCAAAGCCATTTTAAGATCCTTGAGCTTGGACACAAGGTGATACATAGGGGACCATGCATAGTGGTTATTCCAAACAGAGAATAGGAGAGCATAGAACCTAGAGAGTTGGACAAAATGAGTAAATAACATGAAGGGATTGATCCCAGAATTGACAGGAGAGATGACGTGTAGTAAGAGAGGAAAGTGGTCACTAGAACACAAGGGGGGATACTTGACAAAGGAATCAGGGAGGATGTCCACCCAAGCGAAATTGGAGAGTGCATGATCCAGGCAATAGGAGATACGACCATCATCAGTGCTATTATTGCTCCAGTTCAAGGAATCCCCATGGCACCTAATTGCATCTAATCCACAGTTCTCGATACATACATTAAATTCCTCCAACATCATAGGAGAGAGAAGATGCCCCCCTGTAACGGTCTGTTTTCGATCGTACGCTTTTCGTGCACGTAGTCTTGTTCGTGCACGTATTTATTTTGGATGTTTCTTGTATCCTAACCCTATGATGTTATATGCCGTTATGACCCTCTCGAAGAGTATTAATTTGTGGAAATATTTTGGAACGTCATTTCACGGGTCGTTCTCCCACAATTTGACTTTGTTTGCAGAGGCGTTGTGATTCTCACTTTTGTCGTGAGACCTTTTTATTTTTAATCTCGTTTCTCGTCGTCAAACTTGTGATCCGTCTTCTTAGTTTTATTTATCTCGTCGTCACGGTCGCCCAGTATTTATCTCATAATTTTAGAGCCCCGTCTGACCTACTATCACTTTTTGTCCAATTTATTATTATTAAATCCCCTTATTAGTTTTTCTAACCCATTATTCCAATCCCTTTAATCATACAAATTATATTCCTTTCCTTATTAATCAACCTTGATCCTAGCCCTATTTTTCCATTAGCCGAACCCATGGGCCTAACACACCCACACGGCACACATGATTGGGTTACTTTTTGAAACAAACAAATAATAATAAAATAAAAGAATAGTTAAAACCCTAACCCTAGACCTATTAATAGCAGCAGCCTAGGGCATTGCTTCTCACGCAATCAAGTTTTCCCCAGCGTCGTGCAACAATTTTCCCCCACGCATGCAAAACAACTCCTAGCCCCGCTGACTTCTCAAACCCTCTCTCGTCGACCTCCGGCCAACTCCACTGCCCGATCTCCGACCCTCCTCTGCCCCTAGCCCGTCGTGATCCCAGCCCAGCTGCATTTCCATGCGCTGCGGCCGCCGGATCCTTCGCAGCAGCAGCAGCAGCCCCCTACCGCCTGTAACAGCTCCTTTAGCTGCTGTTTTCGCGGCAACAACTCCCTTGGCCACGGCAGCGACGTGTGATTCCGGGCTGTCGTCGACTTCCCCTCGCGATGATACGACGTCTTAATCATCTGTCCGATGCAGACGTGGCGTGGCAACCCCCGGAGGCTTCGCAGAGGATCTCCTCTCCATATCGGTTAGTAAACATGTTAATATCAGTTGGTTATAATCTATAAACCGTTATCTATGATGATCAGCTAAGTAACTTAATAAAAATGTTGTTTGCATGTTAATAACATTAAAATAGATGTTAACTTGATGATTCATAGGGTGGATAAATCGTGTACGCAACTTCTAGCCAATGAGAACCTAGGTTGCATGATTAATTGTTGTATGCTTATTCGTAATAGCAACTTAACATAATTATCATGTTAATAATTTAAGATCATTAATATTGATGTGTCACCCATCTTAGGATAGCGAACATAAGTAAAATTGGGTCATTCGACGTTTTAGGGCTATCTAAGGATTCTAGTCCGTAGTTTCGAACTTATTCGTGGACGTATTTTATCACAGAGAACCCGTCGTTCTGTACCATTCGTGAAACCAGAATCCAACCCTTGACGTCGCTACCCGACGTCAGAGTAGATCTTGCGTCATGTTGAGGTAAGTATCTATCCGTAGGAACCCCACACCACGCCTGTTAATCAAAAAATCATAGCTTCCGATTATTTCGTAACTCACTAATCAAGATAATAAAATTGGGACTGTAGGCTGGACTGTGAACTGAACACGTAGGTAGACTCGGACTGATTGAGCAGAATCGTGACTTGGTTGTTTTTCAGGCAATTGATACTTGCCAGCTTTCTGTTTAGGCCACGTCTTAGGCCATTTTGTACAGTAGTGTAAAAGAGACTAGGCAGTGAAATGATAACTGCCTAAATGACACTTTTAGATCTAGCTTGACAACAAAGCTAGATCTGACACTTTAACCATGCTTGCATTCATGCTACCATGCCATGTTTAATTTCAATTAACGGTATGCAAATTATCTGTTCATTGCCATGTCATTGCATGCATCCCATGTTTCAGCGTGAATGCGTAGCACATGCTACACTTATTGTAATGATCGAGGCTAGGCACCTGCTTTTGCGGGCACAACCCGATGCCAAAAACACTTCCTGGCTCGTGATCCAGAAGCGAGCTCATGTACTTGGGAAACCCTGGCTCAATACACGTGGAGGGGTAGGGTTAAGCTTTCACGCAACATAGAAGGATGCCTGATCCGCTCCTTCAGCTGTAAGGGGTAAACCATATGCACAATGTGATAGGATAGTGATCGTGATTGTGAATTAATGTTCTCGTAATGCATGCCATCATGTCATCTTTAATTGTTGCATTCTTAAATGTAATTTCAACTTATTGCATTATTTTAGAATTGCTAGTCGTATTTTGTTATTTGTATCCTTGCACAAAAGATCTCTGCTTCTTTTAGGAGACTTTTGCTGACATGTGCCCTTTTCTCTTTGGGTGTCACATAGAGTTACCCGCTGAGAACGAGCAGTTCGTGGACACTGAGTTCGAGGTGCCTGCAGAGACCGAGTTCGAGGACACCGGTGACCAGTCCTAGGCTCACCTGGAGTCTTTTAGTTGTCACTTCTTTTAGTAGTTGCAGTTAGTTTTCGGTGCATAGCACCTGACTTTCTTTACTTTTGTTTCGGTCATGTTTTAGGCCTATTTGTTCAAACTTATACTTTGGTGACTTTTCTGCGGTGTTGAAATAATTTGCTGGATGTTTTGTTGGTGGATGCTTCTTTATCTGCTTTATTATTATTATTGGTGTTTTTTCGCAATGCAAAGGACCTGCTACGATTTGAAAATTTTATAGACGCTTATCAGACTGCAGCTTCATAGCTCCACGTCTGAGCGGACCTCCTCACATATCGTCTTCCATATTATGGAAGCAGGGCGTGACAGGTTTTGTTGATGGCCCATGCAGGTCTACTTTGCATCCACGAAATATCCGAACAACAATAATGATAAACAACATCCAATTAATTATTCCTAACATTCAAGTCATGATTAAGTCTAATCTGAACATTTCCTTGTTTTAGATGGCCGGTAGACGCGTTACTCGAGGAGCAGGTAGTGGACCTGGAGCTGGCGGTGGAGCTGGATGTGTTGCGGATGCTGATAGAGAGCCCACTACAGCCGAGATGATGAGGATGATGCATCAGATGATGCAGGTTCAGCAGGGGATGCTTCAGAATGCCCCTCGCTTCGAGCCGGGAGCGAAACAATTTCGGGAGCTGGGCCTGACATATTTCAATGGGTCGGAAGGACCATTAGCTGCAGATGAGTGGATGAAGAATACAGAGGATAATCTGCTTCTCTCAAAGGTTAACCTGGCTGGATGGGTTGACTTGGTGAAGAAGCAACTGAAGGATAATGCTCATAGCTGGTGGGAGTCAGAGGAGCAGATGCTAGAGAAGCATATTTCCTGATATACTTTCAAGGTGAGGTTTGATGAGGAGTATTTCCCTCGAGCTGTGAGGAGGGAGCTGATGCAGCAGTTTATCAGTCTGAAGCAGGGAAATCTGACGGTGGATCAGTACCACCAAGAGTTCATGAGGCTGAGTCGCTTTGCGCCGAAGATGGTGGAGACAGCTGAAGATCGAACTCAGAGATTCTTGCAGGGTTTATCTTTGGAGCTGCAGAGTCTGATGTCCTCTTCGGACTTGGATTCTTACCAGAAGTTGCTGACCGCTGCCAAGAGGCATGAGCTGATTGCCAATCAAAGGAGAGTGCAGTATTCTGGTGCTGGAAAGAGGCCTATGGAGCAGGCCAGAGCCGTGGTTAGGCCAGTGATGAAGCCTAATCTGTCCGTGCAGTTCATGAAGCCAGGAGGGTCTGTTCAGAAGGCGTGCCATTTTTGCGACAGGACCGACCATATGAAGGACCAATGCAGGAGATTTCTGGGCCAGTGCCCACTTTGTGGCAACCCTAAGCATGCAGTGAAGGATTGCCTGCTTGCTAGACACCCGCCGAAAGCACCGGTAGCCACTGGATGCGGAGCGCCTCTCATTCCCCAGAAGCAGGTGTTTCAGCAGGCTGTTTAGCCTAGAAGGTAGGCTTTCACGATGACCGAGGTAGAGGCCGAGGCTGAGGATAGCGTTATTGCAGGTAACCCCCAGACTAGTCTTTACTTTTCGTTAGTTAATCTTGCATGTTAGATTAGATATTGTTTGCTAGAATAGGTTTTGATTGCTAGTTTGCTTATTAGGTGTTATTTTGGTTTGTGCTTGTCCCGCCTGAGTTCTCTTCGACTCCGGTGCATCCATGTGCATCTTATCCCGGAGTTTCGTGGACAAGCATTCTCTGACGACTTTCCCTCTTTCCAAGAGTTAGGATATCGCTACAGGGAATGGGGTGATCTCGGTGTCCCTTGGATGTCAATCTTGTTCTTTGGTAGTCTGTGGACTCGAGCTTTACGCCGATTTTATCATCCACGACATTACCAACTATGATGCTGTTCTTGGGATGGATTGGCTTAGTTGCTTCTACGCTACGATCGACTGCCGACGGAAGAAGGTGGTGTTCAAGATTCCTGGTTATCCGACCTTCGAGTTCAGTGGCGAGAGCAGTTCGCTTGGGCCGGTCAGATTTCGGGCCAAGCCAGTGGTGGAGCTTGTGGCTATGCAGATGGAGGTGACTAGACTAGCTGTGGTAAGAGATTTCGATGATGTCTTCCCTAGGGAGATTTCAGGACTGCCTCCCGATCGAGCTCTTGAGTTTTCGATTGATCTTGTTACGGGAGCGCAGCCTATTTCGAAAGCACCATATTGTATGGCTCTGGCAGAGTTGGAGGAGTTACGTAAACAGTTGGATGAACTTCTGCAGAAGGGTTACATCAATCCGAGTGTGTCTCCGTGGGGAGCACCTGTTCTACTGGTGAAAAAGAAGGACGGTTCGCGTCGGATGTGCGTGGACTACAGAGAGTTGAATGATGTCACCATCAAGAACAAGTATCCATTATCGCAGATCGATGACATTTTTGACCAGCTTGGAAGAATCGAGGGTATTCTCCAAATTGGATCTCAGGAGCAGATATCACCAGTTGAAGGTGAAGAAGGAAGACGTGCAGAAGACAGCGTTCAGAATGAAGTATAGACACTACGAGTTCGTGGTCATGCCTTTCGGTGTGACCAACACACCTGCAGTTTTCATGAATCTGATGAATCTGATATTTTATGACTTTTTAGATAAGTTTGTCGTTATCTTTATTGACGACATCTTGAACTATTCGAAGTCGAGGAGGAGCACGCTGAGCACTTGAGGACTGTTTTGGAGATTTTGAGGAAGCATCGGTTGTATGCGAAGTATTCCAAGTGCGAGTTCTGGCTGGATAGAGTTGCCTTTTCTTGGGCACGTGGTGTCAAGAGATGGTATAGCCGTGGATCCGGAGAAGATCAAGGTTATCAGAGAGTGGCCAGTTCCACAGTCAGCGTGTCACGCCCCGCTTCCCATTATACTTGGGAGCGAGGACGTGAACGGGCCCGCTTGGGCTGGAGCGGTGAAGCCCCAACCCAATAAGTGTCTGTGTATGACTACTTGGCAGGTTCTTGCTTGCGAACAATCGAAACAATAGAACGATGACATTATTTCTTTGACTTCCAGATTACATGTACACAAAGAATTAAGGCCCAGCATGGCCATTACAAACAGTTACACCAGATAAAATTACACCTGAAAAAATACAACAACAATTATTGATTTAATGCAGCGCTGTGAAAAAATGTCGTTCTTCAGCAGTGGGTCTCAGCGTCCCGGTTCTCTTGGTCCTCCTGCTCAATCTCCAAATGAACTCTTCGGTGAACTTTGCTCAAAACCTAACGTATATTTCACAGACAAGGAAATATACGTCAGCGAGGGTCGCTCGGCAAGATTTAAAACGTTAGTAATAAAAGACCCTCGGCAAGATAATAATATAATACACAAAGTTTTAAGGTGAGAGACACGTTATGATTCCAAAAGATGTTACATAGCAGCATAAGGAAACATGTGAGCATACCGACCTGTAGTGTGCAAAGCAGTGAGCATGAGTAGTGTAGTGTGCAAAGTAACGAGCATGAGCAGTGTAGTGTGTACATCAATGAGTATAGCAAGTGTGGTGTGTACAGCAATGAGTCGTGGCAAGTGTAGTGTGTACAGAAATAATCGTGACAAGTGTAATGTGTACATCATTACTCGTGACAATAAGTTTAGCAGGTTACACCATAACTTCAGCAGAGGTAAAAAGAGTGCAACAATCAATCTCTTAACTAGCGACAAGCCCAGTGTCTGAGGGGGAGGTGACTAGCATTACACCCAAGTCAACGGGAGGTACCCGTGACTCTATACTCACCGACCTGGCGAGGTGTCGGTCAAGTTCACCAATAGAGTGTAATCCAGCTTTCCAGCCTCTACTACATTGGACTACCCCACCCAAAGTGTCCATAAGTCGATCCGTAGTTCAATGTTTGTCGTATGGCAAACATTCCGTAAATGCCCCGTGGGCCCAATATCCGTAATGCCCGAAGGCCCAATAATCCTTAATTGCCCGAAGGCCCAATAGTCTGTAGTTGCCCAAAGGCACAAAAGTCTAAAACATGCCCGAAGGCCACCCATCACAATTTATAAAAGTGGTTCGAACATAAGTTGTCACAAGAATAATACAACAGCAACGACAGTGCCCGTTTTTAGAAAAACATTTGTTATCATTTAAACTTGTAGATAATAGTACTTGCAGGTGATAAAAACTTGTGCCTTTAAAAGTTGTAGGAAAACAATATATTTGCCTGAGGCGATGCAAGTTTTGGGTGTTCGAACGATCATAAGAGAGGTGTGGGTCAATCTGCGAAATAGGGGTTTGATATTAAGCTAAGTTATTAGCCAATTAAAATAACATTAGAACTCACGTTTAATTTGCATATACATGTTTATATGCAAGCACTTGAATTTATCTGAGTTAATTAAGTTGCAAACATACCCCTTTTTTTAATAATTAGAAGACTAACATGCTGTTTCTAGGGAACATACTAGCTTATAAAATGATGCATGGAAATCTTGTAGGTATTCAGTCTAATATTTAAATAATATTTACGTATATAAAATCCAACCCACCTGTTCATGTAGCAACCCATGTAACATAATAATAATCACTGCAGACACACACATGTTATATATAGATACTTTAGCATTTAAAGAATGTCGTATTCACTCACAGTTTTGCGACTCGTGCTTGCAGATTGGAGGGAGGGGATGACGGCGGAGCTGGGCGCCGGAAGGAGTACTGCTGAGTCGCGCGCGGTGTCGGGGCTAGAGACGGCGCCTTGGCGGCGTGTGCGAGACAAAGAGGGCGCTGGGCGGCTATGGTGCAGGCGAAGGAGGCGAGGGTGATCCACTGCAACGTGCGGAGGAGATGAAGTCAGGTAGGGGCTGCGGGCTTGGCGCCTCGGTTGCGGACAGTGGCGACGAGGCGAGGGCCTTCACCGGGGTCGACGGCGTGTGCGAAGAGCAGGGCGAGGGGCAGCCTTGCGAGATCGGGGGAGATGCTACTTCGCGTATGGGGCTGCCGGCGTGGCCTTGTGTCGAGTTCGTCGGTGCTCGAGCGGCAGCGGGGAGAGTGGGCAGGAGGCGGGAGGTCGGACGTCGTGGGAGGAGGTGACGACTGCCGACGGAGAAGAAGAGCGGAGGGCGATGGGCGGCTTCCGTCTGCGATAGGAGGAGCTGCAGTCGGAGGCGAGTCTACGGCACGGCGTGGTGCGAGGAGGATGGAGGCGCGGGTCGGATGTTTGGAGGGGAGAAGGGAGATACCGGAGACGGGCTCGCCGGCGCTGGCGAGGGGATCTGGGCACGGGGTGGGCGGCGCTGTGAGGGAGGAGGCTGCGGGTTGGATGCGGAGGTTGAGAGCCTTGTTAGCAATACGTAATACGGAAAATATTCGGAACGCGAATAAAATGTGTTTAATTCGATCAATTTCAAAAGGCGTTCGGTCAAAAATTCGGTCAAATATGCGCAATACGGGACTAAAACGTAAACGGGTTAAATCGTGTTTAATTCGTTAACCCAGATAAAAAATGCGACTAAAAATACGAATACTGTCAAGATATCATTCATCTAATTGAACTTAAAAATCAACAATATCAATATAAAATAAGAGTAACATAACCTCTATAGTCATGATTTAAATAAATTATATTCATAGTTTTAATCAAAATGACATGATCATACTATTATATTCCATGCAGCATGCCCTAAACCAAAGTATGATCATGAAATCATAGTTCAAAATGATTTAAAAGTGCCCCTAAAACGCGTTTAAAACACATAAAATGCGCAACACGGGGATAAAACGCGTTTTGTTCGTCTACCCCTAAAAAAGCGCGTATTTTTCCGAATAATTCAAATGGACGGCCATTTAATACGGAAACCATTTTAGACGGATTTTAAACGTAAAAAATATAAAAATTCGCGTTTTTTACTAACAAGGGTTGAGAGGCTGGGTCTGTATCCTGTTGCGTGGAGAAAGGAAGAGAATATGGGGTCTGGGCGGCGGACGTTGAGAGTAGGGTACGGGTTGTGGGGTAGGGCTATAGGCTGAGTGTAGGGGAGAAATAAAAAGAAACCCTTGGCTTATTATATAAAAGAAGGCTGGTGTATGGTTGTGAAAAGTACAGTACGTGGGTATGGGTGATAGCCAGGTGTAGAAAAACTTGGTTATAATAGGAAGTAATTTGAATTAGTGGAATTTAGAGCTAATTAAGTATAGGTTTAAATGGGTTGTAATAGGAAAGCTTTGAAAGGAAAATAATAGGTTTAATTGGGAGAATAAAAGTTAGTCAATAGGTTTTAATATGAACCAAATAGGAAAGTTATTCAAATGTTTAAAAAACTTAAATTCGAATTTGAATTTGAAATGAAAACTAAATCAGATTTTAAGAAGAATCCCTTAAAAATAATAATGGGTTATAATAGGAAGTGGATTTGAATTTTGAAAGCTTGGAATTTGAATTTTGAATTTTGAATTAGAAAAGTTAAACTAATTTTAGGGAGAGATATTTTAAAATATTAATTAGAAATAATAATAATAAGTATGAAGAAAAATGGAAGTGGGTACAGGTATGGGTACGTGGATAGAACGTCGAATGGCGGATACGGGAAAAATAATACACGAGAGAAATACGGATATAACGTAACGACAAAAACTGGTCGTTACACAGCGTCTGAGATCAGGAGTTTTCTTGGGCTTGCAGGTTATTATCGGCGCTTCATTAAGGACTTTTCCCGTATTACAGAGCCGATGACCAGACTGACGATGAAGGATATACCATTCGTTTGGTCCGATGCTTGTGAGGAGGCCTTTTCTATTCTGAAGGAGAGATTGACGTCAGCACCGGTTCTAGCAGTGCCTGATCGGAGTGGAGGTTTTGAGATCTTTTGCGATGCTTCTAGCAAAGGTCTCGGTTGTGTTTTGCATCAGCATGGGCATGTGGTCGCATATGCTTCTCGGCAGCTTAAGGCTCACGAGAAGAATTACCCGACGCACGATTTGGAGTTGGCTGCAATTGTTTTTACGCTCAAGATTTGGAGGCACTTCTTGCTGAGTGAGAAGGTGAAGTCTTCATCGATCACAAAAGCTTAAAGTATATATTTACGCAGAAGGAGCTCAACATGCGACAGCGTCGATGGTTGGAGCTCATGGCAGATTATGAGATCGACTTGCATACCATCTTGGCAAGGTGAATGTGATTCCGGATGCACTGAGCAGACTTCCAGCAGTGATGATGTTGACTTAGCAGCTAAGGATTGCGCTGGACCGTTTCAAGCATTGGACAGATGCTAAACGGCAACCATTGGAGTTTCAGCCTGGAGATCACATCTTTCTCAAGATCTCTCCGAATCGGAGAGTTATCCGATTTGGAAAGAGAGGCAAGCTGAGTCCAAGGTACATTGGGCCTTTTGACGTCCTGGAGAGAGTTGGAGCGGTGGCCTATCGCTCGTCATTGTCACCGTCACTAGAGGGAGTTCACGACGTGTTTCACGTATCCCAGTTACGTCGATACGTCAGTGATCCGTCGCATGCTGTGGATTTCTCGGAGATCACGGTTCGTTCGGATCTGACTTATAATCAGCAACCAGTTGAGATTCTGGATCGACGGCAGAAGCAGTTGAGGAATAAGACCGTCGACTTGGTTAGAGTGCAGTGGCGTCATGGTTCCCCTGGGGAGTCCACCTGGGAGCGCGAGGATGACATGAGAGAGCGCTTTCTGCACTTGTTTCAGAGCAGTGGTTGATGTTGATTCCGAGGGCGGAATCATTCATAAGGTGGGTAGGATGTCACGGTCTGTTTTCGATCGTACGCTTTTCGTGCACGTTGTCTTGTTCGTGCACGTATTTATTTTGGACGTTTCGTGTATCCGAACCCTATAATGTTATATGCCGTTGTGACCCTCTCGAAGAGTATTAATTTGTGGAAATATTTTGGAACGTCATTTCACGGTTCGTTCTCCCACAATTTGACTTTGTTTGCAAAGGCGTCGTGATTCTCACTTTTATCGTGAGACCTTTTTATTTTTAATCTTGTTTCTCGTCGTCAAACTTGTGCTCCGTCTTCTTAGTTTTGTTTCTCTCGCCGTCACGGTCGCTCAGTATTTATCTCATAATTTTAGAGCCCCGTTTGACCCACTATCACTTTTTGCCCAATTTATTATAATTAAATCCCCTTATTAGTTTTTCTAACCCATTATTCCAATCCCTTTAATCATACAAATTATATTCCTTTCCTTACTAATCAACCTTGATCCTAGCTCTACTTTCCATTGGCCGAACCCATGGGCCTAACACACACAGAGCACACATGATTGGGTTACTTTTTGAAACAAACAAATAATAATAAAATAAAAGAATAGTTAAACCCCTAACCCTAGACCTATTAATAGCAGCAGCCTAGGGCATTGCTTCTCACGCAATCAAGTTTTTCCCAGCGCCGCGCAACATTTTTCCCCCACGCACGTAAAACAACTCCTAGCCCCGCCGACTTCTCGAACCCTCTCTCGTCGACCTCCGGCCAACTCCACCGCCCGATCTCCAACCCTCCTCCGCCCCTAGCCCGCCGTGATCCCAGCCCAGCTGCATTTCCAGGCGCTGCGGCTGCCGGATCCTTCGGAACAGCGAGCAGCATTCGCAGCGGCTGCCAACCACCGCTGCCGCAGCCGTAGTCACCCCTCCGGCGTGTCTCCGACCCCCGACGATCTCTTCCGCCATCTAGCCCACGCAGCGGCCCCCCTACCGCCTGTAACAGCTCCTTTAGCCGCTGTTTTTGTGGCAGCAACTCCCTTGGCCACGACAGCGACGTGTGAGAGCTTCCCGGGCTGTCGTCGACTTCCCCTCGCGTCGCTACGATGTCTCTATCCTCTGTCCGCTACAGACGTGGCGTGGCAACCCCGGAGGCTTCGCAGAGGATCTCCTCTCCATATCGGTTAGTAAACACGTTAATATCAGTTGGCTATAGTCTATGAACCGTTATCTATGATGATCAGCTAAGTAACTTAATAAAAATGTTGTTTGCATGTTAATAACATTAAAATAGAAGTTAACTTGATGATTCGTAGGGTAGATAAATCGTGTACGCGACTTCTAGCCAATGAGAACCTAGGTTGCTTGATTAATTGTTGTATGCTTATTCGTAATAGCAACTTAACGTAATTATCATGTTAATAATTTAAGATTGTTAATATTGATGTGGCAGCCATCTTAGGATAGCGAACGTAATTAAAATTGGGTATTCGACGTTTTAGGGCTATCTAAGAATTCTAGTCTATAGTTATGAACTTATTCGTGCACGTATTTTATCACAGAGAACCCGCCGTTCCGTACCATTCGCGAAACCGGAATCCAACCCCTGACGTCACTACCCGACGTCAGAGTAGCTCTCGCGTCGTGTTGAGGTAAGTCTCTATTCGTAAGAACTCTACACCACGCATGTTAATCAACTTAAAACTCATAGCTTCCGATTATTTCGTAACTCACTAATCAAGATAATAAAATTGGGATTGTAGGCTGACTGTGAACTGAACACGTAGCTATACTCGGACTGATTGAGCAGGATCGTGACTTGGTTGTTTTTCAGGCAAGTGATACTTGACAGCTTTCTGTTTAGGCCACGGCTTAGGCCATTTTGTACAGTAGTGTAAAATAGAGTAGGCAGTGAAATGATAACTGCCTAGACGACACTTTTAGATCTAGATTGACAACGAAGCTAGATCCGACACTTTAACCATGCTTGCATTCATGCTACCATGCCATGTTTAATTTCAATTAACGGTACACAAATTATTTGTTCGTTGCCATGTCATTGCATGCATTCCATGTTTCATCGTGAATGCGTAGCACACGCTACACTTATTGTAATGATCGAGGCTATGCACCTGTTTTTGCGGGCACAACCCGATGCCAGAAATACTTCATGTCTCGTGATCCAGAAGCGAGCTCATGTACTTGGGAAACCCTGGCTCGATACACGAGGAGGGGTAGGGTTAACTTCCACGCAACATAGAAGGATGCCTGATCCGCTCCTTCAGCTGTAAGGGGTAAACCCGGTGCACAATGTGATAGGATAGTGATCGTGATTGTGAATTAATGTTCTCGTAATGCATGCCATCATGTCATCTTTAATTATTGCATGCTTAAATGTCATTTCAACTTATTGCATTATTTTAGAACTGCTAGTCGTCTTTTGTTATTTGTATCCTTGCACAAAAGCTCTCTGCTTCTTTTGGGAGACTTTTGCTGACATGTGTCCTTTTCTCTTTTGGTGTCACATGTCAGGTTCTGAGTTAGAGTTACCCGCTGAGAACGAGCTGTTCGTGGACGCTGAGTTTGAGGTGCCTGCAGAGACCGAGTTTGAGGACACTGGTGACCAGTCCTAGGCTCACCTGGAGTCTTTTAGTTGTCACTTCTTTTAGTAGTTGCAGTTAGTTTCCGGTGCGTAGCACCTGACTTTCTTTACTTTTGTTTCGGCCATGTTTTAGGCCTATTTGTTCAGACTTATACTTTGGTGACTTTTCTGCAATGTTGAAATAATTTGCTGGATGTTTTGTTGGTGGATGTTTCTTTATCTGCTTTATTATTGTTGTTGTTGTTTCGTCGCAATGCAAAGGACCTGCTACGATTTGAAAATTTTATAGACGCTTATCAGACTGCAGCTTCACAGCTCCACGTCTGAGCGGACCTCCTCACGTCTCGTCTTCCATATTAGGGAAGTGGGGCGTGACACCCCCACTTTTTCCCCCACGTACCAAGTAGAGTTGAAGTCCCTCAGCAAAATCTAAGGAGCACCATCAACGAGAGTGCAATCGGTGAAGAGAGAGTTCCAGATGTGAGCCCGATCAGACACGAAGTTGAAAGCATAGACGACAGAGATGAAGGAAGAGAACCGCCCCATGTTCTTACAGTGTAAGGTGATGTATTGATCGGAAGATGAAATAGAAGCACACTCCCAAACCGTAGGGTCAGCGAACACCCAAATGCGCCCCTTACTATCGTGGGCATAATTATGAAAACACTTCCCGCTCTTGAAAAAACACAAGTAGGCCTTGTCACCACCAAGATCCAGAACCTTGGTTTCCAGCAACCCAACAAAAGATGGCATATACTTGGTAACATGGTGACACAAATTGCGTAATATATGTGTGTGGATTCCAAAGAACTTAAATAAATAAGAGAAAAATGCATATATCACACACTTCATAACAACTATGCATGCTCTAGAAATTATATATATATATATATATATATATATATATATATATATATATATATATATATATATATATATATATATATATATATATATATATATATATATATATATATATATATATATATATATATATGAGAATAATGGCTATCATACGCCATATGAGATATGCTCTCATACGCCCTCTCACATAAAACAACCAAGTACAATCAAGTACAAGCCCATGTGGGCTTGTACTTTGTTGCTTTATGTGAAAGGGCGTATGAGAGCCTATCTCATATGGCGTATGATTCCCATTAATCCATATATATATATATATATATATATATATATATATATATATATATATATATATATATATATATATATATATATATATATATATATATATATATAGGAGGGATCAAATGACCCCCAAAAATAACCCCCAAAAATGACCCCCTATCAAAAATCCTATGCCCCCCATTTTTTCGGATGATCCGAACCGTTCAACTTGATCTCCACCCTCTAAATACCTAACCCACCAATTTTCAACCCGATCCCATGTGTTTTGCCCGTTCATCCATCCGACCCAAATTTAACGGTTTCGCATGAACAGAACTTTTGCGAATGGTTGATGAACGGAATGAATGAACATATGAAAACCTTGCATTCATGCATGTACGTATCACTAACGAAGGCAAAATTCAACATCGAAATGAATGTGTCTCCGCTCCGGGGTTTCGACAAAAGCAAACAAATTTGTAAGGTTGGAATAGCAGCACTGACGTTGGTAGCAATGAGAAGGGGATGGGAGAGGCCAGGAGCCTGGGAGAGGGCACATCAAGATTTGGTATTCGTGAGGGTTGAGAGAGAGGAGCAAGGATTGCTGGTAAGGGTGGCCATGAGACAGGTGGTGCCCACATTGGCCGAGAGAGCCTTCAGGCAGAAGCTTTCGCCGTTGAAGAGGCAGAACGACATGTGAGTTTGCGATGATTGAGGGATGGCGTAGATGAGCTTGCCATATTTTTAGTACATGATTGCATCTCGTTCGAGCTGAGAGAGAGAGAGAGAGAGAGAGAGAGAGAGAGAGAGAGGCTACCACTCGGCAACCCTTTTATTTTTTTTTTGAAAAGGAATTAATGGTGCCTTAATGACTTCGTTAATTAAATGTCCACCGTATACAACTCTTGCATTTTATTATTCTGAACTTCTTCACATTTGATCATAGCATTAAATATTCCATCTTCGATAAATAAAAATTGATTGCCTAATTCCTAGAGGTTATGCCAGCCTGAAAAATAAACCGTGATCCCCCGAAAAAAAAAATAGAAATAGAAAAATAAATTTAATTCGAGAGACACAGAAGCAGCTTAATTACATACTGATCTCTATTTGGAATTGTTTAACGGATAAGATGTTAAGAGAATGCGGTAGAATCAATAACATCAAATTAAAATTCTCTGAATGACATGTTACCGGATAAGCTGAAGTCAGAAGCTTTTCCGTTACTAGCTAAGATCAAATTTTTGGATGAAGGTAGCAAATCTAAGTAGCATCCACATTATTTGCAGGCATAGAAGAAAGCAACATCCGCGGAAAGAATAATAATGCACACATGAATCTACCTCGCGAAAATATAAGATATGTTACACTTCGCTTCATCATCACTGAATCCATCGATCCCTTTCAGGGTCATTGCATTGAATATTTTTACATCACTATATTTTAACATAGAAATATAATTTTCCATAAGTTGTGCAAATGCTAGTATATTGTATTTTGCATCCCGTTGCCCTCCGTCCAAGGTCACTTGTGATGATCCGAACATTGCAAGCAAGCAGAAAAGGAGGAAGTAATGAAGCATCTGAGGACCACATAAAATACCTGAATGAAATTTTAGACGCCACAAGACACACAGCAATTTAAACATCGATGCTACCTTCGGCCTTTAGTTTCCGTTTCCTTCCACGCTGCTACCTGTCCTACGGGCACTGCTGAATTGGTTAGTGATGCTTTTGCCCATGAACTTGCCAGCTTTACCAATACCGCTGCCCACTGCCCCCAATCCACTCCCAACCAGCCCAGCACCTGCCCCAACACCCGAACCCACCATCCCAACCCCCGATCCGACCAGGGATGCTGCTCCACCTAGCACACCAGCCTCCTTCATTCGCTTCCTTTCCTCCAGTATTCTCTTCTCTTCTTCGAGTGCTGCTAGCTGCTCTTCTTTAGTGAACGCATGGTACATCGCCTTCAAACGAAAAGAACATCTTTTGGTCATTTATAAAGTTATTACCATAAGGTTAGATATCATAGTTTCAAGTGATATGTACAATGGAATGCAATCTACATGCGAAGAATGAATTAGAATGCTCACAAGTTACGAAAGCCTTAATTTTATCCAAGAAAAACTATTTGCAATTTGCATACATGGAACATTTCCAGGGCCCCACGAATCCACAAACGTCATATACTTTGAACGTTGCATTACTGCATTTTGTATAATTTGAATTCCAGCCAATTTAATATTTTTGTGTTTGGTACAATCTGAACATAACGTTGGAAATATGCCATGCCATGCCATGTCATGTTCGGCCAAGCTCAGTGGAACAGCCCACGCAAAATTACCTAGGCTCACACGCGGCCCAAAGCTCACATGGGGTTAGAACTATGGATCCATGTAACGATTCATTTGATAGCAAGCCAGCCTACATGTTGAACGGGGCAGGCCCATTCATATTTTTATCCTGCAGATCCACGGTGTAACTTAAACATCTTATTTTATGTCATGATATCTACGCCATGCCTACTAAGCTAGCCTAGCATTCATACAAATATCTGTTAAAAGTAAATTAAAGAATCATACGCTATAAAAATAATAAAAATATCTATAACACTAATTACCTCACATGATGAGATTGATGTACTACTACTAAATAACAAACAAAATTAATGCATGTTACTTTTAAGTCGTGAGAAATGTTGAATTGATTGTACCGCAAAAAATAACAAGTTACATATAAGGTCATAAAACCCATGTGATGCTATATTGTTATGTTGGAACATTCAAATACTCCTAAATAACAAAATATTTCATTCATGCTTCTGACCATGCCATAAATGATCAGTCTCGTAGGTCGTGCCATACTGGACCAGGATATAGGTCCAAACACGACCTGAAAACTATATTGGGCATGCCATGTCAAAAGGGTTTAGGCTCATACCATAAATTCTAGGATCCATATGCTGCATTTTTCATGCAGACCTGGATCCATTTTGAATCTCTCAACATTACCACCATCCACGAATATTGTCATGACATTTTGATGATGGCTTTTTAAATTATTTTCTATAGAAAGGTGGTAGCTATGGGCGAATCTAACGGTGGCAACAGTGGCAAATGTAATGACTGTGATGGTCAATATGATAGTTTGGGTGCTACAGACATATCTAAGATGGCAATGGGATGTAGTGACTGGTAGGTTGCACCAATAGTGGTGATGACGATGGTTACAAGGACGAACACAACAATCGACAGTGATGGCAGCACACAAATCAACAACAATGGCAACACAAATACGCAGTTTTAGAACCAATGTCACTGCATGGGTAGCGGAGATGAGGCGTACGAGGTGTACATGTGCACATTGGTGATGGCGGCGCCAACGCTTATATTGTTAGTAGTTTGGACTTTTGATAATTTGTAACAAATTATACTCAAGTCATTTTTTCTGCTGATTTAATTTGCGTTATATTTTTTAAAAAATAAGTATCTGATCGATACCTCCTTTACAGATATTTAAAAAATAAGTATCTGATCGATACCTCCTTTACAGATATTCAAAAATGGATGTTTATGTTATCACAATCCTTATTTTTTGTATCTTTAAAATTGTATGTATGTTTCTTCTTTACCACATGTAGAAGGTGCATGCATAATTATTACAAGGATCCTAGTGAATGCTCGTAATTGACAATTTGAGTAAGCTGACTCCTTTGTATTGTGCACCACCAAAAGCAGCGTATCCCCTCAACCCGAATCCATAATGCGAATTTTGTAACACTTGTCATGATTCTGAGATTTGAGGACATTCTTTATAACATGCATCGATGTTCCGGTTGAAACCTAACCGTTTTGAACATTTTGGATCAGTTTCGGAGAGGACCGAGTGAATCTCGGTATCGGCCGAAACCACCAAAACATACTTTAAAAACTGAATTTCTATACTAAAACCCTAAAATTCTAATAGAAATTGAAAAAAAGCAGAGAGGATGGAGATATGAGTAGATCTAATCTCATCGTTGTCATCTTCTTCAGTTGACATGGGTGTGGTATTCATCTTTGTATTCATCGTCGTCTTCGCTTCGAAGGGGAACCGAGATTGCATTTGTTTGGTTGTCTTCATCGCCATGTTCATTGTTGTCATCGCTTCAAAAGTGGATCAAGACCATGTCTCCGTGGCCGTCAACGTCTTCATCTCGAAAGGGGACAGAGACCATGAGAGAGAAGAACAATGAGGATATAAAAATATCCCCACTATTGGCCCTTCTCACTAGGCCCACAGCCCAATTTGAAAAAATTAAAATTTTAGGGTTGGCTTTGGGTTTGAGTTTTGATGTTGGGTTTGGGTTTGAGTTTGGGTTTTGAGTTGGTAATGGGTTTGAGTTTGGTCTTAAAAATTGCTATAAATACATATTCATTCAAATAGATATATTAAAAATACAGATAAATCCGAAATCGAAACGTGAAACAAAACCAACGAAACCAGCGAAACTGGTTGATACCAAATTTTTTTTGAAGGGACCGAAACCAAAGTCGAGTTCTCTAACATTGCTTTATAGAGTGAGGGTCAGATAGTTAAAGTGGATAGTGTCGCTAAAGTATTCTGTATTCAGATTAACCATGAGAACAAAGAGAGTTTGTAAAAGTGATATGCAACAAACCATTGCTTTATAATCAGAAAATTGGGAAATTACGAAAAAAAGTAAATGAGTATAGCTGAAGGTATGGATGTTAGATGGATTATCTACAAGATAAGGGAAACATATAATGATTGAGAAAAGGCTTAGATGGATTTTGCACACAATAGAATCGAGGTCATTAAATGTGACCCACAAAAAGGAAGGTGGACATATTCAAATGAACATACATTAAGGCAGTTCGCTAAGAGGTCATAATTGTAACAAGCAAGACTCCCTTAAAAGATCTGAATGAAGAAAAAGGATCCACGTAACTGACCCCAAATGTTTGGGTTAAGGCTTTGTTGATGTCTTTGTCACTCTTGTTTTATTCCCAATGTGTTGACCCATGGGTAAATTCTTTCTAATTCGGGGGTTTCCCTAGTGGTTTGGCTATTTCTTTCTTAAGACTCTTGTTAGTTTTTAAACATTCATGCTCCGGCATGTATTGATCTTCTAATATGATCCATGTTTTATTGCTAATACGATAGAAGCATAATCAACCTCATAAAAATAACATATAATACTACTTGAAAAAAAACATATTAAGACTAGCTGTGTTACTTGTAACAAATAATACGCAAATTTTATATGGAATAACTGATGTGTGATTATTAAGGGCTTTCTCTAGCTAATGTTTCCAAATCTTGACATTTCAGATTTTACGCAACACAATGTAGAAGGATGTATATAGCAACCAATTTGGTATGCCCCACATCTACACCACCTTTAAGTTTAAAATGTCATCTTGCATGTCCAATTCGAATTGTGGTGGAGTGCATATTACAAGAGACATTGCATGGTGCACGGAGCAATTAGGAAAAATCGGCAGGAAGCGCTCGTGTCAGAATACATGAGATAACAAAATTATTTATAAATGTTCTTATTTATGCAAGGATGAAATTTGGGAGAAAAAGAAAATTCAAGTTCATAAGCTTGGCGCAACCCTAAGTAATATATTAGTATCTAATGCACAAATTAATTTCCAATTACACTAATAAATAATTATCTGACTCCTTTTGTTATCTTGTTTTAAAGAATTTATGGATGAAGTATCATATTATGCTCAAAAAGTAAAATTTTCAGATTAAATGGGCAAAAGGAATAATTTAAATAGTTAATAAATAGTTATCTAAACTTGTTGGATGATGAATTTTCACCCAAGTTTGTTGGATGTACTATCTAAACTTTATCTAAAGACAAAAATAGCATGCAGCTAAACATGGAAAAATAATAGTAATGTCATGAATAATTGTAAGGATGTAAAGTTGATAGAAGTTCTAACCTTTATTGTAAGAATCCCTCTATCCTTCTTGTCCTTGATCTTCAACATATCCAGTGATGGCAACAGCCTAAGATCATATTCTTTGGTAGTTTCAGGTTCCAAGTCGATCAACGGAATCTTAGCTACACCCAATCTTTTGTCTTGTGCAAGGTTGTCTTCATCATAAACCTGCAAGAATTCAACAAATGTTTAAATCTCTCCTATCACTATTAATCCCTCTTTTATAAATCTCATGTAAATCGAACCAGAAAAATATAACTGAATTCTCGAATATGCACTAAATATAAAGAAAATGGAAACACACAGAATTAAATTAGGCTTTCAAGAGTACATGAATTCAATTAAATAAATTCAATATTTTTTCAAGAAAAATATGATAAAGCAAGTCCAATGAATCTACCAAAGCAAGGAATACATGGATAAAACATATTTGATTAGGATTGAAGAATAATTATAGTGTTATGTTGAACTTTCAATTCCTAATTTAGTAACAAAGAATTCCAAAAATAATAATTTAATCAGAGTATGTATGACTCCTTACAATGAATATTCAAATGATGGTATTGTGTCAACTCTATATAACCAATTAAAGTAACTAATTCGAAAACTTATGCATATATTTTAAAGAGAAAATTGCAAGTCAGCTACCCATGGAGGAAATTCCTCTGCGGCCTCCGTTATAAAGTACATTCTAAACAGTTTTTTAAGATGATCGACACTCAAATATAGATGCAACAAAAAATTATGGTTCCCGAATTGTTTCCATGTGCATCGAGTTGTTGCAAATTTATATGTTTCATATAATACAATTTTTCACCCATACATCAACAAACAAAAGGCTTGGGATTCATACTTTTTTTAGTGTATTTGGGTTTTGGAATATGAACATCAAAATAACCAAAGACGAGCATCCAAAAAATTGTGAAAAGTGGACTTTTTGATCGGGCATAAGAGGATCTTCCTTGTGTAGCATACCTCGATATTTCTCTATTTTAAATTAGTTTTATATATTCAAAGAAATGTATTCTTAAAAATTGTGAATATACTTCAAACTTTTAAGACTTCCTTAAATTTTTAAATCTTCTTTTCACAAATTATGGACATTTGGTTGTGTATTGAGTTGGTTTAGTCTATACTCGAGGATCCAAGATGCAGATCCCTATCACCCAAAATTTAAGAACTAGCAACCCACATGGAAAGATCTATTTTATTGGATGTGATCTAATACAGTTGAACTACATATAAATGGAAATTAAAATTAGTTCAATGTATCATGCAAAAAAGTGATAGCAATTGTCATTAAATTGATTAATTTGTCCTCACTTCATGCATTTATAAATCACCACGAAATCTAAAATTTCATTTATACGCAGTTTAAATATGTTGTATAGAAAGGTTGGTCAAGAGAACTCAACCTATCCTTCTCAACCGCTTACATAATTATTAGTCCCAACTATTACAAAGTTGTTGATTTAAAGATAAATTAAAACCACGTTTGAAGTTATATTATAAGTATATCAAATAATGACAGATTAAGTACTACGGATTTCGTAGAGTAATAGAAATTGGATGGATATGATATTGTAAATAACTAAATAAATTAAATGTTTCCTCTTTATCCTTTATTTTTTAGATTTTGTGAAGATTTTTGCATGTTTCATCCGAAACTTTACTAAAATGTTTGAAATAGTCCAACACCAACTATGCTATGTCCAAAACTTAGCCAAATCAAAACTATGTCAGTTTCGAAGGCAGAACTAAGTAAAACCGGGACGTAATGGGCAAAATCAAGACACCACAAGTGAAACTTTGTTCCTCGATTTAGAGGTCTTCTACCCATGCAATAATTGTGGACATGATCAATATTTCAAAATTGTTATAAAATTGACTAATGTGTATCCACTTAAAGCATGTATATAACATGTCTAAATCATTTGAGATTTAGTTTATAATTAATTTGAATGTGTTAGATCACATATATAACAGAATGAATTATTAATTTGGTTGCCAACTTTTAAATTTGGGATGGTAAGATCTGCATGTTTGATCCTTCTGATAGTACCATAGTTGTGTATGTGTTCAATATTTATGCAGAAAAATAAAAATACTCAAGAAATATAAATAACGTGCAAATCTTTTACAAGTTACCCGAAGGTTTTCACAATAAAACCTCATCAAACTTGTTATGATTAAACCATGCATAATGCAAGTTCTCAGCAGCAAAATAAAAATATCTATAAATTGAAGGAAAAAGGTGTTATTTAAGCTATTACTGTCTGATAAGGTGATTAGATCAGGAAAAAAAGTGGAATATGACTGAAACATCATACCTCAAGGATAAGAGCTTGTGTCTCCTTGTCTTCAGCAATCAACTCAAACGTTTCATTCCATACAGGATTAAGGTTATTGTCAATCACTTTTGTTTTAACCTTAAAGATCGGGCGTATGTGCAGAACCACATAAGGATCAGATTTACCAATCATTTCCATATTTTTTAAAGCACTGGCTTTCACTACAGTCAATGTAATCTTTCCTTGTGGTTTAAGCTCAAGTTCACTGCAAAAGTAAAAAACAGTTCTATTAGTAGATTGACATCATCTCTATAGTGATGCCCACATAAACCTGGCAGGCCAATTGATAGTCAGAGTCTCCAACAAGACAACATAATTACTATCATTGATAAATGACCTGACCTATCATATTAATTAAAGCAAGGGCAGAATGTATCAATCTGTATGATGATATCAACAATAATGTGTAATACAGACGACCTGACAGAACATAAGAAATATCTTAACTCAGCAACTAAAACTGGATAAAAACATATGTCCTAAGGTTAGAAGACTAGATCAATATAGATACTTATTGGCCATTTCATTTAGAATTTGATGAATGCTTCAAAACCTGACTGATCCCGCCAATATTGGTTAATAATGAGCAATACATAGGTTTAAAGAACAAAATTGTGATTTGATGGTGTTTTATTAGGCAAAGGAAAAAGAAGAAGAAATTAAAAAAAGAAAAGAAAAATTGTAACTAAAACTCTGACTTGTTCAATTTAGACAGGAGAACAAATCATCATTTTACCATCAAAATCAGGCCCAGCTGTCAAAAGCTGAAAGTCATAATTATATAAATTCATAATAAATTTTTTATCAATTTTAAAAAAATTAATAATAGAGTTGAGTGGCTAGTTGGATATATCTCTTGTATTTGGTCTAAATCATAACTTTTTAAAAACATATTGGTTCAGATCCATAACTTTATTCCAATTGATTGTTAAATTGGACCAAATATATTATAAATGGTATCCTCTGATATTATTAACGCTTTCTAATCAAGTTCATTAACTAATATATATTAGGAAATAGTATTGCAGCATTAGCAGGTTATGCAAGTTTCTGATTGAAATTTAATGTAATATTCATCAATGATTCAAAAAAGCCGAAATTGCAAATTGTACTTCCTATTTATTTTTAATTTTAAATAATATTTAAATCAATGTTGTAAAAACCATAGCGAACCGGTGAACAAACCGGCTTAACACACACAAGACATCTAACTTGTCCGGTTCAAATAAAAACGAAAAAACAAGAAAAAAACAGCATGAACAGATTGAAACAGACAGTTTTGACATTAGTCGGTGAACCAACTAGATTGATCCAAAACATAATTCTTAAAAACCCGGCTTTAAATAACTTAATTATTGACAATGCGATTTTTGAACTATGCTTATAAAAAAAAGAACCACATTAAACCATGTCCACACGAAATTTTTTGCTGAAGTACAATATATTAATATGTCTAAATTATATCTATTGCTAGGACAAGTCTAAACTAGGTTCAATCTAGATGAACCAACGATTGAACCATAAAAGACCAAACCGCTCGCCATTACCATTCGATGATTGGCCCAGTTTTAAAACATGGAGTTAAGTACCAAAATCCAATTATTCCAATCTGAAACCTCCAAAACTTCAAGTATCAATAGCACAAAGAGTGGAATGAACCGAGATTTCAAACCTTGATCTACACAGCATTTGTAATAATACTTCAATGTTATTGTGATAATATTTAGGGAGAAAAGATTCGCGAGAGAACTAGCCCTCATTCTACCTATTGCTTATTATATAGCATCATCAACTTTACATTAAGCCCCTTACAATCTTTCTTAAAGCTAGGACATATATAACATACATGTCTCGTCACGAATAAACTGAATTCTCAATCCCCAAGTGGTATTGTAAACAAATCTGACATCAGACAGAAGATATATGTCAAGTCACCAAAACTAGCTTCCAGCTTCTCTCAAACAAGATAGCAAACCACCTCAATATACTTGGTATATGCTCGTAAAAGACATGATTCTCTGCAATATGGATCGATGTTGTGTTGTCATAATACAATTGTATAGGAGATGAAAGTGTAACCAAAGCCCACTCATAATACCTATGACCCAAACCAATTCACATATAGCATACTAGTATTAGCCATAGCTTGAAACTCCAATTCTACACTAGATAAAGACGCTGCATGTTGCTTCATACTCTTCCATGCTACAAGGTTACCACCAACAAATAAACGGTAACATGTAAGACATATCAACAAGAGACTTTGCCAATCTGCATCTAAGAAACCAATCTGACTATGTCTACTATCAGAATATAAGCCATATCCATATAGCATGTTTTAAACAATGAAGAATCTATGATACATCATCTTAAACCTAGGATGATACTAGAGGTCAATATCATAGTCCGTCATGGGCTCTAGCCACCTTCGATGCTACATGTTGAGCTCTTTCTGTGTAAAGATATATTTCAGACTCTAAATATCTTCATATGAGTGCCTAACAAGAAGTGCCTTCAGATCCTCATGGCGAATATAACGGTCACCAACTCAAGGTCATGAGTGAGATAGTTCTTTTCATGAGTCTTCAGCTACTTAAATGTGTACACCACAACTCAGTCGTGCTAATGTAGCACATATCCGAGTCCATTGTCAGACGCATCACAGAACACATCGAAGCCTTAGGTCCGGTCTGGAATAATTAAAACGAGCACTGAAGTCAACTTCTTCAGAAAGCAAGGTCACATGCCTCTGACCAGACAAACACATCTTTTCTCGTTAATCGCGTCATAGGATCTGCGATCTTCAAGAGGTTCTGCATATATCTACGATAGTAGCCAATTAGTCCAAGAAAACTTTGAATCTTAAAAACTTATCGAGTGACTGGCCATTTCTGAACGACAACATTCTAGGTTCATAGATATTCCTTCTTCCGACACCACGTGAGCCCGGAAAGCCACCTTATTCCGCCAGAACTCACAATTGTTGAACTTGACGTATATCTGGTGTCGCATGGTCTCCAAAACTTTCCTCAGGTGCTAGATATGCTATTGAGCATCCTTCGAATATACCAGCATATCATTGATGAAGACCACTATTAACTTGTCTAGATACTCATAAAATACCTAGCCCATGAGGCTTATGAATACCACCGATGCATTGGTCACACCGAATGGCATTACCAAGTATTCGTAATGTCCGTACTTGGTTCGGAAAACAGTGGCGTGAACATCCTCCTTGGCTTTCACTTGATAATATTCGCTTCTCAAATCCAACTTCGAGAAGACGCTCGATCCTCTGAGCTAATCAAAAATATCATTAATACGAGGAAGAAGACACGTGTTCTTCACTGTTACCTTTTCAGCTTTCAGTAATCGATGCATATTCTTCTGAATCCATCTTTCTTCTTGATCAGTGATACCAGAGAACCTCATGAAGATATGTTGTGATGTATCTATTCCTTTTGCAACTTATCGTTTAACTAAACACAAAGTTACTCTAGCTCAGGTGGCGTCATGCGGTAAGGTGCTTTGGATATAGGTTATGTGCCTGGCATTAGCTCGATCAAGAATTCAAGAGTGTGACTCGAAGATAATCATATGAGATCATCCGAAAAGACATACATGAGTTCTCGAGCAACTATAGATCTCTCAGGCTCTGATTCCATGGTAGTCCTACTGCATCCGCTGGTCTGGTTCTGAACTCCATCGGTCCTTCTAATCTGCTACCACTAACGAACTCGAATTTTAAATAATTGCGAATTTCGAACACTACTCTCCTTTGAGGACAGTCGATCGTGGCATGGAATGTCCCCGACCAATCCATCCCAAAGACGGCGTCGTAACTTGGCATCTTGATGACCATAAAGTTTGTGAATAACTCGTCCACAGATCACTACAGTGCACAGAAAACACTGCTAGATGATTTCAACATGCCGATGTCTGTGTTGATGTCCTAGCAGGAGATTATAGGTTTAACAAGAACAACATGAACATTGACAAATCGACTCGACAAGAAGTAGTGAGAGGCTCATGAGTCGGATATAGCAAGGACGTGTCTACCAGCTATTAGTACTATCTTTACGATCACAAATACCATGTCTAAGAAAACAATCACTACTACTATATATATGAATAAAATACTGAAAGTAATTAATTCATACATGTGATCACCTAGCCGGCAGCATCAGCCTTTCCAGCAATCGTGATGAAGACTTGATACCCAGAAGGTTGAGCTTGTGGCCTCGCATGTTGAAAAGCTCTCTGATACAGGGGTAGTGACGGTCCACGTTGGGTGTTCCCCAGCTGGAGTTGGAGCTAGTGCTGGAACTGGAGTAGGTGTTGCGAGTCGATGTTCCATCTGAGGACATTTTTGGCACTGTGTCCTTTCGACCCGCATATCACGCACTGGTTCAAGAGCAGGTGACACTCTTGCTTGATATGCATATGCTTATGCTAAGGCTTATGCTAGTACTGGCATACTGGGAGGGGTCATCGTTATTGTTGCTGAGGTTCCAACCTTTTGAACTGTGTGTGTTGCATTGGTCGATACACTGGTTGAGAAAGAGTCGAGTGTTGTTGGCTTGGTCCTGCTGAAGATGCTAGAGGAAATGGAGGTGGTCGTCTCAGAGAGGCAACCGGAAGTTGCTTTTGCTCAGCATCCATCTCAACGTGCTCATGCATGCATGTCGCTCCTAGGAATGCAGCATGGGTGGTCAGATCCGCCCTAATTAACTTCTTCTGGATCTCGATGTTCAGACCCTATTGAAAATGTCTGGCTTGAGCCAAAGGAGTGGCCACCATCTATTTAGCAATCTGCTAAGCATGTAGAACTCAGTGTTGTACTGCTCCACTGTCATAGGCCTTACTTTAGGTCGGTGAACCCCGTTTGTAGTTCCATCAGCGCCTCTGATGGAAAATGCTTGTCGTTGAAGAGCTTTGTATGCAATTGGCTGCTGCAGATGCTTCTTCTCCACCAACCACCATACTCTAGCATTGTCCGTCAGTTGCAACTTGGCAATGTCCACCAAAGCATCGTCCGAAAATACGGGCCGCTCTTAGGTTGTCCTTCGTACTCTGCAGCCACGCTTTCGCTTGCATATGTTCTTCCTTCATGTTGTCAGTCTTCGGACGTAGCGCCCGAAACTACTGGACTTCCGTTTCAGTCCTAGACACCCTAAGTAGAGCATGTTGAAGTATATCGATCCACTGTTGATGCAGACCGAAATTTCCCCTTAAAATGTCCTTCGTCACTTGAAGGACTCTAGAGTTGGACACAGGGTTAGCGTTCGGGTTGTTTCTTGAACTTCCAATCACATCCTTCGTTCATCTGGATGTTTCTGCCGTCAACTCTACCTGGGCTCTTGTTGATCAGTGTGTTCCCATTGGTGGCGGCCATGTATTCCCACACAACACGTCCACAACAATGATACAAATGAGACATCATGTATTGAAAGGATAATGTAAGTCAATACGAATATATTACGTTACATCCTACTCAACTAATAGTCAATCTATACTATACTGTTCACGAGGTAATTAGTGAGGACCTACATGTACCACCACAGAAACATGTACGTACTTCTCCCTGGGGTAAATGATAGTTGTTCATTCAAAGCAAGTCATATAGTCTATCGGTGATAACAATATAGCCAACAACAGGAATATACCAACAATCATATAATTTTTTTCCCTTCAACACGAGTATAAAGTCTAGATACAACAGAAAGGTTACACTGTCTCATAAGCATGAAAAATAACATAAATTACTCTATGACCTAAAACTCAGAATTCAGCACAACAAAGTCAGCTTCCTCACAGACTAGAGCTTCCCCCAAACTTATGGTCAGCACCTTAACGATAATAGCAAAGACAAGAGAACCACTAGGTTAGAAGTAAATTACAATAATTCAAGTATTTAGGGGTTAGAGAAATATGTATAAATATGCCTAAAATAAAGTATTAAAATAATTGTAAAACCGTGGTTCATCAAGGCTAAACAACAAGCATGCAACACATGTTTCAGTTGGGTTTTGTATTATTAATGTTCTTATACATATAGTTTGCAGCAGTGATATCATCCCAAGTCGTGACTTATATTGAAAAGTACAATATTCAACTAAGGAATTCACACGTACCACAGAGGCGCTCACCCGAGTCGAGTCCAAACAGATACGATAATGAAACTCAGGATCAATCTAACGATACAATATGGGTCCAAATAGATATGGTAATAAGACACAGTAATGGAATCCATCAAATACGTCAAAGCATGGCTTTCGTCATCCCACACTCTCCAATATGAGTTATCCAAAAAACCCAAATGAGGGAAATGTTAAGCGTAGTATTTGTTTAAGGTACAGAGTTTCAGTGTCAATGTGAGTGTTTGTTCAAGGGTTGTTTTCAATGAAAATTGTCATCATGTCTAGGATCACTTTGTAACAAAAATATATCATAATATTTTTGTAACGGTGACTTGTCAATTCATGTATTAGTTGTATTTTCAAATTCTTTATTTTTGGGGGTACTTGCATGCATCATATCAGTATGAATAAGACAAAGTCTCACTATAAATCTAAGTAGTCACATCATGATTGGCCTATATTGCTAGAGGTCATATATATTCCAGCTCAATTCAAATCCATGATTCCAATAGGTTTAAGGGTCATTATGGTTAATATTCCAACAAGTCTATTTATCTAACCATATGTCACACATGAAAACAATATCAATCTATTCCAATGCCTCATTCTAAACATAGCCCCAAACCTAACCATGCATCCTAATTGATGTCAGTAATAGTTTTCTAATCATCTGCATGCTTATAAGTAATTCCATAATATTTTAAGAGATGATATCAGAAATATATCTTAGAGTAAAATTCATCCTCGATCATTATAGGGTCAAATCCATATTATCCATCAATTTAGGCTCAGACCCAAATACCATCAAGATCTCAATTCCGATTCATTATAATTACACATAATGGACTAAAATTAACATTGGACTGTAAGAAAATCACTATAGGAACCAGAGCTAAGGAATAAACTGCAACAAAAAGGAACCATAGCAAGAACTGTAGAATATGACAAGGCTCGAAGCCACACATAGCGAAACAAAACCAGCCGCAACCAAAACAGAGCAGGGCCAAACAAGCACACATGTCAACGACGAAGGCCAGAGTCAAAAACATGGCGCGACATGAAGACCATAAGCACAAGGAATAGCGCCAAGGCCACCAGTAACCTCGGGTAGCATCAAGGGTCGCGAGCAACCGAGACAGCGACAAAAGCCGTAAAAACATACATCAAGAGAAAATCCTCGAAAATAATCCAACACCTAGTCTCATCCTCAACTAAAGACTCTATGTTTTCATGATATAAATCAACACTTAAAGAAGAATTACCGTAGCATGAGAATTCATAAAAATCACACCTTTAACCCTAAATAAATTTTCTTTAATACAAATTTCTCTTGATTCATAAATTTCAGGTCCAAACAACAAAAAATTGAAACTGAAAACTTGGATTAGAGTAAACCTACCTTTCCCCGAAAAGATGAATCATCAAAAAATCCTCGAAAATCCAACCAAACCTCCTCGCCTTGTCGATCTATGTATGTTTGATCCAAGAAAAAAATGAAAAGTTTGAGAAGATCCGAGTCAAAAAAACAAGATCAAATCCTAGAAATCAAAGAAAGCCGAAAACTTTAAGATGAAAATAATTTTTTTCACATGAAAATCCATAAAGAAGTAGAGAAGTTATATAGAGGAGGTGAAAGCTGTAAGTCGGAGACAAGAGGCCGACACGCAACCGAAGGTGGCGAAATCTTGTAGATCGCGCAAAATCAGTGGCAAAGCACGGGTCATCGGCCTTGGATTTGGAATTATTGCCTTTGTGGAAGAACTTTTGAAACTTCCGGGCCATAAGTGCCACGAACTCCATCCATGTCCATCTCTTCATCAGAATCCTCATTGTCCGATGAGGCCTTGAAGGCAATTGTTTTCTTGCTCGGATAGTGCTCTAAGGGTTTTCATTTGTTCTCTATCATCTTTCCTTACCTCATACGCCATGAGGTTCCTAATGAAGTTCTTTATAGTGTACATTCTCATATCGTTTCCTTCTTCAATGGCTATTGTCTTCTTTTCCCATTCTGGAGTGACAGTCATGATGAGCTTCCTCACTCTCCACTAAGGTGTACGTCTTCCCAAGTGCTTCAAGATCGTTCAGGATGTTTGTGAACCTAGCATACATGCTTGATATCTTTTCTTTCTCATGCATTTGAAACATTTCAAATCTTTGAACGTAAAGATGGAGTTCAGACATTTTCACCTGAGTTAGTCCCTTCATGTGTAACTTGGAGGTGGTTACAAATTTGGAATGCGGATGTTCAGTTCGACACTTTGTTGAACTCCATTGCATCCAATGCACAAATGAACGTGCTCATTGCTTTGGCGTTGTTCACATCCGCTTGCACTTGAACGAGAATCCATTTAATGAAATCTTCTTCAAGGGGTTCTATGAACTCCTTCTCCACCGTTTGCCATAGAGATATGTGATCATCCTAGCTTTCCAATATCCATAATTTGACTCGTTGAAGAGAAGGGGTCGAATGATGGATTAGCCTTCGGTAATAGAAGAGGTGTCATCGCGGTTGTTGTTGGTTGCCATAGTTAATACCTCGCTCTAATACCAATTGTGGGATCTGAAACAATGGGAAAAACACTAGAGGTGGGTGAATAATGTTTTATGAAATTAAAAAGGAAATTACGCCTAATTAAAATCCCTAATGCAACCAAGTGTGCGGAATAAAAATAATGGAGATAACACAGAAAAGCAATCACAAACAATATGATGTACACTGGTTCAGATTTTCCTGAGTCAAATCCTGACTCATTGGAATCCTACTCCAGCAACCCACTAGTAAACCCATTAGTGATTAATAATTTAATAATATCTCACTTGCCAAATACCGACAAGTGTAAATCCAATATAAATTTTGCCACCACTTCCCACAACCCGGGAATGTAAACTCTCACAACCTGAGAGTAAATCTCACAAGAGAAAACAGAGAAAATGAACTGAAATATTTAATTTGAAATACACAAACATATGCCTTGAATAATCTTACTATGAAGTGAGGCCAATATGTGTGTGTGATGTGATCTAATAAGAGAGAATGAGCACTTATTACTTATCACAACAAAGATAAGTGCTTTGAGGACAAGTGTAGAGATGAGGGCTTTGAATGCTTAAAGGAGCTTGAATGCACTTGTAAGAGAATTATTAATGATTCTAAGGGTTCTTAATTAATGCATCAAGTCCATATATAATCCCGAAAAATTCCATCAGAATCAGTAGCAAATCTCAGGCATTAAATGCTGGAAACGGCTCTAAACGGTCAGAAATCCGAGACACCAGATGACATCTGAAGAAGGCTTACCAGACGCCTGGTATACTGTGTTGTGCTGACAAGACAGCAAAATGAGTGTAACGGCTAGAAGCAGACGCCTGCTGAAGGGTGACCAGACGTCTGGTCGACTGTGCAGACGTCTAGCACCAATGCATTAGACGACTGGTCTGACAGGATGAAGAAACTGAGCTACTGGAATTTTTGGCAATAAATGAATAGACATCTGTAGGTCATCACCCAGGCGTCTGTCACACTGTGCAGACGCATAGAAAGACAGCTTCAGGTGTCTGTCCTGATTAGAGTTAAAAAGAACTCTAAAACGTGCACGCTAGGCGTTTGGTGGCCATGCACCAGGTACCTAGTTTAGGCTGAAAAACTCACTTTGGAGTTTTAATATGTTCTAACCTTATGGGATTGATTTATGAATGAACTAAGGTGTTGTGTGTGACATATATGTACTTCTATCAAGTTTATTCAAGGCTAAACTATCTAATTCAATAAAGAAGTAAAGAATAGAAAATATTACACATTAACCCCTTCACTTTATATTGAATTCCTTGAAATTTTCTATTTGAATTCCATGAGTTCAACACTTGATTTCCTCGCATCATTGGCTCAAATCATCGTCACTTTGGACATTTCTTGAACTACATTGACGATGCTTTAATTAACTACAAAACAAGGGGTTAGTCAAAATTAATTATGTTTGCTCATCATCAAAATCAAATTGGGGGTTCTAATACTCAACAGCTCATTCGCGTTCCTTTGGTTGTCTACTTCATTGGCATTATGTTTGCTCATCATCAAAACCAAATTGGGGAATCCAATACTCAACAGCTGATCCGCGTTCCTTTGCTTGTCTGTTTCATCGGCATGCATGTTGAGTTGTATTGTTGGAAATTTGTATGCTCTTACTGTAATGATTTCGACCTAATTGGTATTCTCCCTTATGCAATCGTTGGTCCAAGCAAACCCTCTAAGCAAGTAAATCACAACCCATTTATGGTGCCAAATATGAATCTGATCAATTCGTAAACTTTTCCTTAACTTTTTCATCATTCAGTGGTTTATTATAAAAATATGCATTTTACTGTTTTTTGGAAATTGTTGATTTTAATTGTTAGAACTTAGAATAGATTATGTTTCTGAATGTGAGACTGGACATGTGCACGATTAGTAAAATTTAACTGCTGAACCCAGTAAATTATTTGATTAAGGGTCATGCAATGTGATTATAAAATAATACTTGAAGACCTGTTTCTTGCACAAGACATGACATCCTGAGCTTAGCTGCATAACTCCTTAATTATGTAATAAATGGATTAGGGACATGGACAAGATACCTGACACCACTAACACCACTAGAAATAGAACAACTACACTTGACATCATGGGTTGGAGAAACTTATGATTGAGTGCGGAAGCGATTGGAGTCATACTTACGGCCCCTGTCTGTGAGGATCTTCTTTCTTTTCGTCTCCTCTGTTCTAAAATCCTTAGTCCCTCTTTTGGACTCGACCTGGCCCCTGGTCCAAGGTAGACTTCACGTTGCACATCGTGCTTTCAATTATAAGTCACATCATAAACCTTCATTGCTTAATTTCTGCTGCTAGGACATGTACCATTGTTAGACCATGCCATGTTAGTACTCTTTATTATAACTTTTCCACTGCATGCCTATTAAATTCTTCATGATAATAATTAATTGTTTAGTATATATTTAATCTACTTTACTAATAGTGGTCCAATAATTGTTGTTTCCGCTAGGTGACGAGCAGTTTGACAAGGAGGCTCCACAGTATGAGGAGTCAGAGTTTCCCATGAAAAACGTAAATTCCCGAGAGTTGGATTCTGGAAGGAATGTTTATTGTTTTATTTTATTTATTTCCTTTCAATATTTTATAGTCGAGAGTTGTACTTTCTTTTCTCCTCTAGACAAAGTACTCCTTTGAAGAATGAACTAAAATGAGTACTTTCATTGTTTATAAATATTTACTGTCTATCTCTATATTGACTTCACTGGTAACTGCGCAAGACCTGTAAAATTAATATGAGTGTGACGGCACCGAGTCTGGATGTTACAGTGCGTGAGGAGGTGGAGAAGAGAGATTGACAGCTCAAGGAAACTAAGAGAGAGGAAAAAAGAGCTCAGGTTTTCTTTTTACTTGTGAGCTTTTGAACGGGCTGGACTGAGGAAAGGAGAAACAGAAAAAGAAGAGAGAAAGAGAAAAAGAGAGAGGACTCGACGGGCTGGGCTTGGGCCCGTGGAGAAAGAGAAAAAGAACAAGAAAATAAAGTAAAGAAAATAAGGGGAAGAAGAAATTTCAGAAAATAATTTGAAACTCAATGAAAATTTAATAAAAAATCTTTAAAATTCACAAAAATTATTATAATCAACATACAAAAATTTAGGCCATTACACCAACTAACTTGCATTTGGCATTCCAATATTTCTTTTGTTCCATCAAGTGGAAGAAAAAGACACTTCTAAACATATACCAATTTTCATAGGCATAATGATAAAAACCCCTTAAAAGGTATGCATTGAATGCATCTATATTCTCAAACTCAAAAGGATAGTAGTGGTCATAATGCCCCAAAGAAATTTACACAAAGATAGCTCAAATATAGCCAAATATTTTTAATGACTCTAACCTCGTTCAAAACAGCTCAGTTTGCAACTTTGTAGGCTCAATCTTTAGCTCAAACTGCGCAAAAAACTAAAAATTGACCCAAAAAAATCAAATTGCTCAATTGTCTTTGGACATAGTAATCAACTCAAATAACCAATACACGACTCGTTTTCAGCTTGGATTGGAGCTGAGTAACAGTTGTCAAGTAAGGTCAAGCCAATAAACAGTTTGTGGCTTTGGAATGGCTTGGATTGAGTCGACTAGGACCAGCTTAGCATAGGTGAGTCAGCTTGGATACACACAGTTATAGACATCTTGACACATGTCAGCTTGGTGAACTGAGAAATAGAATGGTTTTGCTTAGGCAAGATGGCCTTACTTGAATAGATATAAGCTGACAAAACAAACTCAACTTAATTTAACCTAATATGAGCCACCTCAAACTATTCCAAAGCAAGCAGGCAAGATCATGTCACTATGAAGAAGTAAGGTTAGGATGTTTGGCATTGATCTAATTCGCATTGAATCTTAACGTCTTGAAGAGGTTGGAACTTGCTTCATCTGAGTCGGAACGGTAGAATAACATCTTTAGTAGCAATAGCAAGAGAGGATGACAAACGGAGGTAATGATTATGGCAAAGTTTGGCTAAGATAGGCAACAATGGTAGTTTTACTTGATAGAGATGATGACAACAAGGTGTTGGTTTTGTCATCTATATTAATGGTGGCCGGTGATGTTCTCAGTGGACATGTAGATATTTGGGAAATTAGGACCAGGAGTTGGTGGCATTGACGGGTGGTTGTGGCAATGGTGTTCGAATGTATTTAAGGTGATGATGATGAATATAAAGAGACGTGATTTGACGGTAAAAGACGAGGGTGGCATTTGGGTTATGTAGTTTAAGAAATTCGTCTGGATCTTTAAAAAAGGTGGCAATAATTATATGATGATAATGCATAAACAGACAGCAGATTAGCTAACGATAAAGTGATTGGGCACACATCGGGTGCATGATAAGAGGTCAGAGGCAATGATGAAAGACAAGTGTGACGCAATGATGAAAGACAAGTGTGACGTTGATGACAGCCATGTGTGCATGGTGTGCAAATGAAGTTAGCAACAACAGCAATAGAAGTTGGTGATCATAATGGAAATGCAGTAGATGATGGCTCTCAATGGCAAGGTAAAAGATGAGTTGCGAACAATAGTAAGGAAGGCATTTGTGGATGCTTGGAGGGGTGCCAACATCGAATTAAGGTGGGGATGACGATGAAGATAGCACAAACTATGATCCATGATCAATGATGAACATAGAAACCAGGGTCAGGTTGGATCAAGGTCGAAAGAGATAGGGAAGGTTGAGAGCTGTAAGGTTGGGTTGGAGAGGAAGATGGAGTATGATGAGATTAATCTGACCAGCAGCTAATAGTTTAGGTTTTAATTAAGGTTTTGGGTTAGGGAAGGATTTGGTGCGTGCAGATACGGGTACTAAAAAGAGGATTAGGGTTAAGGGTTTTGAGTGGATCCAAAACTAGTGGCTAGGTTTGGATTTTGGGATTTTTTTTTGACTAGAAGTTATAGGGATAATTGAATTACGGTTCACTGACATGACATGGATCTATTTTCTCTGATACTAATGATGGGGAATGTGACACGGAAGCAAATCTATGATTTTTTTTTTGTGATAGAATTTTTGTGGAGGAATTAAGGGCTTGACATACTTGGGAAAGAACTAAATCTAAGATTTAATGATTTAGCAATAAATCTAAGGATTTGATACACTGGACATAACTTTCAGATCTCATAGATACATGCCTCATACACTGACTCACAAACACCTTACATCCACGTAGATTTTAAAGAGAATTAGGATTCCTCACAAATCAACTAAGGTTTCTCCCAAAACTTCAATTCATTTAGATTCGGATAGAAGATTATTTTTCATGCTACGTGCACGACATGTGCAATTTAAGTAAAACAAAATAAAAAGTAAACAGTAAAAAAAACTCTAGAAACCTAATGAATTTATGTGCACCACAAGTGTGACTTATTAATATAAACAAAAATAAGCCTTAAACGACTAAAAACAAGGCTCTCTAGCTGGATCTTCTAGAATATGCACTATCTTTGGTAGCTCCCATAAGAATATGGTGCTTGATGCAACATTGCCATGCATTATATTCATTATACTCCCTTCATGTGGAACATACCATAGGTTTTTGTATAGGATAGAATTTCTGTTAAGCATGCGAGTAAAATGTAGAATAAAAAATTAATAATGATACAAAATAACCTAGAGGCTTGAGCCTTATATTTAATTATTCTATAAAATAAACAACTTCATACAGAAATCAATAGAGAAAAAACGGGATGACTGATAAACAGAAGCATTGTGAAGCAAAAAAAAGTTAATATGCCTACCTCGTGTCTACGTCCACACCGCCAAGTGAAACAACAATTCTATGAGGCCATTCGAGCTGGTCAGAGACAATTGACTTCACAGTATCCTATGCGATGAAGTAGATTGCATCACATTGAACTTCAAATTATTAAAAACCGAAATGCATTCAAATGATGTTAACACGTAGATACTAAAAGTATGAAAAAAGGGTATCATACTAAACTTACTTCAATCATGTCGGAAAGACCAGGAATAGCAGTAAGGCTTCCTCCGACAGCTTTCAAAGTGTAATCTATTCTAGGTTTTGGCTGAAACAGATAAGGATATCACTACCACAGTAAAAACCAACTATGTGCACAAAAACCATATCTAAAGTCACAATTATGCATAAGCAAAACTTTGGGACTTCTGGTAATTGATGAAATTGCATAATTAATAGCAAATGATTAAGGGAAATAGTTATTAACTAGTATCAAAGTCGTATCACAAAGATCATATCATGCAAGCCAAATCATAGAACAAAACTACTCATATAACATGTCCACTGTGCACTATGGAAAAAAAACCAAAAAAGACGGTATATTTCCCATTCCATGTCCCAAAGCTAGGAAAAGACACTAAAAATCAGCATCCATGTTTTCCCTGCACAATATCCATCAATGGAGGTTTCACCATTTTGATATACCCAGTCGGTGCATCTCAAAGTGATTTTAAATGTTATCACATGATTTAGCTATTTAAATTGAGACAGAATGCTGAAATTCTTTTAATTAGCACCCTAGTCTTTTGACAACAAGCATTAGTAGCACGAAATGATTATTTGATGTCAAACCAAGTAGTAGTGCAGCACATGCCATCTGAAGTGGAGCATATATTCTTAAAATGCATATTGAAGATAATACTGCTCAAGGGAAGAATTCAATCTAGTTGTATTATTAGAGAACGTCATCAGATACGTAAAACACCATATTAATGTCTGGTCGGTGCAGAATATTTCTGTTGAGCATTACAAATACATTTTTTCGCCAACATCAAAGTCTTTTCCATTTGTTTCCTCATTCCCTCACATATTCCTTTTTCTGCTTCTTACCAAGTTATTTCATGTTCATTTTTCTGTTGTTTTCTAATTAACCTGATTAGAAATTTTGGAAAGTAGAAAATTATATTTACCTTCTACACATAAACATGACTTGGCATTGTAGCTTTCTTTGGATTATGAAATTACCGCACTCAAAGTTAGTAATGTAAATATTTTTCTTGGTATAAATTATGAAGAACATATGTTAATTTTTACAACAAGCTGGTGTGCTCATTTTATCTTCAGTAGTCATATCCATTAAGTGCAGTATAATTGTAACATTTCGCAATGGAAACAAAGAGAATAAAAAATTAAATTGACGGAAAAACCATGAAGAAATACACAAGGTAGATGACTTTTTATGAATATATGTCCTTCAATTTGATGTTTCTCGCCAATAATTATAAATAATGGTTAGCTAGCAAACTAGAAAAAGGAACAACTAAGATGCTAATATTAGGATATCTTCCATTGAAATTGGCCATTCACAATCCATGTAACACAGGCTTTTTCATTCACTTCCTTAACTAGTCAAATCAAAATATAGCTAATTAATCCACCACCAAAAAGAAGATATATATAGGATATTGAGGGAGTTTTACATAAAGATCTTTAGAACCCAAACAGAATGTACTATCTGTATTGATGTGATGATAGACATTTACGCTGAAAATAATGACGGTAAGAATGAATGGATAAGAGACAAATGCATTCCCTATGGATATAGGTTTATAATCAAAGCTCAGCATTAATCCTCATTTCTTGAATCAGTAAGTTATGAACTTGCTATACTTAGGATAAGCTACCGCAGTGGATTTTGTTTGCCTGTTGATATAGGTATTATGTAACGAGAGAACACATGGTACAATTTCTTAAATAAAAATATGATGATGGAGTAAAAATTAACATGACAATTAACTGTATAATGACTGTAGAGATAAAAGAGACGACAAAATTCTAATAAATAGCTGACACATGACAATTGTTGTTGCTTACACTCAAATCAGAATGGCAACAAAATATGAGGCTAGTGTTCAAAGAACCAAGGAGGATATGGTTAAACTCAAGAAATGATTTTAGAATAGTCTGTGATATGCTGTCAATGAAATTTGAATGGTATAAGATAGAAATGTAACAGGAAATATTTTAATGATCTGAATGTGGCCGCTTAGGGAAAAATTATGGTGAAAACTGAGTGTAAATATGAGTGGTGAGTAGCATTACAACAAAAAAAGGATAAAACAAGTCCATTTTCAAGAAATTAGATGTTGGTCAGACTAAGGATAAGACAAGAAAAATATGGTCTGGACATGAATAGAGAACGATGCCTGTTTCGGATGAAAGGGAGCAACCCGCAGTGGAAGATCCAATGACTAGTTAGAAAGGGACTGATCTAGTGCAGAGTTTTTTTGATGTGTGTGTGTTGGGATGAAGGACCTTTTAATGGTTTGAATTGATTCTTTAACTTTTTCTTTTAAGATGGGATTGGCCACACGAGGGAGGGTGGTTAGAGGCATATGTAATGGAGCGGAATGGGGAAAAAAGACTTGTCAAACCAAACCTAAAAATTTAAACGTCTACATGTCTTGTTATAATTATTTGAACCTCTACTTGTGTGGTTATCATGTGTTTGAATCATGTGTACAGCAGAGTGAAAAGTTCCTAAGATGTCTCTGCAGACATAGTCACTCTAAAGACACCCCATTTAACTAATTCAACATAGATTAAATGAGTTAAAATTATTTCAGGCATTTCGGACATGCACAATGGAGGTAATGGGTACACCAATTAGCAAAGATCATATAAAAGGTGCTATTAATATGATGGGTAGATAAAAGTAGAAGCAGCTACTGAAGCCTTCAAAGAAAGCTAATGGAATATATGAATTCATATATCCAACACTGAAACCTGCAGTAAAAGCATTTTTATTATGACACAGATTAGGAGCCAAGTCGATAAAATGACAAGTAGGTTTAACCTACTATTGCAACCGGTTTGCAATAACATAATTCTATTTTAGCATGTCTCCTAGTGTTCCCGTTATCATCTCATTTACAGCAAACAGAGAGAAATACAATATTCTAAAAGGTTCAGCTGAGTCGCTAACTTGCAAAAGTGCATACATCTGCAAGGAGAGCAACTACAACAGCAGAAATGCAAGGGATCTCTTCAGAAAGCTGGAATATAACACGAATCACTGTGTAGACCTGAAGATCTTTCAACTGCAAAGGAGAAAGACAAAAATAATTAGCAATCTCTTTTAATAAAAATTTGAAGCAAATGAATAAAATTGTGGACTTTCCTCAAAAAAAATTTCTCAATAGAATTAAATCCAAATAATAATGATGTGTCGATAGAATAAAATCTAAGTTATGATGGTTCAGAGAAACACATTATATGTAGGCTGATATAAATCAGAAAATGATACATGAAGAAGAAATGGACCTGAATGGGCAGTGAAGCAACAAGTGCTTCAACTGCAAGAATTATGCTCGGATCTCCACCCCACCTCAAGTCAATATCCATTGTAATTTGACCATTCTTAAGGCTCTGCACTCGAATGCCTTGATAAGAGAGAATGAGGCATAATGAATAATGTTTAACTGGAGTTTCACATGTAAAGGATGCAAACTCTTAACAGAAATTGTGAAAAGACACATGGGAAACAAATAGCATGTTTGTGTTTTCCAAGTTGAACTACATCATCTGAACAAGAAGATAAAATTAATGAGAAGATAAAATTAATGATATAATAAAGACAGGAACAGACAACATGACGATCAAATTCACCAAAAGATGCCATGGAAATGCAAATGACCAATTTGCAGACAAAATATGCAGACAACGCTTGTAATCTTGACCTGGTTTGCCAAGTCAGATGAGATGTAAAAACTATTTACTTCACTTTATCATTTGTCATGCCTTAATCTATTACCCAAAATAGTAGATCAAATAGAAACGAACTGGATTCCATTGAATATAACAATAAACTCATATTACACTAACTTCATATAATTGGTCCGAAAAGGGTTACGAAAAGGGAGTAACCGATAAAAGTTCTAGACAGCCTTTCTTTATAGCCTTTCAGGTAAATTGATAGTCGATTATACCAATTTCTCTTTATAGCCTTTCAGGTAAATTGATAGTCGATTATACCAATTTCCACCCAATCTACATGTATATAATAGAGAAGCGCATATAGTCAGAGTCATAACCACTATAGGAGATGTAGATAGATAACATCACACTACTCAAGTTCATGCTCCTCATCCTTCCATTTGAGCTCCCTGTAAAATTGTTTGGTCCAACGTTGTATCATGCATTAAACAGCAATACAAACTTTAATGGTAAATGCAAACTATTGCTCATGAAAAAATGTAAAATTCCAATGTTTTAAATTGTTTTGAAAGGTGGCAAAGGCGCACGCCTCAAGGCGCGTCTCAGGGCGAGGCTCACCTCCAGCGCCCTGAGACGCGAGGAAAGAGGCTTTCACTCGTCGAAGGCGCCCAAAGGCTTACGCCTCAGGTCGAAGGCGCTCAAAGGCATGCGCCTCAGTTCGGAGGCAAATCAAATCGTTAGGTTTTACACGCCTTCAAAAAGGTGATTTTTTTGCAAATTTTTTTTATTTCCCAGGTTTAAAAGCTAAAAGAGATAGAGAGAGAAACAACTCGCCGCCGCCTTGATTTGTCGCCCCAGGTATGTACCCCCCCCCCCCGCCCCTTCTTCTTTCTCTTTTTTTCTTCCTTCTTCTTCGTTCCTTCTTTTTTTCTTCGTTCTTCCTTCTTCGTTCCTTCTTTTTTCTTCTTCGTTCCTTCTTTGTTTTCCTTTGTAGCCTAGGATGATGTTAGTTGCCTAGGAAGTTTTGGGGAGGGAGATGGCTTAAGTGAAGATTCTGCATTTGATGATGTGGAAGAGTAGATTTAGAGTCTAATTTTGCAACTCAAATACTCTGATCTTTTTTAAATGTTTTCTATTTGTCTTAGGAGTGTTATTTTAATATTTTGATACTTTAATGATGGTTTAGAACTTAAATCTATGACTTTGATACGTTTAGGGCTTTTTGTGAGGATCAAAGGTGTTATTTTTATGGCTTTGGACTTCCTAATCTAGGGCTTAGAGACGAAGAACTGATTTGAAATTACGAATTAAATCCTAGAATAATAGATCTAAATCACGAAACAACTAATTAACAAGAGAATAAATTCTAGGGTTCTTAGGAATAATAAAATACCTCTCAATTCTTCGATGAAACCCTTGCTAGGGCCGGCCGGCCCCTTATTAAGGGAGGGATTAGTAAATGTCCAATTATCGATTAACCATCCCCTCTGGATGCGGAATTACAAGTTTGGGACCGGGTCCGTGGTGGACCTAAGTCGCCTCCTCCGTTGATAGACCCGAACCGGAGCCCCCTTTTGATCCATGCGGCCCGTCCCCCCTAGCCACCGCGTCATATCAATACTCCCCCCCAAAAGTGCCACCTTGTCCTCAAGGTGGAATTTCGGAAATTGATCGCGTATCACTGCGGCTGACTCCCATGTAGCATCGTAGTCTGGTAGGCCCCTCCATCTAATAAGCACATCATGTGTCCCGTCTGTAGCCTGCCGGATCCCTGTCAGCTCCTGAGGCTCAAGAAGCATCTCCATGTCATCGGTCAAAGTAGGTGGCAAGGTCAGAGATAGTGTGTGATTCCTGATGGCCCTCCTCAACTGCGAGATGTGAAACACTGGGTGAATGGTGGAAGTGGCTGGCAGCTGCATATGATAGGCCACCTTCTCGATCTGAGATGTCACCTCGAAAGGTCCATAGTCACGGGCTGCCAGCTTCTCATTGCTCCGACGGGCCAAGGTCTTCTGTCTGTAAGGTCAGAGCTTCAGGTAAACCCGGTCTCCCACCGCAAACTGCTCATCTCTCCGGTGCGCATTTGCCTTGGTCTTCATAATCTGCTGGGCTCGCAACAGATGTTTCTTCAACTCATCCAGATATTTGTCCCTCTCACCCAAATGTTCCTCCACCTGTGACACGGGTGTGGCCCCTCTGCTGTAGTGTATCAAATGGAACGGGTCCCGGCCATATAAGATCCGAAAAGGCGTGCTGTGCTGCCGAGTGGTACGAGGTGTTGTACCAATATTCCGCCCATGCTAACCATCTGGCCCACTGCTTCGGCGCATCTGATGCAAAACACCTCAAGTAGGTTTCCACACTCATATTCACCACTTCTGTCTGTCCATCCGTCTGTGGGTGATAGGCAGTGCTCCTTCGCAGCTTGGTCCCCAGTAAATTGAATAGTGATGCGGCTCGGCCAGTAGAGGAGACGGCTCGCGCGGACATAGAGGGGGCTCCGGTTCGGGTCTATCAACGGAGGAGGCGACTTGGGTCCACCACGGACCCGGTCCCAAACTTGTAATTCCGCAAGAGAAGGTGAGGGTTAAAGGGTAATTAGACATTTGCTAATCCCTCCCCTAATAAGGGGCCGGCCGGCCCTAGCTACGGATCTTATCGAAGAATTGAAGAGGTAATTTAGTTTCCCTAGAACCCTAGTTTAATTCCTATTGCTAATTAATTGTTCTTGCATTTAGATCTATTATCCTAGGAATTAATTAGTATTTTCAGATCGGTTCTTCCTTATTAAACCCTAGATTAGGAAGTCCAAAGCCACAAAAATCCCGCCTTTGATCCCCACAAAAAGCCCCAATCGTATCAAATTGGTATCAGAGCGGTCGATCAATGGCGAGCACGCGATCCATGGAGCGGGTGGAAGTTTTGGAAGAAAAGGTTAAACGGATGGAAGCCCAAATCAGCAAGGGTTTCATCGACGTGAGAAAGGAAGACGCCGAGATAGCCGCGGAGATCCGGGGAGAGATGAAGGAGAACCAAGAGAGAACGGAGGCAAAATTGTCGTAATTAACGGAGGCTATAGTGGCGTTGACCGCAGGTCTCGTACCAAAGGCGGATCCAAGTAAAAAGGAGTCACCTTTGGCGAAGGACAAGGGTAAAAAGACAGTTTTTTTCGAAGACGGGCCGGAACGAAATGGCGACGGAGGCGTGGATCCAGAAGAGAATCAGTGGGGGGTGTATCAAGACCCCCGATGCTGTGCACAGGAGAACGGAACGCCGGAGGAGGTTTTCCACCCCTCCGGTAGCAGGCGGGGTTGCCGCCGCACCCCCACGGGCCTCTGGGGCGCGGCGAACCCCCAGAGAGCCGCGGGGGTGCCGCCGAGCCTCCAGGAGGGCCTGGCGCACCCGCCAAACCCTCCTGGGGCCTCGACAAACCCAGGCGGGGCCGCCGACCCAAAACTGGGGTCGGCCACCCCGGCGACCCCCTGGGGGGTTTCGCCCGACTTCCTGGGGGGCCCCCGAGTTGCGGCAGACCGCCGGGGCCCCCTCATGTCTTCCAGGCCTCCCGACAGCCGCTTTCGAGCATGCCCGAGTTCCCGGGGGGCATTCCGAGGTCCAAGGAGCACAATTTCCAGATTTTCAGCCATCAGGGGGACCCAGCGAAGGATTTCAGCAGCTTAGAGGGCACCACCAGTTCACAGGGGGCCCGTCGACCCAACCCCCACCTTTCGGGGGAGTGACGGGTGATTGGAGAGCATACCAGGACCCACCAGGGGGCCGCCAGGCAGAGTATGGACACCCACAGGGTGACTGGCAGGGGCATGGAGCAGAGGGAGGATTCCGCGATCTAGGCTAGGCTTATTTTCCAGACAGACGACAGGGGTACCAGCAGAGGGGATGATTCCTGCAGCATGATAGAGGTGGATACGCTGGCAAGAGACGTCTGAGGAAGCTTGAGGTGCACATCTTTGAGGGAGGAGACCCAGATGACTGGTTGTACCTGGTGGAGAGGTACTTGGAGGTGTCAGCCGTCCCCGAGAGGAGTGGCTACGGGCGATAGGCGTTTGTCTGGAGGGGGAGGCCTTAGGCTGGTTCCGTTGGACTGATCAGCAGCGGCCATTTCAGACGTGGGGGGAGTTTACGACGCTTTTGATGGAGCGATTTGGTGCAGGGCCGTCTGGAGGGGTGTTTGAGAGACTATATTCACTGAAGCATGAGGGGAGCGTAGGAGATTATATCAAGAAGTTTGAGTCGCTCTGCCACCGAGTACGGGGAGTATCGGAGGAATCCTTGGAGGGTTGCTTTATGAAGGGGCTGAAGCCTACGGTAAGATCCAGATTGAGGCAGTTCGAGACAGTTGGCCTGCGCGGGATGATGATGTTGGCGAGGAAGGTGGAGGACCATCAGGAGACTGAGCGGAGGGCCCGCGGGACGTGGGGAGGCACCACGTTCAGGAGTCAGGCAGCTGATACAGGGCAGAAGACTGCACTTTCTTCAGGGACTACGACTGGTCAGGGAGCTACGGCCGTTGCTGGGGGCGGCAGAGACAGGAGGCAGGAGCCCCGAGCTGGGGGGCAGGTGCGGAGGATGACAGATGCTGAGATACGGGAGAAGCAGGTGAAGGGATTGTGCTTCCGATGTGATGAGAAGTTCACCCCAGGACATCGATGCGCTGATCGGACTCTTCAGATACTGATAGCTGGTGATAAGGAGGGAGAGGACGAGGTGGTCATCCTAGAGGCAGGGGAGGATGAGGAGGAGTTAGAGCACCAGCACTTGGACTTGACGAATGTGCCTCAATTCCGTGGTAGGGTTCACACCGAACCATACCATGAAATTGGTGGGACAGGTGGGCAGTCAGGAGGTGATAGTGTTGGTTGACAGTGAGGCCACCCACAACTTCATTTCCAGCAGGTTGGTGGGGGTACAGGGACTGCAGATTAGTGGCACGGGGCGGTATGGAGTGATGCTGGTCACGGGACAGGTGACACACAACACAGGTGTCTGTCGCGGGGTGATTGTGACCATTCAGGGGGTGCAGATTGTCACAGACTTTCTTCCCTTGGAGCTAGGGAGTACCGATGTCATCCTAGGGATGAAGTGGCTGCAGACCCTCGGGGAGACCAGGACAAATTGGAAGATGCTGAAGATGGAGTACCAGGATGGGGGAGGACAGTGGTCTTGCAGGGGGATCCCAGCCTCTGCCGTTCTTTGGTGTCGTATAAGGCCATGTCCTGGGCTATCCAGACAGCGGGAGGAGGGTTCTTGGTAGAGCTACAGGCTGTGACCGCATCAGTGCAGAGCGAGGACCAGACACAGGTGGTGGTACCGGAGGTTGAGCAGCTGCTGGCTCAGTATGAGGAGGTTTTCCAGGCACCACTGGGCCTGCCACCATACAGAGATCATGAGCACGCCATCGTCTTGCGGGAGGGCATGTCCCCCATCAGTGTGCGACCCTACAAGTACCCACAGGTACAGAAGGATGAGATAGAGAGGCTGGTGGAGGACATGCTGCAGGCAGGTGTAATACAGCCGAGTACTAGCCCCTTCTCCAGTCCGGTTTTATTGGTGAAAAAGAAGGATGACAGTTGGAGATTCTGCGTGGATTACAGGGCCCTGAATAAGGAGACGGTGGCAAATAAATTTCACATCCATGTGATTGATGAGTTGCTGGATAAACTCCATGGGGCAGCCTGTTTCTCCAAGATTGATCTGAAGTCGAGGTACCATCAGATACGGATGAGGACGGCCGACGTGCCCAAGACTGCTTTCAGGACTCATGAGGGGCACTATGAGTTCCTGGTCATGCCCTTCGGCCTGACGAATGCCCCGGCGACCTTCCAGGCCCTGATGAACAAGGTATTCCGACCTTACCTACGGAGGTTTGTGCTGGTATTTTTTGACGACATCCTGGTGTACAGCCGCAGCATGGAAGAGCATGTGGGTCACTTGCGAGCAGTTCTACATGAGTTGCAGGAGCAGCAGCTATTTGCTAATAAGAAGAAGTGTTTGTTTGGACAGCTGTAGGTGGAGTACTTGGGACACGTGGTGTCTGCGGAGGGGGTGGCGGCTGATAGGGCCAAGATTGCAGCCATGTTGGACAGGCCGATACCTACCACTTTACAGGGGTTGCGGGGTTTCTTGGGTCTGACAGGTTATTACAGGAAGTTTGTCCAGGGGTACAGTACGATTGCTTGGCCACTTACCGAGCAACTCAAGAAGGACAGCTTCCACTGGGGCGAGGAGGAGACCAATGCGTTCGAGGCCTTGAAGCAGGCGATGACGGCGGTGCCTGTTTTAGCACTTCCAGATTTCAGCAGACCATTTGTGATAAACACCGACGCGTCAGGATATGGGTTGGGCGCAGTGTTGATGCAGGACCAGAGGCCTATTGCTTTCTTCAGCGAGACTCTGCCAGCTCGAGCGAGTCTGAAGTTAGTATATAAGCGGGAGCTGATGGCGATTGTCATGTCCATTCAGAAGTGGCTGCCCTACTTGTTGGGTAGGAAGTTCATATTGAGGACCGACCAGCGGAGCTTGAAATATTTATTGGAGCAGCGCATGGTTACCGAGGAGCATCAGAAGTGGCTCTCCAAGTTGGTCCATTTCACATTCGAGATACAGTACCGGCCAGGCCTGGAGAAAAAGCGACAGACGCCTTGTCACGACGCGAGGAGCATGCAGAGGTGGCGGCCATTTCAGCACCGGTCCTTCTGGACTGGGAGCCTTTGAGCAGGGAGATTGAGGCTGATGAAGACCTGGCGAGGATACGTGAGGCACACAGTAGGGCTCCACGGACTTCCAGGGATACAGCATGGACGGACAGAGGCTTCTATATCACGGCAGACTGGTGATTCCCATGGGCTCCGCCCATATTCCGATGATTTTTCAGGAGTTCCACAGCAGTGCCATCGGCGGGTACTCCGGGATACAGTAGACTTACAGGTAGATGGCGAGAGAGCTATACTGGCCCGGGATGAAGAAAGACATTACCCAGCGGATAGCAGAGTGTGACGTGTGCCAACGTCGCAAGTATATGGCAATGGCACCAGCAGGACTCCTACAGCCGTTGGCCTTACCAGAGCGGGCCTGGGAGGAGATCAGCATGGATTTTATCGAGGGGTTGCCGCGATCAGAGGGTTACAGTTCTATTCTAGTGGTGGTCGATCAGCTCAGCAAATATGCCCATTTCATACACCTAAAACACCCGTACACCGCAGTTACGATGGCAGCAGCTTTTATGAAGGAGGTGGTTCGCTTGCACGGGTTTCCTGCATCCATAGTGTCCGACCGCGATAAGGTGTTCATTAGCAGTTTCTGGAAGGAGTTATTCAATGTGCAGGAGACCAAGCTGCGAAGGAGCACTGCCTATCACCGACAGACGGGTGGTCAGACAGAGGTAGTGAATAGGAGTGTGGAAACCTACCTGAGATGCTTTGCGTCAGATGTACCGAAGCAGTGGGCCAGATGGTTGGCATGGGCAGAATATTGGTACAACACCTCGTACCACTCGGCAGCACAGAGCACTCCCTTTCGGATCTTATACGGTCGGGACCCGCCCCAGTTAATCCACTACAGCCGAGGGGCCACACCGATGTCACAGGTAGAGGAGCATTTGACTGAGAGAGACAAATATTTTGAGGAGTTGAAGAAACACCTGTTAAGAGCCCAGCAGATTATGAAGACCAAGGCTGATGCACACCAGAGAGATGAGCAGTTTGCAGTGGCAGACCGGGTCTACCTGAAGCTCCGACCTTACAGACAGAGGACCTTGGCCCGTCGGAGCAATGAGAAGCTAGCAGCTCGCTACTATGAATCTTTCGAGGTGACAGCTCAGATCGGGAAGGTGGCTTATCGTCTGCAGTTGCCAGCCACTTCCACCATTCACCCGGTGTTTCACGTATCGCAGTTGAGGAGGGCCATCGGGAACCACACACTATCACCAACCCTGCCACCCACTTTGACAGATAACATGGAGGTGCTTCTGGAGCCTCAGGAGTTGACAGGAATCCGGCATGCCACAGACGGGACACAAGAGGTGTGTATTCGATGGCGGGGCCTTCCAGACTACGATGCTACGGGAGTCTGCTACAGTGATCTGCAACCAATTTCCGGAATTCCACATTGAGGACAAGGTGGCACTTTTGGGAGGAGTAATGATGCGGCTCGGCCAGTAGAGGAGACGGCTCGCGCGGACATAGAGGGGGCTCCGGTTCGGGTCTATCAACGGAGGAGGCGACTTGGGTCCACCACGGACCCGGTCCCAAACTTGTAATTCCGCAAGAGAAGGTGAGGGTTAAAGGGTAATTAGACATTTGCTAATCCCTCCCCTAATAAGGGGCCGGCCGGCCCTAGCTACGGATGTTATCGAAGAATTGAAGATGTAATTTAGTTTCCCTAGAACCCTAGTTTAATTCCTATTTTTAATTAGTTGTTCTTGCATTTAGATCTATTATCCTAGGAATTAATTAGTATTTTCAGATCAGTTCTTCCTCGTTAAACCCTAGATTAGGAAGTTTAAAGCCACAAAAATCCCACCTTTGATCCCTACAAAAAGCCCTAATCGTATCAAATAGCTCCTGCCAGAAACTGCTAATGAACATCTTATCGCGGTCTGACACTATGGAGGCGGGAAAACCGTGCAAGCAAACCACCTCCTTCATAAAAGCTGCTGCCACTGTGACTGCATTGTACGGGTGCATGAGAGGTATGAAATGGGCATATTTGCTGAGCCGATCAACCACCACCAATATAGAATTGTAGCCCTCTGATCACGGCAACCCCTCGATAAAATCCATGCTGATCTCCTCCCAAACTCTCTCCGGTAAGGCCAACGGCTGTAAGATCCATGCTGGTGCCATTGCCATACACTTGTGACGCTGACACACGTTACACTCCGCTATCCACTGGGCAATGTCTTTTTTCATTCCTGGCCAGTATAGCTCTCTCGCCATCCTCCTGTAAGTCTGCTGTATACCGAAATGCCCTCCGATGGCACTGCCGTAGAACTCCTGAAAAATCATCGGAATATGGGAGGAGCCTCTGGGAATCACCAGTCTGCCGTGATATAGAAGTCTCTGTCCGCTCATGGTGTATCCCGGGAAATCTGCGGATCCCTGCTGCAGTGCCTCACGTATCTTCGCCAGGTCCTTGTCAGCCTCAATCTCCCTGCTCAATGGCTCCCAGGCTAGAAGGACGGGTGCTGAAATGGCTGCCACCTCTGTGAGCTCCTCGCGACGAGACAAAGCGTCTGCCGCCTTGTTCTCCAGGCCTGGTCGGTACTGTATCTCGAAGGTGAAATGGACCAACTTGGAGAGCCACTTCTGATGCTCCTCAGTACCATACGCTGCTCCAGTAGATATTTCAAGCTCCGCTGGTCGGTTCTCACTATAAACTTCCTTCCCAACAAGTAGGGCCGCCATTTCTGTATGGACAGGACAATCGCCATCAACTCCCGCTCATAAACTGACTTCAGCCTCGCCTGTGCTGACAGAGTCTGACTAAAGAAGGCAATAGGCCTCTAGTCTTGCATCAGTACTGCGCCCAACCCATTTCCCGACGCGTCGGCGTCAATCACAAATGGTCTGCTGAAATCTGGACGTGCTAAAATGGGCACCGTCGTCATTGCCTGCTTCAAGGCCTCAAACGCCTTGGTCGCCTCCTCGCCCCAGTGGAAGCTGTCCTTCTTGAGCTGCTCGGTAAGTGGCCAAGCAATCGAATTGTACCCCTGGACAAACTTCCTGTAGTATCCTGTCAGGCCCAAGAAACCCCGCAATCCCCGTAAGGTGGTAGGTATCGGCCAGTCTAACATGGCTGCAATCTTGGCCCTATCTGCCGCCACCCCCTCCGCTGACACCACGTGTCCCAAGTATTCCACCTGCAGCTGCCCAAACAAACACTTCTTATTAGCACACAGCTGCTGCTACTGTAACTCATGCAGCACTGTTCGCAGGTGCCCCACATGCTCCTCCACACTGCGACTGTCACCAGGATGTCGTCAAAAAATACCAGCACAATTCTTCGGAGGTAAGGTCGGAATACCTTGTTCATCAGGGCCTGAAACGTCGCAGTGGCATTTTTCAGACCAAAGGGCATGACCAGAAACTCATAATGCCCCTCATAAGTCCTGAAAGCAGTCTTGGGCACGTCAGCCGCCCTCATCCGTATCTGATGGTACCCTGACTTGAGATCAATCTTTGAAAAGCAAGCTGCGCAGTGGAGCTCATCCAGCAACTCATCAATCACTGGGATAGGGAATTTATCTGCAACCATCTCCTTATTCAGGGCCATGTAGTCCGCACAGAATCTTCAACTGACATCCTTCTTTTTAACTAATAAAACCGGGCTGGAAAACGGGCTAGTACTTGGCTGAATCACCCCTGCCTGTAGCATGTCCTCCACCAACCTCTCTATCTCGTCCTTCTGTACCTGTAGGTACCTGTAGGGTCGCACACTGATGGGAGACATGCCCTCCCTAAGACGATGGCGTGCTCGTGATCTCTGTGTGGTGGCAGCCCCTGGGGTGTCTGGAAAACATCCTCATACTGAACCAGCAGCTGTTCAATCTCCGGTGACACCACCTGTGTCTGGTCCTCGCTCTGCACTGATGCTGACACGGCCTGTGCTCAACCAAGAAACCTCCTCCTGATGTGTGGATTGCTCTGGACATGGCCTTATAGGACACTAAAGAACGACAGAGACTGGGATCCCCCCTGCAACACCACTGTCTTCCACATATCCTGGTACTCCATCCTCAGCATCTTCCAGTTCGTCCTGGTCTCCCCTAGTGTCTACAGCCACTTCATCCCTATGATGACATCGGTACTCCCTAGCTCCAAGGGAAGAAAATCTGTGACAATCTGTGCTCCATGTATCGTCACGATCACCCCGCGGCAGACACATGTACTGTGTGTCACCTGTCCAGTGCCCAACATCACTCCATACCTCCCTGTGCCACTCAGCTGCAGTCCCTGCGCTCCCACCAACCTGCTGGAAATGAAGTTGTGGGTGGCCCCACTGTCTACCAACACGATCACCTCCTGAATGCCCACCTGTCCCACCAATTTCATCGTATGGTTCGGTGTGAACCCTACTACGGAATTGAGGTACACCTTCGCAAAGTCCAAGTGCTGGTGCTCTGGCTCCTCCTCATCTTCCCCTGCCTCTAGGATGACAACATCGTCCTCTACCTCCTCATCGTCCACTATCAGTATCTGGAGAGTCCGATCAGCGCATCGGTGTCCTGAAGTGAATTTCTCATCACATCTGAAGCACAATCCCTTCACTCGCTTCTCCCGTATCTCTGCGTCTGTCATCCTCCGCACCTGTCCCCTACTCGGGGCTCCTGTCTCCTGTCTCTCCGCCCCCAGCAACGGCTGTAGCTCCCTGGCCAGGCGTGGTCTCTGAAGTAGGTGCAGTCCTTTGTCCTGTAGCAGCCGCTTGTCCCCTGAACGTGGTACCTTCCCACGTCCCGCGGGCTCTCCGCTCCGTCTCCTGATGGTCTTCCACCTTCCTAGCCAATGTCATCATCCCGCGCAGACCCACTGGCTCAAACTGCCTCAGTCCTAATCTCACAGTAGGCTTCAGCCCCTTCATGAAGCAACCCTCCAATGATTCCTCAGATACTCCCCGAACTCGGTGGCAGAGCGACTCAAACTTCCTGATATAATCTCCTACGCTCCCCTCCTGCTTCAGTGAGTAAAGCCTCTCGAACACTACGCCAGACTGTCCTGCATCAAAACGCTCCATCAGAAGCGAGGTAAACTCCTCACACGTCTGAAATGGCTGATGCTGATCAGTCCACCGAAACCAGCCTAAAGCCTCTCCCTCCAAACAAACACCTATCGCCCGAAGCCACTCCTCTCCTGGGACTGCTGACACCTCAATGTACCTCTCCACCCGGTACAGCCAGTCATCAAGATCTCCCCCCTCAAAAATGGGCACCTCGAGCTTCCTCAGACGTCTCTCCCCAGCAAATCTGCCTCTCTCCTGCTGATGGAATCCTCCCCTCTGCTGATACCCTTGTCGTCTGTCTGGAAAATATGCCTCGGCTCGATCTCGGACTCCTCCATCTGCTCCATATCCCTGCCAGTCACCTTGTGGATGTCCATACTCTGTCTGGTGGCCTCCTGTTGCGCCCCAGTATGCTCTCCAATCGCCCGTCACTCCCCCGAAGGGTGGGGGCTGGGTCGACGGGCCACCCGTGAACTGGCGGTGCCCTCCAGGCTACTGAAATCCTCCGTCGGGTCCCCCAAATGGCTGAAAACCTGGAAATTGTGCTCCTCGAACCTCGGGCTGGGCCCCCGGAAGCCCGGATGTGCTCAGAAATGTCTGTCGGACGTCCTAGAAGGCATGCGGGGCCCCCCGGTGGTCCGTCGGTGCTCAGAACCAACCCTTGGGGTTGGGCGAAGCCCCCAGGGGTTCGCCGGGGGCGGCCGACCCTGATTTTGGGCCGGCGCCCCCAGGCGGGCCCGCCTGGGTTCGCCGACCCAGCAAGGAGGGGCGACGGGTGCGGCCGCCCCTCCTGGGGGCTTGGCGGGGCCCCCGCGGCTCTCTGGGGGTTCGCCGGCCCCCAGAGACCCGTGGGGGTGCGACGGCCAGCCCCCGTCCCACCGGAGGGGCAAGAATCCCCCTCCGATGGGTCCTTCTGCGCGCGACGGCGTGGGGTCATGATAACCCCCTCTCCTTGTCACGTGGATCGAAGCCTCCGTCTTCATCTCGTTCCGGTCCTCCTTCGAAAAAAATCGTCTTTTTACCCTTGTCCTTCGCCAAAGGTGGCTCCTTTTTGCTTGGATCCACCTTCGGCGCGAGATGTACAGTCAACGCCGCTATAACCTCCGTTAGTTCCGCCAATTTCGCTTCCGTTCTCTCTTGGTTCTCTTTCATCTCTCCCCGGATCTCCGCGGCTATCTTGGCGTATTCCTTTCTCACGTCTATGAACCCCTTGCTGATTTGGGCTTCCATCCATTCAACCTTCTCTTCCAACACTTCAACCCGTTCCATAGATCGCGTGCTCGCCATGGATCAACCTCTCTGATACAAATTTGATACGTTTAGGGCTTTTTGTGGGGATCAAATGTGTGATTTTTATGGCTTTGGACTTCCTAATCTAGGGTTTAGAGACGAAGAACTGATCTGAAATTACCAATTAAATCCTAGAATAATAGATCTAAATCACGAAACAACTAATTAACAAGAGAATAAATTCTAGGGTTCTTAGGAATAATAAAATACCTCTCAATTCTTCGATGAAAACCGTTGCTAGGGCCGGTCGGCCCCTTATTAGGGGAGGGATTAGTAAATGTCCAATTACCGACTAACCCTCCCCTCTGGATGCGGAATTACAAGTTTGGGACCGGGTCCGTGGTGGACCCAAGTTGCCTCCTCCGTTGATAGACCAGAACCGGAGCCCCTCTTGATCCGTGCGGCCCGTCTCCCCTAGCCGCCGCGTCATATCAGTTTTTACATCTATATTTCAGATTTATGTGGTTATAATGTGTTACGCCTCACAACACGCTGAAGGCTTACGCCTTACGCGTTGAGGCTTACGCCTCGCGTCACATGTCGAAAATACGCCTCACGTCACGCCTTCGCGTTTTAAAACTTTGGTTTTAATCACATTGTGTTATCTAAGTTTAAATTGCCAGTCACATGAATTTCATCATAGTAATCCCATAATAGATTTTGCATGAGACATGAACATAACATCTTATTGATTCATCATGAAGTATTCAAACAGTAATCAAACGGAGAAGATCAAAAAAGCAACATAACTAACATAATGAAGGGTAGAATGTATATTTACAAGTAGGAATAAGTATAGACCTTCAATCTTAGGGGACACAACCCCAAGAGAGAGTTTGCTGAACTTAAGTGATGTTATTCCAGGTGGCCGATAATCGTCTAATAGTGGCTCTACAGATTCCTTAATGACCATCGACCCTGCCTAGGACCAAACAAAGAAAGAGAGAAATTAGCACAGAGCACTTGGCCCATAACAGCTAGATTTTTAATACGTAGAACTTTTCACATATTCAACAAATTTCATACAGTTTCTTAAATTTCTGGATGAAATTTACAATTTAACAGTATAGATTTAAAATGGGATGCAATATGTCACGTCGCTTCAGGGGTTCCCTCTCATGCCAGTGAAAATAAACGTGTGACCATCATTCATTGTTGTAGACACCAAAGCCTTCTCCCATCAAAGAAGGATCCTTTCTGGAGCAAGACTATAAGTGGACAAAGCTCCAAAAGAATGCAAAATTTCTCATGTTATTGCCGAAGCAGGTACACCAATGAGCAAGATAGGGTCGAACAAAAAACCTTGACGTCCATCTGGAAGGTATCAGAACAAGCTTCCATTTCATTTAAAGACTATACGTCCAAGGAACCAATAAGTTCCCCTAGAGATCGAAGAATCTACAGAATGATGTAAGAAGAAATCACATTCATTCCTTGGGTGTCTAAAGCACATATGATAAAGAGCCAGATGGAAAACATTTTGCATTCCAAAACAAGAAACTGTTTACAATTTGAAATCCACGAAAAATGTAAAACAAAGATGATACGGACAGCGAGAACCATATAGGGGGACGCCCGACTTTCCAATCAATAACAAAGAAAAATCCATATATCATTTTACTTTCATGCAACTTTAGAAGCCGAGCTATACGCTGTGTGCCTACCCAATAGGAAATGCATGAAGATTAGTGCTTCGCTGACACCTACTGTAAAAATAGCGCAAAACATAAAATAAGAAAATAAGAAAATATATGTAATAGATAAGAATTTCGAAGGAAAAAACAGGGCACAAAATTTTGTATTGCCATGGTGAGAATAATGTCCATGTGGTGGTTAAGATTCACAAATGACTTGCTAGATAAAGCAGTGCTTTCAGAAACATGGAAGTTTTAGCATGAACATCTGCAGCATATGAGTACCATATGCATGGCACAACTGATGATTGTGTCAGGGTTGGCTATAAATGAACATTTTATATGAGTTGTGGAGTATTAATGCCCAGGTGGATGGAGGAAGGAATATACGGTGATTCCAATAGTGTAGTGAAAATGAATAGAACATTGAGCTTCTATAAATAATACCAAAAGATCAAAAAAAAACATTGTACTCACAGTCCTGCACATCATAAACATTAGCTGAGACAAGAATACAAGTATATAAGCACGGCTACTAAACAGTCAATTTGTGTTCCATTTAAAATATGATTTTAGACAATTCCAACAAGCTTTAAGTATCAGTTAATCAATCTTCTATCCCGATGTATTTTCATCTATACTTCATCGGAACTTCTAGCCATACTACCTTGGTTTATCCAAATAGAAATGCCCCTTCACCACAGACTTGAGAACCTTTACTCAACTAAAATCAATCTTCAGTACACAATGCCATAACATTTTAATCTGTCTTCACCACTTCTGCATATAAATCAGTACAACTCACTGCAAATATCTTGGAGTATGCATTCTTGCACCTTGACAGTGCAATATGGTCAAATTTGGTTTTAAGTGCTGTAGGTATCTAATAACATAACATTTTAAATGATCCAACTATATAGGACTTCAGTTGAATGCGTTTTTGAAGACCTAGATGCATGTGTCAACAATATTACACCACCTGTGACACATTAATTCATCCTTGCTAACTCAATTTTTGGTAACATGCCTTCAGAGCTATAAACAGCTTACGTATTAGTTTCCATTTTACCGATATACTCTTTACGTTATAGTTTCCTTTCCTTTTCTTTTCTCTACTCAAACAAAAGAGGGCATACATCAAGCATACAATGCAAAAAGTTCTTATATATACTGATGTCACATGCAGTTGAGACTTTTAATTGTAACAATTTCATTTATCCATAATTACAACATAAGACTTGAAATCAAGCATGATATGTAATTATAGGAGTGCCCACACACACAGACAAACATAAAGCACAAGCACAAGCCATGAATCTTACTTCAGCAATAAAAGGCCACAGTTTGCTCAGTTGCTTGTTCAGCCACTTAACCTGTACAATAAAGACAAAAGGGGAAATGAGTGTAAATTAATATCAAAATTTATAAAACAAGATCAAACTGTCAACAATTTGATAGAGAAACACAAACTCCAAGATCTAGGATAGTAAGTATATTTATTATAATATATTTACATGTCCAAGATGAAACTTGATGAATACTATTGTTGTATTAAAAACATTACCCTCAACCCATCACTATTTCGGAATTTTGGTACAGTGTCAGGAACATTAAAATGGCATCAAAGCAACCAAGTTCAAATTCTACTGTGCACGTCTACATATAAATAAAAATATTATTTTAAAAGGTGGAGTAAAAAGGAGGATGCTCAACCTGGGGGCTTTTTAGAGCATAATGTATTGTCTTTAAACCCCAAGACAACTTTAGAGTTTTGGTGGAGTGGAGAGGACTTTAAGAAATGTATTTAGTACAACATGCCCGCCAACCCAAAAAATAGAGAGAAAAACAAAAACAAAAGTTTCAAGCTCCTTGCCATAGCATCTGTATTCTCCTGTACGACTAGAAAATTTTATAAAGTCAAGGGGATATTGAAATGATTTAAAAATATAGAAATGTAACTGTTGTTCATTCCCATTGAGTACCCATTTTGGCCCTTTAAAATTAGAATTTGACGTGTGTTCCTAAAACCAATCAACTACAAGTTCATATTGATTCATCTTTTGATATTGGTACTCCTTTTTTAACAATTTCAAATAATATATTATTTTATAAAAATGTATCTAGTTTAATAGGGAAGCATTAATATCACTATCTTCTAATGAAGAAGAAATTTCAACCTACTAGAAACATTTCCTAAAATTTCCAAGTGCATTTCTTATTCTTCATATTTGTAAATTACAAAAGTATTCTTGATGGCTAATATATTCAAATAATTGTAAAAAAATAAGTTTAACAAGGTTTATTAGGATACATGCCCCTAACAAAAATCACGTTTGGACATTTATCCCCCACAAAGTTGGATACATGTCCTTATCAATATGGAAGCCACTTGAAAAGAGTTCCCAAGTTGACATTTAAAATAAAGAGAACATTCAATTGAGTGATGCAGGAGAAGAATAGAATTGCATGTTTACCCTTGTCTTCTTCATCTCTTCTCTTTTATCATTAAACCAACTACATGTTGGAAACGACGGTCTAGGATTTCAAGTTTGATGAAAACAAACCTTCATAAATTATGTTGATGTGTTTGTTAAGTCATTTCAAGTAAAAACAAGACATTAGAGAGCTAAGGTCATTTCGGTCATTTTGGAGATAAAAGGCACTTTGGGCATATAAGTGCAATTTGGTCATTTTAAAAATTTTCATGAAGCTATAAAGCATCAACTATGACCATGGATTATGGGAGAGATAACGATGAAGTCAGAGTATTTGAAAAATATGCTAAAATGGTTAAACTATGTGATATAGAAGCTTGAGGGGCAATCGTGTAAATATGGCTAGGTTTTCTTTAAAACCCCTATAAATAAAAACTAGGGCCAGCACCCACCATCACCTACGCACAGTACTCTTCTGACCAAATATTTCTGCGGCTACATAGAGGGTAGGGAGGGGGGAGAGAGAGAGAGAGAGAGAGAGAGAGAGAGAGAGAGAGAGAGGAGAAGAAAGGGATAGAAAGAGAGAAGAGAGAGGGTTTAGAAAGCTACAGATTGTTTGGTTCTTTCACTCTTTTGTTCATTGTTTTTTCAGGGCAAACAAAACAAAGTGGGCTGATTCTTTTCCCAGCGTGTGCACCTAGAGAACCCCACAGTTGCTGCTACAAAGAATCAAAGGAAATAGAAAGAGAGAGATACAGAGGAAAGAGAGAGACGAGAGAGGGAGTTTTACCATTGCTTATTTAATTTCTCTCGCAATTTTTGGGGCCTTCGATTTCTTTTTGTTGCAGGTCATCCAGCACAGGGAACTAGAGCCAATTGGCCGGCCACAAATATTGACAAGAAGGAAAAAAACCCATTGGAAGAGTTAAGTTTTTGTGTGGTTATTAATTAGAAGATTAAACATTCTGTATCGACACAGAATTATGATGGAGCACCAAAAAAGAGGCACACAGTTAATCATTGTAGAAGAAAAAGAAAGGAGGACAGATGTCATGTTTTTGCAGATGTCAGGTTTTTGCAGAACAGTCCCGCAGAATTCAAAAACTGCGTAAAGGCCCCTGAAAGTTCGAGAAGCCATATCTTACAGTATAGACATCCGATTGACGAACGGTCAAAACCATTGTAGAGTTGTCTACAAGCAAATCGACGGAGGACACATCGACGCCACAAACTGAGTACTATGAATTTTTTATTAATATTTTTTGTAGTGCAGTGCCATTTGATCATTGTATTATTTTTACATTAATTTTGTGGTGAGAGAGCTACGAGATGTAATTCTGGGATTCTTGATTCACGGGACATAGATTGAGGCAGAGTCCAACTATTTAGATTAGTTCGGTCGAGCATGGGATTTGCGAGTCTATAGAGCTTGTGAGCGTAGAGCAGGAGGTTTGCGAGTGCTGAGTGTTTGTAAAAGTGTTGAGACTGATTGATCTATTAGTGGATTTTGGGGGTTGCTGGAGTAAGTCGAAATTCGACCGAACCAGTGTACATCTGATGTTATCTGCGACTGGCTGCGCTTTTTGCGTTTTATCTGCCTGTGTGTTGCACATTTTTTTATTTGTCGATCACCCTATTCACCTCGTTTAGGGTGTACTTTTCGATCCTACATCCATGCCATCCACGTCTTCAATTTTCTCACACTTTTCTTCCTTGTACTACATGTACACTTTAATCACTACTTCTTTAACATCTTTTATTACTCATCTAACTAATGACATACTCACATAGTGCTATAGATCCTAATTGTGGCCTTTGTGGCCTTTGAAACGTGAATAGCTACAGCTCCTTCTATTTTGCATGTGACACATTAACTAGCTCCTTCTATTTTGCATGTGTCATCTTCATTAACTAATGACCGATTGAGAGGAGAGGTGGGGGAGAGAACAAATTAAAGAAGAAATGAGAAACCTTGAAAAAACGAATGAAACTACAACAAAGAAAGTTGGTAAGTTGGAATAAAGGCCGAGAAAAAAAAAAGTAAGGATTTAAATGTCATTTGGCCTAAACAATTAAGCCTTTAACTAGATTTGGCTTAGAAATTCGGATGCCTATAATGACAAAAGGATTTTGTTCAACAAGTTCTATATTGTTGAGGGCCAATATCAAAGTATGAATTTGTGTGGAACCAATATTTATACAGGGTATGTGTTAGTGATCTATATCTTAAACCCCTTTTAATATAAAATTGTGAATGTCTTACAACTTTATAGCATATCCTTACACATTCGCGTGCATTCGGCAATTTCATTATAATAATGGAATGTTGATTGTGTCACCAATTGTTGCATGTGTAAAACAAAATAATCATTTGAATTTTCATTTATACATAGTTTATATGTGTTAGATCTTGTTCACTAAAATGGATTTCTAATTTGGTTTGCTGATTTTCACATTTGGAGTATAAGGATCCGCATCTTGAATCATATAGATGTTAGCCTTTTCTCTATAAAGAGTGAGAGTTAGACTACAGTAGACTCCGATGGATCAAATATGTAGATCCTACCAATCTAAATTTAAAAATGATTACCCAAAATAAAAACACACTGTATTGGAAGTGATCTAACACGTTTAAACTATTTGCAAACTTCATATCATATATTGTGGATATGTTCTAATCATGCAAAAAGTGGTAACAAAATCAACATTTCAAAATGTTATAAAATTGACACACATGATACATAGGTAAAACATGTTTAAATTATTTAAAATTTAATTTGAAAGTTGTTTATACGTGTTACATCATATTTAACGGAATGGATTTTTATTCTCGGTCGCTTATATTTATATTTAAGTTGGTAAGATTCTCATGTTTAACCCATCTAGGTATATTATAGTTTAACCTTTTGTACATGCGTGTATGAGAATAAATGGTATTATATGGCATATAACTAAACTTTCAAACATGGCAACCACAAGTCGACTTTAAACATCTTTTTCAAATGATCGACATCGTTTATTTCGATCTTCATATTCTAAACCCCGTATGCACCAAAATTAGGTGAATAATAATATGGAAACAATAAGATTTTAAGTGTAATTATGTTTTAAGGCATGTAGACCAAGATGAACGTGTATATCGTCTTCAAAAAATGGAGACCTGACTTTTTGGCCTCTATGTAGGAATAATTACTCATATGACATAAGATGCCATTATTATTATTTTTAATGTTATCGCTTTTTTATATTTATGGAAGTGATCCATTGAGAATGATTCTCAAACTAAGCTTCAAGCAAAGAATTATAGTCAACTATTGAAAAATGATATTAGTTTATGCATGTGTAATCATCGTCATCATCTTAGCCTTCATCCTAAAATATTATGGTCGGCTTCATTAATTTAATAAAAAAAAGTCAAATCGCGATCACATCGGATCGTGATATCAGATACTTATTTTCCACACATTAAGATCTAAAGCTTTCTCTTCTATCAAAACAAGATCTTTTATTATCCTTTCTTATCACTTCCATCCCTATCTTCTTTGGTCTACCGTTCTTTCTTTTGATCTTAACATCCATATGTTCTTTCTAATGGATGCATCAATAGATCTTTGGCATATACAACCAAATCATCTTATGTAATGTTCTCTAATCTTATCCTCTATAGGAACTATGTCTACCTTTGCTCAGATATCATCAATTTCTTACATTATCTTTTGTAGTATTTTCATATATTTACAGTAACATTCGCATCTCTGTAATACCTATACCCAAACTCTGTTCATTTTTCTTGGTGATAGCCTAACCTTATGTATCATATATCAAAGATGATCTAATCGGCATCCTATAAAATTTATCCTTTAACTGTAACAATATATTTTGATCAACCAACATTTATATTACAACTCTCCATGTCAACCATCCTCTTGGATAACCGACCTGATATACTTAAACTACTTACTTATCGATATATTTTTTACATCCAGCTTTATCATGCTATGATCTTCATGTCTCACTCTACTAAACTTACATTCCATTTACTTAATCTTGTTCATGATAAATCTAAACCCTTGAGTCTCCAACGTCTGCATCCATAAATTTAACTCTGCATTTATACCATTTTTGTTCTTATTTATCAAACAATATCATCAGCAATTAACATATACACATGCATCTCACTTTAAATATGATTAGTAAGCTGATCCATCATTATAGCAAAAAGGGATGGACCCAGAGTTGAGTATTAATGTAACCCAATGGTGATCGAAGAGTTATTTGTAACTTCCTCATAAGTTTTTATAGTAATGTGATGCAGACTAGGGTTTATAAGATAGATTTGGGGAATTTTTATTGATAGGAATGGAGAAAACAAGGATAAATAGCCAATTTTTGTAGAGATGGCCCCCTCGCCTAGCTTTTACTAAGGGAAAAGCCTAAAACTCTCTTCTAGATCTCGCTGGAGAATTCTAGGAAATTGTCAAATGAAGGCTACAAAATTCGATGCCATAACCCAAGCCCACACCCTCACTTATATAATGTGTAGGCATGATACGTACAACAAAACTAGCAAAACTTATTGTGCATAAAGAAACTTCCCCCAAACAGTTGGTGCGCATAAAAAATTACTCCTTCGGCCTCCCACTCCTCTCATACGTGATGACCGTATCACTACTCTCCCCAGGAGTTTCACCTTATCCTCAAGGTGGAAGTCAGGAAATTGCAGAAATATCTGATCATAAGGCTCCCACGTCGACTCGCACTCTGGTAGTCTCGTCCAACGGATCAACACCTCCTTCGCCCCGGAAGCTCCTATCCGTACGCATGTGACCTCCTCGGGCTCCAATGGGACCTCCATGTCGTCTGTCAGGGTCGGTGGTAGTGTAGCTGACGTCGCATGTTCACCAATCGCCCGGTGTAACTGTGAGACGTGGAAAACAGGATGGATGCGAGTAGATGGGGGTAACCTCAGTTGGTAGGCTACCTTGCCGATCCTAGCCTCAATCTCATAAGGCCCATAATACCTCACTGCTATCTTCTCGTTGCGCCGCTGCGCCATCGAACGTTGTATGTATGGTCGGAGCTTCAGATACACCTGCTCTCCTACTGCAAACTCCACATCCATGCGATGTGCATCTGCCTTTCCCTTCATGATCTATTGGGCTCGTGACAAGTGGCGCTTCAACCCTTCTAGGACCCGATCACGCTCCTCCAACTGATGCTCTAGTCCTGACACTTCGGTAGCTCCTTTGCTACAGTGGACTAAGTGGGGTGGGTCCCGGCCATAAACAATCTGAAATGGTGTCATCTTCGCTGCAGAAAGGTACGAGGTGTTGTACCAGTACTCTGCCCACATCAGCCACCCGGCCCACTTCTTGGGCGTCTCTTAAGCAAAACAGCAGAGGTACGTCTCCACACTCCGATTTACCATCTCGGTCTGTCCGTCCATCTGCGGGTGGTAAGCGGTACTTCGGCGAAGTGTTATACCCTGCATCCGAAACATCTCCCTCCAGAAAGTGCTCAAAAACACCTTATCCATGTCCGATACGATGGAACGAGGATAACCATGTAGCCGTACTACCTCCCTTAAGAAGGCGGCTGCCACTGACGCTGTTGTAAATGGATGGCGAAGTGGAATGAAGTGGTTGTACTTGCTAAGGCGGTCAACCACAACAAATATAGTAGTGTAGCCCTCAGGTCGTGGTAACCCCTCCACAAAGTCCATCGAAATGTCCTCACACACCCTCTCTGGTAAATCCAAAGGCTGTAAAGGACTGCCGGTGATGTCGCCTGATACTTATGACGCTGACACACGTCACACTATGAAACTAACTGTGCGACATCCTTCCTCATGTCCGGCCAATAGAGCTCTCGAGCCATCCGCTGATACGGCTGATATCCCTCTGAGTGTCTGCCCACTGCACTACTATGGAACTCTTGGAAAAGAATTGAAATGTGTACAGACGTACGGGGAATCACCAACCTTCCCTTACAGAAGTGTCCTCCCCTCCAATGAGTAACCTGGGAAGTCTCGTAATCCCCAGTAAGGGCCTTTCTAATCTGTCGCAGCCCCTCATCCACCTCGATCTCCGCTAGCAATGGCTCGCTCCCCAGCATCACCGAAATAGATAGGGCCACCACCTGCACCCCTCGTCTCGACGTGAAAGCGCATCCACCGCCTTGTTGTCCGTGCCGGGCTTGTAGTCGAACTTGTAACCGCATAGCTTGGACAACCACCTTCGGTACTCCTCGGCCACCATGCGCTGCTCCAGGAGGTACTTCAGACTCCTCTGATTCATCCATACTACGAACTCCCTCCCCAAAAGGTACGGCCGCTACTTCTGTATTGACGGCACTATAGCCATCAACTCTCTCATAGACGGACTTCAGTCTGGCCCTGGCTGACAAGACCTGACTAAAATAGGTTATTGGCCTCTGCTCCTGCATCAGCACGGCCCCCAAACCAAAACCCGACGCATCAGACTCCACCACGAACTGCTTCTCGAAATCCGAAAGTGCTAATAATGCACTGTCGTCATAGCCTGCTTGAGGGCCTGGAATGCCCACGTATCCTCATCTTCCCAGCAAAAACTGTCCTTCAGCTGTTCGGTAAGGGGCAACGCCAAGGTGTCGTACCCCTTCACGAACCTCCGATAATAGCCTGTGAGCCCCCAGGAATCCCCGTAGAGCTCGTAACGTCTTCGGCTGCCGCCAATCCAACATAGCAACAATCTTCGACCGATCGGCCACCACTCCCTCCGCCGAAACAATATGCCTTAGGTACTCCACCTGCGCCTGTCCGAATAGGCACTTCTTCCGGTTGGCCTGTAACTGGTGGTCCTCTAACTCTCGCAGGAATATCTCCAAATGGCCCAAGTGATCCTGTAGTGAATCAATGTATACTAAAATATCGTCAAAGAAGACCAAGACGAACCTCCATAGATAAGGCCCGAAGACCTTATTCATCAATGAATGGAAGGTGTCGGGGGCGTTCGTCAGCCCAAAAGGTATAACGAGGAACTTGTACTGGCCTTCGTGAGTCCTGAAGGCTGTCTTCTGCACATCCTTCGTCTTCGTACGAATCTGGTGGTATCCAGACTTTAGGTCGATTTTAGAGAATATCACCGTGCCGTGTAACTCATCCAGCAGCTCGTCGATCACAGGGATAGGAAACTTGTCTGGTACAGTTTTCTTATTTAAAGCTCGGTAATCGACGCAGAACCTCCAACTGCCGTCCTTCTTTACCAGCAACAATGGACTAGAAAAAGGGCTCGCGCTAGGTTGTATGACCCCCGCCTGCAGCATCTCCTGAACCAGCTTCTCGATCTCATCTTTCTGCACCTGCGGGTATCGGAACGGGCGCACACTAATGGGAGACACCCACTCCTTAAGCACGATGACGTGCTCATGATCCCTTGGCGGTGGAAGGCCGCTAGGTGGCTGGAACACCCCCTCAAATCCTTACAACAGCTGCTCCACCTCCAGTGGCACCACCCTCGCGTCCTCTGTCCCCTCGAAAACCAACCCCTGTAGCTCGATCAGGAATCCACCTCCCTCCGTCTGGAGTGTCTTCATCATAGTCTTGTAAGACACTAACGAACAACACAAGCTTGGGTCACCAAGCAGCACTACCTTCCTCCTCTCTACCCGAAACTCCATCTGCAGTAATTTCCAGTTAAACTTCGTCTCCCCAAGTGACCGCAACCACGGCATCCCTAGAATCAGGTCAATGTTACCCAAGATCAAGGGCAAGAAATCACATGTGATCAGTACTCCATGTATTGCCACCGTCAAGTCCTGACAGATACATCTACTCTGCTCCACCTTGTCGGTCCCCAACATGACCCCGAAACCATCTGTCTCGGTGAACTGGATACCATATCCCTCAATCACCCTAGGGGATACGAAGTTGTGGATGGCCATATTGTCTATCAGGATCACCACGTCACGTCCCGAACTCTACCAGCCAGCTTCATAGTGTGGAGACCCGTGTAAGTCCCGCTATGGAGCTGAGTGAAACCTCCTCTGCCTCCAGGAGCAAGGGCTCGCTGGCCTCCTCGTGCTCTGTCGCTCCCTTCTATGCTGGCTCCTCCTCTAACTACTCAGTGTACACCTCATATACCTGTAAGGCCTGGTTGCGGCACCTGTGTCCCGGGGTAAACCTCTCATTACATTCGAAGCACACCCCCTTCGTCCTACAGTCCCGCATCTCGGCATCTGTCATCCTCTTGTAAGACCCCCCTGGCCATACATCTCCTTGCCTTCCCATGCTTGCTAGTGTACCTCCTGCCACACCAGGCTGTCCCCGAACAATCTATGGTCGTGGGAAACTCCCTCCAAACGTCCCTCTGGCGCGGTGCTCCTCTGCCAATCTATCCTTGACCGTCTGTGCTAGCTCCATCTGCTCCTCAAGCCCCCGAGGTCTGAGGATGCGGAGTTCAGCCTTAATGGTAGTCTGCAATCTGTCCAAGAAAAAACCCTCCAAGGACTCTGCAGGCATCACGCGTACTCTACTAGTAAGTACCTCGTACTGCTTGATGTAATCGAGCACCGTCCAACCTGCTTTAAAGCATGCAGCTGCTCGTAAGCTCCACCTTCCTGAGAATCTCGGAATCGGTGTAGCAATGCCTCCTTGAACCCGTCCCAAGTCCTCAAAGGCCTTTGCTGCTCCTTCCATCGCAACCAATTCAAAGCCTCTCCCTCCAAACAGAGTGTGACCGCTCGCAACCTCTCCACCTCCAACAGCTTCGCCATCTTAAAATACCTTTCTGCCTTATAGATCCACTCCGTGGCATCACTACCCTCAAATAGCGGCATCTATAGCTTCCGTATGCGGTCATCCGCACGTGGATCCCCTCCGTCGAAACGATCCGGTTGCTGCTGGAAATGGTGATCTCCAAATCTGGCTCCTCCATGACCCCACCGCATATCCCTCTCCAATCTCGCTCCTCATCCTCCTCATACACATCATCATGATAGAGGTGGGGCTCCACGTACTCCGGGTCATGTCTCGCATCACACCGTCGCCTTCCCAGACCCCCATCACTGTCTTCGGAGTACTCCAGATCCCGTGCACCCCACGCGCGCCCCTCCTGGGCACCGAAACCCCCTGCAGTATGCACGGGGCTCCTCGGAGTCCGTGCGGTCCGCCAGTGGCCTGAGGAAGCCCTGGCGGGCCCGCCGACCATCGACAACCCCCTGTCGGGGTCGCCCGCCTTCGGCGGCCCCCTGGGGGATGGTCGCCCGCCTTTGGCGGCCCCCAGTCGGGTCGCCGGCCTTCTGCAGCCTCCCTGCGGGGTCGTGCATCCTCGGTGGCCCCCAAGTGGGGTCGCCGGCCTTCTGCGGCCCCCTGCGAGGTCAACCGTTGTCGGCAGCCCCCAGGCGGGCCGCCAGGGGGTCGGTAGCCCCTGGCGCCCCTAGGGCTGCCGCGTGCGCCTTCTGCCTTCGCCATGTCCATTTCTCCTCTTCGGAGCTCTCTCCTAGGGTTTCAAAGAGAGATCCTCCTGCCAATCGTCGCCCTCGAGGTCCAGATTTACTTCTCCCAAGATCACCCCCTCCTGATTGGAGATCATCGCCGCTTTTACTCTTACTGCATAGATCTCCTTCGCTCTCAGATCTGATTGGTGATTCAGATCTGAGGTTGCCGCTTCTTTCGAGTGTGAGGTTTGATGTGCGGCTAGGGTTTGTGCGATAAAGTGCGTGAGCATCTCCATCTGGTCCAAGCTGTCGTCGATCATCGTTTCCACGTCGTCGATCTTCGCCTTGATCTCCGATGTCTCCTTCCTTTCGACAACCTCCGCATCTAGCCTTTCTTTCAAAGTTTTTGTCGTAGATGATCTTGTTGATGCCTTTGGATCAAAGCTCTGATACCAATTTGATGCGGACTAGGGTTTATAAGATAGATTTGGGAAATTTTTATTGATAGGAATGGGGAAGACAAGGATAAATAGCCAATTTTGGAAGAGTTGGCCCCTCTCCTAGCTTTTGCTAAGGGAAAAGCATAAAATTCTCTTCTAGATCTCACTGGAGAATTCTAGAAAATTATCAAATGACTGCTACAAAATTCGATGCCCTAACCCTAGCCCACGCCCTCACTTATTAATGTTTAGGCGTGGTGCGTACAGCAAAACTAGCACAACTTATTGTGCATAAAGAAACTTCCCCCAATCAGTCAATGCACATAGAGAATTACTCCTTTGGCCTCCTACACCTCCTCTCATACGTGATGACTGTATCATAAAGATAACTCTTGGATGTTGGTTCTTGGGTTCAAGACCAATGTATTAATGATGAGCAACATTATGTTGCGCGTTAATCATCTTATATATTTTAGTCTCAAATTTATTATTGATTATCTTGACGAGGAGAAAAAGCATTAGGTGATGGGATAATGGGATTAAGGCTATGGAGCAAAAGCATTAAAAGAAGAATGAAGTATTCTAATGTAATTTTATATTTTCTTCATGTATTTTGCATTTTCTTTCATAGAATTTGTGTAGCCTTAAATAGATGCACGCACACACTTATTTGCATCATTTTTATCATATGGAACCATAAGATTTTCCTAAAACTCATCCCAATAGGTTCCTTGGCCAAAACACTGAAGATTGTGTTTTTGGACCAGGCACAGACGTTTGGAATAGACACCAGACATCTGTCGTGTCTGATTTTATTCCTTCAGACACAACCACTTGTCAGCCGTCTGAAGTTCATTTGCCAGACGTCTAAACAGTGGATCAGACGTTTGCCTGATGAACTCCAGACGTCTGTTTAGTGAGTTTTATTTTGGATTATTTTCCGTAAGCTCTCTCGCTCTCTCCTCACCCACTTGCGTCTGAAAAAGACTTGTCAGACGACTAAACAATGCATCAGACGTCTGACTAGTGTTCTTCCAATGTCTGATTGCTTGGAGTTGGTTCTTCAGTTGATCCATAACCAACTCATCTTTCCGTCGTCTGAAGAAGAGTTTCTAGACGACTGAACAGTTGATCAACCATTGGCAACCATTCTCTAGACGTCTGATGACTCTGAAATCTGCTTATTTATAGCCGTTAGACTGTGATTTTCTGGGGTTGATTTCTTGGGTTTTGAGCTGATTTGGGAGTGCTAGTTAAGCCCGATTGAGAGAGAGTTTTGGCTCTCTCTCTATTGATATAGTGTAACGGCCTGTTTCCAATGGACATCATAATTTACATTTAATATGCAGAACCTGCTAGGTACCAGTGAAAACAGAATAGGACAAAGTAGAAAATAATACCAAAATTAAAGTCATACATGTACGATCAGTCTTGGAAGCTTTGTGTACGATCAAACGCTATAAAATCTCCTACTAAACCTGAAGAGAAGATAAACAACAGAATTACAAAGTAGATTACATCCAGACCAAGCTTACAGTTTATACTAAACAAAACAATTTCAATATCAATGAGCAAGAAAATGATCTAACCGAAAATGGAACGAGTAATGAATGCCTTTTAAGTGTTGGTTGAAGTTTAACTAACTAGTCTAGGCCGTGTCTCATGTCCAAGAGAGTGATGTTGATACGATTTGGATCGTATCAATGGAAAATCAGCGAAGAAAAGGAATAAAAATTGGAAAAGTTGGGATTTTTATTGGATTTTTGAGAAGAAACAACTCCTAATAGCAAGATAACTTGAGCCCTTTCGAGAGGAACTCGCTCTCCTAACTTTGATGAACGGATTAAAGTCTAAAACCCTCACAAAAGACACTTACGATGTTTCTCACACAATAAGCATCCCTCTCATGACGGCTAGCCCTAGATATAAATAGAGAAAACCTAGGAATAAAATATCATAACAAAAGACTAATCTGCCCTTCGACGCCTCCGATAGTAAGTGACCCATCCGCCTTGGGACCCGCTTGGACCCGTGCCCGCCTCTGAGGGTGCGTCTGTATCAATACCCGCCCCTAAAAGAGCCACCTTGTCCTCAAGGTGGAAATCAGGGTACTGCTCCTGTATCGCCTCATACTGCTCCCATGTCGCATCGCACTCTGGTAGCCCCTGCCAGTAAATGAGGACCTCCCGACGCCGCCCCGGACCTCTCCGTACCGCCCGAACATCAACTGGCTCGAGCATCACTTCCATATCATCTGTGAGCGTAGGAGGAAGTGTGGAGGATGTAACATGCTCGCCAATCGCCCGGCGCAACTGGGAAACATGAAACACCGGATGTATCGCCGTCCCTGGTGGCAGCTTTAACCTGTAAGCCACCTCTCCAATCCGAGTCTCCACCTCAAAAGGCCCATAGTAACAGGCTGCAAGCTTCTCGTTCCTCCTGTGGGCCAAAGACCTCTGCCTGTAAGGTCGAAGCTTCAGGTAGACCCTGTCCCCTACCTGAAAAATCACATCTCGCCGATGTCCGTCCGCCTTGGCCTTCATCACCTGCTGTGCTCGTGTCAGGTGCCTCCGCAGCTCCTCCAACATCCTATCCCTCTCCTCCATCTGCTCCTCCACCTGTGACACCGGTGTAGCCCGGTGCCCGTAGTAAACCAAAGGAGGGTCTCGTCCGTACAATATCCGGAAAGGTGTCGTCCCTGCCGCCGAGTGGAAGGATGTATTGTACCAATACTCCGCCCACGCCAACCATCTGGCCCACTGTCGGGGTGTCTCCGAAACAAAACATCTGAGGTAGGTCTCGACACTCCTGTTGACCACCTCGGTCTGACCGTCCGTCTGCGGATGGTAGGCGGTGCTCCGCTTCAGCACTGTCCCCTGGACTCGAAACAACTCCTCCCAGAAGTGACTAGTGAAAACCTTGTCCCGGTCGGACACTATAGACTTCGGAAACCCGTGCAGCCGCACCACCTCCCGCACGAACACCCCCGCCACCGAAACCGCTGTGTAAGGATGCTTCAAGGGAATGAAGTGATCATACTTACTCAGCCGGTCAACCACAACCAAGATCACGGTGAACCCCTCCGAACGCGGCAAGCCGTCGATGAAATCCATGGACACCTCCTCCCACACCTGCTCGGGCAATGCCAAAGGCTGTAGCAGTCCTGCCGGGGCCATCGCCATGTACTTGTGACGTTGACAGACGTCACAAGCCGCCACCAATCGCGCGATGTCCTTCCGCATGCCCGTCCAGTATACCTCCCGAGCCATCCGCATATACGTCTGCTGCACGCCCGAGTGCCCTCCGATCGCCGACCCATGGAACTCCTGGAAAAGAGTCGGAATCGATGCAGACCCCCGCGGAATCACCAACCTCCCCTGGTAGAGTAACCTTCCCCCTTCTAGCGTGTAACCTGGCACCCCGTCACCTCCCTCCTGTAAGCTCTCCCTGATCTGCTGCAGCTCCGGGTCTGCCTCCGCCTCCTGTGACAGCTGGTCCAAACCTCTCCACTCGGGTATCGACATCGCCTGCAGCTGGCTCCCCTCATCCCGCCGAGATAATGCATCCGCCGCCTTATTTTCCAGCCCCGGTCTGTACTCAATATCGAACCGAAATCCCACCAGCTTCGACAGTAACTTCTGGTGCTCCTCTGCCACCAACCTCTGCTCTAACAGATACTTCAATGCCCGCTGATCTGTCCGCACCACAAAAGTTCGTCCCAGCAGATATGGTCGCCATTTCTGAATGGAGAAGACTATAGCCATTAACTCCCTCTCGTACACTGACTTCAGCCTCTCCCTCGTGGTCAACACCTGGCTGAAGTATGCAACCGGCCGCCCCTCCTGCATCAGCACCGTCCCAAGACCATATCCTGAAGCATCCGTCTCTACTACGAATGGCTGGCTGAAGTCTGGCAGAGCAAGGACCGGTGCCGTCGACATCGCCGTCTTTAAGGCTTCGAAAGCCTTAGTCGCCTCTTCCCCCCACCGAAAACTGTCCTTCTTCAGCTGCTCCGTCGGTGACCAGGCAATGGTGCTGTATCCCTTCACAAACTTGCGGTAATACCCTGTCAATCCCAAGAAACCCCGCAATGCCCGCAGTGTCTGTGGTAGAGGCCACTCTAACATCGCCATAATCTTTGCCCGGTCTGCCGCTACCCCCGGCGCCTGAGACAATGTGCCCCAAGTACTCGATCTGACTCCTCCCGAACGAGCACTTCTTCCGATTGGCGAATAACTGGTGCCCCTGCAACTCCTTGAAAACCACCTCCAGATGCCCCGTGTGCTCCTCCAATGTGCGGCTATAAACCAAGATGTCGTCAAAGAACACAAGGATGAACCGTCGTAGGTAAGGGCGGAACACCTTGTTCATCAAGGCCTGAAAAGTAGACGGGGCGTTTGTCAATCCAAACGGCATCACCAAGAACTCGTAGTGGCCCTCGTGTGTACGGAACGCCGTCTTCGGGATGTCCTCTGCTCGCATCCGGATCTGATGATACCCAGACTTTAGATCCACCTTCGAAAACACCCTCGCCCCATGCAGCTCGTCGAGCAACTCATCTATCACCGGAATAGGAAACTTATCGGGCACAGTTTCCTTATTCAGGGCTCGGTAATCCACACAAAAACGCCAGCTCCCGTCCTTCTTCTTCACTAACAAAACTGGGCTCGAGAAGGGGCTGACGCTGGGCTGGATCACTCCTGCTAGCAACATCTCTCTGACCTGCCGCTCGATCTCATCCTTCTGCACGTGGGGATACCGGTAGGGCCGAACACTGACGGGGGGTGCGCCATCCCTCAGTACGATCGCATGCTCGTGGTCCCGGGGTGGAGGTAACCCCTGTGGCATCTCAAACACCTCTGCGAACTGCTCCAACACCGACTGCACCTCTGGTGGCTCCTCCTCGGGCTCGGGCTCCGCCTCTGTGGTCATCCCCTGAAACTCCACCAAGTACCCCTGCCCTGCTCGTCGAATAGCCCGAGTCATGGCACTGAATGCTACCATGGCATAGCACAAGCTCGGGTCTCCCTGAAACACCATCGTCCGCTCGCCATCCTTGAACTCCATCCTCAACCGTTTCCAGTTGGTCATCGTGGTCCCCAATGTCTTCAACCACTGGACTCCCAAGATGAAGTCGACCTTCCCCAACTCGAACGGTAAAAAATCCTGAACGATCTGTACCCCCTGAATGACTAGGCAGAGTCCTCGACATAGCCCCGTACTCTCCTCGCACCGTCCATCCCCCAACTGTACGGTGAACCTCCCACCGGACATCTGCAACCCCAGCAGCTCCACCACTCGCAGGGACACAAAATTGTGGGTGGCCCCACTATCAATCAAAACCGTAACTGCTGTCTCCCCGACCTGTCCCACCAACTTCATGGTGGAGTTCTGTGTGAACCCCATCACGGAGTTGAGGGACACCTGCGCTTGCTCCAGCTCCACCGGCTGCTCTACTGAGACGACCTCCTCCTCGACCTCCTCTGGGTCGATGTACTCCTCCTCGTCCGGCTCGATAGTGATCTGCAGCAACCGGCTCGCACACCGATGGCCCGGGGTGAACTTCTCGTCGCAACGGAAGCACAACCCACTGGCCCTCCTGTCCCGCATCTCAGCCTCGGTCATCCTCCGCCCTTGTCCCGCAGGACGTGCTGCTCATGTCTTCTCCCCCGCTCCGGTTGAGGCGGCCGGCGGTAGTCTCGGGGCGGCAACGGCTGTAGATGGGACCCTCTGCTGTGGTGCCCCCCAAGTCCCTCTGATCCTCCGCTCCTCCGCCTGCTTCTCCTCCGCCCGCAATGCCAGACGAATCACATGCTCCAGGTCCCTGGGACTCTGCATCCATAGCTCGGCTCGTATCGAGGGCTTCAGCCCTCGCATAAATGCCCCCAAGAATACGTCGTCCGACACCCCCTTCACCCTGCCTGCCAACACCTCGAACTTCCCCAGGAAGTCCAACACCGTCCCCTCCTGCCGTAGTCCAAGCAACTGCTCGTAGAAGTTCGCCCCCGGTTTGGCCTGGAAACGGTCAAGTAGGAAAGCGGACAACTCCTCCCAAGTCCGAAAAGGGGCTCGGGACATCCTCCAGCGGTACCAACTCAGCGCCTGTCCCTCCAGATAGCAGATGATGTTCTCCAATACCTCCCGCTCTGAGATCCGCATCACCTGGAAATACCGCTCCGCTCGCACTATCCACCCGTCGGGGTCTGTCCCCTCAAAAATGGGCATCTTCAACGTCTCCATCCTCCTGTCTGGGTACATGGTCGGGTGTCCTCCTCCCTGAGCTCCATGGCCTCCGTACTCGGTTCTGCCTCTGTCGTAGGCCCCTTCGGGAAACCCTCGTGGGCCCCCAAAATTTTCCGCGTACTCCTCTATAGGCCACCTCTGGCGCTCCTCCTCTGCAGCCCCAAAAATCCCGCGGTAGCCTCTTGCGGGGCCCTGTTCGGTGCTCGGGGGGCCGAAAAACTGACCCGAGGGGTTTACTGGGCCCCCCCGGGCCCCACCATAACTCACCGGGGCCCAGCCGGCCCCAGGGAAAGCTGCGAAGCCTCCCTGGGGATCGGCGGGGCCCAGGTTTGGCCCTGGCGGGCCGCGCGACCCCTCCAGGGCCTCGCGCGAGCCCGCCCAGCCATCCTGGGCACCCGAGCGGGCTCGGGTGTGGGCCGTGAGGCCCCCCGAGCCCTCGCGGGGTCCTGGCGGCCCGCGCGGGGGGGATTAGGGTTCCCCCCAGCCGCCGCCTCCTCTATCTTCCGGAAGGCCTCCGTCTTGTCCGCCGCGTCCCCTCGTCTCCGCAAGAAACCCTAGGGGATCTCCTTCGCGCCGCCGCCGCTCCCGTTGCACTTCCTCCACCCACGACTCCTCCCGGAACCCTAGATCTTCCTTCTCCCTCGTGGTTTTGGTTCCCGGAGGTGCCCCGGAGGTATCGCCATCAACTTTGGATCGTCCGCCTTAGTATGGTGATTCTCCGCCGCGGATTCTTCCCCTCCGATCTCCACATGCTTCCCTTTCCCCTCAAGTTTTTGAAGAATTTTCAAGATCTGAACTTGAGTGGCGTCCGACTCCTCGTGCTTCTTCATCAAGCGGGCCTCCATCTCCTTTTGGGAATTGGAAAGCATCTCGACCGTGACTTCCAAAGCTCACACCTTTTTGCTGACCTCTTCCCGGATCTCCTTTCGTAGCGCCTACATCTCCGTCTTGAATCTGGTGCCTTCTGCCATTGGATCTATTGCTCTGATACCAATTTGATACGATTTGGATCGTATCAATGGAAAATCAGCGAAGAAAAGGAATAAAAATTGGAAAAGTTGGGATTTTTATTGGATTTTTGAGAAGAAACAACTCCTAATAGCAAGATAACTTGAGCCCTTTCGAGAGGAACTCGCTCTCCTAACTTTGATGAACGGATCAAAGTCTAAAACCCTCACAAAAGACACTTACGATGTTTCTCACACAATAAACATCCCTCTCATGACGGCTAGCCCTAGATATAAATAGAGAAAACCTAGGAATAAAATATCATAACAAAAGACTAATCTGCCCTTCGACGCCTCCGATAGTAAGTGACCCATCCGCCTTGGGACCCGCTTGGACCCGTGCCCGCCTCTGAGGGTGCGTCCGTATCAGATGTACAGTAACAGGTTCTGTAGCCCTGCTATTAGTGTGAATAGTGGACAACTGAATATAGTAACCCCTCATTCCAAAAAAAGAGGAAAATTGTATTTGAACCTTCGTTCCATAAAAGGAGGAAAAACGATTACTTTTATGATATGCCCCATTTCAATGGTGAGTGGTAAAACGAATACATTAACCATAATCACATCCACACCTTTGGACACTGAGCTTAGTGTGTGACATCCTAAAAGTTGATTTGGTGTCATGAAGTGTCAATGTCAAGTATTCTTTGAGCTCTTAGTAAGTGTTCACATTCTAAACCCTAAATTACGTAGCTCGGATGGGTTCTATGCAAAAGTCCAATGTTCAATAATGTTGTCAATAAATCCTGTGCCAAGCACCAGTAACCAATAATTGTATCAATATCATTGTTTTGCATAGACCCTACTACATAATTTAAGTGGCATACTTAACAGTTCATCATTGCATAAGAACCAAACAAATTCCATTCATAAAATTAAATAACACATTCTTACTTTAAACAATCAACTCTAAATAATGAAACAAATCCAGGAATTATTTGTTTAAAAAGAAATTAAATGATTTAAAGAAGCAATGGGATCAGATTTACATTTTGGCAACCCAATAACAATAAATTTCTATAGTCTACCAGCCAAGAATGGATTTCACTGAAATTTAGGGATATGGACAATAATGAACTACAAGTCCAACAACTCAGCCATGGGAAGTAAACCCCAAGCAGGCCCAAGAGCCCAGTAACATATAGAATGCAAGTCAAATTCCAAAAGGACAATTATAAATAGTAGGCCCAAATGGCAGGAAGAGCCCCAACGGGTGAGCCCATGAATCAGGTCAGCCAAACCAAATAGCAACCAAACGGGGAGCATCGCCGCAAGTGCAGCGACAATGGCCTCTATAGCTGCCAACCATAGCCAAAAGAGATCCCAAAAATAGAGAAAGAAAAGGGCAGCGACGGGAATTCCTGTGACGCCATGGGTTGCCATAAACAAAGATCCTCGAGGGAAATTCATCTCATCAGAGCCTCTACACATATCCCAGCAATATCCGAACAACAATCTCCAGATTTACAATTCAATAATTTACAAAATTAAACAAGAGTGAATAATTATAAACTGAAAACTTGGACAGATATAACCTACCTCAATAGCCAAGAAAATCAAGGATCAAAAACCCCAAAATCCAAAGCTAGAAAGAGATCGAAAAAGCTCAGATCACAAAATTTAGGTAAAGAGGAAGATGATTTTCGTATGCATAAACCCCTCAAATCCATCGAGAATAAATAGAGAAGAAAGCGTGTGAGAAGATGGAAGGGGGAGGTCGCATCGGATGAGGGTTCCACGTGGCTAGGGTTTTAAAACCCAAAAAGAGGAGCGGTAGCAACTTCGAACGAGCCGATTAGGGTTAGGGTTTTGTCGAACGAGGGAAACGGGCGGCTGCGCTGTGTTTTTTCAAAGGAGTAAAAGAAGCAAAGGGTGGAGAGAGAGAAGAGCTCAGCCCAAACAAATGAAGGGGATGGTGCCCCACGTGGGTTTCTTTGGTTCATTTTTAAGGGAGTTGGTTTAGTTGAAAGAAGTAAATAAGTTGAAGTGGGGAAATATGGTTGACTGATTTTGTTAGTGGAGAGGAATGGGTTTAGTGCTTGGTTTGTGAGCTAGTTGTTGGGCTTGGTCTTGCTTAGTTGGGAGAATGAAGAAGAGGGGAAAGAGGAGAATGGGGTTAGGCCTCATCCCTTGGGCTTGGAGATTTTATAGAGGAGTTCGGCTACAACAAATTAAAATAGAAGAGTTTAAGGAAACGAGTTTTTAATCCTGGGGCCTTAGCCAAAGAGGAAAATGAGCAGAGTGCTTGCAGATTTAAAAAATAAGGAAAAGCAAGAAAGATGAGGAAAAAATTAGAATAAAAATACGAAGGAAAATATTAGAAAATTCGCAAAATATGGATCGTTACATATAGAAATCATCTTAGCAAGCCAAATAGCTTGGGAAAAAAGCTCATCATCTTCTCTCTTTCTTCTCCTTCACTTAAAGCATGATCTAGTGGTTGAAACCCTCGCTTAAGGAGAAACTTCCAAGTGCATCAAGTTCATCGTCTTAAGCACTTGGTTTCCACACTTCCATGCCTTCATATTCACATAGGTAAAATCTATTTAAGGCATAGGTAAGTGTGTGTTTCATTTCATTTGTTTTTTATGAAACATTGCTACTGGGTGGTGGGAGTCTATCTGGAAAGAGAGGTGTGGTCCTTGGAGCAGGGTGTGTTGCTCTTGGAAAAAAGTGTTGGTATCCTGGAAGGGAATTTGTATTTGTACTCCTGTAATAGGAGAATTGTCAACCAAACACTGGGTTGTGGTGTTGGTTGTTTGTGTCCGTGAAAGGTGTTAGTGTAATCCACGGAATGCGATTGCAATGTAGGACTAAAGTAGGATCGACTTGGAATATGGATCCGAACCAGGATACGCCTTGTGTGTTTGCGTTTTGCGTTGGCATATTTCTATTTGTGGTTGTCGTTGTTGAGCTATTTGTTTTCATTTTCGCTGTGTTGTGCGTTTAATTTTAATAATTTTTAATTACGCATATATGCTTGATATTACACTATTCATTCACCTTCTAGTATATTGCATAAGGCACATGTCCAACACTTGATACATGTCTTAAATTGGAGTAACATACTTTAGAAAGATCTATTTTCAATAAAACCTTTTATAGAACCTCTCTAGAGACTCTATTATAGGCTTCTTTATGTCAATGAAGATCATATACAAAGATCTCTTCATTGCTATATATTGCTCCATAATTTACCTCATAAGATAGTTTACCTGTGTTATTAAACATTCTGGTATAAAATCAAATTGATTTTGTGATATGATTATAGTTTTTCTCAGCCTAAACTCGATCACCCTCTCCCACATTTTTATTGTTTGACACATGAACTTGATTAATTTGATTCCACAATAATTAAAGCAATTTTATATATCACCTTTATTTTATTCAAAGGTATTAAAGTACTACCCCTTCACATGTTTGGTATTCTATTTGATTTTCAAATTTTGTAAAACAGCTTGACCATCTATATAACTGTTACATCTCCAAGATATTTTCACATCTTAATAGGAATCTTATCATGTCTACAAGCTTTTCTTGGTTCATTATCTTTAAAGCTTCTCTCGCCTCTCATGCTCTGATTCTACGCATAAAATAATGATTCAACTCTTCCAAAGGAGCATTATTATCTCCTATATCATGTATATGCCTTCCATTAAAAAGCATGGGTAAAGAGCAAGGTTTGAGAACTTAGCTTTGGTTATTGAAAAAAATTTAGGATTAACACAATCTCGTTCGATTCTTAGGTTCGTATTGAGTTTCGGTATCAAATTTATATGAATTATATATATATATATTTATTTATTTGAATATTTATATAGTAATGCAATTGTATTTATTTTTTAGAATTTTAATGAATTGTATAGCATAATTTTTAAAATTTCAATAAAATTTTGAAGTTTTTATAATTATTAACATTTTAATAAATATTTATATGTATAGTTCAAATAGATTCATGCATTTAAACAAACGCATATTTTATGGTAAAAAAGTGATGTTTCGGCCAGAACCGAGCGGTTTCGACGAAATCGGCCGAAACCGGCGAAACCAATTGATTTCAATTAAAACCTCATTCCTTGCTAAAAGGCATGAAATGTGTTTTGAGCAATAAAAAATATGACAATTAATGCATAAGAAAAAAGTTTCGAAATCTCTTGATTTCTCATTGTTAGCCTAAGTTAATTGTGTAGATCAAAATGACCCGTTCAAATTATATATAGGATGGCCCATGATGGAGTTCGCACTTAACTTCATTAAAGAGTTGTTCTCCAAAGATCGCTTCCCTCTAAACATATATGCATACATATATAAGGGGGAGAGAGAAACATCATGTACAAAGTGTTCTCTTTTTTAAGTAGACCATAGTTTTGTAAAATTCAGGCCACCCAATTGGAAAAATCATAACTTTGAACCTAAAACCAGTAATAGTTCACTACTTCATTTTGCGTATCTGATTTCTAATTTAGGAAAATTATCCATGTGATTTTACGTGGGTCTAAAGTATTTACGTAGTTATTTTGAGACAAATGGGATAGAAAAAAATAGTTATATGTTTCAAGAAGAAAATGTCTGCTCATCTCAATTAAGAGTATTACATATCTTGCTTCCTAAAAAGGAAAATGATACACATCTTCAAAGTGAAGGTCAATGGTGTGAAACAAGAAAGGGTTGAATGCTATTTTATTTGGAACCAAAGAAGATCACACATATTCCGGAAGGTTCCAGTAAGAAAAAAGAATGTGTTTTAGAATTTTAGTTTTTGAGAGTTTTGAATCTGTTTAGGCTTCTTTAGTTATTGATTCCTTTTTTTATTTCTTTTTAGATCTATTGAGTTTCCATTTTGAGATTATTTTTTCAGAATCTTCTATGGTTTAAACTCTGTATTTAGTCAGGAGTCTGAGTCTGAGTCTAGTATGGTCTTTGTTTCCTTTGCTATAAGTGAATTAAAGCATTGAGTTTGTAAAATCTAGTTGGTTTGTGAAAACCCCCACTTTTTATTCTATTTGCATGCGAAGTGCAAGAATTGGTGAGCAATTCACATGGATGCAAGGCCCAAGTTTGTATTTATCTACCAAAATTTTTAGTTTAGTTGTACCCGAATTCCCACTACAAACCCTAGATTATGTTTATAAGACACAAATCCGAGAGTTTAACCCCTCTGCTTCCACGTCCCCATTAGTCAAGCTATTTAAACCCAAATTGTGAAGCTCATTAGCCTGTTAGAATACATGTTCTCCCTCATTGACATGTTACTTCTTCAAACCTGAAACAAGGACACGATATGCCCATTCTTTGAAGAACATTGTCCATTTTCCCATTAGAAGACCAAGTTCTATAATATTGCCAGCCTACCTAATCAGTAGATGACCCCCATTGCACCTATGGAATACCCACGTGCTGCTCATTGGACCGCCAGGATATGGGCTAAAATTTGTTGCTGATGACGTTCACAAAGCAGATTCCTTGTGAAATTGAAAATTCAATGAAAGATCACAAAAGTTTATGCGCAAGGATGACAAGGACATTGAAACCAGCTGCCAGCATATAAAGCTGTTAATCCAATCTGTTGAAATTAGGTACACGCCCATGACGGGTTTAACCCAGGGGTAAATAACGATTAAAGTATTATTAAAGGGGTTATATATAAATTGAATTAGCCTTGGTGGATAATTGCAATTTACGAGGGTTCCCAATGAAGCCTATGCAAATTTGTTTTGTAACTACCCTTACGTTATTTTGTTAACGTTAAGTTTTCCAACAGTAGAAAACTGATCCCATTAATCCCTATATATAATCCCCTATTGGCAGAGAGAAAATCAATCATGATTTTGACAGAACTTTCTCTCCTCTCCCCCAACGCAAACACAACGAAGAAGAAGAAGCGGTATCTTGGTGGTGAAAATCTGTTCGGTTTCCTTCGGTGATTCCAAACACGATCCAAGGCGACGCGCTCCTCCTCAATTCCGATGCAATCATCTCGGTGATGTATTCATCTCCGTGTTGATGGAAAATTAACATTGGCATGGGAACATTCTCCAGGAATTCATATGTATAAATATTTTTTTCTTTCGTGTTTTGTGTTTGGGTCCGATTGTCGAAAGGGACTTGGCGTCGCTGGCTGCGGATCAGGCCTAGGGCTTTGGCCCTCTGCGCACAGAATTCATTCGTCGGAGTTATCCGAACTCGCATGGCCCTCATTAGGCTACACCAACGACGGTTTTGAACGATTAAGGCATGACCGATCGACGTTGGGATGCAGCGCGTCGCCGAATAACACACTGTGATGTGGATCGCCCCTTCAGGCTTGGCAACCAAGGGGCTTCGGTCCCTTACGGTTGGCGATCAGCCACAAGACGCTTCGTCTTCATGCCGCTGCGTCCAGGGAATCCACCTACATCCCGGTTACGGAACCACTGAATCGACGACCTGCTGATCGATGCTAGACCATCGCCAAGCGGACATGGCAACGTGGGCTCGCTGGACTAGCATGTCACCGACCGTTAGTCGGCCCTTGCGCAGCATGGCCTGTCTGGATTCATAGCCGGCTCTCCTCCCTGTGTGGGATCGACGTCGTTGCCTAAGCGTAGTGATTTGCCCCATCTGTTGGTTGGCCTAAAAGGCTTGAACGTCTCCGATGGATGATTTGGGAGGTGATCGGCATCCTTGCTATTGTTCAGGAAGCCGATAGGATTCCTTGGCTGTGGGACCTGTCTGATCTCACCCACCATCGTCGGCGGAGGCTATTGCCTCTCGGGGATGAGTCTCGCTCCCAATTAGATATTTGGGTTTAATTATTGATTTGTTGGGCTCTTGTTAATTTGTTTGCAACGATCTTTAAAATAATGGGCCTACAATACATACCATATTGATTTCTTGGGCGTAAATATTATTATTCCTTTTCGCCGTCAATTTTTTTCCATATGTGCAATTTATTTAATCGGCCCGCAAACATTAAATTTTATACGTTGTGCCATTAATTTGTGTTTGGGCCTAACCCAAATTTGCATGGGCCTGCATTATTCTCCTTTAGGGTCTGCATATAAATTATTGCATGGATATTGCAGATGATTGTTGTTATTTTTTTAATCATCTTAGTTGATTAAGATAAATAACAACGCATCATTAGCTGATGGATGCCTTGTTATTCATTGTTGATCATTAGTTGATTAATATCATCAATATTTGATGGATGCTTACCACTAATCCGGAATTGTTTTGTTCTAACTTTAAAGTTAGCAAGTTATTATATAAGTGAATTAGTTCCTTGATCTTTATATGCAGGAATTTGTTAATGCACGGGAAGTACATGAAATGTTTGGTTGCTCAAGATTATATTCTTAATGGAACTAATGACTTGTATGCATATGTTGCTTACTTATTCTTATGCATATGCTTTAGTATACGAATTTGCACGAGTTTTTATGTTTAAATTAATAAAAGACTATTAATGTTATATGTTAACATTAATTAGCAATTGTTTGTTTGCCAATTATCAAAATCGTAGCACTTGTCTATTTTGTGTAAATAGAGTCATTATAATATTTTATGTAAATATTAATAACTTGTTAAAATAATGTATGTTCTACGTGAATATATAAGTTTAGTGGGGGCACCACAATTTTCTGATATGATAATATGTGTGGGGATGTTCAAAATGAACAATATATAAATAGATATATATTTGAAATGGTCTTTAAATTAATGATGAAGTTTTTAGTCATGGACGATGATTGTGAATTTAATAAACTTTCGACTCTATGCTATTAACTAAACCGTTAATTTAAAGATTTGGCATATATATATATGGCAACATCGCTAATCTTCTAATTATCTCTTTATTTCAGTTATTACTAAACTAAACTACATAATGGCTGCAACCAAAACATAATTACTGACCTTAACAAAGGTGACCGTCTCAATGGAGACAATGTCAATGTCTGGAGTTTCTATATCAAGTATGTCTTGGAGGAACAGAAAGTCATTGAAGCCATAATCATAAGTTGAAAGATCCTGGTAAGGAAAACTGTACGAATCGCTTGCCGTTTGGATCAAATCAGCGAATAAATGATTAAAACAGCGATTTAAAGGTGGAAAAATGTAAAATAGTGGAAAAACAATGAGAAAGCAAAGAACTTGATAAGGATTCTTCGAGACGAATCAATCTCCCAGCTTTTATTGAACGCCTAAAAGCCTAAACAGCATCAAGATGACAACTAGATTGTTCGAAGACAAATCAAGCATAACCTAACAATGACGGCTAGCCCTAATTATAAAGGAAAACGGGGATTTACTAATTTGGTCTGACTAGACCAAAATACCCCTGAGGTGACTAATACCGGCCCCCACGTCTCCTCCTGCGAAAGTAAACAATCGTGGGCTCCCCGCTAGCCGCATCTCCCGCGTGTGTGCCCGGCCCAAGCGGCGCGTCCGCATCAATACCCCCTAAAAGATCCACCTTGTCCTCAAGGTGGAAGTCAGGGAACTGCTCCTGCATCATGTCGTAGGCCTCCCAAGTCGCATCACAGTCCAGTAGACCCGCCCAATAGATCAGTACCTCCTTCCGCGCCCCGGGCCCTGACAAACCGCCCTCACATCCACAGGCTCAAGTAGTACCTCCATGTCCTCCGTCAAGGTAGGAGGCAAAGTAGAAGACACCGCCTGATCTCCGATAGCCTTCCTCAGCTGCGACACGTGGAACACCAGATGTATTCCCGAGGACGCGGGCAACTCCAACCGGTACGCCACCTGGCCAATCCTGGCCACCACCCTGTATGGACCGAAATATCTAGCTGACAGCTTCTCATTCGGCCTCCTCGTCAACGATCTCTGCCGATACGGACGCAGCTTGAGATACACCATGTCTCCCACCTGAAACTGTACATCCCGTCAATGCCCATCGGCCCTGGCCTTCATCACCTGCTGAGCTCGTAGCAGATGCTTCCTCAGCTCCTCTAGCAAACTATCTCTCTCCCCCATGTATTCCTCCACCTGAGACACTGGAGTCTGTCTGTCACCAAAACGGAGCAAGGGTGGGGGATCCCTCCCGTACAGCACTCTAAATGGTGTCGTCCCTGCCGCATAGTGGTACGAAGTATTGTACCAGTACTCTGCCCACGCTAACCACATATGCCACTGACGTGGTGTCTCTGAGGCGAAGCACCGCAAGTATGTCTCTATGCTGCGGTTGACCACCTCCGTCTGGTCGTCGGTCTGGGTGTGGTAGGCCGTACTCCGCTTCAGGACCGTACCCTGCCCCCTGAATAGCTCCCGCCAGAAGCCACTCATAAAAACTTGGTCCCTGTCGGACACGATGGACCCTGGCACCCCATGTAACCGTATCACCTCCCTCGTGAAAGCAGTAGCTACCGACACTGCAGTGTATGGATGCTTCAATGGGATAAAGTGAGCGTACTTACTCAGGCGGTCCACTACCACAAATATCACCGTGTAGCCATCGGACCGTGGTAGTCCATCGATGAAGTCCATCGTCACCTCCTCCCAAACCCTCTCTGGCAAAGCCAACGGCTGTAGTAGGCCCGCTGGGGCCATAGCCATGTACTTGTGGCGTTGGCAAACGTCACAAGCGCGACTAGGCGCGCGATCCTCTTCTTCATTCCAGGCCAATATAGCTCTCTGGCCATCCTCTGGTAGGTCTGTTGTACCCCTGAATGGCCCCCGGTCACCGAACTATGAAACTCCTGGAAGAGGACCGGTATGAACTCTGAGCTCCGTGGTATCACCATCCTCCCCTGGTACAACAATCTGCTCCCTGCTAACGAGTAACCAACCGGTCCGTCCTCGCCACTCTGCAGTCTCTCCCGGATCTGCCGTAACTCCGCATCTGCCTCTGCCTCCTGCAACATCGGCTCCCAACCCAACCACATAGGCAGTGACAACGCCCTCAAGTCGATGCCATCCTCCCTACGTGACAAGGCATCAGCAGCCTTGTTCTCCAACCCGGGTCTGTACTCGATGTCGAACCGGTACCCCACCAGTTCGGACAACCAGTGCTGGTGCTCCTCAGTGACAAGCCTCTGCTCCAGTAAGTACTTGAGGCTCCGTTGGTCCGTGCGAACCACGAACTCCCTCCCCAACAAGTACGGCCGCCACTTCTGAATCAAGAAGACTATGGCCATCAGCTCCCGCTCATAAACTGATTTCAGTCGTGCTCTAGCGGTCAGCACCTGACTGAAATAAGCTATGGGTCTACCCTCCTGCATAAGTACCGCTCTCAGCCCGTACCCCGAGGCATCCGTCTCGACCACGAACGATATGCTGAAATCCGGCAAGGCAATAACCGATGCCGTCGTCATAGCCACCTTCAAGGCCTCAAAGGCCTTGGTGGCTTCCTCCCCTCACTTGAAACCGTCCTTCTTCAACTGCTCGGTGAGAGGCCACGCAATCGTGCTGTAGCCCTTGACGAACTTCTTGCAGTAGCCCGTCAGCCCCAAAAACCCCCTCAAAGCTCGTAGCGTAGTAGGAAGCGGCCAATCTAGCATAGCTGATATCTTCGATCAGTCGGCCGCTACCCCCTCTGCCGACACTACATGGCCTAAGTACTCAATCCGCAGCTGTCTAAAGCTGCACTTCTTCCTGTTGGCGAAGAGCTGATTCGCCAACAGCTCCTTGAATACTATCTCCAAGTGGCATATGTGCTCCTCCATATCCCGGCTGTAGACCAGTATGTCGTCAAAGAATACAAGTATGAACCGCCGTAGAAAAGGCTGGAACACCTTGTTCATGAGGGCCTGGAACGTCGACGGAGCATTCGTCAAGCCAAAAGGCATGACGAGAAACTCGTAATGACCCTCATGGGTCCGAAAAGCGGTCTTCGGCACATCCTCTGGCCGCATCAGTATCTGGTGGTACCCGGCTCTCAAGTCGATCTTCGAAAAGACCGCTGCCCCATGTAGCTCGTCTAGCAGCTCGTCAATCACCGGAATAGGGAACTTGTCCGCGACAGTCTCCCTATTCAGCGCCCGGTAATCAACGCAGAATCTCCAACTCCCGTCTTTTTTCTTCACCAACAGCACTGGTGAAGAAAAAGGACTCACACTGGGCTATATCACCCCCGCCTGCAGCATCTCCCGCACCAACCGCTCTATCTCGTCCTTCTGCGAATGCGGGTATCTGTATGGCCGTACGCTGACTGGAGCCACATCCCCCCGTAGCACGATCGCATGCTCGTGTCCCCTCTGCGGTGGCAGCCCCTGTGGGCTCTGAAACACCTCTTGGTACTGCTCCAGTACCGGCTCCACCTCCCCTGCGGTCTCTGTCTGCTGCTCCTCCTCAGTCGACAACCCCTGGCACTCCACCAGGAAACCCTCACCCTCATCCTGCAACGCCCTAGTGATGGCCTTAAAGGCCACCACCGAAAAGCAGAGTGTAGGGTCTCCGGTCAGCACCACCGTCCGGTCGCCGTCCTGGAACTCCATCCGCAGGAGCTTCCAGTTCACCTTCATCTCCCCCAACTTCTTCAACCACTGTACCCCCAGAATGACGTCCACATTCCCCAACTCCAGCGATAAGAAGTCATCCACTATCTGTATGCCCTGCAGCATCAGGCACACCCCCTTGCAGAGCCCGGCACTCTCCTCCATCTTCCCCGTCCCCAGCAACATTGTGAATCTCTCCAACGTGCTCAGATCCAGCCCATGACGATCCACCAACTTCTTAGAAATGAAGTTGTGAGTCGCCCCACTGTCAATAATGACCGTCACCGCCTGCTCTGCCAACGTCCCTGATAACTTCATGGTATGATTCGGAGTAAATCCTACCACAGAGTTCAGGGAGACCTCCGCCACGTCCATGTGTACATTCACCTCCTTCTCCTCCACCTGCTCTGGCTCCAGTACCTCCTCCTCATCCTCCTCGTCGTCGGGTACGATCACAATCTGCAGCAACTTGCTCGCACATCGGTGACCGGGGCCGAACTTCTCGTCGCAATGGAAGCACAACCCTGCTGCACGCCTGGCCCGCATGTCCGCCTCTGTCAGTCGCCTGCCTGGTACCACCCCTGGCCTGACCTCTCCTCTAGGCTCCACTGGGGCTCCTGCCGCTGGCCGTGGAGGAACTGGTGCTGTCGTACTACGCTGGCCCTGGGCTCCCCAAGCCCCTCTGATGCGCCTCTCCTCCGTGTGCTTTTCCTCTGCCATGTGGGCTAGACGGAGGACATCCTCCAAGTCATTGGGCCTCTGCATCCGAAGCTCTGCCCGTATCGAGGGCTTCAACCCCCTCATGAAACTCCCGATCAACACCTGGTCAGACACCCCCCGCAACCTGCTAGCCAACATCTCGAACTTCTCCACGAAGTCTCGAACTGTCCCCTCCTGTCGCAGTGCCGACAACTGCTCATAGAAGTCCCCTCCGGACTTCTCCTGGAACCGGTCGAGAAGGTATGAAGAGAGCTCCTCCCAGGAGCGAAAAGGAGAGCGGGCTGTCTTCCACCGGTACCAGGCTAGGGCCTTGTCCTCGAAATAGATCCCTATAGCCTGCAGGACCTCCTCCTCTGTCAGCTGCATCACCTGGAAGTAACGCTCGGCCCGGTAGACCCAGCCGTCCGGATCGGTGCCATCAAACGTCGGCATCTTCAGCTTCTTCAGCCTTCGATCCGCGTTTATGTCACTGTACTGTGCTCCAAACCCCCCACGGACGCCTCCCTGCACCATCACGCCCCCTTGCCCCCCTCCGGGGCCTCCGTCGCCTCCCTCGTACAGCTCATCAGGCCATTGAGGTCGCTCTCTATCCCCCTCAGGGATGTAGTTCCCGAAACACTCCAGTGGTCGTGGTGGCGGGGTAAAAATGGGCTCTCTAGTCCCTTCGTGCTGCTGAACGGACGCTGTCCGGCCCTCCAGATGGCCCCCCCGGGCCCCAAAATTGGGCCGCAGGAGCCCCAATCGTCGTCCAGGGAGCCCCTCTTCCTCCGCCGGGCCTCGCCGTCGCTCCTGGAAGCTGAACGAACCCCCCACGCCCCCAAAAGGCCTCGCTGGTCTCGCCGGGCCCCCAGGAGGGGTGGCCCAGGCTGTGGTACCACCCCGGGACCCTTCCGAAGCCGCAGCACCCCCACCTGGGGCCCACGGTCCCTGGGCTTCTCCGCCCAGGTGCCCCCACGCCAGTGCCCCCGATTGGGGGCGCTCCGCCTCCCGCGCCCCCGGAAGGGGGCGCCCCGCCTCCCGCGCCCCCGGATGGGGGCGCCCATCCTCCCGCGCCCCCGGAAGGGGGTGCCCAGCTGTCGGCATGCCCTATTGGGCCTGCCGTAAGTTCGACAGGCCCAGTTGGGCCTGCCGTGCTTGCCGCCGGGTCTTAGTGGGTCCCGCTGCCTTCCCCCGCAAACCCTAGAGGGTTTGGCCAGCCGTCTTCTTGGTTTGGAGGGTGGGTAGCCGCCGTTTCGACGACAAACCCTTCCGGGTTTTTGCCTCGATCTCCTCCGATAGCCGCCGAGATGGTTTGGAGCATCGTCATCATCGCCGGGATCTGCGCTACCTCCCTCGCCGTTTTCGCCGCCACGATCCTCATGTGTTTGAGTTCGACTTGGATGTCCTCTTGCGTATGGGCGTGATCCTTGTTGGAGATCTCCATGGCCGTCTTCAATGATTGAATATCCTCGCCCATGGATTTCTTCAATTCTTCCATCTCGCGGTTGATTTCTTCACGAAACCCTTGAAGCCGTTCTTCCGTCGCGCCGCCTCTTGTCCCTCCCGCCATTAGATCTCACCGCTTTGATACCAATTTGATACGAATCGCTTGCCGTTTGGATAAAATCAGTGAATAAATGATTAAAACAACAATTTAAAGGTGGAAAAATGTAAAATAGTGGAAAAACAATGAGAAAGCAAAGAACTTGATAAGGATTCTTCGAGACGAATCAATCTCCCAGCTTTTATTGAACGCCTAAAAGCCTAAACAGCATCAAGATGACAACTAGATTGTTCGAAGACAAATCAAGCATAACCTAACAATGACGGCTAGCCCTAATTATAAAGGAAAACGGGGATTTACTAATTTGGTCTGACTAGACCAAAAATACCCCTGAGGTGACTAATACCGGCCCCCACGTCTCCTCCTGCGAAAGTAAACAATCGTGGGCTCCCAGCTAGCCGCATCTCCCGCGTGTGTGCCCGGCACAAGCGACGCGTCCGCATCAAAAACACTGCCCAGCACAGACGTGCGGTTGAGACTTATAATGAATGGAAGAAAAAGGATGTCACTGTGCGTGGTAAACTTGTAACCTCAATGAAGGATGACTTGGCTTGTGAGTATTATGACTATCCTACAACCAGTGACCTGTGGAATGTCTTAAATGATAAGCTAAGAGGAACTTCTGTATCGAAATTGAGACAGCTTACCGTTAAGTTTGATGCTTATAAAATGAGCTCCAATCAGACTATCAAGCAACATCACCGGGAGATGTCGAGAATGATTAAGGAATTGACTGCTGCTGGGTGCAACCTCACTGACGAACAACAAGTACAGGTTGTGATTCCCTCTTTGCCCAGTTCCTGGGAACATATGAAAGTTAACTTGACACATAATGAAAGTGTCAAAACTTTCGATGATGTGGCACGTCACGTGGAATTGGAAGATGAAAGGATATCTTTCCTAAAACCGCAATCTCATTCCTACGTGACTGAGTCAAGTTCCAGGAAAGGTAACTTTAAAAGAAAGGTTCTGGAAGAAGAACAAAGACAAGAGTGCAGCTTTGAAATTCAAATAGCCGAGGAAAGTTGATGAGAAGAAAAAGAAGATAAATGTTAATAAGCTAATATGATTCAACAACAGTCATCGCTCGGGATTGTTCTGAGCCGAAGAAGGTAACTTCTAAGTCTTCTTTTATATCTTATCATAGTGCATGTGTCTAGTTTTGTTATGCTCATCGAATCTAATCCTTGGTGGGTTATTGATTTAAGAGCGAGAGACCATATAGCCAGAGTCTACTATATGTAGTACCGTCGCGTTCCTGGTGGAACAAAATGGGTATATGTGGGCAACAACAACAAATTAGAAGTAAATGAAATCGGTACGTGCAAAGTGGAATTGCGTGGAGTACGAACTTTATTATTACATGATGTGTTGCACACTCCTGATGTTCGGCGGAACTTCGTTTCTGTAATTTCATTAACTAAGTTTAGATTTGATTTGTTGTTTGATCAAAATGGTTTGCAAATAAGTTTGTGTAACGAATTTTATGGATCTGGTTATTATTTTAATGGATTGGCATTTCTTAATACTAATGGTTGTTCTTCTGGATATATGTTAACCACATCTTCATCTGAATCATATGACAAATTGACAATAATGCATTGTTATGGCATGCTAGATTAGGTCACATATGGAAAGCCAGGATAGAACATTTGGCTAAAGAAGGTTTTTTGGAATCTCTTACCAAAATAAATATTCATGTACGTGAACCATGTCTAACAGGTAAGATAACTAGGAAACCATTTGGTAAGGCAATACGAGCTGACTCTCTTTTAAAGCTTATACACTCTGATATTTGTGGTCCTATAAGTATGAGGGCAAGACATGGTGCCTCATATTTCATTACATTCATAGATGACTACTCTCGATTTGGAAAGGTATACATTATATCCCATAAATTCGAGGTGTTGGATTGTTTCAAATTATTTCTCAACGAAGTTGAGAATCAATTGGATAGAAAGGTTAAAACCTTAAGGACAGATCGATGGAGAGAATATCTATCAGATCAATTTAAGGATTTATGTAATAAAAAGGGATTCTAAGACAACTTAGTACTCCTTATACACCTCAACAAAATGACGTGGCTGAGAGAAGGAATAGAACACTTTTAGAAATTGTTCGATGCATGATGTCACAAGCAAATTTACCAATTAAATATTGGGGAGATGCATTGTTGACAACAGCGCATATTTTGAACCTAGTACCCTCCAAATCGATTCATAAAACCCCATATGAACTCTGAACTGATAGAAGAAAGGGCGACAGCGGGTCTCTTTTTAGGGGGTATTTCTTTTTTAGGTCTATTTAATGTTATATAATTTTTTGAGGGTGAAATGGGCGGATGATGAGATCAGATTAGGGCCTGTTCCACGCGGGTTTCTTTTGGGTTCTATCGGGTAAGAAAGCCCTTACCCGCACTATTCACCGGTCATTTCTTGGTTTCTTTGGCGAAAATCCCCTAGGGTTTTCTCGTGCATGTTCCTGCGCCGCTGCTCCTCGCCGCTGCTCCTCGCCCCTCCCCGCTGCTCCTCTCTCCTATTAAGTTTCTTAAAGCCATAGGGATGTGCAGCTATGTATATGACACTTCTCATTAGCATGGGAAGTTCGGGCCCAGAGGAAAGAAGAGTATATTCATTAGATACTCTAAACACTCAAATGTTATATTTTCTTGGGTGAGCAAGAAGACGACACATCACAGAATATGAATCAAAGGATGCCACGTTTATAGAGGATATGTTTCCTAAACAAGGTGAAGTCAGAAATGAAGATGATCTCCATGAGTTGGAAGATCCAGACTTCGTAAGTATTAAGGTCATTTGATGTACAAGAGAATACTTCTCGAGTCCCTGAAATTAGTGGGAGCAATGTGTCCGAAAGAGAAGCAATTCAGAATTCTAGGCTTGATGAGTCAGTAGGAAGAGGCAAAAGGATTAAGGTTCCCCGACGTAGATTTGAAATCGAAGGGGAAGCCCTAATTGTGGTACCTCAAGATGATGAGGAACCTCAGAGTGTGGAAGAAGCTCTATCTCGTCATGATCGAGATTATTAGAAGAAAGCTATGGAGGAAGAGATGGATTCCATGAAAGTTAACCAGGTTTGAAAACTGGTTAACTTACCGCCTAATCGAAAAGCAATTGGGAATAATTGGATTCTCAAAATAAAAAGAAAGGCAGATGGATCCATTGAGAGATATAAAGCTCATCTGGTGGCAAAAGGATATACCCAAAAGGAAGGTATAGATTACGAATAAACTTTTTCACCAGTCGTTAAGTTTACCTCTATTCGTCTTATACTAGCTTTAGTTGCTCACATGGATTTAGAACTTCACCAAATGGATATTAAGACATCATTCCTAAACGGTGAACTAGATAAGGAAATATACATCGATCAACCAGTAGGTTTCCTTGTTAAAGGCCAAGAAAATAAAGTCGGCAAATTACAGAAATCTATATATGGCCTTAAACAAGCATCTAGGCAATGGAACCAGAGGTTTCATAGAGTTGTCGCGTCATTTGGTTTCGAGATGATCGAAGAACATTGTATTTATGTGAAGCAATATAAGAACAAATTTGTCATCTTGACATTATACGTAGATGACATTTTGTTAGCTAGTAACGATATGTAGTTTTTGATAACCATAAAAAATGGTTATCATCAAACTTTGAAATGAAAAAAATTGGTGAATTTGATTATATACTTGGTGTAAAAATCCAGAGAAATCGTTCTAAAAGATTTCTTGCATTATCGCAAAAACATATATCAATAAAGTTTTAAAACGATTCAATATGTCTAAATGTAATCTAGTTGAAACTCCAACTGCGAAAGACGATAATTTACGTTTGGATGGTTGTGCTAGAACGACAGACAGAAAGAACAAAATCACAAGAGTGCCATATGCAAGTGCAGTGAGTAGCTTGATGTATCATGTTGTGTACAAGGCCAGACATATGTCATGCAGTAGGATTGGTTAGTCGATATCAATCAAATCCGGGACTTGGGCATTGGAAGGCTGTGAAAAGGATCATGAGATATTTAAAGGACACAGCCAACTACAGTTTGTGCTACGAAGGTTCGTCCACAAAACTGAAAGGCTACTGATATATACTATGGAGGAGATGTAGATGAAAGGAAATCTGCATCAGGATAAGTTTTCTTGCTTGGAGATGTGGCCATATCAAGGTGCAGCAAGAGACAAATATGTGTAGCTCTATCAACCATAGAAGCGAAATTTGTTGCTGCTTCACTATAGTACATGAAGCTATTTGATTACGACGGTTCCTACAAAATTTGGGTGTAAAACAAGAACCAGTAATTGTCTACTGCGACAATCAAGCTGCTATAGCTTACATCAAGGACCCAAAGTATCATAGTCGTACCAAACATATCGACATACGATATCATTTTGTAAGAGACATTGTGGCTGAGAAGATAATTTTTATCAAGTATATATCTACGCACAAAATGGTTGTTGATCCTCTTACAAAACCCATTACCATAGATGCTTTTAAGAGACATGTCACATCTCTGGGATTGCGTAGAAATTGAATATATACGTGTGATTGTACTCTGTAAAACATTAAATTTGTTTAATTAAAAATGTTTACTTCATTCATTGTGTTTGAAATGAGTTTTTGCCCAAGAGGGTGTTATTTGTTAACGCGTTTATTCAGAATACATAAGAAAGTATGCAAGTTTGCATGGAAAATTGGCCTTCTCACATAGGCAATCGCCTCTGACGTTCTAGGTGAACGAATAGGGATAAGACTTGATCCTCGTTGAAAGTCTCCTTGAATAAGTTTCAAGATGAGGTCGTACACACACAAATAATAACCGAGATGAACTAATTTTCCAAAGTTCATTTAAGCCTATTCATGAGTCAGACACGAATTCTTGGAGCAATTGATTGCTGTAGAATTCTATGTTAAATGTACGAGTACATTTAACTATAGTCTGAACAGTGTTAGGTTTAAAATACTCAAAAACATTCGCAATACACCATTGCATGTGATTCATACCACATGTGCTGGAGTCGACCAAAATGGAAGGTGAGAAAGAGGATCGCTGCCTTTCCATTATGTGAGTCCTAGAGGATTTGTTTCCTCACAAATACCCTTAATTGACTGGTATTTAAAGTCTCAATCTTAGTGATAGCTACTTTAGCATATTTCTTATGACCCCGAGTGATTCGGTCTAAAAAGATATGTCTAGGAAAGGAACTAAGTTGAGACTTAGAATATTGAGTGCAAATGAAAGGCTAAGTTTGTTAATATCAAGTCTGATGATCTCACAAGCCGGTCAATCTGTGTGATTAAGAGACATCAATATGAAAAATATTTAAGTATGTCCTCAAGAGTAAATTATTACTAAGATGGATCAGGAATACTTAAATTGATATAACAAATTAGAACTGGTGTATTATAAGCGACGGAGAAACTTTAGAGGATCGAATTTATAAAAGCAGTTGTGTATCTCTAAGCAGTGCACAACAAGATTGTCTCTATTCGCTTATGGGTCGCACGACCAAGTTACCAAGTATGAAGTTTTCTTCAAATGTTGTTTTAAACAAAAATTCCATTATGTGCGAGTGGGAGATGTTGGAATTGGGTATGCCCATGACGGGTTTAACCCGGGGGGTAAATAACAATTATAATATTATTAAAAGGGTTATACGTAAATTGAATTAGCCTTGGTAGATAATTGCAATTTACATAAGTTTAAGGTTCCTAATACAAATTTGTTTTGTAACCACCATTACGTTATTTTGTTAACGTTAAGTTTTTCAACGGTAGAAAACCGCTCCCCTTAATCCTTATATATAATCCCATATTGGCAGAGAGAATCAATCAAAATTTTGACAAAACTTTCTCTCCTCTCTCCCAACGCAAACACAACGAAGAAGAAGAAGCGGTATCTTGGTGGTGAAAATCTGTTCAGTTTCCTTCGGTGATTTCAAACACGATCCAGGGCGACGCGCTCCTCCTCAATTCGGCTGCAATCATCTAGGTGATATATTCATCTCCGTGGTGATGGAAAACTAACACAATCAATTCCAATTTTGAAGATCAACTTTGCTCCGAGATTGATATTATATTCCTGATATAACTTTTCTTTTTATGATTTATTATCCGCCCTAGCACGCTTCTTGTCTTTCCTATATTTAAGTGCACGGAGAAAGACTAGATTATTAGCTTGCCATGCTAGAAGAAGAAATGCCTGCTTTCCAACGTAACTAGACATTAAAGCTAGCAGAGTCGACCTCTAGTAAAATTAGCTGAAGGTTGGATGTCATCAAAAATATAGAGAAGAAACCTTGAGAAGATGAAGAAAAAACAATTGATACATGCATACTAATAGTTAGTGACTCTGTACCCAACATTTATCAAATATAACCAGGAATGAAAATTTCGAACCAGACAGCATGAACCAGACAGCAGAATGAATTTGTGCTTATACTAAAGAAAGTTCAGGTTATAAACTCGTTCCAACCTTGTGTGCCATAAACAGGTTAGAATAGGGCACCCTGTCATGTGTCTCCACCTGACACCATTTTTTTTCCATTCTCATGGAACTATACTATAAACCTAAAACAACTAAAAGATTAATGTTGATAAAGTATTGGTGCCATCTAAACTCTCAACCCTCTCATTCAAGGTTGTCATGTTTCGGACACAAACTCTAAAACCCAACATTCTTTCCTAAACCCTTGACCCGTTTTTCACTTTTGATTCTCTCGGTCAATTTCTTTCCTCTTAAATCTCCTTGCTCATATCCACTCATGTAATTCTGAAACTCTCCTGCTAATGAAGCCTCCTAGTTCAAGACAACAACTATTCCTCTTGCCATATGTGAAGGCTATGTTCTCAAATTTCTCCAGCAGGATGACCTTCAGTGCCAGTTTATTTAACATAGGCTGGAGATGCCAATGTCAAGCAACATACCACCAAGTCCTATACTTTTTATTTCCAAATTGTATCGCAAACTCTCTCACTGAAGCCTGAAGCTGTTTAATAAAGGCTTAAATGGCTTTGGGTTTGTTTACCCATGATAAACAAGTTGATTCAGTACTATAACTTAAATTAAATGGCAAAAGGAATGGATTCCCATTACGTGGAATGCTGCGATGTATTGGTCTCAACCTGGCCTGACAAGATGCATTTGCTACCCCTAAGTTCAACTTTGTTTGTACTATAACATAATATAAGCTTGCTCTTTGTCACAAGAATTTAATATATTATATCACTTGATGTTTACAAAGATTATAAACACTACTTCCCACTTCTTGCAAGTGCCCACATGGTTATAAACACATGCATAAAAGGCATTTCCAGATCGACTGTCCAAGAGTCCTCCCAGGCTATCATGATATCCACGTCATTATCTAACCAAAATTATTTCCAGAATTTTAGTAACGTTTGCATAGCTAACATCACAAATAATTTGTGCTTGGATTATTTAAGCATATCAGTGCAAGCATTCATTCTTATGCTCAACCAACTAATGACTAAGAACTATGTGCACTCAAAAGCACCTCTAGGACTAAAAACCCCTATTGGTGCACTTTATTTTTGCAGCATGTGAAACCACCATCCGGAAAATTTGTTAGATAGGAAAAGAAAAACTTCAAGCAAAACAGTAAGGACTTGATATGTGCAGGATACATAATCACAGTCAAAAAAATTGGTCATATAATAATCAAGTAGAGCTTCAAATGAAAATTTAACCTGCTCAAATGCAGGAAAAGAAATCCACTCAGGATAATTATCACCACAGAGCTTCTTCAGATCTTCCCGGTTAAGTGAACTTAAAAGTTTTATATCAACAGCCTGCAAAAGAAGAGAGAAGTACACCATCATGTTCAACAGAAATCCTCGCCGCACGGCAGAAAATTCCATAATAATCTTTCCCTAATAATGCACCCATGAGAAAAGAATGGCTGATTCATTATTTTAATCAATAAGAAGATAAGGGTTTCGATATCAAAGTTAGCTTCATGAAGCACATTGGAAAAGACAGTTAGCATGTTCGACAAAGATTTAGTTCCAGACATCTTAGGTTCGATCTAAAGATAAATTAGTATCAGTGCAATAAGACAAATTTTTAGATATATTTTATATTGCCCTTCGATGGTGCCAAAAGGAATGGACATTTTCAAAACTTAACCATGTCTTGTATTTTCCTACATGGAGTAGGACAGCACCAACAAATTATCACGCTATTTGAGATAATTATAAACTATTGAGTGTTTCCTATCTATCAGTATCGGCTTGAGAGACTTCATTGCCTATCCCCAATTCCACAAATGATTGGAAAGGATACAGGCTTGGCATGAGAGTAGACCAGAAACAAAAGAATATGTTAGAATTAAGCTTAATCATTAATCCCCACGATCATGATCAATAAGTGACATTGATTGCCATCAATAGACATTGCATAATATAAGCATGCTCTGAAACAAAACTGACTCAACAGGGATCAGGTCCACAAATCATGACCCAATTTAAAGCATGTTAGACACCTGCCAGAACCAACACAAATGGTCACTGCTGGAGTCATCTAACTGACATGCTTTGGACAAATTGCCTATACCAGGCCACACAAATCCAAGGCAAACCCACCCATATGCATCGACACAAATCCAAGTCAAAAACTGAACTTGCATCAACAACAGAAAGCAAATATTACCAAACCAGTCACCCAAATATGCACCACATGTGATTGCAATCGACATTGCATGGACGGACGCAGGCAAGCTGGCACAGCCTCACCAACAGGGATACATCACACAAATAGGCATGAAATTTTTATAAATAATCCAAAGGACGTGTGTGGCCAACATGGCATATCACAACTCAACTTCCTTATTGGAGTGTCTGACTACATGGATTGCCATTAAGGATTACTTGCGGCAGGTGCAAACTTTTTAAACCGATTCCTCGCATATTTAGTCCAAGCTACATCATTCATTCTCCTACCAAAGCTTCAATATAAATCGAAGCTGATCTTTCTAGACCCTCTTAAATTCCTTCGTATACTTGTCATATGGTCTCGATCTTGTGAAAATAATAAGGGAATAAAAAACCATCTCATAGTCTCATAGATTTGCATTTTGTTTCTTTTACTTTCATTATGTTCTTATTATCTATGATCCCACTTCATAATTGTACAGAGTGGTCTCATTATAATCTCAATTCATTATGGTTTCATTATCTTTCAAGCTCTCATTACTATCATTCAATCTCCCACCTAAACTTTAATATAAAGCAATGCCAATCTTTCCGCCACCCTTTAAATTCCTTCTGATATTTACAATATGGACTAGATAATGTGAATTAGAAAAGGGATTCATAACCATCTCATAGGGTTGTCTTGCCCGGGTTTTTTTCATTGTGATCTCACTTCCATGCGTTTCTAAGTTAATTTATTAAGAAAGATAAGATATATATTGTCAAATAATGGTCATAAAATTGAGAAAAGAGATTGCAGATGCAAATGAAGTAGGAAAAAGCATACAAGGTATTTAAAGGAAAAACATGTAAGAATCAGTGACGTAAACGGAGAGGAAGAAGCTAAAGGAACAAAGCATGGTCATGCATTCTTTACATGATGTAGACAGTCTTAGGATTTGAGAGACAATCATCTTAGAATTAAGATTGCAGACCTGCGATTTCAATTCTAGAAAGAGGGTTCAAGAGGAAATCAAATCAGAATCGAAGTCGCAGACTTGTAAAAGTGTGAGTGTCTTAAGCCAGTTGAGGATTTTTGCCCTACTTTACACGCAAAATCCAATCAACCATTTCCAATTTTAAAACTAAAGACAATGACCTCATTACAACTCAAAGAAGAAAACTAAAGAAAGAAAAAAAAATCCTAATTAGGAGTGATTTGGCACTAACTTAAATCCCAATTCAAGGAGTTGTATGGCATAACTTTTCAGTCTGCAAGACAATTAACCACCCTTAAACAATTGTTTTCCATATGTGGGTGCAAATGGAGTATAACGTTTGATAGACAGGAGATACCAAGCTTAGTAGACAGGATCAAGGCTGCACAGACAGGCGATACCAAGCTACAGAAGATCAGGTGAAGGCTGCACAGCGACCAGAGTTCATGATACATGCAGATAGATCTTCGAGATTTGGGAATAGACTTTGTGTTGCCTTCTAGAGATGTTACAGAAGAGCTACTGAAAGAAGCTCATAGTTTGCCTTATTCCATCCATCCGGGCGGAATTAAGATCTATCAGGATCTGAAGAAACACCATTGGTGACATGGAATGAAGATGAGTGTTGCACGAAGTGTAGCCAAGAGTTTAATGTGCCAGCAGGTGAAGGCTGAGCACCAAGGAGTGGCAGGACTACTACAACCACGGCCTATTCCTGAGTGAAAATGGCTGCATATCATGATGGATTTTGTTACTGCTTACCCCAGAGCAAGACACAGAACGATGCAATTTAGGTAATTGTGGATCAATTGACAAAGTCTGCACATTTCATACCTTTCAGAGTTAGACAATCTACGAAGGTTCTTGCCAAGAAATACATGGAAGAGATTATGAGACTGCACGGTGTATCAATGAGCATAATTTCAGACAGAGATACCCAGTTCACATCACATTTTTGGAAAAGTTTACAGAAGAATCTTGGCACTCATCTCAATTTCAGTACTATTTATCATCCCCAGACAAATGGACAATCGGAGCGTACCATTCAGATGTTAGAGGACATGTTGCGAGCATGCATGCTGGATTTCAAGAGTTCGTAGGAAGATCACATGTACCTCGTGGAATTCGCATACAATAATAGTCATCAGACGAGCATCGGGATGGTGCCATTTGCGGCCTTGTATGGAAGAAAGTGTCGGTCCTCCTTGAGCTGGGACGACGTTGGAGATAAAGAGTTGATGGAACCTGAGATGATAATAGAGGCGGTTGACATGGTACGGACGATCAGAGAGAAATTGCATTTGGCGCAGAACAGATATAAGCACTGGACAGATTCAAAATGAAGACATTTAGAGTTTCAGCCAGGAAACACGGTATTTCTGAAGATTTCGCTGAATCGTGAACTGATTCGTTTTGGCCGACGAGAAAATCTTAGCGCACGCTGCATTAAACTGTTTGATGTGCTTGAACGAGTGTGAGAAGTGACCTACAAGATTGTACTGCCTCTATTCTTGGAAGGAGTGCATAATGTGTTCAACATATCTCAGCTACGCAAATATGTTGAAGATCTCGTGGATATGGTGGATCGTTCAGAGATTTCAGTTCGCCTAGACCTGACGTACGAGTAGCAACCAGAGGAGATTATTGATCGACAACAACAGAAGAATTTGAGGAACAAGACTGTCAACTTGGTGAATATGTTGTGGCATCGTAATGCGCCAGGCGAGTCTACTTGGGAACGAGAAACGAGATAACAGAGCGATATCACTACCTTTTCAATGAGTCTTAATTCTTTCAATTCCGTGGACAGAATTTATTATGAGGGAGGATGTAATTGATACGATTTGGATCGTATCAATGGAAAATCAGCGAAGAAAAGGAATACAAATTGGAAAAGTTGGGATTTTTATTGGATTTTTGAGAAGAAACAACTCCTAATAGCAAGATAACTTGAGCCCTTTCGAGAGGAACCCGCTCTCCTAACTTTGATGAACGGATCAAAGTCTAAAACCCTCACAAAAGACACTTACGATGTTTCTCACACAATAAGCATGCCTCTCATGACGGCTAACCCTAGATATAAATAGAAAAACCTAGGAACAAAAATAACATAACAAAAGACTAATCTGCCCTTTGACGCCTCCGATAGTAAGTGACCCATCCGCCTTGGGTCCCGCCTGGACCCGTGCCCGCCTCAGGGGGTGCGGCCGTATCAATACCCGTCCCTAAAAGAGCCACCTTGTCCTCAAGGTGGAGATCAGGGTACTGCTCCTGTATCGCCTCATACCGCTCCCATGTCGCATCGCACTCCGACCTCCTCTTCTGGCTCCTCTGGTTCGATGTATTCCTCCTCGACCGGCTCGATAGTGATCTGCAGCAACCGGCTCGCACACCGATGGCCCGGGGTGAACTTCTCGTCGCAACGGAAGCACAACCCTCTGGCTCTCCTGTCCCGCATCTCGGCCTCGGTCATCCTCCGTCCTTGTCCCGCAGGGCGTGCTTCTCCTGCCTTCTCCCCCGTTTCGGCTGATGCGGCCGGCGGTAGTCTCGGGGCGGCTGCTGTAGATGGGACCCTCTGCTGTGGCGACCCCCACGTCCCTCTGATCCTCCGCTCCTCCGCCTGCTTCTCCTCCGCCCTCAACGCCAGACGAATCACATGCTCCAAGTCCCTGGGACTTTCCATCCATAACTCGGCTCGTATCGAGGGCTTCAGCCCTCGCATAAATGCCCCCAAGAATACGTCTTCCGACACTCCCTTCACCCTGCCTGCCAACACCTCGAACTTCCCCAGGAAGTCCAACACCGTCCCCTCCTGCCGTAGTTCAAGCAACTGCTCGTAGAAATTCGCCCCCGGTTTGGCCTGGAAACGCTCAAGTAGGAAAGCCGACAACTCCTCCCAAGTCCGAAAAGGGGCTCGGGACATCCTCCAACGATACCAGCTCAGCGCCTGTCCCTCCAAATAGCAGATGATGTTCTCCAATACCTCCCTCTCTGAGATCCGCATCACCTGGAAATACCGCTCCGCTCGCACTATCCACCCGTCGGAGTCTGTCCCCTCAAAAATGGGCATCTTCAACTTCTCCATCCTCCTGTCTGGGTACAGGGTCGGGTGTCCTCCTCCCTGAACTCCATGGCCTCCATACTCGATCCTGCCTCTGCCGTACGCCTCTTCGGGAAACCCTCGCGGGCCCCCAAAATTTTCCGCGTACTCCTCCATAGGCCACCTCTGTCTCCCCTCCTCTATAGCCCAAAAATCCCGCGGTAGCCTCTTGCGGGGCCCAGGTCGCCGCCCGGGGGACCGAAAAACTGACCCGGGGGGTTTACTGGGCCCCCTCGGGCCCCAAATCCTTCCGCCGGAGCCCAGCCGCCCCCAGGGAAGGCTGCGAAGCCCCCTTGGGGGCCGGCGGGGGCCTGGTTGGGCCCAGGCGGGCCGCGCGGCCCTTCCAGCGCCTCGCGCGGGCCCGCCAGGCCCTCCCAGGTGCCCGCGTGGGCTCGGGAGTGGGCCGCGAGGCCTCCCGAGCCCTCGCGGAGCCCTGGCGGCCCGCACGGGAGGGGGTTAGGGTTTCCCCCTCCCCAGCCACCGCCTCCTATGGGGTCCGAAACCCCTAGCCTCCCTTCCACTTGCACGCCGCATCCCCTCGCCTCCGCAAGAAACCCTAGGGGATCTCCTTCGCGCCGCCGTCGCTCCCGCTGCACCTCCTCCACCCACGACTCCTCCCGGAACTCTAGATCTTCCTTCTCCTTTGTGATTTTGGTTCCCGGAGGTGCCCCGGAGGTGTTCGCCATCAACTTCGGATCGTCCGTCTTAGCATGATGATTCTCCGCTTCGGATTCTTCCCCTCCGATCTCCACATGCTTTCCCTTCCCCTCAAGTTTTTGAAGGATTTTCAAAATCTGAACTTGAGTGGCGTCCGACTCCTCGTGCTTCTTCAACAACCGGGCTTCCATCTCTTTTTGGGAATTGGATAGCATCTCTACCGTGACTTCCAACGCTCCCACCTTTTTGCTGATCTCTTCCCGGATCTCCTTTCGCAGCGCCTCCATCTCCGTCTTGAATCTAGTACCTTCCGCCATTGGATCTATCGCTCTGATACCAATTTGATACGATTTGGATCGTATCAATGTAAAATCAGCGAAGAAAAGGAATAAAAATTGGAAAAGTTGGGATTTTTATTGGATTTTTGAGAAAAGACAAGAACTAATAGCAAGATAACTTGAGCCCTTTCGAGAGGGACTCGCTCTCCTAACTTTGATGAACGGATCAAAGTCTAAAACCCTCACAAAAGACACTTACGATGTTTCTCACACAATAAGCATGCCTCTCATGACGGCTAACCCTAGATATAAATAGAAAAACCTAGGAACAAAAATAACATAACAAAAGACTAATCTGCCCTTCGACGCCTCCGATAGTAAGTGACACATCCGCCTTGGGTCCCGCCTGGACCCGTGCCCGCCTCAGGGGGTGCGGCCGTATCAGTAATGACCCATTCTTTCTTTTTAAATAAAGCCCACGCTAAAGCCCATTTTTCCTGGCCCATTTTTCCTGACCCATTTTTTAACTTAAAGCCACTTCACTTTCTCTCTCTCACCCGTTCATTTTCACCCGACCCATTCTCTTTGAGCCCTAGCTCGCGCGGGGCAAACGACGACAACGACGCGACTAAGAAATTCTAAAAACCCTGGCCTGAACGATTCGAAATCTTTATCCTCTCCACGTGCCGACTTCTTCTAAAGATTCCGACTCTGATAAGATCTCCTCGCTCTTATCTACTTATGCGTCTCTCTCCTCTATTTAAATGATGCTCAGATTTAGGTTTTTTCTTCATACGAAAATTGTTTTCTTATTCCAAAAATTTCCATTTGGGTTTCAATTTCTCTTTTGAATTTTCCTGAGGATTTCGGCTTGGCTTCTACGTAATTAGTAGACCGTCTTACTTTAAACTGCAATTATTTCTTCATGCATCTAATTTGTGAAAGATTAGGGATTTCGGATCTTTTGTCATGAATAGGAGATGATGATTCTGATTTTTATTTAAAGAGGATTTTTCCCTCTTGATAATTAAGGCATCCCATGGGCAAGGCGGCAACTTACGCCGCAGCCCTGTACTTTTTGGGTTTTGGGACTTTTTGGGTTATCCGTCGAGGCTCAGCCAATTGTGTTCGGCTATGTCTTTTGTCGACTTCGGCCACCGACTATGTTTTAAGTTCTTTGGGCTATACAGCCATGTATTAATATTATGTGCGGCTGATTTATTTTCCTCTCTTTTGGTGTTTGGTTGCTCTCTTTTTATGTTGTGATGACGGTGCTCTCCTCATGTGGTTACAGTATATTGTTTGATGGTTTATTGTAGGCTTTTGGTCAATAATTTTACTGTAGCACATGTGGCAGGTTTGTGGGATATTTAATGAGATTAATTATTGTTCCTATTTTCAGAATTTGAGGAATTTCACATGAGCTGGTAAACCCTAGAAAACCCATCATGGATGCCAATAGATATGAATCTAATCCTATAGTTGTCAAATACTTTTATCAATGATTTAATTTCAGTTTTAAATTGTTTAAAAGTCTTAATTGTTTATAAATGCCTTGTAGTGGATTGTGTAGCGTTTTCCTTGCTTTAGAATTTGATAGGAATTGATTAATAGATTCTTACAGCTAGAACACATAAATTATGTAATCAAAATTGTGCACGAGTTATTGATTGGTGGAATATTGATACATGGAATTAATGCTATAGACACTACAGTTTTGTGCACTATTCATTTTACATAGTTTAGAAAGTAAAGAACTAGTGAGTACTTGAGAAGACACTGAAATTGGTAGAATAACATTGGGTTTTTAGGAACTCATAATTAAAGATAGAAAGAGTAGCGGAGACTACGCTCATTGACAGAATTGTAATGACTTAACTGGGTACTATAATGATATCTTGGACCAATAAAATTTAGGGCACATGTGAGCTCGTCTGTGAATCCCGAGGTGGTTCTTCAGTTCGCTCTTTCCCTTTACATTATGAGTATAATAAAAGAAATGAAATATTTTAGTTAGATAGATATAACCTAGTGCCTAGTGTTATAGGCTTGTTTAGGAATATGGTTCCATGAAAGTTATAATTGTTTTTTATTGTAAATATCATCTACTTCATCCCCCTTTTAAATGTTTTTTCACAGGAGTTGAACCAGAGTATGAGGATGCACCAGCTTTTGAGGAGTCTGAATTTCCAGTGGAGCATGCCGATTTCTGAGTCCAAATTAGTAAGGAGAGTGTTTATATGTTGTTTAGCTTGCTGTCTTTATTATTTAGCATGAACGACTAGTAGTTCCCCTTTAGTTATGCTTATGTACCCCTTTTGAAGGATGAATAAAGTTATTTCTTTATGAAAATTTCTATTCGCTCTACGTTGGTTTCACTGGAACTTTGCAGGACCTGCACAAATAACAAAAAAGTAATGGTACCCGAAAAGGGGGCTTTACAAGATACTTACGAGCAACCTTAAGTGAAGTCTATCAAATTGGAATTCTTATAAATATTATTTTTACTTTTTTGGGAAAAGGTTGCACACGATTAAACCGGCTTTGTTATATGGTATCGACTGTTAAGCTAAGCATCAACAGACTATTGATGTGGCATAGATGTGAATGTTATAGTGGATGTGTGAAAATAATAGAAAAGATAATAAAAGGAATGAGGATATCCGAGAGAAGATACGCATGATCTGTATAAAAGATAAGATGATAGAACCTTAGTTGAATTGATTTGGCTATATACGTCGGAGTCTATGGATGCGTTCGTTAGAAAGGCAGAAGATGAATGTTGAGATCAAAAGAAAGAGAGGTAAACTGAAGAAGATATGGATGGAAGTGATAGTAATATATATTAAAGATCTTGGTATGAAAGATAAATCTTCAAATTGTAATACATGAAAAATGAAAAATGAGTATCTGATATCAGGATCCGATATGATCATGAGTCTACATTCTTTCCATCGAGTCCCTGAAACAGATCCCATTTTTTTGGGATGAAGGCTAAGATGAAGATGATGGGGGAGATTGCACATGCATGCTTCTGTTTTTGTGTCTGTGTATATCAGTTGATGACAATCCCTAAAATGGACATGTATATTTGGTACTCAGTGCTTGGTCATATTGATGATAAGATGACAGATAATTGTACACAAAATGGGAGAAAATATGCCTAAAGTCTATCTTAGTGTAATGAACAAAGATCCGTTCAATAAACATTGAACTAAAGGACTAGATATGGTATGAGACACATGTGGAGCTTCAAGAGTAAAGAGGAATGGGGTACATAATAGATATCAATTAGGCAAATTTAATAGATTGCATCTTTAGTTTGTTTCTTTTCATTATAGTCATGTTATTTAAGTCATACCATATGGTCTCATCATCATGTCCACTTGTGATCTTGTAGTCTTTCATGATGTTCTTTTCATTATGGTCTCATTATCATCAATCAGTCTTCCCGCCTAAACTTTAATAACGATCAACGCTAATCTTTTTGCACCATCTTAAATCTCTTTTGGTACTTGAAATATTGGCTAAATACAATGAAGAAAATAAGGGAATTGTAACCGTCTTATAGGTTTGCCTTTCCATGTTTCTTTTCATTGTGATCCCACGTCTATACTTCTACGATCCCACGTCTATACTTCTACGACTACTGAGATCGTTTTTAAAGGAAGAGCCTATAAAATTTTTGGTTGAAAATCATCTAAGAATCGATAACAAAAACGAAGGATATAGAGGAACAATGCAGAGTTACCCATCTAATACATGATGTAGTATACCCTTTTGGGAATCCAAGAAGTATTTTGAATTAGAATTAAAATCACAGATATGCGATTCAATTTTTGAAAGAGATTCTAAGAGGCAACCAAATTAGAATGGTAAAAGTGTGAGTCTCACAAGTTTGAGATTTTTGCATAATCCTCATGCATAAGCCAAGCAACCATTTCTGGAACATCATATGCATGCTTCCCATGATATCACATGTCCTATGATATTTCCCGTGCAAGCATGCTTAACAATAAATGTTTCGATAATTTCTTCCTTAAAATGTTAGATACCGTTTTAGATTTCATGGGAAGTCTTATATGTCAGAGAATCCATTATCACATATCCGATGTGGGACTATTCTCTCAGTGATTGGAGTGTTATGTACTCTCCCTTTTGATATGGAGTCCTCAATGAAGGATTCTAGAGGTGGCCATAAGGACTCTAAAGGTGGCCACCACTAATTCAAGAGGTGACCACCACCACATCCCAGTGTAGCATCATGCTACACTCTTTATAGCCCTTAGATCCATGTAGCATCGGGGGATTTCTCTTGCCTGCTTAACATTTTTTCTCAATTCCTCCCTCAAAAATGCTACATTCAGTTAATTCTTGAGATCATAGGAATTCTTAAATACAAGAAAACTACTTATCACATGTACAATGTGGGGGTTATTCCCTTAATGCTTAGGGTGTTAAAATTTCAAATGCTAAACTAAAAACAGGGACCTCTTTGGCAACTTAGAAGGAAAATAAAGGGAAAAAAACCCAATTCAATGAGGTGTATTATAGTACTACCTTTTCAGTTTGAATAAAGGTTAACCACCCTCACACAATTGTTTCCCAATTTTGAGTGCATATGGAGAAGATTGATCGATAGACAACTAACAGCAACCTTAAGTGAAGATTGTCAAATGGGAATTCTAATAAATATGTATTTGTTGAAAGAGATTGGAAGAAGAGACAAATAATCTTTCATTAGGAGTAGCCATGGCATAAGCCATGGCTCTCAATATATTCATTCACTTTAGGAGTCCAAGGGACTCCCCACTAAGTTAGTGGGGAGTAATTAGTGAGATGATGAGGGGAGGGAGGCCAAAGGCCTCCCTCAACTCATAACACTCCCCCTCATCTCTCAATTACCTTGGTTTAAGCATATGAATACTTCAGGATTCAGTATGCTAATGGGGTGGATACTTCTGGATCCAGAGCCACTGTGGTTGCCTCGTTAAAACCTTAGCTGTGGAAAACTCAGTGGGAAAAACCAGCAGCTTAAGGGAAAAGAGAACAACTATTGAGGGACTCCCCCTGATCTGTATAAGCTTCAGGCTTGCAGAATTCCTATGTATCTATACAATCATCTCATATTCGTCTATACATCCATCATGTTCTGAAAAATACAATCATCACTCATCTATACAAGTTTCACTCATCTAGCGGCTATTGAAAAGCAGTGGCGCTCTTGAGTGGAATGCTCTTTGAAGTTGGTAGATGAGTCCACTGAAGTATTCTTTGAATCAGTCTTCACTGTGTCTGCAAGGTACTGCTGGACCTGACTGAGCGTTTTCAATACTTGTTTCTTGGATGATGAGCTTCTCAGAAGATGTAGACTTTGGAGGATGATGTGTAGATATTTGGGAGGTGGCCGGCCTTTTGTGTTTTAGTCATCGCGATGATCTTTAAACCTGCATATGCGATATATATTCCTTGACCCTTGGAAGTTGCGCAGAAGCAGCTTATCCTTGGTCTAGTGGTGCTCTCCAGGGCAACACTTTATCTGGTTAACAACTTTACTGCAGACGTTCTATCAAAGACACGTGCAGTTGGCCAGATAAAGAAGTGTAACAAGTACACTAAAGCTAAGCTCTTCGGGACCTAGGATGTCATCCCCCTCTTCCAGCTACTGGAAGGTGTCATAAATAAGCATACATTTTTAATAGGATGCAAGTGGACATCATTCTTCATATACTCCAGGTGTATGAAGGATATTAAAGGATTCCACCACGAAGGTGTTAAATATATAAGCCGAGATAATACCTTGTTATACCAAGGTTTTTCATTTCCAAGGTATGCTTAAAGCTATCTGATATCTCAATGGTCTCTGCAGGAGATCATGTTAGCTTTAAGTTGATCACATGTACGACGAATATCACAAATCCTGTCAACGATCTTTTGAAAAAGATACACGGGCAGAATATTGCTTAAGATCAACTAATGATCTTTGTAGCCTTTATGGAGAAGACGTTTCTACGTCTCTCTTTCATCTCTGGGGTAGAGTATACCCTTATGGAAGTTTTATATAGATCTCTATATCTATAGTGCCGTATATCTATGCAGTCACAACGTCCATGAGCTGCATTTATGGCTTTTTCAGAGAAGTTTAGGCTTTAGTAGGAAAATGATCACATTTCCTTCATTTCAATTTCTTATGAAATCCAACTTATATTCCACAGGTTTTACACATTCAGGTGTATGGACTACTGGTCCAAAGATTTTGCTTTTCAAGAGTGAGTCCAACTCTACTCTTATTGCCTCGTCCCACTTTGGCCAATCTATGCGTTCATGCTATAGAAAAGTGGGTTGACGTCATCGTCGTATTCAGCGACGTGAACGGCAATAGCGAAAGCAAAACCGTCGTCGACGACTGCGCTATTTCTGTCGAGTACCTCTCCAGTACGTACGTAATATAATGATTTTTCTCATGTTGTTTCCTCTGTAGGGGAAAGTATGAGGGAAGAGGTTGCTGGTCTGAGCTCAGCATCCTGTGGATGGATCATTTTAATATATCCAGGAATCTTCCTCTTTCGAGGAAAGTTTTATATTTTTAACCTGGCGGGCGTCCTATTTTCTATTGAGGTACAGCCAATTCTGCTGCCGGTGGATTGCATCCATCTTTGGGAATGTTAATCCTAGCTGGCGTGTTGGCAGCAGGGACGTGTGTACGAACAATTTTCTGGTTGTCCGTAAATTTATCCGGCAATTGATGTACTTTAGTCTGAATGTGAAGGATCTTCTGGATCTCATCTTCACACAGAAAAAGTATGCGGATCATAACGAGATTAGGACTTTTGTGTCCCATGATATGGTCTCAGAAGCTTCAGGCTTATTTAGACTGAGTGCCTATTTCAATGAGACTTTGCTCATCAAATTCACATTTATCAAGACTTGGTGGTGAACCATAAGCAAGCAGCATCAGCAATAAGATATGGCCACAAGCGAGCCGTATCGTGATAAGCGATGCAGAATGCAGTGTGTCGGTCCCTAAACATCAACAGGCAACTGGGATTTAACAATGGACGTGAAATCCATTGAAGTCTCTTTACCAGAGACTCTGGTAACCCATTATGAGTATGAACATGCTACAGGATGTTCAATTTCAATGTCAGTTGCTTTGCAGAAATCATGAATGATATGTGTAGTGAATTCACCCACATTATAAGCTTTTGAGAAAGCTAGGTTGCGAGGAATATAAAGGCACACATAAGACCAACTAGTAGATGAATATATCAGTACAATGAAGTACCGAAAATGGGACACTTGAGGGGTGAATAGGCCCGCAAAAGTCACCATGTATTCTCTCAATGAAGCCATGAGATTCTAATCCCACTTTCAGGAGGGAAGGTCTCTCTATTAGTTTTCCCTTATGACAAAGGGGGACAAGGAAACTCAACCTTTTGAAGAATCTTCGGGTTCTCCAAAGGATTCATTTGATGATGCGTCCATCATCGCTGATCCAGGATGACCAAGTCCATTTTACCAGAGTTAAAAATTATGGCAATGAAAGGCACTTCTAGTGATCAGTCAAGTTGGCTTTCTATAGGATGAATATCTGTAATTATAGGGGCCCGACGGGGGTCCAATGAAATCGTAAGTGGATGGTCTTCTGGACATGCTCTTGACGAGTTACATATTGATATTCAACATTTATTATCCACAGTTTTCAAGTTATATTCGTTTAAACGAAATATCCTTGAAACGTGAAAAATTCCTATATGTTTAAGAGGAGAAGTTTGCATCTTATAGTCTCGTTTTATGTGGGAGCAATATAAATGCTACACCAGTGCAACGAGGCATTGTCCACAATATTACATACTTCGTCTATTAAGCAAAACGAAATTTTATGACATTCAAATAAAACTTCGTACAAAAGCAAACTAAAGATGAAGCTATTTGTAATTTTAAATGCATAAATAAAGATAGGGCTTAATCGAGCAGGTCGTCATTCTCGAAGTTTTGTGCAGTGAAAACAGTGGGCGGCTGAACAGCCACCAAGTTTGTTGCAGGCAGAGACTTCTGGCTCGCCTGATATAGTTCCTGAAGGTGGCGAGGAGTGCGACAATTTCTGTACCAATGTCCAGTCATGCCACATCCATAGCATTTATCCTCCCAGTTCTTCCTAGGAATTGACACTTGACCAGTGTCTTTACGCTTCCATGAGAAGTTTCTGTTTCCTTTATTGTTGTTGTTGGATGGGGGTGCTGCTCCTCGTTCACTCTTCATCACAGCTTTCCCTTTGTTATTTTTAGCCTTCTTCTTGTATTTCCGCTTCTGGGGAGAAACGTGGTGGGCTTCAGGGATATGTGCAGTGCCAGCTGGACGTAAATTATGAGTGGCGAGCAGTAAATCTCGATTCTGCTCTGCCCTAAGCAGGCAAGAGATCAAATCAGAGAATTTCATGAAGTTGCGTTCACGATACTGCTGCATGAGGATTGCATCTTTCTCGTGAAACGAGGTAAATGTCTTTTCGAACATGCGTTGTTCTGTCACTTCTTCACCGTACAACTTCAGGCGTGAGGTGATATTATGAAGTGCAGAGTTATACTCAGCGACGGACTTATAGTCCTGAAGTCTGAGGTTTTCCCACTCATAACTGGCACGCGATATTACATCAATTTGATGTGTATACCGTGCCTCCAGCGCTGTCCACGGCTCCATTGGGTCCTCTACCATTAGGTATTCGGCCTTTAAGGTCCGATCTATATGTCGCCTAATATAGATAATGGCTTTCGCCTTATCCACATCAGAGACGGTGGTAGGAGTTCTGCTAGATGATTGTGCCGCTTCGGGGGCCTTACTAGCAGAAGCATCGGCCGCTGCTGGGACCGATGAAGGAGCCAAAATTGAGCCAAGGAGGGCCATCGAACGCAAGTGGAACTTCAGGTCCACTCGCCAACTCAGGTAATTATTTCCTGCAGCATTAAGAACTTCGAAATCGACGCTTGCCAATTTTGCCATTTATCTATGCAATTTAAAATAAGCATGAATTAATTTAAGTGTAAATTCATGCATAAACAATAAAATAAGTAAAATGTGGGGATCGGCCAGATACCCAAAAACGTTCAGAGTCCATAGTCCGATATACAGTTCATAAAGAAAAATACAAGTTGGAAACCCAGAATGGGTCCCTATATTTTGCAAATTTCATCTCCGTCTTCATTTGTCGGTATACCGTTCTTTGGCATTAATACATTTAATCCTCACTTACAAATTCTCTCAAAAGAAAATAAAAGTGCAAGGAATGTTAAAGGTATCAAATTGGCCGATCCCAAAATCACATTTTAACTTATATAAACATCCACGCAGTTTTAAATATGCTACAGGCACAAAGAAACATCCACGCATATAACTCAGGCATATATAATATGGAAAAAGAATCTATAAAATATAATAATCCCTCGGACCACGGGGAGACGTCATACACCGTTAGGTTAGATGACTAACGACAGAGCGGTCGCAGGATCCTTAAGATAATTATATTTTGAAAAAAATTCTAATAATAATCCATAAATAATAACACAAGAGTGATATTTAACATAATACCAGAAATTTGACTAATTGGGCTACAGGCCCAAACAAGAATTTAAAATGAATTATTATTATGATTGGGGTTGCAGGCCCATAATTAAAATAATAATCATTTTAATAATCAATTTATTATTAATATTTGGGCTGCAGGCCCATTTGCAAAAATTTAATTAACATATTAATTTTGCAATTGGATTAACTAGGCTTCTGGCCCAATTTTGAAGTCAAAATTAATTATTAATCTGAATGGGGCTGCTGGCCCTTAAAACTTATTTTCATTGTTATAAACTGGGCTTCAGGCCCAATAAACAACCCAAATAATTTATTATTTAGAATTGGGCTGCAGGCCCATGTGATGTAATGTTTTTAAAAATTTAATTGAAAAGAAGCCTTCAAACAAATTTTTAAGGGAATGTGAAAAGTCCCCAACCCCTCATCTTACAGATCGTGTCCCCCTACCTCCCTTGTCTACGTAAAACGGTCAGCGCGGCCGGCGCAAGTATCCCCCCGTCCGGGGGCGGCGGCGGCAAGAGGAGCCCCCCGTCTGGGAGGGGCGGCAGCCGGAAGGGCTCCCCGACAGGGGGAGGGGCGATGCGATGAAGAGCCCCCCGACGCAGGGAGGGTGGGCATAGCCCGGAAAACGAGCCCCCCTGACAGTAGAGTCAAGCCAGTGAAAGAGTGTATCTATTCTCAAGTTATTTTGGTGGGCTTATAAGTTATAAGAGACCCACTACTAAATACTATTACTCTACCCTCACAACGCTAGAGCGCCCGAGAGGTCAATGGATTTGTTATTTGACATCTCCTTTGTAGACTCATCTGTCTCTAGGTTTCTCTATACTTATGGAGGAAATCATGTCACAAACGTTCATTATTCCATCACAGTGACAGTGATCTCACAATCTTAGCATCATGAAGACACATTTATGAGCCAGCAGTAATGGTCTCTCTCTCTCTCTCTCACGCAGTCATTTGGCTTGAAAGTATAATGCTAATTAATCAATCAGACTGTCTGAATTGACTCTCATCTAATTATGTAATCCATATGATTAACAGATAATCATCATATGTTACATGTAGCATAAAGCACAAAGAACTGGTCAGTAAACAAATAAGTTAATAAAATGAAATAAAATAAAAAGCTGACTCCAGCCAGAAGGGTTGCAGTTTGAAAATGCCTTGTAGCTGCAAGCCTGCAACTGAGATCTTATAGTAAATTTAAGTGATTATACCATAGTTTCTCACTTCTGTCACAGGCCTGTTTACTGTTTTCAGATGGGGTTTTCGAAGGAACTTGACATATCATGGTAAAAAACAGTAATATACTGAGGGACTTCTCCTCAGTAATATACTGTTTTCAGATGGGGTTTTTTTATATGTGGATTTGAGTGAAACAGAATATAATAGAAGATGGCCTATAATATATATCTACGTGAATAAAATTTTACCTCTAGATCAAATATCTAGGGAAGAATACATAAAATCCGTAGATAAAAATCCCCGCTCCCGCAATCCATGAAAGAAATCAGTCGATCATCGTCGCAAAAACTTTGCCGCAACTATAAGATTCCTTCGCAAGAGGGAAATTTTGTGAGGAGTATGAAAATTTTGTGGCTCAAAATTTTTTTTTATAGAGCGAATTCGTGCTGATAACGTGTTGAAAGAGATTGGAAGAAGAGACAAATAATCTTTCATTAGGAGTAGCCATGGCATAAGCCATGGCTCTCAATAAATTCATTCACTTAGGAGTCCAAGGGACTCCCCACTAAGTTAGTGGGGAGTAATTAGTGAGATGATGAGGGGCCTCCCTCAACTCATAACAGTATTTCTTTTTTCTCTTTTTCTGTGGCTGGTGATGCCCACGCATACTACTATGTTTATGTATATTATACGATGCCAATCTCTTAAATAGACTATTATAATTGGTATATAAGGCTTGGTCATACTGATGGATAGAATTAAAACTAATAATTGTACACAAAATTGGGAAAATATACTTAAAGACTATCGTAGTATAATGAACAAAGTTCCATTCAATAAACACAGCACTAAACGACTAGCTGCAATATAACCAGACACGTGTGGAGCTTCAAGAGTAAAGAGGCATGGGGCATAAAATAGATATCAATCAGGAAAATTTGAATATTATATATAGAAATGGTAACCATTTGGTGAGTCATCTCATACTTCTATGGTTATCAAACAGGACAGTACACCAAATATGCCTTCATAGGCTACTGTACAGAACATATCTCAACATAGGGGTGGAATGATTCAGATTCACTTTCCTTTAAGGTCCACTCTATATTTTGTATGATTTCAAGACGTGTTTGTTTCATTTTGAGTTTGTCAGTGGGTGAGTTGGTATAGATATGGGCCTCAATACTTTTCAAAATTACAGAGTCGAGCTTATTAAAATTTTCATTTAGATAGTTTTCTATCCAGCTATTTTATTAATTTGTGTTGCAATTTATTTCCTTTTCATTTTTTGAGAAGAATGGTTTAGGAATCTAATATCCCTATCGGCCGTAACTATGTTACGAAGCATTTTATTCCATACATGAGATTAATTCATGCATTCTGTCTTCTTTTTTAATAGTATTCTATCAAACATTAACCAAGACTTCGATTTTGAGGGGAATAGAATACTAGAACTTCTCAAGAAGCAAACTTAAACGCTCAGATACATCAGTTGTTTAGCACCTCAAGTAACGAAAAAAGAAAGAAAAGAAAACCACAATCTTGTATGAAAATAAACCAATGAGCATTGCCCCCAATGAATTTAACAGGATTCGAAGTTTGAAACCTATCAAGATCGCAGAATTCAATGAAATTAGAACAAAATAATAACAAAAATTGGTCTACAGACAAAATCGATTATGAATGAGACGAACCTTGGCGGTGCGCTTGGTGCTGCGATGCCGCATCATTCGGCTCCACCCAGCGACGAGGGCGATCCCGACCAGCGCCCCCATTATCATCCCCGAGATCAGCCCCATCGCTTCCCAGTTCAAATTACTTTTTTTAAATATTTATTTCTTTCAACAGTAGATCTCCAAAAACCTGGAAAAATAAAAGAACCTCCTCCTCTTCTTTCTATCTCGTTCGATTTGATGCAGAATCAATAAATGCCAAAGAACAGAGAAGGGGAGGAAATGTACATAAAAGGGAAAGAGACGAGAATCGACGGTTGTCGGCTTTAGAAGGAAGAAGGGGGGACCACCGACAGATAATGAATGCGGTCCTTGTTCTTATCACTGTAATGACAAGGGATATGAAAGGGTGGGGCGTTAACTTTCAGAGAGGAAAACGAATTAAAAAGGGCACATATCATCTAAATATTATTATTTAATTTGTGTTATGAACGAGGGAGGCCTTTGGCCTCGCCTCCTTCATTACCCATTCATTAGGCCCACATTACTCTAAGTAATGGGGACCCTTGGTCTCCTAGAGGCTTTTGGCCTCCCCACTTTGAGATATATAAATAGAGCACCATGGCTCTTAGCGATGGTGACTTATTCTTTGCAATGAAATTCTCTCTCTCTCTCTTGAATCCAATTACCTTCTAACACGTTATCAGCACGTGTCTTCTACAAATTTTGAGCCACTAAAATTATTCCAAATCCCCTCTAAATTAAACTCCTACGCGAAGGAATCTAATTGTTGTTGCGTCGATCCGTTGTGGTTTTCGTTGCGGCGTTTCAAGGCGTTCGGGAGTGGGGAATTCTATCTACGGATTTTATATTGCGATCTTCCCTAGATCTTTGATCTAGAGGTAAAAATCTCTTTCCCGTAGATATACAATTCTATATATGGATCATACAAAATTTTACAATGATAATAAATTCTTGTAAAAATTAAAACAGAAATAATTTACTTACAATATCTCCTTTTTTTTTCCAATCGATTTTCTCGCCGGAAGCGAGAATCAACGGACATCGTGTAATTCTAGGCCTGAAGCCCATGGTGCTCAAGCAAATAAACAGTTACATGAAACATGTGATTTTATCCCTTGTGTCTATCATGTTTTCTTAAGCATAACAGTTATATGCAGCTGCATACCGCATGCTTCATACACACAATTTGGTCTCCTTAGATGTTGGAGCCAGTAATTCTTCTACTGGTTACCATTCTTTTGATCAAAGTCTGACTAGTTCCTTTGAACTTTCAGTTAGTAGTTCTTATTCTTACAGTGTGCATCAAATCATGTGTGCAAGCATGCCAGGAATGTAACTCATGCTATAATAAGATTTTGAACAAAATTTTCATGTAATATTTGTCTGTGCCTACGAAATTCTTCACCATTAATAATTACACTATGGTTTCTTGTTTGGACTTTCTAAGTACAAGCTACTGCATAATGCTTTCCCTGGGGTACTAGTGGTTTCTGCTTTGAAGTAGAAACAGATCCTTTGCAAGTCGTTAATTACTCTACATGTTTGTGAAATAACTCGGTTTCTCATCCCAGTTGCTTTTATTGTCTTTAAAATTAGCGATTAGGGGTTTTCAACAAACCCTATTATTGGATTTTGGGTATATTATTAACCCCATGGGCCTGAAGCCCAGATTGTTAAAATTAAATTTTTAAGCTATTCTGGGCCTGAAGACCCTAGCTAGGCTCACATGCAAATAAAAATTTCAGCGGGTCTATGTTAAAAATCTGTTTTAAACCGGATTTATATATGCAAAATTCCTTAGAATTACCAGAAAGCCCTAGAAAAATCCTGGACAATTCTGAAAAATTCAAGGAAAAATCGGTAATAATTTTTGGCAAATTACTTATAAAATTGGAGAAAATTTTGTATATAAATTACTATTTTTTTTATCCATGTTAAAATTGCTAATATTATGTAAAACATCTATCTTGAATTGTTAATTATTTATGGATTATTAGGATTTTTCAAAATATAAATATCTTAAAGATCCTGAGACTGCTCTGCCGTTAGTCACCTAACCTAACGGTGTATGACGTTTCCACGTGGTCTACGAGATAATTATATTTTCTAGTTTCCTTTACCATATGTTTTACTTGAGATATATGCGTGGTTGTTTATTTTTATGCCTGTAGCATATTTAGAACTGCGTGGATGTTTAAATCAGTAAAAATGTGTTTTTCGGGATCGGCCATTATATACCTATTTACTTTCCTTGCACTTTTATTTTCTTTTGAGAGAATTTGTAAGTGAGGAAATTTGTATTTTAAAGCCAAAGCTCGATGCAACAGCACATATAATTGATGAAAACTCCTTCAATGGATCATGATGTCGGTCAATGTGCTAGGCTAAGTTTGCTGGACCAACCTAGCTTGACTGGGTAACAAGTGGTCCTGGCTTAGTCAATTCCCTGGCCGCGTCCGCTGGACCGTAAGGAGTCGATTCATGACTGTGTAAGCCAAAGCTCGATGCAACAGCATATGAAGACGGAGATATAGGGACCCAGTTCTGTTTGGGTTTCCAAAGTTGTATTATTTTTCTTTCCTTTTTATGGACTGTAAACGAACTTTGGACTGTTTATTATTTTGGGTATCTGGCCGATCCCCGCATTTTTACTTGTTTATTTCTTTATGCATGAATTTTGAATTTTAATTAATTCATGCTCATTTTAAATTGCGTAGATAAATGGCAAAATTGGCAAGCGTCGATTTCGAAGTCCTTGATTCTGCAGGGACAAATTACCTGAGTTGGCGAGTGGACCTGAAGTTCCACTTGCGTTCGATGGCCCTCCTTGGGTCCATTTTGGCTCCTTCCTCGGCCCCAGCAGCGGCCGAAGCTTCTCCTACAGCTAGCAGCAGCCCTACAACCACTGTATCCGATGTAGATAAGGCGAAAGCCATAATCTACATTAGGAAACATATAGATCGGACCTTGAAGGCCGAATACTTAACGGTTGAGGACCCAAAGGACCTATGGACAGCGCTGGAAGCACGGTATAAACATCAAATTGATGTTATATTACCCCGTGCCAGTTATGAGTGGGAAAACCTCAGACTTCAGGACTATAAGTCCGTCGCTGAGTACAATTCTGCACTTCATAACATCACCTCACGACTGAAGTTGTGCGGTGAAGAAGTGACAGAACAGCGCATGTTGGAAAAGACATTTACCTCGTTTCACGAGAAAGATGCAATCCTCATGCAGCAGTATCGTGAACGCAATTTCACGAAATTCTCCGATCTGATCTCATGCCTACTTAAGGCAGAGCAGAATCGAGACTTACTGCTTGCAACTCATAACTTGCGTCCAGCTGGCACTGCCCCTATCCCTGAAGCCCACCACGTTTCTCCCCAGAAGTGGAAAAACAAGAGGAAGGCTAAAAACACTAAAGGGAAAGCTATAATGAAGCAACCAAGAGGTGCAGCTCCACAGACAAACAAAAATAACAAGGGAAAAAGAAACTTCACTTGGAAGCGAAAGAACACCGAGCAAGTGTCACTTCCAAAGAAGAAATGGGAGGATAAATGCCATAGATGCGGCATGACTGGCCATTGGTCCAAAAACTGCCGCACACCTCGCCACCTCCAGGATCTATACCAGGCGAGCCAGAAGTCTCTACCTGAAACAAACTTGGCGGCTGTTCAGCCACCAACAATGTTTACTGCAAAAGACTTCGAGAACGACGACCTTCTCGATTAAGCACCATCATTTATCTATGCTTTTTAGAAATTCAATGTATCTTCATCTTTATTTGCTTAATTACGAATTTTTATTTTCGAATGAATGTTTACATTTTCGCTCAAATAAAATTTCGTTTTTGCTTATATAGATGATGTCTGAGTGCCTAGTGGACAGTGCCTCAATGCACACAATCCTTCGCGATCATTGCTATTTTAATAGCGTAAATAAATATGACGGTCCTGTTATCACAATTTCAGGACTGTCCCAAATAATCGAAGGATCTGGTGAAGCAATTATATTGCTCCCAAATAACACAAGACTTCAAATAAAAAATGCATTATTCTCTCCTAAATCAAATAGGAATCTCGTAAGTTTCAAGGATTTCCGTTTAAACGGATATCACTTAGAAACCAGAGATGAAAATACGGTTGAATATCTGTATGTAACTCGTCAGAAAGATGACCGGAAGATCATCTGCGAACGATTCAAGGGACTCCCGTCGTGTCTCTACCAAACATACATTCAACCAATAGAAGCCAATATGACTGAGCACCAGACGTGCCAATCACTGCCAGAGTTCGAACTCTGGCACAATAGACTTGGTCACCCTGGAACAGCAATGATGCGCCGCATCATCATTGAATCTCGTGGACACAAATTGAAGAACCTGAAGATTCTTCAAAAGGGTGAATTTCCATGTCTCTCTTGTTTTAAGGGAAAACTAATAACGAGACCATCCCTCCTGAAAGTGGGATTAGAGTCTCCTGGCTTCCTTGAGAGAATTCATGGTGACATTTGCGGGCCTATTCACCCCGCAAGTGGCCCATTTCGGTACTTCATGGTACTGATTGATGCATCAACCAAATGGTCTTATGTGTGCCTCTTGTCCACCCGCAACCTAGCTTTTCCAAAGCTATTGGCACAAATAATAAGGTTGCGTGCTCATTTCCCCGATAACCAAATCAAGAAACTACGTCTTGATAATGCGGGAGAATTTACTTCACAAGTCTTCGAAGACTATTGCCGGGCAACGGGTATTGAAGTTGAACATCCTGTAGCACATGTTCACACCCAAAACGGATTAGCTGAGTCCCTTATAAAGAGACTCCAATGGATTGCACATCCATTGCTTATGCAATCCCAGTTGCCTGTGGATGCTTGGGGGCATGCTATTTTACATGCCGCATCACTTATTAGGATAAGACCCTCTGGAGGTCACACTTTATCCCCGATGCAACTAGCATACGGCGCACCTCCGGATATCTCTCATTTGAGAGTGTTTGGTTGTGCGGTATATGTCCCAATAGCACCACCGCAGAGGACCAAAATGGGTCCTCAGCGTCGTCTAGGTATATATATTGGGTTTGATTCACCCTCTATTATCAGATACCTTGAATCCCTGACGGGTGACGCATTCAAGGCACGTTTTGCAGACTGTGAATTTAATGAGAAATTTTTTCCAAAACTGGGCACACAGTCTAAGAAGCCAGAAGCTTCTGAGACCATTAGTTGGGACCAGAAGTCTTTTTCCCTATATGATCCGCGTACTAATCTGTGTGAAGATGAGATCCTGAAGATCCTTCACATCCAGAATACAGTACATCTTTTACCGGATAAATTCACAGACAACCAGAAGATTGTCCGTTCACACGTCCCTGCTGCCAACACGCCAGCTAGGATTGACATCCCCATAGATGGATGCAGCCCACCGGCAGCAGAATTGGTTGTACCTCAAATGAAAAGAGGACGCCCACCAGGTTCAAAAGATAAAGTTCCTCGAAAGAGGAAGACTCCTGGCGATACTAAGATTATCCCTCCACAGGATGCTGAGCTCAGACCAGCTACTTCTCCCCTCCTGATTTCCCCAGCAGAGGAAACAATAGGAGAAACATCATTAAATTTTGTACGTACTGGAGAAGTACTGGACAGAAATAGCATAGTCGTCGACGACGATTTTGCGTTCGATATTGCCGTTCACGTCACTGAATATGACGATGACGTCGAACCACGATCTCTAGCGGAATGTAAACGCAGAGATGATTGGCCAAAGTGGGACGAGGCAATAAGAGTAGAGTTGGACTCACTCTTGAAACGCAAAGTCTTTGGACCAGTAGTCCAAACACCAGTAGGTGTAAAACCTGTGGGATATAAGTGGGGTTTCATAAGAAAAAGGGATGAAAATAATGTGATCGTTCGCTATAAGGCACGCCTTGTAGCCCAGGGATTTTCCCAAAGACCGGGGATTGATTACGAAGATACGTATTCCCCGGTCATGGATTCGATCACCTTCCGATTTTTAATCAGCCTAACTTCTCTGGAAAGCCTAGAAATGCAGCTCATGGACGTTGTGACTGCATATCTATATGGCGATATAGATAAAAATATCTATATGAGACTTCCTGATGGGTTTAATCTACCCCCAGAGATGAAAGAGATACCTCGGGACGTATTCTCTGTAAGGCTACATAGATCATTATATGGTCTAAAACAATCGGGCAAGATGTGGTATAACAGACTAAGTGATTTTCTTGCACAGCAAGGATTCACGAATAACGAAGTCTGCCCGTGTATCTTTATCAAAAGAACGGGAACAGGATTTGTCATCATAGCTGTATATGTAGATGACTTAAATCTCATAGGATCTCCTGCAGAGATCAAAGAGATATCTGAAAGCCTTAAACATACTTTTGAAATGAAAGACCTAGGCAAAACAAAGTATTGTCTTGGCTTACAGATAGAACACCTAAGAGGTGGAATCCTATTACACCAATCTAATTATACAAAGAAACTTCTACGCAAGTTTCATATGGATAAATGTCATCCTTTAGGTACTCCTATGGTCGTAAGATCACTAGATGTACATAAGGACCCCTTCCGGCCACTGGAAGAGGGGGAGGAGATACTGGGTCCTGAAGTATCCTACCTCAGTGCCATTGGAGCACTTCTATATCTGGCTAACTGTACGCGTCCCGATATAGCGTTTACAGTTAATCTACTAGCCAGACACAGTGCTGCGCCCACAAAGCGCCACTGGAACGGAGTAAAGCATCTTCTGCGATACCTTCAGGGTTCCATTGATCTTGGACTTTACTACCAGAGAGGTGCCTCCCCCAAATTGTTTGGTTATGCTGATGCAGGTTACCTCTCTGATCCGCACACGGCAAAATCTCAAACAGGTTTTGTATTTACCTACGGAGGTACTGCTATCTCTTGGAGATCGGTAAAACAAACCACTACTGCTACATCTTCCAACCATGCAGAGCTCATCGCGATCCATGAGGCGAGCAGAGAATGTTTTTGGCTACGCTCCGTCGTCCAACACATCCTCCAATCCACTGGCCTGAAGACCAGTGATCTGGAGCCTACTGCCATATTCGAAGACAACGCCGCATGCATTGCTCAGCTTCAGAAGGGCTACATCAAAGGCGACAGGACAAAACACATTTCTCCCAAGTTTTTCTGGACGCACGAGCAGAAGAACGACAAGCAGATTGAAGTTCGACAGATCCAGTCATGCAACAACTTAGCTGATCTTTTTACTAAGGCATTGCCTAAATGTACTTTTGTAAAGCTTGTAAAGAACATTGGTATGTGACAGTTGAAAGACCTGCAAGCCTGAAGCTTGTACGGGTCAGGGGGAGTAACATGTGGGTTGCACTCCTTTTCCTTAAGCTGTTGGGTTTTCCCACTGGGTTTTCCACAGCTAAGGTTTTAACGAGGCAAACACACTTACTCTGGATCCAGAAGTATCCACCCCTTGCCTCAGTAGCTGAGACCGAAGTGATGAATGTGTAAGGGGGAGTGTTATGAATGAGGGAGGCCTTTGGCCTCCCCTCCTTCATTACCCATTCATTAGGCCCCCATTACTCTAAGTAATGGGGACCCTTGGTCTCCTAGAGGCTTTTGGCCTCCCCACTTTGAGATATATAAATAGAGCACCATGGCTCTTAGCTATGGTGACTTATTCTTTGCAATGAAATTCTCTCTCTCTCTCTCTCTTGAGTCCAATTACCTTCTAACAATTTGGTTTTATGGGCGAAACCAAAAATACTTAAAATACACATAAGCCAAAATACCCTAAAATCGGTTTATAAAATCATAAATACTTATATGCATTGACTTAATGATGATCCGAATCGTATGAAAATTCTGGAGGAGGTTAGTTATCGGACCCACATAGATTTTTGATGGAAATCTGTCATACCCTAAAATAAAAAATTAATCAAAGTAGAAAGTTGTTCTGTAGATGGCGAAAGTGAAGTCAAAATCTGATAACTTCTTTACAACACGAAATCTTTGCACGAACGATTTTGGGCACGAAAATCTGTCAAGAAGTATGCAAATATTTGTTGAATGCAAATAAAAGGTTGAGAATATTAAGAAAATTGAAAAATTGATCGATGGGAACTGTGCATTAAATATTACTCACTGCGCATAATGAGCAAAATTTTTCTCTATTACATGTTGTACACGGTGAGTAAAAGTTGATGCACTAGCAAAATTACTCAATGTGCACAACATACAAAAAATTTGCCTATTGTGCACGGTGAGTAATTTTTTTGCTTTACTGAAAAAATTACTCAACGTGCACAACATGCATCTTTATTACACTGACTAAAATTACTCACTGTGCACAACAAGCAAAAATTATTCACACAACATGCAACATTTTTGAATGTCGTGGATGATGAGTAATATTAGTCAATGCTGCAAAACTTACGCACCGCGCACAACATACAAATTTTGCCTGTTGTGCATGATGCGAAACTTTTCTCACAAAAATTACCCACCACGCACAACAGGCAAATTTTGCATGTTGTGCGCGGTGAGTTATTTTTGCAGCACTGAATAAAATTACTCATCGTGCAAAATAGGCAGCATGGTTCGTAAATTTTGTCAGTGCATCAGTTTTTTCTCATCTCATATAACTGATGAAAAATCTAGTCACACATCTAAGTGGTTTTGATGATGAGCACACCAAGTGTTGTTAATGTACTAACAACATTATTCAAGTGTGTAGGTTGTGCATTAAGCTAAGTGAAGCTCAATTCATACTCCGAAAAGAAGAAGCCCAACCACACTCAGTAGATGAAGATGAATTTAATAGCTCACATTCTATGCTAAGCACAGATGAAGCTCACAGATGAAGCTCGTAAAACATGTCAAGCTTAAGATAAAGAGGAGCTTAAATTCAAGAGATGCATGCATTTACATCAAGATATTATCGGCTTCAAAGTCTTCATTAAGTCTAGTGTGTGATTTATTTCTTTTTAGGAATATGCTAAAACCAAGAAAATTTGCACACACACAAAATGTTTTTCGAAAACAATTTTTAAACTTATTTTAAAAACTTCTTGAGATCTAAGCTATTGCTTCAATTCTTGTATTCAATCTCCAAACTTGGTTTTTCAAATTCTTTGATCTTATTGTTTATATTTAAATTCTTTTTAGGATCATAGTATTTTTGGCTATTGCAAATTGGTTTTTCAAAATCCTCTCTTTGATTTTAAAGGATTTTTTTGAAACTCAAGATTCTAGGTCACATTGAATTCATTCATATTCTTTGTGTGATCTAAGAACGCTTTTTAATTCTTTAGCCACATAAGCACAATTGCAATATTATCTTGGCTATAGGATTATTTGGGTGTAAACCAATCTCCACTAATCTTTGTGGTGAATTGAATTGTGATTTTCATTTGGAGTCCCTTGGTGACAAGGGTGTTGTAAATCCTAGTCAAGACTAGGTGATTGGAAATCCTGGTGGTGATACTAGGTCATTGGAAATCCTAACGAGTGAAGTTAGGTAATTGTATTGCTAAGGCAATAGTGGATTAAATCTCGAGCCGTGTTGGTCGGGGACTGGACCTACCCAGGTTGCGGGGAACCAGGATAAATCGCTTGTCTATCTCTGTGTGATTTTCTGTGTTGTATTTATTGTTTACTTTGTGCTAGTTATTCATTGTTGTTAATATATTCTCATTTGTAAATCTCTTGTTAATAATATTGTTAATTCAACGATTACATTTTTATTCCGCTCTGAGATCTCTCTTTCATTATCCTTGTTCATTTGATCTTTGTATTGTTCTCATCTTATATTTATCTTGAGATCATCGTGTTGATTAAGGACCAAGCATAGATCACTCTACTTGGTTCCTTAGGCAACAATGGAAGGGATATTTGTTGTGTTCTAATAATCGAAGAAAAGGTTATACAACACTATTCAACCCCCCTTCTAGTGTTGTTTGTGTTGGGTTTTTCAAAGACCCTTAGGGCATATTTCTTTGCTCGTCCTACGTCGGACGGACATTAGAATCAAAAAACATGCAGCGAAAACATTATTAAACACTTTAATAATAATAACCCTAGTGAATCATGCACCCTAACCAGGATAATCTACTAACTAAGAGTTGGATCCGACCAACCCGAAGAAAGATCTAAACTACTGTAAATATAAATAATACTGACTTACTCGGAACTTTGCTTGCACCGGCAAAGTGTGCCGAACCGTGTCTTGAGCCGCACCTTGCCCCGAGCTGAGCGGTTCCCGAACCGCACCGTGCCTTCGAGCCAATCACTTGCCGAAGAAGATTTCACTTGAGCGGACCCACGTCAAAGACTTCTGGATCAGATCCAAACCTCCTCGCCATCTTGCTAGGACTCGATTGGAGGATCGGAAGAAATATAAGAGGCGGAATAATTTTGTCTTAAGACTGAGCGTGCTCAAAAATCATAGAGCTTCTCAAATCAGAGACTTGGTGCAATTTTTTTATGGAGTGTCGACCCCCATTTATATAAGGAGTCGGACCCCCTTGCTCATCGCACGAGCAATGTGGGACTATTAAAATTTAGGAGATTAAATTAAGTTAGTTTGCCTTCCTCAAAGGCTAAACTTCAACTAATTTTATCTCCCTCACTGTTGAGCTTCACAAGTGATACAACCTATCATTTCGAAGAGTTATGAACGGTGAACGCATATGAACAAACGGTGATGAATTCCGACTTCGTTTGACCCCTCAAACAATTGTTCAAAGTTGAGAAAAAGGTCACAATTCATAGCCGCCGTCGAGGGTTTCAAAAAAGCCTAGAAGTCGGGCCCCTAGGTGGGGCCCACAGCTTTGCGGGTACGCTGGGAGGCGTGTCCTCCTGAGGAGCGCCCGCCCGCTTTGTGGGCGGGCCCCGCATGAGCTGCACGGGCGCGCCCGCCCACCAAGCGGGCGAGCCCCGCTAGGATACAACTGGCGGGCCCCGCTGTCTAGTGCGGGTGGGCTAGCGGGCGGGCGGGCGGGCGCCTACCCGCTTGCTTGGGTCCGACCCACTTTGGCCCCCTTTCTGTTGTTTTCGTGTTTCTGGACTAGTTTGAGCCCCGATTCCAACGCGGTTTTTTCCTGTGGTTTTCTCATAAAGTCACATTTGATCCCAAATGCTAAACTCTTTAGCTTTAATCATACAACTCACTTGTGAGCTCAATTGCTCAATTGCATCAAATGCATTCCTCTTAACATTCTTCCTATTACTAAGACGTGAATACTACTCGGTGTGAGACCCTACAGCCTGACCCTACTACAGGTTGAGACTGGAAATCCTTAGACCACAGTAATCACGAGCAATAGGTGTCGTTCCTGTTTCGGCATCATAATTACGTGATTGACTTGTCCACAGAAAATGTCGTCAGGGTCACTCTAACTGTGTCTGTGACGAATACCGCAGTTTTAGTCCCTTCGTCTTAACTATGTCACTGTGTAGCCTAGAGTATGGTAAACTGTCAACCCCACTAGCTAGCACCGGCCAGTTTCTTCCGGTTCTTTGGTATATACATGTTGTACTTCCTACAACATACCTTGGCCAAGGTTTTACGCAGAACCGTACTGAGCCTGCGACACTAACTTCCCATTAACGGAAGAGACGAATCCTCTCTTGATCACTACTCCCTCGTACGCTTCAAGTGTCACACAACCTAAGACCTTGTAGCAAGCCGTGCCTCGAAGCTAGATCATAGATCTTAGTGACACTGTTCACGCATAGGTTTGTACAATGATCTCAAGTCCTAAGGACCAACTTGTCTATCATCACTAGATAGTTATTAATGACAGTTAGTTGGTGTTTAACCATTTGATAACTCTTAGTTTGGGTCGTTCATTGGACTCATTCTCTAATGATCACATGTGGCTTGTCTCTGACTTCACTAAGTCAATTGATTATGAGATAATTAAGACAAAGACACAATGATCTATCTGATATGCCGATATCCCAATTTCGACACATCTATGACCATGAACGCTTTAAGACTCAAGCTCCTATCGGTCAGACATTTCTCATAATCGCGATCTCTATCTCGAAACATGTATGACCTTACTATGAGTCTAAGGAAATTATCTAAGCAACATATCAATGGAAAATTACAGAGACAATCGATACCAGAAAGCATACTTTCATTCATGAACAAGATGTTTACATATATAAATTGCCTCGAGGGCATACATCTCTCATTATCTCCCACTTTCACGTAGGCCCATTTATCATGGTATTTCATACCACATTTACACACTAGTCTCTCCATACGATCGCGTGTCAGCGCCTTTGTGAATGGATTTGCTATGTTGTCTTCTGAACAGACTCTAAGGAGTTCTATGTCTTTCCTCTTCTCAATATCCCGTATCAGGTGATACTTCCAAAGAATGTGTCTGGATCTCTTGTGGAATCTTGGTTCTTGAACCAGACTGATGGTTGCATTATTGTCGCAATACAGAGGTATTGGATCTTTAACTGCAGGCACCATCCCTAACTGGTTTATGAACTTTCTCATCCAGACAGCTTCCTTTCCCGCGTCATTGGCTGCTATGTACTCGGCCTTCATCATGTAGTCTGCAACAATGTCTTGTTCGGAACTTCTCCAACTGACTGCTCCTCCGTTGAGAGTGAAAACATATCCAGAGATCGATTTGCTATCATCTATATCACTCTTAAAGCTTGAATCTGTGAAGCCTTCAACCTTGAGCTCTTCACTTCCATAAATCAAGACCAACTCTTTAGTCCTTCGCAAGTACTTAAGAATTGTCTTGACGGCTTTCCAGTGTTCTTCTCCAGGGTTAGACTAATATCGACTTACTGCACCTAGTGCAAAAGCGACATCAGGTCTGGTACAGATCATGGAATACATAATAGATCCCACAGCTGAAGCATACTGGATCTTACTCATGTGTTCCATTTCCAAGTCAGTTTTTGGTGACATCTTCTTGGAAAGGTTTATTCCATGATTGGATGGTATAAAACCATGATGGGCAATCGAATCCCACCCCTAAGTGGTTTTGATGATGAACACACCAAATGATATTAGTGTATTAATTACATTACAACTTAAGTGTGCAGGTTGTGCGATCGATAGCTTTATGCATTTTCCGAAGAAGCTCAAACACACTCGGAAGACGGAGACAAATTTACAAGCTCTACATCAAGCACAAGTATAGCTCAATGATAAAGCTCATGCGAGTGCTCAAGCTTAATGAAGAAGAGCTCAAATTCAAGAGAAGCGCACATCTACTGCAAACGTCTGATAGGCTTCCTGGAGGTCTCGTCTTAGTATAGTGTATGAGTTGGTTTCTTTAGGACTATGTTAAATCCAAGCAAATATTGCACGTGCACACACACACAATAATTTTAAAGCAAAAACATTTTTAAATGTTTTTAAAACTCTTGAGAGCATTGGCAAATGGACTCAATTCTTAGTAATCAAACACCCAGGAGTTGATTACACATCTTGCTAGATGAGTTTTAGTGAAAAATGCTCTGGGAGTCGACTACCTCAGTAGGGAGTCGACTACCAGCTGATCAGAATTATTTCATTGAAATTCTCTGGGATTCAACTACCTCAAGTAGGGAGTCGACTACCCGCTATCGTTTTTCTTCTGCGTTTTGTCTTCCTGATTTCACTCCTCTTCCTCATTTAATGGACCAAAAGTCAAATGTTTTTTGAAATTTGAAAAACCTATGAAACTCTATAAATATAGCTTTTGAGATCATTTCAAATACAACTAATCTTTCTATTTTCTCTTGAGCTAAATTCTGTTCTAAAGATCTCTCATCGCTCTATTGCTCTCAACGCTTATAGCCAATTCTGTTTTTATATTCCGATCTCAGTTTTTATTTCTGATTTTCTTTTGAGATCTATCTTACACTTTGGCTATTTTGAAATTGGTTTTTAAATTCTTACTCTTTAAATTTTCATTCTTGAAAGGATTTTAAAAACTAGATATCTAGATCACAACGAATCATCTCATATTTCTTATGTGATCTAAAGATCGATTTAAATTCTTTTAGCCACTTAAACGCACAATTGCAATATTTATCTTGGCTATAGAATTTCGTATGCAAACCAATCTCCATCAATTATTGTGGAGAATTGGATTTTTGTTTGTATTTGGGGTTCCCCTTGAGATAAGGGAAGGTGTAAATCCTAGACAAGTCTGGGTGGTTGGAAAACCTAGTTAAGGCTGGATCGTTGGAAATCCTAACGGTTGAAGTTAGGTAATTGTATTGGTAAGGCAATAGTGAATTAATCTCGTATCGGATTGGTCGGGGACTGGACGTACCCAAGTTGCAGGGAACCAGGATAAAAATCTCTTGTCTCTGTGTTGCTTTTCTGTGTCTGTGTGCAAGCATTCTTTTATTTATTTGTCGATATTGTATCTTTGTAATTCTTTATTTATATAATTACAAAGTTCATCTTTATTCCGCTGTGTGAAGATCTCTTATTTGATTGTAATATTATTTCTCTCATAATTTTTTTGTGAGATTATCTTGTTGATTAAAAACCAAGCGTAGATCACTCTACTTGGTTTCTTAGGCAACATTAGAAGGGTTTTATCTGTGTTATTATTAACGAACGAAAAAGTTTATTATTTGAACAACACTATTCTATCCCCCTTCTAGTGTTGTTTACCATCCACAAGATCCAACACTTGGTATCAGAGTAAGGTCAAAGGTGATGGCATCAACAACGTTCTATCCTCCCGAGTATAGTATTCATAAAACACCAATTTTCGACGGCAACTTCTATTCTCAATGGCGAAGAAGAATGGAGATCTTCTTGGAGGCATAAGATCTAAAGTACGCAAGATTCCTTAGAGAACCCTATGAGATTCCAACCATGCCGCAAACTCAATGGAATCCAGATCAAGAAGAAGTCTACTTCTGAAACATAAAGGTAATACATCTAATTTATACTGGTTTAACTGATAAGATGTTAGATCTTGTAGAAGAGGCAGATATCGCACACCAAATCCTCAATATATTGGACGAAAGATTCAGATCTAATTCAAATCTGATTCAAACACCCATGGAGACAATCAAATCCAATGATGAAAAGTTTGAAAAAGAAATATGCATGATGGCTCGTCAAGACGACAAAAATGATGTTAGTGATTCTAGTTCCGATGAGGAAAATGAATTTGATATTGCTAGTGCTTATGAAAATCTCTATAGAGAATATCAAAGATTGACAAGGAAACACAAAACCTTGGACAAAAAGCATAAAACTTTTCATAAGGAACATGATAATCTCAAGAATAAAATTGACTCTCTTGCTAAAGATATGAATCTATAAAACATTGCTGTAATGATCATGAAGAGTTGAAAATCAAGTATGATAAATTACTGCGTGATCATGATGCTTTGAAAGTTGAACATGTTTTATATGTCTATACCTTGAGTGATAAGTTCAATATTCTCGCAAACGACATAGTTTCAAGTAAACTCAAATATGATGAACTTGTTCTACGACTTGAAGAGGTTAAGAACAAACCAAATGTGAAAGCTACTTTATCTTGTATACATGCATCTACTTCGTATGATAAATCTGCTCAAAAATATTGCCCATAAGGATGTGAAACAATATGCTTCTGTTTATGGAAAGAATGCTAAGCACAATGTTCATTATGATACCTCTTATCACAATGTTTCTCGTCACAATTATGTCACACACAATGCACATCATATACATGGTTCAAATAGATTCGCTAGAAATAATACTGTTTGGATACAAAGATATTTGAGCAATCATGAAAAGAACATTTATGTCTCCACCATGTTAAATAGTATGCATAGGAAAACAAATTCAAATCGAATTTGGGTTCCCAATAAATGATCTTTACATATGTGCATCTATTAGGGTATCCTCGTGCCTCAAGTACACCTCTTTGATACCCAATACTTATGATTGTATGAATAAATAAAAATTATGTCTAACAACTCGAACCCAATCATAAGTGGGTACCAAATACGTTCAATTATTTTCTTTCAGGACATGTGGATAATGGATAGCGGATGCTCCGCACACATGACATGGAATGCAAAATTGCTTAGCGCTGTAAAAATGTACGATGGAGGAACAGTAACCTTTGTCGACAATAAGAAAGGTAAAGTTGTCGGCATATGCAACATCGGCAACCCTTCGAAGCTACTCATCAAAGATGTCAGTTTGGTAAGTGGGCTAAAGCACAATTTGATAAGCATAAGCCAATTATGCGATAAAGGTTTGAAAGTTATTTTTACTCTTGATGCTTGCTTAGTTTATGATAAAGATATGAAAACCATTCTTGTTAAAGGTAAGCGAGTAGAAAATATTTATGTACTTAGATTAAATGATTATTCAAATGTTTGCTTGACGTTTCAACAAATGACCCGTTGCTATGACACAGACGTTTGGTCATATAAACATAAAAAACATGAGTAAGATATCTAGGAAAGAGTTGGTGCTTGGACTTCCAAAATTGAATTTTAAATTAGATAAAATATGTGACTCATGTCAATTTGGCAAAATGCATAAAAGTACATTTAAGAGTATTGGAGCTCTTAGTTCGAATAGGCCACTTGAACTCCTCCATATGGACTTATTTGGCCCGACAAGAACTCCATCTTTTTATGACTCTAAATATGTATTTGTCATAGTTGATGATTTCACACGATACACGTGGGTATTATTCTTAGTTCATAAGAATCATGTCTTTCGTGAGTTTAAAACATTTTTCAAAAGAATTGAACGATTATATTCTTTGAAAGTCATCTCGTTAAGAAGTGATCACGGCGGTGAATTTGAAAATGAACATTTCGAAAGATTTTGTGAAAAAAGAGGCATCTCTTATACTTTTGCTTTTCCTAGAGTTGCTCCTCAAAATGGGGTAGTTGAAAGGAAAAATAGAACACTCCAAGAGTGTGCATGAACAATGTTGTGTGAAAGCAACCTTCCAAAATATTTTTGGGCATAAGCTGTAACAACCGCGTGCTATATTCAAAACAAAGTTTTAATAAGAAAACCTTTTGAAAAGACTCCTTATGAATTATTGCTCCAACGAATTCCGAAAGTATCTAATTTCAGAGTCTTTGGTTGTAAATGCTATATTCTGAACACCAAAGATAACCTAGATACATTTGACTCCAAAGCAGATGAAGGCATATTTATCGGTTACTCTTTGCATATTAAAGCATATAGAATCTACAACAAAAATACCGAAACTGTTGTTGAAACTATGCATGTAACATTTGATGAATATCTCTCTAATAATGCTCATATTAATATTGATGATGATAGTATACTTATTGCACCTACTATGAATACTAACACTTCCAACTCCTTACCAAAATCCTTTCCTGAAATTACGCATCACCCACATACACAAGTTATAGGTGATATTGATACATGTGTTAGAACTAGATCACAAATAGAACACATGTCACATGTTGCTTTTGTTTCTAACATTGAGCCCAAAAAGGTAGATGAGGCTTTTGCACATGAAGCATGGATTGAAGCCATGCAAGAAGAACTTTTATAATTTGAGAGAAATCATGTATGGGAGTTAGTTCCCAGACCAGAAGATCGTCCAGATATCGGCACAAAATGGGTGTACCGAAACAAACTAGACGAAGATGGAAAAGTAGTAAGAAATAAGGCAAGGTTAGTGGCACATGGATATTCACAAGAAGAAGGTATTGATTTCGACGAAACTTTCGCTCCTGTTGCTAGACTAGAATCCATTAGGATGTTACTCGCATTCGCATCATATAAAAATTTTAAATTGTACCAAATGGATGTAAAAAGTGCATTCTTAAATGGTTATATAAAGGAGGAAGTCTATGTTGAACAACCTCCTGGCTTTGAACATGATAAGAAAATTGAACATGTGTATAAGCTAAATAAAGCATTTTATGGACTAAAACAAGCTCCAAGAGCTTGGTAAGAAAGATTGAGAAAATTCTTGATCGACTCAGGATATAATGTTGGAAAAATAGATGCTACATTATTTGTTAAGAAAACTCCAGATGATATCATTCTTATTCAAATCTATGTAGACGATATTATTTTTGGATATACTAACAAAGATCTTTGTCGAGAGTTTGCTAAGTTAATGCAGGAAGAATTCGAAATGAGCCATATGGACGAGCTTACATACTTCCTCGAACTACAAATTAAACAAGCAAAAGAAGGAACCTTCATTCATCAAACGAACTATGCCAAAGACTTAATCAAAAGGTTCGGGATGGAGACTGCATCAGTGAAGAACGTATCGATGGCTACATCAACTTTGTTAGACAAAGATAAAGCAGGTAAAAAGGTTGATCAAAAAACACATCGAGGTATGAACGGTTCTTTGCTATACTTAACTGCTAGCCGACCCGATATAATGTTTAGTGTATGTGCTTGTGCTAGATTCCAATGTGATACTAGAGAATCACACCTAAAAACAGTAAAGTACATATTTATATATCTTAAAACCACTTCTGACTTTGGACTGTTTTATCCCAAAGGTAGCACATTTGATCTAATTTCTTATAGTGACTCAGACTATGCTGGTTGTAAAGACACTAGAAAAAGCACAAGTGGAACGTGTCATTTTCTTGGACACTCCTTTGTTTCGTGGTTTAGCAAGAAGCAAAGTTCAGTTTCCCTATCTACTACTGAGGCAGAGTATATAGCTGCCGGATATGCTTGTGCTCAAGTACTTTGGATGAGACAAGTCTTAGTAGATTATGGTATTAATTCATCTACATGTGTAATTTATTGTGATAATCAAAGCACTATTAATCTCACTAAAAATTCTGTTCTTCATCCTAGAACAAAACATATAGATATTAAACACAGATTCATAGATGATCACTGTGTCAAAAAGGATGTTGAAATTAAATATGTACTCTCTGAACATCAAGTTGCAGATATTCTCATGAAGCCTGTAACGACTGCTTTTCATGTATCTGGATTTAATATAATATAATATATGTTTTGGTGGATTTTCTCCTCTTGTGTGGTTTTCGTCTCCGTAGCCTTCGTTTTCGATCGATTCGTCGTATTTTCTCGTTCCTTCCTTAGGATTGTCGATTTCGAAGTGTGTCACTCGTGACGGACTTCATAACGGTCGTATCTTACTATTAGATCAAGCCTAGGAGTCTTAGGAATCGATCCCGGGGCCCCGCGCTCCGTATCGGAACTTTTTGTGCTCATTAGCCGGTATAAGAAGGGGCACCGACCAACTAGATGACGATCCAGTCGGTCGGCAATCCTTCTTGGACCGACTAGTTGGCTTTCTAAATTTCTCAGGAGTTACTGTTTATCGTTAGTCGGTCTAAGAACGTTGGTTGACCGACTAGGTTGCAAACTAGTCGGTCAGCAATGCTTCTTTAACCGACTAACACATCATCTTAATTTTAGTTGAGTTACTGTTTACTCTTAGTCGGTCTAAGAACGTTCATCGACCGACTAGATGCTAAACTAGTCGGTCAGTATTTGTTCATGGACCGACTAACTCTAAATTCTATTTTCGTTCAGAAGTTACTGTTTACACTTAGTCGGTCTGCGTTGGTCGACCGACCGACTAGTTGCCAAACTAGTCGGTCAGTGGTTGCTCTTTGACCGACTAACCTGTGTTAAAACCCTAATTTCTGGGCAGCCGCCAGCCCATCCTATTTAAACCCAACCCAAACGTTTTCTTCTTCCTAAACACGACCCAAAACCCTAAAATCTTCCCCCTTGAGCCCCCATCTTCCTCCAAGCTTCATTCCTTCATTCCAAGCCCTAAATCCATCATCCAAACCATCCATTCACTCTATCTACCTCTCATCTTCCCCAAAATCTCACCAAATCCATCAAAATCCCCAAATCCCCCAAAACCCTAGTTTCCCCAAACTTCTCCATTTGCTTCCAGATCTGGTCCTAGGGTTCCCCGGAGTGTTTCTTCCGCCTCCTCTCGGTAAGAAATCGATCTACCGTTGTTTTCATAACCTATTTATATTTTTATGAAACCCTAATAAAATTTCATGATGTTTGTTGTTTGTTTCCCCATAACAGCGATTTCCCCGTAGATTAGCATCCGTGAGACGAAGTGGTCGTCATCCCCGGTGCTAGGCAAGTGAAACTTGCCACTTAGGGTTTAGGCCATGTTTTAGGCCATTTGCTTGTTGTAGGCGTAAAAGAGGCTAGGCGACGAAATGATACTCGCCTAGGCGCAAATTGGGGAACTAGCTTGACAACGAAGCTAGTTCCAACACATATAGCATGTTGCACAATTACCATGTCATGTTTACTTTCCATTAACGGTACGCGAATTAATTGTCATGTCATTGCATTCTTTAAGTGCTTTTGTGATTGCGTAGCTTTGCTACGAATGCTTGTGTTCCTGGCTCGTGTTCCAGAAGCGGGCCATGTGTTCGTTGATAGCCAATGCCCGAATTGCTTGTTTCCGGCTAGGTGCACCCCTACGCCAAATGTTTAAGAATGCGAGCTCATGTGCGGGGCAACCCCAGGCTCACTAGCTGAGCTCATGTGCGGGGACCCTGGCTCCATTACGTGTGGGTATTGGGGGTAAGAGTTAAGCGACCAATCAACTGGGAGTCTGCCCGATCAGCAACTGCAGTGGTAAGGCGTAAACTCTGGGTTTTGGGGTAGATGTTAAGCGGCCAATCAGCGAATGTGAAACCATTCAGCTGTAAGGCGTAAACATCTACAAACAATGTGAATAGTGAATTGATTGAGATTGATAGTAGCTTGGCTACTCTTGTCTTGTCCCGATGATTGTTCTCTTGTACAAATTGTCTTGCCATGCCTTGATTGTGCACTCATGTTATAACTGCCATGTCATGCATACTAAACTACTAGGTTGCTAGTTGCCTTACCTTCGGTTTCCTTGCCCAAGTCTTTTAGACTTGCTGACATGTGCCCCTTTACTCTTTTGGGTGACACATGTTAGATCCTGAGCCTGAGTACCTTGTTGAGGACGAGGTGTTTGTAGACGCCGAGCCCGAGCTTGTGGTTGACGGGGAGTACGTGGACACTGGGGACCAGTCCTAGTGTTTTTGTTGTGTTTTACTTTTGTGAGACAGTTGTTTTGTTATCGGTGCGTAGCACCTATACTTTGTTATGTCGTTGCTTTTGTTGGCCTTGTTCTGGGCCTTTAGACTCTTTCTTTTAGCCTGGTGGCTTTTCTGGATGTTGGACTTATATTCATGTTGGACATTGCCTGAGATGTGAGATTTTATTATTAGTCTATCCTCGTATTATTATTGTTGTTCCGTTGTGGTTACATGGACCTGCTTATGTTTTATTGACGCTTATCGGGTTTGGGGCTTCACAGCTCCACTCTCGTGCGGACCTTTTCACGTCTCGCCTCCATTTTAGGGAAGCGGGTCGTGACAGGTTTTGTTGGTGGCCCATGCAGGTCTTTCTGTAACTGCGATTTTTGGAATATCGATAATAATATTAGAATGTCCAATAAGTTAAGTTCGACGTCCGATGTCATAAGCTATGAGTCTAATCTGATTCGTTTTCTGTGTCACTAGATGGCAGGAAGACGTTTCACCCGTGGTGGGGGTAGTGGTGCGATCCCTCATGATGAGGAGCCTGAGCGGGAACCCACCAGCGGTGAGATGATGTGGATGATGCTCCAGATGATGCAAGTGCAGCAGGGCGTGCTTTTGCAAGTCCAGAATGCTCCACTTGCTCGAGCTGCCCGGGCTCTTCCGGATGCCCCTCGCTCTGAGCCAGGAGCGAAGCAATTTCAGGAGCTGGGTCCCGCGTATTTTGATGGGTCTGAGGGTCCTCTGGCTGCCGATGAGTGGATTCGGAACATCGAGGACAATTTGAAGATGGCCAAGATCACCCCGGCTGGATGGGTTGATTTGGCGAAGAGGCAACTCAAGGATAATGCTCGGAATTGGTGGGATGCGGAAGAGAAGTTGTTGGTGGAGCCGATCGTCTGGGCTACCTTCAAGGCCAGATTTGATGGTGAGTTCTTCCCGAAAGCTGCCAGGGAGGAGATGCTGCAGCGTTTTATCGATTTGAAGCAAGGGAACTCGTCGGTGGACCTATATCACCAAGAGTTCATGAGGCTGAGTCGGTTCGCACCGAAGATGGTGCAGGACGCTGAGGAGAAGGCTCAGAGGTTCCTGCAGGGGCTTGCTTCGGAGCTCCAGATTTTTGTGACCTCTTCTGACTGGGAGTCTTATCAGAAGGTTCTAGTAGCAGCCAAGAGGCAGGAGCTGCTCGTGAACCAGAGGAGGGGGTCTGTTGTTGGTGCTGGGAAGAGGCCTGTGGAACAGGCGAGAGATGTGGTTAGACCTGGATTCAGGCCTAATCAGTCCGCTCAGTTTAAGAGGCCAGGAGGGCCTATTCTGAAGTTTTGCCATTTCTGCGGCAAGCCTGGCCATATCAAGGATCAGTGTCGGATGTTTTTGGGCCAGTGTCTGGTTTGTGGTGATGCTTCCCATGTCGCGAAGGATTGTCAGCATGCGAATCAGCTGCGGAGGGCACCTGTTACAGCACAGCCGCTGCAGCAGCGAGCGTCTGTTCCTGCTGGACGTGGAGCAGCTCTTGTTCCACAGGGACAGGCTTTTCGGCAGGCTGTCCCGCCGAGGAGGCAGGCTTTTCTGATGACCGCTGCGGAGAGCGAGTCTGTGGATGAGGTTATCGCAGGTAATCCTCAATCTAGCTGTCACTTTCCTAGCTGGTTTTGATTGTTAGATTATGTTGGTTGCTTGAACATGGTTGTTTGCTAGACTAGGGTTTGATTGTTAATTGATTGTTAGGTGTGGTTTCGGTTTGCACATTTCCTGCACGAGTCCTCTTTGACTCTGGTGCATCGATGTGCATTATTTCTCGGAGCTTCGTGGAGAGGCATTCCTTGTCGACGTCCCCTCTTTCCAAGAGTTGGAATATCGTTACAGGGAATGGCGTGGTCTCGGTGCATCGTGGTTGCAATTCTTGCTCGTTGGTGGTCTGTGGACATGAGCTTTTCGCTGATTTCATTGTCCACGACATCATCAACTATGATGCAGTTCTTGGGATGGACTGGCTTGCGAGCTTCTATGCTACGATTGACTGCAGGAGGAAGAAGGTGGTGTTCGAGATTCCCGGACATCCAGTATTTGAGTTCAGTTGTGGTAGCAGTTCGCTTGGTCCTGTCAGATTTCGGGCCAGGCCGGTGGAGGCTGTGGCTATGCAGATGGGGCTGGAGTGGCCAGCTGTGGTGCGAGATTTTGGCGACGTCTTCCCCGAGGAGATGTCTGGTTTGCCGCCTGATCGGGCTTTGGAATTTTCTATCGATCTTGTTCCAGGTGCGCAGCCGATTTCGAAGGCGCCGTATCGTATGGCACCTGCAGAATTGGAAGAGTTGCGGAAGCAGTTGGATGAGCTTTTGCAGAAGGGTTATATTAATCCTAGCGTGTCTCCGTGGGGAGCACCGGTGTTGCTGGTTAAGAAGAAGGATGGTTCGCGTCGCATGTGTGTGGACTATCGGGAGTTGAATGCGGTGACCATTAAGAATAAATACCCGTTGCCTCGCATCGATGATATTTTTGATCAGCTTGGAGGTTCGAGGGTGTTTTCTAAATTGGATTTGAGGAGTGGTTACCATCAGTTAAAGGTGAAGAAGGATGATGTTCCGAAGACAGTGTTCAGGACGAAGTATGGACACTATGAGTTTGTGGTTATGCCTTTCGGTGTAACTAACGCGCCCGCAGTTTTCATGAATCTGATGAACCTGATTTTCTACGACTTTTTGGATAAGTTTGTCGTTATCTTTATTGACGACATTCTGATCTATTCGAAGTCGGAGGAAGAGCATGCCTCGCACTTAAGGACGGTGTTAGAGATTTTGAGGAAGCATCGGTTGTATGCTAAGTTTTCGAAGTGCGAGTTTTGGCTGGATAGAGTTGCTTTTCTCGGGCATGTGGTGACTGGAGATGGTATTTCAGTGGATCCCGAGAAGATTAGGGCCATCAGGGAGTGGCCTGTTCCGTCGTCTGCGTCTGAGATTCGGAGTTTCCTTGGACTTGCTGGTTATTATCGGCGATTCATTAAGGACTTTTCTCGTATTGCTGAGCCGATGACCAGGTTGACGCGGAAGGATGTTGCTTTTGCTTGGTCGGGTGATTGTGAGAGTGCTTTTGGTGTTCTGAAGGAGAGGTTGACGACTGCCCCTATTCTTGTTGTGCCCGATCGCAGCGGTGGATTTGAGATCTTTTGCGATGTTTCTGGCAAGGGTCTCGGTTGTGTGTTGCATCAGCACGGGCATGTTGTGGCGTATGCGTCTCGTCAGCTTAAGGTTCATGAGAAGAATTATCCGACGCATGATTTGGAGTTGGCCGCCGTTGTGTTTGCTCTTAAGATTTGGAGGCACTTCCTGCTGAGTGAGAAAGTGAAGATTTTCACCGATCACAAAAGCTTGAAGTATATTTTCACTCAGAAGGAGCTCAACATGCGACAGCGTCGATGGTTGGAGCTTATGGCGGATTATTATATTGATTTGCAGTTTCACCCTGGCAAGGTGAATGTGGTTCCGGATGCTTTGAGTAGGCTTCCAGCGGTGATGATTTTGACCTCGCAGTGGAGATTGCAGCAGGATTTTTGCGGGTCTGGTGTGGAGATTGTTCTTCCTGGGGAGGCTTCATCGTTGATGTACATGTAGAGAAATGTATGCCCTCGTGGCTATTTATCATAATGAAACATCTTGTTCAATAAATGAAAGTGTTCTTTCTGGTAAAGTATTATCTGAGTTGTTCATTGCTCAGATTATTCCCTTGGATTCAGAGTTAGGTCACACATGTTTCGAAATGTAGATTACGATTATGAGAAATGTCTGACCTCTAATAGCTTGAATCTTAAAAGTGTTCATGGTCATAGATGTGTCGAGATAAGGGATATCAACACATCAGACAGACCATTGCGTCCCTGTCTGGTTGGTCTCATAACCAAGCGACTTGGTGAAGTCGAAAACAGGATGCAGGTGCTCAGTAGAAGCTGAGTTCACTGAACGACCAAAACAGGGAGTTATTAAATGGTTATACATTAACTAAACTATCATTAATAACTCTAAGTGATAATAGGTAAGTTGGTCCTTAGGACTTGAGATCATTGTATGAAGCTATGTGTGGACAGTGTCACTTAGGTCTAAAGATCTAACTTCGAGGCTAGGCCTGATGAAAGATCTTAGGCTGGGTGACACTCGAAACATATGAGCTAAGTAGTGATCAACAGAGGATTCGTCTCTTCCGTTAATGGGAAGTTAGTGTCACAGGTCGGTACGGCTCTCGGTAAAACCTTGGCCAAGGTATGTTGTAACTTGTACAACCTGTATGTACCAGAGACCGATGTATACTGACCACTGCTAGCCAATGGGGTTGATAGTATACCATACCCTAGACTAGCCGAGTGACATAGTTATGACGAAGGGACTAAAACTGCGGAAATTATCACAGTCACAGTCAGAGTGATTTCGTCGGCACTTTTGCCTAAACGAACCAATCACGTAATCGATGATCCCGAAACAGGGACGACACCTACTGCTAGTGGTCACTGTCGTCTTGAGACTTCGAGTCTCGACCTGTAGTAAGGGTCAGGCTGTAGGGTCTCACACCGAGTAACATTCACGTCGTAGTAACAGATAGAATGTATAGAGGATATCATTAGATGTAAAGAGAATACTAAATTCACAAGTTGGTTGTGAACTTGAAGCATTTGGGAATGGAGGAAATTTCGTATGAAATCCAGATGATCAAACCGTGTAGGAATCGGAGCTCGGATGAGCCCAGAAACGCGAAAAAGGCGCAAGAGGAAGTGGGATAAAACCCACTTGGCAAAACGGGCGGGGCCCGCTGACCCAGCGGGCCCGCCCGCTGGGTGCAGCGGGCCCGCCCGCTGCCCCAGCGGGCCCGCCCGCTGCATGCAGCGGGCGCAGCCCGCTGGTGACAGCGGGCTGAGCCCGCGCGGGCGTGCCCTAGCGGGCGCGCCCAGTAGCCTTAGGCGGGCGCGCCCGCTAAGCTTAGCGGGTCGCCCGCCACTTAAGTTATTTTAGGGTTTTTTCGTGGAAACCCTTGACGGCTACGAAATTGGGTTTTTGCTCAACTTTGAGCAATTGTTTGAAGGGTCAAACGAACTCGGATCTCGTCGCCGTTTGTTCCTACGCGTTCACCATCACTAGCTCTTCGAAATGATAACTTGTATCGTCTCTAGAGCTCAACGATGAGTGAGGATTAGTTGGTTGAAGGTTGAGGCTTTGTGTAAGCCAAACTAACCCAAATTGAATTAATCCAAATCCCTCTTCCTACAATTAGTCCCACATTGCTCATGACAAAAGAAGGGGAGCCGGCCTCCTATATAAATAGGTGGGCACTCCCCTCTTTGTTTCTTGCACCAAGTCTCTGATTAAGGAGCTCACGAATATTTTGAGCAAACTTAATCTAGACTAAATTTATTCTCTTCCTCTATAAATTTTCCTGTCCTCCAACCGAGTCCTAGCAAGACAACGAGGAGGTCCGAATCTGATTCGGAAGTCTACGACGCGGGTTTACTCAAGTGAAATCTTCTACGGCTTGTGATGGCTTCGGAGGCAAGGTGCGCTATGGGAGCTGATCCAGTCTGCGGCGAGGTGCGACGCAACATGGCTCGGAAGTGCGCTACGGGAGCTGATCCAGTCTGCGGCGAGGAGCGACGCAACACGGCTCGGAAGACGGCTCAGATCAATGAGCGCAAGACGGTGCGGAACATCTTGCCTGCTCCAGGGCAAGATTCCGGGTGAGTCAATTTTATATGCAATTAGTTTAATCAGTAGTTAGAACTTTCTCGAGTTGGTCGGACCCAACTCGAGTCAGTAGATTTCCTGGCTTAGGGAACTTTTCCTTAGGGCTTTGTTTATTAAATAGTTTAATAAATTATTTCTTCCGCTGTTTTATTTATTTTGTTCTTCCGACTTAGGACGAATAGTAATAAATTAGCTCTAAGGGACCTTGAAAATCCCAACAGTGGTATCAGAGCCAGATCTACTCTGTTCTATACTGCTTTTTAACTGCATGTATTAATTATATGATAATTAGTTTAATGGCTCATTCTTGTTTTGATGTCACAAGAAAGACTTGCTAGGTTAGCCATTAAATGACTCTTAAACTTTATGTGATAAATTTTAAACACCATGCTTAATAATTTTAAATTGTTTAAAAATTTTACCTAATGGACGATTAGGTTAGCCATTAATTCCCTCAAACCTTATGTGATAATTTTGAGACACTGCTATGAATTTTAAATTGTTTAAATTGCCTATTGGACGATTAGGGTAGCAGCATATACTTTTGAATCCTTATAGATGATAAGGACTTAATAAAAATCGTCTAACAAACCCATAAAATTTTGAATTTTAGGGATCCACTAGTTGATAAGGATTAACTAGTTGTAATCTAAAAACCATTTAGTTGTTGAACGAACATGGAAATGATGACAACACCTTCAATGGATCATGATGTCGGCCAATGTGCTTGACTAAAGTTTTTGGACCAACCTAGCTAGACTGGGTAACAAGTGGTCCTGGCTTAGTCAATTCCCTGGCCGCGTCCGCTGGACCGCAAGGTGTCGATTCATAACTATGTAAGTCCATCGACTATACCTAAGTCTAATACGATAATAATCTTATTCAAGATAAATCGTAGCCCTCCTTGTTTTAGGAGTTGGCAACTGTAAGAAACGTGTTTCGGTTGTTGAGCACACTCAAGCCGTAACAGGTCAATCTTATAGAAACCGATTTCTTGATTGACATCTTAACTTGACTAAAACCGTTGGCTCATCCCTAGAGCTTCGGCGTAAGTCTAACCAAGAATGTAGTCTTAAGCTCTGACCCAAACCGGCGTGTCGTGCATACACCGAGCAAAGGGGCAAGTCAGGCTTGACACGAAAACAAGGGTCCGACTAGGCTAGCCATTGTGATCCGGTTGAGCACACTCATGATCACAAATGACTAGGGGTAAAAAGAATAGGGAGTCATATTCTGATATGATCGACAAAGAGTTCGTCTACCTACAGCCGAGTCGAACGACTTGTTGAGCTACACTCAAGGTCGGGCGACTCAAGGTTGTTGGATTCCTGCTCCCAATTAATTTTAATCATGTTTTGGAGTAAAACGATCTGTTTATTAATGGGAGAGTATAATTGGTCAAAATCCATTCTAGTTATATTTAAAAATATTTTGAACACATGCTAATTAGGAGTTCTAATCTTTGCAGCATGATGAGTAAGTTTAATAATATCCGAGATAAGAATTTATTAACTGGTTTTAATATTAATGATAGCTGGTTGGAGAAGTCTATAGCAGAAAGGTCAACATTAAGGGAAGTCTATGCCTTAACCTCAAAAATACAAAGTGTAGTTCTTTCAGTTAATTCTACTGCATGGGTGTTAGACACCGGTGCAGGTTCTCACATTTGTAACCAGTTACAAAGATTGAGAATCAGTAGAAAACTTGAAAAGAATGAGATAATTCTCCAAGTCGGAAACGCAGCAAATGTTGATGTTGTAGCCGTAGGAGATCTTAGACACACATTAGCTGGTGGAGCTAACTTGCTTTTGAAGCAATGTTACTATATCCCAAATTTCCTATGCAATATTATATCTGTCTCAGCTTTAGCTAAAGATGGTTATAATTTTACTATCAGCGGAAATGTCATGAACATTGCCCTTGATGGTAAGTTGCTAGGATTTGGGACACTGAGCAATGGAATATACACTTTAAGCAATGAGGTGGTATTAAACGTTAATACTAGAAAACGTAAGGAATCTAGTTTTAATGAAACCTATCTTTGGCATTGTAGACTAGGCCATATCGGAGAGAAGAGACTCAGCAAGTTACATAAAGAGGGGCTCTTGGGCCTCTCGAATTATGAGTCATTCGACACTTGCGAGTCTTGCCTCAAAGGTAAGATGGCCAAAACTCCTTTTGCCAGTCAAGGGGAAAGAGTTATCGAACTCTTGGGTCTAGTACATTCCGATGTATGTGGACCCATGTCTACGTTAGCCAAAGGTGGATTTTCATATTTCGTCACGTTTACTGATGACCACTCAAGATTTGGACATGTGTTCTTGATGAAACATAAGTCCGAAACATTTGAGCGATTCAAGGAGTATCGTGCCGAAGTCGAAAAACAGACTGGTAAAAGTATTAAGATTCTTCGATCCGATCGAGGAGGAGAATACTTAAGCCATGAATTCCTCACTTACTTAAAAGAGAATGGGATTCTCTCTCAGATCACTCCTCCTTACACACCTCAACATAATGGTGTTTCAGAAAGGAGAAACCGGACCTTGTTAGACATGGTTCGGTCTATGTTAAGTGAAGCTGAGTTAACCACTTCCCTTTGGGGCTATGCCCTGGAAACTGCTATATACATTCTAAATAAAGTTCCGTCAAGATCTGTGCATTTGACTCCGTATCAGATATGGACAGGGAAGAAACCCAGCCTCAATCACTTGAAGGTATGGGGTTGTCCTGCTTATGTCAAAAGGCAAAATCCAGACAAACTGGAAGACAGATCTATACTGTGTAAATTTATAGGGTACCCAAGACATTCATTAGGTTATGTCTTTTACCATCCAGAACAACAAAAGATTGTTGTCTCTAGACATGCCACCTTTCTTGAAAAGGAATTCCTCGTGAAGGAATCCACTGGCAAGGTAATTGATTTGAATGAATGCTCGGAGGAAGTACCCGCACAGCAACAAGTGTCGGAACCAGTGGGAGAGTCAGAACTTGACATCTCCCAACCAGTGAGTAGGAAGTCAAGTAGGATTCCTCGAGCACCCGAAAGGTACTACGGTTTTCTTGTAGACGGGGGAATCGAGGATAGCATCATAATTGATGATGACCCTATTAACTTCCAGGAAGCCATAAAGAGTATAGACTCTGACAAATGGCTAGATGCAATGAAATCCGAAATAGATTCCATGCACGTAAATAAGGTATGGACCTTAGAAAACGTGCCCAAGGGAAATGTTCCCATAGGCTGCAAATGGATCTTCAAGAAGAAGATTGGAGCAGATGGAAAGGTAGAGACATACAAGGCTAGACTGGTTGCAAAAGGATATCGTCAAATTCTAGGAATAGATTATGACGAAACCTTTTCGCCAGTAGCTATGCACAAGTCTATTCGGATAGTGCTCGCAATTGCTGCCTACTACGACTACGAAATCTGGCAGATGGATGTGAAGACTGCATTCCTAAACGGTAATTTGGAAGAGCAGATTTACATGACTCAGCCAGAAGGCTTCGAAGTCAGTGGGAGCAATAGAAAGGCGTGCAAGCTGCACAGGTCCATTTATGGACTCAAACAAGCATCAAGAAGTTGGAACATCCGTTTCGACAAAACAGTCAAAGAATTTGGTTTTGTCAGAAATGAGGATGACCCATGCATCTATAAAAGAACCAGTAATAAAAATTCTTTAGTCATCCTAGTTCTATACGTAGATGACATTCTGATAATAGGCAACGACATAGAGATGTTAAAGTCTGTTAAAAATTGGCTATCAACAAATTTCTCCATGAAGGACTTGGGAGAAGCATCCTACATACTGGGTGTGAAGATCCATAGAGATAGATCTAAACGGATGCTAGGACTCTCCCAAACCAGGTACATTGAAACCGTGTTAAAACGTTTTAACATGGAAAACAGTAAGGGTGGTTCATTACCAGCCAATCATGGGATAGCCCTCACCAAGAAGATGTCTCCACAAACCGACTTGGAAAGGGCAAAGATGACCAAGGTCCCATATGCTTCTGCTGTGGGATCTATCATGTACTCCATGATTTGTACCAGACCCGATGTCGCTTATGCACTGGGTATAGTAAGCCGATATCAGTCTAACCCGGGAGAAGAGCACTGGAAAGCAGTCAAGACAATTCTTAAGTACTTAAGAAGAACTAAAGACTTGGTCTTGGTCTATGGAAGTGAACACCTGAATGTTGAAGGGTTCACAGATTCAAGCTTTCAAAGTGACATGGATGATAGCAAATCGATCTCAGGATATGTTTTCACTCTCAACGGAGGAGCAGTCAGTTGGAGGAGTTCCAAACAAGTCACCATTGCAGACTCCACAATGGAAGCCGAATACATAGCGGCCAATGATGCAGCAAAGGAAGCAGTCTGGATGAAGAAGTTCATTAACCAGCTCGGGATGGTTCCTGCCGTTGAAAGTCCAATACCGTTGTATTGCGACAACAATGCAGCCATAAGCCTGGTTCAAGAACCCAGATTCCACAAGAGATCCAGACACATTCTTCGCAAGTATCACCTGATTCGGGAGATAGAGCAGAGGAAAGATATAGAACTCCTTAGAGTCTCTTCGGAAGACAACTTAGCAGATCCATTCACGAAGGCACTGGCACGTGATCGTTTAGAAAAACTAGCGTGTAAATATGGTATGAGATACCAAAATAAATAGGCCTGAGTGCAAGTGGGAGATGTAGAGAAATGTATGCCCTCGTGGCTATTTATCATAATGAAACATCTTGTTCAATAAATGAAAGTGTTCTTTCTGGTAAAGTATTATCTGAGTTGTTCATTGCTCAGATTATTCCCTTGGATTCAGAGTTAGGTCACACATGTTTCGAAATGTAGATTACGATTATGAGAAATGTCTGACCTCTAATAGCTTGAATCTTAAAAGTGTTCATGGTCATAGATGTGTCGAGATAAGGGATATCAACACATCAGACAGACCATTGCGTCCCTGTCTGGTTGGTCTCATAACCAAGCGACTTGGTGAAGTCGAAAACAGGATGCAGGTGCTCAGTAGAAGCTGAGTTCACTGAACGACCAAAACAGGGAGTTATTAAATGGTTATACATTAACTAAACTATCATTAATAACTCTAAGTGATAATAGGTAAGTTGGTCCTTAGGACTTGAGATCATTGTATGAAGCTATGTGTGGACAGTGTCACTTAGGTCTAAAGATCTAACTTCGAGGCTAGGCCTGATGAAAGATCTTAGGCTGGGTGACACTCGAAACATATGAGCTAAGTAGTGATCAACAGAGGATTCGTCTCTTCCGTTAATGGGAAGTTAGTGTCACAGGTCGGTACGGCTCTCGGTAAAACCTTGGCCAAGGTATGTTGTAACTTGTACAACCTGTATGTACCAGAGACCGATGTATACTGACCACTGCTAGCCAATGGGGTTGATAGTATACCATACCCTAGACTAGCCGAGTGACATAGTTATGACGAAGGGACTAAAACTGCGGAAATTATCACAGTCACAGTCAGAGTGATTTCGTCGGCACTTTTGCCTAAACGAACCAATCACGTAATCGATGATCCCGAAACAGGGACGACACCTACTGCTAGTGGTCACTGTCGTCTTGAGACTTCGAGTCTCGACCTGTAGTAAGGGTCAGGCTGTAGGGTCTCACACCGAGTAACATTCACGTCGTAGTAACAGATAGAATGTATAGAGGATATCATTAGATGTAAAGAGAATACTAAATTCACAAGTTGGTTGTGAACTTGAAGCATTTGGGAATGGAGGAAATTTCGTATGAAATCCAGATGATCAAACCGTGTAGGAATCGGAGCTCGGATGAGCCCAGAAACGCGAAAAAGGCGCAAGAGGAAGTGGGATAAAACCCACTTGGCAAAACGGGCGGGGCCCGCTGACCCAGCGGGCCCGCCCGCTGGGTGCAGCGGGCCCGCCCGCTGCCCCAGCGGGCCCGCCCGCTGGGTGCAGCGGGCGCAGCCCGCTGCCCCAGCGGGCCCGCCCGCTGCATGCAGCGGGCGCAGCCCGCTGGTGACAGCGGGCTGAGCCCGCGCGGGCGTGCCCTAGCGGGCGCGCCCAGTAGCCTTAGGCGGGCGCGCCCGCTAAGCTTAGCGGGTCGCCCGCCACTTAAGTTATTTTAGGGTTTTTTCGTGGAAACCCTTGACGGCTACGAAATTGGGTTTTTGCTCAACTTTGAGCAATTGTTTGAAGGGTCAAACGAACTCGGATCTCGTCGCCGTTTGTTCCTACGCGTTCACCATCACTAGCTCTTCGAAATGATAACTTGTATCGTCTCTAGAGCTCAACGATGAGTGAGGATTAATTGGTTGAAGGTTGAGGCTTTGTGTAAGCCAAACTAACCCAAATTGAATTAATCCAAATCCCTCTTCCTACAATTAGTCCCACATTGCTCATGACAAAAGAAGGGGAGCCGGCCTCCTATATAAATAGGTGGGCACTCCCCTCTTTGTTTCTTGCACCAAGTCTCTGATTAAGGAGCTCACGAATATTTTGAGCAAACTTAATCTAGACTAAATTTATTCTCTTCCTCTATAAATTTTCCTGTCCTCCAACCGAGTCCTAGCAAGACAACGAGGAGGTCCGAATCTGATTCGGAAGTCTACGACGCGGGTTTACTCAAGTGAAATCTTCTACGGCTTGTGATGGCTTCGGAGGCAAGGTGCGCTATGGGAGCTGATCCAGTCTGCGGCGAGGTGCGACGCAACATGGCTCGGAAGTGCGCTACGGGAGCTGATCCAGTCTGCGGCGAGGAGCGACGCAACACGGCTCGGAAGACGGCTCAGATCAATGAGCGCAAGACGGTGCGGAACATCTTGCCTGCTCCAGGGCAAGATTCCGGGTGAGTCAATTTTATATGCAATTAGTTTAATCAGTAGTTAGAACTTTCTCGAGTTGGTCGGACCCAACTCGAGTCAGTAGATTTCCTGGCTTAGGGAACTTTTCCTTAGGGCTTTGTTTATTAAATAGTTTAATAAATTATTTCTTCCGCTGTTTTATTTATTTTGTTCGTCCGACTTAGGACGAATAGTAATAAATTAGCTCTAAGGGACCTTGAAAATCCCAACAGTACATGCAGGTACAGTCGACGATTATGGATCGGATTAAGGCTGGCCAGGCTGAGGATCCGAAGCTGGTGAAGATTCGGGAGCAGGTGGAAGCCGGTCTGCGGACTGCCTTTTTGATTCATGAGGATGGCTCGCTGAGGTTTGGAGCCAGGCTGTGTGTGCCAGCTGGGGATATCAGAGAGGAGCTGATGGTGGAGGCACACAGTTCGCCGTATTCTGTGCATCCTGGTGGCACCAAGATGTACCAGGATCTTCGTCTGAATTATTGGTGGCATGGTATGAAGAGGAGTGTGGCTCGGAGTGTATACAAGTGCTTGGTTTGCCAGCAAGTGAAGGCGGAGCATCAGCGTACGGCCGGGTTGCTACAACCGCTTCCGATTCCGGAGTGGAAATGGCAACACATCACTATGGATTTCGTGACTGGACTACCTCGGAGTCCAAAGCAGAATTAAGCGATTTGGGTGATCGTAGATCGATTGACCAAATCCGCGCACTTTATTCCATTCCGAGTGGGACAGTCCACTGAGGCGCTAGCGAGGAGATATATTGAGGTAAAATTCTTTAACTCTCCGTTTTTATTTCCTTTTCCTAGATGGATAGTGATGTAACGTGAATCGTGCAGGAGGTTGTGCGACTTCATGGAGTCCCCGTGAGTATCGTGTCTGACAGAGACACGAGGTTCACATCTCAGTTCTGGCAGAGTTTGCAGAAGAGCTTGGGTACGCGTCTGAGTTTCAGCACGGCGTACCATCCGCAGACGGATGGCCAGTCCGAGAGGACGATTCAGATTTTGGAAGACATGCTGAGGGCGTGCATGTTGGATTTCAAGGGTTCGTGGGAGGACCATCTACATTTGGTGGAGTTCTCTTACAACAACAGCTTCCAGGCGAGTATTGGCATGGCGCCTTTCGCCGCTCTTTATGGGAGGAAATGTCGATCGCCATTGAGTTGGGATGATGTTGGTGATCGGGAGTTGTTGGGACCTGAGATGATCGTAGAGGCCGTGGATATCGTCAGGAATATTCGGGAGAGGTTGAGGATTGCTCAGGACCGTTTTAAGCATTGGGCGGATGCTAAACGTCGTCCTTTGGAGTTTCAGCCGGGCGACCATGTGTTCTTGAAGATTTCCCCGAATCGTGGTGTGATTCGTTTTGGGAAGCGTGGGAAGTTGAGCCCGCGATACATTGGACCGTTTGACATTTTGGAGAGGGTTGGCGAGGTAGCTTATCGCTTGGCCTTGCCGTCATCTTTGGAAGGAGTTCACAATGTTTTCCATGTGTCGCAGCTTCGTCGATACATTAGCGATCCATCTCATGCTGTGGATTTTTCGGAGATTACCGTTCGCCCTGATATGACGTATGACTAGCATCCAGTGCAGATTCTGGACATGCGTCAGAAATCGCTTCGGAACAAGGTTGTCAATCTTGTGAGGGTGATGTGGCGACACGGCTCACCTGGAGAGTCTACTTGGGAGAATGAGGATGAGATGCGAGAGCGTTTCCCACTTTTGTTTCCGGACTCGTGAGTATTTGGAAATTCCGAGGACGGAATTTTTATTAAGTTGGGGAGGATGTAACGACTGCTTTTCATGTATCTGGATTTAATATAATATAATATATGTTTTGGTGGATTTTCTCCTCTTGTGTGGTTTTCGTCTCCGTAGCCTTCGTTTTCGATCGATTCGTCGTATTTTCTCGTTCCTTCCTTAGGATTATCGATTTCGAAGTGTGTCACTCGTGACGAACTTCATAACGGTCGTATCTTACTATTAGATCAAGCCTAGGAGTCTTAGGAATCGATCCTGGGGCCCCGCGCTCCGTATCGGAACTTTTTATGCTCATTAGCCGGTATAAGAAGGGGCACCGACCGACTAGATGACGATCCAGTCGGTCGGTAATCCTTCTTGGACCGACTAGTTGGCTTTCTAAATTTCTCAGGAGTTACTGTTTATCGTTAGTCGGTCTAAGAACGTTGGTTGACCGACTAGGTTGCAAACTAGTCGGTCAGCAATGCTTCTTTAACCGACTAACACATCATCTTAATTTTAGTTGAGTTACTGTTTACTCTTAGTCGGTCTAAGAACGTTCATCGACCGACTAGATGCTAAACTAGTCGGTCAGTATTTGTTCATGGACCGACTAACTCTAAATTCTATTTTCGTTCAGAAGTTACTGTTTACACTTAGTCGGTCTGCGTTGGTCGACCGACCGACTAGTTGCCAAACTAGTCGGTCAGTGGTTGCTCTTTGACCGACTAACCTGTGTTAAAACCCTAATTTCTGGGCAGCCGCCAGCCCATCCTATTTAAACCCAACCCAAACGTTTTCTTCTTCCTAAACACGACCCAAAACCCTAAAATCTTCCCCCTTGAGCCCCCATCTTCCTCCAAGCTTCATTCCTTCATTCCAAGCCCTAAATCCATCATCCAAACCATCCATTCACTCTATCTACCTCTCATCTTCCCCAAAATCTCACCAAATCCATCAAAATCCCCAAATCCCCCAAAACCCTAGTTTCCCCAAACTTCTCCATTTGCTTCCAGATCTGGTCCTAGGTTCCCCGGAGTGTTTCTTCCGCCTCCTCTCGGTAAGAAATCGATCTACCGTTGTTTTCATAACCTATTTATATTTTTATGAAACCCTAATAAAATTTCATGATGTTTGTTGTTTGTTTCCCCATAACAGCGATTTCCCCGTAGATTAGCATCCGTGAGACGAAGTGGTCGTCATCCCCGGTGCTAGGCAAGTGAAACTTGCCACTTAGGGTTTAGGCCATGTTTTAGGCCATTTGCTTGTTGTAGGCGTAAAAGAGGCTAGGCGACGAAATGATACTCGCCTAGGCGCAAATTGGGGAACTAGCTTGACAACGAAGCTAGTTCCAACACATATAGCATGTTGCACAATTACCATGTCATGTTTACTTTCCATTAACGGTACGCGAATTAATTGTCATGTCATTGCATTCTTTAAGTGCTTTTGTGATTGTGTAGCTTTGCTACGAATGCTTGTGTTCCTGGCTCGTGTTCCAGAAGCGGGCCATGTGTTGGTTGATAGCCAATGCCCGAATTGCTTGTTTCCGGCTAGGTGCACCCCTACGCCAAATGTTTAAGAATGCGAGCTCATGTGCGGGGCAACCCCAGGCTCACTAGCTGAGCTCATGTGCGGGGACCCTGGCTCCATTACGTGTGGGTATTGGGGGTAAGAGTTAAGCGACCAATCAACTGGGAGTCTGCCCGATCAGCAACTGCAGTGGTAAGGCGTAAACTCTGGGTTTTGGGGTAGATGTTAAGCGGCCAATCAGCGAATGTGAAACCATTCAGCTGTAAGGCGTAAACATCTACAAACAACGTGAATAATGAATTGATTGAGATTGATAGTAGCTTGGCTACTCTTGTCTTGTTCCGATGATTGTTCTCTTGTACAAATTGTCTTGCCATGCCTTGATTGTGCACTCATGTTATAACTGCCATGTCATGCATACTAAACTGCTAGGTTGCTAGTTGCCTTACCTTCGGTTTCCTTGCCCAAGTCTTTTAGACTTGCTGACATGTGCCCCTTTACTCTTTTGGGTGACACATGTTAGATCCTGAGCCTGAGTACCTTGTTGAGGACGAGGTGTTTGTAGACGCCGAGCCCGAGCTTGTGGTTGACGGGGAGTACGTGGACACTGGGGACCAGTCCTAGTGTTTTCGTTGTGTTTTACTTTTGTGAGACAGTTGTTTTGTTATCGGTGCGTAGCACCTATACTTTGTTATGTCGTTGCTTTTGTTGGCCTTGTTCTGGGCCTTTAGACTCTTTCTTTTAGCCTGGTGGCTTTTCTGGATGTTGGACTTATATTCATGTTGGACATTGCTTGAGATGTGAGATTTTATTATCAGTCTCTCCTCGTATTATTATTGTTGTTCCGTTGTGGTTACATGGACCTGCTTATGTTTTATTGACGCTTATCGGGTTTGGGGCTTCACAGCTCCACTCTCGTGCGGACCTTTTCACGTCTCGCCTCCATTTTAGGGAAGCGGGTCGTGACAAAGCCCTTGCAAAAGGATGTATTTTCAAAACTTCATCGAGATTTGGGTATCATGGGCAAAAAGGAATTGAGTATAGATTAATCCCCTTGTATTCATATTGTTTTTGTTTGTCATCTTTTTGATTGATGATAAGGGGGAGAAAAGGAGTAAAATACAAAAATGAGAATGAATATCTTGTTATGCTAACCGGTTTTGATGCAGGGGGAGTACCTCATCTAAGCAGGGGGAGTAAGTTATCTTACTCGGTATTTTATTGAGCTAATTTATTCATCTTATTTTTCATTTGGGTGTCATCATCAAAAAGGGGGAGAGTGATGGGAAATCGAATCCCACCCCTAAGTGGTTTTGATGATGAAAACACCAAATGATATTAGTGTACTAATTACTCTACAACTTAAGTGTGCAGGTTGTCTGATCGATAGCTTTATGCATATTCCGAAGAACCTCAACCACACTCGAAAGACGGAGACAAATTTGGAAGCTCTACATCAAACACAAGTATAGCTCACTGATAAAGCTCATACGAGTGCTCAGGCTTAATGAAGAAGAGCTCAAATTCAAGAGAAGCACGCATCTACTGCAAAGGTCTGATCAGCTTCCTGGAGGTCTCGTCTTAGTATAATGTGTGAGTTTGTTTCTTTAGGACTATGTTAAAGCCAAGTAAATATTGTGCGCGCACGCACACACAATGTTTTAAAGCAAAAAAATTTTAAATGTTTTTAAAACTCTTGAGAGCATTAGCTAGTGGACTCAATTCTTAGTAATCAAACTCCAAACACCCAGGAGTTGATTACACATCTTGCTAGCTGAGTTTCAGTGAAAAATGCTCTGGGAGTCGACTACCTCAGTAAGGAGTCGACTACCAGCTGAGCAGAATTTTTTCATTAAAATTCTCTGGGAGTCGACTACCTCAAGTAGAGAGTCGATTACTAGCTGTCGTTTTTCTTGTGTGTTTTGACTTTCTGATTTCACTCCTCTTCCTCATTTAATGGACCAAAAGTCAAACGTTTTTTGAAGTTTGAAAAACCTATGAAACTCTATCAATAGAGCTTTTGAGATCATTTCAAATACAACTAATCTCTCTATTTTCTCTTGAGCTAACTTCTGTTCTAAAGATCTCTCATCGATCTATTGCTCTCAACGCTTATAGCCAATTCTGTTTTTATATCCTGATCTCAGTTTTTATTTCTGATTTTCTTTTGGAGATCTGTCATACACTTTGGCTATTTTGAAATTGGTTTTTAAATTCATTACTCTTTAAATTTTCATTCTTGAAAGGATTTTAAAAACTAGAGATCTAGATCACAACGAATCATCTCATATTCCTTCGGTGATCTAAAGATCGATTTAAATTCTTTTAGCCACTTAAACGCACAATTGCAATATTTATCTTCGCTATAGAATTTCGGGTGTAAACCAATCTCCATCAATTATTGTAGAGAATTGGATTCTTGTTTGTATTTGGGATTCCCCTTGAGATAAGGAACGATGTAAATCCTAGACAAGTCTGGGTGGTTGGAAAACCTAGTTAAGGCTGGGTCGTTGGAAATCCTAACGATTGAAGTTAGATAATTGTATTTCTAAGGCAATAGTGGATTAATCTCGTACCGAATTGGTCGGGGACTGGACGTACCCAAGTTGCGGGGAACTAGGATAAAAATCTCTTGTCTCTGCGTTGCTTTTCTGTGTCTATGTGCACGCATTCTTTTATTTATTTGTCGATATTGTATCTTTGTAATTATATATATATAATTGCAAAGTTCATCTTTATTCAGATGTTTAAAGATCTCTTATTTGACTGTAATCTTATTTCTCTCATAATTTTTTTATGAGATTATATTGTTGATTAAGAACCAAGAGTAGATCACTCTACTTGGTTTCTTAGGCAACATTAGAAGGGTTTTATCTGTGTTATTATTAACGAACGAAAACGTTTATAATTTGAACAACCCTATTCAACCCCCCTTCTAGTGTTGTTTGCCATCCACATGATCCAACAAACCACCCTTACTGTTTTCCATGCTAAACCGTTTTAGCACGGTGTCAGTGTACCTGGCTTGGGATAGACCTAGAATCGGTTTAGATCTATCTCTATAGATCTTTACACCTAATATGTAGGATGCTTCTCCCAAGTCTTTCATGGAGAAGTTAGTTGATAGCCATTCCTTCACAGACTTCAACATCCCTATGTTGTTGCTTATTATAAGAATATTATCCACGTACAGTACGAGGATGACTAAAGAATTTACACTGGTTTTCTTATAAATACATGGATCATCCTCATTTCTGACAAAACTGAACTCTTTGACAGTTTTATCAAAACATATGTTCCAACTTCTTGATGCCTGCTTAAGTCCGTAGATAGATCTATGCAGTCTACACGCTTTTCCTTTACTCCCACTGAATTCGAAACCTTCTGGCTGAGTCATGTTAATCTGCTCCTCTAAATCACCATTTAGAAACGCAGTCTTTACATCCATTTGCCAGATTTCAAAGTCATAATGGACAGCAATAGCGAGTACGATTCGGATAGACTTGTGCATGGCGACTGGTGAGAAAGTCTCGTCATAATATATTCCTAGAATCTGACGATAACCTTTCACAACCAGCCTAGCCCTGTACGTTTCTATCTTCCCATCTGCACCAATCTACTCCTTGAAGATCCATTTGCAGCCAATGGGAACACTTCCCATGTGCATGATCTCTATGTTCCATACATCAGTTACGTGCATGGATTCAATTTCGGATTTCATTGCATCTAGCCATTTATCAGAGTCTCTACTCTTAATGGCATCTTAGAAGCTAATAGGATCATCATCTAATATGACACCATCATCAACCCCTTCATCTACGAGAAAACCGTAGTACCTATCAGGGGCTCGAGGAACCCTATCAGACCTCCTAACGACTGGTTGGGAGACATCAACTTCTGATTCTCCCAATGGTTCCGATATATGTTCTTCTGTTAATTCTCCTTCTGAACATTCGTCCAGATCTATCACTTTACCAATTGTTTCCTTCACAAGGACCTCCTTTTCTTAAAAAGGTGGCATGTCTAGAGACAACAACCTTTTGTTGCTCCAGATCATAAAAAATGTACCCTAATGAATGTCTCGGGTACCCAATGAATTTACACAAAACAAATATATCTTCCAGTTTGTCTGGATTATGCCTTTTGACATATGCAGGACAACCCCATACCCTTAAATGATTAAGGCTGGGTTTCTTGCCACTCCATATCTGATATGGCGTCGTTGGCACAAACTTCGATGGAACCTTGTTGAAAATGTACATAGTAGTTTCTAGGGCGTACCACTAGAGGGAGGTTGGTAACTCAGCTTCATTTACCATGGATCGCACCATGTCTAACAAAGTGCGATTCCTCCTCTCTGACACACCGTGATGTTGAGGTATGTAAGGAGGCGTGACATGAGAGAGAATTCCATTCTATTTTAAGTATGTAAGGAATTCATGGCTCAAGTATTCTCCTCCCTGATCAGATCAAAGGATCTTAATACTTTTGCCAGTCTATTTTTCAACTTCATTACGGTACTCTATGAATCGCTCAAATGTTTCGGATTTGTGTTTCATCAAGAACACATGTCCAAACCTAGAGTGATCATCAGTAAATGTAACAAAATATGAATATCCTCCTTTGGCTAATGTAGACATAGGTCCACATACATTAGAATGTACTAGACCCAAGAGTTCAATAACTCTCTCCCATTGGCTTACAAAAGGAGTTTTGGCCATCTTACCTTTGAGGCAAGACTCACAAGTGTCGTATGACTCATAATTCGAGAGGCCCAAGGACCCCTCTTTATGTAACTTGCTAAGTCTCTTCTCTCCAACATGGCCTAGTCTACAGTGCCAAAGATAGGTTTCATTATAACCCGATTCCTTGTGTTTTCGTATATTAACATTTAATACAACTTCAATACTCAAAGTGTACACACCATTGTTAAGGGTCCCAAAACCCAGCAACTTACTATCAAAGAAAATGTTCATAACATTTTCTTTGATAGTAAAATTATAACCTTCTCTGGCCAAAGCCGAGCGGAGATAATATTGCATAGGAAATTTGGGATATAGTAACATTGCTTCAGAAGCAAGTAAGCTCAATTTGCCAATGTGTGTTTGACATCTTTCATGGATACAACAACAACATTTGCTGCGTTGCCGACATGGAGAATGACCTCATTCTCTTCGAGCCTTCTTTTAATTCTTATTCCCTGTAACTGGTTACAAATGTGAGAGCGTGCACCGGTATCTAATACCCATGCATTTGAAGTCACGAAAAGAATTACACTTTGCATGACTATTATAGAAGTTGAGGCATCAGTATGCCCTTTATTCTTTTGTTCCCGTACTGCTTTTATTTCACTTAGCTAGTCATTATTAGTATAACCAGTTGATTTATTCTTATCTTGGATATTTAATTTCACCCGTGATGTTGCAAAGAATAGAACTCCTAATATTAGCATATGTTCATAATAATTTAAAATATAATAAGATTGGTTTTTATCAAATTATATCCTTCCACTATTTTAAAGATCACTTAAGCCATAACATAATTAAAATTTTAGTGGGAGAGGGATCCAACAACCCTGAGTCGCCCAATCTTGAGTGTGCTCAACAAGTTGTTTGACTCTGCAGTCGGTAGATGAACTCTTCATCTGTCATATCATATATGACTCCCTATATATTTTACCAATAGCCACTTTTGATCATGAGTGTGCTCATTCAAATCATAATGACTAGCCCAGTCAGACCCTTGTAATGCCCTACCAGCTACTGCACAAGTACTAGAGGGGGGGGGGGGTGAATAGTACTTTAAAATAATAAGGCGTATAATTCCAAATTAAATTGCACACAACTACCAAATCAATTTGCGGAAGCTTAAATTGAATGACAACAATGAAATTAACAATGCTAACAAACGAAGTTAATGGGTTCGGATCCACCCAAGTCTCCCCGACTTGTTCCCGGTGATCCTACGTCCCAACCACCCGGATCCCCTCCGGATACTTGAGTTAGAAACCCTAACTCAAGATTTCCACTATGAATATCTTGTGAAAAACCTTCACAAGATCAAATCATACAAGCAATGGCAAAGTGAATCCCACAACCCGGGATCACAAACTTCTCTCACAACCGAGAGAGCCAATAAGCAATATAAAGAGTTTATATGAAATAAATACTCTTACCACAAAATCCTATACCTTGAGTTTTTCTTACCCAATAGGTGGAATGAAGGATTTGAGGAAGATGAAGTCACCAAGCCCTAGCACCAAGGAAATGAGCAGCAATGGGTGCCTAGGGAAGAGTTGGAGACTTGGATCAAGCAATAGCTTGAAGAGCTCACCAAGAACAAGCTTCTCTCTAGATCTAGAAATGAGAGAGAATGGGTTTCTTGTGAGGAAGAGAGCTTTAGATTTGAGGGAGAATAGCTATCTCTTTAGAACTCAATGAATCTCTTAATGACAGCTCTATTGAAGATAGAAATGACCTAGGTTCGTATTTATAGGAACCCAAAAACATAAGTTAGGTCAATCTCCAACGGAAAGAAATCTGTGAGAATTAGTCGGTCAAAGAACATACACTGACCGACTAGTTCATCAACTAGTCGTTCAGTCACAAAGCATGGACCGACTAAGAGCAGATCTGAGAAGAGATAGAATTTCAGACCTAGAAAACTAGTCGGTTTAAGAACACTTTCTGACCGACTAAGAGGCAAAACAACATAGTCTGAAGGTAAGTTGACTTAGTCGGTCCAAGAACAAAAGTTGACCGACTAGATTGTCAACTAGTCGGTCATCAAACGTTCTTAGACCGACTAACTGTAAACAGTAGCTTAGGAGAAATTTGGCATGAACAGAAAATCATAACTAGTCGGTCAAAGAAGCATCACTGACCGACTAGTTCACAAACTAGTCGGTCGGTGAGTCAACGTAGACCGACTAACTGTAAACAGTAAAGAACAAAGATTTAACTGACAGAAACTAGTCGGTCCAAGAACAGTGGCCGACCGACTAGATCTCCATCTAGTCGGTCAGTACTTGTTCTTGTACCAACTAACATGCACAACAAAGGCCGAATCGAAGCGCGACGCTTCGAGGAAGATAGAGTGAACTTGTGCAAGAATCCTAGAGCTACGAAATGAGCGAAATGAAGATAGAAACGTAAGATATACTCAAGGCTTAACATTCTATCAATCGAAACTAAAAGACTATAAATAAACCTTAATAAACGGTCTTTGAGAGCTTCGATTGAATCTTCATTACTTCCAAAGCGTTGTAAGAGCTTCAACGAAGCTTTAGGCTTGAATACGAGCTTTTGGAAGTGTTGAGATGTCGCTTTGAATATTCTCGTGAAATTGGCGACGATCTCCAATACTGCGCTCACAGATTGTTAGTTCATGAATTATTTATGTTTGCTCATCATCCAAAACCAAATCCGGGGAGTCCAATATTCAACATTCTCCCCCTTTTTGGTGATGACAAACCAACATAAATGATAATCAAAGATAATAATTCAAATGTAAAATACTTACTCCCCCTGCATTGATGACACGTTAATTCCAAAATGAATATAGATGAATTGCATCAATCAGACGAGTAAGATAAATAAAGTGAATTTATTTTTGAAATATCGGATTTTGAAAATCCTTATTTATATCTTAACTCCCCCTGAATCTAACATATCAAACTAGATTCTTGGAAATTGAGTTAAATTTTTCATTTGCGCCTATTTATTATCATTATCTCTCCCCCTTTGGCATTATCCGAAAAATGGGGGGGCATACAACGACAACAATTAGGAAATGTAAAATCCAACATCGGGAGTCGTAGACAAAGACAATGGACCAACTTGACACCAAGGGAAAAATGTGGGAATCAAAACTAGGTGTGTCAAATTTTCCATTATCACTGAAAATCAACGATAATCAAAATCATCAAAAATACCAAATAATTATTCATTTCTTGAATAAAGAAACATACTCTTCAATATTCAATATTCTTGGCTAAATTTGTGCATGGAAAACAATTCTATACAATTATAGAATTTAAATCTATTTAACCAAGGTTTCATGCGTCGAGCGACGAAATCACATTTCAAATGTATTCAACGAATATTAAAATTTGCACGACGAATAAAAAAAAATGAACGACGATGAACATATATATATAAATATAGACAACATGAGTACATCCAAAAAAGATATCACATCGAATATATGAGGTACATTATGTCAAGTGCTACATATCATCAAAAAGAAATACATCAACAACATCATCATCGAAATAAATACAACAACAGCGACGACATCAAAAGTACATCAAAACATAAAAAACCTTCATACCCCTATCCTAACCCAGAATACTCTCGCTAAGATATATCATCCAAAGCGTATATGGAGAGTCCTCGGAGCAACGATCACGAGGAGGAGGCAGGATCGGCAGCGTCCGTAGGTCCAGTCGACGGAGTGGACTCAGGATCTGCAGGGAGTAGAGGTGTCTCAACAGATGGAATCGTCGGGGCAGGAGTCGAGATCTCAGCAACAGGCTCAACAGCAGCATGAGTCTCGACAGAAGCAGCAGCAGCAGATACATGAGCAGGCTCGGAAACTGGGTCAGCAGCAGGCACAGAAGGCTGAAGAGCTGCAGCAGATGGCTCTGGAACACCGGAAGAGGTGGCAACTCCAGGAGCAGAAGTAGAAGTACCAGCAGCAGCAGAAGTGCCCTTGGGGGCACGAGTGGAAGCACGACAGATCTCCTCAACGTCCTCCTCATCCATCTCATCCAACTCCTCTCCCTCAGACACGGAAGGAGGAAGCTCAACACCCATCTGACGGGCCATACGGCAGACCACCTCCTCGGTACGAGCCAAGCGGGACTCGTGACGAAGAAGTATCCGGACGACGTCATCAAGGGTGGCAACGGGAGTAGCAGAGGCACCGGCAGAGGCAGGGACAGACGCTGAAGGTGTCGTCCTCTGAACGTGACGAAGCGCCGCAAGAGATTTCTTGACGGCCGTCGCATTCAGGGGAGGACCAAGGGGACGCTCATCGTCACGAGGTAATGTGACACGAAAATGACGAAACACAAGGGTCAACATGCAAGGAAATGGAATATGAGCCGATTTATTGGACTTTCGAATACACTCGAAAGAATCAATCTTATCGAGTATAATTCGAGCCCAATTAATCGAGCTCCCCATGAAGATCGCATAGATAAGCTTCAAAAATGGCTGGGATGGCAAAGATGAGGAGCCGTACTTGGGAAGCAAGCACGACTTCAGAATTAGATTAAGGACCCATGCATTTGGCTTGAAAGATTTAGATGGCACGCCAATCATGGCAGGAGGAATCTGATGGAAAATCTCTGAAAGGATGGTCTGATCAAGAGAAGAAATATCATCTACCGAGATATCAGAAGGAAGAAGGCCAGACGAAGAGATACCCAAAATCTCTCCTAAGATTTCCGCAGTGAGGACTATAGGAGTCCCCAAAACGGTCGTCTCAACAGAGTGGGTCTGATCGTACTGACCCCGGATCCTATTAGCATAGAAAAGCTTCACTAATCTAGGGTAGGGGTGAGGATTCGCCTTCGGGTCATATCGAAGGTAATCGAGAAGACCCGACGACGACAGAAGATCAGCTAACCCTATGAAGTCGCTAAATTGGACGAAATGCTCCAGAAGCAGCGGGCAATGTTCGATACGGTTATATGCCGCGAGACACAAAGGGTCATCGCGACATAAGGAAATATCGACACCGCCCACCGGCATCGGACCCTTTCCCTTAGGTTTTCGAGTAGACGTACGAGGGTGGGTGCTAGACTCGGGATGAATAGGAGGAGTGGGTTCCCTATGAGTCTCGGTCTCGGGGATATACTCCGTATCGGAATCGGTAGGAGTATGGAACGAAGATTGAGAAGCAAGAATTTTGGCCTTTGGCTTAGGCTTGGGTTTGGGTTTCGGTTGACCTCTAGGTTTAGCGGTCGTCGTCCTCTTCTTCTTGAGAGGAGGCGAAGACGACGAAGGATGGGTGGTCTTGGCTCTACGCTTCGGAGGGGTTGGGTGCTCGGGGTCCGAAGAGATTGGATCAACGGTCATCGGAGAGGGGCTAGAGGGAGTGATCGGAATGCGTGTTCTTGCCATAGTCGAAGCAAGACACGGCACAATCAATCGGAAAAGAAGAAACCCTAAATCGGAATTAGGAAAGAAAACCTAATCGAAACCCTAGGAGATGAAATCAACAGAACAACCTAACCCTAGAGCTGAAACCGAACCCTAGATAGGAGAGGGAGGAAGAGGAGATACCCTAGGTCGAAGATCGGCGGACGGCGACGGCGGGAATGGTCGGAAAGTGGCCGGAAGACGAAGGGTCTCGAGGGAGGTCGGGGTTTTGAGCGGAGAGAGAAGAGATTTCGATCGATTAGAATGAAAATCGATCGACTAAACTGAGTTTAAGTCGGTCGATTTCCCAAATGACCAAACAGCCCCTGGCACAACTAGTCGGTCACAGTTCAAGCACTGACCGACTAGATCACGATCTAGTCGGTCGGTCAATGAGCTTGAACCGACTAGGTGCAAACAGTGGCTGAATCCAAGAATTATTGACAAGATTTAGTCGGTCTGCGTTCAAGTACTGACCGACTAGATCTTAATCTAGTCGGTCGATCACTGAACATGAACCGACTAAAGAGTCAAAAACTTGAAAATCAAGTTCTCTCCATAATACGCTTGGACGATAAATCTCAAAACTCTCAATAAACAACTAAACTACCCCATTAAACATCGAAAAACAGAAATTTGATGATTACGCACAAATCGAACGAAAAATTAAGATATCACATAAAATTCCCGAAAAATCCAATAATTCTAGCATGAATGAGATATTGTCAAGAATAATAGCATGCAAAATTATTGAATGAAGCATGAATCCTATATTTCGGATTCACCCATAATCCCCAATTCTCGACGCAACCGCACAAAGGAGTCCTCCTTTAGGGGTTTCGTGAAAATATCGGCGATTTGCTTTTGGGTTTCAACGTACACTAATATGATGTCCTTTTTAGCAACATGATCATCTAAGAAATGGTGTCGGACATCTATGTGTTTCGATCGGGAATGGTGCACCGGATTCTTTGAAAGACAAATAGCACTTTGGTTATCCACCATGATAGGGCTAGTATCACAATGAATACCAAAGTCCTTCAATGTGTGTCTCATCCAAAGAACCTGGGCACAAGCGGCACCGGCGGCAATGTATTCCGCCTCGGTGGTTGAAAGTGAAACCGAATTTTGCTTCTTGGAAAACCAAGAGACAAGAGAATTTCCTAGAAAATGGCAAGTGCCACTAGTACTTTTCCTGTCGGATTTGCATCCCGCATAATCAGCGTCACTGTATGAGACTAACTCATACGTGCTAGATTTCGGATAAAGTAATCCAAAATCTAAAGTGTAACTTAGATAGCGAAAAATGCGCTTTACCGCTACTAAGTGAGACTCCTTAGGTTGAGACTGATAACGAGCACATATACATACGACAAACATAATATCGGGCCTACTTGCGGTAAGATAAAGTAAGCTACCTATCATACCTCGATATAAACGAATGTCTACATCCTTACCGCCCGTATCCTTGTCAAGATGCGTAGTCGTGCTCATTGGAGTCTTTTTCCCGGAGGCATTCTCCATTCCAAATCGCTTTAGCAACTCCACCGTGTACTTTGTTTGGTGGATGAAGATTGCATCGTTCAGTTGACGAATTTGGAGACCTAAGAAATATTTGAGTTCGCCCATGTGGCTCATCTCAAATTGTTCCTTCATAACATTAGAAAACTCTTCGCAAAGAGCGAAGTTAGTAGCACCGAAAATGATATCATCAACATAAATTTGAACTAATAAAATATCATTATTCGCATGCTTAATAAAAAGTGTTGAATCGGCTTCGCCCATTTTAAAATTCAAATCCAAAAGAAAATTCTTTAGGCGATCATACCAAGCTCGAGGAGCTTGTCTCAAACCATAAAGAGCTTTCTTTAGTTTAAAAACGTGATTTGGAAATTTTTCATTTACGAAGCCCGGAGGTTGAGAAACGTAAACTTCCTCAACGACATCTCCGTTTAAAAATGCACTTTTAACATCCATTTGAAATAATTTAAAATTCTTATGGCATGAAAAAGACAAAAGTAATCTAATTGATTCTAATCTAGCTACCGGAGCGAAGGATTCTTCGAAATCAATACCTTCCTCTTGTCGATAGCCTTGAGCTACTAACCGGGCTTTGTTCCGGACGACGACTTGGTTTTCGTCGGTTTTGTTCTTGAAGATCCACTTTGTCCCTATGACGGTGTGGTTCTTCGATGGCAATGGAACAAGCTCCCAAACCTCATTTCTTTCGAATTGAATGAGCTCCTCCTCCATGGCTAAGATCCAAGCGCTATCTTCGCATGCTTCATTAATATTCTTTGGCTCTATTGATGATGCAAAGGCACAATTTGCGAAGTGGTGGACTTGCGATCTTGTCTTGACACTATCTTGAATATTGCCAATGACTTGCTCATGGGGATGATCACGAATGGTATGAAGCCGTTTGGGAATACCTTGATCACTAGGAACATTCTCAACAACTTCATTAGTTGGGTTAGTCTCAATAGAATCAATAGAATCATTAGACTTAGAATTATCAAATGAATCACATAAATCATCCAAAGAATCGTTATCATTTGAAATTCTAGTTGGAACAAATCCTTCATTAAATGAGACATGAAGCGATTCCTCGATCGTTGAGGTTCGTTTGTTGAATATCCGGTAGGCTTTGCTACGCGTAGAATATCCGACAAAAATCCCCTCATCGGATCTTGGATCGAATTTGTCCAAACTACCATATGTGTTCTTAATAAAACATTTCGAACCAAAAACACGAAAATGTTTGACTTGAGGCAACCTACCAAACAACAATTCATAACAAGTTTGTTTAGTGCCGGGCCTCAAAAGTATTCTATTAAACACATAACAAGCGGTGTGTACCGCTTCTGCCCAAAATTGATGGCCAAGTTGGCTATCATCAAGCATAGTGCGAGCACACTCCACTAGCGTCCTATTCTTTCTCTCAACTACACCATTTTGAGGAGGTGCACGAGGGAAAGAGAAGGTGTGAGTAATACCAACTTCATCACAAAATGTCTCAAAAGACTCATTCTCAAATTCACCTCCATGATCACTACGAATAGTGACAATGGTGGTTCCTAAGAGATTTTGTACTTTCTTAACAAAAATTGTGAAGTTTTCAAAAGCTTCATTTTTATTACACAATGAAAATACCCAAGTAAATCTTGAATAGTCATCTACGATGACAAGTCCATACCTTGCATTTCCTAAGGAAGCTACTCTAGTTGGCCCAAATAAATCTAGATGTAATAGCTCTAGTGGCCTTTTAGTAGAGATGCTTTTCTTAGGTTTAAATGAAGATTTAGGAAGCTTGCCGCGTTGACAACAATCGCAAAAACTTTTCTTTTCGAAAACAAGCTTCGGAAAACCTTTAATAGAATTCAATTTTGAAAGCTTATATAGTGTTCCAAAGTTCACATGTCCAAAGCGTCGATGCCATAAGTGTTGTTCACTTGTGTTGGCAACGAGACATTGTTCATATGACTTAGGAAGATCCAAAATATAAATGTCTTTACGACGAGTTCCGGAAAATAATAATTTTTCATTATCCTTTCTCAAAATATGACACAATCCTTTCGCAAAGCTAACTTTGTAACCTTTGTCACAAAGTTGACTTATTGAAATAAGATTATGATTTAAACCACTAACAAGATAAACATCACTAATTAATGGTTTAGAAGAGTTACCGACTTTACCAACACCTATGATGGTTCCGCTCTCGTTGCCTCCAAATACGACGCGGTTTCCATTCGCAATGGGAACCACTCCGGAGAGCAAACGAGCGTCACCCGTCATGTGTTTGGAACACCCGCTATCGAGTATCCAGTTCCCTTTGGAGCTAAATTTAAATTCGTTGCTCCTTTCCTTTTTCTTTTCCTTGAGTACCTAAAGATAGATAAGTTCATATCATGGTACCCAAGGTCATTGGGTCCAAGGGATTAGACCTTTGGAAGCCAAGTCCAAGTGGACTTAGACTTCCCCACATAATTCTTACTATGCACAACATCCGAAAAATAAGCATTCATATATATTTGTTTTTCGTCCATGCTTGTGTCCTTTGGGCTCCAAATAGTGAAAATTTTGGGAGCCATCATCCTATTGGGTGCATGCATGCTACGTTGATTTCTACGTGATGCATGTGGTGGATAGGCATACGGGACATGATGGAATGGTGCACGACGAGAATTATTCATATGATGAGGTGGGTGTACATATGCATGTGTGGAAACACGTGCGTGAGGGTGTCTCACTTGGTGTGCACGTGCCCGAGAATGTGTTGCATAAAAATCATCATATGTGTGAGACGGTGGAGTAGGACGTGTGTTCCTACGTGGCATGGTATTGGTGTACATGTAAGCATGCCCCTTCTTTGGAGGTCCACCCAAAGTGGGTTTCTTTCCGAAAGAGGGTGTGGACGAGGTGGAAGCACCATTGGTAGATGAACTACCAATAGAGTGTTTGCTCCCACTCGTTGAGGCTTCGGAAGTTGGCCTAACAAAAGTAGTGACCGACTTGGATGAATTTCCCATCATATACCCCAAGCCAATGTGGTGTTTGGCCGGAAGTAAATCTTTTAGGATATTATCCAAATGGCCCTTACCTTTGTTGAATTCGTTGATTCGGCCCAATGTGTTCTCATATTTCTCTTTGAGAGAACGCAAAGAGGTATCCAAAGTGGATATTTGCGAAGTGAGCACATAAACACGAGATTTAAGATTCTCGTTCTCAATACTCAAAGTCGAGTTTTGAGAAGTTAAATCCGCTATCTCATGTTCTTCCGCATCCTCAATGCTAGCATGTTCAAGTTTAGATTTGAGATTCACAATCTCATTTCTTAACTCTTCAACAACGGTGTCGTTGTTGGTGATGATAGTCTTAGGCGATGTTTGAATGCTAGCTAGGTCATCTTTTACCTTAGTATATCTATTTACTAACTTAGTATATTTTGACCAAAGTTGAGTGTTAGCATCCCTAAGATCATCCATCGTTACCTCATCGCTTTCTTTATCACTATCATCGGAAGAGGAGGATCCTTGATCGTTCTCCTCTCTTGCCATGAAGCACATGTGCGCTTGCTCCACTTGCTCATCGTCCGACTCTCCGCTTGAGGAATCCTCGGAGTCGGTGAAGGTAGCTCCGACAAGTCCCTTCTTGTTTCCTTTCGTGTACTTCTTGGACTTGTCATACTTTGGTGCCTTCCACTTCTCCTTTTGCTTGTTTTGAGGACAATCCGCTTTGATGTGTCCTGGCTTATTGCATTTAAAGCACAAAGGTGGAGAGGCGTTAGTAGAAGTAAACTTAGATTTTTGTTTGAAGTTACCCTTTCGGAAGAAACGGTTGAACTTCTTGGCCATGAGTGCCATGGATTCCAAGTCCAACTCGTTTTCCGATTCTTCATCATCGGTAGAGGTGGATGAAGCCGCCTTGAATGCAATCGCCTTTTTCTTAGGTGCATCTAGGTTCAAATATGACTTCATCTTTTCTTGTAGCTTCACCTTGCTATCTTTGCGTACCTCGTATGACATCAAGGTACCCATTAGTTGAACTACGGTATATTTGTCCATGTCATTACCTTCCTCAATGGCGAAGGTACGTTTTTCCCAAGAAGAGGGAAGTCCTTCAATAAGCTTTAAGCACTTCTCCTTTTGAGTGTAGATCTTGCCGAGGGCCTCTAACTCGTTTATTATGTCAACGAAACGAGCGTAGTATTCTTTCATCTTCTCGCCCTGTTGCATATGAAACATTTCGTAATCTTTGGTTACGACTACGAGTTTAGAGTCTCTTACCCTACTCGTCCCTTCATGTAGAATGAGGAGGGAGTTCCAAATTTGATATGCACTCTTACATGTGCATATCTTATTGAAATCCTCGGGCTCCAATGCACATTGCAAGGCGTTCATTGCCTTGGCATTGCTTACCTCCGCGGCGACCTCCGCGGTAGTCCATTTCTCAAAATCTTCTTCTTCGGGTTCAATATACTCCTTCATTGTAGTTCTCCATAAAGATGCACTTCGGAGGAAGGTTTCCATCCGACACTTCCAGTACCCGTAGTTGGTACCGTTGAAGAATGGAGGCCTTGTAGAGGAATGTCCTTCCATCACGGAAGATGCTCCTTCACGGTTCCTGAAGGTGTCATAGTTGGAAGGTGGACGCACGGTCTTGTTGTCGTTGGCAGACATAGCTGAGTATCTGGCTCTGATACCAAATGTAATGCCCTACCAGCTACTGGACAAGTACTAGAGGGGGGGGGGGGGGTGAATAGTACTTTAAAATAATAAGGCGTATAATTCCAAATTAAATTGCACACAACTACCAAATCAATTTGCGGAAGCTTAAATTGAATGACAACAATGAAATTAACAATGCTAACAAACGAAGTTAATGGGTTCGGATCCACCCAAGTCTCCCCGACTTGTTCCCGGTGATCCTACGTCCCAACCACCCGGATCCCCTCCGGATACTTGAGTTAAAAACCCTAACTCAAGATTTCCACTATGAATATCTTGTGAAAAACCTTCACAAGATCAAATCATACAAGCAATGGCAAAGTGAATCCCACAACCCGGGATCACAAACTTCTCTCACAACCGAGAGAGCCAATAAGCAATATAAAGAGTTTATATGAAATAAATACTCTTACCACAAAATCCTATACCTTGAGTTTTTCTTACCCAATAGGTGGAATGAAGGATTTGAGGAAGATGAAGTCACCAAGCCCTAGCACCAAGGAAATGAGCAGCAATGGGTGCCTAGGGAAGAGTTGGAGACTTGGATCAAGCAATAGCTTGAAGAGCTCACCAAGAACAAGCTTCTCTCTAGATCTAGAAATGAGAGAGAATGGGTTTCTTGTGAGGAAGAGAGCTTTAGATTTGAGGGAGAATAGCTATCTCTTTAGAACTCAATGAATCTCTTAATGGCAGCTCTATTGAAGATAGAAATGACCTAGGTTCGTATTTATAGGAACCCAAAAACATAAGTTAGGTCAATCTCCAACGGAAAGAAATCTGTGAGAATTAGTCGGTCAAAGAACATACACTGACCGACTAGTTCATCAACTAGTCGGTCAGTCACAAAGCATGGACCGACTAAGAGCAGATCTGAGAAGAGATAGAATTTCAGACCTAGAAAACTAGTCGGTTTAAGAACACTTTCTGACCGACTAAGAGGCAAAACAACATAGTCTGAAGGTAAGTTGACTTAGTCGGTCCAAGAACAAAAGTTGACCGACTAGATTGTCAACTAGTCGGTCATCAAACGTTCTTAGACCGACTAACTGTAAACAGTAGCTTAGGAGAAATTTGGCATGAACAGAAAATCATAACTAGTCGGTCAAAGAAGCATCACTGACCGACTAGTTCACAAACTAGTCGGTCGGTGAGTCAACGTAGACCGACTAACTGTAAACAGTAAAGAACAAAGATTTAACTGACAGAAACTAGTCGGTCCAAGAACAGTGGCCGACCGACTAGATCTCCATCTAGTCGGTCAGTACTTGTTCTTGTACCAACTAACATGCACAACAAAGGCCGAATCGAAGCGCGACGCTTCGAGGAAGATAGAGTGAACTTGTGCAAGAATCCTAGAGCTACGAAATGAGCGAAATGAAGATAGAAACGTAAGATATACTCAAGGCTTAACATTCTATCAATCGAAACTAAAAGACTATAAATAAACCTTAATAAACGGTCTTTGAGAGCTTCGATTGAATCTTCATTACTTCCAAAGCGTTGTAAGAGCTTCAACGAAGCTTTAGGCTTGAATACGAGCTTTTGGAAGTGTTGAGATGTCGCTTTGAATATTCTCGTGAAATTGGCGACGATCTCCAATACTGCGCTCACAGATTGTTAGTTCATGAATTATTTATGTTTGCTCATCATCCAAAACCAAATCCGGGGAGTCCAATATTCAACAACCCTTGTTTTTGTGTCTAACTTAACTTACGCCTGCGCTCGGTGTATTCACGACACAACGATTTGGGTCAAGGCTAGACTACATCATATGTATTAAAAAGTTGGTTTCTACAAGGTTGCCATGTCACAGCTTGAGTGTGTTCAACAACTGTAACATGGATCCTATAATTGCCAAACTCTAAAACAAGGAGAGCTACGTTTTTTCTTGAAAAAAGATTATAGACGTATTAGACTTCGGTATAGTCGAGGGTGTCATATATAGATGATTCACGTCATTACGGTCCAGTAGACACGACTAGGGAATTGACTAAGCCAGGATCACTTATCCCTAGTCTAGCTAGGTTGATCACATTGACCGGATCATGGTCCATCGAATGAAACTTATCATTTATATGCATGCCATAGACTAAAAGGCTTTTATTAGAACTAGTTAATCCTATCAACTAGTGAATCCTTAAAATTCAAAATTTTATGGATTTGTTAATAACTTTTATTAAGTCCTTATCAACTATAAGGAATTGATTTATAGAGATGCTATCCTAATCATGCATTACGCATTTAAAACAATTTTAAATCATAGCAACAACAATATAAAATTATTTCATAATTATTAGACAGTTTTTAATGGCTAACCTAAGAGGGTTTTCTTGTGTTATCAAATAAGCAAGAATAATACATAGCCATTAAAAATAACAACCTCATAACATCACCTGAATTAAGTTCATAATTATCACATTATTAATATTATGTTTCTAACTAACATAACATGCAAATCATATTAATTTTGCAGCATTAGATCAGCGTAGATTAGGCTCTGATACCAACGTTTGGTTTTTCAGGGACCCTTAGGGCATATTTCTTTACCCGTCCTACGTTAAACACTTTAATAATAATAACCCTAAGGAATCATGCACCCTAGGCAGGATAATCTACTAACTAAGGGTTGGGTCTGACCAACCCGAAGAAAGATCTAAACTACTGCAAATATAAATAATACTGACTTACCCGGAACTTTGCTTGCACCGGCAAAGTGTGTCGAACCGTGTATCGAGCAGCACCTTGCCCCGAACTAAACTGGTTCTCAAATCGCACCGCACCTTCGAGCCAATCACTTGCCAAAGAAGATTTCACTTGAGCAGACCCACGTCAAAGACTTCTGGATCAGATCTTCTGGATCAGATCCAAACCTCCTCACCGTCTTGCTAGAACTCGATTGGAGGATTGGAAGAAATATAAGAAGATGAATAATTTTGCCTTAAGACTGAGCGTGCTCAAAAATTATAGAGCTTCTCAAATTAGCGACTTGGTGCGATTTTTCTAAGGAGTGTCGACCCCTATTTATATAGGGAGTCGGACCCCCTTGCTCGTTGCATGAGTAATGTGGGACTATTAAAATTTAGGAGATTAAATTAAGTTAGTTTGCCTTTCTCAAAGGCAAAACTTCAACTAATTTTATCTCCCTCACCGTTGAGCTTCAGAAGTGATACACCATATCATTTCGAAGAGTTATGAACGGTGAATGCATATGAACAAACGACGACGAATTCCGACTTCGTTTGACCCCTCAAACAATTGCTCAAAGTTGAGCAAAAAGTCATAACTCGTAGCCGCTTTCGAGGGTTTCAAAAAACCCTAGAAACCGGGCGCCTAGGTGGGGCCCACAACTTTGTGGGCGCGCTGGGAGGCGGGCCCACCCGCTTTGCGGGCGAGCCCCACACGAGCTGTGTGGGCGCGCCTGCCCGCCAAGCAGGCAGGCCCTGCTGGGCCGCAATGGGCGTGCCCGCCTGCATAGCGGGCAGGCCCCACTGTTCAGTGTGGGCAGGCTAGCGGGCAGGCGGGCGGGCGCCTGCTTGCTTGGATCCGACCCACTTTGGCCCCATTTATGCTACTTTCGTATTTTTGGGCTCGTTTAAGCCCCGATTCCAACGTGGTTTTTTCCTGTGGTTTTCTTAAGAAGTCCCATTCGATCCCAAAAGCTAAACTCTTTAGCTTTAGCCTCACAACTCACTTATGAGCTCAATTACTCCATTGCATCAAATGCATTCCTCTTAACATTCTTCCTATTACTAAGACGTGAATACTACTCTGTGTGAGACCCTACAGTGTGACCCTACTACAGGTTGGGACTCAAATTCCCTAGACGACAGTAACCACGAGCAATAGGTGTCGTCCCTGTTTCGGCATCATAATTATGTGATTGACTTGTCGACAGAAAATGTCGTTGGGATCACTCTGACTATGTCTGTGACGAATACAACAGTTTAGTCCCTTCGTCTTAACTATGTCACTACGTAGCCTAGGGTATGGTAAACTATCAATCTAACTAGCTAGCACTGGCCAGTTTCTTCCGATTCTTTGGTATATACATGTTGTACTTCCTAAATTATACCTTGGCCAATGTTTTACCAAGAACCGTATTGAGTCTGCGACAATAACTTCCCTTTAACAGAAGAGAGGAATCCTTTCTCACTACTCACCTCGTACGCTTCAAGTGTCACCCAACCTAAGACCTTGCAACAGGCCGTGCCTCAAAGTTAGATCATAGATCTAAGTGACACTGTTCATGCACAAGTTTATACAATGATCTCAAGTCCTAAGGACCAACTTGCCTATCATCACTAGAGAGTTATTAATGACAGTTAGTTAATTTTTAACCATTTGATAACTCTTTGTTTGGGTCTTTCAGTGGACTCATTCTCTAATGAGCACCTATGTCTTGTCTCTAACTTCACTAAGTCAAATGATTATGAGATCATCAAGACAAAGACACAATGGTCTGTTAGATGTGCCGATATCCCAATTTCGATGCATCTATGACCATGAATGCTTTAAGACTCAAGCTCCTATTGGTCAGACATTTCTCATAATTGCGATCTCTATCTCGAAACATGTATGACCTTACTATGAGTCTAAGGAAATTATCTAGGCAAAATATCAATAGAAAATTACACAGTTAATCGATATCAGAAAGCATACTTTCATTCATGATCAAGATGTTTACATAGATAAATTGCCTCGAGGGCATACATCTCTCAACAGTTTGCCATCCATTGGATCTACCACTTGGTATCAAAGCAAGGCTAAAAGACAATGGCATCAACATCTTTCCACTCCGAAGGACTTAACACCATGCGACCACCATTGTTCAATGGAACAAACTATGCAAGCTGGATGCTATGCTTGAAGACTCATCCAGAGTCACTGGACATTGAGGCATGGATCGTCACCAAGGATCCATACAAGGCACCTGCTGAAGTTTACACCAGAAAATGGTCTGCTGATGAAAAGAAGAAAGCCAACCTCAACGCTAAAGCCATGAATGCATTATTCTGTAATAGTTAATGAGTTCCACCGTGTCTCTCAATGTAAAACCGCACACCAGATTTGGCACGCTCTTCAGGTAAGTCACGAAGAAACAGAAAAGGTAAAAGAATCTCGAATAAATGTATTACATTCAAAATTTGAATCATTTAAAATGGAAGAAAGAGAGGGTATCACTGAGGTGAATACTCGTTTTACTAATATAACAAATGAGCTTGTAGATCTAGGCAAAATGTTATTTGAATATGATCAGGTAATGAAGATATTGAGATTGCTCAGACCCGAATGGAAAGGAAAGACGACGGCCATTCGAGAAGCTCACAACGCAAGAGACCTCACCATTGAAGAATTGATGGGAAATCTTATGGCATATGAGATTGAGCTCGAGGAAGACAAGAAGATAGATGAGAAGCCAAAGAAAAAGAACCTAGCAGTCATTGTCAACAAAGAAGACTCCGACTTCATCGACAAAGAAGATCATATTGCCTTCATCTCGAAGAACTTCAAAGACTTCATGTCAAGTAAGTATGATAAACGATATTTTCTTTCCACTAATAATATTATTTGTTTTGGTTGCAACAAACTAGGACACATAAAAAGAGTCTGTCCATTGGAGAAGAATAAAGACAACAAAGAACGTGGCAAAAGCAGAGAGAACAATGAGAGAAAGAACGATAGGAGAAACAAGCTTCGATGACCAAGGAAGGAAGTATATGCAGCTTTCGATCAAAGTGAATGATTCCACCTCCGAGAAATCATCATTAGACAATAAAGAAGATAGAAGAGAATCAACACATATGTGCTTCCTAGCTTCCACATCATCTCAGGGAAGGTCATTTCATAATAAATCATTTAGTGAAGATGATTCATTATCAAGCAATGATGAAGACATGGATTATAGGGATGCATATAAGGAGCTTTGCTCACTGCATGAAAAGCTCATTAAAGAACATAGAAAAACCTTGAGATTAGTTAAAAAGGATGCAAAAGATAAAGACGAACTGCTTAAGGAAAACATTGCACTAAAAGAAAAGAACGAATCACTAGAAAACGATAAGCATTGCATGAAAAAGAAAATTGAGGGTTTGGATAATCTTCTCGTGCCTATCAAAGACAAATACGATTCTACGATGAAGATTGTCGAAAACTTCAATAAAGTAAAAGGAAAATTAGATAGTCTAATCAATAGTCAAAAGGCATTATCTAGCAATACCGGACTTGGTTATGATTCTAATCATGCCAAGAAAAGGATTAAGCATACTAGGATGCATCATACTAACACAAATTTTTTGAGCATATGGATTCCCAAGCATGAGACTCATCAGAAGAAACAAAGGTACGCACGTGAATTTATTCAAAGTGTTTATTTAAATAAAGATTATAAGTATGTTTCTATTGAAGGAACTAAACCGTAGTGGGTTTGGCTTCCTAAAGACTAAGCCTCTGGACTCAAAATTTTAAGAGTACCACAAACATTTATATTTTTCAGGTACTCTAAAACAAAGAAGGAGGAACACAAAAATGTCAGTTCAATAGGGGAACAAAGATCAACGCTTTGCAGAAAGATCGGTCAAAATTCGTCGCCTCGCAAATGCTTAATAAATATATGGATGATTAAATACCGTTTAAAAGATTTGTTTGCTCCATATGTATGTTTATATATGTTATTTAACTCACTTGTTAAATTTTTTTGGCAAAACACTCAAAACATCACGTCGAAAATCCCTCGGGATGAGAAAAATCTCAAACCCAGAAGGGAGTCGACTACCAAGGATGGGTGTCGACTCCCAGAGTGTTGCTGTCGAAATCTGTGATATTTTTGACTAACTCTTGGTGGGGGTTTTAATGCCTATTGGGCTCATATCCACTTGATAACTTAAACCCATTAGGAGAATTGATCCTAGCCATTCCTCTCTTTGATCCAAAGGCCCTCATTCATTTCCCTCTTCATCATGAAAGCACAAAAACCCTCTCTCTCTAAACCCTAGGTAGCCGACTACCTCATTTATATTCTTCTTCTTGAAATTTTTCTTGCTCTCTTGCTCATCTCTTCTCTTAGGAGCTTTTCAAGATCCTTCATTTCATCAAGGAGATTACTCTCATCAAGGTAATACCCTCATCTGCTCTTCAAATATTTCATACTTCTTTCATATCATCATGCCTAAGAAAATGGTTGCCATTAAAAAGAGAAAGGTTGATGAAACTTCTCATTCTCTCACTTTAAGAGAAGTGACTGAATCCTATCTTGTTAATTTCTCAAGTTATGCTAAATTCTTGAAAACCACAAAGAGGCAAATCCTCGATGAGAGGTTTGTCATTATCGAGGATGTAGAAATTTATGGCAGTGATATCATCCTATAATTCCAGAATCTGTTGAACTTGTTTTCTGAAGATAATTCATACTTGTGCTATCATAGACTTGTCCATCTTTTCTACGCTAATATAGATGCTGATTTGACCAAGTCTCGATTTCGATCTAAGGTTCTTGATACCCAGCTTTAGATTACTGTTAAATCTCTAGGTCAAGCTTTATGGATTCCCTATACCGGGAAACTGCTAGACGAAATCGAGATGGTTGATGGGAATGTGTAAGATAAGATGTATCTACCTGGAAAATTTTTCCTTGCAAAATTACCTAGTAGCGATATTCGTTATAAAATATTAGCAAACATCTTATCTTACAACATAACCCAGAAATCTGGCAGTCATTCAGTTCTTTCTGAATTTCAAGCAAAGTGCAGTTACCTTAAGCTTGGCAATATTAAAGTCAATTGGGCTAGGATTATCATGGAAAATATTATCCATTCTGCTCTATCAACTAGAGTCATCAATCCCCTAGCTCATGGTCATTTTCTTACAATTATCTTTAATGCTTATGATATCCCATTGGATAATGAGTCTGAGGTTTTGGAACCTGCTTTTGTGTTTGATGTTCGTACACTTGGCTGAATGGGTCTTCACCGAGACCTTAACCAAAATGTTCCGGAAGAAAAACTAGTTGGTGACATTAGCTCCACCTCAGAAAGAAGGAAAGGTAAGAAAGTTGTTGTTGAAGAAGAAGGAAGCAAAGATGAAGATGAAGCACCACCTGAAGAAGTTCCCCACTACATTCTTGTGCTTCAGGACATGCTCCTGAAGAAGATTGAAAAGTTGAAGATCTCTCAAACAAGAGGTTTTGAAGATCGTAACAAGAAGGTGGAGAACTTGAAAGACTTTGTGGTTAGTAGCAATCAAATGACGGAGAAGACTCTTGGTGCAATCCTTAATGAGATCAAGGAGTTGAATAAAGAAAATAAGAACGGCGGTTCATCTTAAAACTTTGATCGCCTGATTTTAAAACAATGATTCTGAAACTATGGTCGGTAATATTTCATACACTCTATGCTTGTGGTTGGGTGATGGTTCCTAAACAATTTAGTATCAACACTTGGTGGTTGATGTAATACTACTATACTTCTTAGTTGCTATGACATGCTTTAACTTTTGATATCCTTATATCTTGCTTAACTAATTCTATTTTGCAGATAATTTTTGTTGGTTAATTGTTTTTTTCACTCCAACACTTGGTATAAACACTTGGGTTGATTAATCTCTTATAGTTGAATATACTTGGTTATTGAAATGCTAAAGTATATTATTTATTCAAACACTTCGTGAAATTGTCATGGGTGTCATCATAATACTTTGATTGATGACAAGGGGGAGAAAAATGGAAAAGCAAAAATGAAAACGAATAATGTTTGCTAACCAACTTTGATGCATGGAGAGTATGATTTTTCATACATCATCTAAGCAGGGGGAATAGGTATACTTACTCATCAATTTCTTAATTGCTATTATTCATTTATTTTTCATTTGGGTGTCATCATCGGGGAGAGTGATGGGAAATCTAGTCCCACCCCTAAGTGGTTTTGATGACGAGCACACCAAATGTTGTTAATGTACTAATAACATTATTCGAGTGTGTAGGTTGTGCAATAAGCTAAGTGAAGCTCAAAGCATACTTCGAAAAGAAGAAGCCCTACCACACTCAGAAGATGAAAATGAATTTAGTAGCTCGCATTCTACGCTAAGCACAGATGAGCTCAGAGGTTAAGCTCATAAAATGTGCTCAAGATTAAGATAAAGAGGATCTCAAATTCAAGAGAAGCATGCATTTGCATCAAGATATTATTGGCTTCAAAGTCTTCATTAAGTCTAGTGTGTGGGTTATTTCTTTTTAGGAATATGTTAAAGCCAAGAAAATTTGCACACAAACAAACTGTTTTTCGAAAACAAGTTTTAAACTTGTTTTAAAAACTTCTTGAGAGCTAAGCTATTACTTTAATTCTTGTATTCAATCTCCAAACACCCAGGAGTTGATTACTCATTTATATAGCTGAGTTTCATTGAAAATCTGCTCTGGGAGTCGACTACCAAAGGAGGGAGTCAACTATCTGCTGTAGCAGAGTTTTGACGTGCGTTTATATTTTATATATTCACGCACGTCTTCTTCGTGATTTCCCATCGTTTTTCGTTATTTTGAGTCCGTCCTTTTGTGATTTTTATTTCCTTTTCACATTCGTTGTGTTTTTTATGCTTTTGCAGGATTGCTGGCGCAGGGGATATACAACGCTAACATCACGAGTCCCCAGAGCAACAGGAGGTGTCGCTCGAGACCCTGGGAGCCAATCTTCAAGGACAAATCATGTATCATCTCCTAACCGATCGGGTGGACAGATCCGCCCGATCGGTTCGTGCAGACGTATCAGTCCAGAGGAAGAAGCGACTCCACCCGATCGGTTCAGTGATCAGGTGGATGTAGGACAAATCTCTGTTTTTGAGTGCCAAAGTCCACCCGACCGGTTGACTTGTCAACCATCGGATCAACTGCAGTAGATTCTTCCCAAGCTCGAGAATTCAACAACTCACCCGATCGGTTCAGCGATCGGGTGGGGTCTGTCAGAGCCGAAGACCAAGTCAAACGGTCGTCTCACCCGATCGGTTGAAGTTTCAACCTATCGGATGGACGTTATTTTTGTCTTTTAGTGGGAATATTCCCTACCATCTTGCCAAAATGTATAAATAGCCCTAGGTTTCCCAAAAAACGTAATCCCCATTTTCTTAAGCTGTTTTAGGGTTTTTGGCTGCTGTGAATTTATTTTCATTTGTAAGTTTCTTGATCGTTTTGATACTTTAATATTGCGGTATTAATACCATTTGCTACAGTAGTTTATTGCTTCTCATTTTGATGGCTGAAATTTGTTTTGTTGCATATAACGCCATGATTAGTGAGTAGTTTCTAAATCTGGGACATTGGTGGAAGCCCCTTCGTGGGTTCTCCCTAGAACAACCATAGGATTAGGAATTCGATAGGAGATAAGGATTTAGACGGTTACGCAGGGTGTTTTATTGTCTCTGGCGGGAGAAAGACCGCCTTTGACCGTCGGGCCAAGGGGAAATAAAATGGGAGTTTGATCCCCTAGCCACAGTTCACATCCCTAGCGTAGACATTGATTCCTCGCGCGTGGGAACAGATTGGATGAAATGTCGGGAGCAATCGTTGCTAGCTTAGTGCTCCCGGAGTCGATCGGTGCTGGACATGGGAATGCCCACCGTCCGAACCTGGGTAGACCTAGCGTATCATCCTGGGCATCGACCGGAATATCGGGCCCATGGAACGCTAGGTACCACTTTTAGAGGCAACGTCTCACCGCTAAACCCTAGAATCCGATCACATTCCTATCCGTCGGTCGTAATAGTGAGAACTCATGATAAGGTGGAAGCCAAGGTCCTAGGTTGCCTTTTTATCTCTTACACCTTTGCATTAATTTTCTATCGTGACAACCCATCAAGCGACTAAGCTAGCTCACCCACCGGGTGATCAGGATCCCAATTGCTCACAAGCATAACACACGCCTCCCTGTGTTCGACCCCCAAGCCACACCCCGACACCGTGCGCTTGCGGTACAAATTTTAATCATAGTATCCCCGTCCTGATTTGATTGTCGAACGGACAGGCGATCAAGCTTTATGGCGCCATTGCCGGGGAGGCAACGTGCTTGTTATATTTAGGACCCTGTAATCCCTAAGACTAGCTCACATCCTTACCCCGTGATAATTTTCATATTCTTCACCCTTTTTAATTTTGCATGTACATATTGTACATATTCGTTCTAGAGGGTTGGTAGACTATTACCGGGGAATTTTTCACCATCGCCACCATTACTATCATTTCTATATTCTTTTGTGCCACTGATATTTTTCTCTAGGTATGTATCTTTGTTGATCAGGTATTATGGATTTTACTATATGGATCACAGATTTTGATCAAAGTGCTCAGATGGGAGAATACGATTTTGATCAGAGTGGTGGGATAGGAGAATACTATTTTGATCAGAATACTGAGACGGGCGAATACCTTTTTGATGGGATGCATGCTTCCATGTGGACCACAGATTTTGATCAGAACGCTCAGACAGGAGATCACCTTCTTGACGAGATGCTTGCACATCAGGTTGAAATGCAAGCCAAGATTGAAAGGGGTGATTTTCCATTGGAATTGGTGAAGAGAGACCCTGAATTCAATGCGCTCATGCTTAAGGCTGCAATGATTTCCAAAGATATCAGTTCTTCTTCTTCATCTTATGGGCAACAACCATCGCCCGTCATATTACCAGAGCCAGAATGCGCCATCGTCAATCCCACATCCTACGATACAGCTATTGCATATGAAGGGTGGATGGACGAAAAGGCAGTGGGGGAAGCAGAAATTGAATCATATGTGCCGCCAGAAGAGGACACATTTCAGAGCTTATTGGAGGGCCTCTTGGAGTCAGTGAGGTTCACCGGTTTAGTTAGCGTTACTATAGTCGATGCATTTGAGCTATGCTTTGCAGATTTTGTTATGAACTATGTTTCAGCTGCAGGAACAATTAAGGAAGACGTCCATGTCAGTCTTAATTTTTTAGGGGATAGATTACATTTTTGGATTGCTTGCGGGCATTCTCTTCCACACGATACATCCCCATTCTCATCCACACAATACATCCCCACGAGTTGACACACATGAGCAGCCAGCATCACCATTCCAGTGAGAGCCTATATTGATAGTTGATGAGGAGGCAAAAGAGCACCATGTGGAGCAAGAGCATGCTTTTGAGGAGGCCTTACACACGGAGCCAGAGCTTATCGACGAGGAGGTCGTGCATCGAGACGAGGACACATCCATTCATGAAGATCTCGAGCACTACCCTCCTCCATTAGAGCTCCCGCAGCCACCTCATCCTTCCACTGACGTCGAGGACTATCCCACAAAGCTTACTACTCCCACCTAGGGAGATATTTCTGCCCATTCCATTTTTGAATCATGATTCCATTTGATATTTATTTTGATTCAGATATGTTTGACACGTCGTACCTTTTGCAGCACACGTACGATTATGTATCGGAGGTATGCTTGGACGTGTCATATCTAAACGAACCTGTCAAGGAAGTCCACACCTATGATCCATATTTACCTGAGCAGTTGAGAGAGGACACCACGGAGATAGCTATCACAACACAAGATGATATTGAATTATTTCCAGGGAAGTATCGTCCACCACTATTTATTTCATATATTTCTATAGATGATCCTCTTTGGAATACTTTTATTATAAGGGTGAAATTTTTGCAGCGAACTGATGCATCCTATTCTCTGCAGGGTACATGTGGAGTCCTTGTGGGAATGCTGGAGGATGCATTGCTTGAGTTTGTAGGTGTTCGTGAACACACGCGCCTGGCGGAGCCACGGAAGGAGCCGTTGGAACAGTTGCCTGTACCAGCAAAGATAGTGGATCCGCCTTTTGCTATAGGTGATATCAATCTAGTAGTATAGCAATAGCGTAAAATTTTATGCTTTTAATAAACACGAATCCTCTCGACAGCGAGAGATCCACCTTTTTGTGTGTTTTCCCTGATCACGGCCCTTCACGGCTTGGCCTCTCATGTCGACATGACCACTGCTCTCTGCACACACTCTGCCGTGCGCCGTGCCACTTCAGCTCCAGCACCTTGATTTCCTTTTTTTCTGATTTTTCCCCTAGCCATTTATCTGCTTCATCATGATCACGTCTTTTTTCTAGCATTATTAAGATCTGCTTGGGGAAATCTATTTTCTGTGATTGTTGTCGTGTTGTCACTTGTTTGATGTGTGTTTGTTTGTGTGTCTGTGTGTATGTATTTTGTATAGTTCGTCTCGGTATTTATTTATTTTCTTTATTTTTCTATATCTCTTCTTGTGTGTTTTTTCATGTTTTTCCCGTTTATTTGTCGATGTGTACTTCCCTCCCATCTTTCGTTGCCCTCCTGCATTTACTCATATTGCATTGATGGCAATGCAATGTTCAACTTGGGGTAGTCGCACTTAGTACATCAGTTGTGTCTTTTTCACCGTTTTGAGTCGTTTTCGTCGTGTTTTTCTTTTTTTTCTTTCCATCCTTTTATTCTCACTCTCCTAGAGATGAACCCACATGATGAACTGCCATGGAACCACACACACTTAGCTTAGCTACGATAATCATTCTCACTAACCCTAGGAAGCCGAGTAATATTGCATTTTATGCTCCGTGGGTTCACTTTGCTTTTGTGTGAGTTGTGTGTCGTGACTAGCTAGATGGTGTGCTTCTACGATGTGATTTTGTTTTATATGCCTGTCCTTGGATGACCCCTAGACTATCATGCTTCAATTTCAAATATACGGTATTTTGCCTCCAATGTCTGCTTCTTTATGCATGAATCACTTATATATTTACGCTTCAGTTCACATGTATCAGGACTCTACCAATAGGACTAGGATAACCCATTTTGCTTATGCTCTGATTCGCGAAATTGTTCCTTTTGCCCAAGTGTTTAGAATTCGAATTCTTTTTTGTTTTACTTGGTCCAAATCTCCTCTTCGTGTACTGTTCTTCCACTTGGGAGAGTACACAACTTTGTCAAAATCCAAAAATCCAAAAATCCAAAAAAAAAGACAAAGAAAAGAAAAAAAAGAGAGAAAAGAAAGAATATGTATGGCCAAAATACAAAAAATATCAAATACCCAAAACCCCAAAAAAAAAAGATTCCTGTTGTGAATATTACTCCTACTGCCGAGAATAAAGGGAAGGCGAGAATTTGCACCAAGTGCCCTCCTCCACACCTACTCAACCCCCCTCGTTTTCGAACACACTTGGCATATGAACTTTCTAGCGATCATCTAGGCAATTGTGTGGTGATTCCCTAGTTCCTAACTGTAGAGTCCCTGACACATGATATGTTTCTATTCTTACTCTACTATCATGCATGCTTGAGCTATTATTCACCGCTTACTCGAATTGATTTGATATTTTGGGCCATTCCATGGGTATGTGTACATGGAGCTTTACTGCACAATTTAGATAGTTACACTGTCTGCTAGCTCATGACCACACTCACTTGCGCTTCACCGCGTAGACCCACGACACTTGTAGGGACTCATTTTCCTGGGTTTAGTGCGATGCTTATCGCATGCTTCTTAGTGTGGCGTGTTAGTTTTCGTTGGCTCTGACGGGTGATCTAGGGTTTCCTTTTCTTTTTCTGTTTCTTCCTTTCTAATTTTCCCTTCGAGCTCCTACTCTCACTCGTCTTCCTCGAGGACGAGGAAGGTTCAGCTTGGGGGATTTTGACGTGTGTTTATATTTTATATATTCACGCAGGTCTTCTCCGTGATTTCCCGTCGTTTTTCGTTATTTTGAGTCTGTCTTTTTGTGATTTTTAGTTTCTTTTCACTTTCGTTGTGTTTTTTGTGCTTTTGCAGGATTGCTGGCACATGGGACATACAACACTACCATCACGAGTCCCCGGAGCAACGGAAGGTGTCGCAAGAGACCCTGGGAGCCAATCTTCATGGACAAATCATGTATCAGCTCCCAACTGATCGGGTGGACAGATCCGCCCGATCGGTTCGTGCAGACGTATCAGTCTAGAGGAAGAAGCAACTCCACCCGATCGTTCAGTGATCAGGTGGATGGGGGCCAGATCTCTATTTTTGAGTGCCAAAGTCCACCCGATCGGTTGACTTGTCAACCGATCGGGTCACCTGTAGCAGATTCCTCCCAAAGCTCGAGAATTCAATGACTCACCCGATCGGTTCAGCGACCAGGTGGGGTTTATCAGAGTAGAAGACCAAGTCAAACGGTCGTCTCACCCGATCGGTTGAAGTTTCAACCGATCGGGTGGACGTTTATTTTTGTCTTTTAGTGGGAATATTCCCTGACCTCTTGCCAAAATGTATAAATAGCCCTAGGTTTTTCAGAAAACGTAATCCCCATTTTCTTAAGCTGTTTTAGGGGTTTTTGGCTGTTGTGAATTTATTTTCATTTGTAAGTTTCTTGATCGTTTTGATACTTTAATATTGCGTTATTAATACCATTTGCTACAGTAGTTTATTGCTTGATTCTTATTTTGATGGATGAAATTTGTGTTGTTGCATATAACGCCATGATTAGTGAGTAGTTTCTAAATCTGGGACATTGGTGGAAGCCCCTTCGTGGGTTCTCCCTAGAACAACCATAGGATTAGGGATTCGATAGGAGATAGGGATTTAGACGGTTACGCGGGGTGTTTTATTGTCTCTGGCGGGAGAAAGACCGCCTTTGACCGTCGGGCCAAGGGGAAATAAAACGGGAGTTTGATCCCCTAGCCACATCACACCCCTAGCATAGACATTGATTCCTCGCGCGTGAGAACGGCTTGGATGAAATGTCGGGAGCAATCGTTGCAAGCTTAGTGCTCTCAGAGTCGGTCGGTGCTAGACATGGAATGCCCATCGTCCAAACCCGGGTAGACCTAGCATATCATCATGGGCATCGACCGGAATATCGGGCCCATGGGACGCTAGGTACCACTTTTAGAGGCAACGTCTCATTGCTAAACCCCAGAATCCGATCACATTCCTATCCGTCGGTCGTAATAGTGAGAACTCATGATAGGGCAGAAGCCAAGGTCCTATGTTGCCTTTTTATCTCTTAACCTTTGCATTAATTTTCTGTCGTGACAACCCATCAAGCGACTAAGCTAGATCACCCACCGGGTGATCAGGATCCCACTTGCTCACAAGCACAACACACGCCTCCCTGTGTTCGATCCGCAAGCCACACCTCGACACCGTGCGCTTGTGGTTACAAATTTTAATCCTAGTATCCCTTCCCGATTTGATTGTCAAACGGACGGGCGGTCAAGTTTTCATTGAAAACTCTCTGGGAGTCGACTGCCTCCCTTGGGAGTCGACTACCAGCTGTGCGTTTTGACTTCCCTGGTTTTCTCTCCCATTTATTCTTTGCTTGATTTTTGGGGCTGAAGTCAAACTTATTTTGAAATTCGAATTCTCTTTTGAACTCTATAAATAGAGACCATATGGAAACAATTTTTAACACCAAATCTTTCATTCTTTAGCTAAGCAAAAACTCTCTTAAAATCTCAATTGTTCTCATCGCTCTCAAACGTTCGTCGTAGCCAAAAACGGTTTTTCATATTCTTTGATCTTATTGTTTATATTTAAATTCTTTTTAAGATCATATTATTTTTGGTTATTGCAAATTGGTTTTTCAAAATCCTCTCTTTGATTTTCATATTCTTTAAAGTATTTTTTTTGAATCTCAAGATTCTAGGTCACATCGAATTCATCCATATTCTTTGTGTGATCTAAGAACGCTTTTTAATTCTTTAGCCACATAAGCACAATTGTAATATTATCTTGGCTATAGAATTATTTGGGTGTAAACCAATCTCTATTAATCTTTGTGGTGAATTGGATTGTGATTTTTATTTGGAGTCACTTGGTGATAAGGGTATTGTAAATCCTAGTCAAGACTAGGTGATTGGAAATCCTGGTGGTGATACTGTTGCGAGATATATGCCCTCGAGGCAATTTATCTTAGTGTATCTATACAAACATCTTGTTCAAAATTACAGTAAGCTGTATGGTAAGAATTTATCTAAGTTAAATCATAATGTAGTTATCATTAGTAACTTAAGAAAAGTCCTAAAGCTTAATGCAAGGTCAAACATGTATCGAGATGAGGATCTCGATCATGTAGAAGTGTTTGACCGTTAGTAGCATAAGTCTAGAAATGTTCGTGGTCGTAGATGTTTCGAGAAAACGATATCGAAACATCGGATAGACCATTGTGTCTTAGTCTTCACCATATAGCAGTGACGATGATCTCATGATCGTTTGACTTGGCAAAGTCGAAGACGAGACACATGTGCTTATTGGAGAATGAGTTCACTGAACGATCTAAAGGGAGTTGTCATATGCTTTTGATTGACCTAGCTATCAATGATAACTCTCAGTGATGATATGCTAGTTGGTCTTGTGACTTGAGGTCATTGTACAAACCTGCACGTGAACGGTGTCACTTAGATCCCTGGCCTAACTTCGAGGCATGTCCTGTCGAAAGGTCTTTGGTTGGGTGACATTTAAAACATGCGAGGAGAGTAATAACCAAGATAGGATTCGTCTCTCTCGGTCAATGGGAGTTAGTGTCGTAGTGTTAGTTTGGTCTTTAGTGAAAACTCTGGCCAGAGTATGTTGGAAGATGTCCAATATTAGTTGACTAAAGATCGATGGAAACTAACCGGTTTCGAGTTATTGGGGTTGATAGTTTGACCGTACCCTAGACTTGAACTAGATGACATAGTTTAGACGAAGAGACTAAAACTGCAGAATTCATCATGAACACAGTCAGGGTGGTCCCGACAATACTCATGTCGAAGAGTTAACCATATAAGTATGATACAGAAACATGGACGGTAACTGCTGCTTGTGGTCACTACCGTCTGGGGCTTCGAGCCCCACCTATAGTAGGGTCAGGCTATATGGTCTCACACAGAGTACGACCTTCATCTAGTAATAGGTAGAAACATTAGGGAGAATATGCATTTGATGCAAGGGATAGAAAATTGCATTTGATGCGAATGATATTTTAAGCTTAGATAGGGGACTATTTTGCATATGATGCAAACTGAATTGAATGTGTCATAAATCGTTTACGAAAATATTCAATACACTAAATGCGTTGAAAAGGTTACGTGGATGACGGGATCGTTCCGATCTAAACGTAGCTTCGAACGGCACCCAAATCGGAGTCCAAACGCAAACGTTAGAGCCAAAAGGGCCCATTAAAGGGCATTGCAGGTCGGGCGCGCCTGTTACGGGTCGGGTGCGCCCGAACAAAAGGCATAGCTGCACCTGCTCAGCGGACACATGCTGGCAGGCACATGCGCCCGCCAAGAGGGCGGGCGCGCGCACCCACGGGCGCCCTGCCCCATTGGGCATCCGGGACCTACCCGCTTGATGCGGGAGGGTACCCCAGCACGCACCTTGAGGTGCGTATGCTGCATGCACCTGGCACAGGTGGGCCCCACGAACTGCCTAGGGCAGCGTGCTTTTGTGGCGGCTGGCTGATTGCAAAATTGTTGAGTTTTGGCAAACTTTGGACACATGTTTGAGGGGTCAAACGGACTCCGATTGACTCGCCGTTTTTCCTACGCATTCACCGTTGAACGCCCTTTGATTTGATAGGTTGTATCAACCGTGAAGCTCAACGGTGAGGGAGTGAAAATTCATGGAAGTTTAGCCTTTATGAAAGGCAAACTAACTTGAATTATTAAACTCCAAAAGTGTAGTCCCACATCGGAAGTGGAGTAAAGGGGAGGGGTCAGCCACCTATATAAATTGGGGCCTGATACTCTCTCCAAAACTTGTCCCAAGCTCTAGATCTGAGCAGTTCCTAAAAATGTTGGAGTACGCTCGAATCTAAGCTTAAAATTAATATTCTCTTCTCCATAAATTTCTGCCTTGCTCCTGAAGGGCTCTAGCAAAGCCACGAAGGGGCTCGGATCAGATCCAGAGTCTTGGCAAAGGTTCACACTCAGGTGAAACTTTCTTCGACGCGTGGTTGACTCGGCGACAAGGGGATTACTCGCCTCGGGACGCAGAGTGGTTCGAGGAGCGGTTCGGCGTGGGACGGGGAGTGGCTCGGAAGACGGTGCGGTACACCTTGCCTGTCTAAGGCAAGGTTTCGGGTATGTGATTTAGTAGTTTTTTGAATAATTTAATAATGTCGCAGTAGCATAGATCTCTCTTAGGGTGGTCAGATCCACCCCATGTTGGCATAGATCCTGCCTAAGGCTCTGGCTTTCCTTAGAGCCTTAACTAAATTGTTTAACTATATGTTTTTTCGATGTGTTTTTTATCCCTCTGTTGTCCATCCGACCTAGGATGGGAACAGATCTATGCCCTAAGGGTCCGACGAAACCCATCAGATACTAGGTCGTTGGAAATCCTAACGAGTGAAGTTAGGTAATTGTATTGCTAAGATAATAGTGGATTAAATCTCGAGCCGTGTTGGTCGAGGACTGGATGTACCCAGGTTGCGGAGAACCATGATAAATCGCTTTTCTCTCTCTCTGTGTGTGTGATTTTATGTGTTTGTATTTATTGTTTACTTTGTGCTAGTTATTCATTATTGTTACTATATTTCCATTTGTAAATCTCTTGTTAATAATATTTTTAATTCAAAGATTACATTTTTATTCCACTGTGAGATCTCTCTTTCATTATCCTTGTTCATTTGATCTTTGTATTGTTCTCATCTTATATTTATCTTTAGGATTATCGTGTTGATTAAGGACCAAGCGTAAATTACTCTACTTGGTTCCTTAGGCAAAATTGGAAGGGATATTTGTTGTGTCCTAATAATCGGAGAAAAAGTTTTAACTTATACAACACTATTCAACCCCTCTTCTAGTGTTGTTTGCCATCCACAGGATCCAACAATAACTACCCTCAGTTGGTTCACGGGCACTCCCCTGTTGGTTCATCCCTTGCATTCCACTAGGTTCACAGACACTCTTTATTCATGTAGCTTCATGGGCGCCCTTCCATTCCTCTATAAAAGGCTGCCCACGAGCCCTCTTCTACTCACAACTTATTCTCTTCTTCTTCTCGTCATCTTATCCTAATACAAACTTCGTAAGATTCTTCTTCTATAAAAATGTCCATTGATTATTTTTTGTCAGAATTTTGTAACAATATAAGTCGTAAGTGTCAGGATCTTCTCCTTGACCACATTAATATTAGAGTCTCAATTAGCTACAATGTACCTCCGACATTGTAGCTACGTGGGATCAAATATTGATGTGTTCATGGAAAGTTCTAGAACCAACTGATAGTGTGACAAAATTCTTAAAAAATGATGATTGGCCATTTTTATATGCATGAATATGCACTAATTATCAAATTGGATTAACAAAAAAATGTTGCTTTTTATGAATTTGGATGTTGTTTATATTGACTTTGCATGCTGTTTAGACATTTTTTAAATGATTAGTTTGGTTTTTAAAAAATATATTAATGTGATGGAATTTGTTGTTGCATATCATGGGAGAGGAAAATAGTAAAGAGGTGTGGAGGAAACAAAACAGTTGGTTTTGTGGATTGAAAGCTCCGATAAGGACTGCAATGACAATGGAAAAATTGGAGAGAAAATTTTATGGCTGTATCAGTTACAATAAGAGCAACAGAAGTAATTTTTTGTTTGGGTTGATAAGAGGAAAATGTGTCCTCGTAGAAAGGAATATGCCAGAGAGTTGCAACAAGAAATTTCTAAGTTAAAGATAAGGCATCGAGAATGAGAAAGGAATTATGGAGATATCCAGAAGGAAACAAGTTTCTCTTTTTCCAATGCCAAATGAAATTATAGAAGAGAAGTTGCCAATAGTAATTATTATTGGGTATCACACTGATATCATTGCAATGATGTTAAGCCCCATCGACCATGGCACCATAGACCCATCACAAGATCCCTCATGAACTTGTTTTACAGCATGCCTCTTGACAATGCCTAACCCATCATAAGATCCATATCTTATCGGGACTTGGTACAGTAAGAGCGATTATTTCGGGTCAGCTCATAACACGAGAAATCGTACTCAAGCAACAACAAGCTCTGATACCAATGTTGGGTTTTGATGGACCCTTAGGGCATAAAATATATACCCGTCCTATTGGGAAATCTAGTCCCACCCCAAAGTGGTTTTGATGATGATCACACAAAATGTTGTTATGTACTAATTATATTGCTTAAGTGCGTAGGTTGTACAAGCTAATCACGTAGGAAGATATATGCCCTCTAAGCAATTTATCCTAGAATACGTCTTGTCCAAATATAAATGGTACTTATTATCCTAGTATGGTTAATATATTTATTATATATTTGGATAATTTCCTTAGACTTAAAGTAAGGTCATACACGTATCTAGATGGAGATCTCGATTGTGGGAAGTAAATGACCGATAGGAACTTGAGTCTTTAAATGTTCATGGTAATATATGTGTCGAGAAATGGATATCGGCACATCGTACAGACCATTGTGTCTTTGTCTTATCGTAAATGGTAATGATGATCTCATAATCATTCGACCTGGCGAAGTCAGAGATGAGACACATGTGCTCATTGGAGAATGAGTTCACTGAACGACCTAATAAAGAGTTATCAAATGGTTAACCTTAAATAAACTGTCATTGATAACTCTTTAGTGATGATAGGCTAGTTGGTCCTTTAGACTTAAGGTCATTGTACGAACCTGTGCATGAACGGTGTCACTTAGATATATGATCTAGTCTCGAGTCTTCACTCGTTGAAAGGTCTTAGGTAGGTGACACTTGAAGCATACGAGGTAGTAGTGACTAAGATAGGATTCGTCTCTTCTGTTAAGAGAAGTCAGTGTCACTGGCTCAGTACGGTTCTTTGTGCTAAACCTCGGCCAGGGTATGATATAGGTAGTACAACATGGACATACCAAAGACCGATGTATAATGACCAATGCTAGCTATAATAGTTGGTGTTTTACCATACCCTAGGCTAAGTAGTGACATAGTTATTACGAAGGGACTAAAAATCACTGACACACAGAGTGATCCCGACGACATTTTTGTTAATGGGTCAATCACATAATTATGATGCCAAAACATGGGCGACACTTGCTGCTCGTGGTCACTGTCGTCTAGGGGTTTCGAGCCCCAACCTGTAGTATGGTCAGGTTGTAGGGTCTCACACCGAGTGGGATTTTCGTCTTAGTAATATGAAGGGTTCTGGAGGAGTGCACTCGGGTGCACGAGAATAATTGAAGTCACAAAGAGTTTGTGACGAAAAGTCTTGATTAAATGGGATTTAATGATGTCGCAAAAGTTTTGCAATTTTTAGCATTGGTGGATTACTATAAGGGATTATTGCATGTAATGCAAAAGGATTGAAAATATATTGTAAAATGTTTACAAGAATAATTTGCATAATAAAAGCATAGAAAAAGGTTGCAAGGGTTCTTGGGATAGTCCCATTCAAACCCTGCTTTCCAACGGTTCGAAAATCGGCTAAATCAAAACTATAGAACTCAAGAAACAGCCCAAAAGGCCAGAACTTGGCAAAAGCCCAGTTCTGGCCCAGCCCAGATTAGGCGGGCGGGTCCAACCCGCTAGACGGGCTAAAACCGCCCGTAAAGGGGGGGTCCAGCCCGATTGGTAGGCTGGACCCGCCCGCCAAGCAGGCGGGTCTGACCCGCCTGCCCAGCGGGCAGGGCTCGAGCCCGCCCGTACAGCAGGCGGGTTAGACCCCCTTGCCCAGTGCGGGTGGACGCGCCTGGACCCGCGGTTTGACCCGTGGGTGGGCCTGGGTTTGGGAAAACTCTAGGATTATTGTGACAGCTGCAATTTTAGCCGAATTTGTGACTTTTTCCTCAACTTTGAGCAATTGTTTGAGGGGTCAAACGAAGTCGGAATTCATCGTCGTTTGTTTATATGCGTTCACCATTCAAGCTCTTCGAATTGATAGGTTGTATCACTTCCAAAGCCCAACAGTGAGGGAAATATAATTGGTTGAAATTGAGCCTTAGTGTAAGGCAAACCTAATCACTATTTTTTCCACTAATTAATTTTCCCATTAATTAATCCCACATTGCTCGTGAGACGAGCAAGGGGTCCGGCCTCCAATATAAATAGGGGTTGACACCCATTGAGAAAATTGCACCAAGTCTCTGAATCGAGTAGCTTCGAAATGTTTTGAGCACGCTCGATTCAAGACGAAAAATTATTCTTTCCTCCTCCACTTTTCCGATTCATTCGTTCACGTTCTAGCAAGATGACAAGGAGGATTGAATTCGATCCAAAGTCTATGACGTGGATCGCTCTCAAAGTGAAATTTTCTTCGGCGGTTGATTTGCTCGGTGGCGCAGTGCCGGCTCGCTTTGGGTGGAGCCGTTCGAAGGTGCAGAGGTGGCTAGCTTCGGGTGAGGCCAAAGTCTGTTGCTGAAAACGACGCTTTGTTCTCTGCGGACGGAAAGTTCAAGGTATGTACTTTAATGCATTTTATTTATATCATTGCTGTAGTTTAGATCTATTTTGGGGCTGGTCAGATCCACCCCAAGATAGTAGAGATCCTGGCTAGGGTCTTTGACATTCTTATGGCATTTTATTAAATAATTTAATAATTCATTTTTTCCGCTGCTGTTTTAATTCTTTCGTCCGTCCGACGTAGGACGTGCGCAGAATTATGCCCTAAGGGTCCCTCAAAACCCATCATTGGTATCAGAGCATATGTTTACTCCTGATCTAAAAACTGCAATGAAATGAAATGCATGCTACGAACACTGATAATGTGATTATCTAGATTTAACCTTATGAGATAAATGTTAAAGACAGAACAACACATTTTATTAGATAAATTTTTTTGATGCTCTTAAATTATTTATGTGATATTTTTTTAATATGCATGCTAGAATTTATGTGATAAATTTTATTAAGTTGTTTATGTAAATAATTATGAGATAATTATTAAAAAGATAGTAACTTAATTTTTGCGATATTTTGATTTGCCAATCTGCATGTAAATTTTATGAGATAAAATCAGTTGACATTTTTAATGGTAGTTCTAATTTCTTGTATATTTGTGATAATCCAAGAAAGCCTCTTAGGATAGCTATTAAAAAGTCATCTAAAACTTATGAGATAAATTTTAGATTGACATGCTATGTTTAATAAATTGTTACAACACTTCCTGATTGGGGTAGCCCTTTTGCAACGATTATTATTTTAAACGTTCTAATAATAATTCTAATGAAAGGTTTCACTTTAAATTGATGTAATTTGAATTTCTTAAAATCCTAATACTTGATTAGGATAGCACGTTGAAACTTTAAAACCTTATAGTTGATAAGGACTCTAATAAAAGTAATTAACCAAATCTTAATAATTCCAAATTTTAGGATTTAACTAGTTGATAGGATGAACTAGCTTTAATGAAGTCACTTTAGTTGATGGCACACATATGAATGGTGAGTTTTCCTTCAATGGACCATGATCCGGTCTAGTGTTTTTTGACTAGTGCTGAAGATCACTCTAAGCTTGCCTAGGAATAGTGATCTTGGCCTAGTCAAATCAATGGCCGCGTTCCACTAGACCGCAAGGATGTAAATCAAGATTATGTGACACCGTCAACTATATCTAGTCTAATACGTTAAAAGTCTTCTTCAAGATTAATCGTAGCCCGCCTTATTTTTTGGAGTAGGGGACTAATAAACGCCTGGCATGGTTGTCGAGTCTCCTTAAGCTATGACATGGTCTCTTTTAGAAACCGACTCATAATACATATGATGTAGTCGAGTCTTAACCCAAACCGCCGCGTCTGGTCTCCTCGAGTGTCGGTGTAAGTTAAGTCTGGACATGAAAATAAGGGTTCGACTAGACTAATCATTATGATTTGTTGAGTCTCCTCAAGATCATAAGTGACTAAGGGCAAAAACCTATATGGAGTCATATGTGATGTGATCGATGAAGAGTTCATTTACCAATTACAGAGTCGATCAACTTGTTGAGTCTCCTCAAGGTTGTGAAGCTCAAGGTGGTTGGATCCCTCGCTCACAAATTTTAACTATAATAAATCGTTTATTATTATGGCTTAATTGTTCATTGAAATAGTGGAAGAATATAGTTGTATTAAAAAACTCTTAAACTATATAAGAACATATGCTAGTTCAACTTCTATTAAAATGCAGTATGGAGTCTGGACTTAAATTCATTATCGAGAAGAATATGCTGAACGGGACGAATTACAGGGACTGGTTGAGGAACATCAAGCCAGTTCTCTCGTTAGCTGGAATATGTTACGTATTGACAGAAACTACTCCGGAGAAGTCCAATGAAAATGCCACCAATGAAGAGAAGGAGACGTACAATCAGTGGCAAAGGGATGCAGAGAAGGCCAGGTGCCTTATTCTGGCCTCAATGAACACTGAACTGTAGAGAAAGCATGAACATATGGATATTCAGAGTATGCTTTTGAACACAGAAGAATTGTATGTCAAGCATTCTAGGGCTGCCAGATTTGAGGCCAACTGCAACCTTTGGGAGACAAAGATGACGACGGGCCCCGTCCAGGATCATGTGATTAAGATGATCGAGTTCGTAGAGGACACAGCCCAGCTAGAATTTGTCCTTGAAAATGAGGTGGGCACAAACATAATCTTAAAGTCTTTAACCCCTGACTTCAACCAGTTCATTACAAGTCTTATAATGAACAATACAACGATGGAATTCCCTGATCTCCTGAACATGCTTGGGCAGTTCGAGGAGAGAATCGAGAAGAAACCACCAGTGTTGATTGTCGGCTCTGTTTCTTCTCACCAGCCTAAGGGCAAGGGTAAGAAGAGGCAGATCTCTCAACCTGCCAAAGGGAAGAAGTGGAAAAAGAAGAAAGGGACGTCGTCGGAGTCTGAGTGTTTCCATTGCCACAAGTCGGGACCTTGGAAGGGGAACTGCAAGGCCTACCTTGCAGAGAAAAAGGGGCATGGTGATGTGATTCGGGGTAAATATTGCATATCTAACCCTCTAATTAGTGCTATTTTGTACATAGAAGATGTGTAATTGGCCTTTAATGCAAGCGTATTTAGAATAGTCTTATTTATTAGAGCATACTCTAATTTTATGCATAAAACAACAATATATTGAGTATTTCTGCTCTTTTAGTAATTTTTCATGGCTAGATCTCAGTCTCACGATTCCAACGACTATTTATTCGTATTTTTCTGAGATCTGTGCTAATTACTGTGAATTTTTGAATGCAGAATACCATAAAAAGACATTTATGACATCATGACGATGTCAGCATGTGCAGAAGCGGGTCTGGGCACGGTTTTTAGTGGGTTTTGACCTGTTTCAAGTCCTAAACCTAATAGGAATTCTTCGCCTATATATACACGGTTTTGAGGACTTTTGGGGCATCAAACGACGTCCAAAAAATTCGCATAAATACTCAAAATTTGCGTATTTCAGAGGAGCATGTCAGGAAATTGGTTGTAGCAACAAAAAAATTTGGCAGTAATCAAAGAAGAGGGTTTTAGAGCTCAATTGAAGGCTTTGGTGATAAAAATCTCAACTTTCTTGTTGTATTGAATTAGATTCTTGTACTAAAGATGATGTTTTTATTAATAAAGATTGAGTCTTTTCTCTTAATCCTTGGCTAGTTCACTTATGTGTTGGTTGTGATGTAGTTAGGGTTATGTGATCGTTGTTATTAATGTCTTTTCGCCCTCATATCAATTGTTTTATCGGTTTCTATATATACTATTTGAGTGTGGACGTTGTTGACATGCTTAAATCAAATATGACCTTTGCAGGCTTATTTGTGATATGATCTTTGCCGACATATCGTGACCCTTGCGGGCACCCAAGCTTAAAATCTTTATGAAACTAATAATTCACTTGGTTACATATGGCGTTATTTTATGATCTTAATCGTTATATTTTTTGATGTTCTCAGACCCTTGCGGGGTGAAACATTGAGTTACAGAAAATATATTAATAATCATTGATTGCAAAAACCCTAACAAAATCACAACCGACACATATTCTTTATATTGATACCCTATCATCGACTTCACCGTAATTATTTTAAATTGTTTTTAGTATTTAAAACCCTTGATACGATTTTCTCGCCTTCAAAAGATGGTTGCTTTTCATTGTATTATTACTCTTTATAAATTGAAATTCGTGGTTTTACAGGTCAGTTGTCCCGTGGATACGATATCTGGACTCAACAGGATTATTACTTGTTCGATCTCCTACACTTGGGAGTAGCGCTCACATCTTTTGAGACAAGTCATGATGCCTCAACCTCATGTACGAATCTCGTTTAAAAAGTATATTAATTTCCATAAAGCTTAATACATGGTATGAGATACCAGTACGATTACTAAAACATCTGTATATTTTCTACATGTGCTTGAAGCGTTGGATGGATGTAGTTCCCAAGTGCGGTCGGCAATCAGAGTAATCGTTGCTATTGGGATCGTCGATGAACTTCGAAGATATCAAGGAAGCAGTCACTTTATTTTGAATAAATGTAACGATGTTTTTTATGAACAATGATTGAGTGAGTGTCACTCGGGAGATATCTTGTGAACAATTTTCATTTAATGAAGTCGTTGTTTCTGGTATCTTGATGAATATGCTCTGGTGGCTATCTGAGTTGTTGTGTTTGGTTTTTTGAGTTGTTGTGAATGCTTCGGAGTTAATATGATTGATTGGGGCTGTCAGTAATTTTAACGAATCTAAAGTAACTAGTAAACTTCAGGCGCATGTAATTTAGATGTGATCTTGATTATTCGCATGATAAGAAAAGTTCTTGTTGGGCCTGCATATAATACTTCAAGTTAGAAAATTAATGGAGATAAAGGAATTGATAGTGTAAGTAGTTTTGAATGAGTCAGTCATCATCAAAACTTCTATGAATGAATTTTGATGTAACTGATTCGTTAGAACGACCTGACACAAATTCATTTCATATTAATTCATTCAGCACAAATGGGCTGGTTATACTTAGTAATCAACATTCTAAATGAGATTTAGAAAGTTAAGTAATAAAACCAAATAGTTCTCAACGTCAGTGGGAGCTAGCATATTACTTGGTTCCGGGTTTTGGAACTAAGTAAAATTTCTAAGTTATAAAACATCTATATGAGATGTACAATCAAAAGAATTTTGATTATGTCAGATATATAGAGTACTTGGTTCCGGTTTTTGGAGCTAAGTTAAAGTTCTAAGTTATAAAACATCTATATGTGACGTACAATCAAAAGAGTTTGATTATGTCAGAGATATAGAATACTTAGTGTCAAAAATGTGCTAGACATAAATGACACACGTATATTAGAATATGCTATGATATGACTGACTAGTATGTAATGATAAACATATAAATTAAGTCGTATGTGTTAATCGTTAGCTATATAGAAGAAGAAAAATCGTTGGATGAGATCCAAAGCTGGTTTTTGAGAAATCGCCCTTGTGTGATTTATAGTGCATAAGTAATAAGACCCAGTAATACTACATAATAGATACGTTTTAGCAGATCCCCTTTTAGGCTTTGACATATGATTGATATGTTATAACGGTATGAGATACCGAGACAAATAGCCTGAGTGCAAGTGGGAGATGTAGGGAGATATATGCCCTCGAGGCAATTTATCCTAGAATACGTCTTGTTCAAATATAAATGGTACTTATTATCCTAGTATGGTTAATATATTTATTATATACTTGTATAATTTTCTTAGGCTTAAAGTAAGGTCATACACGTATCTAGATGAAAATCTCGATTGTGGGAAGTGAATGAACGATATGAACTTAAGTCTTTAAATGTTCATGGATGTGTCAAGAAATGGATATCGGCACATCGGACAGACCATTGTGTCTTTGTCTTATCGTAAAGGGTAATGATGATCTCATAATCATTCGACCTGGTGAAATTGGTGACGAGACACATGTGCTCATTGGAGAATGGGTTCACTGGACGACCCAATAAAGAGTTATCAAATGGTTAACCTTAAATAAACTGTCATTGATAACTCTCTAGTGATGATAGGCTCGTTGGTCCTTTAGACTTAAGGTCATTGTACGAACCTGTGCGTGAACGATGTCACTTAGATCTATGATCTAGTCTCGAGTCTTCACTCGTTGAAAGGTCTTAGGTTGGGTGACACTTGAAGCGTACGAGGTAAGTAGTGACTAAGATAGGATTCGTCTCTTCCGTTAAGGGAAGTCAATGTCACAGGCTCAGTACGGTTCTTTGTACTAAACCTCGACCGGGGTATGTTGTAGGTAGTACAACATGGACATACCAAAGACCGATGTATACTGACCAATGCTAGCTAGTAGGGTTGACATTTTACCATACCCTAGGCTAAGCAGTGACATAGTTATGACGAAGGGACTAAAACTGCGGTATTCATCACTGACACAGTCAGAGTGATCCTGACGATATTTTTGTCAATGGGTCAATCACATAATTATGATGCCGAAACAGGGACAACACCTGCTGCTCGTGGTCACTGTCATCTAGGGGTTTCGAGCCCTAACTTGTAGTAAGCTGTAGGGTCTCACACCGAGTGTGATTTACGTCTTAGTAATAGGAAGGGAGTAGGAGGCGTGCACTCTGGTGCACGAGAATAATTGAAGTCACAAAGAGTTTGTAACGATAAGTCTTGATTAAATGGGATTTAATGATGTCACAAAAGGTTTACGATTTTTAGCATTGGTGGAATGCTATAAGGGATTATTGCATGAGATGCAAAAGGACCGAAAATATATTGTAAAATGTTTACAAGAATATTTTTCATAATAAAAGCATAGAAAAAGGTTGCAAGAGTTCTTGGGATAATCCCATTCGAATCCTAATTTCCAACGGTTTGAAAATCGGCTCAATGGGAGCTGTAGAACTCAAGAAACAGCCCAAAAGGCCAGGACTGGGTAAAAGCCCAGCCCGGCTTGGGCAAGCGGGTCCAGACCCGATATGCAGACTGAACCTACCCATAAAGTGGGATCCAGCCTGCTTGGCGGGCTGGACCCACCTGCCAAGCAGGCGTGCCAGTGCGGGCGGGTGCGCCTGGACCCGCGGGTGAGACCCGCGGGTGGGCTCGGGTTTGGGAAAACCCTAGGATTATTGTGACGGCTGCAATTTTAGCCGAATTTATGACTTTTGCTCAAATTTGAGCAATTGTTTGAGGGTTCAAATGAAGTCGGAATTCTTCACCATTTGTTTCTATGCGTTCACCATTCAAAGCTCTTCGAATTGATGGGTTGTATCACTTCCGAAGCCCAACATTGAGGGAGAAATAATTTGTTGAGGTTGAGCCTTAGTGTAAGGCAAAACTAATCCCAATTTTCTCCACTAATTAAATCCCACATTAATTAATCCCACATTGCTCGTGAGACGAGCAAAGCGTCTGGCCTCCTATATAAATAGGGGTCGACACCCCTTGAAAAAATTGTACCAAGTCTCTGAATCGAGTAGCTCCGAAAAGTTTTGAGCACACTCGATTCAAGACGAAAAATTATTCTTTCCTCCTTTACTTTTTCGATTCCTTCGTTTGTACATATTAATTGATAACCCACATTGCTCAAGCTAAAGCTAAAGAAGAGCTCAAACTCAAGTGAAGCCTATGCAACTAGCTCAAGCTCAACCATAGCTTCAAGTTCTTCATAGAGTCTAGTGTGTGAGTTGTTTTTCTTTTTTCTTAGGATTATGTCAAAGCCAAGAAAGAATATGCACACACACAAAATGATTTTCTAAAATGTTTTTAAAACTCATTTTAACTCATTTGAGAGCATATTTTCGAGAGAAGCTAAGTTTCAACTATTAGTCAACTACAAACACCCAGTAGTTCACTACCTTGATTTCTATCTTCTCCCTGAAATGTACTCTGGGAGTCGACTGCCAAAGTTAGGGAGTCGACTACCGGCTGTAGCAGAGTTTTCTCTGAAAACTCTCTGGGAGTCGACTAACAACATTGGGAGTCGGCTACCAGCTGTGCGACCAGACTTCCTTGATTTCCTCTCTCATTTATTCCTAGCCAATTCTTTGGGCTGAAGTCAAACCTCATTTGAAATAATTCAAATCCTCTCTTATCGCTATAAATAGAGAACCTTTGAGATCATTTTCTTCACAAAAAAAATTCTCTTATAATTCTTCAAGATCAAAGCACTCAAAGTTCTTGCTCTCAATGTTTTTTGGCAAAAGCATTTTTTTCAGATCTTATTTCTACATTTAATTTCTAATTCTTGTTTTAAGATCTATTTATCTTTTGGCTATTAAAAGTGTTTCAAATCCTCTACTCTCAATTTTTATATTTCTTCAGAGGATTTTTGAAAACATCTCTTCTTGATCACAACAGATTAATTCAATATTCTTTGCGTGATCAAAGGAGAATTTCCTATAAGCCACTTAGAGCACTAATTGCAATATTCTTACTTGGCAATAGGTTTTGTGGGTGTAAAAACCAATCTCCACTAATTCTTTGTGGTGTATTGGAACTGATCTTACTTTGAGTCCCTTGGAGATAAGGGTGATGGAAATCCTTGTTGTAGACAAGGAGTTTGTAAAAGTCCTCAGCTTGTGAGGCACGAAAAAATCCTTGTTGTAGACAAGGTGGTTGTAAATCCTCTTGGCGGGATTAAAGCCCGACAAGATTTTCGGGGACTGGACATACCCAGGTTGTGGGGAACCAGGTTAAAAATTTGTGTGTTCGCGATTGTTATTTATTTACTTGCAATTTATTATTTCCGCTGTGCTTATTTTATTGATGCAAGTATTTGTTGATTAAGATTAATAGTAGGTAATTCTATATTAATCTTAGGGAGAATTCTAGAGGTAAAGTTTTAATTTGCGAAAACACTATTCACCCCCTATAGTGTTCCCTTTGCCATCTTTGTATCCATCACTTGGTATCAGAGCGAGGTTATAGATGGCATCAACTAAACGATTCCCTGAAGGACAATCTTCCACATGACCACCACTTCTCAACGGATCAAATTATGGATCTTGGAAGAATCGGATGCGAATGTACCTTCTCTCTATATCCTATGAGTTATGAAAGATAGTGGAGAATCCTTATGAAGTACCCACTCTTGAGGAAGAAAAGTGGACCAAGAAGGAGACGAACAAAGTGTCTCTAAATGCCAAGGCGGTTTCCATTCTATATTGTGGCCTTGACACAACGGAGTACAACCACATCTCCATGGCTACATCCGCATACCAAATATGGAAAATCCTTGAGGTAACACATGAAGGTAACCAAAAAGTAAAATCGTCAAAATCTTCTCTTTATGTTGGCAGGTATGAACAATTTATGATGGAGAAAGGTGTCACGCCCCGCTTCCCATAATACCCGGGAGCGAGGACGCAACGAAGGTCCGCATGTGCATAAAACAAGGAGGAATTTTCTTTCTTTCTTCCTTGCTTGATGCACAATAAGCGTCTGTAGTAATTCCATCGAAGGCAGATTCTTATCATGCAAACTCAGAGAAACAACACACAACATTTTTATTATCCAATAGATGAAAAGTAGTACAGGATCGGGCCTCATAGCACGGCCTACAACGACTCGACAGAAAGTAAAGTACATCACTCGAAAGTAAATAGCACACTGGCAGTAAGAAAAGCACACTGACGGTAAAGGAAAGCGGATGCTAAGGTCGAGTCAGAGACTCCTACTCCTCTGCTGGTACAGGCTCAGTAACGTCCTTTGATCCCTGGTCTGCAGGATCATCCTCAGTATAGTACTCCACGTACTCCGTCGGCTCGTAGTCTAACATGCATTTCAAAGAAAACAATGAAATACATGTCAGCGCAAAGCGGTAAGTAAAAACCAACAGAAAGTAAAGGCAGCAATGTAATGAACGAGCAAGAGGTAACGAACGTCGCTTGACTATCTAATAGTGTAGGCTGGCTTAGTAATTAGAAGTCTAGATTAATTCCCAAACCAGCCAGTCAGTCAGGGCTTGAAGGCACAGATCACTTCTATGACCGCATGACGAGTCCTTTGGTTGACCAACCCCCTTCCCATTCCTTTCTAGACACTGATCCAGTCGTAATTTAAGACCACTTATTATTATACCACTCTGCCACGTTCGAGTAGTCTCGACTTAGTCAGTAGTAGTGACAGAACAATGGTATCAATCAAGCTAGTGCAACTGTCTTAGCTCGAGTGCACGATATGCAACCATAAGTGCACACATCCCATGGAGCAACCCGTGGAATATATACCTACCATCCCCTACAGGGTGATGGTACAGCTTACCAAATAAGGGTGGACCCGGTAACTCCCGCACTCTTCGTAGCTTAAGACTACCCCATAACCAGTGTTGTATCACATTACACATCTATAACCATATCCATAGCTGTACCCATATCCATATACATATCCGTATCTGTATGGTCTTATAGGCCCATCTTTTCGTACATCCAACAAGTCGTACAACAGTAAGTACAATACAACAAACACATAAATCGGTTAATAACTTGCATGTGGTCGTGACTAGTTGTAGTCTGGTTCCTTGGGCGAGTCTCGTGCCGTGTCCGAGAGTCGGTGTCTTCCCAGGACATCTACCTACAAACACCACACGCACACACCCATATTTTATTCATTAATAATCGAAGTTACAAAATTCGTACTACGTGTTTATACACACGTATACGTATACACGCATGAAAAATAACAAAAATAATTCCTAAATCCCTAACTCCAAAATCTTAAAAAAATCTTAACAAAAATCTCCCCCCTTTACTTTTTCTTCTAACTCTTATTCATTCCCCTTCACAAATTATCCCTTTAAAAACAAATCCCTTCCTTCACAGATCCCCTTTCAAAAATACGGTCAATTTTTTGTGTTTCATCTCCTTTTCTTCTTCTTATAGGTGTACCAATGGTGGAGGAAGCAAGGGAAGCAAGGAGGAGAAGGGGTGTGGTCAACCGTCGCTGGCCGGCCGTCGTCGACCAGCAGCAGGCAGCAGGAGGCCGAAACTGCTGCTGCCCCCCTTTTTGTTGTTTGATTTTGAAGACAAAGGAGAGATGGAGAGAGTTTTGCAGAGGTAGAGAGGGGATCAAGGGGGAGGTGGAGGCCATGGGATTGCCGCCGGAGGGGGTCGCCGTCGTCGGAATTGGCCATGGTCATGATGGGTTCATGGGTTTTTTTGTTGATTTTTAGAGAGAGTAGAGAGAGAAAGAGAGATTGAGAGAGAGATTGATGGCGGAGATGAAGGAGGATGGTGGGGAGATGATGAGGGCTCACCGAAGTGGGGAGGAGCTCGCCTGAATTTGGCCGGAATTTTGCCGGAGAAGAGGGGTTGATGAGAGAAGAATACGGTTGGGGGGGGGGGGGGGGGGGGGGTAAATAGCTAAGGTTTATTAATTTTTTAATTAATCATTTAAAACTTAGGCAAATAGCATTTAAGACTTAGTCTAAAGGTTAGATTAGGATTAGATTTTTGTAAAATCATGTCTCCCACGTTTTGAATTCTGGTTTAATATTTTATTATTATTTAAATTTTAATTATATTATTATATTATTAAAAATAGTATTTTTTGAAATATGCCGGAAAATTATAAAAAATACGGGCGTGTCCCTGACGACGAGGGGATCATGAATACATGGTCTGTATCTCAGGTTGAGCTACAGACAATTCGTGAAAAATACAAAGGTCGTTTCGATCATCGATGTTAGGTCTGCGGGTCCCTAGTCGATCCGACTTCAGAATCGCGCGAAACTTGAACCGATGGTCTATTATGACCTAAAAGTCATGGTGGCAGAGTTTGAAGTCATCTAGACGACGTTCACATATATAAGTATTTATCAGCCATGAATAATATTATTTTAATAATATTATATTATATAATAATACAATCCACTCCAATAATATATAAATATATAAAATACATGAAAATATGGAAAATACTTAGGAAATATATCTTGACGGATACAGGACGTCACATCCTACCCACCTTATAAAAATTCCGTCCTCGGAATTTTAAGGAAAGAGATGAGGATAACGCTCGCATTTCCTCTTCACGTTCCCTGGTGGATTCACCAGGCGAATCATGATGCCACATAACTCTCACTAGCTCAACAACTTTGTTCCTGAGAGTCTTCTGTCGACGGTCTATGATCTACACCGGTTGTTGCTCATAGGAGAGATCCGGACGAACAGTAATTTCCGAGTGGTCGACTACATACTTGGGGTTGCTGATGTAACGACGCAGCTGGGAGATATGAAAGACATCATGAACTCCCTCTAATGATGGTGGCAGGGCCAGACGATAAGCTACTTCTCCAACTCGTTCTAGCACATCAAACTATCTGATGAATCTCAGACCGAGCTTTCCTCGTTTTCCAAAGCGTATCACTCCTCTGTTTGGTGATATCTTTAGAAAAACGTGATCTCCAGGTTGAAATTCCAAATGTCGACGTTTGGTGTCAGCCCAGTGCTTTTAGTGATCTTGTGCGATTCTCAGCTTGTCTATGATAGTACGCACCACATTAACAGCTTCCACCATCATCTCTGGACCTAAAAGTTCTCGATCGTCAATGTCATCCCAACTTAATGGAGATCGACATTTCATTCCATAGAGTATCGCAAAAGGGGCCATGCCGATGCTGGCTTTGTAGCTATTTTTGTAAGTAAGCTCTACCAAGTGCAGATGATTTTCCCATGATCCTTTGAAATCCAGCATGCATGCTCTCATCATATCTTCAAGAATCTGGATGGTACGCTCCGATTGACCATCAGTCTGTGGGTGATACGCAGTGCTGAATTTGAGATGTGTACCCAGATTCGATTGCAGGCTCTTCCAAAAATGTGAGGTGAACCTCGTGCCTCGGTCGGAGACGTTGCTCACTGGAACTCCATGTAGCCTCACAATTTCCTACGATAATCAGATATCACTATGTATACCGCAAGGAGTTTAAAGGTATGAGATATATCATTACCTCCATATACGTTTTCGCGAGTATTTCTGTGGATTGTCCTACTCGGAATGGTATGAAATGTGCTGACTTGGTTAATCGATCAACGATCACCCAGATGGCATCATTTTGTTTTGAGCTCTGAAGTAGTCCAGTTACGAAGTCCATAGTGATGTGTTGCTATTTCCACTCCGGAATAGGTAGAGGTTGAAGCAATCCAGTGGCTCGATGATATTCAGCCTTCACTTGTTGACGTACGAGGCATTTGACGACGCTTCGGGCCACACTTCTCTTCATTCCAATCCACCAAAAGTTCAGTCGTAGATCTTTGTACATCTTGGTACCACCTGGATATATGGAGTAAGGAGAGCTGTGTGCTTCATTCAGCAGCTCTTCCCTGATCTCTCCTGAGGGTACGCAGATGCGACTTCCATACCTCAAGGATCCATCTTCATGAATAATGAATTCTATCCGTAGACCAGCTTCAACCTGTGCCTTGATCTTTTGCAGCTTCGCGTCTCTAGACTGAGCAGCTTTAATCCGATCGATGATGGTAGATTGGATTTGCATGTTCATCAATGGTGATGTAGCTCTTGGTAAGACGACTTCGATTCCAATCCCTTTCAGGTCTTGTTGAAGTCTCCATTGAGTCGTCAGAGTTATGACTGTTGGTAGTCGACTCAATGCATCAGGCATGACATTCACCTTCCCAGGATGATACTGGAGGTTGATGTCATAATCCGCCATGAGTTCCAACCATCTTCGTTGTCTTATGGTGAGCTCTTTCTGTGTGAAAATATACTTCAAGCTCTTGTGGTCAGTGAATATCTTCACTTGCTCTCCCAACAGAAAATGTCTCCAAATCTTCAGAGCATCGATGACGGCTGCCAACTCTAAGTCGTTTGTTGGATAATTCTTCTCATGATTCTTCAGTTGTCGAGAAGCATATGCAAATATGCGACCATGTTGATGCAACACACTTCCAAGACCTTTTCCAGATGCATCACAGTAAACTTCGAACCCTCTATTCTATCCGAAATAGTTAGAACTGGTGCGGTTGTTAGCTTCATTTTCAATCCTCTAAATGCTTGCTCACAAGCTTCAGACCAAACAAACTTGACATATTTCCTAGTCAGTCGAATCATCGGCTCAGCAATCTTTGAGAAGTCCTTGATGAATCGGCGAAAATAACCAGCTAATCCTAGAAAGCTGCGAATGTCCGAGACTGACTGAGGTATCTGCCAGTTTCTAACAGATGTGACTTTCTCAGGATTGACGGAAATACCATCTCCCGAAACTATATGTCCAAGGAAGGCGACTCGATCCAGCCAGAATTCACACTTGCTGTACTTGGCATAGCGCTGATGATGACGCAGAGTCTCCAAAATTATCTGCAGATGCTTGGCATGATCTTCCTCGCTCTTCGAGTAGACCAAGATGTCATCGATGAAGACAACTATGAATTTATCCAAGAACTCATAGAGTATAAGGTTCATGAGATTCATGAATACCGCTGGGGCGTTAGTCACACCAAAAGGCATGATTACGAATTCGTAGTGTCCATACTTGGTCCGAAAGGCTGTCTTAGGAATATCTTCATTCCTGACCTTCACTTGATGATAAACACTTCTGAGATCCAGCTTGAGAGATGCGAGCAGCGCTCAACTTGTCTTTAGTGGCTAGGGCCTATTCTTCAGCTTCCAGTGGCCCTTCTTTTCCAGAGAAGGTCTTCGGATGAAGCTTCTGGAATTGCTTAACCCCAGGTTTTGCAGCTTGTGGTGGTGTTGGTGGTCCCCGTTGTAGCATCTGGTGTTGTATTTCCAACATTTTTCTTATCACTCCAATGACTACAGAGATCTCGATGACACCATTCGTATTGGCACAGTTTCCATTGGTTCCATTTCTGTTGCGGGTGTTTGGCCTTCCTTCCATGCTGCAAAACAATAAACTTGAGTCAATAAGTACGCAGTCAGCTTAGGATCGTAAAGATGTGTATATTGCTCTGAGTATTTGCAAGACCTGTATGGCCAACCACAGAAACCTGTCACGCCCCGCTTCCTATAATACCCGGGAGCGAGGACACGACGAAGGTCTGCATGTGCATAAAACAAGGAGGAATTTTTTTTCTTTCTTCCTTGCTTGATGCACAATAAGCATCTGTATTAATTCCATCGAAGGCAGATTCTTGTCATGCAAACTCAGAGAAACAACACACAACATCTTTATTATCCAATAGATGAAAGTAAAGTAATACATGACCGGGCCTCATAGTATGGCCTACAACGACTCGACAGAAGTAAAGTACATCACTCGAAAGTAAATAGCACACTGATGGTAAAGGAAAGCAGATGCTGTGGTCGAGTCGGAGACTCCTACTCATCTCCTGGTATGGGCTCAGTAACGTCCTTTGATCCCTAGTCTGCGGGATCGTCCTCAGTGTAGTACTCCACGTACTCCGTCGGCTCGTAGTCTAACATGCATTTCAAAGAAAACAATGAAATACATGTCAGTGCTAAGTGGCAAGTAAGAACCAACAGAAAGTAAAGGCATCAATGTAATGAACGAGCAAGAGGTAATGAACGTCGCTTGACTGTCTAATAGTGTAGGCTTGCTTAGTAATAAAAAGTCTAGATTAACTCCCAAACCAGCCAGTCAGTCATGGCTTGAAGGCACAGATCACTTCTATGACCGCAAGACGAGTCCTTTGTTGACCAACCCCCTTCCCATTCCTTTCTAGACACTGATCCAGTCGTAATTTAAGACCGCTTATTATTATACCACTCTGCCACGTTCGAGTATTCTCGACTTAGTCAGTAGTAATAACAGAACAATGGTATCAATCAAGCTAGTGCAAAAATCTTAGCTCGAGTGCACGATATGCAACCATAAGTGCACCCATCCTGCAGAGCAACCCGTGGAATATATACCTACCATCCCCTATATGGTGATGGTACACCTTACCAAATAAGGGTGGACCCGGTCACTTCCACACTCTTCGTAGCTTAAGACTACCTAATAACCCGTGTTGTTTCACATTACACATCTATAACCGTATCCATATCCGTATTCATATCCATATCCATATCCGTATCTGTATGGCCTTATAGGCCCATCTTTTCGTACGTCCAACAATTCGTACAACAGTAAGTACAGTACAACAAACACATAAATCGGTTAATAACTTGCATGTGGTCGTGACTGGTTACAGTCTGGTTCCTTAGGCGAGTCTTGTGCCGTGTCTGGGAGTTGGTGTCTTTCCGGGACATCTACCTACAAACACCACACGCACGCACCCATATTTTATTCATTAATAATCGAAGTTACAAAATTCGTACTACGTGTATACACACACGTATACGTATACACGTATGAAAAATAACAAAAATAATTCCTAAACCCTAACTCCAAAATCTTAACAAATCTCAACAAAATCTCCCCCTTTTACTTTTTCTTCTCACTCTTATTCATTCCCCTTCACAAATTATCCCTTTAAAACCAAATCTCTTCCCTTCCTTCACAAATCCCCTTTCAAAAATACTGTCAATTTTTTTGTTTCATCTCCTTCTTCTTCTTCTTGTAGGTGTACCAATGGTGGAGGAAGCAGGGGGAACAAGGAGGAGAATGGCCGGCCGTCGGCAGCAGTAGGCCGAAACTGCTGCCCCCCTTTTGTTGTTTGATTTTGAAGACAAAGGAGAGAGGGAGAGAGTTTTGTAGAGGTAGAGAGGGGATCAAGGGGGAGGTGGAGGCCATGGGATTGCCGCCGGAGGGGGTCGCCATCGCCGAAATTGGCCATGGCCATGATGGGTTCATGGGTTTTTTTGTTGATTTTTAGAGAGAGATAGAGAGAGATAGAGAGAGATTGAGAGAGAGATTGATGGAGGAGATAAAGGATGATGGTTGGGAGATGATGATGGCTCACCGGAGTGGGGATGAGCTCGTCGGAATTTGGCCGGAATTTCACCGGAGAAGAGGGGTTGATGTGAGAAGAAGAGGATGGGGGGGGGGGGGGGTAAATAGCTAAGGTGTATTAATTTTTTAATTAATCATTTAAAACATAGTCAAATAGCATTTAGAACTTAGTCTAAAGGTTAGATTAGGATTAGATTTTTGTAAAATCATGTCTCCCACGTTTTGAATTCTGGTTTAATATTTTATTAATATTTAAATTTTAATTATAATATTATATTATTAAAAATAATATTTTTTTGAAATATGCCGAAAAATTATAAAAAATACGGGCACATCCCTGACGACGCGGGAATCATGAATACGTGGTCCGTATCTCAGGTTGAGCTATAGACAATTCATGAAAAATAAAAAGGTCGTTTCGATCATCGGTGTCGGGTCTGCGAGTCCCTAGTCGATCCGACTTCGGAATCACGCGAAACTTGAACCGATGGTCTATTATGACCTAAAAGTCATGGTGGCGGAGTTTGAAGTCATCTGGATGATGTTCACATATATAAGTATTTATCAGCCATGAATACTATTATTTTAATATTATTTTATTATATAATAATACAATCCACTCCAATAATATATATAAATCTATAAAATACATGGAAAATATGGAAAATACTTAGGAAATATATCTTGACGGATACATGCTGTCATAAAAGGCGAGAACATAACAGAGATGTACATGAGATTATGGAGATCGTCAATACACTTACGGGATTGGGAAAGAAGTACACACAAGAGGATCATGTATGCAAGATCCTTAGACCCCTCACTCCCGAATGGAAATCCAAAGCTTCGGCCATTGAAGAAGGTAACAACACTTCAAAGCTAACCTTGGAGGTGCTTATCGGTAATATAATGGCGTATGAACTCCAACTGCAAGAGAGAAAGACCAAGGAACACGGTGAAAAGAAGAAGACCTTGCATTCAAAGCCACCTCAGATATGGAGGAGTCCGATGATGAAGTCAATGATGAGATGGAGAAACAAATGTCACTCATCTCCAAAGGATTCAAGAAAATCCTAAATGCACGCAAGTGCTATAACCGTAAGTTCAATTCCACTAATGATGTTATTTTTTATGAATGTAATAGGCCACGTCACATGAAGAAGGAGTGTCCACTAAAGAAAAAACGGAGATAATAGAACAAAGTTGTACGAGGGCAAAAGAAGCAAGCAAAAGATAAGAGAAATACTATATGTGCTTCATGGCACGAGGAGACCCCAAGGTAAATTCTATCCCTAACTCTAGTGATATCGATAGTAGCGATGATGAGGAACTTGATTATGAGGAAGAATTCCATAAAATTTATGCTTTATATAAGGTCCAACTCAAAGAGCTTTTACCTCTCAAAAGATGCATAAATCTTGTGGTTCTAATTCTACTAATCAAGAGCTAGAAAAGATTAGGAAAGAGAACCTAAAATTGATTATCAACAATAATGATTTAATTGAAAATAATAGGTTGCTCAATATAGAACTTAAAGACCTAGGAAATAGGTTTAGCGACCTAGAAAAGAACATGACCGCTATTAAGGCAAAACACGCAGACTTGGTTAATAATGTAGCTAAATTCAATAAGGATAAAGAAAAATTAGATAGCTTGATTAGCTCACAAAAACCATCAACTAGCAACATGGCTTAGGTTACAATGTGACTATTCAAAATGATAGGATTTCTCATCATCAAGTTAGAGTTCCTAAAACTGAAAATGGATATTTCAAAGTTTAGATTCCCAAAATTGGATCTGTCCAAATGAAAGACAATTACATTTCTAGTTTTATGAACAATGTTCATTTTTGTAGAGACTATAGATTTATTTATGGGAAATCTCAACCCAACTGGGTTTGGTTCCCTCTTGGTTGATAATTATATTATTATGTATGACTAATCCCACGAACCTACAAAGAAAGGGTACCAAAATTATATATTTGATTTCCAGGTACCAAAATTATAAGGGATTAGTAGAAGAGCTCCCAATGAATCTCAAGTTACATTAATGAATTAAGGGGGAGACCCAACTTCAATGATGCAAACTTTGAGGGGGAGCATATGTAAATTTTTTTTCACTTGGTATGTATACTATTATATTTTTTATGATGACAAGGGGGAGAAGAGGTGAAAGCAAGCAAAACATGAATGAATAATATATGATAACTGCATCTAAGCAGGGGGAGTAAGTACACTTACTTATTGTTTTTAGAATCATATTATTCATATGTTTTTTCATTTGGGTGTCATCATCAAAAAGGGGGAGAGTGTTGGGAAATCTAGTCCCACCCCAAAGTGGTTTTGATGATGATCACACCAAATGCTGTTATGTACTAATTATATTGCTTAAGTGTGTAGGTTGTGCAAGCTAATCGAAGCTCGAAACATATTTCAAGAAGAAGAACTATAACTACACGCATGGAAGATGAAGATGGATTGAGCTCACATTCCACGTTTACGTTCTAAAGCTTTAGTTTAAACACAAGAGGAGCTCAAAGATGAAGAGCAAAGAATGTGCTCCAGCTCAAGCTAAAGAGGGGCTTAAACTCAAGTGAAGCCTATGCAACTAGCTCAAGCTCAACTATAGCTTCAAGTTCTTCATAGAGTCTAGTATGTGAGTTATTTTTTATTTTTCTTAGGATTACATCAAAGCCAAGAAAGAATATGCACACACGCAAAATGATTTTCTAAAATGTTTTTAAAACTCATTTTAACTCATTTGAGAGCATATTTTCTATAAAAACTAAGTTTCAACTTGTATTCAACTACAAACACCCAGTATTCATTAGCCTGATTTCTATCTTCTCCCTGAAATGTACTCTGAGAGTCGATTACCAAAGTTAGTGAGTCGACTACCTGCTGTAGCACAGTTTTCCCTGAAAACTCTCTGGGAGTCGACTACCAACCTTGGGAGTCGACTACCAGCTGTGCGACCAGACTTCCTTGATTTCCTCTCCCATTTATTCCTAGCCAATTCTTTGGGCAGAAGTCAAACCTCATTGGAAATAATTCAAATCTTCTCTTAGCTCTATAAATAGAGAACCCTTGAGATCAAGTTCTTCACACAAAAATTCTCTTCTAATTATTCAAGATTAAAGCTCTCAAAGTTCTTGCGCTCAAATTTTTTTTGGCCAAAGCATTTTTTATTTCAGATCTTATTTCTACGTTTAAATTTCTAATTCTTGTTTTAAGATCTATTTTTCTTTTGGTTATTAAAAGTGTTTTCAAATTCTCTACCCTTAATTTTTGTATTTCTTCAAAGGATTTTTGAAAACATCTCTTCTTGATCACAATGGATTAATTCAATATTCTTGGCATGATAAAAGGAGAATTTCCTATAAGCCACTTAGAGCACTAATTGCAATATTATTACTTGGCTATAGGTTTTGTGGGTGTAAAAATCAATCTCCACCAATTCATTGTTGTGTATTGGATCTGATCTTACTTTGAGTCCCTTGGAGATAAGGGTGTTGGAAATCCTTGTTGTAGGTAAGGAGTTTGTAAAATTCCTTGGCTTGTGAGGCAAGGGAAAATCCTTGTTATAGGCAAGGTGGTTGTAAATCCTCTTGGCGGGAGGTGGTTTGTACTATTTATCGATAATAGTAGATTAAAGCCTGACAAGAGTTTCGGGGACTGGACGTAACCAGATTGTGGAAAACCAGGATGAAAATATGTGAGTTTGCGATTGTTATTTATTTTCTTGCAATTTATTATTTCTGCTGTGCTTATTTCATTGATGCAAGTATTTGTTGATTTAGATTAATAATAGGTAATTCTATATTAATCTTAGGGAGAATTCTAGAGGTTTTACCATCTCAGTATCCATCACATCATACGTCAAACAGATGATAGAAGCAGAATGGGCAGCGGAGCAAAATACATTAAACTATTTTACGTCAACCCTAAGATTTTCATGAACCCTGGCTAGGAAAATTTACTATCTTTGGGGTGGGTCTGACCAACCCCAAAGAAAGATCTAAACTACTGCAACTTATATGAACGCATAAAAATATACCCGTCACTTCACTTCGAGGCGAAACATCGTTTTTTGCAACTTTTCTTTATCTCCGAAGCCATGCCCAGTGTTGAGGCTGAGCTGCTTATCCTTAGCCGAACTGCGTCCCGATCTGAACTGCGCCTCTGAGCCGAGCCAACACCGTGCCTTTGAGCCGACCACTTGCCGAAGAAAGTTTCACTTGAGCAGTATCCGTGTCACAGCCTTTGGATCCAATCCAAACCTCCTTCTTGTCTTGCTAGGACTCGAACGGAGGAACTGAAGAATTTTAGGAGGAGTGAATAATTATTAGTCTAAGTTTGGTCGTGCAAAAACTTTTTAGAGCTACCCAAAGCGAAGACTTGGTGCAAGTTTTTCCAGGGCGTTAGCCCACTATTTATATAGGGAGCTGGCCACTATCCTCATCTGAAGAGCAATGTGGGACTAAAGTTAATAGAGAAAAAACAACTTCAATTTTGCCTTCTACGAAGGCCAAACGTTTGCAAATTTTCCCTCGCTCACCATTAAGCTGCGCAAGTGATATCATTTATCAAATCGAAGAGCACTGAACGGTGAATGCATAGAAACAAATGGCACTCAATTCTGACTTCGTTTAACCCCTCAAATGTACATCCAAATAATGCCCAATATCACATGTTTAGCAAAAAATGCATCTGCCATATACTCTGGGCACGAAACCCTATTAGTGGGGCCCCACGCGGGCCCCACGCGCCTAGCGCTAGGCCGGGCACCCGGGCCTGACTGGGCTTGGGCTAGCCCATGCCTTTTTGGGCATGGGCTTTTAGCAATTTTTGATTTCCCTTTTTTCCTTTTGTTTTAGTATTCCTCCAACTCAACTGGGCCTGTACCAAAACAAAAATTCTGGGACTTTCACGATCCTTGGATTGAGCTTGTTCTATGCCTTTAAAATACGCTTGCAAACATTTTGCGACATATTTAAATTCTTTTGCATCATCTGTAATATTCCACATCAATAATATTTTGGACTTATTGTCACAAACCATTTGTGACTTTAATTATTCCCGTGCACCCGAGTGCACTTCTCCTTAATTCTTCCTATTACTAAGACACAAATAATACTCGTTGTAAGACCATACAGCTTGATCCTACTACAGGTTAATGCTCGAAACCCCTAGACGACAGTGACCATGAGTAGCATGTGTCATCCCTATTTCGGTATCATAATTACGTGATTGCCCATTGACTAAAGTGTCGTTGGGATACTTTGACTGTGTCCATGATGAATACCGAAATTTTAGTCCCTTCGTCGTAACTATGTCTCTTAGTCAAGCATAGGGTATGGTCAACTGTCAACCCCAATATCTCGCAACCGGTTAGTCTCCGTCGATCTTTAGTCAAATAATGTTGGACTTCTTCCAACATACTCTGGCCAGAGTTTTTACTAAAGACCGAACCAACACGTACGACGCTAACTCCCCATAAACAGGAGAGACGAATCCTTTCTTGGTCATTACTCTCCTTGCACACTTCAAGTGTCACCCAACCAAATACCTTTCAATAGGCATTGCCTCGATGCTAGGTCTGAGATCTAAGTGACACCATTCACGTACAAATTCTTACAATGACCTCAAGTCTAAGGACCAACTTGCCAATCATTACTGAGAGTTATCACTGAGAGTTATCACTGATAGATTAGTTATGTTAACCATGTGATAACTCTAGTTGAGTCGTTCAGTGAACTAATTCTCCAATGAGCACCCATGTCTTGTCTTTGACTTCGCCACGTCGAACGACCATGAGATCATCGTCACCACTCCATGGTGAAGACAAAGACACAATGTTCTATCCGATGTATCGATATCCTTTTCTCGAAACATTTACGACCAAGAACGGTTTTAGACTTATGCTTCAAACGGTCAAGCAATTCTCCATGATCGAGATCCTCATCTCAATACTTGTTTGACCTTGCATCAAGTCTCAGGACTTTACCTAAGTTCTAATGTAGACTATATTATTATTAACTTAGGTAAATTCTTACCAAATAGCTTACTGTTATTTCAAACAAGATGTTTGTACATATACACAGAGATAAATTACCTTGAGGGCATACACATTTGCCAATAATTATAAGATTAACAAGGTAAAAAACAATATCTAGCCAGTCAAGTCGTATGATAATGCTTGATATGTCCCCATTGATGTGGTTTTCTTTTGGTTGTATATCCTCTTTGTTGTTTATTATACTTTTGTATGCATTGATGTTGTAGTAAAATGAACTCCTTTCTAATACATTACTGAAACATTGACATACTGATACACTGACATATCACAATGACATACTAATACATTGACATATCTGATACATGACAAATTTGACATATTTGATACATTACCAATTCTATCACAATGACATATTTGATACAGGACAAATTTGACATACTATACTTTTGTATTCATTGACGTTGTAGTAAAATGATCCACATTCTGATACATTGAAAATATTTGAAACATTGACGTACTAGTACATTGACAAATCTGATGCATTGACATACTGACACCTTGACATATCTAATACATTTTCATATATGACACAATGACATATATTACATGATAAATTTGGCATATCTGATACATTTCCAATTCTGGCACAAGGACATATCTAATATAGGACATATCTGACATATCTTATACATTGCTAATTCCGAGTAAGAAATATGGCATAAAATTGGTTATGGGAAATGTATGTTGTTGTCTTAATTGATGAAATTTGGTTCTGTTAAATGTTGATGCACAGTCCAAAATTACATTGTCAATTCCGATACATTGCCAATTCTGACACAGTGACATATCTGATATAGGACAAGTTTGACACATCTGATACATTACCAATTCTGAGTAAGAAACATGGCATAAACTTTGTTCTGCTATAATGCGTGCTGTTGTTGACTAAATTACTATAATTTGGATGCACAAAGCAAAATTACTCACCGTGCACAATGGGCATAAATTTTACCCGTTGTGCAAAGTGAGTAAACATGGATGCACTGATCATATTTATTCACCGTGCACAACAAGGAAAAATTTTGCATGCTGTACGTTGAGAAATTTCATTCTGTTCATCCATACTTACTCAACGCGGACAACCAGTAAAATTTATGCCAGTTGTGCGCGGTGAGTAAAAATGGATAAACAGACTAAATTACTCAACATGCACAATAGGCAAAATTTTTGCCAGTTGTGCATAGTGAGTAATTTCAGTCAATGCATTCATTTTTACTCAATGCGCATAACATGCCAAATTTTGTCGGTAGTGCGTAGTGAGTAATTTTGGCATGTGCTTCTTTTTTAACATAACAAAATTTCAAGTTACAAAAGAGATACAAAGACTGATATAGATAATCAATTCATGAATTGTTACCTGATGCAAACTGATACATACTAAAACCATATACAGTAACAATTTAGATATATAATGATACATCACAACAAGCAATTCAATAATTTTTAACTGATACAGACTGATATATTCAGCAAACAATTCATCAAGTAGAATTTTGAACCCAGGAAGCAGAATTTCCAACACAACAAGCAATTCATCAACCAATTGAGCAAAACCGCAAGTAGAATTTCTAACAAATCAACATAGGAAGTAGAATATCCAACACATTAAGTAATTCATCAAAAAATTCATTCGCAATTCAACAGACTGATACATACTGATAATATATTTCATGCTGCTAATACAAAATGATACAATTTTTTTAAACTACCATTTTTCATTCATACCAAATTCAGGATTACAAAAATATGAACAATTATAGATTACATGATATATATCCCGAACTATACAAAATAGGAACAAATATACGTTGAACAAAATATTTCATTCAAGCGCTATAGTATCCACTGTGAACACAATGTCTTTGATTATATCCTTGAATGTCTTCATCCTCTCTACATAAGATTTGACCCATTCATTTGTCACAACAGAATGGTATCGACTCTAATTTAATGTAAATGGAGGGACATGGCATCCGTGGACAATGTAAACATGTACAAACTGATTATTGTTCACAAAACCAACCGAGATGTGTTGACGAGTCTACAATTGTTCTGGAGCTGTTTTAGAGGCAAAAAAGTTAGACACTGTAACTTGGATAGAAAATATACAATTACAGAAACTAGATTTGAGATTGCCCGTTTCTGGTTTGATCATCCAAAATTTTCTAGGGGGAGGGGGGTTGTCCTCCATATATGCATTTGCCTCATTATTAAGTTAGCATCTTCTTCACCCATAACTTTCATGTACACATCTTAGTTTTTATTCAACTCTCCTAGCAAATCTGTTCTGACCTGCCTCCAATTGTCCTCCTCCATGCCAAGGAGAGTAGCTATTGCCCTGTATCCACAATTACAATCTGCCTTGACATCAATGACTTGGCTTATAAATTGTGTTATATCATTTGGAAAGTGCTCAATTAATGGCATATTTTTTGAAGCTGCAGGGGACCTATGCACCATTTCTTTCTGTCTTTGAATGCCTCTTACCACCCTTTCTTTCTGTATGAGGGCCTCTTACCAATATTCCTTTTTGCCTTGATCTTCGAGCAGAGCAAATTACTTCAGCTGGTAAGACATGCTCAACTTGAGATGGGTCCAGAGTGGTGGGTGTATCAGTTTCAATCTTCCTCTCCCTTTTTCCCACCCCTCTCATTGACCCTAACCTCTGGCTCATGAATCAAATTTTTCTCTGGGGTTGATATGTCCGTCAACTTTATTAAAAGCTACATCTTCCTAGTCACATCAGCTGTTCGTAATGCTTGTAAATGTGTTCTAACTCAGTCTTTATCAACACTTCATCTTCTGAGATCACTTCCTTCTTGGGCTCCACGTTTAGCTTCTTCATATGTGGATGTAGGGAATCGAAGGGAATTTGGCGATTATCCTTTTTGAATTCTCCAATCTCATGGGGAATACATAAATGCGTCTAGCTAGATAATCACATAAGTTTGGGTCTGTCCCAATTACCTCAGACAGTGAAGCTTACTGAGAAATTACCTTTATAGCATTAGTGGACGTAATCTCAATCAGCTCCCTATATAAGTGTCTCGTCATTCTATACTACACCGTGATTTTTGGTTTCTCGAACGAGACCTTGATCTTCGTATACTGCAACTCCAACAAAGCATGAATGGTTGTCCATGACAAGGCAAAACTGCAGGCCAACGAACCCAAGTACCATTTAAGCGTAGCAAGTAAATTCTCTGGTCTGTTGGTTGTGACATTGCCAAAATGAAGATTGCTATTAGTCTATAGTTAAATGAACTTCTCCTTATACTTTTCCAACTAAGATATCCTTGTAGTGACCCTGTGCTATGAGGAATAAACACTAGAGGGGGGGGGGGGGGGGGGGTGAATAGTGTTTTATAGAATTAGAAGGAATTTACGCCAAATAAAACCATACTTAACCAACAAATGCGGAATATAAGAAATGATCAACAACACAAGAAATAATGCAATGCAAACATGCAAAGTACCCTGGTTCGGTGCCACCCAAGTCTCCCCGACTTGTTACCGGTGCCCTAATCCAGCAACACCCAGATCCCCTCCCGATACGCTAGTAAAACTACTAGAGCTTCCTTTAGCCCACTTGCAGAAACCCCACAAGTGCAATCGACCTACAATCGATATCCGTGTATCCCACAACCTGGGAACACGCAAAACCTTAATCCCACAACTAGGGACTAAGCACACTCTCACAAACCGAGAGCAGAACTCTAATCTTGACTCCCACAACTTGGGATCAAGCCAATCCTCTCACCACCGTGAGTATACAACAAATATGAAGTATAAAGAATGAAATATAAAACTTCTTACCACAAAATCCTATGCCTTGAGAAATACTTACCAAAATAGGGCAAGAATGGATTTTGAGGAAGATGAGATCACCAAACCCTAGCTCCACGAAGATGAGCAGCAATAGATGGCTAGGGAGAAGTTGGTGACTTTGATTCAAGCTCTTAGCTTGAGAAGCTCACAAGGAATGAGAATCTCTCTTGAGGAATTAGGCTCAAAGAGTAAGGGAGAGATTCTTGTGAGATGAGAGAGCTTGGAAATGGAGTTGAATGGCTCTTCTCTTGGATGTGAAAATGTCTCTGATTTCAGCCTTGAATCCCTGGTTTGAAGCACTCAAACTTATATAGGGAAGAGACAAAACGGCCACAAAAATTGTGGCATTAAATGCCCCAACGGCTCTATTCTGAAGCTGCTTAATCGGTCTAAGAAGGATCACTGACCGATTAGTTTTGCAACTAGTCGATCGGTGAACCTTCTTGGACCGACTAGAAGGAAGACATCGAAGATAGTGAAATCAAGAGATATAAGAACTAGCCGGTCTAAGAAGAAATGACAACCGACTAGTTTGACAACTAGTCGGTCGGTGAGCCTTCTTGGACCGACTAATCGATCAACAGTAAAGAAGTCGAATTTCACTAGGAGAACTAGTCGGTCTACGAAGGATTCCCAACCGACTAGATGGACAACTGGTCGGTCGGAGAACCTTCTAGGACCGACTAATTGGTCAACAAATAGGCTTGAATTAATTAGGATAACTAGTCGGTCTGAGAAGGATTTCCAACCGACTAGATCGTCATCTAGTCGGTCGGTGAACCTTCTTGGACCGACCAATTGATCAACAGTGAATGGGCTGAAACAAGCAAGGGTGTCTAGTCGGTTCAAGAAGGATTCCCAACTGATTAGATCATCATCTAGTCGGTTGGTTCTTCTACTTGAAGCAACTAAGATGCATACGAAGCCAAGAAATGAAGCTAAAAGCTTCGGGAAAGTTTCTAAGGGCTTCTAAGGCAATCCTAGAGATAAGATATGATAGTTATGAAGATTTCTAGGCAAGTACTACTCAAGGCTTAACATTCTACTAAATCGAAGCTAGAAGACAATAAAAGTAAACACGACAAACCGTCTTCAAAGCTTCAACATGGAGAATTCGAATCCCTTGACTTCATGAATAACTCCTTGAGCTTCAACGAAGCTCCAGGCACAACGATCACGCGTTCTGAGGAAGTCTTGGGACGTCGCTTGAGATGAACAAATTACATTGGCGACGATCTCCATAATTCTTGAGTCTTTTAGTTGAATGACTTGAATATCTCCAACGTCATAGTCTTCAAAGCTTTTGACTCATCCATTCCTTTCTTCTCTTTGGATTGAATCTCCATTCATTTGTTGATGCCATTGGCTTGAGGTTTGAGGTAGCCTTTGAGTTCTTCAAGCCAATGCTTCACCTTTGTTGGTCTACCAAGTCTTCCACTTGAATCAACACGTTTAGTCACTTTTGATCTTCTTGAATCTAATTGGTGATTTTTTTAGCTAACTGTAAACACAAGAGTTAGTCACAATGATTTGTATTTGATCATCAGCAAAATCATGGTGGAGAGTCCAATACTCAACATTCTCCCCCTTTTTGATGATGACAAACCAAATATAAACAAAATAAATAATTGTGCATTAAATATACTTACTCCCCCTGCAATGATGCCAATCAAGTTAATATCAATAATCAATAGCATCATTCAGCAGTTAATAGTGTGTGTATCACATGAGGTTGTGTATATATCGCATGAATGACCAGAAATAATATGCGCACACAATACAAATCATATAGGTGATACACGTCATAAACATGAGCATGATTACCAATATATATATAATGTAATCAATATAAACCAAGGTAATCACTAATGCTCCCCCAGAATTATATACATGAATGATCATACATGAAGTCTATATGATTCAAGTTATTGTTTAACACTCAACATTTAATAAGCACATCCTTTGTTTATTTCTCTCACCCTTTGGCATTATATAAAAGACATGGGGGTATAGAAACAACAAAAGCAAAAATAGAGTAGAAAACTAAAAGATATATCTAATGTAAACTAGATAAGCTACCAATTTAAAACAAGATATCAAAATAAAGTTATCAATTGCAAGAGCAAATATCCAACAACAACTCAACTACCCTCAATTATCACAAGAAGATAAGCAATCAATATATGTGATAAAAGATTACAATAGATACTAATCGTAAAGAGTAGTGTGAGTAGTGTTAGAAAAGTGACACTTTCATAATTAGCAGTAGCTATTAGCTATAAATATGATAAAGAATACGGATAACAGTGCAAAAATCATGACATCACTTGTGAAAGAAAAACAAGTGATCAAATAGTGTCAAGTACACAAACAAAATCAATTATCACAAAATTTATAACATTAAGCATAATGTGATAGACTGTCCTTGAGCAAGGGCATGAAATATGACATGAACATGATTAAATACATAATGGTGGAATCAAAATCATCACAATGACATAGATCAACAAATAATATTAATAAACTGAGATCTAAGTCAAACATAAAAAATGCAACAATCATGACTATGGAAAATTTTAACCATGTGTACAAAGTTATGTTATGAAATAATACCACAAATTAAGTATAATTGCATGTGATACCAATTGTAGTCATACCAAAACATCTCCAAAAGTATCTCAAGCTAAACTCCACAAAGCATCTCCAAAAGTAAGCATACCAAATCTAAGTGAAGTGTGCGATGTGGGCATACACAAATATCTATCTCATGCAAAAGTGTTATCCCAAATAGAGATAGAAACATCATAAAATGTATGGCATACACAATTCTAGCATACTAGGATACTAATTGAAACAATATTCAAAAGAACCATAGTACTAGCATGCATTCCAGAATAGATACTCACATAATGAGTCAATGATAAGCATGGAATGCCATGAGCATAAAGAAGATAAGTACTATATCATAAGCTCAAAACTAGCATCAAGCAAGAGCATGTACAGATGATATCCAATATAAATAGTCTACCAATTGTAAAGATGATACCAATTGTAGTCTAACAAAGTATGCAAAGCAGGCAAATAATGTCAAGATCATGACATCACTTGAGAAGGAAACCAAGTGAACAAATAGAGACATGATCTCATCCTAGCTCAATTATCACAAAGGATTCACCATGAGCATAGCATGCATGCATACCAATTATGCGAATAGAATAAAAACTTGTGTAAGCACAATATAATCGGAGGTAGCATCAAAGAAGTCATAGTGCATCAAGATATATTCATGGAAGAATATCTATGACAAAATATACATATCATCAAACACAATATAAAGCTTATATGATCGTGTAAAGCACAAGTTATCTCTAACATCTCATAAAAATAGCATAAAATATTAGCATGAGATGAGAGATGACATAGTGAGAAATATAGCTAGAAGATCACTAACTAATATGAATGAGTGTTATGTCACTTGTGAAAATATCATACATGAAAGATTTAGCTATAGATATGAAAGATCTCTTGAATAAAATTATAGCTAAACATCAGTCATGAAGTAATTAAAATGACAAGTAACATACATTGATCACCCCAAATCATATCAATTTGTCTCATAAAGATAATCATACCAACAGCAAGAATAGTATGAGATGTGTGGTGATACAGTGAACAAATATGCATAAAGATCCTAAATCATTAATCTTATTCATGGCATGAAAAAGATATGAACATCAATAAGCAACTAACCAATTCATTATATGAATGTTATAGCTACCATGGCACATGAGTCGTAATAAGACATATATGACATACATGAACAAGGTAGTCACATAAACAAACAATCTTCATGAGGGTGTGACAAGAATGAGCTAATGAAGAAGTATGCTATATTACACAAATCGAATATATTAAAATACCAATTGTAAACATGGTAGTCAAAACCAATATATTAAAAATACCAATTGTACAAAACACATAGTTACAACCATTTAGCTCTCCCTATATGTGTGCATATCCAATGCACCATCCTTTCCTTTGAATTGATCCATCATTTGTAAACCAAGGAGTGTGTAGAGTAGGCATCTTGCACAACAATCTGACAATTCAACAATTGGTGGTATCCAAAAACATTTTAGATCCAATAGGTTAAGGAACAAAATCAAGTAGTCCAATAACCAATCATTTACCAATTGTAAATAACACTCATCAATAGAAATGCATGACATGCATTAATATGAGTTATGATAATCACAAAAATCATACATATAAGGAATTAACAATTCTCAACCATTAGAAATTAGATACACCTATACTAATAATTCATATGCATATGATTTAGTCAAGCAACATCATTATGAATACACACATCTAATACAATAGTGTAAGCTAGAAAGATTCCTCGTTCAATATGCATATGTGCACAAAATAAACATTCACGGCACAACACATATTGAAGGAAGGCATGAAAAGTAATACCACAAAGAGTGTGCATGAAAAACATAAAGTATTAATTTTCAAAACCAAATTTCTCTTTCCCTTTGGCATATCAACAAGATAGGAAGGTGCAAATTGATAATAAATCACCAAGGGTCAGAGAAATCAACTAATTTATATGCACAACATAATATGAATGAAATGCAATGACATATAGAAGAACATAACATGATAGAAATCGAACTGTCATACTCCCACACAATCATACAAACTATGCAAACTTGGGAGTAGTGGACGAAATCACATATATATATATGGGTACAAAAAGTAATCATACAAGCATGGTACCCAAGCAATGAAGTGCAATATGAGTGAGTAAGCAAGGTGGAAATCAAATAAAGATTAGAGTTTGATTTTTATATATATAGTCACATGAGAATATGTCATTCCTAATATACGATTCTATATGTGTGTTCATACCATGCCTAGAAACAATCTTAGGAATCCAAAAGATAGTGATTTGGGATTCTTAAGAAGAGGTTGTAGAGGCATGAATAGGAAGTTGGGATGCACGCTTGTGAAGTGGAACATAAATATAAGCGTGTCCCGTGTGTGAAACATGCAAATGAGCATTAGTTCTAACATGAATTTTTTTAAGCCACATGTTATAAATAATCCTCGAATAAACATATGAGTAAGGATTATGAATACACAATGCACATTAGTCAAGAATTTGACACACGTGAAATACATAGACATGAATGACATACAAGACATACAATATGCAAACATAGGATATGCATGAGATAGTCTCAAACACAAAGTGACATCTACATGCATCCAACACACATGGATACCAAATGTAAGAATATACTTACTACATTAAGCTCCCCCTACTTTGGTGCATCACTTAAGCACCATCAACTCCATTTGAATGAAAGTCTTTGCAAATCAAGGAGTTGGTAGAGTTGGTATCCCAAACTGGATTGAACCTAGAAAACATAATTTTGGTATCCAAAAACCTTTTGGATCCTATGGGTTAGGCAACAAATTTAACAAACTAAATTCAAATTATTGTAACCCATATCCTAATGTAATCATACACAATATTAATGAAACATGTAATCATGTTACTAGATAAATATATAACCATATACATGCATGTACCAAATGTATCAAAAGTAAATATGTATATTAATCCAAAAGCATGACATGCATCACATGCAACAAAACATAAATATGAACCAAAGCATGTGTTGCATAAAATATTAAATATTTTAGACATGAAAATCATAAACACAATGATTTACTAATAAACATGCAATGGAAATCAAATTCAATATGAATTTAAGTTTCTAACAAACATGAGCATCTAAGACCAATATGCAAACAAAAGAATATTCTTAACACAAATGCTTTGGTACCCATAAAATGAATATAAACTTATGGTACCAAGCAATGAAGGGTCAATGGAAACTAACCCTTTGGAAACCAAGTTTAAGAGGACCGTGATTTCACAAAATAATCATCATTCAAAATAATATCATGAATATAAGATTGCACATACATATCCTTAGCATGATTACCGGTGTTCTTAGGACCCCAAATAGTGTATGATTTGGGTATCCTCTTCCTAGTGGTTGCATGCACAAAAGGTTAATCTCTACGTGGTGCATGTGGCCTAGGAACATGAGATCTAGCAAGAGCATGAGGATATGTGTATGGAACATTGTGTTGTGCTAAAGCATGATGATGGGAATATGGTCCATGGTGTGGTGTTGCATACATACGTGGATGAATATGAGGTGTGTATGCATGAGGATGATCATGAGAATAAGCATGCATATGTGGATGTGATGTGTGATCATAAGCATGTGAAGGTGCATGAGCATGACTACGTGCATAAGAGTGTCTCAAATGAGTGTTTGCACGTGCTTGTGGGTGTGGAGCATAAAAACCATCATTCGTGTGAACATGTGGAGTAGGTGCTGTGTTCCTACGTGGCATGGTATTGGTGTACATAAATGCATGACCCTTCTTGGGAGGTCCACCCAAAGTGGGTTTCTTTCCAACGGAGGGAGGAATAGGAGTGGTGGTTTCCTTAGTAGTAGAACTACACAAGTTGTTATAGACACCACTCGTGGATGCACCGGAGGATGGCCTCACAAAATCTATAGTTACTTCACTATAGGAGGTGCGTGCATTGGATGCACTTGCCTTAGAATAACCAAGGCCAACACGATGGTTTACCGGTAGTTGATTCTTTAGCAAATCATCCAAATTGTCCTTTCCCTTATTGAATCTCTCAACAATGGAGGACATGAGCTCATATTTCTTTGAAATTGAAGAAATAGTGGCATTCAAGGTGGATGCATGTGTGGTGAGCTCGTGCACTTGGGATTTGAGATCCTCATTCTCAATGCCCAAACTAGTGTTTTGAGATTGAAGATTTTCAATCTCAAGATCGTTACTATCCACAATGGAAACACGATCAAGTTGAGATTTGAGGGACTCCACCTCATTTCTCAACATGCCATTTTGAGTAAGCAAACTTGCTTTCTCAATAGCGAGTGTCTCAACAATGGTGTCATTGTTAGAGGTGCTACATGTAGATGTGTTAGTGAGACTAGCAATCTTATTCTTAGCATCACAATATTTATGCGTAAGCTTTTGATATTTATCAATTAATTGTCTAAATGCGATTCCAAGATCTTCCATTGTTACCTCTTCATTGTCGCTATCACTTCCACTTGAATTGCTTGATTCGTCACTAGAGTCACCCTTAGTGGCATCCTCTCGTGCCATCAAACCCATGAATGAATCCCTTTCATCATTGGAGAAAGAACACTCCGATGTGGACTCTTCTTGCTCCGTTAGCATGTGCCATATTTGATATGCCGTTGTTGCCTTGGACACACGCATAAGAATGTTATAAGATAAATACTCAAGCAAGATATCCATTACCTCTTGATGTTTCTTCACCAATTCTTTTTGCTCATTTGTCCATTCATGTTCGAAAGTGGTAGGTGCACGAAGGGGCTTCTCCACAAGCTTCCAATAATCATCGTCAATGGATTGAATATAAGCCTTCATCTTTACATACCAAATTTGATAGTTGGGTCCAATGAGATATGGTGGAAAAGGACTTCGTGTGATGTTGTTGTTGGTTGCCATAGCTATTACTTCGCTTTGATACCAATTGTAGTGACCCTGTGCTATGAGGAATAAACACTAGAGGGGGGGGGGGTGAATAGTGTTTTATAGAATTATAAGGAATTTACGCCAAATAAAACCCTACTTAACCAACAAATGCGGAATATAAGAAATGATCAACAACACAAGAAATAATGCAATGCAAACATGCAAAGTACCCTGGTTCGGTGCCACCCAAGTCTCCCCACCTTGTTACCGGTGCCCTAATCCAACAACACCCGGATCCCCTCGGATACTCAAGTAAAACCACTAGAGCTTCCTTTAGCCCACTTGCGGAAACCCCACAAGTGCAATCGACCTACAACCGATGTCCGTGTATCCCACAACCCGGGAACACGCAAAACCTTAATCCCACAACTAGGGACTAAGCACACTCTCACAAACCGAGAGCAAAACTCTAATCTTGACTCCCACAACTTGGGATCAAGCCAATCCTCTCACCACCGTGAGTATACAACAAATATGAAGTATAAAGAATGAAATATAAAACTTCTTACCACAAAATCCTATGCCTTGAGAAATACTTACCAAAATAGGGCAAGCATGGATTTTGAGGAAGATGAGATCACCAAACCCTAGCTCCACGAAGATGAGCAGCAATAGATGGCTAGGGAGAAGTTGGTGACTTTGATTCAAGCTCTTAGCTTGAGAAGCTCACAAGGAATGAGAATTTCTCTTGAGGAATTAGGCTCAAAGAGTAAGGGAGAGATTCTTGTGAGATGAGAGAGCTTGGAAATGGAGTTGAATGGCTCTTCTCTTGGATGTGAAAATGTCTCTGATTTCAGCCTTGAATCCCTGGTTTGAAGCACTCAAACTTATATAGGGAAGAGACAAAACGGTCACAAAAATCGTGGCATTAAATGCCCCAACGGCTCTATTCTGAAGCTGCTTAATCGGTCTAAGAAAGATCACTGACCGATTAGTTTTGCAACCAGTTGGTCAGTGAACCTTCTTGGACCGACTAGAAGGAAGACAACGAAGATAGTGAAATCAATAGATATGAGAACAAGTCGGTCTAAGAAGAAATGGCAACCGACTTGTTTGACAACTAGTCGGTCGGTGTGCCATCTTGAAACCGACTAATTGATCAACAGTAAAGAAGTCGAATTTCACTAGGAGAACTAGTCGGTCTACGAAGGATTCCCAACCGACTAGATGGACAACTGGTCGGTCGGAGAACCTTCTAGGACCGACTAATTGGTCAATAAATAGGCTTGAATTAATTAGGATAACTAGTCGGTCTGAGAAGGATTTCCAACCGACTAGATCGTCATCTAGTCGATCGGTGAACCTTCTTGGACCGACTAATTGATCAACAGTGAATGGGCTGAAGCAAGCAAGGGTGTTTAGTTGGTTCAAGAAGGATTCCCAACCGATTAGATCATCATCTAGTTGGTTGGTTCTTCTACTTGAACCAACTAAGATACATACGAAGCCAAGAAATGAAGCGAAAAGCTTCGGAAAAGTTTCTAAGGGCTTCTAAGGCAATCCTAGAGATAAGATATGATAGTTATAAAGATTTCTAGGCAAGTACTACTCAAGACTTAACATTCTACTAAACCGAAGCTAGAAGACAATAAACGTAAACACGACAAACCGTCTTCAAAGCTTCAACATGGAGAATCCGAATCCCTTGACTTCATGAATAACTCCTTGAGCTTCAACGAAGCTCCAGGCACAACGATCACGCGTTCTGAGGAAGTCTTGGGACGTCGCTTGAGATGAACAAATTACATTGGCGACGATCTCCATAATTCTTGAGTCTTTTAGTTGAATGACTTGAATATCTCCAACGTCATAGTCTTCGAAGCTTTTGACTCATCCATTCCTTTCTTCTCTTTGGATTGAATCTCTATTCATTTGTTGATGCCATTGGCTTGAGGTTTGAGGTAGCCTTTGAGTTCTTCAAGCCAATGCTTCACCTTTGTTGATCTACCAAGTCCTCCACTTGAATCAACACGTGTAGTCACTTTTGATCTTCTTGAATCTAATTGGTGATTTTTTAGCTAACTACAAACACAAGAGTTAGTCACAATGATTTGTGTTTGATCATCATCAAAATCAAGGTGGAGAGTCCAATACTCAACAATCTTCACATTGCTTAAGGCATGTAGGTAAGCAATGAAAGTTTTCTTCATTCCCTTGAGTTGTTTCACATAATCCTCCTAAGTGCATACCGGCATCAACAAATTCCAGATTGATATGAAAGCTTTCCAATTTTCTTTTACTTCAAATAATTTCTTTCAATTGGTCAAAATATTTTAGAAATGTGCCATCTACATAATTGGTTTTAGACAGAGAGAAATCCCTTGCTTTTGATATTCATAAGTGTAAGCTCTTTATCTGTCAAAATAACTCGCAGCATCATGTTCTATCTAGGAAAAATATTACCTTCTCCAATGCCAATATGTAGAAATCCTCATGTTCGGCCTCCATGTAACAAAATGCGGATGCGAATGTCGTCTCTGTGAATGTAAAACCAACAATCTCCAATAATGAAAGCATATATCTGGTTGTCTTACATGCAGTCCATGATCAAAATTTTGAAAATTCTTGTAATAAATCAACCGACTTCGGATGTGCCCAAAACAAACTCCTCACTCTTCTTCCACAAAATGATACTCAATGTAATTCTTCTCACTCAAACTCTTCAATAGTTGCTGCATTTGAGTTCTCCCAGCCATTTCTATAGCTTAATCCTCTGTTTGACATTATATATTGTTTTAATTATAGTGGCATTGCACATATCCATTTCCTTCAAAAAAATTTAAAATTTCTTTTGGCCTCACCATGCTATTAGATAAGTCTCTCAACGTGTTCATATTTGACCCTCTTAACCTCCCAACATAGGAATGTCTCTCGTGGTACGTTGCGGTTGAATGGTTGTGCATGCTACATATGACTACCAACGTCCACTCATTTTTTTCCCACCTTATTAGCCTTTAATGAGAACATTGACACTTCTTACTTCCCAATAGATTTTTTGTCTTTTCTCCATATTCTTCATGTGTGCCTGATACTTCCCGCTTCTTTCACAAGCAAATTACAGTGTTGGGAGTCTATTGTCCGATGTACTCATATTTGAAGACCTTGCCACAACTACAATCCCATTTGCACTCTATATGTCCTTTATCTGATTAACTAGTTCATCTTTTCTTTTGAATGTTTTCATGGTTGTAAACTCTTTGTAAAATCTTTATGCCCATCTGATCTTCTGACATTATCCTCAATTTTACAGTAAACATACTACTATTAAATCATTGCGTAAATTTATTATGGTATTATTGAAGAACATATATCAAAAAATTCTTACCTTTGTTTGTTGTTTCTCTTTTTCAATTCTCTCAATATTATATAATTTCATCTCCATCTGATTACTTTATCTGCATTAATGTACTAACAATTAATTTCTACTAACAAAAAATTACCAATTAATTTTTAATAATTACTTTCTTACCAACTGTAGGACGAACTGACTCGTTGTAATTTTACTTCGACAATTTTAAGGCAAAAAAACCCTAAATATTTTGTTCTGGAAGTACAACTTTATTTGATCTATGAATAAATTTTCAGCTGTCTCTTTTGATTCATGAAATCTTTGGAATTCTTCGGAAAAAAATCAAAGCATAGCGGTTTGCTTTTCCCGCATTGCAACTAGGTCTGTTCGCTTTTATATGTTCGTATTCGCATTTGTTCGTATTCAAACAATAGTATTGTTGACTTTTGTGGCAGTGAGTAAATTTACTGTGTACATCCGTTGGCAACCTGTTGTGCACGGTAAGTAAAAATGGATGCACAGAGCAAAATTACTCATTTTGCTGTGCAAAATTACTCATTTTTGCCTATTGTGCACGGTAAATAAAAAATGGATACACAGAGCAAAATTACTCACTGTGCACAATAGATAAATTTTTTGCCCGTTAAACGCGGTGAGTAATTTTATTATGTACATCCATTTTTACTCACAGCACACAACAATCAAAATTTTTTACATGTTGTGTGCAGTTAGTAAAAATGAATTCACAGAGCATAATTACTCATCATGTACAATATGCAAATTTTTTTGCATGGTGTCCGTGTTTGCTTTTTTCATGTTGTGCACAGTCAGTAATTTTAGTTAGTTCATTACTTTTACTCAGAGCGCACAATAGGCTAAACATTTTCCCTATTATGTGCGTTGAGCGATTTGGTATGTGCGTAGAGTAATTTTTATCAAAGGTATTTCTTTTTAGGACCTTGCGGGGCTACACACAACACTAGGGGGAATAGTGTAAACGCAAGCAAAGTGCTGAATTAAAAGTTACAGAAATTAAAGCGCAATAAGCATCGGAAATTAAAGAGCATGCTCAACAACAACAATCGCAAGCACAAGATTTTACCATGGTTTTCCAAACTTAGGTACGTCCAGCCACACCAATATCCACTATGATTCTCACAAAAAGAAGTGAATACAATCTTACACAGAGATACCTCACACATAGGATTTTGGATTCACACAAAGAGATATCTTGCTCTCACACAGAGAGACTATTGCTCTCACACAGAGAGACTTTAACTCTCACACAGAGAGTAAATCTCACAAAGAGAGTGACTAATTCCTATAAAGAGACTTAGGGGGTTTACAAAAGATGAAATGAAATAATACTTACCTATGCCTTGAAATGATATTACCAATGTAAGGAAGAAGGCATGCAAGTGTGGATGACCAAGTGTTTGAGATCTGCTTTGTTTGCACTTGACGATCTTTCTCTCTTCTAGGAATGAACCCTAACACTTCTCACTTGAGTGTATGAATGAAGAACGGAAAGATATTCTCCATGAAAGGAATGAGATTGAAAATACATTGGAGAAATTCCCTAAAGCTTAGATGCTATAGCATAAGAGTGAAGCTCTATCAAGGGAATGAGGGAGGAGTGGCTTAGTAAAGAGATGAAATGATCTTCAATGAAATCCTAATGATTTCCAACCATTCTAAATGAACTAAGACAACTCCTAAATAAAGGAAGACAAGAAGAGCCCATAAAACCAACCAAAAACCCAAAGGGAAGAAATCTGCAACTGCTAGATTTTGGCAGTTTACGGCACAGACAGTCGACTGAAGAATAACTGACACTCGACTGGTTAACGGCTATAAAAATCCCAATGGCTATAATCTGAGCCATGACAGGCAACTGTACAAGACTACGAATGCGCCTGTACAAGGTGCAGGTGCCTGAATATCCTTTAACATGCGACTTACACAAGGGATGGAAACTGAACAAAGAAAATACAACTTTTGCACTAGCGCCTTCAGACGATTGATGACCGTTTCATAGGAGCATGTAAGTAGACAGGCGACTGAAAATACATCATCAATCGTCTGACTTACAAGATGGGTTGAAACCCAGAAAATGCAAGTTACACACTTTGGCACGCAGATGACTAGAGAACAAATCCCAGGCGCCAGATGGAAGACATGCACCAGTAAAATGAACGTCAGTCATCTGTTTCCAATAGCTCAAGATAGAGTCAATAAAAGTTGACTTGAGCTAGTGCACACCAGCTGACTGTAGAAGGCTGGCTAGGCACCTGGAATCACCCAGTCGCCTGTTGGATAGCCAAAATCTCCCGTTTGAGTTTAAGGCATGGTGAACCTATTGGGTTGATTTCTATGATAATCTTAAGGCTCACTAAGATGGAAAACGCATATGCATGAATGAGTAAACCATCTATCAAGGCATTACAATAATCCTAGACTCAAAAAGAGAAATGCAAGTAATTGAAATTACATGGATTACAAATTGCATCTCTTAGAGTCTAAGTCTTCAAGTTCATAATACCTTGATGCTCCCCAACATCTTCCAAGCTTTGGCACCTCTTGATGAGCTTCTCTTCATCAAGGTCCAAGCTTTGGCATTACTCTTTTAGCTGTTCATCCATCATCATGCTCCAAGCTTTGGCTTCATTAGATGATCTTCATGACTTCATCCAAGCTTGAACACTCCATCACTCTTGGAGGTCTTTAATATATCCATTGCATCATCCTCTAAGCATTATGCTTTGTCTCATTAACATATAATCATTAATATAAACTGAGATTAAAGCATAAGATTGATTATCATACTAATATAACGTATTGATCATCATCAAAACAAGGTTAGTCTTGAACCCAAGAACAAACAGTTCTAGGGTTTTAATAATTTTTGATAATGATTGTTTCGTTAATTTTCAAAAAAACTTTTGCGGTTGTGCACAGAGTAAAAAGGTAGGTGTGCAAAGTATTTCCCTTAAAAGAAGGGGAGTTACTTTGCGCACCAGCCTTTTTGCTCTACGCATATATCGCTTAATTTTTTAGAAAAAAATAATGAAATTATTATTTTCAAAAATCCCAAAATATCCTCACTAAAAATTACTCAATGCATACACCAACTTACTTGCTACGCACGAAAACCCAAAAAATTACTCACCGTGCACAACATGCAAAACAAAGTTACTCAGCGTGCATGCCAAATTACTCATTACACACAACATGCAAACCAAAGTTACTCAGCACGCATGCCAAATTACTCAGCTTGCACAACAAGCAAAAAAATTAATCTGCACACACCCCTACCCATTTCACTCCCTGCAAATAGAAGTGAGTTCAGTTATAAATTTTCTCAATGCGCACAGACCTAATTTCAACGCACGAAAAGCAAACTACTAGGTTTTTGAGTTTTCCAAAGAATTTCAAAGATTTCTTGACATCCAACATACATTTGAAGATTTATTGAGAGATCAAAAGGAGTACTACGAGATCAAAAGATTTAGGGATTTTTGTGCCATAAAATTATTCAAAAGAGACGTAGATCATCCTTCAGTTGGTAGTATATGTAAGCATTTTTTTGGGAAATATTTTGGAAAATTATTACTCGAAAGTAATTGTTGGTACATGAATGCAGATAAAGTACTCAGATGGAGATGGAATTATATAATATAGAGGGGAATATAAAAGTAGAAGAACAATCCAAAGTACGAAATAGTTGCTATTTGTCATCAATACTATACCTTAATAAATTTACGTCATGTTTAAATAGTTGGTTGTTTAATGTAAAATAATGTATCAAGCAGCGTTGGGTTAGACAGTCAGATAGATTTACAAATGAGTTTACAAGCATGACCAAATTTCATAGTTAAGATGCACTTGTTAATTGGATAAAGACGTCTGGAGTGAAAATGGTCTTGTTATTGTTTCAAGTCATCGAATATGAGTACTGAGGGAAATTGACTCCCAACTATTTACTTTGCTTGTGAAAGAAACCGGAAATATCGGGGTAACTGGAACAAGATTGAGAAAAAGACCAACAATATAAATGGAAACAAGAATTGTCAATGTCCATTCTCTTTGAGGGCTACTATGATGGGAAATAAAGATGAGTGGAAGTTAACATGCATATGTGGCATGTACAACCATCAAACCACGAAGTATCTCAAGGGACATTCCTATGTCGAGATGTTGCAATAGTCGAAGATTGAAACATTGGGAGACTTGTCTCATAGCATTGTGGGGTCAAGAGAGATTTTGAAATTTCAGAAGAAAAAGGCTATGCACGATTCAACAACAATTAAAACAATATATAATGCACGAAAGAGGGTGAAAGTTATGGAGATGGCTGGGAGAACTCAAATGCAATAACCATTGAAGAGCTTGAGTGAGAAGAAGTAAATTAAGTTCCATTCTGTTGACGAAGAGACATCGTGCGTGGGGAGTTTGTCTTGGACACATCCTACATCAGTGGATATATTACGTGCAATTCTAGAAAGTTTGATCATGGACTGCATGTATAATAAAAATAGATACATGCTTCCATTGTTGGAGATTGTAGGTGTTATCTCCACCAAAATGACATTCTCAGCCGCATTTTGTTACATGGAGGGCGAAAGAGAGAATTGCTACATATGGGCCTTAGAGCAGTTGAGATCTTTGCTAGAGAGATATACGATACCGTGAATAGTTTTGATAGATAGAGAGCTTACACTTATGAATGCCATTAGCAAGGTATTTCCCTACGCGCATAACCAATTATGTAGATGTCACATTTCTAGAAATATGTTGGCAAATTGCAAGAAGTACTTTGAAGTTAACAAAAGATAGGATGCATTCATTTCAAGTTATAATTTGTTGGTGTTGGCATGGCTGAGGAGGATTATATGCAACAACTTAATGCACTCAATTTTTTTTTCATGCCTTACCCAAAGGCTGTAAACTTCGCGAAGACATCTTGGTTAGACAAGTATAAGGAGAAGTTCAGTTCGATATGGACGTACAACAATTTACATTTTGCTAATGTCACAATTAATAGAGTAGAGAGTTCATATGCAAAGCTTAAATGGCACTTGATTTCATCGGCCTACAGTTTTGCCACATCATGGTCTACAATGCATACTTTATTGGAGTTGTATCATGCCAAGATTATGGCCTTGTTCGAGAAATCAAAGAGCACCATGTAACATAACATGACGGGCCAATTGTATAATGAGTTAATTGGGTTTGTGCCAAGAATGCAATGAATTTAATTCTGCATCAAGCAGAACAATTTAAGTCAATTGGGATAGATGCACACTTATATGATTGTCTAGATCGATGCATTTATGTATTACAATGTGCACATGAGATTGGAGAATTCAAAAGGAAAAATCACACCATTTTCTTAGATACCATACATTCACTTTGGAAGAAGCTAGACATTGAGCCCAAGAAGGATGTGATCACAGAAGACATGCTGATAAAGGATGAGTTAGATTGCATATACAAGAGATATAAACAGCTTGATATGCATATCAAGATGCAGCTTTAATAAAGTTGAAGGAGATATCCACCCCAGAGACCACTTTGATTACTGAGTCGGAGGTTACAGTAAATGTGAGGGGTAGGAAAAAAGGGAAAGAATTTGAAAATTGATACATCCACCCTCGAGACCCTTCTCACTTTGAGTATGTATGCTGAAGATAGTTGCACCAATCCCAATGCATGGTTTAGGAAAAAAGAAAATTGTTAACATCACTACAGAGAGAAAGAAAGGGTATATAGCTCCAGGTTGGCTTTAGAAACTATACCATTTATTGAGCACTTTCCAAAGGGTATAACCATATTTACGACAAGTCATTGATGTCAAGGCAGATGGGAATTGTGGTTACAAGAAATATCTGCTCTACTTGGCAAGGGAGAGGAGAATTGGATGTATGTAAGAATTGATTTGCGGATAGAGTTGCGTAAACACTACGATGAGTTCAAAAGAGTTATTGGTGAAGAAGATGTAGAACACAATAAAATGGCATTGGCATATATGAGGACAACCCCCCGAGAGCATATTAGATGACCACGCTGTTAGGACCGTCGATATGGCTATTTCAATACTAGACTTAGAAAAGGGTTAGTATTGTCATCAACTAGAAGATATACAAAGTTACTTGTATATTCCTTTAACAAAAATAACTTGCCATGAAAGAATCAACACAATTGATGAGATAAAAATAAGCAAACCAGCCAAGCAAATGCAAATACCAAGAATTTATCCTTGTTTGGATCCTTTTGATCCTACATCCAGTCCCCCACTCCCTGTAGAGATTTTTGTTCCACTATAGCCACTTGCTCCTTACAAGTAAACATACAAAGATGCCAACACTCTTCGTGTTGCTAACCTGTACAATCTCTTCAACAAGAGATTCAGCTACAAAAAGTAAAGTAAAAAACACTATTACGTTTGACCTTAATAATGTTAGTTGTCAAGGAATATGAAGAGATCTTCAATGTTTCTTGATTGGAAAAATGGTAGAAACATTCTTGAAGATAGATTTCCAATGGAGAAAATTTTAGCACTCTGTTCTCCAAGGAACTATGAAACATATCCTCTCTTTAGCGTGAGAAAATTTGAAAATTGTAGAGAGAGTGTGAGAAAAACTTGTGTTGTGAATAAGAGAGTGTCGGACCGAATATATAATTCTGCTGTAGTACGTTCGGTTGGAGGAGTCGCCCTTCACTCGCACTAAAGACTTTCTATTCATTATCCGACTGTAGTTGTTGGGTTTTATAGACCCTCAGGGCATAAAATCTATGCATGTCTTAAGTCAGAAGGACAATTGCATCCTAATTAAGCAATGGAATAAAATCTTTAAACAATTTAATGACAGCCCTAAGGATTAACATAAACCATAACCAAGAAAATCTATTGTCTTGGGGTGGGTTTGACCAACCCCAAAGACAGATCTAAAATACTGCAACATATAATAGCATAACAATAAAATAACAACAGACATACCCGTTAATTCGTTTCTGTAGAATACGAAGCATCGTTTTCAGCAACTTTGTCTTTTATCCCCGAAGCGAGCCGACACCACGCCTCCAAGCCAACCACTTACCAAAGAAAGTTTCGCTCGAGAAGGACCCATGTCAAAGACTTTGGATCCGATCCAAACCTCCTCGCTATCTTGCAAGGACACGACAGAGGAATGGAAGAATTTACAGGAGGATGGGATACTAATTTAGTCTAAGTTTGGGCGTGTTCAAAACTTTTTGTAGCTACCCAAAATCGAAGACTTGGTACAAATCCAATTATAGGAGGAGGGGATAAGAATTTATTCTAATGCTTATATCGCAAACCTTTTGCGACACAATTATTTCCCATTTAATGATCTTAGACTTTATTGTCACAAACCCTTTGTGACATTAATTATTCCCGTGCACCCTGTACGTTGTAGGATGTACAACGTGAATACAACAAAGACCGATGTATACTGACCAATGCTGGATAGTGGGGTTGATGGTAAACCATACCCTAGGTCATGCAAAGACACAGTCTTGACAAAGGGACTAAAACTACAGTATTCATCGCTGACACAGTCAGAGTGATCCCGACGACACTTTAGTCAATGGTTCAATCACGTAAGTATGATTCTGAAACAGGGACGACACCTGCTGCTCGTAGTTACTGTCGTCTAGGGATTTCGAGTCCCAACCTATAGTAGGGTAGGACTGTAGGGTCTCACACTGAGTAGTATTCACATTTTAGTAATAGGAAGAACGTTAAGAGGAATGCATTTGATGCAATAGAGTGATTTGGTTCACAAGTAAGTTGTGAACTTAAAAGCTAAATAGTTTAGCATATGGGACATATTAATACTTGGTATTAAATTGACTTAGATGCATGAGAACAAAGGGGACTTCCTGATAAATCCACAGGAAGAAACTACGTCCAAATCGGAGTTCAAACGAGTCCAAAAACGCAAAAACAGCTAAGGAATGGCCCTTAGTGGGCTTGCGGGTCTGACTCACACCTGGCGGTTCAGACCCGCCAGGAGGGGGCTGCTGTGTGTGTGCCACGTGGCACGTGCAGAGCATGCCACGTGGCGTGATCTGACTCTGTGCTGTTTTTTGCGAAAACGGGATTTGGAAGTCTATTTTCGACATTTGAGGGGTCAAATGATATCGGAATGGATGTCGTTTTTTCCTATGCGTTCGTTGTCTCGAGATCTTCGATTTGACAGGTTGTTTGAAAGTTGAAACTCAGAAATGGATTTATGGTTGATTTTAGAAGTTTGGACTTCTAATGAAATCAACCCAATTACCTAATTTTATTGTCCCACATTGCTCATAGCAAGAGGGGATGGGCTGGCTCCCTATATAAATTGGGGTTAGCCCTCCTCATTGAAAAGTGCACCAAGTCTTCTATTCGAGAGGCTCCTGATTTTTGAGCACACTTGATCAACGACTTAATTCCTCCTCTTTCTTCCTATCCTCCAATCGAGCCTAGTAAGATGACGAGGAGGTTTGGATCGGATTCAGAAGTCTCTGACGTGGATCTTCTCAAGTGAAACTTTCTTTGGCAAGTGATCGGCTTGGAGGCAGCTCGGGTAGATCGGCTCGGAGGCGGCTCAGCTAGTTCAGTTCTAGGGCGCAAGGCGACTCGGCTACGAGGAGCGAAAGAAGGTGGTGCGGAACATCTTGCCTGTCCCAAGGCCAAGATTTCGGGTATGTTAATTAGTAGCTTTTTATCTAATTTTAATAATGTCGCAGTAGGCTAGATCCCTCTTGGGGTGGTCAGATCCACCCCAAGTTGGCATAGATATTGGCGAGGTTCTGGCTCGACTTAGGTTTCGGTAAAATGTTTAGCATGTTTAATGTTTTTCCGTTGTGCTTGTTTTCCATCTATAGTCCGTCCGACGTAGGACGTGCACAGATCTGAGCCCTAAGGGTCTGCCAAAACCCTTCAGTGGTATCCGAGCATAGGTTTGTTTGATCTTAAGCCTGCGACGTTATTGTTGTTATTAAGATTGTTTACTTTTGATCATGTAGATTTTTAACCTTATATGATAATATTAGAAAATTAGTTTCAACATTTTTTAAAAATTGTTTTAAAATGTTTTAAAGCGTAGGTAACTTTAAGAAAAGTTTTAATTTCATGAAATGTTATTAAAATTTGATTTCTTATGATTACATAAAGTTTTAAAGATTGTTTTATGTGATAATATAATCTTAAAAATGTTTTAATGATTTTAAATGCTTAGGTTTATAACTAAAAATTATTTGAGAATCTTTATGAAACCTATTTTTAATGAGATAAATGGTTTCAAGTTTTTAAAATCATGTCTTTCAATTTAAATGTTAAATTTTAAGATTGGCAAGTTAATTATTTATTTGGTAGATATTCTAACTTGCATGTTCTCTTTAAATGTCACATGGTTGAACCTTATTTTATGTGATAAAATGTTAGTTGATGTCAATGTACTTGATGTATAATTCTAATTATTCATGAACCTCTTTAGGTTAGCCATTAACTCTTTAAAATTTTATAAGATAAATTTTAAATTGTGACATGCTATGTTTTAATTAAAACTTACAACTTTTAATCCTAAATCCTGATTAGGGCAGTCCTCTTTAATTGACAATTATTATTTTAAATTGTTTTAAATAATAATTCTCTTTTAATGATTTCTATTTTAAAATGTTGTAAGTAATTTATTAAAATCCTAATAAAGATTAGGGTAGCACGATGGACGAACAAATCTTATCGTAATGATTTAATAAAAGTTATTAAACAAATCCATAAAATTTCGAATTTTAAGGATCCACTAGTTGATAAGGATAAACTAATATTAATAAAAGCTTTTAGTTGATGGACGAACATAAGATTGATAAGTCTCCTTCAATGGATCATGATGTTGGTCAATGTGCTTGGCTAAGTTTGCTGGATCACCCTAGCTAGACTAGGGGTTAAGTGGTCCTGGCTTAGTCAATTCCCTGAACGCGTCCGCTGGACCGCAAGGAGTCGAATCATGACTGTGTAAGTCCATCGACTCTACCTAAGTCAAATATGATAATAATCTTGTTCAAGATAAATCGTAACCCTCCTCGTTTTAGGAACCGACCCATGTTCCAGTTGTTAAGCTACACTCAAGCTGTGTCATGGCAACCTTATCGAAACCGACTTCTTAAATGCATATGACGAGATCTTGACTAGACCCAAACCGTCGTGTCATGAATACACCGATCGCCGACGTAAGTTGAGCCAATGATGTAGTCAAGACTTAAGCCCAAACCATTGTGTCGTGAATACATCGAGCACCGGCGTAAGTTGAGTCTTTAATGTAAGTTTAGTCCTGACCCAAACCGACGTGTCGTGCATACACCGAGCGACGGCGTAAGACAGGCTGGACGCGAAAACAAGTGTCTGACTAGGCTAGTCATTGTGCTTTGGATGAGCACACTCATGATCATAAATGACTAGGGGTAAAACTCATAGGGATTCATATTTATATGATTGATGAAGAGTTCGTCTACCGACTGCAGAGTCAGACAACTTGTTGAGCTACACTTAAGGTTGTCAGACTCAGGGTAGTCGGATCCCTCTCTCACAAATATTTTATATAATAAATTGTTTATTATTGTGGCTTTAATTCTTAAAAATTAGTGGGAGAATATAGTTTAATAAAAACTATTTAAACTGTACAACGAACATATGCTAATTAAATATCTATTTAAATGCAGAATGGAGTCGGGTCTGAAGTACATAATTGAAAAGAGCGTGCTTGACGGGACTAACTATAAAGATTGCCTAAGGAATATTAAGTTAGTCCTCTCTCTAGCTAGGATAGGATACATGCTGTTCGAGGACGCTCCGGAGAAGCCTAACGAAGATGCATACCACGAACAAAAGGAAGTCTATAAGCAGTACCAGAGGGATGTTGAGAAGGACAGGTGCCTTACTCTGGCTTCAAAGAACAACGACCTACAAAGGAAGCACGCACATTTATATGTTCAAAGCATGCTTCTAAATGCAGAGGAGTTGTATGGCAAGCGGTCAAGAGCTGCCAAGTTTGAAGCCATGAGTAACCTCTGGGGAACTAAGATGGAGACGGGCCCGGTGCAAGATCATGTCATTAAGATGATCGGGTATGTGGAAGATGCTGCCCAGTTGGATTTTGTCCTCAACAATGAGATGACCGTGGACATCATCCTAAAATCTTTAACCCTAGACATCAAACAATTCATTACTGGTTTCATCATGAACAGTATTGAAACGGATCTTCCTGGTCTCCTCAACATGCGTAGGCAGTTTGAGGAGATCGAGAAGAAACCGACTGTATTGGTTGTTGGCTCTGCTTCTTCAAACCAGCCGGAAGGCAAAGGTAAGAAGAGGCATGTCTCACAACCAGCCAAGGTGAAGAAGGGGAAGAAGACAAAGGGGGCTCCGTCGAAATCCGAATGCTTTCACTACCACATGATAGGTCACTGGAAGATGAACTGCAAGGTGTACCTTGCAAAAAAGAAAAATGGGCATACTGATGCCTCTACTCAGGTACAAAAATTCCTTTTTAAATATAGAATAAAATTTCCATAAATGCTTTGTTACATAGTATGAGATACTAAGACATCTGTGTATTATATACTGGTGGCTGATAACAAAGCAGAGGATGGAAGAAGTTCCATGGACGGTCTGCATCGGAGTAATCGTTGATGCTGGGACCGTACAAGGACTTCGAGAGATATGATAAAGAAGCGATCGATAATTTTCTTATTTTGAATAAAATGTATCGATGCTTGGTTTGAAACAATGATTGAGTGTTAATCACTCAATGTTTATCTTGATAAACAAGATTGGTTCATTTTTATGAATCCATTGTTAAATGATATCTTGGAAAATGTGCTTTATTAAAAAATTGAGATTCATTGTGAATGGCTGATTGTTGTGTATAAGACTGTCTGTGTTGGTGTGCATAAATTCTTGAGTTGTCATGCAGAGCTTCTGACTCAATTTGATTGTTTTGGAGTTGACGATATTTTATAGCCAATCAGTAGTTACATGTAGGTTCCAGGAGCGTAAAATTGGATATGATCAAAATTATACGCAAGTTAAGATTAATTGTTAATCAAACTACATTTGATACCTTAAAAGAAAAAGATTAAATGTAGTTAAAGGAAAGAACAGTGTATGGTGTTTGACTGAGTAAGTCAGCATCAAGACTCCTATAAACGGGTCTTGACATGACTCATTCGTCAAACCAACCTGACAATGGAATGTTCCTATTCAGCACTTCTAAATGGTTACACTTAATAAATATTCTAAATATTATTTAGATATTTAAGTCGAAGTGTTTAACCAGACCGTTCTCAAAGTCAGTGGGAGCTGGCGTATAACTTAGTTCCGTCTCAGACTAAGTAAAAGGTTTCCAACTTATTAAATCGTCTATATGCGACATTAAATCAAAAATAATTTTGATTATGTCAAGCATATAAAGACTTATGGTGTCACTTGTGTACCAAACATAATTGACATAAAAATAACTGTAATGATCCATGACTGACTTATACAAACGACTAAGACTACATCATATTGTATGAGCTAAATTGTTAGCCATACAAAAGGAAAACATTGTTGGATAGGATCCAACGCAGTTTCGAAGGATCAACATGGTGTGATAAAAAATGATGTAAGACTCCATTACAAACCGAATAGATACACGTTAGCGGATCCATTCTTAGGTTTGACATATGAATGTCCAGAGTACTGATATGCTATAGCGGTATGAGATACCGAGATAAATAGCCTAAGTGCAAGTGGGAGATGTAGGAGGACGTACGCCCTTGAGGCATTTATCCTAAGATTATCATCTCGTTCTAATAATAATATGGTATTAATTATCCTAAGTATGTATTTGTAGAATCATATACTTAGATAATTTCTTTAGACTTATAGTCAGGTCATTACGTATCCAGATGTAGATCTCGATTATGAGAAGTTAGTGACCGATTAGAAACTTAAGTTTTAAACGGTTCATGGTCATAGATGTGTCGAGAATAGGATATCGACACATCGGTTAGACCATTGTGTCCTTGTCTTACCTTAGGGTAATGAATTGATCTCATAGTCATTCGACTTGGCGAAGTCGGAGACGAGACACATGTGCTCATTAGAGAATGAGTTCACTGAATGACCAACTTAGAGTTATTAAATGGTTAAGCTTTCACTAGACTATCAGTAATAACTCTAAAGTGATGATAGGAAAACTGGTCCTTAAGACCTGAAGTCATCAATACGAACCTGTGAATGGATAGTGTCATTTAGATCTATGATCTAGCTTCGAGGCTCGGCCTGCTGAAAGATCTTAGGTTGGGTGACACCTGAAGCTCACGAGGAAAGTAGATGACTAAGATGGGATTTGTCTCTTCCGTAAAAGGGAAGTTAGTGTCACCGGATCAGTACGGTCTTTGTGTTAATCCTCGGCCGGGGTACGTTGTAGGATGTACAACGTGAATACAATAAAGACCGATGTATACTGACCAATGCTGGCTAGTGGGGTTGATGGTAAACCATACCCTAGGTCATGCAGAGACACAGTCTTGACGAAGGGACTAAAACTGCAGTATTCATCGCTGACACAGTCAGAGTGATCCCGACGACACTTTAGTCAATGGGTTAATCACGTAAGTATGATTCTGAAACAGGGACGACACCTGCTGCTCGTGGTTACTATCGTCTAGGGACTTCGAGTCCCAACCTGTAGTAGGGTCAGGCTGTAGGGTCTCACACCGAGTAGTATTCACATTTTATTAATAGGAATAACGTTAAGAGGAATGCATTTGATGCAATAGAGTGATTTGGTTCATAAGTAAGTTGTGAACTTAAAAGCTAAATAGTTTAGCATTTGGGACATCTTAATACGTGGTATTAAATTGACTTAGATGCATGGGAACGAAGGGGACTTCCTGAGAAATCCACAGGAAGAAACCGCGTCCAAATCGGAGCTTAAATGAGTCCAAAAACGTAAAAACAGCTAAGGAATGGCCCTTAGTGGGCTTGCGGGTCTGACTCGCACCTAGCGGTTTAGACCTGCCAGAAGGGGGCTGCTGTGTGTGTGCCACGTGGCACGTGCAGAGCATGCCACGTGGCGTGATCTGACTCTGTTTGTGCTGCTTTTTTGCGAAAACGGGATTTGGAAGTCTATTTTCGACATTTGAAGGGTAAAATGATATCGAAATTGGATGTCGTTTTTCCTATACGTTCATTGTCTTGAGATCTTCGATTTGACAGGTTGTTTGAAAGTTGAAACTCAGAAATAGATTTATGGTTGATTTTAGAAGTTTGGACTTCTAATGAAATCAATCACATTACCCAATTTTATTGTCCCACATTGCTCGTAGCAAGAGGGGATGGGCCGGCTCCCTATATAAATAGGGGTTAGCCCTCTTCATTGAAAAGCGCACCAAGACTCCGATTCGAGAAGCTTCTGATTTTTGAGCACGCTCGATCAACGACTTAATTCCTCCTCTTTCTTCCTATCCTCCAATCGAGTCCTAGCAAGACGGCGAGGAGGTTTGGATCGGATTCAAAAGTCTCTGACGTGGATATTCTCAAGTGAAACTTTCTTCGGCAAGTGATCGGCTCGGAGGCGGCTTGGATAGATAGGCTCAGAGGCCGCTCGGCTAGTTCGGTTCGAGGGAACAAGGTGACTTGACTACGAGGAGCGAAAGAAGGTGGTGTGGAACATCTTACCTGTCCCAAGGCCAAGATTTCGGGTATGTTAATTAGTAGCTCTTTATTTAATTTTAATAATTTCGCAGTAGGCTAGATCCCTCTTGGGGTGGTCAGATCCACCCCAAGTTGGCATAGATCTTGGCAAGGTTCTGGCTCGACTTAGGGTTCGATAAAATGTTTAGAATGTTTAATGTTTTTTCGCTGTGCTTGTTTTCCATCTGTAGTCCGTCCGACGTAGGACGTGCATAGATCTGAGCCCTAAGGGTCTGCTAAAACCCTTCACACCTGGGTGCACTCCTCATATATCCTTCCTATTACTAAGATGCAAATCCTACTCGGTGTGAGACCCTACAGCCTGACCATACTACAAGTTGGGTCTCGAAACCCCTAGACGACAGTGACCACGAGAAGCAGCTATCATCCTTGTTTCGGTATTATAATTATATGATCGACCCATTGAATTAAGTGTCGTCGAGATCACTCTGACTGTGCCCGTGATGAATACCGCTGTTTTAGTCCCTTCGTCATAACTATGTCACTGCATGGACTAGGGTATGGCAAACTGTCCGCCGGTTTTTGGTATGTTCATGTTGTACTTCCTACAACATACCCCGGTCGAGGTTTTTCACCAAGAACCGTACTTAGCCTGTGGCACTAATTTCCTATAGACGGAAGAGACAGATCCTCTCTTGATCACTACTTACCTCGTTGATGTGTCCATATTTTCTACTATTTCCACATCATCATTTCATTGCATCCCATGCCATTTTCACATCCAAATCCCACATTTTACTACGATATTGCATTTTTGACGATATATTCGATTTTCGTAGTGTTTTATGAGTTTTCAGGGATTTTGAGTGATTTGGGACCCCACTTGGGTATGGACACATCCGACACATTTGTGAGCTCATTGGCGAGGCTCTGGAGGAGTTCGCCGTACCTTTGGAGCCATAGGAGGAGAAGAGAGAGAGAGAGCAGGAGGAGAGGAGAGAGCTTCATCAGCTGCTGGAGAGTTTTTCCCAGACTGCTCGGTCGAATAGTTCAGTTGCTCGGACCGAGCAGCTTCAAATGAAAGAAAGGAGCTGATACGGGCTGGCTCGGACCGAGTAGTTCATCTGCTCGGTCGAGCAACATCAAATTCCAAAGCAGAAGCAATCCCGGTGACACGGCCTGAGCAGCTCTTTGGTGACCGAGTCAGCCTATGCTCGGACCGAGCAGAGCTGACTCGGCCCGGGCAGGCAGAGCAACGATTTTGAAGATTTTTGATTCCTTGTAGTGCTCGGTCGAGTAGTTCATCTGCTCGGGCCGAGCGACTGAACGAGCAAAGAACTGTTCGACCGAGCAGCCTACTCGATCGACAGTGCCAGGGCTATTTTTGGAAAGTGTTTCTGAAGCCGTCGATTGCATGATTCTGGGGACTGAAGCTGGGAGCTGGCAACGGCGAGAGGGAGCGACTCATTCTAGGGATTTTTGAATAGTTTTTCTGTGGGGAGCTGAGCGATTTTTGGTGAGAGTTCTTAGATTAATTTTGTTAGAGATTATTGGATCGTCATGTCCAGATTATTGCTATTGTTCTTGATTGTTTTTGAGCTTGGAAATTTGGAATCTTTCTGGATCTATAAACTGAATTTCTTATCCATTTCTCACTGTAAGTCTTTTATCTCTATTTTTTTTATTGCTATAATGTCTTCCTATCTAAAAATGATGTTTTTATCAGCTACTATCGCCATGTGTGAGTAGATCTTTCTAGGGTTGATGGGTTAGCCCTAGGATCCTAGGGGGAAGACGTAGATCTAGATCTCTACGTTGAATTAGGGTTTAGGAAAGTATTTCGGTCAATCCTACCGAATCCCTAGATAACCCATACTGAGATCATGCACATGGTCTGTAGAATTGATGTGCTTAAGGGGTATCTAGGGATTCGAATAGGAAAATTGGTGGACCCAAATCGAGGCTCGTGACCATGCCCATCCCGTGCCTTGAAGGGATCCATCGACTAACTATACCGCTACGTTGACGGCTTCCACCATTGCGTCAACGAGAGCCACCAAAATACCTCGCAATTCTAACCCATGAGAGTTGTACGAATTGGGAGATTAATCCCCTAGCCCTAATGCAACGTAAGGATCTTATTCCAACATCGACTTCCAACGATCTTAGTGGTGATCCCTTATGCCCTAGTCCTTTTTATTAATGAAACCACATCAACACCCCAACCAACTATTTCAACCAGATAGCTATCTTACTTCGAGATCTAGAAATAAACTGAGAATCCATACACACTATCACCGTCCCTGTGGGATTTGATATCATTTATACTATAACTCGACACCGTCAGCTTGCGGATTGAGCCCGGAATTGAAGCCTAGGGGCCATACCACGCCTGACGATCGTGACACCACCAGGTGGAACCTAGGTGTAGGTTTCGGGTCAAGTTTTTGGCACCGTTGCCGGGGACGGAAATAGTGTTTACCTCAGTTTATTTTATTTATTTTTGAAGTTTGCTAGCACTCTAATCATTTCTCACCTTACTACCCATTTTTATTCTTTTATTTATTTCGATGCTACTGACAGTGTTTATTTGAATTTTGTTGGTGCATGAACACTCGCTACAAGGGATCTACTAGAGAATTATTATTCGATCCCAAGATTGAGAAGACAGCGAGGACTTTGAGAGCCTCAAGTAGAAGTTCATCTCCCTCCGCTCAAATGGCGGAAAACAATCCTCCTCCTCCTCCTCCTCGCACCGGGTCTATCAGGGACCATATGAAACCAATGTTTGGGAACAACTCCTCCATTCTTAGACCGCAACTGGCGGCAGTAAGATTTGAGCTAAAACGGGGTTGATTAATCTGATGCAGCATGATCTCTTCCATGGGCATCAACATGAAAATCCCAACCATCATATTGATACCTTCCTGGAGAAGTGTGATACGTTCAAGTCAAAAGACGTTAGCGATGATGCTGTGAAGATGCGGCTATTCCCGTTCACTTTGAGGGATAAAGCCTCATATTGGCTCCGGGACCATCCTCCCAACCATTTCACTACCTGGAAGAAGCTTGCACTTGCCTTCGTAGATAAGTTTTATCCACCCTCGAAGACAGTGCGAATCAGGGGAGCGATTTCAAACTTCAAGCAGCTCCCACATGAATCACTCTATGAGTCATGGGAGAGATTTAAGGACCTCCAGCATCAATGTCCTCACCACGGGGATTCAGCCATGGGATTTGGTGCAGAGCTTTTACAACCGGCTCCAGCCTAGCACCAAGATGATCATCGATGCTGCGGCGCAGGGCGCCTTACTGGATAAGTCTCCTGAAGAGGCTATAGACTTGTTGGAGCACATGGCGGCCAACACTCAACAATGGAATGATGAACGGACTATTGTTACCCGGACTCCTGAGGTCAAGGCCGCTAGCCACTTGGATTCTCACATTGAGACCTTGTGCAAACAAGTGGCCCGGATTGAGCAGCGTCTGGACTCCATCCCTGCTTCACCCAGCACATCGTACCATCCTGCAGAAGAGTATGCCGATCAGGGCTACATCCCTAGTGATGCCCACTACGATGGTGATGAGACATCTGAGTCCGCACAATACGTCCAAGGAGAGGGACGGAATCAGTGGCAGCACACAGCTACTAGGAATCACCCGGGGTTTTCCTATAGAAACCCAAGTGGAGGGATGCAACCTCCGCAATTTCAGAGACCACCACCACCTCCTCAGCAGCAGCAGAACCAGCAGCAGGGCGAATTCAGGCCAGCTGGGCCTTACCGACTACCGGGTTATCAGTTCAACCGGCCGCCTCAACAGAATTATGCGCCAAATCCACCCAAGTCCAATCTTGAAGCCACGTTGGAGACTTTCATGAGTGGTCAGATTCGCTTTAATCAGGACACCTCGAACCAATTCAAAAGTATAAATTCCTCACTTGATGAACTGAGGGGTCAAATGTCGCAGCTTTTGAAGAGTCAGGGGAGATTGCCCTCACAGTCGAAACAAACCCGAGAGCCCAAGCTAACACCGTGGTTTCAGTTACCACACTTGGAGGACGGGTGACTGACCCCGTCATGGTCCCAGTGTTGATCAAGGAGAAAGTCACTGTTGAATAAGCCGTCGATGACGACAATAGAGAAGAGGCCGCTGAAGAGCCTATTATTATTGAGGAGAATGCGGATGCACCACCCGCCACGCCTACTACATCACCTCCTCCTGTTGATGCTACAAGGAGTAAAGTTTCCCGACCTCCCCCTCCATAACCACAGAGGCTAGCCCTAGCCAAGATGGAAAAGAAATACTCCAAGTTTATAGAGTTGCTTAAGGGAATTCAGCTGAACATCCCATTTATGGATGCCATCACGGAGATCCCGATCTATGCCAAATTTTTGAAGGATCTTATCATGGGAAAGAGAAAGCCTGAAGAAATCAAGCTCATGGAGGACTCCACCTCCGTTATCAAAAATCATCTCCCCCGGAAGCTGCCAGATTCGGGAAGCTTTACCATGCCGTGCTCCATTGGAGGGATGCCTATCAACAGAGCATTGATTGACTTGGGGGCTAGCATCAGTCTGATGCCCTTCTCCATTTTCAAGAGACTGCAGACCAGAAGTGAGCTAGAACCGACGAGCATGTCCATCCAGCTTGCAGATCATTCCATCACCTACCCAGTGGGAATAGCAAGGGACGTCATCCTTCAAATACCCCCAGGACTATGTGTTCCTGTCGACTTCATTATCATGGATATGCCTGAGAGAGAGAGCTCCCAACTTATACTCGGCCGCCCCTTCATGGTGACGGCCGGTGTTCTGATCAATGTCCAATAAGGGACACTCTCTCTCAACGTTGGAAATATCGAAGCCGAGTTCCGAGTACAGAAGTCGATGAGAGAGCGAGCTCATATAGAAGGGGCTAGCTATTTGGAGCTTCTTGAAGAAGAGGCTATTAAGGATTTCACTTCTGAGGGGGTCATGAAGGACCCAATGAAGACGAGCATCAACGATGACAACGACCCAACCTACCACAAAGCGGTCGTCGCATACATCCGAGTATTGGATGAAGAACTTCTAAATCGTTCATCGAGTCATCAAGAACTGGAATCTATATGCTCAGAGGAGAGTCTTGAAGTAGGCGGAAACCGAATGCCGCCGGATTTCACCACCGCAAATAATGACACGCGACCGCCACATGCACCAAACGACAACTGATATATTTAAGGAAGTCGAGCTCACGACTGAAAACAAGCGCTTATTGGGAGGCAACCCAATTTCTTAGACTTCAGATTTCCTTTTTCAGTTTCTTAATTTTTTATTTTTTATTTCATGTTTTTGAGATAAAACTATAAAAATCACAAAAATTTGATGAGTTCGTCTTTTGTATAGGATGGACAAGTGGGGGTATGCGTATCGACATTTAAACGGAAGGAAGCCGGAGGAGAGCATCAGATTCGAAGATTGGAGAGAAAACCAAGGAAAAATAAGAGGAGATAGGAGACACATGAGACTCGATCGAGCAGCTTCACTGCTCGGTCGAGCAGTGCAGACATAAAAAAGGAGGGAATTTATTGCTTCTTCTACACGGCCCGAGCAGTCTCCTGCTCGGTCCGAGTAGAAATAGACTCGGTCCGAGCAACTAATTACTCGGTCGAGTACTACAGGCTTTTGGATGTGAGGAGAAAACATCACTCTGCCAACACGACCCGATTATTATTGGCTCGGCCCGAGCAGAAATCGACGTGGACCGAGCAGCAAACTGCTCGGTCGAGCAGTCAAGGGAGTATATCACAACTTAATTTATAGAATTTCAGCTATTCTACTCGATTGAGCAGCCTCGCAGCTCGGAACGAGTCGATTTATCCTACACTCGGGACCCACCCCTAAAACGAGTTGGGTGTTTATACCCAAACCCGTTTATAAATTACCTAAAGGTAAAAAAATTTTAACCTAAAAAATTTTTCTAACTCCCCCCCGTGCTCCCTCCCTCTTCCTACTCGTTCACCTCGCCCGTCGCCGTCTTCCTCCCCCTGCACCACCGCCGACGCCGTCGAATGCGCCACCCAACTCCGGTTAGCCACCCCCTCTCTCCCTTTCTCTCTCTATATCTCTCCACCCCCTCTCTTCCCCCGTCACACTCCCTAGTCGACATCGCCGTCGACGGCGCCGCCGATCCGACCACCCAAAACACCCCCTCCCTTGGACTTCCCCCCTCTGCCTACCCCGCCCCCTGCATCTCCCGCTCAAAGCCCCCCCAACTCCGATCGCTTGTGCCCTAAGGCACGGACCGAGCATAATAGTGCTTGGTCAGACCCCCCTGACCAAGTAGCACGACTCTATTGCAGGTCGGACCAATTTTAATGCCCTATTTTGACGTTTTAATTTGTTTCTATTGCAGGTGTTCGTTGCCTATGTCATCACGGACTACACGGACTAGCTTGGGGGAGCTCTAGGCATTCGCACCGCTCGCATCACCCGCAGATACGGTACACTCATTCCTTCATTTATCTTTTATACCGTAGACACGATGGTTCGCACACGCGGATCCTCCACACCTCCCATCCGTGGGAAGAGGCCCACTCCAGGTGCCTCTTCCTCCCGTCCCCAGCATCGTGCATGACTCACCACCACCACCACTATCTCCACTACTACCACCCCCTCTACCACAGCTCCCGCCACCACCACTACCATCCCCACCACCACCACACCCGTCACGGCCGCCGTTATCCCATCTACCATAGATCCTATCCCCACCACAGCACCACCCACCGCCTCTACCTCATCACCCCCACACCCCGCACCTACCAGGGACACCCTGTTTACACGTCTCCAGACATATGGCATCACGTTCTGAGACGACGCACACCGAGAGCGCTTCGTTAGGCTCTCTCAGCGCCGTCTCGTACCTATTGTGTTCATAGACGTGCCTGTCCTTAGATCCCTCGGACTCCTACAGGGAGTTCATCACCTCTACCGAGCGATCGGTTTCGACCACTTCCTCAGTGTACACGCTCCCACCTACTCCCACATAGCACTCGAGGCTCTCAGCTCCCTTGCTCTCACTCCAGCTGGTGACGACATCACCTTCCGCCTCATGGAACACAACTACACTATCATATTTGCCATGATCCATGAGTACTTCCACTTCCCTGCCGTACCCGAGCCCAGAGTAGACTTTTCTCCACTCTTTGACGTTGACACATTTGATGCTCGAGCCTTTTGGGAGCATATTTCTGGCCTTCCTCAGTATCGCCCTAGTCGGGCGAAGGCATCGTGCATCATGCACCCATGCCTTCGTTACGCTTAGAGGCACTTAGCTTCCACTCTTCATGCTCTCTGACGTAGCCCACTGGTTGTGTCACCGCCTTTACCAGACAGCCACCACCTACTTCGCCACTGACATCTGCTATGGTGGTTTCTTCACCATTTTTTGCTTGGATGCTTGATATTCACCTTCCAGACGACCTTCCCTGCCCTGTTGGCCCGACACGCTTGACCATCGGCGTGCTCGAGCATATGCATATTATCACACCATACGGGGATCGTCACTGGCTATATCTTGTAGGCACCCACCATATCCCCCACATGGTGCTCCCCACCCCTCACCTCACACACATCCCAGCTGTCCAGCTTGACTGGATGATTCCTAGGGTCGAGCCACTCCCTCCCCTACACGTACTCGAGCCCCCTAGAGCACCGGTCGAGGTAGCTGCCGATGACCCGGTCCCACGCTCCCCGGTGTTCGAGCTACATGACATTGCTGCCTTAATTGCCGGCCTCCCAGCCCCACCTGCCCACCCATCATCTTCTGTAGCCATTTCTTCCACCACCGTTGTATCCACCGTATCCACCGCCATCGAGTCTTCAGGGACTGTCCACATCTCTTACCCCGAGACTCAGATTTCTTTGACCACTGTATCGGTGCCTGAGGGCACCGATTTACCTTTTGTGACGACCCCATAGATCTTGATTCTCCCGTGCACGACCCAGCCCCCACTCTCCCACCTCTTTCGGACCTCATAGCATCGGTTCCTATCTCTTTAGGTCGACACATTCCACTTTCTGGCACCACTTCCTCCTCATCCACTGCCATTTTCACTGATGGCGTGTTGACGTCTGTCTAACCTTCTGTGTCGACGACGACTCTTTCTTTTGCCACATCTGATTTACCTTCGAGCTCACCCTCTCATACCTTCCATGCTCGGCACCGTGCACCAGCTGCCCGGGACCGATTCACGAGAGTGGTGACTAACAGACACATCCCCCACCCTCCACCCGACTCCCGTACCACAGATGGTCGCTTGACAGCTTTAGAGGAGTCGACTTCTCTCCTTTGAAGAGATTTCGAGGACTTTGTACGCTCAACGGTGATACATCGAGCTAGAGTCGAGTCGGACCTGACTTCTATTATAGACCTACTTCAGCACCGTGGACCCCCTCCTGTTATCCTTGCACATGCTCTGCCTCCCAGGCCAGACACTATGACCCCATCTGCACCACTAAGTGCTTCACTCTCCCAGGCTTCTGCAGAGCCTGTTTCTACCACTTCTGAGTTGGACTTCACAGTAGATCCCTTGTCTGCCCTGGTGTTACTTTCAGCTGAGACCTCCACTACCACCATTGATCTCACCACTGACCCCCCCTCACGAGTTCCAGCCAGATCTTCCACCCACCACTCTTGGTCCATAGCAGAGGGACCCATCACCACCCCCAGAGGGTGGTGCCTCTGCTTGATGTCGTCCTTACCTGCTTCTGCCTCCCTTATTTATTTTGTGCACACTGTCTGTTCGGGGCCTTACACTTATATAGCTTGGGGGAGGAGCCACCCATGCATCATATTTCATTCAGCATTGCATCATTCCATGTTTTTATTTTTCCTCTTTGCACAGTTTTTTATTTTATTCCCACACCCACCACACCCCTTTAGCATCATCTCCCGCTCACGAGTGTTTTCTTAGCAGTGAGGACACTGCTAGGTTTAGCTTGGGGGATAAGCGCTACCGCTTTTATTTTTGATTTTTTCTTTTATATTTTCCTCCCTTATTTCAGTTTTTATTTCACTTTTCACCGCTTTTTCACGTCATTTTCTTTTTTCTCATTTTGCATCATATTTTCTATTTCCATCATGCATGCATATCCTTTTCTTTATTTTCTTATCTTCTCCGCCTTTTTCTTTTTATTTGCTAAGGTTGGTCCGCATGATGATATCTCTCGCGGCCTTATTTCTTTTACGATGCTCATTTTCGATGACTTGCTATTATGGTAAATTTCAGTTTTACTATCTATATGCGTGCATTTCTATTGCTGATCTATCTGATTTAATGCTTAAAATGAATTGAAAATCGAATGCATGAATTAGTATCTAGTATGAACTATGTTGGGTAATGCACCTAGGTTCACGCATCACTAGAACACTTGGATCAGCTGTTTTTGTCTCAGTCACTTCTTTTGCATGCCTGCTGATATTGTGCTTATTACTGCATGCCTTTTAAGTATTCGTTTAGAGGAATGAAAATATCCATGCTATCTATGAGTTTAGTTAGGGTATTATTTTATCAAACTGTTGTGCACCCTCTTATGAGTGAACCGAGAGTTATATTATTTTCCTTCTCCACATATCTATATATATCTCTATATATCAGTTGGTTACACCCCTACAGCTACCTTTACCGCATCTCACTTCCCAAACCCAAAAAGGAAAAGTATAGCTTCTAAATGAAAAAAAAAATTGTGTATATATTCATATTTTAAAAAGAAAAGAAAAAGAAAGAGAAAGAATGAATATTCCTTTGTATCTTTTCATTAGAAGCTATCACCTATACTGGGAAGAAAAAGAAAATTTTCATATCATATTCCTAGATGCGACCCCTCAAGCTAAGCTTGGGGGGGAAACCAACTGATCACATGAGTGAGCATGACATTAGAGTGGAGACGGTGCATAACGGGGAGATTTAATAATACCTAAACTTTACGAAATGCTTTAGTTTTGGAGATTTTTCATGAATCGAAATGAATAACTGAATGGCATGACTTTTTCTATTCTCTATTGCATGTTGTGTGATTTTTATATGCTCCTTGTGTATCTGTGATTGAAAAGGGCATTGCCAACTTCTTTATACTAGACTTTAGGGATTGCATGCGATTGATATGATTTGATGGCGTTATTTCAGTAGATCCCTATCCTTTGCCTGCATTGCATGCCAGTCATATGATTTATAAAACTAGGATTTGCCCGTAGCATGTATGTTTATCATTCAGAGCATCGTGATATACTAATTAGGATCGAGATCTGACTGATCATCCCTAGCATTCTCCTTCCACTTCTATTCTCTTCTCTTTTCACTCTTCTTCTCTTTTTAATTTTTAATTTTTTATTTCCTTTTTGTTTTCCTCCCGACATACCGATTATTCGTCTTCCTCGAGGACGAGTAAGAGGTAAGCTTGGGGGATTTTGATGTGTCCATATTTTCTACTATTTCCACATCATCATTTCATTGCATCCCATGCCATTTTTGCATCCAAATCCCACATTTTACTACGATATTGCATTTCTAACGATATATTCGAGTTTCGTAGTGTTTTATGAGTTTTCAGGGATTTTGGAGCGATTTGGGACCCCATTTGGGTATGGACACATCCGACATGTTTGTGAGCTCATTGGCGAGGCTCTGGAGGAGTTCGCCGTACCTTTGGAGCCATAGGAGGAGAAGAGAGGGAGCAGGAGGAGAGGAGAGAGCTTCAGCATTAACATGAAATCTCTTATTGCTTGAGTAAATATAAAGGTATCCCAAGCTTCTGATATTGCTATTCGTTCATTTTCTTCTTCTTTTTCCTCTTTTTCCCATTCAGTTGCTCGGACCGAGCAGCTTCAAATGAAAGAAAGGAGCTGATACGGGCTAGCTCGGACCGAGAGTTCATCTGCTCGGTCGAGCAGCGTCAAATTCCAAAGCTGAAGCAATCCCAGCGACACGGACCGAGCAGCTCTTTGGTGACCGAGTCAGCCTATGCTCGGATCGAGCAGAGCTGACTCGGCCCGGGAAGGCATAGCGACGATTTTGAATATTTTCAATTCCCTGTAGTGCTTGGTCGAGAAGCTCATCTGCTAGGGCCGAGCGACCGAACGAGCAAAGCACTGCTCGACCGAGCAGCCTACTCAGTCGACAGTGCCATGGCTATTTTTGGAAAGTGTTTCTAAAGCCGTCGATTGCGCGATTCTGGGGACTGAAGCTGGGAGATGGAAACTGCAAGAGGGAGCGACTCATTCTAGGGATTTTTGAATAGTTTTTCTGTGGGGAGCTGAGCGATTTTTGGTGGGAGTTCTTAGATTAAGTTTTGTAAGAGATTATTGATCGTCATCTCCAGATTATTGCTATTGTTCTTGATTGTTTTTGAGCTTGGAAATTTGGAATCTTTCTGGATCTATAAACTGAATTTCTTATCCATTTCTCACTGTAAGTCTTTTATCTCTAAAAATAATGTTTTTATCAGCTACTATCGCCATGTGTGAGTAGATCTTTCTAGGGTTGATGGGTTAGCCCTAGGATCCTAGGGGAAAGACGTAGATCTGGATCTCTATGTTGAATTAGGGTTTAGGGAAGTATTTTGGTCAATCCTACCAAATCCCTAGATAACCCGTATTGAGATCATGCCCACGGTCTGTGGAATTGATGTGCTTAAGGGGTATCTAGGGATTCGAATAGGGAAATCGGTGGACCCAATCGAGGCTCGTGACCATGCTCGGCTCATGCCTTGAAGGGATCCATCGACTAACTATACAGCTAACGTGCGTTTATATTCATATAATCACGCACGTTTTCTTTTGTGTTTTTCCGTTATTTTCCGCCGTCTCGTATCCGTTTTCTCGTATTTTCTTGTTTTCTTTCACTCTTCTGTGTTTTTGTATGTTTGCAGGAGTTTGCTGGCGTAGGGAACATAAAACGATGATATCATGAGTCCCCAGAGCAACGGGAGGAGTCACGCATGATCCAGGGGGTCAAACGACCAAGATTGCCACTTTTCAGACCCCACCCGATCGGTTGGACACAACCAACCGATCGGGTGATGCACGCGTGTCCGACCCGGACTGAAGCTGTCATGCCCCGCTTCCCAAAAATGTGGATGCGAAGCGTGAGAAGGTTCGCTCAGACTTGAAGCTACAAAGCTGCAAGTCCGATAAGCGTCAATCAAATTTAAACTGCAGGTCCTTGTAACGCGAAACGAAACAAAGATAATAATAACGAAAAGAGACAAAAGAAACATCTCAGAATATCCATAATAATAAATCTCAACATCGCAGAAAAAGCCACCAGGCTAAAATAAAAGAGTCTAAAGGAGGCCCCAGCATGGCCAACAAAAGTACAAAGTGCGAAAACAAAGTAATGGTGCAAGCACCGACAACTAACAGCAACCTAAAGCAGAAGCAACTCAACAGTCACTAAGATTGGTCTCCGGTGTCCTTGAACTCCTCGACGAACGTAGGCTCGGGCTCAGCGTCAGCAAACACCTCGTCCTCAACAACTGTCTCTGGCTCAGGGTCTAACATGTGACACCCAAAAGAGCAAGGGGCACATGTCAGCAAGTCTACAAGAGACTTGTGCAAGGAAACTGAAAGTAGGTAAAAGTAAAACAACCTAGCAGTTCTAGCATGATGCAATGACATGGTAGTTAAAGTAATGAGTGCAACAGGTAAAGTAAAGTAAAGTAAAGTACGAGCATGGCATGGCATGAATCATTCACAAGACAAGTACAAGACAAGTAAAGTAAGCACCTCGTGCACAGAGATTCCGCCTTTTGGCTAGAGTGGCTGCGCGGGCCAACTCCTAAGCTCAAGTGACCGTTTATCCCTACCCCTCCACGTGTATCGGGCATTGGTTTTCAACCAACATATGAGGCCCGCTTCTGGATCACGAGCCAGGAAGTGTTTTAAACAAGTATGGCGTAGGGGTGCACCTAGCCGGACAAGGAAGTACGAGTACAAGTATTGTAGCGTGTGCCACGAATGCGACATTCAATGCATGGATGACATGATATGGCAAGTAGTAAGGCGTACAGGTAAGGAAAGTAAACGTGACAGTTTAGTATGCATGAACAACAAGTTTAAAAGGTTGGATCTAGCTTCGTTGTCAAGCTAGATCAATTAGGTGACGGATCTAGTTTCGTTGTCAAACTCGATCAAGTAGGCGTCTAGCCAGCTATCATTTCACTGACTAGTCTCTTTTACGCTAAAAACAAGGAAGTGGCCTAAAAACATGGCCCTAAGCAAGATTTGGCAAGTTTCACTTGCCTGCAAGTATCACGTCAGAGAAACACCGTCCAACGAGTCCAAAGTCACAATTCCTACGTGCACAAGTCCACCGGCCTACATCCGTTTTATTAATCTTGATTAGTGAATTCTAAAACATTTAAAATACTTTAAAAATACTGATTTTAGTCTTGATTAGCATGCAATTGGGTTGGGGGTCCTAGGGGTGCAAAGCGTTACCTCAACACGACGCGAAAGCTACACCGGCGTCGGGTAGCGACGCCGGGGGTTGGAATAATAATATCGCGCTCCAAGTCCAGATTCCAATTAGATTCCTCACTGGAAGTTTCAGAGCAATCAACCGGAGCGACGATTCCAGATTCCAAAGCTAGCACGTGCGACGACGGGCTACGACGTGTCGCAACATCGTACGCGGCAAATCGTCGAAGAGAACGCACCTAGGTGGGGCCCACAGTAGTCCTAGGGACCTATGGGGGACCCACAATACCTCTGGAGAACTTGGAGTGCCCACGGTGGCAAGTGATGCGACGGATGCGGGGTTGCGACGAGTGGCTCTCGGTCGTACAGCCTCGGTGCGGGGACTTGGCTCGGTCAGACATGCTCGGTGCGAGGCTTGCAGCGCAGCGGGCTGAAGTGGTGCGGCGGGGCCTTGGTGCGGAGGGTTTTGTCGGTCGATGCGGAGGAATCGATCGGTCGGTGCGGGCGACAGAGCGTTGCAACGTTGCAACGAAGCGGCGAGCGGCGATGCGGGCGGGCGCCTCGGTCAGGCACGGGGCGATGCGGGGTGACAGAGCGGGCGATGGCTGCGGTGCGGAGCGGAGCGTGAGCGGGGGAGGCTCTTGGTCAGACCGAGGGCTTCTCTTGGTCGTTGCGGATGAACGGAGGGGGCGGCTGTGCTGCGATGCGGATGGGGCTTGGTGCGGGGGCGGCTAGCGGTCGGAGCGGGGGAACGGCCTTGATTTCCTCGGTCGTGCGGCAGCTGTTCGTCGCAACGTTGCGACGAATCGTCGCAACGTCAAATTTGAGTTTGGAAGCGGCTAGGGTTATTCTCTTGCGAAAATAGGTCTTCCTAGGGGTTGTTTATATAGTGTAGATGGGTTGACTTGGTCTAGGGCTAAATCTAATAGGATTAGAAGTTCAAAAATATTTAAAATTTGAATCTCAACTTCTCCAACTCACACAAGGATTTGATGCGGTCCAAATGAGCTGGAAATTGGCTCAAAAATTATTTAATACGTTTAAAACTCAAATAAATTTTATTTGGCCGAAAATAATTTAAAAATTAATTATTAAAAATATTTTAAACCTTGCTAAAAATATAAAAGTGGTCAAATAAACTCCAAAAATTATAAAATAAATATCGGGGTGATCGTGATGAAGAAAGTGAGCTAACGAAGAAGACAGATCTCAATTTCGATGTCGGACGATGAAACTAAAAATAGAAACGTCTCCCGTCTAAAGTGAAAATCGTCACGTCTCATCGAGTAAGATTAAATTGTGGGAAAACGACTCGAGAAATGTCGTTCCAAGATAGTGCCACTGTTTAATACTCTCAGAGACGTTCACAACGGCATATCACACAAAAGTGTTCACAATCAAATAAAGTCTAAAATAAACACGTGCACGGCCAAATGCACGTGCACGAACAAAGTACAACGAAAACAGACCGTTACATAAGCTGGAGCGAAGTGCAAGTTCAACCGACCGGTTCACCGACCGGTTCATCCCAACAGAGTTCTCGGGAATTTGGAGCTTAATTCCAACCGATCAGGTGATATCTCACCCGATCGGTTCATCTGAAGCTGAAGTTTCCCAAACGACAACCCGGTCACGCCACCCACTCACCTCAGCGCCCAGTTGAATATTTTGAAGCCTGATGGCCAATGCGACAAGCAGCTCGCCCGATCGGTTGATGTTTCAACCGATCGGGTGGCCTTTTCTTCCCCTTTCACGCGCTGCTGATGCATTCATTGAAAATCTGCTATCATTCCAGAGGGATTTTGGGTGATCTCTTATTTTTCTAGCATCGGCATCGTCGTTAGATTTCCAACGATAGGTCGCATGCCCAAATCCGATTTTTCTACATTTTTTTTGGAATTTTCTGAGCGCAGCTGTGTGCTGAAATGGGCTGCTGTCTGGATTTCCAGATCAACCGATCGGTTGGTGTCCGGGTGGTCGTCCGGGTGAGCCAAATACCAGTTGTTTATTCTCTGTTTCATCCCACCCGATCGGATGAACTTCCACCCGATCGGGTGGGCCGATTTTGACAGTTTTATTGGGTTTTCTGGACCCGAACCGGTGGGGTTTTGGAGGGGTTATATATTTGAGTTTGGGGCACGACTTGGGGAGTTTTCTTCCACCATTTTTCAGCAGCTTCCCTCCCATTTCTTGGGAGTTTTGGGTTAGATTAGATTAGGTTTTATCTTCCAATTCGTATGGCAACACACTAGTTGTGTTGGGGATTGGGGTCCGGTGTCTTGTCCAGTCAAGATCCGCTTCGATGTATTGCTAGAAATCATGTTCGACCTATTTGGCCATTAGGGTTACGCGGGGGCGTTTCATTATCATTGGCGGGAGAAAGACCGCCTCTGACTGTCAGGCCAAGGGGGAATAAACTTGGCGGTTGACTCCCTAGCCATAGCTCACGCCCCTAGCGTAGACATCGAGTCCTCGTGCGTGGGAACGGCTTGGACGAAATGTTGGGAGTTATCATTGTGGCCTTAATGTTCCCGGTTGCGGAAGGTGTTAATGGACATGGGAATGCCCACCGTCCGAAACCGGGTAGACCTAGCGTACTAGGCACCGACCGGAATATCGGGCCATGGACGCTAGGTACCACCTTTTGGGGCAATGTCTCACCCTGGGTCAAGTCAAATGCCATGTGTCATGAGTGCTCTAGCCCGTGTTAGCGGGGATTCATTTCGTGTCCTTTTCATTTCTTTCTTTCATTTCTACACTTCCACCCACATTATCCGTGTAGCTAGCACACAACCTAGGCGAGGCTAGTAGCCATTTAAGTCATCCACCTCCCTGAGTTCGATAAACCCGCACCCTACACTAACCGTGCACTTGCGGTAAAATGACACCGCGCCCAAACCGTAAACAGGGCGCCGGTCAAGTTTTTGGCGCCGTTGTCGGGGAGGCATTCGGTTTGATATTAGCTTAGCTTGGGTTCATTAGACTACGCATAAAAACAAGAAAAATTTTTTTTTTAAAAAAAGAAAATTTTTTCCCCACCATTATATTATCTTTTTGTTATTCTCTTGTGCTATTGACGCTCCTCTCTAGTTTTCTTATTTTTGTTGTCCAGGTATCTTTGATATTACCATGTGGAGATCAAATTTCGATGCTCAGATGGGAGGATACGATCCTTATTCAGTTGTGGTTTGTGAGACTTGTGGGATGGTTGGGCACATGTTATGATTGCCCATTTACGCTTGAGAGCCTCTCCCTACACCAAGGCCATACATATTCCCACAACCATTGCACAAACACCTCCCATCCATTTCCTCAACCTTATATCCCTCCACCAACACAAGAAGAATCAAGCCTCGTGTCTCTCCTTGAAAGTGACATGTTTAACCAAGGCCAATTATTACAAAACTTCGTGGTACCAATCACCGAGCCTATACCGAGGAGAGAGGATGAAGGAGAGGATATACCCACTTTCATGGTTGAGACCACCATCTCATCGGCCCCCATAGACAAATCTTATGCCGATACCCCATTTTTCCAACACTACCACTTGGATGACGGAGCATTTTTTGATGGTGATAGTGAGGATGGGTAGATGTCACTAGGATTTGTGGGAGAGACTTCTCATCTTGATTTGGATACCCCACATGAGTCCTACGAGGGCACCGAGGAGACCACAGAGCTTATGCATACCGGCGAGGAGGATGTGTGTGAGGACACGGACACCACGACAACATACGAATGGTCTGCTCCACATCCACATCCACTGTCATCTCTGTTGCTGCTTCTTCCTTGGCCTGTGGTCAACCACGAGGATGTCATTCAGGACATTGGGCAGATGGTGGAGCATGAGCATATCGTCGAGGAGGATATGCATGAGGGCTTGGATACGATGGTCCGCTCCATGGAGCCCGAGGCACATCTACCTTTACCGTCGCTCTCCACTTCTTCTGCGGCTGAGCATCTACTTGAGCATATTGCCCCTATTCAGGGAGATTTTCATACTCACCCTCACTCCACTTTTGAGTCTCGCTTTTCACTTCCTATTTCTTTAGACTCGTATATATTTGACATACCATATCTCTCGCAGGACACAGGATCTACTTCCCTTGAGGTATGCTGCGGTGTGTCACCACCTGGAGAGCCACTTCTCATGGAGAGCGAGGATTTGGTCGTCTCTAGTACAGAGGATAGCGACCCATTCTCAGGGAGTATTCTTCACCCTTTTATTATTTTTACATCTCATGTTGACGATTATCTCTGGGATACAATTATTTTGGGAAATAATTTCTTGCCATGGACTAATGCACCTCGTCCTTTGCAGGTCACAGGTGGACACCTACGAGGGATACTTGGAGGTGCATTGCTTGGGTCCATTGGCACTCATGGCACAACGCTTCTGGTGGAGCCACAGAAGGAGCAGTTAGAGCAGCTACCTGCCCCACTTCAGATCTTGGATCTGCCTATGCTCAGGTGTATCCTAATCCAGTAGTGTAAAAATTTACCGCTTTTTAGTTTAGATTTGAATAATCTCGTCTCCTCTCATTAGCGAGGGGAGCGTATCTAGGATTTGCTTTTGCATCATAATAACCCATCATGTCGTGCCCTTCTATCACTTCTACCGCCCACACCCCACATCCTCTTCCGAGGAGAATGAGCACACCGTCTCTCCGGCATTTTGATTTCTTTCTTTTCGTTTCCAATCTTTCCCTTGCATATTTCTGCATCACATTGATCATATCATTTCGCTAGCATTGTCATGTTCAGCTTGGGGGAATCGATTTGTGTGTATGTTTTCGTGTGTCGTTGTTGTGTGTCTGTGTCTATGTGTTCTTTCGTCGTGTTTTATATCTTTTATTTGAGTGTTTCTTTTTCTTTATTTTTTTAGTTTCGTTCATGTGTTTTTCATGTTTTTCACTTTTTGTGTCGGTGCGCACCCCCCATTTTCTTTGCCCTCCCGTATAAACTATTATTGCATTGAGGGCAATGCAAGTTTTAGCTTGGGGGATTCATACTTCGTGCGTCATTTACGTCTTTTCTTCGTTTTTGAGTCATTTTCATCGTGTTTTTATTTTTTTATTTTCTTCTTTTTATATCTCTCTCCTAGAGATGACCCCTATGATGAATTGCCACAAAAATCACACACACACACCTAGCACGGCTTCGATAATCGCATTCACTAACCCTAGGAATCCGAGTCCTCTTGCATTTCATGCATCGTGGGTCCACTAGCTTTTTTGTGAGTCGTGTGTCGTGACTAGCTGTCTGGTGTGCTTCTACGTTGTGATTGTGTTTTATATACCTGTCCAGGAATGACCCCTAGATTATCATGCTTCGATTTGAATATGCGGTATTTGCCTCTCTTACCTGCTTCTGTATGCATGAATATATATATATATATATATATATATATATATACATATATATATATATATATATACATATATATATATATACATATATATATATATACATATATATATATCGTATGCTTCATTTCGCATGTGTCGGGACTCCACGGTTAGGACTAGGATAACCCATTTTAGCCTATGCTCTGATTAGCGAAATATCTCCCTTGCCCAAGTGTTTAGATTCCGATTTCTTTTTTGTTTTATTTGGTGCAAATCCCCTCGTCGTGTACCGTTCTCCCACTTGGGAGAGTACACATGTATATATCCCAAAATCCCAAAATCCAAAAAGAGAGAAAAGAAAAACCCAAAAAAGAAAAGAAAAGAGAAAAGAAAAAAATATGTATATCCAAAAATCCAAAAAAATACAAATACACAAAACCCAAAAATTTCCAGTGTGAATATTTTTCCTATCTACCGAGAATAAAGGGAAGGCGAGAATTTGCACCGAGTGTTCTACTCCACACCTTCTCTACCTCCATCGTTTTCGAAAACACTTGGCATAGGGACCTTCTAGCGATTATCTAGGCTATAGTGTGGTGATTTCCTTGTCCCTAGCTGTGGAATCCCCGATGCATGATACGCTTCTATTCTTATACTCTTCTCATGCATGCTTGAGCTAATATTCACCGCAATTTCAAATTGAATCGATATTTGGGTCTTTCTTTGGGTATGTGTATATGGAGCCTTATTGCACAATGTAGATAGCGACACCGTCTGCTAGCACACGACCACACTCACTCGCGCTTCACTGCGTGGGCCCACGACACTTGTTTGGACTCACATTCCTTGGTTTAGTGTTGTGTTTTATCGTATGCTTGCTTAGTGTGGCGTGTTTGATTTTTTTGGCCCTTACGGGCAATTTAGGATTTAGAGTTCTCTTTTTCTCTCTTTCTCTCTATTTTCTCCCTCCAAGCTCCTACTCTCACTCGTCTTCCTCGAGGAGAGGAAGCGTTCAGCTTGGGGGATTTTGACGTGCGTTTATATTTCATATATTCACGCACGTTTTCTTTTGTGTTTTTCTGTTATTTTCTGCCGTCTCGTATCCGTTTTCTCGTATTTTCTTGTTTTCTTTCACTCTTCCGTGTTTTTGTATGTTTGCAGGAGTTTGCTGGCGTAGGGGACATAAAACGACAATATCATGAGTCCCCAGAGCAACGGGAGGAGTCACGCGTGATCCAGGAGGTCAAACGACCGAGATTGCCACTTTTCAGCCCCCACCCGATCGGTTGGACACAGCCAACCGATCGGGTGATGCACGCGTGTCCGACCCAGACTGAAGCTGGAGCGAAGTGCAAGGTCAACCGACCGGTTCGCTGACCGGTTCATTCCAACAGAGTTCTCGGGAATTTGGAGCTTAATTCCAACCGATCGGGTGATATATCACCCGATCGGTTCATCTGAAGCTGAAGTTTACCAAACGACGACACGGTCACACCACCCGCTCACCTCAGCGCCCGGTTGAAGCTTCTGAAGCCCGATGGCCAATGCGACAAGAAGCTCACCGGATCGGTTGATGTTTCAACCGATTGGGTGGCCTTTTCTTCCCCTTTCGCGCGCTTCTGATGCATTCATTGAAGATCTGCTATCATTCCAGAGGGATTTTGGGTGATCTCTTATTTTTCTAGCATCGTCATTGTCGTTATATTTCCAACGATAGGTCGCATGCCCAAATCCGATTTTTTTACATTTTTTGGGAATTTTCTGAGCGCAGCTGTGTGCTGAAATGGGCTGCTGTCTGGATTTCCAGATCAACCGATCGGTTGGTGTCCGGGTGGCCGTCCGGGTGAGCCAAATTTCAGCTGTTTAGTCACTGTTTCATCCCACCAGATCGGGTGAACTTCCACCCGATCAGGTGGGCCGGTTTTGACAGTTGTATTGGGTTTTCTGGACCCGAACCGGTGGGGTTTTGGAGGGGTTATATATTTGAGTTTGGGGCACGACTTGGGGAGTTTTCTTCCACCATTTTTTCAACAGCTTCCCTCCCATTTCTTGGGAGTTTTGGGTTAGATTAGATTAGTTTTTATCTTCCAATAAATCTTGTAATGGATTAAAGATTCAAACTCAAGATAAGTATTTCTTTCTCTTATTTTCCATTGTTTAGTATTGTGTTTATTTTGCTTGATGGTGAACGTTTGTATGTCTTTTTTGTTGCTTGTTTTTATGTTATTCACCATTGAGTAGTATTGATGAACCCCAATACGGGTTAGGGTAGGATTGATGCTTGGGTTGTCTCATTTGGCTTGGTTGCATGGTATGTGTTCGATGAAATGTGTCAACGGGGATTTCTAGGAATCTAAGTCCAATTCGTATGGCAACACACTAGTTGTGTTGGGGATTGGGGTCCGGTGTCTTGTCCAGTCAAGATCCGCTTCAATGTATTGCTAGAAATCACGTTCGACCTATTTGGCCATTAGGGTTACGCGGGGGCGTTTCATTGTCATTGGCGGGAGAAAGATCGCCTCTGACTGTCAGGCCAAGGGGGAATAAACTTGGCGGTTGACTCCTGACCGGTGCCCCGTTTACGGTATGGGCGCGGTGTCGTTTTACCGCAAGTGCACGGTTAGTGTAGGGTGCCAGTTTATCGAACTCAGGGAGGTGGATGGATTGAATGGCTACTAGTCTCGCCAAGGTTGTGTGCTAGCTACACAGATAATATGGGTGGAAGTGTAGAAATAAAGAGAAGAAATAAAAAGACACGAAATGAATCCCCGTTAACACGGGCTAGAGCATTCATGACACTTGGCATTTGACTTGACCCAGGGTGAGACATTGCCCCAAAAGGTGGTACCTAGCGTCCATGGCCCGATATTCCGGTCGGTGCCAAGTACGCTAGGCCTACCCGGTTCCGGACGGTGGGCATTCCCATGTCCATTAACACCTTCCGCAACCGGGAGCATTAAGGCCATAATGATAACTCCCAACACTTCATCCAAGCCGTTCCCACGCGCGAGGACTCAATGTCTAGACTAGGGGTGTGAGCTCTGGCTAGGGAGTCAACCGCCAAGTTTATTCCCCTTGGCCTGACGGCCAGAGGCGGTTTTTTTCCGACCAATGACAATGAAACACCCCCGCGTAACCCTAATGGCCAAATAGGTCGAATGTGATTTCTAGCAATGCATCGAAGCGGGTCTTGACTGGACAAGACACCGGACCCCAATCCCCAACACAACTAGTGTGTTGCCATACGAATTGGACTCAGATTGCTTCCCCATTGACACATTTCATCAAACACATGCCATGCAATCAAGTCAAATGTAGTTTTCCAAGCATCAATCCTACCCTAACCCGTATTAGGGTTCATCAACACTACTCCATGGTGAGAAACATAAAAACAAGCAAAACAAATGACATACAAACATTCACCATTGAGCAAAATGAAAACAATACAAAACAATGAAAGCAAGAGAAAGGAATACTTATCTTGAGTATGAATCTTCAATCCAATACAAGACTTATTGATCAAAAGACCTAATCTAAACTAACCTAAGCCTCACAAGAGAAAGGGGCAAAAAGCCCTAGAAAAACTGAAGAAGAAGTCCCTAAAGTCGTGCCCAAACTTCTATTTAAAAGCCCCCTCAAAACCCTTAACAGTTCGGGTCCGAAACCCACTCAAAACTGTCAAAACAGGCCCACCCGATCGGGTGGAAACTCACCCGATCGGGTGGAATAAACAGAGAGCTCAAATCCACAGAAATTGATCTCACCCGGTCGGGTGGTAACTCACCCGATCGGGTGAAATGAAAATTCAGGCTGCTGCCAATTTCAGCACACAGCTGCGCTAAGAAAATTCCAGGAAAATGTAGAAAAATCGGATTTGGGCATGCGACCTTTCGTTGGAAAGCTAACGACGATACCGACGCTAGAAAAATAAGAGATCACCCAAAATTCCCTCTGGAATGATAGCAGATCTTCAATGAATGAGCAGCAGCGCGCGAAAGGTGAAGGGAAGGCCACCCGATCGGTTGAAACATCAACCGATCGGGTGAGCCGCTTGTCGCATCAGCCATCAGGCTTTAGAAGCTTCAACCGGTCGCTGAGGAGAACGGGTGGCATGACCGGGTCGTCATTTGGGAAACTTCAGCTTCAGATGAACCGATTGGGTGAGATATCACCCGATCGGTTGGAATTAAGCTCCAAATTCCCGAGAACTCTGTTGGGATGAACCAGTCGGCGAACCGATCGGTTGACCTTACGCTTCGCTCCAGCTTTAGTCTGGGTCGGACACGTGTGCATCACCCGATCGGTTGGCTGTGTCCAACCGATCGGGTGGGGGCTGAAAAGTGACAATCTTGGTCGTTTGACCCCCTGGATCATGCGTGACCCCTCCCATTGCTCCGGGGACTCATGATAACATCGTTTTATGTCCCCTATACCGGTAAATTCCTGCAAAATACAAAAAACATGGAAAAATGAAAGAAAACAAGAAAACATGAGAAAACAAATATAAGACGGCTGCAAAATACGGAAAAACACGGAAGAAAACGTGCGCAAATATATGAAATATAAATGCACGTCAACTCCCTAGCCATAGCTCACGCCCCTCGCGTAGACATCGAGTCCTCGCGCATGGGAACGGCTTGGACGAAATGTTGGGAGTTATCATTGTGGCCTTAATGCTCCCGGTTGTAGAAGGTGTTAATGGACATGGGAATGCCCACCGTCCGAAACCGGGTAGACCTAACGTACTAGGCACCGACCGGAATATCGGGCCATGGACGCTAGGTACCACCTTTTGGGGCAATGTCTCACCCTGGGTCAAGTCAAATGCTAAGTGTCATGAGTGCTCTAGCCCGTGTTAGGGGGGATTCATTTCTTGTCTTTTTCATTTCTTTCTTTTATTTCTACACTTCCACCCACATTATCCGCGTAGCTAGCACACAACCTAGGCAAGGCTAGTAGCCATTCAATCCATCCACCTCCCTGAGTTCGATAAACCAGCACCCTATACTAACTGTGCACTTGCGGTAAAATGACACGACGCCCAAACCATAAACGGGGCGCCAGTCAACAGCTACGTTGACGGCTACCGCCATTGCGTCAACGAGAGCCACCGAAATACCTCGCAATTCTAACCCACGAGAGTGGTACGAATTGGGAGATTAATCCCCTAGCCCTAATGCAATGTAAGGATCCTATTCCAACGTCGACCCCCAACGATCTTAGTGGTGATCCTTAATGCCCTAGTCCTTTTTATTAGTGAAACCACATCAACACCCCAACCAACTATTTCAACCCGATAGCTATCTCACTTCAAGATCTAGAAATAAATTGAGAATCCATACACACTATCACCGTCCCTGTGGGATTCGATATCATTTATAGTATAACTCGACACCGTCCGCTTGCGGATTGAGCCCGGAATTGAAGCCTAGGGGCCATACCACACCTGACGATCGTGACACCGCCAGGTGGAACCTAGGTGTAGGTTTCGGGTGTGTCACTCGTATGCTTCAAGTGTTATCGAACCTAAGACCTTTTAGCAGTCATTGCCTTGAAGCTAGATCATAGATCTAAGTGACACCGTTTACGCACATGTTCGTTCAATGTCCTCAAGTCTTAAGGACCAACTTGCCTATCATCACTAGAGAGTTATCAATGACAGTTTAGTTAGTATTAACCGTTTGATAACTCTTTACTAGGTCATTCAGTTGACTCATTCTATAATGAGCACATGTGTTTCGTCTCCAACTTAGCCGGGTCGAATGAGTATGAGATCATCATCACCCTTTTGGTTAAGAAAAAGACACAATGGTCTTTCCGATGTGCTGATATCCTTTTCTTGACACATCTATGACCGTGAACACTTTAAGACTCAAGTTCATATCGGTCAGACACTTTCCATAATCGAGATCTGTATTTAGATATGTGTATGTCCTTGCTTTAAGTCTAAGTAAATTATCCAAGTATTTAAAACATTTTATTCATACTAGGATAATTGGTACCATTTAAATTCGAACAAGATGTTCTATAGATAAATTGCCTCGAGAGCACCTATCTTCCAACATCTCCTACTTGCACTCATGTTATTTATCTCGCTAGCTCATACCGCTATAACATATCAGTTTCTACAGACGTTCATATGTCAGAGCCTAAAGATTGGATTTGCTAAAACATATTTACTATGAAGTATTGCGGAGTCTTTATACTATACACTCTTCATCACACAAGGATGATTCCTATGAAGATGTCTTTGGATCTCATCCAACTAGTTTTTCATCTTCTGAATAACTAACCGATTAGCATACACTTATTTATCTTAGGTTTATCATTTGATACTCGTTAGTTAAAACATAGCATATTCCAACAGTTTTGTGTCATTTCTGTTTGGTACATTAATGACACCAAATTTTCTATATCTCTGACATAAACAAACAATTTTTTGATTGTATGCCATATATATATGTTCTTTAACCTTGGAACTTTACTTAGCCCAAAATGGAACTAAGCAATATGCTAGCTCCCACTGACTTTGAGAACTTTTTGGTCATACTACTTCAATCTGGTTTTCTAAATCTCATTTAGAATGTTGATTATAAAAGTATTACCAGACCTTTTGTGTTGAAGAGTTAAATCCGGATGGGCTTGTTTTGGTTGTTTGACGAGTATGTTATATCAAAATCTGTTTATAGGAGTCTTGACGATAACTTAGTCATAACTACCCACACATCTTATCCTTTCATCTGCATTAATATTCTAACTGGAAGTTTCAGATTCAGCCAAACAAGAACTTTTCTTGTGTACCATTATAAAAATCGTATCCAATATACGTGTGCTTGAAATTGACTTGTTACTATATATTTATTAAATGTTTTCTGACTACCCCTATTAATCGCATACTCATAGTACAATATAATTAACACAGAATGCCACCAGAGAATACGCATCAAGATATTCCAAAACTCAAACAATGATTTTATAAATAGAAATTGTTCACAACATTTCTTTTCCAAATGACATTCATTTTATTACATTGTTCGAGCTCAAAATGCTTTATTTGTTCAAATAATATCATACCAATCTTCTTGATGTCTTTGAAGTCCTTTACTGCCTCAATGGCAACGATTGCTCTCTTTGCTGATCGTATGAGGATATTCATCCTTCCATAGCTTTAAGCATATGTAAACAATATACATATGCTTAGTAAACATACTAGTATCTAATATCATGTATTAAACTTGATGGAAATACATATACTCTGTCAAATGATTTATACCTGAAGATGAGGCATCAACATGCCCACTTTTCTCTGCCAGATAAGTCTTGCAGTTCCTTTTCCAATGTCCAGGTTTATGGCAGTGGAAGCACTCTAAATCAGATGACACCCCCTTTTCCGTTTTCTCCTTATTTGGCTTAGCAGGTCGAGGGATATGCCTGTTCTTACCTTTGCCCTTTGGCTGATGAGAAGAAGTAGAGCCGACGACCAACACTGGTGGTTTAGGCTTCATTCTCTCCTCAAACTACCAGAGCATATTAAGGAGGATATGGAGTTCCATCTCAGTATTGTTCATTATAAAATTAGTAATGAATGGGCCAAAGGCAAGAGTCAAAATATTTCAGGATAATGTCAGTTGACATCTCATGGTCCCGGACAAATCCCAGCTCAGCTGCATCCTCAAAGTATCCAATCATCTTGATCACATGGCCATGGATTGGGCCAATCGTCATCTTCGTACCCCTAAGATTGCAGGTAGCCTCGAATTTTTAGCCCGAGACTGCTTACCATACAACTGTTCCATATTCAAAAGAATGCTTTGAACATCCATATGTTCATGTTTTCGTTATAGTTCGTTGTTCTATGAGGCCAGAATAAGACACCTTGCCTTCTTTGCATCCTTCTGCCATATCTTATAGGACTCCTTATCTTCTTCAGTGGCATTCTCATTCGGTTTGCTAGGAGCAGTGTCTGCAACACATTACCAACCCCAGCTAATGAAAGGACCCGTTTGATATTCCTTAACTAGTCTTTATAGTTTGTCCATTCAGCACGTTCTTCTCAATGATAAATTTCAATCCAGATTACTTACTACATATACTAGAATTTTAAAATTAGGATGTGTTCGTATAGTTCAAAAGGTTTTTATTAAACTATATTCTCCCACTATTTTAATGATTAGTTTAAGCCATAATAATGAATGAATTCATTAATTAAATTAAATTTAGTGCAAGAGGGATCCAACCACCTTGAGGAGACTTAAAAAGTTGATTGACTTTGCAGTTAGTAGAAGAAATCTTTATCGATCACATCACATGTGATTCACTATAGCGTTTTACCCCTAGTCACTTATGACTTGAGGAGACTCAACAAACCATAATGACTAGTCTAGTCAAACCCTTGTTTTCATGTCTCATCTTAACTTACACCGACACTCGAGGAGACCGACGCGGCGGTTTGGGTTAAGACCAGACTACATCACATGTATGATGGAGTCGGTTTCTGAAAAGAGACCATGTCATAGTTTGAGGAGCCTCAACAACCATGATAGGCATCTTTTAGTCTCCTAATTCAAAAACAAGGAGGACTACAATTAATCTTGAAGAAGATTTTTAAACGTATTTGACTAGATGTAATCGATGGTGTCACATAATAATAATTTGCATCCTCGTGGTCCCACATAACACGGCCAGACAGGTTTGGTTAGGCCAGGATCACTTATCCACAGTCAATCAGGCTAAGGTGATCCACAACACTATTTACAAACTAGCTTTCTAGACACCGGTTCATGATCCTTTAAGGATGCTAATTATTTAAATGTGTAACATCGATTTAATAAGGCTTCATTAAACTAGTTAATCCTAGCAACTAGTTGAATCCTAAAATTCAAAATTATTAGGATTGGTTAATAACTTTTATTAAGGTCCTTATCAACTTTAAGGAATTTTTTTAAAACAGTGTTAACCTAATCATGTATTAGGTATTTAAATATTCAAGTTGCAACAAATTAAACCATAGCCTTTTCAAAATTAATTATTACAACAATTAAGTTACTGTTGTGAGTTGAGGGAGGCCTTTGGCCTCCCTCCCCTCATCACTCTCCATTACTCCCCACTAAGTTAGTGGGGAGGCCCTTGGACTCCCACCTCAACATGAGAGTTTTATAAATATAGTACCATGGCTATTTGCCATGGTTAATCCTCTCCAATCCTCTTTTAACACGTTATCAGCACGTTTGCTCTAAAATCTTAGAGTTTTTTCTCCCGTATCCCCTCAAATTAAACCCTCGACGCGCTAAGGAATCTATTTGTTGCGGCGATCCGGCTTACGTCAAACTGTTGCGGCGAACCGTTGCGGGGATTTTTTTGGGCATATTGGGAGCGGGACTATCTACGGATTTTTCTTATCACGATCGTCCCTAGATCTTTGATCTAGAGGTAAATCTTATCGATCCCGTAGCTAATTACAAACAAATAATTTGATATGATTTTTCACAGCCTTTTTTTGGACATGTTTCAATCTACTATATCATGTTATAATACTGATTTTTAAAAAACAAAACCCCCCGTCAAACCCTTTGGCTCCCCCCGAAGGGGAGCCCTCTTTGTACATATCTTGACAATTTTATGCAGATAATAGCAAGTCATATCATATTATGACAGTGAACTTAACTGATTATTATGCTTTTGGTAGTGGCCTTTTAGACATTAGTTAGGACTTAGGATCTATTGTTGGTATCGGGCTGACTTATTAAGCCCAAAGCATGGCAATGTTGACATGAGACTTGGCAATATTTATTTTGTAATAATGATCCTAATTTTACGCACTTTTATGAAGGTTGTAATAATGTTCGCTGCATCTTATCAAAAATAAAAGAAAAAGATTTTTAAGATGATGGTTGATCTAATAAAATCGATCACCATCCTTATACTTTTTGGGTGGTACATGGATCATTGATGGCCCAGCATGAACAGAATAACACAGGGCCCAAATCTCATAATAGCTTGCCCTGCCCTGCCCGTTACCGCTCTTTTGACAGGCTACCACGCTCGGTGCGCGTGGCGCTCACATCGCTGGATTATTTCCAGGGATATAAATCGCCAATCTCCGCTCTATTTTTTTCAGATTTGAGCCGGCTGTTTTTCATAGACAAGTGGAGAGGGGGGACCAAGATGTGTAAAATGAGGGGTTTGGGGGCTTTTCAAATTCCCTTGTTAATATCCTAAAATATTGTTTTTAGGGATTGTGTTAAATTTACTCTTCAAAATAAAGCTCATGGGCCTGCAGCCCAAATCTTATTAATAAATTAGTTTCGCTGTTTTTGGGCCAGAAGCCCAGTTAATAACATTTACTATTAAAATGATTATTTCGCTTATAGGCCTGCAGCCCAAATCAGAGTAAATCTTAATTTCGTCTGTTTTATTTTGGGCCTGAAGCCCAATCCATGTTAAAATTGCTAATAGTATGTAAAACATCTCTCTTGCATTGTTAAGTCTCTTGAGTAAATCCGATTGCTCTTTTTAATGTGTCAATTAGAATTTTGCAACTAGGCCTGAAGCCCAAATATTAACAATATTTTAATTTGACTTATTGGGCCTGAAGCCAAATTAATTCAATTGCAATAATTTGTTAAATTTTTGGCAAATGGGCTTGAAGCCCAATTAATAATAATATATTAAAATGATAAATATTTATGGGCCTGCAGCCCCATTCAAAATATTAATTTATTTTAATTCTTTGTTATGAGCCTGACGCGTCATATTGCTAATATTATAACACTCTCGCATTATTATTAATTTATGGAATATTGGGAATTTTTTTAAAAAAATATAATTATCTTAAGGATCCTGCGACCGCTCTGCCATTAGTCAACTAACCTAACGGTGTATGACGTCTCCCCGTGGTCCTAGAGATTATTATATTTTTTAGTCTCTTTTTCCATATTATATATGCCTGTGTTATATAAACTGTGTGGTTGCTTATTTTGTGCCTGTAGCATATTATAAACTGCGTGGTTGTTAATATAAGCTAAAATGTGATTTTTGGGATCGGCCATTTTGATACCCTTTTTAAATTCCTTGCAATTTTATTTTCTTTTTGAGAGAATTTGTAAGTGAGGATTAAATGTATTAATGCCAAAGACCGGTGTACCGATAAATGAAGACGGAGGCGAAAATTGGAAAATATAGGGACCCTTCTGGGTTTCCAAGTTGTATTTTTCTTTTATTTATGGACTGTATATTCGGACTTTGGACATTGTATTTCTTTGGGTATCTGGCCGATCCCCACATTTTACTTATTTTATTGTTTATGCATGAATTTAAACTTTAATTAATTCATGCTTATTTTAAATTGCTTAGATAAATGGTAAAATTGGCAAGCGTCGATTTCGAAGTTCTTGATGCTGCAGTAAATAATTACCTGAGTTGGCGAGTGGACCTGAAGTTCCACTTGCGTTCGATGGCCCTCCTTGGCTCAATTTTGGCTCCTTCATCGGTCCCAGCAGCGACCGATGCTTCTGCTAGTAAGGCCCCAGAAGCGGAACAAGCATCTAGCAGAACTCCTACCACCATCTCTGATGTGGATAAGGCGAAAGCCATTATCTATATTAGGAGACATATAGATCGGACCTTAAAGGCCAAATAACTAACGGTAGAGGACCTAATGGAGCTGTGGACAGCCCTAGAGGCACGGTATAAACATCAAATTGATGTAATATTACCGTGTGCCAGTTATGAGTGGGAAAACCTCAGACTTCAGGACTATAAGTCCGTCGCTGAGTATAATTCTGCACTTCATAATATCACCTTACGCCTGAAGTTGTGCGGTGAAGAAGTGACAGAACAACGCATGTTGGAAAAGACATTTACCTCGTTTCACGAGAAAGATGCAATTCTCATGCAGCAGTATCGTGAACGTAACTTCACGAAATTCTCTGATTTGATCTCTTGCCTCCTTAGGACAGAGCAGAATAGAGATTTACTGCTTGCTACTCATAATTTACGTCCAGCTGGTACTGCACCTATCCCTGAAGCACACCACGTTTCTCCCCAGAAGTGGAAAAACAATAAGGAGGTGAGAAAGAACAAAGGGAAGGCTGTAATGCAGCCAGCATGAGGAGAAGCAACCCAGACCAACAATAACAGAGAAATGAGAAACCTCTCATGGAATCGTAAGAACACTGACCAAGTGTCAATTCCTAAGAAGAACTGGGAGGATAAATGCCAGCGATATGGCATGACTGGACATTGGTCCAAAAACTGCCACACTCCTCGCCACCTCCAGGAACTGTATCAGGCGAGCCAGAAGTCTCTGCCTGAAACAAACTTGGCGGCTGTTCAGCCGCCAATGATTTTCACTGCAAAAGACTTCGAGAATGACGACCTGCTCGATTGAGCCCTACCTTTATTTATGTATCTAAAATTATATGTAGCTTCATCTTTAGTTTGCTTTTTGTACGAACTTTTATTTGAATGTCATTTTACATTTACTTAAATAAAATTTCGTTTTTCTTATAGATGAAGTATGTAATATTGTGGACAGTGCCTCGTTGCACTGGTGTAGCATTAATATTGCTCTCACATACAACGAGACTATAAGATGCAAACTTCTCCCCTTAAACATATAGGAATTTTCCAAGTTTCAAGGATATTTCGTTTAAACGAACATAACTTGAAAACTGTGGATAATAAATATTGAATATCAATATGTAACTCGTAAAGAGGATGGCCAGAAGCCCAGCTACTTACGATTTCATTGGACCCTCGTCGGGCCCCTATAATTACAGATATTCATCCTATAGAAAGCCAACTTGACTGAGCACCAGAAGTGCCTTTCATTGCCATAGTTTTTAACTCTGGCAAAATGGACTTAGTCATCTAGGATCAGCGATGATGGACGCATCATCAAATGAATCCATTGGAGAACCTGAAGATTCTTCAAAAGGTTGAGTTTCTTTGTCCCCCTTTGCCATAAGGGAAAACTTAGAGAGAGACCTTCCCTCCTGAAAGTGGGTTTAGAGTCTCCTGGCTTCATTGAGAGAATACATGGTGACCTTTTGCGGGCCTATTCACCCCGCAAATGGACCATTTTCGGTACTTCATTACTGTACTGATATATGCATCTACTAGATGGTCTTATGTGTGCCTTCATATTCACTCGCAACATATCTTTCTCAAAGCTAATAATGAGGGTGAATTCACTACTCATATCATTCAAGACTTCTGCCAAGCAACTGGCATTGAAATTGAACATCCTGTAGCATGTTCATACTCAGAATGGGTTATCAGATTCTCTGGTAAAGAAACTCCAATGGATTTCACGTCCATTGTTAGATTCCAGTTGCCTGTTGATATTTAGGGGCCAACAAGCTGCACTCCGCATCGCTTATCACGATACGGCCCGCTTGTGGCCATATCTTATTGCTGATGCCGCTTCCTTATGGTTTACCACCAAGTCTTGATAAATGTGAATTTGATGAGTAAAGTCTCATTGTAATAGGCACGCAGTCTAAAGAAGCCTGAAGCTTCTGAGACCATATCATGGGACACATAAGTCCTCATCTTGTTATGATCCGCATACTTTTTCTGTGTGACGTTGAGATCCAGAAGATCCTTCACATTCAGACTAAAGTACATCAATTGACGGATAAAATTGCGGACAACCAGAAGATTGTTCGTTCACACGTCCCTGCTGCCAACACGCCAGCTAGGATTGACATTCCCAAAGATGGATGCAATCCACCGGCAGCAGAATTGGCTGTACCTCATTTGAAAAGAGGACGCCGGCCAGGTTCAAAATAAAAATTTTCTTATAATAGGAAGATTCCTGGATATAAAAAAATGATCCAACCACGGGATGCTGAGCTCAGACCAGCAACCTCTCCCCTCCTAATTTCCCCTGCAGAGGAAACAACAGGAGAAACATCATTATATTACGTACATACTGGAGAGGTACTGGATAGATATAGCATAGTCGTCGACGACAGTTTTACTTTCGCTATTGCCATTCACGTCGCTGAATACGACGATGACGTCTACCCACTTTTCTATAGCGTAAACGCATAGAATGGCCAAAGTGGGACGAGGCAATAAGAGTAGAGCTGGACTCACTCTTGAAAAGCAAAATCTTTGGACCAGTAGTCCATACACCTGAATGTGTAAAAACCTGTGGAAGATAATTCGAATTTCATAAAGAAATTGAAATCAAGGAAATGTGATCATTTTCCTACTAAGCCTACACTTCTCTGCAAAAGCCAATACATGCAGCTCATGGACGTTGTGACTGCATATATATACGGCAATATAGATATATAGATCTAAATAAAACTTCCAGAAGGGTATACTCTACCCCCAGAGATGAAAGAGAAACGTAGAAACGTCTTCTCCATAAAGGTTACAAAGATCATTAGTTGATCTTAAGCAATATTCTGCCCGTGTATCTTTTTCGAAAGATCGTTGACAGGATTTGTTATATTTGCCTTACATATGGTCGACTTAAAGCTAATAGGATCTCCAGCAGAGACCATTGAGATTTCAGATAGCTTTAAAGCGTACCTTGGAAATGAAAAACCTAGGTATAACGATCATCCTGACGATGACATTAATCATCCTGAAGATGGCAATAATCAGCCTGAAGATGAACTATCATCCTGAAGATGACATTAATCATCCTGAAGATGAACTATCATCCTGGAGATGAACCATCATCCTGAAGATGACATTAATCATCCTTAAGATGAACTATCATCCTGAAGATGAACTATCATCCTGAAGATGACATTAATCATCCTGAAGATGAACTATTATTAATCATGCCGAAGATGTCTCGGCTTACATATTAAACACCTTCGTGGTGGAACCCTTTCATATTCTTCATACACCTGGAGTTTATGAAGAATGATGTCCTTTTGCAACCTATTAAAAATGGATACTTATTTATGACACCTTTCAGTAGCTGAAAGAGGGGGAGGACATCCTAGGTCCCGAAGAGCCTAGCTCTAGTGTATTATCTGGCCAACTGCACGTATCTTTGATAGAACGTCTCCAGTAAAGTTGTTAACCAGATACAGTGTTGTCCTGGAGAGCAACACTAGACCAAGGATAAGCTGCTTTTGCACAACTTCCAAGGGTCAAGGAATATATATTGCATATGCAGGTTTAAAGATCATCGCGATGACTGAAACACAATAGGCCGGCCACCTCCTAAATATATACACATCATCATCCAATGTCTACATCTTCTGAGAAGCTCATCATCCAAGAAGCAAGTATTGAAAACGCTCAGCCAGGTCTAGCAGTACCTTGCAGACACACTGAAGACTGATTCAAAGAATACTTTAGTGGAGTCATCTACCAACTTCGAAGAGCATTACACTCCAGAGCGACGCTGCCTTCCAATAGCCGCTAGATGAGTGAAACTTGTGTAGATGAGTGATAATTGTATTTTCTTTCAGAACATGATGGATGTATAGACGAATAGGTGATGATTGTATAGATACATAGGAGATCTGCAAGACTGAAGCTTGTACATATCAGGGGGAGTCCCTCGATAGTTGTACTCTTTTCCCTTAAGCTGCTGGTTTTTCCCACTGGGTTTTCCACAGCTAAGGTTTTAACGAGGCAACCATAGTGGCTCTGGATCCAGAAGTATCCATCCCATTGGCATACTGAATCCTGAAGTATTCATATGCTTAACCCAAGGTAATGGAGAGATGAGGGGGAGTGTTGTGAGTTGAGGGAGGCCTTTGGCCTCCCTCCCCTCATCACTCTCCATTACTCCCCACTAAGTTAGTGGGGAGGCCCTTGGACTCCCACCTCAACATGAGAGTTTTATAAATATAGTACCATGGCTATTTGTCATGGTTAATCCTCTCCAATCCTCTTCTAACAGTTACATAATAATTATTATTTGAGAGGGTACTCTAATCAAGTATTAGGAATTTGATGGTTACAACAATTTTAAATCATAGCATATCCATCTAAAACTTATTTTATAAGTTTTAGAAAGCTTTTAATGGCTAACTTAAAGGTTTTTCTTGTATTATCACATAATGAGAAAGAAATGAAATAACCATTAAAATATCAACTAAAAGTATATCAATTAAAATATTTTAGCATGATAAAGTGCAACTAAAAATTTATCTCAAAAAAATTTAGCATAATAACAAGCAACTTAAAATAATCTTATAAAGTTTAAGTTACATCAATTTTAATAATCATCACATAATTATTAAAATCTAAATAATCAAATTAATTACATGTTTCTAATAATGTAACGGCCTGTTTTTATCTGTACGTGTTACGTACGTATTTTTATTGAATTATTTGAATAATTGCTTTATGATTATTATTATGATTATTCTATAGATCGAACACGTGATTGGACACTATATTCGCGATCCTCCCGACTTCACGATTGCCTTGATACTTTCGTTATGATTTTTGGATGACGTCGAGTCGAGGGGCAAAATCAAAATAATTTTATTATCTTAACCAAATTGATTTCACAAATCAAATCTTATCTTAATAAATCTTAATAATTCTAACAAATCCTAACAAATCCTAACAACTGATTCTAGCCTATCTCCAAATCTTAATCTTGATCTTAATCCTAACCAAATTAATTTCCTGATCAAATCGAATCATAATAATCAGATTATTTTAACTAGTTAGATTCTCCTAATCTAATCTGAACTAAGTTAATTCTCTAAATCAAATTTAAACCCAATAAATATAAACATTTTAACTAAATATATTCCCCTAAACAAATCTAAACATCATAATTCTAAATATCTTAACCAACATGATTATCATAATCACAAATTATCCTAATAAATCTTAACCACTAATTGGCTTATCTTATCACGTTGTTAGGGAGATCATATCCTCCACGGTTTTATCTCTACACGACTTGGTTGCACGATTTTTAGCAACAAATCCCACGCTTTTCTTTTTTATTTCTTCACAACCTTTCGTTCTATCTCAGCTTCACAAAAATAAAAAAGGAAGAAAACCCAGCAGAACCTTAAGCCTCTGCCTTTTATATCAAAACTCTCAACCGCAAAAATTTCCTCTCAAAACCATAAATCATGTTTTCTGTATCCCTCTCATCTCCTATTAAACTCTAAAGCCCGCAACTTCTCCCTGAACTCTCTCCCTCCCTCCCTCAAAACTCATGGCAGACACCACGGCCATGAAACTTCGACACCACGACCTCTGCATCTCACCACAAACCCACAGCTCCATATACATCTCCCCTCCACTCTCCTCCGAATCTCCGACAACACCTCCAACTCTCCGGTAACCCATTCCTCAAACCCGAGTTCCTACCTCACAACACCACCGGCAACCCTCTCCTCAGCCGCGACCCGAGCCACCATCCCTGACCTCTCTTCCCTCCAACCTCCAGCAACCCCCTCACGACCATCCCCTCTGACCACATCCATCACAACCCCCACCTTCCTCCTACAGCAACCCCCCCACCTCAAACCCGCAAAAACCACCCCCAACTTAAAGCCGCAACCCTACTTCCCTCCTCCACCTACAAACCTCCGATAGCTCTCCTCCTCCAGTGCCACCACACTGTGGCCACCAACCCAAACAACAGTCACGACAGCGCCACCATCAAACACTCTGGTCAGCATAACCCATTACACCACTCGCCGGCGTGCTGCCATCTCTTGCAGCTTTGTTGGGTCCCCACCGCCTCTGGCATCGACCGCCCACCTCTGCCCCGTCGCCGTCCAACCGTGGCCCCCACCTGCACACTAACGACAACGAAGAGAAACCCAAAACAAAAGTGCGAGTCGTTTAATACATGAACAATGTATAACATATATATATGGTGCAATATATGTATATATGTAGATTTTAATATTATTTTAATTAGTTGAAACTTTTAGCTTAATATTACGAATCCAATGATGCAGAAAAAATCACGAGAGCACGCCTCTCGTCACGATCACTTGGACACCAAAATCGTCTCCATAAGGCAAGTATTTTATTTTCTATGAATTTTTAAAGCCGTACACATTTATTGTTAAACGCGTAAATAAATCATTTTTAGCAATTTTCACGTAAACGCCTCTCTGAAATATATGTGACCTAAATTACTCATCACGAGGAAAATTTTGACAGCAAATTCATAAAAATCTGACGTGTGGATTGTAAGACATAAATTATACGAGTTTAGGGATTTTATTTTTCTAATTCTGAAATGATTATTATTGCTTTTTAAATCCAGAAAAATTATGTTTAACCTCTGAAAACAATTCCCTCATAATAAAATTATCATGTCAACTTTTGGTGATATCTGGAGTTGTACCTTATTATATGGATGTACTAGTCATTACCCGTGCCCTAAGGGCACGGTTCATTTAACACATTTCCCCTCAAAATCTTAAATATCCTAATTTTAGACAAACAACAATAAGTAAAGAACAATAATTGTTACTTAATTCCCCAAAAAATTTAGGTCCCCTCAATTTATTTTCCATCAGAGAATTTAGTTCCCACATTAATTTTAGTTCCTTCCCAGAAAACAATTCCCTCGAGATTAAGGCATGCTTCATTTAATATATAGTCCCCTCAAAATCTTATATTCCCCAATTTTCAAGGAACAACGATAATCAAAACACAATTATTGTTATTTAGTTCAACTAAAAATATTAGTCCTCCCAAAAGTCATTTCACCTGGTCTTTTAAAGTATTCATCCTCAAAAACTTGGATCACCTAATTTTTAACCGAACAGTGATAATTAAAATGCAATAATTGTTATTAGTTCATCCCAAAATTTTCGTTCCTCCCCAAAATTTAATTCCCTTCAGATTGAGTTCCTTCAAAATTAGTTTTCTTGACGAATTTAGTTCAATGTTTTTTACGTGTGGTTGCTCAAAAATTTGTTAGTGTTCACCCCCGATGTTTTAGTATCAAAATTTTTCCATATCACTGTAGTGCTCATCATGCTTGTGGTCCAGTGTTCATAATGGATCCATCTATTAGCATGATCATAGGCTACTTGATAATGTTTTCATAGGTACAACACATTACAGAATGGTTATGAAATATGGATAATGATCAGAAGCATTGGCCTACTTAGAATAACCTGGGTCTAAAGTCTCTACTCCCACAGTTTTTGATTGTTTAGAAGGGTGAGGATGGATATGCTTAGATGCCAAAAAATAGCACTTAAGCTTATAAAACACTCTGATACTCAATATGTGAAATAGCATAGCCTACTCAATATGATATGTTTAGATGCCAAAAATGACGATTATTAGAAACTAAAGATATAGAAGTTTAACAGTATCGAACAAAATCAGCAAAATCAATCATTTGACCAAAATTAGCAATTTAAAACATACATAATAATAAAAGGGACAACAAAACTTTAATAAAATATAACCAGAGAGCAGATATTAATTTGCAAACAACCAATTATCACACATTCAATCTTTCCCCGTTTTCTTTAATGAAGTTATTCAAATAAGAGCTTCCGCAGCTTACGAATCCAACATGTCCTAAGACCCAACATGGGAAAACTACAACCAAAATAATCAACATTAAAAGAGGAAGAGCATCTGAAGGTAAAATAATTTGCATCTTTAACTTGTTCAAAAAAAATTTAAAATTTAAAATTTAAGAAAGGAGGGTGCGATTTGAGATACCAAGTTGGTCACTTGAGCTCGGAGACGTCAGTGAAGCTGATGAAGGTGGTGATCGTGCTGATTTTGCACAATGTTCAAATGCATCGAATCCAAAGCCTGAACCGATGATCAACATTCATTACTCTTGACCAATTTCCATATCAATCACAAATGTCACATATTACTCAGAGACGGCCAAACAACAATTCTATAGAAATAACACACATTAATATTTTAGAAATATCAATCAGGCACTTAAAAACATGGACATAGAACCTAAACAACTTGCTTGCTAATGTGGTTCAGGATGGTTGACTCGTTGACATGATCAAAATATTCATAGTGATAAGCATGTTAATGCACGGTTGCCCCTTTAAAGCAAAATAAATATCTAAAGAGCCCAAAGAGGAGATACTTATGGAATCATTGCAAATAAACATGTCATATATCCCATAAATACGTTTCATTACTTGTAAAAGCATCCAATGATCACTAGAACAAACGCATTGATGTTCTACAAAAGCATTAGTTCAACACTAAAACTCATAGAATACTCTGATACTCAACACATGAAATAGCTCCATTAACCAACATAGTCATATCTCCATTAACAAAAAATGGGCAACAAACATTGGACAGACACAGTAATTCCTCATGACACCAAACTTGGACAAACATTGGGCAGTCATAATCACTAAGTACTAACTCTTTCTTCACTTCTTGAAATCCTCATGACACCAAAAATGTATTAAAACTCAAAGATTGAAATTGAAACACACTTCATTTCTTGAACTCATCATGATAAAAATAAACAGTAAAAGGGCCCACAAAATTTTAGCAACAATACATGCTCTCCCATTAGCTCCTGGAGATTCTCCATCAGCATGATCACGTGCCCTCCCGTCGCTCTTCACGTTTATAAACACCACGATCAGAGCTTTGGGCACATCCTGGCCAAGCTCCTCCAATATCCCCAACTTGTTGTAAACCCCCATCGCCCCAAGGTTGAAAGCTGGGAGAAGGAGAATGCTTTTTAACTTTGTAAATGAGAAGCAAGAGGGAAAACATTCTTCATTTCGTAAACTCATCATGATGAAAGTAAACAGTAAAAGGGTCTAATTTTATAAACGATACATATTCTTCTCCCATTAGCTCCTTGAGCCTCTCCATCAGTGTGAGCCCGTGACTCTCAGTGCTCTTCGAGTTCAAAACACCACCATGGGTTCCTCGGGTACCTCTTGGCCGAGCTCCTCAAATACCCCTAACTTGTTGGAAATACCCATTGCGTCGAAATTGTTAAAAGCTGGAGAGAATGATTTTTTTCTTTGTAAATGAGAAGCGAGGGGGGAACTTGACAAAGAAGAACTTGCCCCAAACCTATTATCATTAATCTCTAAGTTCAAACCTAAGAAAGACTGCACTATATAAAAATGATCCGTGTCTAGTTAAACAGGGAACTCTCATGATACAAACAAGTTTAACAGCGGAATAGTTAAGACTCAAATTTGAAGATCGTCACCTAAGATTTCCAAGCAAAACAGACAAATGCTTCTTTCACCCAAATTCAATTTGCATTTCTAGCACTTAATTAATTTCCAAATCTCAATATGCATTTCTAGTATTTCTAGCATTTATCCAATTTCATAAATTGGCAATTCTCAATCTGCATTTCTGCATTTCTAGCATTTAACCAAATCTCAATCTGTATTTTTAGCAGCTATCCAATTTCACAAAAAAGGAGAAACTGAATTCAATTATGAACTGAATTCTAAAAGACCATCAACAAAAATTGAAATAATTAGTGAGTGAACAAATCAAAGGTCTCACCTTTTTGAGTGCTTATCAGGAAATTAATAGTAACTCATGTTTGAAAATGCAACCTGGATTACAGAACCACATGCATCTCAAGAAAAATCATGCAATTAAGAGGAAAAATCTTAAAAATTTGAAGCTTATGACATCAAAATCCTAAACCAAATTGATAATGAGAAGATCAATAAAGCTTAAGCAAGATGAGTTCTGGATCTAAAGCTAATGATCGTAACCCAGTTGTAAAATTACAGAAAAAACATCTAGTTCAAATAAAAAGTTCAAAACTTAATTGTATAAGAAAAGCCAGAAACATTCACTGATCGATAATTATTAGCCAAAAAATCCGAAAAAAATATCGCAGAATTATCCAAACAAAATCCATTTCCACATTACAAACCAAAATTCTCAATCAAACAACCAAAAAGATGAGAATTAGCCTCTTAAAGCCCTTAAAATGTAGAATTCCATGCATTCACCTCTATATCAACCATTTGTAAATAACACCACATCAGACTCTTCAAAATTCAAGATCGTCGTGAGAAGATCGATGTCCAACGAACTCTGGCACACAAAATTCAGCGAATTTCACCGTCTGACCAACTTCATCCCTCTCACTGCCATCACCACATGAGCACATGCTTGCAGCTGCCTATTTTCAACCAAAAAATCTATTCAACATTCTGAATCTCGGCCTTTTGCTTTCTCTGCTGGTGTGTTGCTTCACAAATATTCAGCTATTTTCCTCTAAGTGGGAACACACCATGATAATCTTTATCTAGTTCTAAGTCTCCAGTCACCTATGTAAATGCAAAAGGATTATATTATGGAATATAATGCAGAAACAATAATAATATGTGAAGATATAATTAAATTAAAAGCACTCATTGTGAGAACCTAACCATTCCGCTAGAATCACAGCGCATTTTTCTGAGTTTTTTCAACCAGCATCATTAGCATCATCAAGTTTAAGAATGCCAATAATATTTTGCTTCTTGGTCCCATCGGTATTCTTCAGTCATTGCTCTGTTTGAAATCAGCCCATGTGAGAAGTATTTCATCAATTCCCAATATCATTAATTTGTGTTAATTCTGAAATCTGAAATCTATGGAGAATTTGTGTTAAGACTGTGCCAATCCATTTCCCACCAAAAAAACTTCCTATATCTAGCTAATGCGTGATAGACTGCATGGCAAATGCCATAAAACATCCAGTTAACAACAGATAAGTTACTTGGAAAATGGTAAATGTGAACTAGTACTCTAAAGAATAATAGCAAGCATGAACCTTTTTTTGCCCAAAATAAAAAATTAACACAATTTGAACTTTGAATGGATATGATTCAGCTTTAAGGATATTCAAATTAGAAATAAGAATTAACATGCAATATTTAAAGTGCAACATTTAAATTACCAAGCTATACATGATTTAAACTGAGCAATACTTAAAGAACAGACCAACAAACACACTGACAAAAAAAACACATTAACTTTGCACCATTATGTGGTGTTTTGCATGGTGGTGTTTTTAAACATAAAATTGAATCCACCAAGTTATAAACTGTTCTTTAAACACATAAACACATTAGGTTCAGTTAATAATACCAATCTATACCTGATGGTATTTTACAGGTTTTGAGAAAAATACCAATCTACAATTTTTAATGTATGCTTTGTGTTAATAATACCAATCAAAAAATACCAATCATACAGGAAATCATACAGTGAATATCTTTAGGTTTGTGTTCATTTGCTACTTCTCCAACAAAGCATGCCGATGAGAGAAATGCTTTTTGAGGCATGTACATGATGGTATTTTTCATGCGGAGTAATGTTCAGTATTTTCAATTTTATCACAAATGGTAAATTTATATTTGAAGTTATCAAAGTTTCACAAATTTCCTTGACTTTGAAATTCTTATAAAAAAGTTGTTAAACAGTCAATAAACATCCTTATAAAGATTTAATGTTATGCCATCATTTTTCCCACTTAAATACAACATATTCAAAAGCTTGGCCTCCTCGCATGATAATACATATATGATCATATTCATTTCTTTTTTAATACACAGATGCAATGGCAATTTTCTGAATGCGTATACAGAATCTTGTTTACCCGTTCATCCGGTTCTTGTGTTCTGCTTGTCTATAATGAGTTGATAATCTATTCTATAAAATAGAGCATATTTTGAATTTTTATCCTACTAGGCAAAGTTTGTCCTATGTGGACAAACAACAGATGACTGGGACAACCACAAGTTGCTGACTAGGATAAGTTTGGGGAAAACTTGGGGGGAAATATGAAAATTGAAATTTTGATTAAAAACTTAAAAACTTTGAAATTTGTATTTCATAACAAAACTTTGGGAAAACTGGGTCTCTCTCTCCCCCCCTCTCGGCACTCTGCCCTCAAAAACCTCTCTCCCTCCCTCCCTCCCGCTCTCGGCCCCTGCCCTCAAAAACCCCCTGCCTGAGGATTTGGATTGCGATATCCCCAACAGCAATTGGTGGCGACACCGTAGCTACTGCAAGTATTTGGATTGGGCTCCGGCAGCGACGGAGTATCGATGGGCTGGATACTCCGTGTTTTGTTCTTGATGAGCCAATGTAAAGTTTTATTCTTGATGAGCCTTTTTGCGTTTATCTATGTGTTTGCCTTTTTCATGGGTATTTTCTGTTCGTCTGATTAAACTCAAAACCAATCGATTAAACTCGAAACCAATCGATTGATTAGCGAGGGAAGTTTGTATTTTGTGTTTGATTTTAGTTTTTGAATTGGATTTCCTCATCCGGTTTCTGTGTTTGTTGAGCAAAGTAAAGGAGGTATTTTTAATCTGTGCTCCTCTTTTTTCATCCAGATCTACTTTTCTTAACCTAGAGTTCGATCGATGGAGGCCTTTTCTTCGATATTCACACGGTGGATGATAGATGAATATCGACGAATTGGTAAATCTTTGGACTTTGGTTGATTCAGGTTTTATTTTGTAAATTTATTCTGTAAATTTATTTTGGTTGATTCAAGCCTATTCTTTTGTCAAGCAACTGTTTTATTCTGTAAATTTATTTCCTCACACATTGCCATCAAAAAATTCAATGGCTACGAAATTTTAGATAGTGTAAGATACCGGCTTTTTATCTCACTCAAAATTCAAATGGCAGCAGTTTGATGAATGTCATCAGTTTGGATTCAATGGTAGCAGTTTTGGGCCCCTTCCTCTTAGATTAAGATTTTTTGAATTCAATGGCTTTAAGATACAACAATTTTGATCTCACTCTATTAATTGATTTTGTTCTCAAAATTCAATAAAGCAATTCACTCTATTAATGGAAGTTAAGAGTTTGAATTCAATGGCTTTAAAATTTTTTGAATTCAATTTGGGAACAAATAATCCATGTAAGTTAGAAAATCTTCACAAATTGAATTTTGAGTTTGAATTCAAATCTTTAAGATACAGTAATTTTGATCTCACTCTATTGATTGATTTTGTTCTAAGGTTAAGTTGAGCTTGCTAATTAATATATTTTGCTCGGTGGATTACATTCGGTTGTTAGTGTTAATGCATCTCGATATCATCGCATTGTGTTTTCTTTGCCTCAGTGTGATTTGCAAACATCGTCAATGTCAATAACAAGCTTTTGATTATAAACGAAGGTTTTATACAAGTTCTTCCTTTTCTCTTAAACCTTTTCAATTCTCAATCTGTGTTTATTGAGAATTTATGAATGGGTTATAATCCTTATTCTGTGAACTTTGTGATTCTCTTAAAAGGTTTAAGAAACCAATTCAGATTATAAACGCAGGTTTCTTAAACTCTTGAATTTATTTTAAGACTTAATAAACACAGGATTAAGAGCTGTGTAAAGGTTTAAGAAACCAAAATCAAAAGGGTTTAAGAGTTTGCTAATGGGTTATAATTTTGCAAAGGTTAAATCTCAACTGTTTTATCTTAAATCTTAATATGTGTTTTTTCTCTTAAACCTGTATAAAGTTCAAAGATGGTTATAATCCAAAAACATGGATGTTGGAGGTCACCACCTTGGCACAAGAAGAAATTTTAGTGCCAATTGTATTGAAACATACATGAACTTGGATCTATACATGTATCGACAATTCAAAAGTGTCTGTTTAGTACATTTGTTCTAAAATTGGGTAAAGTAAAACTGTTTAGTAAATTCTGTTTTATTCACAGAGGAAGCGAAAGACAAATGTGATATCTGAAGAAGAAAGATAAAGAAAGGCAAATGAGAATCACACCGATGATTGATATTGATCACGATACAATCACGAAACATTAACTTTTTGCCCTCAAAGTCGAGGAAATAGGAAGGCTTCTACGTGAAGTGCGGGTATTGCACACCATAGTTTTGTTTGTTTACATAATTTCTATTTATTTATTTGCATTGTCATGGTATTTGGTAATCTAATTAAAAGTGTGTGGGTTCATGATGTGTGTTATAGGAGATCTTTAAACTTGGTTTAAGTCAAACAAACGCGTTGATGTATTAATGTTGCTTATGATTATTCTTACCAATTTCCCTTTCGTTTTGGATGCATGCTTCATTCATTTTTTGTATAGGTAACCTTCACCCCAAAAGAATAAGAACTCAAAATTCACCAGCACAACAAAGCCATGCTTAAGTGCACCTCCAAGATTGGACTGAGTACTTTGCTCTTTGCTATATGTATTACTTGATACTTCTCTATTTGCAATTGATCACTTTATTTAAAATTAATTATTCATTCAGTTAGTCTCTTATTCATCTTGGAGATCCAAATGGTAAAATGTTGGACCAAAAATTTTGTTTTAGATCTGGACATTATATTTGTATATAATTGGTGTCGAAAAGAAACAACAGTAACAACTTATGTGCACCTTCATTGCTCATAAATTTTTTATTGCTTTGAGCACCTTCATTGCTTTAAAAAATTTTGATCACCTCCCATGCTCATAAATTGTTACTGTAATATGCCAAAAATATAGAATGAGTTTAGCTTTCTGATATGCTAAACAACTATATATGTTTATAATATCAGGATGGATTTAGCATCCTGTATTTTGTCATAAATGTTTTTATGTATTCTGTTAAGTTTGATATGCTAAACTCATTCTGATATGCTAAATTTTTCCAGTATTCTAATATGCAAAACTCATTCTGATGTGCTAAAAATTTATGAGCACCTTATTGCTCATTTATGAGCACCTTCATTGATATCTTTCCAGATATTATGGAAAGTTTATGATAAATTTATGAGCACCGAAGAAGGTGCTCAAACTTTTTAGAGCAATATTTAGAGCAATGAAGGTGCTCATAAATTTTTGATTGATTGGCTAAATCGAAAAAGTAAGCAGAAAATTTTCTGAAACTTACAATGCAAATACAATGCTTATGTTGATTGGTGTTTGGTTAGTTTCTATGTTTCATTTCACTAATTCTGATTATATATATTTTTTCAATGGTGAATGTTGTAGCTCTACCTCAAATTATTTCAGGCAAGGGTCATGACTGAATAGGGGACACAAATTATTTCTATGTTTCATCTCTCTCTCTCTCTCTCTACATGTTCTACTGAGTTCTCCATAAGAGGAGGAAGAAGAAGGACATGATCCGCACCAGATCCGCATCGAGATCCAAATCGGGACTCAATTCTAATTGATTTAACATTAGATTGGGGAAAAGAATCTTCTTCGTTGAGGCAAGAACCTCAGGGCCTATCTCTTTTTGTGTGTGGTTTTTTGTTGCTATTACTTCTCCTTCTTCTTATGTTCTAGTCTCATGGTAATTGATTATTCTCTCGCTGCAGGAAGTGATATGTTTCTCATCTAACAACAAATTAATGGAGTATTTTAATGGAAGGTTGTTTGCTCAAAAATTTATGTAAGTGTCAATTGGAATTCAATAATCTAACAACAAATTAATGGAGTATGATGTAAAATAGAGATGATCTTTGCTTTTTTCTTCCTTCACATATGTTATCTTTTTTGTGTAAAAATTGAGTTTGGGCTCAATGACGGGTGAGAATTTGCAATGGGAAGATGGTGGCAGTTGTTTTTTTAGATGTGGATGGGGTTTACCCTACAGGGAAACATGCTCTCCTCAACCATTCATTGGTGGGTTTGTTGCAACAAATCAGTCGAGCATTTAATGGAGTAACATTTTATACATGATATTTTAGATTATCCATTTTACTTCTACAGAAATTTTGGTTAATGGTGTGATTATGAATAGATTGAATGAGATTATTGATCGGTGGTTATTAGTTTTGCTTCTGCAAAAATTGGAACATGAGTCTTTAAGATTCTAATTTGAATGAGCAAAGCTTTGTAACAGGCTATCTAGGTCCAGAGTATATTTCAAAGCATTTAATGAAGCAAGTCACATTTAATGTTGTTTCTTTTTAGGTCTAGAGTATATTTCAAAGTGTGTGATGAACACATAACTTGCTTCATGGTATGACTGGAAACTTTTAGGAGCATCTGCGTGCACGGTGACTGGAAACTTCATGGGTCTATTTTATAGACAGGATCATGGTAGCACATAGTTTTAAGTGACAAGGGTGTATTTAGAATTTAAAGCAAGCACAGAAGTTGATATTGCATTGGAGAAAGTGTCAATTCCTTGGGAACTTACGCATGGTACTGTCAAGGTTGGCAATGTTTTTCATTTTATTTTCAATACTGGACTATGATAGTTTGTGTTGAGATTTATACTGTCATTGTGCATGCCTTACACATGGGTCATTGTAGGGCATGTTACTAAACATATACTACATTGTTAATGGATTAATTATCAACTCCGTATATACAAGCAGAACACAAGAACTGGATGAAAGGGTAAACAAGCTACTGTATACGCATTCAGAAAATTGCCATTACATCTGTGCATTAAAAAAAGGAATGAGCTTGATCATATATGTATTCTCATGCGAGGAGTCCAAGCTTTTGAATATGCTATATTTAAGGGGGTAAATGATGGCATAACATTAAATCTTTATAAGGATGTTTATTGACTGTTAAACAACTTTTTTTATAAGAATGTCAAAGTTAAGGAAATTTATGAAACTTTTATAACTTCAAATATAAATTTACCATTTGTGATAAAATTGAAAATACTGAACATTACTCCGCATGAAAAATACCATCATGTACATGCCTCAAAAAGCATTTTTCTCATCAGCATGCTTTGTTGGAGAAGTAGCAAATGAACACAAACCTAAAGATATTCACTGTATGATTTCCTGTATGATTGGTATTTTTTTGATTGGTATTATTAACACAAAGCATACATTAAAAATTGTAGATTGGTATTTTTCTCAAAACATGTAAAATACCATTATGTACAGATTGTTATTATTAACTGAACCTAATGTGTTTATGTGTTTAAAGAACAGTTTATAACTTGGTGGATTCAATTTTATGTTTAAAAACACCACCATGCAAAACACCACATAATGGTGCAAAGTTAATGTGTTTTTTGGTCTGTTCTTTAAGTATTGCTCAGTTTAAATCATGTATTGATTGGTAATTTAAATGTTGCATGTTAAATATTGCATGTTAATTCTTATTTCTATTTTGAATATCCTTAAAGCTGAACCATATCCATTCAAAGTTCAAATTGTGTTAATTTTTTATTTTGGGCAAAAGAGGTTCATGCTTGCTATTATTCTTTAGAGTATTAGTTCACATTTACCATTTTCCAAGTTACTTATCTATTGTTAACTGGATGTTTTATGGCATTTGTCATGCAGTCTATCACTCATTGGCTAGATATAGGAAGTTTTTTTTGGGGGAAATGGATTGGCACAGTCTTAACACAAATTCTCCATAGGATTTCAGATTTCAAAATTAACACAAATTAATGATATTGGGAATCGATGAAATACTTCTCACATGGGCTGATTTCAAACAAAGCAAGGACTGAAGAATACCGATGGGACCAAGAAGCAAAAACATTATTGGCATTCCTAAACTTGATGATGCTAATGATGCTGGTTGAAAAAACTCAGAAAAATGCATGGTGATTCTAGCGGAATGGTTAGGTTCTCACAATGAGTGCTTTTAATTTAATTATATCTCATATATTATTATTGTTTCTGCATTATATGTCATAATATAATCCTTTTGCATTTACATAGGTGACTGGAGTCTCAGAACTAGATAGAGATTATCATGGTGTGTTCCCACTGTGAGGAAAATATCTGAATATTCGTGAAGCAACACACCAACAGAGAAAGCAAAAGGCCGAGATTCAGAATGTTGAATAGATTTTTTGAAAATAGGCAGCTGCAAGCATGTGCTCCTGTAGTGATGGCAGTGAGAGGGATGAAGTTGGTCAGACAGTGAAATTCGCTGAATTTTGTGTGCCAGAGTTCGTTGGACATCGATCTTCTCATGACGATCTTGAATTTTGAAGAATATGATGTGGTGTTATTTACAAATGGTTAATATAGAGGTGAATGCATGGAATTCTACATTTTAGGGGCTTTGAGAGGATAATTCTCATCTTTTTGGTTGTTTGATTGAGAATTTTGGTTTGTAATGTGGAAATGGATTTTGTTTGGATAATTCTGCGATATTTTTTTGGATTTTTTGGTTAATAATTATCGATCAGTGAATGTTTCTGGCTTTTCTTATACGATTAAGTTTTGATCTTTTTATTTGAACTAGATGTTTTTTCTGTAATTTTACAACTGAGTTACGATCATTAACTTTAGATCCAGAACTCATCTTGCTTAAGCTTTATTGATCTTCTCATTACCAATTTGGTTTAGGATTTTGATGTCATAAGCTTCAAATTTTTAAGATTTTTCCTCTTAATTGCATGATTTTTCTTGAGATGCATGTGGTTCTGTAATCCAGGTTGCATTTTCAAACATGAGCTACTATTAATTTCCTGATAAGCACTCAAAAAGGTGAGACCTTTGATCTGTTCACTCACTAATTATTTCAATTTTTGTTGATGGTCTTTTAGAATTCAGTTCATAATTGAATTCAGTTTCTCCTTTTTTGTGAAATTGGATAGATGCTAAATATACAGATTGAGATTTGGTTAAATGCTAGAAATGCAGAAATGCAGATTGAGAATTGCCAATTTATGAAATTGGATAAATGCTAGAAATACTAGAAATGCATATTGAGATTTGGAAATTAATTAAGTGCTAGAAATGCAAATTGAAATTGGGCGAAAGAAGCATTTGTCTTTTTGCTTGGAAATCTTAGGTGACGATCTTCAAATTTGAGTCTTAACTATTCCGCTGTTAAACTTGTTTGTATCATGAGAGTTCCCTGTTTAACTAGACACAGAGCATTTTTATATAGGGCAGTCTTTCTTAGGTTTGAACTTAGAGATTAATGATAATAGGTTTGGGGCAAGTTCTTCTATGTCAAGTTCCCCCCTTGCTTCTCATTTACAAAGAAAAAAATCATTCTCTCCAGCTTTCAACAATTTCGACGCAATGGGTATTTCCAACAAGTTAGGGATATTTGAGGATCTCGGCCAGGAGGTACCCGAGGAACCCATGGTGGTGTTTTGAACTCGAAGAGCGGTGAGAGTCGCAGGCTCACACTGATGGAGAGGCTCAAGGAGCTAATGGGAGAAGCATATGTGTCGTTTATAAAATTAGACCCTTTTACTGTTTTTTTTCATCATGATGAGTTTACGAAATGAAGAATGTTTTCCCTCTTGCTTCTTATTTACAAAGTTAAAAAGCATTCTCCTTCTCCCAACTTTTAACCGTGGGGCGATGGGGGTTTACAACAAGTTGGGCATATTGGAGGAGCTCAACCAGGAGGTACCCAAAGCTCTGATCGTGGTGTTTATGAACGTGAAGAGCGACGGGAGGGCACGCGATCATGCTGATGGAGAATCTCCAGGAGCTAATGGGAGAGCATGTATTGTTGCTAAATTTTGTAGGCCCTTTTACTGTTTAGTTTTATCATGATGAGTTCAAGAAATGAAGTGTGTTTCAATTTCAATCTTTGAGTTTTAATAAATTTTTGGTGTCACGAGGATTTCAAGAAGTGAAGAAAGAGTTAGTACTTAGTGATTATGACTGCCCAATGTTTGTCCAATGTTTGGTGTCATGAGGAATTACTGTGTCTGTCCAATGTTTGTTGCCCATTTTTTGTTAATGGAGCTATGACTATGTTGGTTAATGGAGCTATTTCATGTGTTGAGTATCAGAGTATTCTATGAGTTTCAGTGTTGAACTAATGCTTTTGTAGAACATCAATGAGTTTGTTCTAGCGATCATTGGATGCTTTTGCAAGTAATGAAAAGTATTTGTGGGATATATGACATGTTTATTTGTAATGATTCCATAAGTATCTCCTCTTTGGGCTCTTTAGATATTTATTTTGCTTGAAAGGGGGAACCGTGCATTAACATGCTTATCACTATGAATATTTTGATCATGTCAACGAGTCAACCATCCTGAACCACATTAGCAAGCAAGTTGTTTAGGTTCTATGTCCATGTTTTTAAGTGCCTGATTGATATTTCTAAAATATTAATGTGTGTTATTTATATAGAATTGTTGTTTGGCTGTCTCTGAGTAATATATGACATTTGCGATTGATATGGAAATTGGTCAAGATACTCTGGACCTAGATAGCCTGTTACAAAGCTTTGCTCATTCAAATTAGAATCCTAAAGACTCATGCTCCAATTTTTGCAGAAGCAAAACTAATAACCACCGATCAATAATCTCATTCAATCTATTCATAATCACACCATTAACCAAAATTTCTGCAGAAGTAAAATGGATAATCTAAAATATCAGGTATAAAATGTTACTCCATTAAATGCTCGACTGATTTGTTGCAACAAACCCACCAGTGAATAGTTGAGGAGAGCATGTTTCCCTGTAGGGTAAACCCTATCCGCATCTAGAAAAAACAACTGCCACCATCTTCCCATTGCAAATTCTCACTCGTCATTGAGCCCAAACTCAATTTTTACCCAAAAAAATAACATATGTGAAGGAAGAAAAAGCAAAGATCATCTCTATTTTACATCATATTCCATTAATTTGTTGTTAGATTATTGAATTCAAATTGACACTTACATAAATTTTAGAGCGAACAACCTTCAATTAAAATACTCCATTAATTTGTTGTTAGATGAGAAACATATCACTTCCTGTAGAGAGAGAATAATCAATTACCATGAGACCAGAACATAAGAAGAAGAAGAAGTAATAGCAGCAAAAACCACAAACAAAAAGAGATAGGCCCTGAGGTTCTTGCCTCAACAAAGAAGATTCTTTGCCCCCAATCTAATGTTAAATCAATTAGAATTGAGTCCCGATTTGGATCTCGGTGCGGATCTGGTGTGGATCGTGTCCTTCTTCCTCCTCCTCTCATGGAGAACTCAGTAGAACATGGAGAGAGAGAGAGAGAGAGAGAGAGAGAGAGAGAGAGAGAGAGAGAGAGAGAGAGAGAGAGAGAGAGAGAGAGAGAGATGAAACATAGAAATAATTTGTGTCACCTATTCAGTCATGACCCTTGCCTGAAATAATTTGAGGTAGAGCTGCAACATTCACCATTGAAAATATATATATAATCAGAATTAGTGAAATGAAACATAGAAACTATCCAAACACCAATCAACATAAGCATTGTATTTGCATTGTAAGTTTCAGACAAATTTCTGCTTACTTTTTCGATTTAGCCAATCAATCAAAAATTAATGAGCACCTTCATTGCTCTAAATATTGCTCTAAAAAGTTATGAGCACCTTCTTCGGTGCTCATAAATTTAGCATAAACTTTCCATAATATCGGGAAAGATATCAATGATGGTGTAATGAAGGTGCTCATAAATGAGCAATAATGTGCTCATAAATTTTTAGCATATCAGAATGAGTTTTGCATATTAGAATACCGGAAAAATTTAGCATATCAGAATGAGTTAAGCATATCAAACTTAACAGAATACATAAAAAAAATTATGACAAAATACAGGATGCTAAATCCATCCTGATATTATAAACATATATAATTGTTTAGCATATCAGAAAGCTAAACTCATTCTATATTTTTGGCAGAATTACAGTAACAATTTATGAGCATGTGAGGTGATCAAATTTTTTTAGAGCAATGAAGGTGCTCAAAGCAATCAAAAATTTATGAGCAATGAAGGTGCACATAAGTTGTTATTGTTGTTTCTTTTCGACAGCAATTAAATACAAATATAATGTCCAAATCTAAAACAAAATTTTTTGTCCAACATTTTACCATTTGGATCTCCAAGATGAATAAGAGACTAATTGAATGAATAATTAATTTTAAATAAAGTGATCAATTGCAAACAGAGAAGCATCAAGTAATACATATAGCAAAGAGCAAAGTACTCAGTCCAATCTTGGAGGTGCACTTAAGCATGGCTTTGTTGTGCTGGTGAATTTGTGAGTTCTTATTCTTTTGGGGTGAAGGTTACCTATACAAAAAATGAATGAAGCATGCATCCAAAACGGAAGGGAAATTAGATGCAACATGGTTGATGATATATGTAAGAATAATCAAAAGCAACATTAATACATCAATGCGTTTGTTTGACTTAAACCAAGTTTAAAGATCTCCTATAACACACATCATGAACCCACACACTTTTAATTAGATTACCAAATACCATGACAATGCAAATAAATAAATAGAAATTATGTAAACAAACAAAACTATGGTGTGCAATACCCACACTTCACGTAGAAGCCTTCCCATTTCCTCGACTTTGAGGGCAAAAAGTTAATGTTTCGTGATTGTATCGTGATCAATATCAAAAATTGTTTCGTGATCACATCATCGATATGATTCTCACTTGCCTTTCTTTATCTTTCTTCTTCAGATATCACATTTGTCTTTCGCTTCCTCTGTGAATAAAACAGAATTTACTAAACAGTTTTACTTTACCAAATTTTAGAACAAATGTACTAAACAGACACTTTTGAATTGTCGATACATGTATAGATCCGAGTTCATGTATGTTTCAATACAATTGGCACTAAAATTTCTTCTTGTGCCAAGATGGTGACCTCCAACATCCATGTTTTTGGATTATAACCATCTTTGAACTTTATACAGGTTTAAGAAGAAAAAACACATATTGAGATTTAAGATAAAACAGTTGAGATTTAACCTTTGAAAAATTATAACCCATTAGCAAACTCTTAAACCCTTTTGATTTTGGTTTCTTAAACCTATACATAGCTCTTAATCCTGCGTTTATTAAGTCTTATAATAAATTCAAGAGTTTAAGAAACCTGCATTTATAATCTGAATTTGGTTTCTTAAACCTTTTAATATTGCACACATGTTTAAGAGAATCACAAAGTTCACAGAATAAGGATTATAACCCATTCACAAATTCTCAACAAACACAGATTGAGAATTGAAAAGGTTTAAGAGAAAAGGAAGAACCTGTATAAAACCTGCGTTTATAATCAAAAAGCTTGTTCTTGACATTGACGACGTTTGCAAATCACGCTGAAGCAAAGAACACACAATGCGATGACATCGAGATGCATTAACACAAACAACCGAATGCAATCCACCGACTAAAATATACTAATTAGCAAGCTCAACTTAACCTTAGAACAAAATCAATCAATAAAGTGAGATCAAAATTACTGTATCTTAAAGCCATTGAATTCATACTCAAAAATTCAATTTGTGAAGATTTTCAAACTTACATGGATTATTTGTTCCCCAATTGAATTCAACAAATCTTAAAGCCATTAAATTCAAACTCTTAACTGTCATTAATAGAGTGAATTGCTTTATTGAATTTTGAGAACAAAATCAATTAATAGAGTGAGATTAAAATTGATGTATCTTAAAGCCATTGAATTCAAAAAATCTTAATCTTAGAGGAAGGAGCCCAAAACTGCTGCCATTGAATTCAAACTGATGACATTCATCAAACTGCTGCCATTTGAATTTTGAGTGAGATAAAAAGCCGGTATCTTACACTATCTAAAATTTTGTTGCCATTGAATTTTTTGATGGCAAGGTATGAGGAAATAAATTTACAGAATAAAACAGTTGCTCGACAAAAGAATAGGCTTGAATCAACCAAAATAAATTTACAGAATAAATTTACAGAATAAAACCTGAATCAACCAAAGTCCAAAGATTTACCAATTCGTCGCTATTCATCTATCATCCACAGTGTGAATACCGAGGAAAAGGCCTCCATCGATCGAACTCTAGGTTGAGAAAAGTAGATCTGGATGAAAAAAGAGGAGCACAGATTAAAAATACCTCCTTTACTTTGCTCAATAAACACAGAAACCGGATGAGGAAATCCAATTCAAAAACTAAAATCAAACACAAAATACGAACTTCCCTCTTAGTCAATCGATTGGTTTCGATTTTAATCGATTGGTTTCGAGTTTAATCGATTGGTTTTGAGTTTAATCAGACGAATAGAAAATACCCATGAAAAAGGCAAACACATAGATAAACGCAAAAAGGCTCATCAAGAACAAAACTTTACATTGGCTCATCAAGAACAAAATACGGAGTATCCAGCCCATCGATACTCTGCCGCTGCCGGAGCCCAATCCAAATACCTGCAGTAGCTACGGCCGCGCTACCAACTACTGCTGGGGATGCCACGATCCAAATCCTCAGGCATGAGGTTTTTGAGGGCAGGGGGCCGAGAGCGAGGGGGAGGGAGGGAGAGAGGTTTTTGAGGGCAGGGTGCCGAGAGAAGGGGGAGAGACTCAGTTTTCCCGAAGTTTTGTTATGAAATACAAATTTCAAAGTTTTTAAGTTTTTAATCAAAATTTCAATTTTCAAATTTCCCCCCAAGTTTTTTCCTAAACTTATCCTAGTCAGCAACTTGTGGTTGTCCCAGTCATCTGTTGTTTGTTCACGTATGACAAACTTTGTCCTTGTAGGATAAAAATTCAAAATATGCTCTATTTTATAGAATAGATGAAACTGATATGTGAAAAATGTTTCTGACATCTTAAAAATATCCATAAATGGCCTTATTGCATGTGCATAACATTAATTGTGCCACCCCATCTTTGGATGGTCCTTACATACAAATATGTGATATTGAGCCCTTAGGGCACGTACGAAATATTGGGCCCTCGGGGCATTTACGGGACATTTGGCCATGAGGCATACGTTGAACTATACAGATACACGATGACACTTTTAGATGGGGTAGTCCACTGTAGTAGATGTCGGGAATACTGGATTACACCCCACTGGTAAATTTGACCGTCGACCTGATGGGGTCGGTAAGTACAGAACCACGGTAGCTTCCTATGGTTTGGGTGCAATTGTAGTTTATTTCCTCCCTCAGACATTGGACTTGTCACTAGATTAAGTTATTGAATGGCGCTCACCTTACTTTCTGCTATTGCTATCATGAATTGTGTAAAACTGCTAGCTACTCTCTTATCATGCTCGTATGTACTTGCCTTGCTTACTACACCTTAGTATGCTGACTATACTTTGCTATGTTCACTACACTTTGCTATGCTCACCTCACTTTACTATGTACACTACCCTTTGCTATGCTCACTTCACTTTACTATGCTCACATGCTTTCTTACGCTGCTCATAATTTTCTTTACTGCGATCATACTATGTTTTCTTGTCTACAAAGCTTCCCAAAACTATATATATAATTTTACATCTTGCTTAGGGTCCATTTTTCTAATATTTTAAATCTTTCCGAGCGACCCTTGCTGACGTATATTTTCTTCTCTATTATCTTGTGAAATATACGTTAGGTTTTGAGACAGAGTTCACTGTGGAGTATACTTGAGACTGAGCAGGTTGATCAGGAGTACCTTGACGCTAAGATCCATTGCTGAGGAATAGTGTGCCTTTGCAATACCGATATATTTTAATATTTGTTGTTATATTTTATTGAGGTGTATTTCCATTTCATGCTTCTATTTGTAATGGCCATGGTAGGCCTTATTTGTATACATGTATTCTGGACATTTTTTCTAAGTTTGCATGCAAGAACATGCAATGTTTGAAACACCGACGCTTATTGTGCTTAAGTCAAAGAAGAAAGAAAAATGTACTTCTTCTTTGCTTTAAGCACATGCGGACCCGCTCACGTTCTTGCTCCTAAGTATAATGGACAGTGGGGCGTAACAGGTTTAGTGGTGAACTATGTAGGTTTGCATTTTGCGTAATACTTTAGAATAATATGGATTTCATTATTAGCCAAATTTTCTAGATAAATATTGTACGTAAATGTTTACATTGTTTCTCTATTTAGCATGTCAGGAAGACTGTACACTTGGAACGGAAATGGAGCCAATGGAAGTGGTGTTCCCGACATCAATGAACTCATGGGTGTCTTGAGAGGAATGTTGGGTTTTGTAGACCTTCATAGCATAATATTTACGCCTGTCCTAAGTCAGACGGATGATTAAAGCAGAATTAAGCAGAAGAATAAAATCATTAAACAATTTAATGATAGCCTTAAGGATTAACATAAACCCTAACCAAGAAAATCTACTGTCTTAGGGTGGGTCTGACCAACACCAAAGACAGATCTAAATTACTACACCATATAAAATCATAACAATAAAAGAACAACAGACATACCAGTAACTTCGTTTCCGTTGAATACGAAGCATCGTTTTCAGCAATTTGTCTTCTATCCACGAAGCGAGCCGACACCGCGCCTCCAAGCCAATCACTTGCCGAAGAAAGTTTCACTTGAGAAGGACCCATGTCAAAGACTGTGGATCCGATACAAACCTCCTCGTCGTCTTGCTAGTACACGAACAGAGGAATGAAAGAATTTATGGTAGGAGGAAATACTTATGTAGTCAAAGTTCAGGCGTGCTCAAAATTATTAGGAGCTATCCAAAATCGAAGACTTGGTACAAATCCAAAGGGAAGGCTCAGCCCCTATTTATATAGAGAGCCGGCCCCCTTTCACATCTCACGAGCGATGTGCGTCTAAATTAAAATTGGGGGAAAAATTAATTACAAGTTTGCCTTCATAAAGCCAAACTTTAACGAATTATTTGCCCCTCACCGTTGAGCCTCGACAACGATATCTTATATCAAATCGAAGAGCACTAAACGGTGAACGAAAACGGTGATCAATTCCGAGTTTGTTTGACCTCTCAAACGAACATTCAAAGTTGGCTCAAAAACCTTTTTTTCGGGAAAAAACGCAGTCGCCAAAAGAAATGAGGGTTCACAAACCCTGTGCCCCACCTACGGGGCCTGCCCACTTGGTGGGTAGGCTCTGCCTGCCAGGGCAGGTCGAGTGCCCACTCGACAGGTGGGCCCTGCCCGTCTGGGCTGGGCAGGCTAGCCTAGCTTGTGCGGGGTGGGCTAGCCTAGCCCGCCCAAGGCGGCTGGACTGTTCTGGCCTTTTCGGCATTTATTTGTGATTTTTGGCTCCTTTTTGAGCCGTTTTCGGATTTGTTTGAACACGTATTTTAACCAAGACTTTCCCAAAACCCATGTAACATTTTCTATGCCTTTATTATATAAAATATGATTGCAAACATTTTATGACATATTTTAAATCCTTTTGCATCATATGCAATAATTGCTCATTGCATTATTCTAATGCTTATATCGCAATCCTTTTGCGACACAATTAATTCCCCATTTAATTATTTTAGACTTTATTGTCACAAACCCTTTGTGACATTAATTATTACTATTACTAAGACGTAAATCCTACTCGGTGTGAGACCCTACAGCCAGACTCTACACATGATAGTGACCACGAGACCCCTAGGTAATAGTGACCACGTGAAGGAGGTGTTGTCCCTGTTTCAGTATCATAATTATGTGATTGACTCATTGACTTAAGTGTCGTCGGGATTACTTTGACTATGTCTGTGATGAATATCGTAGTTTTAGTCCTTTCTTCATTACTATGTCACTGCATAGCGTAAGGTATGGTAAACTGTCAACCCTAACAGCTTGCACTGGTCAGTATCCTCTATGTTGTACTTCCTATAATATACCCCGGCCGAGGTTTTTCACCAAGAATCGTACTTAGCATGTGACACTGACTTTCCATGGATGGAAGAGACGTCCTCTCTTGATCATTACTCATCTTGTATGCTTCAAATGTCATCCAACCTAAGACCTTTCAGTAGACCTTGCATCGAAGCTAGATCATATATCTAAGTGATATCGTTCACGAACAGGTTCATACAATGACTCCAAGTCTTAAGGACCAACTTACCTATCATCACTAGAGAGTTATCAAAGACAGTTTAGTTAATGTTAACCATTTGATAACTATTTATTGGGTCGTTCAGTAGACTCATTCTATAATGAAAACCTGTGTCTCGTCTCCAACTTTGCCAGGTCGAATGATTTTGAGATCACCACCACCCTTTTGGTTAAGACAAAGACACAACGGTCTGTCAGATGTGCTGATATCGTTTTCTCGACACATCTATGACCATGAACGCTTTAGGGTCAAGTTCCTATCGGTTAGACACTTTTTATAATCGAGATCTATATCTAGAGATGTGTATGACCTTGCTTTAAGTCTAAGGAAATTATCCAAATATTTTAAACATTTTATTCATACTAGGATAATTAGTACCATTTAAATTCGAACAAGATGTTCTACAGATAAATTTCCTCGAGGGCACATATCTTCCAACATTAGTCGACCAGGAAAAAGTTCTAGTCGACTAGGACCAGGCTATTAGTCGACCAAGAAAAAGTGCTAGTCGACTAGGACCAAAAAATAGAAGTTACGTAAATGGGCTCGTCAATCAGGAAAAGTTCTAGTCGACCAGAAAAGGTCAGAACATAGAATTTTATGGGAAATCCTAAGTTTCTAAGATGACATCATAAGGCTGTACACCATCATTTAAACATAGAGAAAAGACAACTCATGAATACATAAAATATTACATTTAAGCTCGGCCTTCAGGATCATTGTTGCAAATTATTTGTCTTGAGATGACACAATCATTTGTTGTGATATGTTTGATTTGTAAATGCTGCAAAACAAATGTTAACATATAAAATAATGTTTGCTCATCATCAAAACCTAATAGGGGATCCTATATCTAAGACATGCAGATATGGGCCATCTCATAGCATCTTTCTATAACTGTGTTCTACATTTTATATCCAACGTACAATGTCATACCTTTTTGCTTCTAAGAATAGTGCCAGAACCATTACCTACCAGTCGACACTTTACGATAGGGTTTGTGAATGGTAATCACTTGTAGAGGTTTACATTGTGGATAGATACCCTGTACCACCAGTTGCACTTAATTGGTGTCGATACCATTGTCCTATGGCAAATGGATGGGAGGAAGCACATGTCAATAGGGCTTAGCAATTTAAGGATATATTCAAGGACACTGTGGCCACATTGGACACAATTGAGCTTGAGTGAAAGGTATACCTATTTAATTTGAACAAAATTTTTTCGAGCACATTTTAAATTTGAGATATCTTTGATTTTGAACACAACATAATTTGAACAAACTTTTTTTGAGCACATCATAATTTTAAGCTATCTTTACAGTTCAGCACAACCCAATCTTCATCTTATAGGCAAGTTATCAATATATGTTCTCTGCTTGGGAGTGAATATTTTCAGAAAAGTAGGTGGAAGAAGCTAATGGTGCAATCTGTTGATTTATGTATATCCTTCATTTTTGCAAGTTGTTAATACTATGTTTTTGGAATTTGGATATTTTTGCATATTGATTTTGTTATTCTGAATTTGGTGTCCGTGAAGTATAGTATTTAGTGTTATGCATGGTTGTGTATCCTAAACTTGGTATCCTCATGTCGGTATCCTAAATATAAAATCTTTTGTGTCCTCATGTTGGTATCCTGGATTTTTTTTGCCTACTTGGTATCATGAAAATTTTAAATTTGTTATTCTGAAATTTGGTTTCAGTTGGTATCTGGATTTTTTTGTATCAGCTTGGTATCAGTTTGCATATTTGGTATAAGTTTGCTTATTCAAATTTTTGTTATCATGAAATTTGGTACCAATTAGCATATTCAAAATTTTGTAAACCTGAAATTGGGGTTATGCATCGTGGGTATCTTGAACTTGGAATCTTGGTTGATGTGTGGTTTCTTGAAGTTACAATTGTTGTACTGAATTTGGTATCAGTTGGTATCTTGGATTTTTTAATCAGATGGTATCCTGGATTTTTTATCAGTTGGTATCATGGATTTTTTTTCATGCTGACTTTGTTATCCTCAATTTGGTATCATATAAATTTGAAATTTGACATCTAGAAATTAGGTTTATGCATGCTTGGATATCCTGAACTTGATATCTTGCTTGATGGGTTGTTTCCTGAAAATTACTCTCGTACATACCAAATTACTCACCGCATAGTACATGCAAAAAAGTACTTTGCACACATACCAAATAACTCATCGCGAACAAAAAACTACTCAGCATGCATACCAAATTACTCACTATGCACAACTGCCAAACAAAATTACTCCGTACACATACCAAATTACTCACCATACACAAAGTGTCAAAAAATTACTCCATGCACATACTAAATAACCCAGCACGCACAACCTACCAAACAAAATTACCCGGTCAACATACCAAATTACTCACTGTGCACATCGCATCGCTTTTTTGTTCAACCCACACATATGTGAGTTTAGTTTCAAATTTTCTCAATGCGAACACTTCTACCTAGTCACAAGTACCCATGCCTCCCTGTTGGGCCACGGGCATGTATCAATTGGCTGGGGTTTCCTACCAGCGCTGGCCAATTCCTCTATGACGGGCTTCCCATCAACCCTCTTCTACTTCCATCTCAAAACCCTCCACCATTTCTTTCTCTTCTTCTTCTCCTAACACAAAGTCTTTATTGTTCTTCTTCTCCTCCTCTTTTCATATCACAAGCAGTGTCTTATTCTTCGACTCAATTCTATTCTATTCAAAAAATCTCCTGATTCTACATGTCAATCGCTGGAGAAGCAATGCAAAAACCGTAATGCAAAAACCTATGCTGGTGAAGCAACGTCAATATGTTATTTGAAGTATATATAATTGGTGCATAATTATGAATTTTCTTGTGCATGTTTATAAAACTGGCCAGCGATTAGTTTTTTGGCAGATTTTTGTAACAATATCAGCCAGAATCGTCTGGATCTTCTCCATGAGAAAATATGTATTATAGTCACACTTACCTACAATGCATTTCTAAAATAAATAGAATTTTTATTGTGTGACTTCATGTTGATTGTAAATTCACACATGAAAAATTCTATTTCTATTGGAGATACATTGTAGCTAAGCATGACTCTACAACTGATATTCTCATGGAGAAGGTCTAGACACAACCAGCCGATATTCTGACAAAAATCTGACAAAAACTGATTAGTGACCATGTTTAGAAATCGGTACTATCAACTTCATAATTATGAACTAATTATCCAATTGGGAATGAAAACAATATTGATTTTTATATATCCGGATGTAATATATATTATACTTTGAATCGCCTGTAGAATTTAGTATAATGGAAATTTGGAAAAATTGGGTTTATGTATGCTTGTGTATGCTACACTTAGTATCTTGCTTGTTATGTTGTTGTCTGAATTACTATGCGCACATGACAAATTAATCACTGTGTACTACATGAAAAAATTACTTCGCGCATATACAATTTACTCACCTTGCCCAACCCGTCAAACAAAATTACTTCGCACATGTACCAAATTATTTACTACACACAATACGCCAAGAAATTACTCCGTGCACATACCGAATTACTCAACGCGCATAACCTACCAAACAAAATTACTCCGAACACATTGCAAATTACTTATCATGCACATCCTATCCCTTTTTGCTCAATGCAAATATTTGTAAGTTCAGATTGAAATTTTCTCAATGCGCAAAAAGCAAACTGCTCGGTTTTCAATTTTTCCAAAGAATTTCAAAGAATTCTTTACATTCAACAAAGATCCAAATATTTCTTGAGGGATATTTGTATCCTAAAATTGTTCTAGACCAAAAATTGTTTGTGTCCTAAAATTATGAACGCGAGCGAAAGTTTAGGTTCTTTCGTGTCCTAAAATTGTTTAAAGAAACTTAACAAGAGTCGGATCATCCTGTAAAAGGTAAGTATATACAATAAATTTTTAAATAATTAAAATGAATTTATACAATGGAATATGAACTGGTGCAACTTTTGTTTAAGAAGAAGAAGGTATGGAAATGATTTAGGGTGGTAATAAATTTTTACCCTAAATTATTTTTGGGTTATTTAGTACTGACCCCCTGTGTTTTCTCGGAAATTAGTAGTACCCCCCTATGGTTTCAATAATTAGTAAGACCCCCCTCCACAATTAGTATCACCCCCCAAGGGTTTCTCAAAAATTAGTATCACCCCCCTATGGCAGGGGGGGGGTCTTACTAATTATTGAAACCATAGGGGGGTACTACTAATTTCCGAGAAAACACAGGGGGTCAGTACTAAATAACCCTAAATTTTTTAGGAATTAAAAGGAATTTATACAATAGTATGTGCAATGGAGTAACTTTTGTTTAAGAAGAAGAAAGTAGGGAATTGATTTAGGGTGTTTTGGTTTATGGGTATTTTTGGTATTATTGGTTGTGCATGGAGCAAAAACATAACTAATGTAATTTAAGCGGTATGTACACAGAGCAAAATGGCCGGTGCACATAAGACAAGGACTCTTGGATTTTTACGATTTTAGTTTGCATCCTTCTATGTTGAATAATTTGATAGCACACCTTGTATCTTAGTTGTTGCCTCACATACAAAAGATAATACTCTAACATATGATATTTCTAATCAATAAGATTCTTACAGGTACATTACAATAAACCACATGCGTTGTGATTTAATTGCGATAAACACTCTTACATTATTGAAATTAGCACTAAACCTTTTTGAACTACACAAAAGTCGAGGGAAAAGTTTACTCCATCCATCCAATGTGTGAAATGATCATTTTGCACTTCTTTGTCCCTACTGCCCTCTTTCCTTTTCTGCCACAGCCTCCTCCACCCCTTAATCTTCTTTTTCCTCTCTCTCCTCTCCACTGAGATCCTTTCTCTCCTCACTCACTTACTCTCTCAACTCTCCCTCTCGCTCTCTGTCCTTTCCATCCCAACCACTAGGATTTTTAGTTTCATGATCCTCCCGCTGGGCAGGCACACGCCCTCTGGTCCTCCCTATTGAACATCAAGTCATCCCAATATAGATTTTGATGATGAAAAACATATTTGTGTGCTAATGACATAAGAGTGAAATTTAAATAGAAAAAAGATCAAAGCTCATTGAATACTTGCATTGCTAAGGACTAAAGGAAGAAAAGAATCAAAGACAAGTCTTGGATTTCAATACTACATCAAAGAAGTTTCAAGACAAAAATCATTTATTTGATGCATTTTTTTTCTTTTTATTTGATTAGATTGTTAAAACCTTGATGAAGCACGCATACACACACTTAGGATTTTATAGAATTTTTTTGAAAAGATTTCAATTTGGTTTCCTATGGTTTTCAAATCCAAAACAATAATTTTTAAGGTTATTAGTTGACCAATCCTTGACCACTAGTCGACTAATTAAACTTGGACATTAATGGCTGTTAGGATATCAGATTAATCGACCAGTGTACTCTTGTTAGTGGAATAATTGCTTGATTAGTCGACTGGTAGTAGTTCACCAGTCGACTAATTCAAAACATAGAGTTTTGCAGCTATCTAACCTGACTAGCTAGTCGACAAGAGGCAAATGACTAGTCGACTAATTAGCCATTAGTTGACTTGTAAATGAACTCTAGTCGGCTAATTTACTTTACATTGGTCAGAATAGAAAATCCGCAACTAGCAGTTTTGAGGGTGTTTTGGGAATTTGATTTTTGGTTTTGTTGATCAATAAATAGAGGTTGATTCCCATGGTTTGAGAACTAAGAAAGATTATTATTTTCAAGAGAAAAACTTGGTTTTGTGCAAAAAGCCTTCAAAAAGAAAACACTCATTTGTCCTTCATTCTCTAAAGTCTCTACTTGATTTCTTCGCCAACCTTATTCTCTTTATTCTCAGTATTCTATAGCTTAAAAGAGATCTAAAATTCTTATAATCCACTTTACACTAGTGCTTCAACAAGACTATGAGAGATTGTTCTTCAACTTCAAAGAAAGGTTGTGAGTATTTCTCTCTCGAGTTGTAGGAGAGAATGGTTATTCTCAGTTTTTGAGAGGGTTTACATCGTGTTTGATCAAATGGGTTTCCTTAAATCAGGTTGTGGTGTAGAGGGTGGTTGCATTATTTTTCTGGTTGGAAAGTTATGGTTAAAATCTCATGTGTGATTGACCCAGAGACTGGAAAGGCCAGGGTTGACCGAACCAGGATAAAAGCTTATGTTTGTGATTGTTCATTTTTGGTTGTTTCTTGCAAGTATCTCTTTAATCTCAGCTGCTTAAATTTATCTTTTGTTATGAATGAGGGAGGCTTTTGGCCTCCCCTCCTTCATTACCCACTCATTGGTCCCCATTACTATGGGTAATGGGGACCATTGGTCTCATTGAGGCCCTTCATCTCCCTCATTGTTTAGTATATAGAGAACCATGGCCTATGGCCATGGTTACTCATGATTTGGCTAAGAAAGCTTGTCTCTCCATCTCTTGAATCCAATTACTCGCTAACACGTTATCAGCACTTCCGCTCTTCTCTTTTGAGCTTTTCTTCCCGTCTCCTACAAAAAATCAAACCCCTACTCGCGAAGGAATCTGTTGTTGCGGTAATCCGTTGCGGCGAAGCTTTACGGGGATTTTTTTGGGCATATTGGGAGCGGGACTATCTACGGATTTTTCTTATCACGATCTTCCCTAGATCTTTAATCTAGAGGTAACTTTTCGATCCCGTATATACTTACAAAATATTGTAAGCATGGTACATACTTATGAAATTAAATCGTGAAATGAAATTGAAATAAGTTGAGTCTTTGAAATATTGAGAGGCCAAATGTCATATATTGACGTCAACTCTGCGTGTCTGGTTACATGCAAGTATTGCCTGGCTAATGTCCTTGCTATTGCGTGAAGTTTTCACTACATTTTTCTACCCTCTTCATGGCCAGGACCTGGCCGTTGATTCATGATTTTTTTGGTTAATGAATCTGATTAGCATAGTGAGATATTGATATAAATTTGATATATTTTGATTTTCTATCTGATAATATTTCAAACTAAAAATAGTTGCTTCTAAATTTCAAAGGTGTGTGAAATTCTAACTATGTATCTCCACTTGGTAGAAACTGTAGTGAAACTTCCCTCTACAATGATTTGGCAGCGAGAGCGTGCTGCTCTTGGGCATTAATATGATTTTATGCCAATTTTATACCGGTCGACAGTTATATTTTCCTACTGTCATATTAAGACATGCACAAAAGGATTTCATGATTATGAAGTAAAATGGATAACCTTTAAGTTAGAAAATGGAAGTTCATATCCACTTACAGTCTGTAGTCCGAGCTGGGAGCTAAGATTCAGTATGCGGCTTATTGACGCAGAACATCTGAATAATGGCATAAGAGCGTTTGTCAGTAGCTTGGGACCATAAAGCTCTTATTAGATTGTTTTAAATTTGCTCTAAAAAATACAGCCCATGGGCCTGCAGCCCAAATCTTAAATAAAAAATTTATAAAATTTTTTTGTTGGGCTGTTTTTTGGGCCTGAAGCCCAGTACATAACAATTACAATTAATATGTGTTTAATTTTGCTTATGGGCCTGCATCCCAAATTAGAATAATAATTTAATTCGTCTGTTTATTTGGGCCAGAAGCCCAGTTAATCAAATTGCTGATATTATGTAAAACATCTCTCTTGAATTGTTAATTATTTATGGATTATTAGGATTTTTCAAAATATAAATATCTTAAAGATCCTGAGTCCGCTCTGCCGTTAGTCACCTAACCTAACGGTGTATGACGTTTCCACGTGGTCTACGAGATAATTATATTTTCTAGTTTCCTTTACCATATGTTATGCTTGAGATATATGCGTGGTTGTTTATTTTTATGCTCGTAACATATTTAGAACTGCGTGGATGTTTAAATAAGTAAAAATGTGTTTTTCGAGATCGGCCATTGTATACCTATTTACTTTCCTTGCTCTTTTATTTTCTTTTGAGAGAATTTGTAAGTGAGGAAATTTGTATAAAAAGCCAAAGCTCGGTGCAACAGCATATGAAGACGAAGATAATGGGACCCACTTTGGGTTTCCGAAGTTGTATTTTTCTTTTCTTTTATGGACTGTAAACGAACTTTGGACTATGTACTTTTTTTTATTCGGTATCTGGCCAATCCCCACATTTTTACTTATTTATTTATGCATGAATTTTGAATTTTAATTAATTCATGCTCATTTTAAATTGCGTAGATAAATGGCAAAATTGGCAAGCGTTGATTTCGAAGTCCTTGACTCTGTAGGGACGAATTACTTGAGTTGGCGAGTGGACCTGAAGTTCCACTTGCGTTCGATGGCCCTCCTTGGGACCATTTTGGCTCCTTCCTCGGCCCCAGCAGCGGCCGAAGCTTCTGCTACATCTAGCAGCAGCCCTCCAACCACTGTATCCGATGTAGATAAGGCGAAAGCCATAATTTACATTAGGAAACATATAGATCGGACCTTAAAGGCCGAATACTTAACGGTTGAGGATCCAAAGGACCTGTGGACAGCGCTGGAAACTCGGTATAAACATCAAATTGATGTTATATTACCACGTGCCAGTTATGAGTGTGAAAACCTCAGACTTCAGGACTATAAGTCCGTCGCTGAGTACAATTCTGCACTTCATAACATCACCTCATGCCTGAAGTTGTGCGGTGAAGAAGTTACAGAACAGCGCATGTTGGAAAAGACATTTACCTCGTTTCACGAGAAAGATGCAATCCTCATGCAGCAGTATCGTGAACGCAATTTCACAAAATTCTCCGATCTGATCTCATGCCTACTTATGGCAGAGCAGAATCGAGACTTACTGCTTGCAACTCATAACTTACGTCCGGCTGGCATTGCCCATATCCCTGAAGCCCACCACGTTTCTCCCCAGAAGTGGAGAAACAAGAGGAATGCTAAAAACATTAAAGGAAAAGCTGTAATGAAGCAACCAAGAGGTGCAGCTCCCCAGACAAACAAAAACAATAAGGGAAAAAGAAACTTCACTTGGAAGCGAAAGAACACCGAGCAAGTGTCACTTCCAAAGAAGAACTGGGAGGATAAATGCCATATATGCGGCATGACTGGCCATTGGTCCAGAAACTGCCGCACTCCTCGCCACCTCCAGGATCTATACCAGGTGAGCCAGAAATCTCTACCTGAAACGAACTTGGTGGCTGTTCAGCCGCCAACAATGTTTACTGCAAAAGACTTCGAGAACGACGACCTGCTCGATTGAGCATTATCTTTTATCTATGCATTTAGATTTCGATGTTCTTCATCTTTTATTGGTTATAGTACGAACTTTTATTTTTGAATGTTATCTACATTTCTCTCAAATAAAATCTCGTTTTTGCTTATATAGATGATGTTTGAGTGCCTAGTGGACAGTGCCTCATCGCACACAATCCTTCGCGATCATTGCTATTTTAATAGCGTAAATAAATATGACGGTCATGTTATCACTATTTCAGGACTGTCCCAAATAATCGAAGGATCTGGTGAAGCAATTACATTGCTCCCAAATAATACAAGACTTCAAATAAATAATGCATTATTTTCTCCTAAATCAAATAGGAATCTCGTAAGTTTCAAGGATTTCCGTTTAAACGGATATCAGTTAGAGACCAGAGATGAAAATAAGGTTGAATATCTGATTGTCACTCGTCATAAAGATGACCAGAAGATCATCTGCGAGCGATTCAAGGGACTCCCGTTGGGTCTCTACCAAACATTCATTCAACCAATAGAAGCCAATATGACTGAGCACCAGACGTGCCAATCACTGCCAGAGTTCCAACTCTGGCACAATAGACTTGGTCACCCTGGAACAGCAATGATGCGACACATCATCACTGAATCCTGTGGACACAAATTGAAGAACCTGAAGATTCTTCAAAAGGGTGAATTTCCTTGTCTCCCTTGTTTCAAGGGAAAACTTATAACGAGAACATCCCTCCTGAAAGTGTGATTAGAGTCTCCTGGCTTCCTTGAGAGAATTCATGGTGACATTTACGGGCCTATTCACCCCGCAAGTGGCTCATTTCGGTACTTCATGGTACTGATTGATGCATCAACCAAATGGTCTTATGTGTGCCTTTTGTCCACCCGCAACCTAGCTTTTCCAAAGCTATTGGCACAAATAATTAGGTTGCGTGCTCATTTCCCCGATAACTATATCAAGAAACTACGTCTTGATAATGCGGGAGAATTTACTTCACAAGTCTTCGAAGACTATTGTCGGGCAACGGGTATTGAAGTTGAACATCCTGTAGCACATGTTCACACCCAAAACGGATTAGCTGAGTCCCTTATAAAGAGACTCCAATGGATTGCACGTCCATTGCTTATGCAATCCCAGTTGTCGGTGGATGCTTGGGGGCATGCTATTTTACATGCCGCATCACTTATTAGGATAAGACCCTCTGGAGGTCATACTTTATCCCCGATGCAACTAGCATATGGCGCACCACCGGATATCTCTCATTTGAGAGTGTTTGGTTGTGCGGTATATGTCCCAATAGCACCACCTCAGAGGACCAAAATGGGTCCTCAGCGTCGTCTAGGTATATATATTGGGTTTGATTCGCCCTCTATTATCAGATACCTTGAACCCCTGACGGGTGACGCATTCAAGGCACGTTTTACTGACTGTGAATTTAATGAGAAAATTTTTCCTAAACTGGGCACACAGTCTAAGAAGCCAGAAGCTCATGAGACCATTAGTTGGGACCAGAAGTCTTTGTCACTATATGATCCGTGTACTAATCTATGTGAAGATGAGATCCTGAAGATCCTTCACATCCAGAATACAGTACATCTTTTGCCGGATAAATTCACGGACAACCAGAAGATTGTCCGTTCACACGTCCCTGCTGCCAATACGCCAGCTAGGATTGACATCCCCATAGATGGATGCAATCCACCGGCAGCAGAATTGGCTGTACCTCAAATGAAAAGAGGACGCCCACCAGGTTCAAAAGATAAAGTTCCTCGAAAGAGGAAGACTCCTGGAGATACTAAGATTATCCCTCCACAGGATGCTGAGCTCAGACCAGCTACTTCTCCCCTCCTGATTTCCCCAGCAGAGGAAACAATAGGAGAAACATCATTAAATTTTGTACGTACTGGAGAAGTACTGGACAGAAATAGCATAGTCGACGACGACGATTTTGCGTTCGATATTGCCGTTCACGTCACTGAATATGACGATGACGTCGAACCACGATCTCTAGCGGAATGTAAACGCAGAGATGATTGGCCAAAGTGGGACGAGGCAATAAGAGTAGAGCTGGACTCACTCTTGAAACGCAAAGTCTTTGGACCAGTAGTCCAAACACCAGTAGGTGTAAAGCCTGTGGGATATAAGTGGGTTTTCATAAGAAAAAGAGATGAAAATAATGTGATCGTTCGCTATAAGGCACGCCTTGTAGCCCAGGGATTTTCCCAAAGACCGGGGATTGATTACAAAGATACGTATTCCACGGTCATGGATTCGATCACATTTCGATTTTTAATAAGCCTAACTTCTCTGGAAAGCCTAGAAATGCAGCTCATGGACGTTGTGACTGCATATCTATATGGCGATATAGATAAAAATATCTATATGAGACTTCATGATGGGTTTAATCTACCCCCAGAGATGAAAGAGATACCTCGGGACGTATTCTCTGTAAGGCTACATAGATCATTATATGGTCTAAAATAATCGGGCAAGATGTGGTATAACAGACTTAGTGATTTCCTTGCACAGCAAGGATTCACGAATAATGAAGTCTGCCCGTGTATCTTTATCAAAAGAACGGGAACATGATTCGTCATCATAGCTATATATGTAGATGACTTAAATCTCATAGGATCTCCTGCAGAGATCAATGAGATATCTGAAAGCCTAAAACATACTTTTGAAATGAAAGACCTAGGCAAAACAAAGTATTGTCTTGGCTTACAAATAGAACACCTACGAGGTGGAATCCTATTACACCAATCTAATTATACAAAGAAACTTCTACGCAAGTTTCATATGGATAAATGTCATCCTTTAGGTACTCCTATGGTCGTAAGATCACTAGATGTACATAAGGACCCCTTCCGGCCACTTGAAGAGGGGGAGGAGATACTGGGTCCTGAAGTACACTACCTCAGTGCCATTGGAGCACTTTTATATCTGGCTAACTGTACGCGTCCCGATATAGCGTTTACAGTTAATCTTCTAGCCAGACACAGTGCAGCGCCTACAAAGCGCCACTGGAACGGAGTAAAGCATCTTCTGCGATACCTCTAGGGTTCCATTGATCTTGGACTTTACTACCAGAGAGGTGCCTCCCCCAAATTATTTGGTTATGCTGATGCAGGTTATCTCTCAGATCCGCACACGGCAAAATCCTAAACGGGTTTTGTTTTTACCTACGGAGGTACTGCTATCTCCTGGAGATTGGTAAAGCAAACCACAACAGCTACATCATCCAACCATTCGGAGCTCATTGTGATCCATGAAGCAAGCAGAGAGTGTTATTGGCTACGATCCGTCGTCCAACACATTCTTCAATCTACTGGCCTGAAGACCGGTGATTTGGAGTCTACCGTCCTGTTTGAAGACAACGTTGCATGCATTGCTCAACTTCAAAAGGGCTACATCAAGGGCGACAGAACGAAGCATATATCTCCCAAGTTTTTCTGGACACATGAGCTAAAGGAGGACAAGCAGATCGAAGTTCAGCAGATACAGTCCTGCAACAACTTAGCTGATCTTTTTACTAAGTCTTTACCCAAATGTACTTTTGTAAAGCTTGTAAAGAACATTGGTATGCGACAATTAAAAGACCTGCAAGCCTGAAGCTTGTACGGATCAGGGGGAGTAACCGGTGGGTTGCACTCTTTTTCCTTAAGCTGTTGGGTTTTCCCAATGGGTTTTCCACAGCTAAGGTTTTAACGAGGCAAACACACTTACTCTGGATCCAGAAGTATCCACCCCTCTTTGCCTCAGATACTGAGACCAAAGTGATGAATGGGTAAGGGGGAGTGTTATGAATGAGGGAGGCTTTTGGCCTCCCCTCCTTCATTACCCACTCATTGGTCCCCATTACTATGGGTAATAGGGACCATTGGTCTCATTGAGGCCCTTCATCTCCCTCATTGTTTAATATATAGAGAACCATGGCCTATGGCCATGGTTACTCATGATTTGGCTAAGAAAGCTTGTCTCTCCATCTCTTGAATCCAATTACTCGCTAACATCTTTATATTTATAAGAACTTGTTGATTAAGAATTATTTCGGTAACAAAAATTTATTTCTTAGGCAGAAAACTTTGCAGTTTTTAAAAAGAATTTTTAACGCTATACATGCCCTTATGTTTTCTATCTGCCAATCCACAGGATTCCCAACACTCCCTCATCATCCCTACCCGCTCCACCACCCTCATCCTCATGTTGATGATGTTGATGACGACAGTGATATTGATGATGTAATGATGTGGTTGCTGGTGACGGCGGGGATGTGGGTGGTGCTGGTGATGATGGTGATAATGATAAATATGATAATGTGGATGATGTTGCTGATGATGACGGTGCTTGGATTAGGATAGATAAGGAGATGTGGTGTCCCCTCTCATAGTTTGGACTTGATGGTAGTTCCCCGTTATTTATTGCTTCTACTACATTGCTCTCTCCAATTTATTGGGGGTAAATGAAGATGTGAGTGTAAAATGGAAAAACAGGAAAAGAATTTAATGGGACTTTTCCCATGGACTTATGTGCAGTTTAGTGAGGTTTAGTACTAATTTTAATAGTTTATAAGTGTTTGTTGCAATCGAATCTTAGTGCATGGGTTTTTACTGCAGTTTGCCATATTCATAATCCGTACAAAAACTGTAGAGTTTGATCACATCAATTTGCAATTCAAAAAATATACTTTTTAATCTACATACATTTATAATAAAGCATCTGCTTAAGATAAGAATGCGTCAAGTCTCTATGGTTATGACCTTTCCTTCATGTATGTTTTCATGCTACATGGTAGTATACCACCTCAAAGGCCCCTAAGGTCTCAACCAAAAAAGACAGATATGCCTAACCTCAAGACATGACTGACAAAAATTTGGCCCATCCAAGTATTGGATATTAGTTTATCTTAATATATGTTTTGATGATGAAGAAATATTATGCTTGCACTAATATTATTTGTATATCTATTAGAAAGCTATTGGAAGCCCACGACAAGGTGTCAAGGCTCAAGAACGAATGATAACACCTACGACAAGGACTTGGATATTATCATTATCAATCGAGCTCAGTATAGTTGTAATTTATTTATTGATTTACTTTTATTTACCTATCATAGTAATGATGTTAAAGCCATGTACACTCTCACAAACTTCAAACATTAGGTTTATGACATGGAATAACCACGACCTCAAACCTAATCAATTAGCCTTGATTCTAAGTCAATCTAATCATTCAAGTGTGAGTTAGTGGACTAATAACTTTTCTAGTCAATTACCTTATCTCATGTACTTGAACATCAAATTCCGGCTTCCATTAGTTGACTAACTCTCTTTAATAGTTGACTAATATAGAACATTAATGATTTCACTGACATGAAGCAATTAGTCGACTAACAGAATAATTAGTCGACTAATACATCTACTAATAGATCCATTAGTAGACTAATATGACATGTTTGTTCCATTTTGCTATAACTATTAGTTTACTAATTTATCTTCTAGCGGACTAACACTAGATCTGTTGGCTGTGTTGACTTTTTAAATCGAGCTATTTTATGTCCGTTGGATATGGTATTTTCAAAATTTTCTTAGATGAATTTCCTCTTCTATAATTATGTATTAAACCCTCAGAAATCTAGAAAGAAAGACACACAACTTTGACCAATGTAATCTTTGATTTCTTATTTCTATTTGAGCCAAAAGAAAAAGCTAATTCTGTCCAAATTTCTACTATTTTATGTTCTTATCCTATAGAGTAGAAAACCACTTTGTATCCATCTTTAGATCCACATGCGCATAATTTCAATGCTATATGATAAATTGTACTCATTCTACCAAAATTTATTTCTCTTGGGTGTTTAGGGAGGTTTACTCTTTGGCTAAGAGTGGTTCCACTCTCATGTTATTAAGATTGGGATATGCAATTGATAAGGATATTTTTCAATGTGCATGGTTTTTCTCTTGTCGGTTTGCAAGAGGGTTATAGTGAAAAATCTCAAGTGGAAAGCTTGGGCACTAGAGCAGGTCTAGGAGACCGAACCAGGATAAATTCCTAAGTGTTTATGATTGATCATTTTCTGGTTTGTTAGTCTATACTCTTCTTGGTATTTGAGTCATTTAATTTATATTCTAATGTAATTTATACTTTAATTAGGTTGTTATTATTTTATCACTAATCATAATTGTTAAATGCTTAAGTATTCCATCTGCTATAACGGACCAAATAACTAGTACTAAAGCAAAGTACCAGGCACCCCTCAGGTCCTAACATTTAATATCAGAGCTATCCAACAAGGTGTCATCTATAACAAAAAGGCTCAAAGGATTCCATCAACAACCTATGGATCATTGCAATTCTCCCAAGGCCAATCCATACATGACCACCTTTATTTAACGGTTCCAACTACAAAAACTTAGAAAGAAGAATTAGATCTACATCCAGTCTATTAACTACAAACTGTGGAACATAGTAGAGACGCCTTATAGCAAACCAACCACTCAATACTCTTAATGGACAAATGAAGAGAAAGCTTCAGAAACCCTCGACTCTAAGGCCTTTAATGCCTTATTTCTATGTCATGAATAATAATGAGTACAATTATGTATCAACTATTTCATCAGCTCATCAAATCTAGCACATTCTTAATATAACTCACGATGGAACAATTACAGTCAAACAACTTAAAATTTTTGTACTTGTTCACAGGTTTGAATTGTTCAAGATGAAGGAAAATGAGATGATCTCAGAGATGTGCACATGTCTAACAGACAATACAAATTCACTCATCGCATAGGGAAAGACTCCCAATCCGAGATGGTCTGGAAGACTTTTCATGCCCTCACTCTAGAATGAGATAAGAAAATGACAGTGACACAAGAGGCCAATGATATATCATTCTTGACTATGGAAGACCTGATTAGGAAGCTCATAGTGTATGAAGTACAACTAGAGTATAGAAGATAAGAAGAAGTTCAAAAAATAAAATCTATTGCATTCCATGTTTCTTCAGATATTGACGATTCAGATGAAGATGGTAATGAAATAGATGTTCATGTAAGGAAATTCAAAAGATTCCTTAAAGATAAGTATATTTCTAATGCTAAAATTATGAATAACTTACCTTTATGCTTTCATTGTAACAAACCAGATCATATGAAGAAGGATTGCCCAAAATTGAAAACCAAGAGTGCATACTGTTGGATTTTGAGTCACCCCAAGTAGATTTTTAAGATGTACAAACACTTGTTGTGTGCTAATCGAATTTATGAGTGTAGGTAATCAATGATTAAATATAAAATATAATGAGTTCAAAGATAAGATGATGATTTGCACAAGGACTTGTGGAGCTCACCTGATTTGATTGGAGATTACAAGGAAGATGAAGCTCACCAAACTTCATGGAGGATAATGAATCAAGACAAGGACCAAGCGTAGTGGACTACATCAAAGCCTTATGGTTTATGTATTTTTTTGATGTACTTTTTAATCCTCTCTTTAGATCATTGTACAGCCTTAATTGAAGCTTCACACTCGTAGAAAAATATTTTTAATTGTTTAAATATATTTTAAAAACATTTTGAGAATATTTCCTAGAGTTATATTCCAAAAATAAGCTATAACAATCAATTTAGTCAACTAGCACTGAAACTTAGTCGAATAACTAAAGTTAGTTTTAGGCTAGTAGAATGTCAGGGATTAGTTGACCATAGTTATATACCTTGTCGACTAGATCAGATGCTTTAGTCGACTAATAGCAAAACTGCAGTCGACTAGTTTTTGTTAGGAGCTTCAGGTCTTTCTAGCATTCTGAACAAGTTGACCAGAGTTCCACAAGTAGTCGACTACTGGCATGACTAGTCAACTAATGAGTGAACTCTCGTCGACTAGTAACTAGCCATTAGCCCATAATGGTATCATTTTGATTAGACATTTTTAGCCATTGAAGAGGCATTTTGGGTAGTCTGTTTTGACTAGATTCATCTCCTATATATTGAGGGTTGTTGGAGGAATTTATTATGAATTTATTGATCAATTTTTTGAGGAAAATAGAGTTTTTAAAGGCCTTCAAAAGCCCCCTTTCAAAAGTTTTCTTGGCCGAAGTTTTTCAAAGCTTATAAGCAATCTTTCTTAGCTTTCTAGTTTTGATCTCTCTAAGCTTTAATCTTAGCTTCTTTTGAGATCAAGACTTGTGTTTTTCCTTGGCCACATTTTCACTAAGCTTCGATTCTTGTCTATAGGAAGGGTGTACTACTTCATCAAGAAAAAAGTTAGCGGTAAAACCACAAGTGTGTGATGGTAAGTTTGTATTGAAAATCCATAATTGTTGTGGTCCTCTTGTTGAAGGGAGTGACTGAAAATCCTCACTTGGTGAGGTTGTGAAAATCCTTACTCGATAAGGTGGTTGTAAGTCCTATTGTTGAAGTGGTGTGAAAAGTCCTCTTGGTTGAAGATGCAAGTGTACTATTTATTGAATATAGTGGATTAACTCCAACCACGGCTTGGGACTGGAGCTAGCCCTGGGATTGGGTGAACCATGATAATCTTGTGTGTTAGCTTGCTCTCTTTGTCTCTTACATTATATCTCTGTACTTGCAATTGTGTTTACATTTCCGCTGCTTATTCTTGCAAGTTTTGATATTTTTGATTAAGAATCATTTAGGTAACTCTAATTGAGTTCTTAGATGAAATATTAAAGGGAAATTTTTAAGTCTAATTTTATTTACATAACACTATTCACCCCCTATATTGTTTCACTTTCCATCTACATGATCCAACATATACAACAAGCCTCAATGATTGAATGAGGTGTTGGCTACCGCATGGGATGACTCAAACTCATAATTTGATGAAGAGAAAAACTAAAAAGAAAGAGTAAAAATGTGCTTCATGGCACATGAAGGTGAGATACCATCCGAACATTATTTAGATGAACTTTTAACCGCTTTTAATGATTTGTATGGTATGTATAAGAAACTTAACATTACATGTAAGTCATTAAAAATTGAACATGATTCAATAATAAATAAACATAATATTATTGTGTCTAAATGAGTAGAATTAAATTATGTTCTTTTAATTAATGAGAAATTAATTAAAGAAAATATTAACTTAAAGATGAAAATATTGTTCTTAAAACTGAATGTAATGGTTTAAATAAAATAATAACATATCATGATTTGTATATTAGCTTTATTAAAATTGAATATGAAACTATGTCTAGAAATATTGATAAATTTAACGCGGGCAAAGAAGATTTTAATACATTATTGTCTAGAGGTTATAATAATCAAAAGAAAACGTTCATAATAACTTGCATGGAAATCAAGCTAAAAGAAACCATGCTTACATTTATAAGAGACATGAAAATCATTTACAAAAAATGCATCATGACCATCATTTAACAAACCACATAGTAAAAAGTATATAATTGCTATGTAGATATCTAAAGATGCATGTAAATATGATAAGAATGAATACAGTAATTTTTTTTAAAATAGTGCATAATTCAAAGTATTATTCATATATGCATTCTAAGAAGTCACATCATAAATGGATTTGGGTTCATAATGACTAAATCCAATGACCCAAAATAAAATGGTACCAAACCTTAATGATTATTTTTGAGATACTCAGTGTAAAAGGAGAAGCACACTTTATACACACTTTATACAGAAAAACTCAACAAATGATGTGATTCCCTTTTTTGGTGATGTCAAAGGGGATAATGTAAAGAAATATGTTGGATATGATAAACTATGTATCATGTGGCGAAAGACTGAAAAATCAAAAATTTTCTACCACTAGTATATCTTAACCAAGATATACTGCAATGCTTGAAATTAATGCTAATTAAAATTTCATATCTTGATACTGATATTCTTACTCAGTATCCCTGGATCCAAAACATTTAAGGTGAAGTCCTCGTGTCACTGCTCATCCACCATGGTACTATAGAAGTCACGCAGCGGTGACAACCTAGCCACAGTAGTGTCAAATCCATGAGCTCCTTCTGAGCTTGAACTCGACTCCCAATCATCGCGGCTATGAATTGGGAGGAGAAGAAGGAAGACCTTTGAGAAGACTCAATGCTTGCATCGATGTACACGTGCATGAGAATATGTACTAGCGGCACCTTGCATGAAGATGCAATCTCACGCATTACATGCATGTGATTTAATCTTTCCATCAAAATAAATCATTCAAGGGCTTGTGCATGACCACACGAAAAGGCGTAGCCATTTTTCCATGCATGAAGACATATGCTTCTTTTCTATTGGTTGAAAGCAATGCAAAAGATGCATCACATGCATGGCTTAGGGAAATTAACACATGGGCACTCCCTTTTGTGAGTGGCTATTAATTGGAGAAAATCCATACCCGCCTTTGAAAATAGCCGCACCAATATGTTGGGGGGCGAGAGTTCAAGTTAAATCTCAACACACATATTTAATTTAGGTTGTCACACAACCTTTTCCTTTAACGCGATATTAGAAGAAGGCATATAGAATAAGTTATTAAATCCAATTAGGATTCTTATTTTTTATCCAAATCAAATCCTAAAATAAGGTGGATTAATCAAACCAAAACTCACATGAATATCCTAACACTTAGAAACTCATGTTAAGTCAAACTCTATTATTGTGGGTCAGTTTTGAATCCGACTATTGAATCCAACCCGCACTTAAATGTTGAACCATAACCGATGGTGCATTTGGGCCAATTAGTCGACTAGTGCTTACGCATCAGTCAACCAATGCCCAGTTAGTCGACTAGTACTAAAGCATTAGTCGATTAACTAGCTCTCTGTTTTTCATGCAGGTTGGTTAGTCGATTACTGCATCATCACTAGTTGACTAACCACCATTTAGGATTTGGTTTGGAGTTTATTCTTTCTTATTTTGCTCAAATCATTCGTAACTCTTCACGAATCTTTCCAACATGTACTCGCAACTCCTTGTGACGCACATTCTCTCTCTATTAAGCTTGATCATAACTCTTATGATCGGTCCAATACATCACATGTACATGATGCTCATTCATTTGTTTCTTATGAGAGGTCGTCACCTGTGTATGACTCTAATAGCTAGATTCTAATAAGCACGATCATATTGTGTTCACGATGCAGGAGAGGCACTGGCCACACATACCATCACCTTTGTTAATGTATCATTGTTGTTTGGTTAGCATAGAGACTGAAATCTTTTTAAACCAAATCCTAGGCCTTACGGTAACAGATTTTGTACTATCTGGTCCCTCGGCATCACTATGTCACTAAGGTGTTTAAGGTACAGTTTCCTGTCAAATCCAACTACGCCTTATGTCATTAGCAAAATGCGAAACCATATTATTCAAGGGTGGATACTGTTGAGTATTGATTCCCCGGATTTGGTTTTGATGATGAACAAACATAAATATCGTGACCTAACTCGTTGTGAGCGCAGTTATGTAGATCGTCGCCAAACTTCTATGAACATCAAAAGCGATGTCTCGAGACTTCTCAAAGCGCGTGATCGTATGCTTGAAGCTTCATTGAAGCTCAAGGACCATTATTGAAGTCAAGAGATTCGGATCGAAGCGATTGAAGACGGTTCGTCAAGTTTTATTTATAGTCTTCTAGCTTCGTTTCGTAGATTGTTAAGCCTTGAGTAGGTCTTACGGTTTAATCTTCATAACGCTCCTGTCTTAGAGCTAGGATCTTATTAGAAGCCCATACGAACTTTCCCAAAGTTTCGCGCTTATATTCGCGGCTTCTTGTGCATGTTAGTTGGTTCAAGAAGAAGAACCAACCGACTAGATGACAATCTAGTCTGTCGACAATGCTTCTTGAACCGACTAGAATGCCTTGTTCATTTTCAGCTCAGTTACTGTTTACAGTTAGTCGGTCCAAGAAGGTTCACCGACCGACTAGTTGTCAAACTAGTCGGTTAGGAATCCTTCTTAGACCGACTAGTTGAACTTCCATTTTTGAGCCTGAGCTACTGTTTATCATTAGTCGGTCTAAGAACGATTGTCGACCGACTAGTTGAGAAACTAGTCGGTTAGAATTTGTTCTCAGACCGACTAGTTCAACTTGTATTCAGACTATTCTATTTCTTCTGTTAGTCGGTCAAAGAACACTCACTGACCGACTAGTTGTGAAACTAGTCGGTTGGCAAGTCTTCTTAGACCGACTAGTTCTTTAAGTCCGAACTTCTCTATTGACTGTTCACCTCTTAGTCAGTTCATGTTGTTTCACCGTGTCACGCCCCGCTTCCCAAAAATGTGAAGGCGAGACGTGAGAAGGTCCGCTCAGACTTGAATCTGTAAAGCTCCAAGCCCGATAAGCATCAATCAACAATAAATTGGCAGGTCCTTGCAACGCAATACGAAACAACGATATTAATAATGAAGTGAGACAATAAGAAATTTATTAAATCTCGGAATATCCACAAAATAAATTACAATATCACAGAAAAGCCACCAGGCTCAAAAGGGAAAAGCTAAGGCCCAACATGGCCAACAAAGTACAACATACAAGCAAGGGTGCCCCGCACCAACAACTAACAGGAATCCTAAAACAGAAAGGAAACTCAGCAAGGTCACCGGTGTCCACAAGACTCCACCACAGCAACAAAAGTGCGGCAGCAGCACCAAATCCCCTGCAACAAGCTCTGGCTCTGGGTCTAACATGTGACACCCAAAAGAGAGAGTGGCACATGTCAGCAAGTCTAAAAAGACTTGTGCAAGGAAACTGAAAGTAAAACAACCTAGCAGTTCTAGCATGATGCGATGACATGGCATATAACAAAAGTGCAACCAGTAGGTAAACAAGCACGACAAGACAGGAGCATGGCATGTCAAGAGTAGCAAAGCTACTATCATTATCAAGGATTTCACTAATCACGATCATCACGAATCACGAATCACGAATCACGAATCACGAATCACGAATCACGAATGTTTGTAGATGTTTACGCCTTACAGCTGAGATTGTCTTTCTTTCACACTGATTGGCCGCTTAACACTACCCCAAAACCCAGAGTTTACGCCTTACCACTGCAGTTGCTGATCGGGCAGACTCCCAGTTGATTGGCCGCTTAACTCTTACCCCCAATACCCACACGTAGACGAGCCAGGGTCCCTGCACAGGAGCTCAGTAAATGAGCCAGGGTTGCCCCGCACGGGAGCTCGTTTTCTATATCACGAATCAGGAAGTGTATTTGGCATAGGGGTGCACCTAGCCTCAATGTCGAGCGTTGGGGTTAGCAACTCACTATGCTCGCTTCTGGTCACGAGCCAGGAAGTACAAGTATTGTAGCGTGTGCTACGAATGCAACATTCAACATGGATAGCATGGATGACATGGCAAGTTATAATGCATTGCGTACAGTTATAGTATTAAAACATGGCAGATAATCGCGTACCGTTAATTGGAAGTAAACATGGCAGTTTAGTATGCATGAACAACAAGTTAAAAGGGTTGGATCTAGCTTCGTTGTCAAGCTAGATCAATTGAGGTGGCGGGTCTAGTTTCGTTGTCAAACTAGATCAATTGGCGTCTAGGCGGCTATCATTTCACCGTCTAGTCTCTTTTACGCTACAACAAGCAATTGGCCTAAAACATGGCCTAAACCCTAAGTGGCAAGTATCACTTGCCTAGCACCGAGGAAGACGATCACGAAGGTTCGTCCCACAAGCGCTAATTTACGGGAATGGGATCGCTGCCATGGCAAAACATCATTAGAACAATATTCAACCTAGGTTTATTAGGGTTTTAATAAAATCACAAGGAGAGTTATGAGAAAACCAAAGGATCGAACCCTACCGTATAGAAGCGGAAGATCGATGCCGAGCAAGCACGGCAACGGAAGAACGATCCGGGGAACCCTAGGGTTCAGATCTGGAAATGAGGGAAAATCTGGAGAAATAGGTTTTGATATGGGTTTTGGGGGTTTGATGAAGGTTTGAGGAAGGTGGAAGGTGGAAAGTGTTAAGTGAGGGTTTGGATGATGGAGGATGAGCTTGGAATGAAGGTTTGAGGGTTTGGGGAAGATGAGAGCTCAATGGGGGAGAAATTAGGTTTAGAGTTGAAGAAGAAGAAGAAGAAAATGTTTGGGAGGGGTGTAAATAGGAAGAGCTGGCGGCTGCCCAGAAATTAGGGTTTCGACACTGATTAGTCAGTCAAAGAAGAGTTACTGACCGACTAGTTTAGCAACTAGTCAGTCGGTCGACCAACTGTGACCGACTAGAATCAAACAGCGAAAGAAGGGGAAAATCTGGGAAGTGAATTAGTCGGTCTGTGGAGGCCCGTCGACCGACTAGTTTGGAATCTAGTCGATCGGTGAGTGTTCATGAACCGACTAACGAGGAACAGTAGCTTAGGTAAAATTAAGCAAAGGAACTAGTCGGTCTGAGAGCAAGTTCTGACCGAGTAGTTTCACATCTAGTCGGTCGGTGGTTGTTCTTAGACCGACTAAGAGTAAACAGTAACTCGGCTGGGAAAATGATCAATGAACTAGTCGGTTGAAGAACAATGTCTTACCGACTAGTTTGTAATCTAGTCGGTCGAAAGATGTTCTTAGACCGACTAAAGATAAACAGTAACTCCTGAATTATAATCAAAGCCCACTAGTCGGTCCGTTAAGGATTGCCGACCGACTAGATTGAGATCTAGTCAGTTGGTTCTCCGTCTTGAACCAACTAACGTGCACGAAAAGTGCCGATTCGAAGCGCGAAGCTTCGGGAAGATTTCTATGGCTTCTAGGATCGATTTATACTCTAAGATATGAGTGATTTGAAGCTCGTCACGAATGACTTACTCCGAAATTGACGATCGAAGGAAGAAGCTAGAAAATCACGACGAAACGAACGAAAGTGAAAACTACGGAGACGGAAATGGAAATCACAACCAAAGAGAAGGCAACCAAATATATATATATAATCCATACAAGAAAACCAGTCGTTACACACCGACCGACTAGTTGATGAACTAGTCGGCCAGTGATCCTTCTTTGACCGACTAGTCTGCTTCAGAATAGAGCCGTTGGAGCATTAAATGCCACGAATTTTGCTCTCTCTTTCCTCTATCCTATATATACTTGGAGTGCTGCTTTCATAGCATTCAAGGCTGATATTAATTGATCTTTAGAGAATCAACGAGAAGCATTTAATCCTCATTCAAAGCTCTTTCATTTCTCACTTGAATCTCTCCTCATTCAAAGCTCTTTCATTTCTCACTTGAATCTCTCCCTCACTCTTATTTCAAAAGAGAGATTCATTGATTGTGAGCCTTCCAAGCCAAGAGCTTGATCCAAGGTCACCAACATCCTCCTAGGCTTCCATTGCTGATCTACATCTTGGAGCTAGGGTTTGGTGCCTTCATCTTCTCCAAAATCCTCTTTGCCCTAAATCGTAAGTTTACTCAAGGCATATGATTTTATCGGTAAGAATTTCGTATTTCATTTACTTCCATATTGTAAGTGTTTTACTCTCGGTTGTGAGAGTTTGTTTGTGATCCCGGGTTGTGGGAGTCACAATTTCATTTGTGTAAGATTTGATCTTGTAGAGGTTTCTACAAGTATTTCATAGTACAAATCTGAGTTAGAAGTTTCCAACTCAAGTATCCGGAGGGAATCCGGGTGTTTGGGACGTAGGATCACCGGGAACAAGTCGGGGAGACTTGGGTGGATCCGAACCCGTTATATCATTTGTTTTCGATTGCATTTCTTTGTTGTCTATATTTACATTTCCGCATTGTTGGTTGAGTTTGCAAGATAATTAGGAATTATCTTCTTAATTATTTTAAAGTACTATTCACCCCCCTCTAGTACTTATGTAGTAGCTACGTAGGGCATTACAGATACAACTTGTTACCTTAACAAGTTTATCCGTCCACCATGGCCAAGGACTTAACTATGGTTTCCATTCAGGTATGTGCAACACTAACCTCCTATATCAGAGGAGACGAATCATTTGCATGAAGGAACGAGTAGGGTAAGAGACTCCAAACTCGTTGTTGTGAATAAAGATTTCGAATTATTTCATATGCAACAGGGTGAGAAGATGAAAGAGTATTATGCTCGTTTCGTCGACATCACCAACGAGTTGTAGGCTCTTGGGAAAACCTACACCCAAAAGGAGAAAGTCTCAAAGATCATTGATAGACTTCCTTCTTGTTGGGAAAAACGTACCTTCGCCATCGAGGATGGTAATGATATGAGTAAGTATACAGTCGTTCAACTAATGGGTACCTTAATGTCTTATGAGGTACGCAAGGATAGCAAACTAAAGTTGCAGGACAAGATGAAGTCCTACTTGAAGCAAGACGAGCCAAAGAAAAAGGCGATTGCATTCAAGGTCGCTCCATCTACATCTACATCTACCGATGATGAAGACTCATAAGAAGAGTTGGACTTGGAATCCATTTCCCTCATGACAAAGAAGTTCAACCGATTCTTCCGGAAAGGTAATTTCAAGACCAAATCTAAATTTAGTTCTTCTAACGCCTCCGCTCCTTTGTGTTTCAAATGCAACAAGCCAGGACACATGAAAGCGGATTGTCCTCAAAACAAACACAAGGAGAAGTGGAAGGCGCCAAAGTTCGACAAGTCAAAGAAGTACAAGAAAGGGTACAAGAAAGGACTTGTCGGGACATTCTCCGACTCCGACGAGGACTCCTCAAGTGGAGAGTCGGACGATGAACAAGTGGAGCAAGCACACATGTGCTTTATGGCTAGAGAGGAACGTGATTAAGGATCCTCCTCCGATGATAGCGAGGATGAAGGCGACGATGAAGTAACTATGGATGACCTTAGATTAGCTAACGAGCAAATTTGGTCTAAATATTCTAAATTAGTTAATAGATATACTAAGACCAAAGATGAGTTAGTTAGTCTCCAAACCTCACCTAAACATATCGTCATCAACAACGACACCATTGTTGAAGACTTGAGAAATGAGATTGTGAATCTCAAATCTCAACTTGAGCATGTTCACATTGAGGATTCGGAGGAACACAAGATAGCGGATTTAACTTCTCAAAACTCAACTTTGAGTATTGAAAATGAGAATCTCAAATCTCGTGTTTATGTGCTCACAACGCAAGTGTCCACTTTGGATGATTCTATGCGTTCTCTCACCGAGAAATATGAGTACACATTAGGCCGAATTAATAAATTCAATAAGGGTAAGGATCATTTGGATAAAATCCTAAATGACTTACTTCCGGCCAATCACCACATTGGCTTGGGGTATAAGATGGGAAATTCATCCAAGTCGTCTACTACCTTTGTTAGGCCAACTTCCGATGCCTCAACGAGTGGTAGCAAACACTCTATTGGTAGTTCATCTACCAATGGTGCTTCCACCTTGTACACACCCTCATTTGGAAAGAAACCCACTTTGGGTGGACCTCCAAAGAAGGGTCATGCTTACATGTACACCAATACTATGCCACGTAGGAACACACACGCTACTCCACATGTTCACACATATGATGATTTCTATGCACCACATCCACGGGCACGTGCACACCATGTGAGACACCCTCATGCACATGCTCCTCCACATGCATATGTTCACCCACATCATCATATGAATAATTATCATCATGCACCATTTCATCATGTGCCATATGCCTATCCACGACATGCATCACGTAGAAATCAACAACGCATGCATGCTCCCAATAGGAATAGGGCTCCCAAAATCTTTACTATTTGGAGCCCGAAGGACACAAGCATGAATGAAAAACAAGTTTACATGAATTCTTATTTCATGAATGTTGTGCATAATGATGATTATGTGGGGAAGTCTAAGTCCAATTGGACTTGGCTTCCAAAGGTCTAATCTTTTAGGACCCAATGACCTTGGGTACCATGGAATGATATGTTTATCTTTAGGTACTCAAGAAAAAGAAACGGAGCAACAAATCCAAATTTGGCTCCAAGAATAATTGGATACTCGATAACGGGTGTTCAAAACACATGACGGGTGATGCTCAATTGCTCTCCGGAGTGGTGCCCATTGCAAATGGGAACCGTGTAGTCTTTGGAGGCAATGAAAGCGGAACCATCATAGGTGTTGGTAAAGTAGGTAATCCTTCTAAACCACTAATAAGTGATGTTTACCTTGTTAAAGGATTAAACCACAATCTTATTTCAATAAGCCAACTTTGTGACAAAGGTTACAAAGTTAGCTTTACGAAAGGAATGTGCCATATTTTAAGAAAAGATAATAATGATTTATTATTTTCCGGCACACGCCATACAGATATATATCCTAGATCTTCCAAGATCACATGAACAATGTCTCATTGCCAACACAAGTGAACAACACTTATGGCATCGACGTTTTGGTCATGTGAACTTTGGAACACTTTTTAAGCTTTCCAAGTTAAATTCTATTAGAGGCTTCCCTAAGCTTGTCTTTCAAAAGAAAAGCTTTTATGACTCGTATCAACGAGGCAAGCTTCCAAAATCGTCTTTTAAACCTAAGAAAAGCATTTCATCTAAGCGGCCTCTAGAGCTTTTACATCTAGATCTTTTTGGGCCAACTAGAGTTACTTCATTAGGAAATGCACAATACGGACTTGTCATCGTTGATGACTTTTCTATATTTACTTGGGTATTTTCCTTAAGTAATAAAAATGATGCTTTTGAAAACTTCACAATATTTGTTAAGAAAGTACAAAATCTCATTGGAACCACCATTGTCACTATTCGTAGTGATCATGGAGGGGAATTTAAGAATGAGTCTTTCTCAAATTTCTGTGATGAAGTTGGTATTACTCGCACCTTTTCATTCCCTCGCACACCTCCTCAAAATGGTGTTGTTGAGAGAAAGAATAGGACGCTAGTGGAATGTGCTCGCACTATGCTGGATGATAGCCAACTTGGCCATCAATTTTGGGCGGAAGCGGTACATACCGCTTGCTATGTGTTTAATAGGATACTCTTGAGGCCCGGCACCAAACAAACTTGTTATGAATTGTTGTTTGGTAGATTGCCTCAAGTTAAACATTTTCGAGTTTTCGGTGCAAAATATTTTATTAAAAACACGTATGGTAGTTTGGACAAATTTGATCCAAGATCCGATGAGGGGATATTTGTTGGATATTCCTCCCGTAGCAAAGCCTACCGGATATACAACAAACGAACCTCAACGATCGAGGAATCACTTCATGTTTCATTTAATGAAGGTTTTGTCCCAACTAGAATTACTAATGCTGATGACTCCATGTATGTCTTATGTGATTCGATTGGTTATTCTAATTCTATTGATTCTATTGATACTAACCCTACTAATGAATCTTTTGAGAATATTCTAGTGATCAGGGAATTCCCAAACGGCTTCATACCGTTCGTGACCATCCTCAAGAGCAAGTCATTGGCAATATCCTTGATAGTGTCAAGACGAGATCTCAAGTCAACTACTTCGCTCATTGTGCCTTTGCCTCCTCGATAGAGCCAAAGAATATTAACGAAGCATGCGAAGATAGTGCTTGGATCTTAGCCATGGAGGAGGAACTCATTCAATTCGACAGGAATGAGGCTTGGGAGCTTGTTCCATTGCCTTCGAAGAACCACACCGTTATAGGAACGAAGTGGATTTTCAAGAACAAGACCGACGAGAACCAAATCGTCGTTCAGAACAAAGCTCGGTTAGTAGCTCAAGGCTACCGGCAAGAGGAAGGTATCGATTTCGAAGAATCCTTTGCTCCGGTAGCTAGATTAGAATCTATTAGATTATTGTTATCTTTTGCATGCCATAAATATTTTAAACTCTTTCAAATGGATGTAAAAAGTGCGTTTTTAAACGAAGATGTTGTTGAGGAAGTTTATGTTTCTCAACCTCCGGGTTTTATAAATGAAAAATTTCCAAATCACGTTTTCAAACTTAAGAAAGCACTTTACGGTTTGAGACAAGCTCCTCGAGCTTGGTATGATCGTTTAAAGAATTTTCTTTTGGATTTGGGTTTTAAATGGGAGAAGTTGATTCTGCATTATTTGTTAAGTATTCGAATAATGATATTATTTTAGTTCAAATTTATGTTAATGATATCATTTTCGGTGCTACTAACTTCACTCTTTGTGAAGAGTTTTCTAATGTGATGACGGATCAATTTGAGATGAGCCACATGTGTGAGCTCAAATATTTCTTAGGTCTCCAAATTTGCCAAATGAACGATGCAATCTTCATCCACCAAACCAAGTACACGGTGGAGTTGCTAAAGCGATTTGGAATGGAGAATGCTTCCGGGAAGAAGACTCCAATGAGCACGACTACATATCTTGATAAAGATACGGGCGGCAAAGATGTAGACATTTGTCTATATCGAGGTATGATAGGTAGTTTACTATATTTTACCGCAAGTAGGCCCGATATTATGTTTGCCGTATGTGTATGTACTCGTTATCAGTCTCAACCTAATGAATCTCACTTAGTAGCGGTAAAACGTATTTTCCGTTATTTAAGTTACACACTCGATTTTGGATTACTTTATCCAAAGTCTAGCACATATGAGTTAATCTCATATAGTGACGCAGATTATGCGGGATGCAAATCCGACAGGAAATGTACTAGTGGCACTTGCCATTTTATAGGAAATTCTCTTGTCTCTTGGTTTTCCAAGAAGCAAAATTCCGTATCACTTTCAACCACCGAGGCGGAATATATTACCGCCGGTGCCGCGTGTGCTCAGGTTCTTTGGATGAGACACACTCTTAAAGACTTTGGTATAAACTGTGATACTTGCCCTATCATGGTGGACAACCAAAGTGCAATTTGTCTCTCTAAGAATCCGGTACACAATTCCCGTTCTAAACACATAGATGTCCGTCACCATTTCTTAGATGATCATGTTGCTAAAAAGGACATCATTTTAGTGTACGTTGAAACCCAGAAGCAAATCGCCGATATTTTCACGAAACCCCTAAAGGAAGACTCCTTTGTGCGGTAGCGTCGAGAATTGGGGATTATGGGTGAATCCGAGATTTAGGATTCATATTTTTCAATAATCTTGCATGCTATTAAATTTCTTTATATATGCTCATGCTAGATTAATTGAGATTTTCTGGATTTTTGGTTGAAATTTCGGAATTTATGCTCGAAATATTCATGAACGTCGTATTTAAGATTTTCGATGTTTTATGGGGTAGTATAATGATTAATGAGAGTATTACGATGTATCGTCCAAGTGCGATTAGGAGAGAACTCAAAATTTCAAATTCTAAAATTTTTGGACTCTCTTAGTCGGTTCATGTTCATTGACCGATCGACTAGATTGCCTTCTAGTCGGTTAGTGAATGAAATCAAACCGACTAATTCAAGCCCTAATTTTGGCTTCAGTTACTGTTTGCACTTAGTCGGTTCAAGCTCATTGGCCGACCGACTAGATCGTCATCTAGTCGGTCAGCTCTTGAACTGTGACCGACTAAGTGCATCGGGGGCTGTTACGTCTTTTGGCCTCCCAATCGATTAAGTCACCCCCGCACCGATTAGAATCATTTCTAATCGGTGCGAAAAATCTTTCTCAGCCAAAACCCGTTCGTCTCCCTTCCTCCTCTATCGATTTCATCGTTTTCCGGCCATCCCCACCGCTTGCCGTCGATCCCTAGCCGATCATCCACCTAGGTATCACTCTCATATCTACTTTAGGGTTTCATTTCTGCTCCTATGGCTTCGTTCTAGGTCAAATTCTAGTTCAGTTCGACCTAGGGTTTGTATTAGGGTTTAATTGTTTTCGATTTCGTGCGTTGATTGCGTTGTCTCGTCACGATTATGGTGAAGACACGAATACCCATCCGTCCATCTAGCCCGTCACCCATGACTGTAGAGTCGCCTCCTACGGACCCCCCACAACCTAAACGCCGATCCAAATCGACCCATCTATTGTCTTCTTCGACTCCTCTTAAGAAGAAGAGGACGACGACCGCCAAGCCTAGATCTCAGCCCAAGCCTAGGAAACAACCCGTGTCCCCAGCTTCATTCCGTGCTCCCCCTCCTCCAGCTGATTCTGATTCCGACACGGAGTATATTTCGGAGAACGAGCACACCGCTCGGGATCCTACTCCTCCACATCGATCTAGCACTCGTCAGCCTAAGGGGAAGGCTCCCATGCCAGTAGGCGGTGTCGATATATCGCTATGTCATGATGACCCGATGTGTCTCACGGCATACAATCGTATCGAACACTGTCCACTGTTATTGGAGCACTTCGTTCAGTTCGCCGACTTCCCTCACCTTGCCGATTTTCTTTTGTCTAGTGGTCTCATTGATTATCTTCGCTATGACCCTAAGGCGAATCCACACCCGTACCCTCGTCTAGTCAAGCTTTTCTACGCGAACCGTGTTCACGGTCAGTATGATGAGACCCATTCCATTGAGACGACTGTCTTGGGGACACCGATTGTCCTCACGGTAGAAATCTTAGGGGATTTGATAGGTGTCTCCTCTTCTGGCCTCCTCCCTGTCGATATCTCTATCGATGACAATTCTGATCTTGACCAGGCCATGCTCTCCGAGATATTCCATGTCATCCCTCCCGCCATGATTGGCGTCCCATCCAAGTCTTTTAAGCAGAATGCCTGGGTTCTAAATCTTATCTTGAAGTCGTGCCTCCTTCCGAAGTACGGCTCATCTAGCTTACCCTCCCAGCCATTCCTCAAACTCATTTACGCTATTTTCATGGGGATCGAGATCAATTGGGCACGGATTATTCTTGACAAGATGGACTCCTTCGAATGTATTCGAAAGTCCACCAAGTCAGCCCACATTCCATACCAGTGTCTATTGACTCTCGTATTCCGTCACTTCAAGGTCCCTCTCCCTCCTGATGATGAGCGTCCTCTTGGTCCTCCCCTGAATGCGACGTCCGTCAAGAAGTCTCTTACGGTGCTTCGTCACGTTCAGAGGATGACCCCTTCAGCTTCAGCTTCAGCTGCTCCTGCTCCTTCTCCAACTCTCACTGAGTTTGCCGTTTCCTTGAGACGTGTTGAGTCTCGTGTCGCTCGTTCTGAGGAGATGCTCGCTCGCATCTGCTCTCGCTTGGGCATTGAGGTTCATCCGTCGGTTTCTGACGACGAGGAGATGGATGATGCTGAGCTCGAGGAGCTTATTGGTTCTGCTGCTTGTGCCCCAGAGGGTACGTCTGCTGCTGCTGCTACTTCTGCCGGTGCCCCCGAGAGCACACATGTAGCCACCATTCCTCCGGTGGATACTTCGTCTGGTGCTCCCGAGGCCACTCCAGTAGAGACTATTCCGTCTGTGGACACTCCTGCTGACCCAGTGACCACCACTCCTCCTGCAGAGCCTGCTGCTGCAGCAGATCCTCCCTCCGCCTCCTGAGCTTGCTTGTAGGACTCTCCCTATGCACTTTGGATGATATATCTTGTAGTGAGAGTGTGGGTTAGGATAGTTTGGGTGGTTTTGGATTTTGATGTATTTTGATGTATTTTGGATGGATGTCTGTATGTTTTGAGATACTTCGATATATGTTGTGATATATGTTGTATGATGTGCCCCGATCTGCGGATAGTTATTTTGTATGTTGGCAGATGTATACATTTCGTTGTATCCATGTTTGATATATATATATATATATATATATATATATATATATATACATCGTGTTGACTTTTACTTCCGTGTGCACATTTTATATATTATGTCTGTCTCTGATATTGACTTCGTCGCTCGACGATTAAATTTGATTTAATAGAAATTAATTCTATGAAAACATAGAATTGTTTTCCATGCACTTAATTCATCGAGAATGTTGATATTGGAGAGTATATTCCATAACTCAATTCGTGAAATTAATTTGAGTTTTGATGATTTTATTTTTCGATTGTCGACTATGGTCTTGTTGGCACGCTTTGATTTAATTCGTATTTTCCTTTGGTGTCATTTGGACCGTGGTCGTATTCTACAACTCCCGTGCTTTTATTTGAAGCCATTGTTGTTGTCGTTGATCTCCTCCCGCTCTTTTGGCTAATGCCAAAGGGGGAGAGAATTAATAATGACAATGTGCTAAATGATAATTCAAAGCAATTTACCATGAATCTAATTTGATATGTTAGATTCAGTGGGAGTTAAGATATAAAAATGGATTTCAAATCCCATATTTCAATTATTGATTCACATTTTATACTTAACTCGTCTGCTTGATGCTTATGATTATTATTTAATTTGGAATTAACGTGTCATCAATGCAGGGGGAGTAAGTAAATTTCATTTGAATCATTATTTTTTATTATTATTTATGTTGGTTTGTCATCACCAAAAAGGGGGAGAATGTTGAGTATTGATTCCCCTGATTTGGTTTTGATGATGAACAAACATAAATATCGTGAACTAACTCGTTGTGAGCGCAGTTATGGAGATCGTCGCCAAACTTCTATTAACATCAAAAGCGACGTCTCGAGACTTCTCAAAGCGCGTGATCGTATGCTTGAAGCTTCGTTGAAGCTCAAGGACCATTATTGAAGTCAAGAGATTCGGATCGAAGCGATTGAAGACGGTTCGTCAAGTTTTATTTATAGTCTTCTAGCTTCATTTTGTAGATTGTTAAGCCTTGAGTAGGTCTTACGTTTTAATCTTCATAACGCTCCTATCTTAGAGCTATGATCTTATTAGAAGCCCATACGAACTTTCTCGAAGCTTCGCGCTTCGATTCGCGGCTTCTTGTGCATGTTAGTTGGTTCAAGAAGAAGAACCAACCGACTAGATGGCAATCTAGTCGGTCGACAATGCTTCTTGAACCGACTAGAATGACATGTTCATTTTTAGCTCAGTTACTGTTTACAGTTAGTCGGTCCAAGAAGGTTCACCGACCGACTAGTTGTCAAACTAGTCGGTTAGGAATCCTTCTTAGACCGACTAGTTGAACTTCCATTTTTGAGCCTGAGCTACTGTTTATCATTAGTCGGTCTAAGAACGATTGTCGACCGACTAGTTGAGAAACAAGTCGGTTAGAATTTGTTCTCAGACCGACTAGTTCAACTTGTATTCAGACTATTCTATTTCTTCTGTTAGTCGGTCAAAGAACACTCACCGACCGACTAGTTGTGAAACTAGTCGGTTGGCAAGTCTTCTTAGACCGACTAGTTCTTTAAGTCTGAACTTCTCTATTGACTGTTCACCTCTTAGTCGGTTCATGTTGTTTCACCGACCAACTAGTTGATGAACTAGTCGGTCAGTGATCCTTCTTTGACCGATTAGTCTGCTTCAGAATAGAGCCGTTGGAGCATTAAATGCCACGAATTTTGCTCTCTCTTTCCTCTATCCTATATATACTTGGAGTGCTGCTTTCATAGCATTCAAGGCTGATATTAATTGATCTTTAGAGAATCAACGAGAAGCATTTAATCCTCATTCAAAGCTCTTTCATTTCTCACTTGAATCTCTCCTCATTCAAAGCTCTTTCATTTCTCACTTGAATCTCTCCCTCACTCTTATTTCAAAAGAGAGATTCATTGATTGTGAGCCTTCCAAGCCAAGAGCTTGATCCAAGGTCACCAACATCCTCCTAGGCTTCCATTGCTGATCTACATCTTGGAGCTAGTGTTTGGTGCCTTCATCTTCCCCAAAATCCTCTTTGCCCTAAATCGTAAGTTTACTCAAGGCATATGATTTTGTCGGTAAGAATTTCGTATTTCATTTACTTCCATATTGTAAGTGTTTTACTCTCGGTTGTGAGAGTTTGTTTGTTATCCCGGGTTGTGGGAGTCACAATTTCATTTGTGTATGATTTGATCTTGTAGAGGTTTCTACAAGTATTTCATAGTGCAAATTTGAGTTAGAAGTTTCTAACTCAAGTATCCGGAGGGGATCCGGGTGTTTGGGACGTAGGATCATCGGGAACAAGTCGGGGAGACTTGGGTGGATCCGAACCCGTTATATCGTCTGTTTGCGATTGCATTTCTTTGTTGTCTATATTTACATTTCCGTATTGTTGGTTGAGTTTCCAAGATAATTAGGAATTATCTTCTTAATTATTTAAAGTACTATTCACCCCCCCTCTAGTACTTGTGCAGTAGCTACGTAGGGCATTACAGATACAACTTGTTACCTTAACAAGTTTATCCGTCCACCATGGCCAAGGACTTAACTATGGTTTCCATTTAGGTATGTGCAACACTAACCTCCCATATCAGAGGAGACGAATCATATGCGTTGGTATAAAATGGACGTATTTTGGTCGATCTAGCAAAGTTTGTAGGAGATCTCGTACTAAGATCATGCTCACGGTTGGAGGAATCGATTGGCTTAAGGAGTATCATATAAACTTAATTAGGGAGTTAGTAGATTCAATTAGGGCTCGTAACCATGTCCGGCTCATGTCTTGATGGGACCACCGACGAACTATATTGCTAATTGACGGCTACCGTCCTTACATCAATGAGAGCCCCCAAAATACATCGAAACTCTAACCCACAAGAGTGGCATGAGTTGAGATCATTCTGACCATGAGAGTGACATGAATATTGTCGATTCTTAATGCACAGATCGTGTGTGCCTGTCGCGAGTGCAGGGTTAATGCGATACGTTAGATGCATGGCGCTTAGAGCAATGAATTCCACATCTTAGATGCGACAATCACTAATAAAGCCAATGCAACGTAAGAGTCTTAACCTAGCATCGACATCCGACGATCCTAGTGGTAAGTCCTAAAGCCCTAGTCTTTGTTAATTAATCACAATCCAAGATAAACAATCTATTGAAACCGACTGCTACCTAAATTCCGAGATTTGGAAATAACCCGAGACAATAACATCGCTAACCATCATGTGGGATCGATAATCTTTTATACTATTACTTGACACCGTACGCTTGTGTAATGTGCCGGGAATTCGCATTTGGGATACATCTAACCCTTGGCATTTGTGCCATTGCTATGTGGCTTCTAAGTGTAGGTTTCGGGAGCATCAGTCAACACCATCTTTACTTTTCTTAAGCAGTCTTTGAATTAGGTCTAGTGAGTTTGTTTTTGTCAAGGATTAATTTCAAGCTAGTCATGATGCTGTAAAAGAATATTAAAAGAGTTACGATAATGAAGCAGATGTTCTTAAAGTAATTAGATTGGGTTTTATTTGATTATTTTTCTCACTAATTTTTGCAAATATCCACAACCCAAAAGATATGCGAAGATTATCATATAATTTCTTATTGGGAGTTGAGATCCAACTATCTTGAGTTCGTTAACCTTGACATTTGTCAACAAGTTATCGTACTCATAGTTGGTAGACACACTCTAAGTCAATTACAACACTTTGCAACTCTCAATTATTGTTTTTGTTCCTAGCCTTTATGACATTGACCTTCATTAACACATCATAAAGTCATGTCAAGTATTTCCCATCATTTCGTATTCAGTAGAATGTGAGCAATGTACCCTTGAAATTTCTCAACAAGGCTCATACTTACATCCCCGGAATCCATCTTACGGTTACAAATATGCATCACCTAGAATTGAAAACTAATGCTTGACCTTTATCAACAACCATTGCATTAATCTAAGTACTCTACAATCTTTGAAACGATGGAGGGCTATGGATAATCCTTAAAAGAATTTTGAACGTAATAGACTTGATATAGTTGGAAAAATAAAGTCATGTAATTTAGTCGAATATTAGAATTCAAACTAATCACTTCGCTAGGTAGGAAAAATCTAGGGAGGGAGGTTTTTCGTGGGTTGAATCACCAAGTCTATGTTCCTTAATTAAAAAACTTTACCCAAACTCACCTTTCTTAGTTAAACATTAATACGATCATTTGAAATTCAAATCCAATAAAAATGTTTATGACCTTAGTAGTTCCAACTTCTTTGGGTCTACAGATACTAATTAAATGGATAGGTTTTGGTGCAAAATATGTGTCATGAACAAACAATTTGTAAATGAAATATATTTTGCGAGCAATAACACATCAAGTGATTTCATTTAATTTAGCAAGTGACCCTGTAGACAAATATAAATTAAATCTCTAACTAATTAATCAGATCACGTGGCAACGTCATATACTGTTAGGTTAGATTACTAATGATAAAGTGATTGCATGATCCTCATAATTATTTAGTGTATAATCATATTATAGCTAACATCCACATGATCCAACCATGAAAATATTTTAAAAGAATCTTAAACCAATTTTAAAACTTATTTTAAAATCATAACATCTGATGATTAATCATAACTAAACAATTTAATTTATGTTATCATATAACACATCAAGCATAATCGTTTATTTAAAAAGAAGGGATATAAAATCATTAAAAAGCCGCATGTTGCGGAATTAGTCTACTAGTCATCATATGCTGGTCACCTAATCCACAATCCGCTGGTTTACGAAAATCACTTGTATGTGGATTAGTTGACTAGTCCTTATGGTATAGTCAACTAGTCCACAATTAGTGGACTAGCAGTTGACTGCTAGCCGACTAATTGTTGTAATTGGTTATTTATGCAAATATCATGTTCCGAGGATAAAAATCCGATTTTTAATTTCTAACAAGGTTATATTTGCATTAAAATCTAGATAGCAGCAAGGCGTTGATACCACTATAAGGTTATGATGCTAGGTACCTAAACTATTTAGATAATGCAACAGAAGCTAGAAAATTTAATATTTTCTAACTAGCAACAAAACCAAGGATTTAATGCTAATCTAGGAATTATATCGCTGGATAATAAAACCATAAAGGACATACCTTTGCACGAGTATACTCAAACGATACTCATGGATCCTTAATCTCTTTCGGTGAAGACCAGCTCCAAGCAACTACTTAGATCTTATTTATCAAACAGCACCTTAGATAACCACGAGATGAAGAATGCATACACAATTCACGAGCCCCCAAGAAGTCAAACCACCTTCCTTGATTTGCTAGACCAAAGACGAAGGAGAAGGAAAAACTCTTACTTTATCTCAAAAGATATTGATCAATTCATGTGTCTTAAGAGAGCTGGGGTAGGCCCCTTTATATCATGCTGGGGAGAGCCGAATCTTATTCGAATTGAGTATTCATATAGAAATCAGCCTCATCCTTAAATAAACAAAGAAGAATAAGTATCCTTAATGAGTTCTAATCGCATGAGAACTGTTGGATATGAATTAGATTTGATTTAGAGTTGATTCTCAATCAAATCATACATCAAATCTACATCCTGCCATGTTAGCATTAGGCAACTAGTCGATTAGTTATTGTAGTTATTGTAACTAGTCGACTAATAGACTCTTTGTAAAAGGTTACAGTCTCCCTAGTCAAGTAGTGCTTAGGCACTAGTCGATAAATGGCTGATTAGTCGACTAGTCCATGCTGACTTGCTATCTTATTCTTTTTTGATAACAACCTATGTGATCTTTTTCCAAGTATATCATATATACTCAAAGTTTCTTCCTTTGCATTTCATGAGGTGTTCATCATCAGTGTGAGACTCTAATACCCCGATTCCTACTTCAGTAGTGACCACGATCACATCGTGTTACCACTCATTAGTGGCCATAGCTGAGCATGTCGACCCCCATTACAGAACCATCATTATTTAGTTTGGAAGACTGGATTCTCTCTGAGATAATCTGGGCCTTACTGTGATAGATTACGTGCACTCCGGTCCCTTCGTCATCACTATGTAGCAAGGTGTCTAGGGTGCGGTATAAAGTCAAACCCCATTACACCTTAAATTCTTTGAGTCAAATGTGATCACAAATTTATTCGTTGGATGTTACTTGTTAACTCTTTTAACAAGTTCATCTCCTACCCCGGCCAAGGATTTACTATAGATCTATTACTCAATGGCGACACTAACCTCTCATACTGGAGGAGATGAATCCCAATAGTATGGATACTCCCTTCACATGCTTCCAATTATACCAAGCAGGTATCTACACATTAGCTGTATATCCAACTTTATACTAAAGTATAATCATCCATATGTAAGGTCCTTTAGCCCATCTTCGGTCAAAGGACTAACCTGCACATACAACCACTAGAGATCATCTGCTGACACTCAGAGTATGATTACTATACAGAAGTATCTCTTGTGATTCTTTCTACGAACTTGTTCTCCTAACAAGCACATATGCATTATCAAACGATGTCTCCACATCAAGTGACTATGATGCCAGTCACTACCATCTGGTGGTATAGATTACTGCATAATGGTCTAACGGGAATATCGATATCTCGTCTCGATATTCCTCCGATTAGGAACAATTCTGGGCATATGATCGATGGACACATTAGCCCTATTATCTCAATCTCATCATGACCCCAATGTGGTGGTCTGAATCCATCATGTAGGGATTTTTGGGGATCTATAGGGCTAAAATTGATGTCTAGCATCATGCAGGTAGACGAAGAAGGAGAATAAAGCAATGGAAAAACAAAATATGTCTGAAATTTTTTTAAGAAAGCCTAAAGGAAATGAAAATCCCTAACCAGAATCTCTACTATCACGGTGTGTGTCTGACCAACCCATAAGGATATATCTATATAACTATTGCAAAATTAAATACGTAAAATAATAAAGGACATACCTTTATTCTGACGTTAGCAGAGCGTCGATCCGCATGAACCAGTGCCCCGCATTAGGGGATGAACCAATTCTCTTGAGCTGGACCGCATCTCGAGGCGAGCAACACCCTTGTCGCCGAGCCAACCACGTACTCCAAAAGTTTCACATTTAGTGGATCCTTCGTCAAGATTTCTGGTCTGATCTGAACTCCTTCGTAACCTTGCTATGACCCGATCAGGGGCAGAGAAGAAAGAGGGAGAATGAGGGAATTAAATTTGACTTTAGATTTGGGCTTGCACACGTTTGGGTAGAGATACCCTAATCTAAACTCTGGTGTAGGGTGCACTGATAAAAGTTTCAAAGAGGAGAGTTAGCCCCTATTCATACAGGAAGCTGACCCCTCCAACTCTCAAAATATACGATGTAGGACTAATAATTTAGAGGAAAAAATTAATTACAAGTTTGCCCTCTATGAAGGCCAAACTTTAACGAATTTTTCCTCTCTCACCATTGAAATCAGTGATATCTTATATCAAATCGAAGAACACCGAACAGTGAATGCATTGAAACAAATGGTGTGCAAATTCCGAGTCCATTTACCCCATAAACGTATGCACGAAGTTGTCCACGATCATGCATTTTCGCATAAAATTACAGCATCCAAAATATTCACAAAACCCTAACAAAAGGGGACCCACCGTGGCTAGGCGCATGCCCTGCACGTGACCTGTGCATGCGCTACACTGATACCGCACACATGCAGGGGCCTAATAATGGTCCGGCCCATGTGGCCGCCCCAGTAAACACATTTGGGTTTACCTTATTGTTTTTGGCTCGTGTTTGAGCAGTTTTAGAGCCATTTTGGAACCGTTTAATCTCGGGTTTTAACCGAGACATTACCAAAACACATGTATCCTTTTCTATTAATTTAGCACATTTTGTGATTTAAAATATGCTCGCAAACCTTTTACGACATATTTAATTCCTATGCATCATTTGCTTAAATCCCCATCAGTAATATTCTAAAGCCTGTGTCTCAAATCATCTATGATATAATTAATTCACATGCATCATGTGCACTATCTCCATTAGTTACTTATTACTTGATGAAGTTTCCACACTGTGTGAGACCCTACATCTTGACCCTACTATAGGTGGGTGCACGAAACCCCAGACGACAATGACCATGAGCTGCAGGTGTCGTCCCTGTTTCGGTATCATACTTATGTTGTCAGCCCATTTACATGAGTATTATTCGGACCACACTGACTGTGTCTGTGATGAATGCCGTAGTTTTAGTCCCTTCGTCATAACTATGTCACTCAAAGCCTAGGGTATGGTTAACTGCCAACCCCTAATAGCATTGAGTCTGGTCGGCATCTTTCGATCTTAGCTAAACTTTGTTGGATCGAATCCTACATACCATGGCCATGGTTTTTTCGTTAAGGACAGCACCTACTCCTACAACACTAACTCCCCATAATAGGAGAGACGAATTCTTTATTGGCCACTACTCTCCTCATATGCTTCAAGTGTCACCCAGCCAAGGACCTTTCAACATGGTTTGCCCCAAAGCAATATCAGAGATCAAAATGACACCGTTCATGCATAGGTGCATATAATGACCCCAAGTCTAAGGACCAACTTGCTTATCATCATTGAGAGCTCACCATTGATAGATTGGTGTATGCTAACCATGTAATGGCTCTCGTTGGGTTGTTCAGTGAACTTATTCTCCAATGAGCACCTGTGTTTCATCTCCGACTTCATCAAATTGAACGACTATGAGATCATCGTCATCAATCCATGGTGAAGACAAAGACAGAACGATCTATCCGATGTGTCGATATCCTTTTCTCGAAACATCTATGACCACGAACGATTCTAGACTTAAGCTACTATCGGTCAGACACTTCTCATAATAGAGATCAACATCTAGATACACGCATGACCTTGCTTTAAGTATAAGGAAATCACCTAAGTATTTTAATGAAGACATTATAATAGAAACACTTAGACAATTGATACCAAAAAACAAACTTTCATTTAGGAACAAGATGTATACATAGATAAATTGCCTCAAAGGCATACATCTCTCAACATCTCCCACTTGCACTCAAGCACATTTATTCCGATATCTCATACCGCATTTACACATAAGTCTCTCCAAACTTTATCTGGTAGAACCTTTGTAAGTGAATCTGCTAAACTGTCTTCTGTGTAGACTTAAGGAGTTCTATATTTCTGATAGATCACGCATTTGAATCTCATCCAAATTGTTTACTTGGTCTCTTGAAATCCCTAACATTTGTCTTGTCTGGATCTCTTCCAGCCCATCGTCCTCACTTGAGGCCAAAAATATATCCTTCATGTACCATAAGAGAATGATCTAAAATAGTCACTGGTCATCTGCACAGTTCATAATCATTTCTAACAAAGTGTCAAACTATTTGATTACTTTGTCAAAACATATGTCCTGGCTTCTTGATGCCTCACATGCCTTTTATTCGCTCCCACTGACCTTGAAAACTTTCTGGCTGATCCATGTAAATTCGTTCTTCTAAATCATATTTAGGAAGCAAACTTTACATGCATGTTCCTGATTTCATGGTCATCATGAGTAGTGACAACGAGTCTGATCCGAATAGATCTGGACATGGATGTTGGTGAGAGAGTTTCATCATAATCCGTTTATAGGGGTTCTGATGATAATATTTCTTTACCAGTATAACCTACACTTCTCTATTTTCCATCAGCACTAATCATCTGTCTTGAAGATTCACTTACAGCAAATGGAAACACTTTCCTTACGTGCATTTTAAAGGTCATACCTTATGTATGTGCAAGGACCTTTTTCGGATTGCATTAAGCCATTTCTCAAAGTCTCTACTCGAATGACATCTTGGAAGTTGAGTAGGCCATCATCAACTATAATGTTTTACTCGACTCCTTTATATTACGAGAAAATTCAGGGGCTCGAGTAATCCTGTAACTTCTTAACGATTAATCTGAGGAATATCATATTTACTGGTTCTGACAGATATGTCTTCCAGTTAGTCTAGATTAAGCCACTTGACAGACGTAGGAAGACAATACACCTTAATATATTTTAAGGTTGGGGTTCCCACTGTTCCATATTATATATAGAGTCATTGGCACAAACCTTGTCAGAACCTTATCAAAAACCTAGGCACTATTATCTGGGTCTTAACCCCAAAGGGAGTATTGTAACTCATCGTCACTTTCCATGTATCGTACAATGTCAAGCAGAGTATGATTCATGATCTCCAACACACCGGTGTGTTAGGAGACTTGACCTGAGAGAAAATACTTCATTTTCTTTTAATTATGCAAGAATTACATAGCAACGTATTTACCTTTTTGATCTGATCAAAGTAGTTCAAATACTTCTACCATTGTGTTCTCTATTTTATTATTATGCTTCACGAATTGCTCAAAAAGCATTAGACTTGTTTTTCATCAAGAACACATGTCCATACCTTGAGTGATTCTAAGAAATCATAATAAAATAAGAATATCATATACTGGCTAATGTAGACTTGGGTCCGAATACATTTGTATGTACGAGACCACGAGTTCTCCAACTCATTCTCCCACTGTCTTACAGAAGGAGTTTTGGTGATCATACCCTTGAGACAAGACTCACAAGTGTCTTTCAACTCAAAATATGAGAGGTCAAGAGACACCTTGTTATGTCACTTGTTAAGTCTGTTCTCTCTGGTCTGGCCCTAGGCTATTATGCAATAGATAAGTTTTACAGTAACTTAATCCCTTGTGCTTCATTGTATTAATATTTAACATAACATTGTAATACAAAATGCACACACCTCAAATTGATTAAGAAGCAAGGTGGTGAAACTCGCCATAGTGTGTTGAACGTCCCCCCTATGGCTATAGAAACAATATTTGCACCTTTACCAATATGTAGGACAATCCTTTCCTTTGTATAACAATTATTCTGAAACTGACGCATCAAATATGTCCCATTTTTAGTTCCTCTTACTATACCTTTTCTCATGGTAAACAAATCATTCTTTCTCAACTGACTTTCTTAGTGCCTTCTTTTTTCTAAATCACATTTAGACAATATATGTCCCAACATGAATATTAGCTATGCAAGCTTTTCATGCATCCAAACACTTGACCTTTACAACCTTGAGGAGACTCAACAAGTTGTTCGTCTCAAGATCTGATTTGGATACATGGTCATGCACTGATCATGCACTAATCTTCGAGCCAAACAGTTTGCATGAAGTTTCAAACCTTACGGATTGAAACTAGTTTCCATACAACCTTGAGGAGACACAATAAGTTGTACGGAGAAACATGATTTGAAAATCAGTAAGTTCAACCTGCCCCTGGTGCATATAATTCATAGAGGCGACTGTCAAGTAGCGTGCTTTTATTGTGCTGGACCTAGAGCTCCAGGAAATCATTTTCCTTAAGCCAGTGCTAAGAAGGACACTTCAAGTGAAGGTTCAGTGAGAACATAGTTTAGTTTATCAAATTGGATTTTTGAGTTGATATGTGTAATGGCCCAAATTTCAATGTACACGTACTTGTACGTATTTTGAAGGAAATGCGTACGTATATTTTTGGGAGTATGCTTGTATTTTTCTTTTAGTTATTTGGTGTAGGAGTTAATTTTAAAAGATTTTAAACTCATCCTTTGAATTTAGTAATAGGAGTATTTGGAGGAATACTTATATTTAAGATGTATAAGGTATTTCATTATGTATTTTTAATTTTCATAAAATACAAAATCTAAAATTTCTAACCATGACAACACACTAAGTGAGGTGTCATCTTAAGAATTAAAGAGAAAACACATGACACTCATCTTGACTTGATGAAGGGTGGAGAGGAATTTAGGGGTACAAAAATTTAGGCAAGAAAAACACAAAAACAAGAAAATTTCACTCTCTCTCATTCACTCCCTTCCTCCCTCAAACCAGCCCAAAAGTTTCTCCCCTCTTTTCTCCCTTGTTTCTTCATTCCTCCACCAAAAAACTCCATCCCAAAATACTCCCCTTCAACTACTAAGAGCCCAAAAATTTCCCCACCATTCTAGCTTCAAATTCATCCAAAAATAACCTTAAAAATCCATCTTTAGAAGCCAATTTGGAGCGTGAAGAAGGAGGCTAGGAGGCTCTCCATCAAGGACCAAGAAGGGCTAGAGAAATAATTTGGAGGACTTTGTAAGGTAGGAATTTCTATCACTTTAGTAGCATTTAGGTTTAGAATTGGATTCTAAGTTAAGTTGGTAAGCTTCATAAATTTTTGGTATTGATACTATGTTGGAAATTCATGATAGAATCTATGCTTTAGTAAATTTCAGTCTGTTCCTTAGTGATTGCAAAAAAAAAATTGTTAGCATGTTGTTCTTTATGCATCAAGATTAATTTGTTGTTCTCAATATGTTTTAATGCTCAAAATTAATAGTATTGTACCATGTTGGAAGAAATTGAAAGTATGAGTTATAGGTAATCTTGTTAAAGAACACTAGATTGTAAGTTGTTTATGTTTAGGAAGTTGGTTTTGATTTTCATGCTAGCTTTATTAAGTGATAGGTTGCTAGTAATATGGTCATATTTGTGTAGGTTATGTTAATAGTAAAAATTTAATTTTTCATAGAATTAGAATTATATTAACATCTTGAAAATGATGTAAACTTATTATTGTGTTGGAATAGTTATGTTAATTAAGACACCCAACTATGTTAGAAAGTAGTTTTACTAGAAAATTTAGTTGATGGAATTTTTAGCACAGAACAGCAACTTAGAAAAATCAGAAAAATACAATTTAGGATACTAGGAAAAACTACAGAAAATTATCGACAACTTTGAAGAGGGACCAGAAGCTAAGTCTGGCTGCAAATAGGTCTGCAGAGCCATTCTTTCTGGACTGACAGTTTTGGACAGATTGGTAAATTATGCTACACTTAAGTTTTGTTCATGTTGCTTAAGTTCAAGTGGTTTATGTTCTTGTGCTAATATTAGTATGTTCATGACAACAAGTTTATGATGATGTTTCGTGTAATGCTTTACTTGAGATGATAATGATGATGATGATGATGATATTTGTTAAAATGAAGTGAAAGCGGTGGTGAAACCGCAAATGAATCATTATCAAAGCGATGATGTAATAATTGAAAAACTAAGAGTGAGGATGAGATTTGACATCGGAAGTGCTCGGTCCATTTTTGAAATGAGTGACACTCCAGATGTGGGTTTGGGGGAAACACGGGTAAATTTTAGATGTTAAGGAGTGGACAGTAGTACGATAGTCTCGCCTGATGTGTCACCCCCGGAAGGGGAGTTGAGAGGGCTAGAGAGGTCGCTGGTGTGCTCGTGACGCACCATGATGGTAAATGATGGGTTTCTCCGTTTGTCCGACAGAAAACCGAGATGAGTCTCGCTCCGTTACCTTGTCCAGTCGGGTACGGAGTTATGAGAGGCCCCTCCAGTGCTCGTGTCGCTGAGTGGTATCACTTTTCACCCACCCTGGGTGAAGTCCACTTTCTTAGCAGTCTACGGTTTACCCGGGTTCCAAAACAGAACAACGATTAATTTTAATTAATTTAATCAGTAAATTTATTTCTGTTCTACTTTCTGTTATCTACTTTCAACATTTATGTTATGTTCTTAATTTCTGCCTAAACATGTGACGATGTGGCACTTGTAGTTATTTAGTTAGTTAAGAAGACCAGTTCCAAAACTGAGTTCTATTAGAGTGTTAGGAGTTTCTACTGGGTCACTCGTTGACGTGTTCCAACTTGTGGATTTCAGGTGTGAGACCCGAGCAGTCTGCAGGTGTCCCAGAGTCAGAGACCGGTGCTAGTACAGCTGAGGTAGAGCCTACGGGCGACCTTGTTCAGTTAGACTTCACAGGGTTAGAGTAGTGGGTGAGTTGTACCGGGTGTAGTCCTTTTGTACTTTTGGGTTGGGGGTTTCTACTTTTTGTTGTACCCACTTTTGTACCCCCTTTGTACAGCTGATGTATGTATGTATATGAACTTATGTAATGTGATGTAATGTAACTTCTGTGTTGATGTATTTCTTTTCAGTATTGCGTTTTATTTTCTGTTGGAGCACTTTCTTTTCTGTGTATTATTCCAGTGTGTTGTAGTGGCATGCTCATTACTTTATATTAAACCACAAAAAGTTGCCTAGTAGTATTTGGATATGAGGGCTCGAAGCCTGAGTCTGAATATTACGACGGCCTCGTCAACTACGCCTCCCGTACTTGGGAGAGCGGTGCGTGACAGGTTTTTGTGGTGGCCCATGCAGGTCAGCTCACATTGCAATACACATAAGAATAGTACAAGTAAGGCTCCAATATTATAATTTGTAATTTTGGTACTGAATATTGTTTTCCCTGTTTGTTCTTGCAGAATGGATCTGGGAATGGATCGTCCGAGAATAAGACTCCTGCTTCTGATGCTACATTGTCTGAGGCTTCCCTGATAGGGAAGATTCTGATAGGGATTCTAGAGCATATGCAACAGATGGAGGATAAGGTGGCTAGTGGTGCGCCACCGAAGCCAGTGGGTATCAGGCAGTTCAGAGCCTTGCACCCGAAGTCCTTTTCGGGCTAGGAGAGTCCTATGGAGGTGGCCGAGTGGATTAAGCATTCTGAGGATGACCTGGAGGCTGTAGGATACCCGAGAGATAAATGGGTGGATGCCGCAAAGAGACAGCTGACACATCAGGCGCGAGATTGGTGGGATGCTCAGGAGTTATATTTGACTAAGCTGATCTCGTGGGAGAAGTTTAGAGAGCTGTTTGAGGCTCAGTTCGTCCTAGAGACGAAGAATGATGAGCTTCGTTTGAGGCTCGAGCACCTGACACATGGACGACGGAGCGTGTATGCTTATGATGCAGAGTTCTCACTATTAAGCAAGTTTGCTCCGGAGTTGGTGCAGACAGCGGCCACTAGAGCTAGGCGATTCAGGATGGGGCTGGACCCCGAGTTCAGAGTAGCGATGTCGACTCAGGTGTTGCTTACATATAGTGCCGTGCTGGAGGCGGCCAGGATGCATGAGACACATCTGATGAGTGTGGGTAGAGGTCCAGTAGCAGCAACAGAGAGGCACCCTGCAGGTCAGTAGAGGAGTTTCATGAGGCCTACTCAGACCACACAGTTCCGGAGGCCTGGAGCTCCGCCAGTGCCACAACGACAGTTACCTTGTGGATTTTGTGGGAAGACTGGGCATGAGCAACGGGATTGCAAGTTTAGGCATGGGCGGTATTTTACCTGTGGTCAGTCAGGACACATCAGTAGGCAGTGTCCTCAGCAGGGGCAGACTTCAGGTTCTGGGGCACCCGTGGCAGTTCCGCCTGTGCAGTAGAGGACCCTTCCACCAGTTCCACAGAGGCTTCCACTGCCGCCGCCACCACCATCGCCACCTGATACAGTGACTTCGAAGGGACCACCTATACCCCCCAGCAGCAGTAGACCCCCAGGAGAGCAGCATTGAGGTGTCAGGCTTTTACCATGTTGGCTGTGGAGGCAGAGGACACCGGTCGAGTGATCACTTGTACATATCCATTTTTTTAGAATTGAATGCTTTGTTATTTCTATTATAGTATGTTATGTTTGTTGTTGTCATTGGGGTGATTAGATTCTTATGTTAGCTTGTATTATTTCTGTTAGGTGTTATTAGAGTTTCATCTTTCCCTGCCTTGTCACTATTTGATTCAGAAGCATTCCATTGCTTCCTATCTCAGTAGTTTGTGACTAGGAATTCCTTAGTAGTAGACTCCTTTGCTTCAAGTAAAAATATCCATACAGGGAGTGGAGTGATCCGTAGTTCTTCAGGATACCGAAGTGTCCTTTTGAGATTTGTGGACGTAGGCTGTATTGCAGATTTCTTAGTGATGGAGATGCCTCATTTTGAAGCAGTGTTTAGGATGGACTGGTTAGGGATGTTCTATGCCACTATCGATTGTAGGCTCAGGAAGATAGTATTCCAGATTCCTGATCATCCAGAATTTGAATTTCTTAGTGGTAGTAGTTCCCTTGAACCGTTGAAGTTTAAGGCTAGCCCAGTAGAAGTGATGATGGAGATGGATGTTGAACCTGTATTACCAAGGGTAGTCTGAGATTTTCCTAATGTCTTTCCAGATGATATCTATGGACTTCCTCCAGATAGATCTTGGGAGTTTACCATTGATCTGATTCCAGGCACTCAACCGATTGTGAAGGCTCCATAACGTATGGCTCCTCCAGAGTTAGCAGAGCTTCGTAGTCAGTTGAAGGATTTGTCAGAGCGTGGTCTTATTCAGCCAAGTGTTTCACCATGGGGTGCGCCAGTGCTTTTGGTGAATAAGAAGGATGGATATCGAAGGATGTGCATCGACTACCGGGAGTTGAATAAGGTTACTGTGAAGAACAAGTATCCTCTTCCTAGGATTGACAACATCTTCGATCAGTTGGGTGGATCGCGAGTGTATTCCAAGCTGGATTTGAGAAGTGGGTATCATCAAGTGTAGTTCAGAGGATCAGATATTCTGAAGACTGCATTTAGAACCCGGTATGGTCATTATGAGTTCTTAGTGATGCCTTTCGGTGTTACTAATGCATCAGCCACATTCATAAGGTTGATGAACCAAGTCTTCTATGAGTACTTGGATAAGTTTGTGGTCGTCTTCATAGCTGATATCTTGGTGTACTCAAGGTCGGAGGAAGATCATGCTGAGCATCTGAGGATAGTCCTGGAGACTCTGAGGCAGCACCAGTTATATGCTAAGTATAGCAAGTGTCACTTTTCACTGACCATGGTTGCTTTTCTGGGACATGTTGTGTCTGGAGATGGGATAGCGGTAGATCCAGAGAAGGTTACTGCAGTAGAGAAGTGGCCAGTTCCTAAGTCAGTTACGGAGATCAGAAATTTCTTGGGATTGGCCGTGTAATACAGGAAGTTCATCAAGGATTTCTCTAAGATTTCTGCACTGATGACTCATCTATCAAGAAGAATGTTGCTAACAATTGGTTAGAGGAATGTCGGCGAGCATTTGATAAACTGAAGCATAGATTGATCACTGCTCCTGTCTTGATGATTCCAGACCGTTCAGGTGGATATGAGATTTACTGTGATGCGTCAGGCAGAGGGTTAGAATATGTTCTACATCAGTATAGTAGGGTAGTAGCCTATGCTTCTAGATTGTTGAAGACTCATGAGCGTTAGCAGCAATGGTGTTTGCATTGAAGTTATGGAGGCATTTTCTTCTGGGTGAACGTGTAAAGATATACACAGATCCCAAGAGTTTGAAGTACGTGCTCACTTAGAAAGAGTTAAATATGCAACAGTGCCGATGGCCTGAGTTGATGGCTGATTATGATGTCGACCTCCAATATCACCTTGGGAAAGTCGACGTAGTACCTGATGCTCTTAGTTGCATGCCGACAGTGATGATGTTGACTGTGCAGAGAGAACTTCGGGGTGATATTCGACAGATGGAGATTGAAGTTGTCTTAACTGGTTCATCAGTGGTGATGATGAACTTGTAGAATCAATCTGATTTGGTTGAAAGGATTAAGGCAGCTCGGTCCGGAGATGAGAAGTTGAAGAAAATTCGAGAGCAGACTGAGACTGGACTTCGTAATGATTTCTGTATTCATGAAGATGGGTCTCTACATTTTGGGAGCAGGATTTGTGTACCATCAGGTGACATTCAGGATGAACTGTTGAGAGAAGCTCATCGCTCACCTTATTCTATCCATCTCGGAGGCACTAAAATGTATCGTGAACTGCGACAACATTTTTGGTGGCACGACATGAAGCGTAGTGTGGCTAGGATAGTAGCTTCATGTTTGACATGTCAGCAAGTCAAGGCCAAGCATCAGAGAACGTCATGACTTCTGCATCTTCTTCCGATTCCAGAGTGGAAGTGGCAGCATGTGACGATGGATTTCGTAACTAGCTCACACTCCTCGAGTATATGATGCTATTTGGGTAATCGTTGATCGATTGACCAAATCAGCTCACTTCATACCTTTTCGAGTGGGCCAGTCGATAGACCATCTTGCTAAGAGATATATGGAGGTGAGATTTATTGTTTATATCTCTCTCTGTTTTGTTGTTAATCTAGATTCTGATTAAGTCGTGTATACAGGAAATCGCGAGGCTTCACAGAGTGCATGTAAGCATAGTCTCCGACCATGACACTAGATTCACGTCTCACTTTTGGTGAAGTTGCAGACCAGCTTGGGAACTCAACTGAGTTTCAGCACTGCATACCATCCACAGACAGACGGTCAGTCGGAGAGGACAATTCAGGTTTTTGATGATATGCTGAAGGCATGCATGGTGGATTTCAAGGGCTCTTGGGATAAACATCTACATCTGGTAGAGTTCGCTTACAATAATAGTTTCCAAACCAGTATAGGCATGGTGCCATTTGCAGCTTTGTATGGAAGGAAGTGCCGATCTCCTCTCAGTTGGGATGATGTCGGAGATTGTGAATTGTTGGGCCCTGACATGATCGCTGAAACCGTGGATGTCGTGAGAGTCATCAGAGACAATCTTCGCATAGCTCAAGATTGTTATAAGCACTGGGCAGATGCGAAGAGGCGACATTTAGAGTTTCAACCAGACGAGCTAGTATTTTTGAAGATCTCGCCAACTCAAGGGCTGATTCATTTTGGAAGACGAGGGAAGCTGAGCCCAAGATATATTGGACCTTTTGAAGTTTTGGCTCATGTTGGAGAAGTTTCTTATAGGATTGCCTTACCAGTATCTCTTGAGGGAGTACATAATGTGTTTCACATATCGTAACTCAGGAGGTTTGTTGGGAATCCTGATCAGGTCGTCGACTTCTCAGAGATTGAAGTACGACCAGACTTGACTTATGATCAGTAGCCTATGGCCATCCTAGACCGAAGGCAGAAGATGCTGAGAAAGAAGTCCATCAATCAGGTGAGGGTTATGTGGCACCGAGAGTCACCAGGAGAGTCTACCTGGGAACTCGAGGATGAGATGAGAGAGAAGTATCCTCACTTATTTGTTTGATGTAATTTTGTTATGTATGTAATGTGATGTATAGAAAGTTTTTCCCTCTTATTTTGAAATTCCGAGGACGGAATTTATTTTAAGGGGGTAGGATGTATGGCCCAAATTTCAATGTACACGTACTTGTACGTATTTTGATCTAAATACGTACGTATATTTTTGGGAGTATGCTTGTATTTTTCTTTTAGTTATTTGGTGTAGGAATTAATTTTAAAAGATTTTAAACTCATCATTTGAATTTAGTAATAGGAGTATTTGGATGAATACTTGTATTTAAGATGCATAAGGTATTTCATTATGTATTTTTAATTTTCATAAAATACAAAATCTAAAACTTCTAACCATGATAACACACTAAGTGAGGTGTCATCTTAAGAATTAAAGAAAAAACACATGGCACTCATCTTGACTTGATGAAGGGTGGAGAGGAATTTACGGGTACAAAAATTTAGGCAAGAAAAACACAAAAACAAGAAAATTTCACTCTCTCATTCACTCCCATCCTCCCTCAAACCAGCCCAAAAGTTTCTCCCCTCTTTTCTCCCTTGTTTCTTCATTCCTCCACCAAAAAACTCCATCCCAAAATACTCCCCTTCAACTACTAAGAGCCCAAAAATTTCCCCACCATTCTAGCTTCAAATTCATCCAAAAATAACCTTAAAAATCCATCTTTAGAAGCCAATTTGGAGCTTGAAGAAGGAGGCTAGGAGGCTCTCCATCAAGGACTAAGAAGGGCTAGAGAAATAATTTGGAGGGCTTTGTAAGGTAGGAATTTCTATCACTTTAGTAGCATTTAGTTTTAGAATTGGATTCTAAGTTAAGTTAGTAAGCTTTATAAATTTTTGGTATTGACACTATGTTGGAAATTCATGATAGAATCTATGCTTTAGTAAATTTCAATTTGTTCCTTAGTGATTGCAAAAAAAAATTGTTAGCATGTTGTTCTTTATGCATCAAGATTAATTTGTTGTTCTCAATATGTTTTAATGCTCAAAATTAATAGTATTGTACCATGTTGGAAGAAATTGAAAGTATAAGTTATAGGTAATCTTGTTAAAGAACACTAGATTGTAAGTTGTTTATGTTTAGGAAGTTGGTTTTGATTTTCGCTTTATTAAGTGATAGGTTGCTAGTAATATGGTCATATTTGTGTAGGTTATGTTAATAGTAAAAATTTAATTTTTCATAGAATTAGAATTATATTAACATCTTGAAAATGATGTAAACTTATTATTATGTTAGTATAGTTATGTTAATTATGACACCCAACTATGTTTGAAAGTAGTTTTACTAGAAAATTTAGTTGCTGGAATTTTTCTTAGCAAGAACATCAACTTAGACAAATCATATAAAATAGTAGAAAAATCAGAAAAATACAATCTAGGATAATACAGAAAACTACAGAAAATTATCGACAACTTTGAAGAGGGACCAGAAGCTAATTCTGGCTGCAAATAGGTCTGCAGAGCCATTCTTTCTGAACTGACAGTTTTGGACAGATTGGTAAATTATGTTGCACTTAAGTTTTGTTCATGTTGCTTAAATTCAAGTGGTTTATGTTCTTGTGCTCATATTAGTATGTTCATGACAATGAGTTTATGATGATGTTTCATGTAATGCTTCACTTGAGATGATAATGATGATGATGATGATGATGATATTTGTTAAAATGAAGTGAAAGCGGTAGTGAAACCGCAAATGAATCATTATCAAAGCGATGATGTAATAATTGAAAAACTAAGAGTGAGGATGAGAATTTGACATCGGGAGTGCTCGGTCCATTTTTGAAATGGGTGAGACTCCATATGTGGGTTTGGGGGAAACACGGGTAAATTTTAGATGTTAAGGAGCAGACAGTAGTACGATAGTCTCGCCCAATGTGTCACCCCTGGAAGGGGAGTTGAGAGGGCTAGAGAGGCCGCTGGTGCGCTCGTGACGCACCATGATGGTAAATGATGGTTTTCTCCGTTTTTCCGACAAAAAACCGAGATGAGTCTCGCTCAAGTACCATGTCCAGTAAGGTACGGAGTTATGAGAGGCCCCTCAAGCGCTCGTGTCGCTTGAGTGGTATCACTTTTCACCCACCCTGGGTGAAGTCCGCTTCCTTAGCAGTCTACAGTTTACCCGGGTTCCAAAACAGAACAACGATTAGTTTTAATTAATTTAATCAGTAAATTTATTTCTATTTTGCTTTCTGTTATTTACTTTCAGCATTTATGTTCTGTTCTTAATTTATGCATAAACATGTGACGATGTGACACTTGTAGTTAGTTAGTTAGTTAGGAAGACCAGTTCTAAAACTGGGTTCTACTAGAGTGTTAGGAGTTTCTATTGGGTCACTCGTTGACGTGTTCCAACTTGTGGATTTCAGGTTCGAGACCCGAGCAGTCTGCAGGTGTCCCAGAGTCAGAGACCGGTGCTAGTACAGCCGAGGTAGAGCCTACGGGCGACCTTGTTTAGTTAGACTTCACAGGGTTAGAGTAGTGGGTGAGTTGTACCGGGTGTAGTCCTTTTTGTACTTTTGGGTTGGGGGTTTCTACTTTTTGTTGTACCCACTTTTGTACCCCCTTTGTACAGCTGATGTATGTATGTATATGAACTTATGTAATGTGATGTAATGTAAATTCTGTGTTGATGTATTTCTTTTCAGTACTGCGTTTTATTTTCTGTTGGAGCACTTTCTTTTCTGTGTACTATTCCAGTGTGTTGCAGTGGCCTGCTCTTTATTTTATATTAAACCACAAAAAAATGCCTAGTAGTATTTGGATATGAGGGCTCGAAGCCTGAGTCTGAATACTACGACGGCCTCGTCAGCTACGCCTCCCGTACTTGGGAGAGCGGGGCATGACAATATGCTTTAACCATTCATTTTAACCAGTTAGCGTATTCTTTTAGGATATTTTGATTTGGATTCCATGTAGTAAAATATAGAACTACCCTAGTTTAGCATATGTCCAATTTAATATAGAAAGAATGTGTTTTATCTAACTATATCCTCCCACTATTTTAGCGATCATCTTAACCCATATAGATGAATGAATTATACTATTTAGTGGGAGAGGGATCCAGCCACCCTGAGCTTTGCAACTTTGAGGAGACTCAACAAACTGATTGGCTCTGCAGTCGGTAGATGAACTCTCTATCGATTACATCACATGTGACTCTCTTTAGGTTTTTACCCCTAGTCACTTATGATCATGAGGAGACTCAATAAACCATAATGACTAGTCGAGTCGAACCCTTGTTTTCATGTCCAATCCTAACTTATACCGACACTCGGGGAGACCCGATGCGATGGTTGGGTTAAGACTAGACTACATCACATATATGATGGAGTTGGTTTTCAAAAGACAACCATGTCATAGCTTGAGGAGACTTAACAACCATAACCGGCATCTCTTAGTCACCTAATCCAAAAACAAGGAGGGCTATGGCTAATCTGAAAAGGATCTTTAACGTAATTGACTAGATATAATCAACAACGTCACATTATGATAATGTGCATTCTAGTTTGGTCCAGTCGAATATGACCAGGTATGTTTAGCTAGGTTAGGATCACTATCCATAGTCAGAGTTGGGGTGATCCAGAACCCTGGTCACAAACAATTCTAGACACCGGTTCTGGACGACTTAAGAGCAACGATTACTAAAATGTGTAACATTGATTTAGTTTGGGTTCACTTAACATAGTTAATCTTAATTAACTAGACGAATCCTAAAACTAACATTTCAGGATTATAATAATTTTATTTTTGTCCTAATCAACTGTTAGGAAGTTAAAATTATTAATACATAATAATTTATGTCTCATAATAATTTTATTAATTATTGGCTATCCTAATCAGTTATTAAGAATCTAAATAATTATCAAATCATAAATTTAGATCATAGCAGCATTAATCTACCAATAATTATCCCATAATTATCACAGATCTATTCTAAATAATCACATGATTTAAAAGAGATTTAATTTTCAAAAAATATTTTTGAAAAAAATTATTAAAACTACACATAATTATTGCAAGAGCCACGAGACCTCGCCTACACTAATGGTTTAGATAACTATGGAAGAGCATCGGTAGGACCATTGCAATAAATTATGTATCATACAAAATTCATAAAACCATTACATGTGAAAAATTCTAATTTTTTATTAATGCATTTATAAACCTCCATCTCATGGAGAATGCAACGACTAACTTATTTAAACATGGAATAAAATATAGATCCTGTAGACCTTGCTCTGATACCAATGTAGGGATTTTTGGGGATCCATAAGGCCAAAAATCGGCTTCCGGCCTCTAGTGGGAAGACGTAGAAAGATAATAAAGTAGCAAAAAAAACAAAACACATCTTAAAATAATTTTAAGAAAGCACAAAGGAAATGAAAATACCTAACCAGAATCTCTACTATCATGGTGGTGGTTATGACCAACCCCTAAGGACGGAAAAATTAATTGCGTAAAATAATAAAGGACATACCTTTATTCTGCACGTTAGCATAACGTCGATTCTTACGAACCAATGCCTCACGTTGGGGGCTAAACCGCTTCCCTTGAGCTGGACATCATCTCGAGGCAAGCAACACCCTTGTCACCGAGTCAACCACATGCTCCAGAAAGTTTCACCTTGAGTAAATCCCCTGTCAAGATTTCGGATCTGATCCAAACTCTTTCGTAGCCTTGCTAGGACCCGATTAGGAGGAGAGAAGAAAGAGAGAATTAAATGTTGAGTATTGGACTTCTCCCTACTTGGTTTTGATAATGAGCAAACATAAATACTTGTGCCTTATCCCCTACTTGCAGTTAATCCATTGTCCAAGCATATCATGAAGATCAATTAGCATTGGATGTCACTCAAGGATCAATCAAAGTTCGTAAAGTGGATTGGATGATCAAAGATGAAGATTGTAGCTTCAAGAAGACGTCTACATCTTCCAATAGATTGAAGAGAGGAAAAACAAATTTAATCTTTTATTCTCTTCTTCTTTACTTCTAGAATGTAGCTTAGAAGTAGAATTATGTTGGACCGCACACACATCTTTCATTCTGTCCTAGGAAATCATTAGAACTCATTTCCTAGGCCTCCAATTCATTATTCTCTAACATCTGCATTTTGTACTCTCAACAGACGATTGTTGAACATTTTACAGGCACATGTCTTTAAACATTTGTGATTTGTTCTACAGCAGTCTGTTTAGCACATACTTTGACACTTGGTTTTTGGGCTTTTTACTTTAATTCCTATCAGGCGACTGCAGTACAATGTATAGGCGCCGATCCAGTTACAGGTGCCTGTGAATTGTTGGTCAGTCGCCTGTCTCACTCTTGCCCAAAGATCACAAGTTTGTCATCTTTCGATCAGACGGCTGATGTTGCTTTTCCATTCACCTGCTCAATGCACAGGTCTATGTGCATTCTTCTACAGTCGCCTGTCGATCTCTTGTCCTGACACTTGGTGTTTGGCAAGTTACGCAAGTTTTGGCCAGACGCCTGATGTATGTTTCATAGTCGCATGCCCATGGCGCAGGCGCCTGTGGTTACCACATCAGTAGCCTATCCTGTCTTCCCAAATTTTGCGAGTTTTCACCACTTACAGACTTAGGATGTCAGTCGCTTGTAGAAGGTTTCTTAGTTGCCTGATGATTTACAGGTGCCTGTTAGACCTTCATCAATCAACTGTCCTACGTGGTAAGTTACCGTTTGAATTCTCACATACCCACTGACACAGTGCAACATGCTACTGTTGGGGTTTTGGCGGACCCTCAGAGCTCGGGTCTGTTTTCGTCCTAAGTCGGACGGACCACTAGGGCTTAAAACGTAGCGGAAAATCAAACACAAAACTTTTTAAGCTAGCTAAACAATTTAGCTAGGCTCTGAGGGAGCCAGAACCTAGCCCGATCTATGCCAACTTGGGGTGGATCTAACCACCCCAAGAGGGATCTACTCTAAATCGACATAATTAAATCTACACTAAAATTACTTAACCACATACTCGGAATCTTGGCCTTGGAGCAGGCAAGATCTACCGCACCATCTTCTGAAGCTCCTCATGGCCGAGCCGCCTTGACTCGATCCGCCTGAGGGCTGCGCCCGCTATACAGCGGGTGTGAACCTGCTGTGGCCAGCAGGCCACGCCCATTTTGCCTCTGGGTATGGGCCTGTTAGCCCAGTGGGTCTAACCCACCTTGCCTTGAACTGTTTTCACGTTTCTGAGCTCGTTTGAGCTCCGATTTGGACGCGGTTTGAACCTATGTTTAGATCGGGACGATCCCGTCATTTAGGTAACACTTTCCAATATATTTGTTCCTACTAAATTTGTCGTAACTAATTTACGACACATTTAATCATTGTTTGTATCAGATGCAATATTTGTCCCTATTGCTATTACGACTAATTTTCACAACAAGCTTTGTGAATATTAACTATTCAATATCATCAAATGAATCTTTCTTAATTAATCTTCCTATTACTAAGACACGAATGCTACTCGGTGTGAGACCCTACAGCCTGACCTTACTATAGGTTGGGGCTCAGAACCCCTAGACGACGATCACCACGAGCAGTATCTATCTTCCCTGTTTCAGAATCATCATAACGTGATCAAACCTTTGACAAAAGCATCATTGGGTTTACATTGGCTGTGTCAATGATGAACTCCGTTAGCTATAGTCCCTTCGTCAAGACTATGTTCCTGTTGGCCTAGGGTATGGTTTACTGTCAACCCTATTAGACAACATTGGTCAGTATACGGCGGTCTTTGTTGTATTCACGTTGTACTTCTTACAACGTACCCCGGTCGAGTATTAACACAAGGATCATACTGAGCCTGTAACACTAACTTCCCTTTAACGGAAGTGACGAATCCCATCTTAGTCATCTACTCACCTCGAGAGCTTCAGGTGCAACCCAACCTAAGATCTTTCAGCAGGCCTAGCCTCGATGCTAGATCATGGGTCCAGGCTACAACGTTCTCTCACAGGTTCGTACAAATGACTTCAGGTCATAAGGACCAGATTACCTATCATCACCCTAGAGTTATTAAAGACAGTTTAGTTAAAGTTAACCATTTAATAACTCTAATTTGGTCGTTCAGTGAACTCATTCTCCAATGAGCACCTGTGTCTTGTCTCCGACTTCACCAAGTCGAATGACTATGAGATCATCATTACCCTAAGGTAAGACTAAGACACAGTGGTCTATCCGATGTGTCGATATCCAGTTCTCGACACATCTATGACCACGAACCGTTTAAGACTTACGTTTCTATTCGGTCGCTTACTTACTCATAATCGAGATCTTATCTAGATACGTAAGGACCTAACTATAAGTCTATGGATTTATCTAAGTATATTAATACGAACGATTTTATACTTAGAATAATAGGTAGCATATACAGTATGAACAAGACGTATACTTAGGATAAATTGCCTTATGGGCATACATCCTCCTACATCTCCCACTTGCACTTAGGCTATTTATCTCGGTGTCTCATACCGTTATAGCATATCAGTCACTTTGACATTTATATGACAAACCTAGGAGTGGATTTACTAACGAGTATCTACAATTGTATTTTAATGGATTAATTAATACATCTCTCTATCACACAAGGTTGATCCCTTGAAAAATGATCTGGATCAATTTTTCCTTTCTTTGTATTACTAGATCAATTTTTCCTTTCTTTGTATTGCTAACAATTAGCTTATACAATCTAGATGTAGGGTCTAACATTTCTATAAGTCAGTTTCAGCTCATTCCAATTTTCTTGTGTCAATATGTCAAGTACATATACGACACCCTTAGTCTCTATATACGATTAAATCAAAACGATTTTGATTCAATGTTTTATATAGATGATTTATATAAGTTGGAAATCCCTTTTACTTAGTCTGAGAAACCGGAACTAAGTATACGAGCTGGCTCCCACTGACTTTAAGAATTACCTGGTTAAATACTTCAATATTATATCTAAATCATATTTAGATTATATATTTACGAAGATATAACCATTTGGTAAGTGCTTTAGATGGAATGTACTAGTGTCAGGTTCGGTTTGACGAATGAGTCAAGTCAAGATTGGTTTAAGGAATCTTGGCATTTGACTCACTCAATCAAACGTCCTACACTGTACTTTTCCCTTTACCACATTTAATATTAACTCTTTAATAACTAAATGCAGTTTATTAAGAATTAATCTTAATATGCTTATAATTTTGATCGCACATAATTTATATGCCCCTGGAACCTATATTTAACTACCGATTGACTATAACATTAAGTCAGCTCCAAAACAAAATTTTCTGAAGCTTCGCATCACAATTCAAAAATTTTCGCAACCATCTCAAAAAGCCACAATCACAGAAAATTTAAGCCAATCTCAATCAAATTTCAATTTCAACAGAATAATGCAATTTCTGAGACATTCATTAAAAAACAACGGATTCATAAAGATAAACCGTAATTTGTTTATCAAATAAACTTTGAGTGTAGAACACTCAATCATTGTTTTTACTTGGAAGAATGATACATTTTATTCAACTAAAATTTAGTATCATATCCTTCTCGATCATGTCTCTCGAATTCTTTGAACGGCCCCAACAGCAACGATTGCTCAGATTGCCGACCGTCCTCCGAATTTCTCCCAATCTTCGCTTCATATCAGCCACCTGTATACAGTACACAGATGTCTCAGTATCTTATACTATATGATTGGAAATAATTACGCTTCATTGAATTTAATTTGTTGTACCTGAGGTAGAGGCATCAGTATGTCCCTTCTTCTTCTCTGCAAGATAGATCTTACAGTTCCTCTTCCAGTGGCCAATCTTATGGCCATGGAAGCACTCAGATTTTGACGGGGCCCCTTTAGTCTTTTTCTTCCCTTTCTTCGCCTTTGCAGGTTGTGGGACCTGCCTCTTCTTACCCTTGCCTTTCGGCTGGTCGGAAGAAGCAGAGCCAACAACCAATGCTGTCGGCTTCTTCTCAATCTCCTCAAACTGCCCTAGCATATTGAGGAGACCAGGAAGATCCGTTTCAAGACCGTTCATTATAAAACCAGTGATGAAAGGCTTAAACTCAGGGGTTAAAGACTTCAGGATAATGTCCACGGACATCTCATTGTCCATGACAAATCCTAACTGGGCGGCGTCCTCTACGTACCTGATCATCTTGATAACATGATCTTGTACGGGCCCTGCCTCCATCTTCGTGCCCCAGAGGTTGCTGGTGGCTTCGAACTTGGCAGCTTTAGACCGCTTGCCATATAATTCTTGTGCATTCAGAAGCATACTTTGAACATCCATATGTTCATGCTTCCTCTGTAGTTCGTTACTCATCGAAGCCAGAGTAAGGCACCTGGCCTTCTCTGCATCCCTCTGGTATAGCTTATAGGCTTCCTTTTCCTCAAAGGTCCAATCGTCATCGGGCTTCTCCAGAGCGTCCTCGAACAGTACTTATCCAATCCCGGTTAGGGAAAGGACCAACTTAATGTTCCTAAGCTAGTCTTTGTAGTTCGTTCCATCGATCACGTTCTTCTATACCATATATCTAAAACCCGAATCCATTCTGCGTTTTATAGATACTTTAGCCAGTATATGTTCGTAGTATAGTTTTAATGGTTTTTAATAAAACTATATTCTCCCACTAAATTTATTAAAGCCATAATAATAAACAATTTATTATAAAATAACATTTGTGAGAGAGGGATCCGACTACCCTGAGTCTGACAACCTTGAGTGTGTCTCAACAAGTTGTCCGACTCTGCAGTCGGTAGACGAACTCGTCGTCAATCATATTAAATATGATTCCCTATCGATTTTACCCCTAGTAATTTGTGATCATGAGTGTGCTCATCCGGATCACAATGGCTAGCCTAGTCGGACCCTTGTTTTCGTGTCTAGCCTGACTTGCCCCGCCGCTCGGTGTATGCACGACACATCGGTTTGGGTCAGGACTTAGACTACATTCTTGGTTAGACTTACGCCGATGCTCGGAGGATGAGACAACGGTTTCAGTCAGGTCAAGATGTTTATCAGAAATCGGTTTCTATAAGATTGACATGTTACGGCTTGAGTGTAGCTCCACAACCGTAACAGGTTTCTTACAGTTGCCAACTCCTAAAACAAGGAGGGCTACGGTTTATCTTGAACAAGATTATTATCATATTTGACTTAGGTATAGTCGATGGACTTACACAGTCATGAATCGACTCCTTGCGGTCCAGCGGACGCGGCTAGAGAATTGACTAAGCCAAGACCGCTTGGTACCTAGACTAGCTAGGTTGGTCCAGCAAACTTAGCCAAGCACATTGACCGACATCAGGATCCATTGAAGGAGTTTTCATCAATTCTATGTTCGTCCAAACAACTAAATGGCTTTTAATTAAAAGAACTAGGTAATCCTTATCAACTAGTGGATCCTAAAATTCAAAATTTTATGGATTGGTTGAACAATTTTCATTAAGTCCTTATCAACTATAAGGTTCATTCGTTCAACGTGCTATCCCAATCTAATTAGGATTTTATAAAACAATTACAACATGTTTCAAAAATAGTCTTTTATGAAAATCATCAATTAAATGATTTATTGAATGATTGACAATTAAAGGGACTACCCTAATCTGGTATTAGGTTTTGATGTTGTTTTGTTTATCAAACATAGCATGTCACTAGTTTATTTAAAATTTCATCTTATAAAATTTTAATCATTTAATGGCTAACTTAAAAGGGTTCATGAATACATTATTCAACATGTCCATTAAAAGAAAATGAAACAACTAATTTATCCGCATAAATAAAGTTTCATCTAGTGACATATAATGAGAATTTGCAAGTTAAAATTATCTACATAATAAATAACACACAAATCTAAAATTTAACAATTAAATTTAAAGATCAAAATTTTAAAGCTTAAAATATTTTTATCACATAAAACTAGGTTTCATAAAATTATCAAATAATTTTAAAACCTAGGCTTTAAAAATTTTTTAATCAAATATTTATTAGATTAAAATATTGCATAAAAATCTAGAAACCCTATATGTAATTTTTAAAATAAATTCATTTATTGTTTCATCTTATGAAAATAAAATTAATCCTTTTAATATACATATCCATTAAAGCAATTTTAAAACATTTTTAAAATCATTAGAAATTGTTTTATAAACTTTCAAAATAAAGTTTTTTAAAATTTCTAACATTTTTGTAACTTAAGAGAATTAAATTTCAAAAATAAAATATTTCTTTAAAGTTACATAAACATTTAAATGCTCGAAAAATATTATATCACATAAAAACTTTTATAAAGCATTTAAACATTAGAGACCCATTTAAAATTTATCACATAAAATTAGATTGTCCCAAAAAAAAATTTCGTGTTGCAAAAACAATTTTTAAAACACAAACTAATTTTAACATAAAGCTAAAATAGTTTGTATGTTAAAATTAAGCAATTTAAAGATTTAAAAACGTCGCTAAAAAGATCTAAAGCATAACCGTGGCTCTGATACCACTGTTGGGGTTTTGGCGGACCCTCAGAGCTCGGGTCTGTGTCCGTCCTAAGTCGGACGGACCACTAGGGCTTAAAACACAGCGGAAAATCAAAAACAAAACTTTTTAAGCTAGCTAAACAATATAGCTAGGCTCTGAGGGAGCCAGAACCTAGCCCGATCTATCCCAAGAGGGATCTACTCTAAAGCGACAGAATTAAATCTACACTAAAATTACTTAACCACATACCCGGAATCTTGGCCCTGGAGTAGGCAAGATGTACCGTACCGTCTTCTGAAGCTCCTCGTAGCCGAGCCGCCTTGACTCGATCCGCCTGAGCCGCCTCGCACCCTCGAACAGATCCGCCCGAGCCGACTTTCGCCTCCAAGCCGATCACACGCGGTAGAAAGATTCACTTGAGTGGAACCCGCATCTTAGACATCTGGATCCGAATCCAAACCCCCTTCGTAGTCTTGCTAGGACTACTCCGGAGAATAGGAAGAGAGAGAGAGAGAGAGAGAGAGAGAGAGAGAGAGAGAGAGAGAGAGAGAGAGAAGTTTAGTCGCCGATCGAGCTTGCTCTAAAAATCTGGAGCTACTCGATCGAGGACTTGGAGCACTTTTCAACGAAGGGAGTGCACCCCTATTTATATAGGGAGTCGGCACTCACTCTTTCGTTGGGAGCAATGTGGGACTTTTGCAAAGGAGAGGAAAATTCAATTAAGCCAATTTAGCTTAATTTGTAGTTTAAGTGAGCTTTTCATAAAAGCAAACTTTAACTAATTAATTCTCTTCGCTCATTAAACTTTAGAAACCAAACACGCTGTCAATCCGAAGGGCTTCCAATGGTGAACACGTAGGAACCAAGGGCGACGAATATCGACTTCGTTTGACCCCTCAAACAATTGCCCAAAGTTGGGCAAAAAATCAACTTTTGTAGCCGTCTTTTTGGGGTTTCAAAAACCCGAAAAATAACTTAAGTTGCGGGAGCTTAGCGGGCACACCCGCCCAAGGCATGGGAGGCGGGCCACCTGCCCACTGGGCAGCGGGCGTGCACCCGCTGTCGCAGCGGGCCGTGCCCGCTGCGACCAGCAGGCCGCGCCCGTTTTGCCTCTGGGTATGGGCTTTTTAGCCCAGTGTGTCTAACCCACCTTGCCTTGAACTATTTTTGCGTTTCTGGGCTCGTTTGAGCTCCGATTTGGACGCGATTTGAACCTATGTTTAGACCGGGACGATCCCGTCATCCAGGTAACCCTTTCCAATATATTTGTTCCTACTAAATTTGTCGTAACCAATTTACGACACGTTTAATCATTGTTTGTATCAGATGCAACATTTGTCCCTATTGCTATTACGACTAATTTTCACAACAAGCTTTGTGAATATTAACTATTCAATATCATCAAATGAATCTCTCTCAATTAATATTCCTATTACTAATACACGAACGCTACTCGGTGTGAGACCCTACAACCTGACCTTACTACAGGTTGGGGCTCGGAACCCCTTGACGACGATCACCACGAGCAGTAGATGTCTTCCCTGTTTCAGAATCATCATAACGTGATCGACCCTTTGACAAAAGCATCATTGGGTTTACATTGGCTGTGTCAGTGATGAACTCTATTAGCTATAGTCCCTTCGTCAAGACTGTGTTCCTATTGGCCTAGGGTATGGTTTACTGTCAACCCTATTAGACAACATTGGTCAGTATACGGCGGTCTTTGTTGTATTCACGTTGTATGTCTTACAACGTACCCCGGCCGAGGATTAACACAAAGATCGTACTGAGCCTGTAACACTAACTTCCCTTTAACGGAAGTGACGAATCCCATCTTAGTCATCTACTCACCTCGAGAGCTTCAGGTGCAACCCAACCTAAGATCTTTCAGCAGGCCTAGCCTCAATGCTAGATCATGTGTCTAGGCTACACCGTTCGCTCACAGGTTCGTACAAATGACTTCAAGTCATAAGGACCAGCTTACCTATCATCACCCTAGAGTTATTAAAGACAGTTTAGTTAAAGTTAACCATTTAATAACTCTAACTTGGTCGTTCAGTGAAATCATTCTCCAATGAGCACCTGTGTCTCGTCTCTGACTTCACCAAATCGAATGAATATGAGATCATCATTACCCTAAGGTAAGACTAAGACACAGTGGTCTATCCGATGTGTCGATATCCAGTTCTAGACACATATATGACCATGAACCGTTTAAGACTTACGTTTCTATTCGGTCGCTTATTTACTCATAATCGAGATCTTATCTAGATACGTAAGGACCTAACTATAAGTCTATGGATATTATCTAAGTATATTAATACGAACGATATTATACTTAGAATAATAGGTACCATATACAGTATGAACAAGACCTATACTTAGGATAAATTGCCTTATGTGCATATATCCTCCTACAGCAACTGTGAGTTCTTCATCAGTCGACTGTCTGGCATGTATTTTCTATTGGTTGGTTTTTTCCAGACGGATTTCAAAGGGGGTTTTGGGTGTTTTTCTTGAGGGATTTAGAGAACATATAAGAGGGTCTCTTACTGTTCCTTTGGGCAACGCCTAGACAATCGTGCATTCATTCCTAAGCTCAATCTCTCAAGTTCTCTCTTCCTCAAGTCTCAAGCTCTTGAAATCTCAACTACAATATTGTCTTCCCACTTAAACCAAATCTGAGCTTCAAGCTTTGGTGAAGACAAGTACACGTGATTTCTCTCATCTTGGAAGAGACATCAACACACACACACACTTGCTCCTTCAAGTTCTACTTTGAGGCATATATATTTGTAAGTGTTTTTTCATGTCGAATTTCATTATATCGTATTTCTATTTCACTCTCGGTTTGTGAGAGTGGGTTTGCTTGATCCCAAGTTGTGGGAGTCATGTCATCGATTATGTTCGATTGCACTTGTAGGGTTGATACAAGTGGGTTTAAAGGAAACCTCAAGTTAGGATTCTAACTTGAGTATCCGAGGTATCCGGATGGAAGGGATGTAGGATTACTGGGAACAAGTCGGGATTGGACTTGGGTAATCCGAACCCTTGAAACATCCTTTGTGTTAGCTTGTTTCATTTTGGATTAATTTATAATTCCGCATTTATCGTTGGTTAGGGATTTAAATTGGTATTACTATCGTTTAAATTTTATAAACACTATTCAACCCCCTTCTAGTGTTTTCCTCATAGCCAGGGTCATTACATTAAATTTGACTTTAGATTTTGGCTTGCACACGTTTTGGTGGAGGAACCCTAATCTAAGCTCTGGTGCGGAGTGCACTGGTATAAGTTTTAGAAAGAGAGTTAGCCCCAATTTATATAGGGAGCTGACCCCTCCAACTCTCAAAATATCCGATGTGGGACTAATAATTTAGAGAAAAAATTAATTACAAGTTTGCCCTCTATGAAGGCCAAACTGTAACAAAATTTTCCTCTCACCATTAAACTCCAAAAGTGACGTGTTATATCAAATCGAAGAGCACTGAATGGTGAACGTATAGAAATAAATCGTGTGCGATTCCGAGTCAGTTTGAACCCTCAACGTACATGCGAAGTTGGCCAATAACATGCATTTTCGCATAAAATTACAGCCGCCAAAAATTTCACAAAACCCTAAAAAAGGGGGAACGGCCGCAGCTTGGTGTATGCGTGCATGCGCCCTGTACGGGTGCTACACTAATGGCGCGCAAGTGCGAGGTCCTAATAATGGGCCGGCCCAAATGGCCGCCCCAGTAAACCCATTTAGGTTTATTTTATTGTTTTGGCTTGTTTTTGAGCCGTTTTAGAACTATTTTGGAACCGTTTGATCTCAATTTTTAACCGGGATGTTACCAAAACCTGTGTATCCTTTTCTACGCCTTTATCACAGTGTGGAAGATTTAAAATATGCTCGCAAACCTTTTACTACATATTTAATTCCTTTTCATCATATGCTAAAATCCTACATCATTAATATTCTAAAGCCTAATTCGCAAATCTTTTCGACATAATTAATTCCCATGCATCATATGCACTATTTCCTTAAACTACCTATTACATAACGAAGTTCTCACTCTGTGTGAGACCCTACAGCCTGACCCTACTATAGGTGGGGCTCAAAACCCCAGACGATAGTGACCACGAGCAGCAGGTGCTGTCCCTGTTTCGGTATCATACTTATGTTGTTAGCCCTTGTACATGAGTATTACCGGGACCACCCTGACTGTGTCCATGACGAATATTTCAGTTTTAGTCCCTTCGTCATAACTATGTCGCTCGAAGCCTAGGGTATGGTTAGTTGTCAACCGCTAATAGCTTCGAGTCTGGTCGGCATCGTTCGGTCTTAGCTAATCATTGTTGGATCCAATCTAACATACCATGGCCTTGGTTTTTTCATTAAGGATCATACCGACTCCTACGAAACTAACTCCCTATAACCGGAGAGACGAATTCTTTATTGGCACATACTCTCCTCGTATGCTTCAAGTGTCACCCAACCAAGGAACTTTCAATATGGCTTGCCCCGAAGCTAGATCAGAGATCAAAATGACACTGTTCATGCACAGGTTCATATAATGACGGCAAGTTTAAGGACCAACATACCTATCATCACTGAGAGCCCACCATTGACAGATTGGTGTATGCTAACCATGTAGTGGCACTCGTTAGGTCGTATAGTGAACTCATTCTTCAATGAGTACTTGTGTCACGTCTCTGACTTCGCCAAGTTAAACGACCATGAGATCATAGTCACCAAGTTATGGTGAAGACAAAGACACAATGGTATATCTGACTTGTCGCTATCATTTTCTCGAAACATCTACGACCACGAATGATTTTTGACTTAAGCTACTATCGGTCAGACACTTATCATAATCGAGATCTACATCTAGATGCATGCATAACCTTGCTCTAAGTATAAGGAAATCACCTAATTATTTTAATGAAGACATCATAATAGAAACACTTAGACAATTGATACCAAAAAGCTTACTTTCATTTATAAGCAAGATGTATTACATAGATAAATTGCCTCGAGAGCATACATCTCTCAACACATCAATGCGTAATTTATGGTATAAATACTTCTAAAGATATTTTTAGATGGGGTTATATGATTTTTAAAATAGTTTATTTAGATGCGTATATGATTTTTAGGTATATATTATCAAAAATAGTTTCAAAAAAGTGTATGATATATTTTTGTAATTTTAAGTATCATCAAAATGGTTATAAATAGTATATATGCTTTTTAAATATTTTTCTATATAAATATTGTTTAAATAGTTTTATTATATATTTTTCTATATAAATGTTTTCAAAATAGTTTTAAATTGTTATAAATATGATTCTATGATCTTTAATTATCCGCTGTAATTTTAACGTATTTTTCGGAGGCTAAAACGACCTTAAACCCGCAACCCCACAACCCACGTCTGATAAACAAAATTTGCCTCAAAACTTATATTTCTGTAGCTCAAAACTTTAAATAAATATTATTTTCTTGATTCTTACAATGCTAGAGACCCATGGTAATTGTTCTGGAATTTTTTGGGGACGTTTAGATTTAGGGGCAAAATCGTGATTTTATACACTTAATTACTCTTTCACCTAATTATGATTTTGAACTAAACATGTTTAATTAACTTAATCACTCACCTAATTAAGTTAATTTCAATCGACATCAGCCCACGAGGAAAACACCTACTCCAAATTTTTATGGTTAGTCAACACAACCAACCACTTCAATTAGTTACTTACTAATTATTAATTAACTAGTCATAACCTGTGCCTGCGGGCATGATTCATTTAAGATTTCCCCCCGCGAAATCTTTGTTCGTCGAAAAATTATTTCCATAGCCAAAATTTAACAGAACAATAAATTAGCGTAAAAATATTTAGCGGCACGGACACCTTTGGCGCGGGCGTCTTCGGCGCGGAACAACAAATCTCAGGGTATTTTTATGCTAATTTGTTGTTCCACTAAATTGTTTTATGCTAAATATTTTATTTTGTTTAATTTAATGGATCATACTTCTCCATAATCTTTCTCAAGGTACTTTTAATTTCAAAGTTTAGGTTCCCAAGGCATTTCCTTCCAGTTTAATCTTCACAATCTTTCCCAAGGCACTTCTAATTTCAAAGTTTAGGTTCCCAAGGCACTTTCCCTCACAAAATCCAATATCAACCATTGATTTACCAAGATCAAATCTCAGCCACTCTTTATCTTGTCCCAGTTAGCCCTAGAATTCAAAAAACATTGTCAAATGTATAATAGATATATTATATATAATTTCTCCCCTCATCTCCTCCCTCAATTCATACACGCAGCAGACACAGCAGCCTGAACCTATCTCCCTCTCTGGCTTCAAGCCCCGCCAATGCCATCTCGGTCGACCCATTCCGACGTACCACCCACACGCCCCCCCGGGCGGCTCCCCCAATCGTCACTGCGCAAGCCAAAGCCCAAGCAGCAAGTCGAGTTAACTTCCCACTGCCGCATGCTCTGCATCGCCTTCCCCTTGAGCCCCGGCCTTCTCCCTTAGGCCAACAACCCCAACAGCCGCACGGACTCTCCCTGCACCACCCCCATATTCCCAAGCGACCTGGTGAGCTCCTCTGTTCACTGCCCTCGACGTCGCCATAGTGAAACCCTCAGCCTACTACTAACTCCCTCTCTGACACCCCTCCTACTCGAATAAATGCCATAACAACACTCCGACCAAGCTCCTTCTCTGAGCCTCTGACTGCACCATCTGCACCCCTCAAATCGCCATCGACGGGCCCCATTAGCCCTCGAAGCTCAGCTCGAGCACCCCCTCCACCATGTAACTCCCGCTTTGCCCACATCGTTGCGAGTCACTTTCCATCGTCGTCATGCCGCCATTTCTCTACCTCTCATGGTCCCCGCTGCTCTGCCGACCTCTCCACGATAGTCACTACCATGCGTAAAGAGAGAGAGAGATTAATATAATATATATAATAATAGTGTATATATATAATATTATAAAATATTACAATAAGAGAGGAAAATTAGTTTAAATTCATAGCAAATAATTTAAGCAACTGAAAAATAAAGTGAGGCCACCGAAGAATCCAGTGCATCGTCAGGAGCGCGTAGAAAACTATCTCGTAAGTTTCAGGCAAGTATTTCTCCCATAATAGGTTTTTAAACATTATTGCTAATTATGCTAATTTATCTAAATAAATTATTCACGTCAAATTTTACATAAACTTAGATGCACAAAAATTGCATGTGAATCTACTAGTTAAGACAAATATTTATTTTGACATGTTAGACATAAATTTCTGACGTGTAACTTTTTCTATATAAATTGTGGAACATATTTTGTAAGTTATTTTTAAATTCAAATATTAGTTTTTAGACATTTAAAATTCAGAAAAATTGTTTCTAAAATTTTTAAAATTATAAAAATACACTTTAGCTTTAGAAAATTATTTCTTGCTTAGATGTACTCATTTGCTTTGGTGTAAATATTTTGAATTCATTTTTATATGTTAAATGCCTTATTTTAAATAGTTAAATGGATATATTTGAGAATTGGCTACATGTCACTCGCCATTAAATATTATTTAACTATTGAATGAATTTATGATATAATATGGATAGGCCATATGCATATGTTATGATGAAACTGTATGGAAATGATCATATGACTGATGGAACCATATAGTTATGATTAATGGATTATCAATCGATGAAACAAGTACTATTTACATGTCACTTGACTTGACACATGTGATTGAGGTAGTCCAAATGTCACAGCAGGCATAAGAGGACTAGATCCACATTATAACTTTTTCTCCACTCATACTAAGGGGAGGAAAGTAACTTAACCGTCACCCAAGGAAAGGGGTCAGTAAGTAGCTATGGAGAGCTCCTGATGGTAGTGTGCATTTTAGTTACGTAGTATGCACTCGGACATGGACTTGACGCTAGAACATGTTGTTATTAAAAGTATTACCATCAATATATCATGTAGTCTTTTCATCACATATTGCAAATGCTATTAAATGTTCTAACTGCTAGTTAGTATCGTTTTCAGTCCTTACATATCATGCTCATAATATGTTTTTCATTATATCTCTTATATATATATATATATATATATATATATATATATATATATATATATACATGCTTTCATATCATAGTTGTCATACCATGCTCATATCATGTTATGTGCTTTTCCTTCCTATTATGGAAAAAATACTTGGAGAGCAACCCTTACTGACATGCATTTCTTTGTTTGTTATCTTATGAAATGCATGTCAGGTTTCAAAAGTAACTATCTAGAAGAGCTTAACAGAAAGTGGACCCAGTAGCCAGGGACTATACTAAGCTATACACTGTCGAGAAAGTAGAATAGATCTTCCCCAATATCTATTCTGTTTTCTTATCGCATTTATGTACATTGTTGTAAAGGTCATGCTAGAGCAAATGTTGTACTTTAATATGAGACAGTTGATATTGTAATGATAATATATGTGGTGTTCTTAAATGATCAAGCAAGAACTTGAAGTTTTAATCACAGATGCTTAGTGTGTTTAAACCAAGGAGGAAGAAAAGAAAAAAAAAGAAAAAAAATACTCCTTGTTTTAAGCACACCGCGGCCTGCTCGCATCCTCGCTCATAGTAGAATGGGAAGCGGCGCACGACAGTCTTCTGTGGTGGTCCGTGCAAGTCATGCTTGTGCAAAATACTTTAAGAGCAGCACTGATGACATTATGTTCTTGATTCTCTAAAAAGCAGCTTCGATATTCCTATCATTTAACTACTTGCACAGTTTAATTTCTTTGAAAATATTTAGCATATACTAGACTTCCTAACCTTTAGTTGACACAATTAAAAATCAATTCCATCTTTGTTTATAAAACTTACCTTGACCTAATCCTTGATTTCTGACATATACACTTCCATCATTGATTGTGGCATCTTCTTTGACAGTACCTTTTGTGATGACAAAAAAACCAAAATTATGAATAGCCTACAATAGTTTTTACACATGCAATTATATAGTATTACTTAGGGTCACTAAAAATATTACTACCGGCATATAATAGATTAATTACTACTAAATACCCTAACTAGTATAAGGTAAGCTAGTAACTACAATATAGAGTTCGTTCTAACCACTGTCTTTTTACACTTTTGATTATAAACTTGTACATTCCTACTACTTCAATATGTCCCCTCAATTTCCTAATCTAACGAGATCTTTGCTTACTAGTCTAGTCAACCATTATTTAAATACTGTAGTGTTATTTAGTACTTCAAACTCGGCACCAACCCAATATCAAAAGCACTCGCCACACAACGCCATCCGAGTTAGAAAATATCGGGCTCAGTTGAATGATCTGTAGCAAAATGAATGGATATGACCTACTATATCACATTGAAGTGCTATTGTATTACTGCTAAAAAGAAGAATGGATCCTGGAGCATGCGTATCGACTATCGATCGCTATACTAGGTAACTACAAAGAACAAGCATCATCTTCCTTACATTGATGATATTTGAATCAACTTGGAGGATCAAGCAAAGTTGGACTTGATGAGAGGATAGCACCAATTGAAAGTCAATGTCTCGAAGACTGCATTCAAGACCAAGTATATGCTCTACGAATACTTGATGATGCCAATGGTATGGTCAATGCACCAATATTATTCATGAGTCCTGTGAACCAGGTATTCTACGAGTGCCTGGATATATTCATGGTAGTCCTCATCGACGACATTTTAGTATAACCAAAAGAAGCACAAAAGCATACCAAGCATTTGAGAATGGTGCTAAGGACTTTGAGACGAACCAAAACGAGACGTGCAAGCAGATGCATATACATATTCTTCATCTTTCTTGAACTCGTAGTCTTCCTTTATCTATTGCATGCATCATTTTATTTTTTTCAAACATGGGCTTGATGTTCCTTTGAAAGTGCTAACATTTCTATATTAATAGCATGTCATGCATGCTGTAACCGTCAATCACAATCCAAGGGGTGGGCATTGGCTTACTGTTGGCTTAACACCCTAGGTTCCAAGTTTGAATAGATGACGTCCTCATAATAGCCCTCATTGTCTCATGGTAGTTTGGCAGCATGAGAATACTTGGTAGCTATAATGATAAAACTAGTCATGAGACTAGTTACGGAAGTTATGGTGATATTAATAGCATGTACTCATATTTCTCACCAGTAGGTCCTATTAGACTTAAAATACAAACACAAACTAGGGGCCCTTTCATTGGTGCTACCCCGTATAATCGACGTAACCTCCCATGTCCCATGGAAACGATCTAGGGCCCATGTCCCTTGGGGGCCAGTCCTTCACAATTTACCTCACCAAGCTTTCAAATGCAGATGCCACATGTTTCTCTAGGGAAGTATGGTCTCAACTCTCTTGCGAGAGGTGGTGTTCAAGGTTCTCCATTGAGCAAGGCAGTTGTAGTAGACTAGTTCAACCCTTTCAACCGAAGAAGAAACTGGGTTATCCTCAAACTTCTATGCAACCTCATGAGAACATAACTCCGCATTGGCAAGGACATCATGGTGAAGCGTCAGCTGTCACTCTGATGCACTTGCTTGATGACAAGGTTCTCCTTGATGTACCCTTTTAGCCTCTAATTATCCAAATCTGAGATAACAAATGGGATCCTCTACAAGTAATCAGGCTTTTCTTACTTCTAGCACATTTAATACAACAGTCCGATCCAATCCTATAGAAGGAATTTTGAAGGAAATTAGGTATCATATTAGTAACTGGTAGACCTACCCTTTACTTATTCGACTCAGGTGCTACACATTACATCCTGGCAAGTCGATTCGTCAACACCATGCTGTCCTTGTTGAACCCTGACTTCTTATTGAAAGGTCGACCCAATCAGCAACACGATACAAACAACTATAGGGTATTTTCAATGGTATATGGTGATTTGTAAACGGAGCTATCCGCCAACTTCATTGTGATTGAGATGATGAGCTTCGATGCTATTTTTGGAATAGATTGATTACGGACATTTTATGCCACTAGTAACTTCCATCAAAAGATGGTAGTGTTCGAGATGTCCAATCACCTTAAGTAAGTAGGACTAAGTATACTCAATAGGATGAGTTCATACTTAATATGGCAGAGTTACATATATCGATTTTATTACATCCTTCGTTTGAAAATATATATGATTCTGTTTTTACTATTTATTATCTCTCAACTCTATTTGTATTATATCTGTATATACTTACTGCACATAATTTACTACATTTTCAAAATAATAATAATAAGAGAAGTAAATTAATAATATAATCCTCATCTCTTGTTTTGTTGATGCTATGATATCATATTATATTTCATGATATTTACAACTTCATTTATTTTCTTAAGCTTATTAATAACATCAATATCCCACTTAATGCTGCCATCTAGTGTTCTGAGAAAATGAGAATCAGTGACTACTCAAGGAGACACGATCAAACTTCACATAAAAGTGACGCTCCATCGACACTAAGGAACCATGAAGATAACTTAGTAAGGGTGGTAAGACGACGTGACTTACTTATAGAATCAATCTAGGAGATATATGTGTGTTACCCACATCGATTCGATGAAGTCTAACCTTAAGAAATTCCGAGGATGGAATCTTTATAAGGTGGGTAGGATGTGACTGCTTGAATCCATCAATACGTATTTTATAGTATAAATACTTCCAAAGATATTTTTTAAAATAGGTTTATATGATTTTTTAAATAGTTTATATATATGCGTATATGATTTTTAGGTATATAGTATCAAAAATAATTTCACAAAAAATTATATAATATGTGTTTGTAATTTTAAGTATCATTAAAATGGTTATAAATAGTTTATATGATTTTTAAATATTTTCTATATAAATATCGTTGACATAGTTTTATTAAATATTTTTATATATAAATGTTATCAAAATATATTTAAATTGTTATAAATATGATTTTATGATCTTTAATTATCCTCTGTAATTTTTACGTATTTGTCTGAGGCCAAAACGACCTATAACCTGCAAACCCGCAATCCACGACTAATAGACACATTTTGCCTCAAAACTCATATTTCTTAGCCTAAAACTATAAACATATATTATTTTCATGATTCTTACGATGTTATGAACCCGTGATAATATTTTTTGGAATTTTTCGGAGACGTTTAGTTTTCAGGGGCAAAATCGTAATTTTATACACTTAATTACTTTTTTACCTAATTACTTTTTAACTAAACCTATTTAATTAACTTAATTACTCACCTAATTAAGTTAATTTCCATTGGAAGCAACCCATGAGCAAAACACCAAATCGAAATTTCCATGATCAGTCAACACAACCAACCACTTCAACTTATTGCTTACTAATTATTAATTAATATTATATTCTATATAATTTTCCCCCTCATCTCCTCCCTCCACTCACACACACATCAGACACAGTAGCCTGAACCCATCTCCCTCTACCGCTACAAGCCATTGCCCAATCCCTCTCGGCCGCCCCGCTCTGGCTCGCCACCCACTCGCCCCACCCGGTGGCTCCCCCACCTGCCACCAAGCAAGCCGAAGCCCAAGCAGCAAGCCGAGCTCGCTCCCTACCATCGCAAGCTTTGCATCGCCTTCCCTATGAGTCCCGACCTCCTCCCTTAAGCTGACCACCCCCACAGCTGCACGGCCTCTCCCTAGGGCTCCCCCTCGTTACTAAGTGACACCGACAAGCTCCTCCGTTCACCACCCTCGTCATCGCGAAAGTGAAACCCAAGCCTGTCGTTTCCTCCCTCTATGATGCCCTTCCAGCTCGACTGAATGCCACAGCAACACCCTGGCTAAGTTCCTTCTCCAGTGCCTTTGACTGCACCCTCCAGCCCCCTCAAACCGCTGTCGGTGAGCCCCGTTGGCACCCGAAGCTTAGCTCGAGGGCTCCCTCCGTCGCATCACCCCCACTTCACCCGTGCAACCGTGAGTCACTACCCACCATCGTTGCGCTACTGTTTCTTTGCAACTTGAGTTCCACACCAATCCGTCGTCCCCTTTGCGGCAGCCGCCATCGCCCTACTGCAGCGCGCATCAAGGGAGAAAAGAGAGAGAGAACACACACACACACACACACACACACACAGAGAGAGAGAGAGAGAGAGAGAGAGAGAGAGAGAGAGAGAGAGAGAGAGAGAGAGAGAGAGAGAGAGAGAGAGAGAGAGAGAGAGAGAGAGAGAGAGAGAGAGATTTTAATTTTTATTATATATGTTTAAAGGGTTTTGGGGGACCCTTATGGTATTATTCTATTTCCTTCCTACGTCAGACAGATGATAGAAGCAAATCAAATAAGCCACAGAAAACAACCGTTAAACTATTTAACGAAAAGCCATAGGATTTCAAGACCATAGCCAGGATCTCTACTATCTTGAGGTGGATATGACCATCCCAAAATAGATCTAAACTTCTGCACTATAATTAAATGAAAGCTTTTTAAACTACATACCCGAAACTTTGCTTGCACCGTCAAAGTATACCGAACCGCCTTCTGCTCCCCGATGCTAGCCACCTTTGCGCCCCAAACTGATCCACCCGAAGCAAGCCAACACCATGCCTCTAAGCCAACCACTTGCCGAAGAAGATTTCACTTGAGAGCCATCCAACGTCTTAGACTTCGGATCGAATCCAATCCTTCTCGTCGTTATGCTAGAACGCGAGCGAAGGAACGAAAGAAAAAGGAGGAAAGAATAATTTTGTCTTGAATTGAGCATGCTCAAAACTTTTTCGAGCTACTCAGTTTAGAGACTTGATGCAAGTTTTTCTAAAGAGTGTCGACCCCTATTTATATAGGAAGCCGGACTCCCTTGCTCGTCGCACAAGCAATGCGGGACTATTAATCAATAATAGGATTAATTAAGTTAGTTTGCCTTTCTTAAAGTCTAAAATTCAATCAATTTAATCTCCCTTACCGTTAAGCTTCAAAAGTGATACAACCTATCATTTCGAAGACCTATGAACGGTGAATGCATAGAAACAAACGGCGACGGATTCCGACTTCGTTTGACCCCTCAAACAATTGCTCAAAGTTGAGCAAAAATTCACAAATAAGCTAAAATTGCAGCCGTCACAAACCCATAGGGTGTGCTAGACTGTGGGCCCTACAAGTGGGGCCCACCTGCCAGCTGGGAACGCCCAAAGGGCGTGCCCAGTCCACTTGGGGTGCCCACCCGCATCTGGACAGGTGGGTCAGACCCGCCTGCTTGGCGGGCAGGTCCAGCCAGCCATGGGATGGACCCCCCTTTGCGGGTGGGTTCAGCCCGCCTAGCAGGTCTGGACTTGCCCGACCAAGCTGGGCTGAGCAGAACTGGGCTCTTTTACCCAGTTCTGGCCTTTCGGGCTGTTTCTTGAGTTCTACAACTCCGATTGGGCCAATTTCAGATTCGTTGGAAAGCATGGTTCGAATGGGACCATCCTATAGAGCCATCTATCCATTTCTATGCATTATATGATCTAAAATATTATCGTAAATTATTTACGATGCATTTTAAATCTGTTTGCATCACATGCATTAATCACATACAGCAATCTGCTAATGCTGAAGTCGCAAACATTTTGCAACATTATTAAATCTCAATTAATGTCAAAAACTTATGCGACCCTATTAAACCCTATTTAATATAGATCGACTTAATGTCACAAACTCTTTGTGACTTCAATTATCCTCATGCACCCGAGTGCACTCCTCCTAAATCTTCTTATTACTAAGACGCAAACCGAACTCGGTGTAAGACCCTACATCCTAACCCTACTACAGGTTGGGGCTCGAAACCCCTAAACGACAGTAACCACAAGTAATAGGTGTTGTCCTTGTTTCAGCATCATAATTACGTGATTGACCCATCGACAAAAGTGTCGTCAGGATCACTCTGACTATGACAGTGATGAATACCGCAGTTTTAGTCCCATCGTCATAACTATGTCCTTGCATGGCCTAGGATATGGTAAACCGTCAACCCTACTGCCAGCATCGATCAGCTTACTTCGGTCTTTGTTATATATACGTTGTACATCCTACACGTACACCGACCGATGTTTAGCATATAGAACCGTACTGAGCCAGTGACACAGACTTTCCTTTAACTGAAGAGACGAATCCCATCTTAGTCATTTACTTACCTCGTATGCTTCAGGTGTCACCCAACCTAAGACCTTACAGCAGGCCTAGCCTCGAAGCTATATCATAGATCTAAGTGACATTATTCACGCATATGTTCGTACAATGCCTTCAGATCTTATGGAGTAACTTGCCTATCATCACTATAGAGTTATTAATGACAGTTTAGTTAACGTTTAACCATTTAATAACTCTTTATTGTGTCGTTTAGTGGACTCATTCTCTAATGAGCACCTGTGCCTTATCTCCGACTTTACCAGGTCGAATGACTATGAGATCATCATTACCCTTTGGGGTAAGACAAAGACACAATGGTCTGTCCGATGTGCAGATATCCTTTTCTCGACACATCTATGACCATGAATGTTTTAAGACTTAAGTTCCTATCGGTCATTCACTTCCTATAATTTAGATCTACATCTAGATATGTAATGACCTCACTTAAGTCTAAGGAAATTATCCAAGTATTTAATTCATTGAATTCATACTAAGACAATTAGTACCATGTATATTTGAACAAGATGTTTCTTAGGATAAATTACCTCAAGGGCATATATCTTCCTATATCTTCCACTTGCGCTTAGGCTATTTATCTCGGTATCTCATACTGTTATAGCATATCAGTCACTACGGACGTTCATATGTCAAACCTAAAAGGGATCTGCTAAAACGTATCTATTATGCAGTATTACAGAGTCTTATTATTAATACACCATTTGCTCACATATGGGTGATCCTTCGAAACCATCTTTAGATCTCATCCAATGGTTTTCCTGCTGTACAGCTAATGATTAGCATACACAACTTGATGTAATGTTTATCATTCCTACAAGTCAGTCATATCACAGCATATTTCAATTATTTTTGTGTAAATTATGTCCTGTAGATTAATGACACCAAACTTTTTATATCTTTGACATTATCAAAACTCTTTTGATTTGATGTCACATATAGATGGTTTTATAACTTGGAACTTTTACTTAGTGAAAAACGGAACTTTTATGTAGTGGCAGGAGCTTGGTCGCACGGGCTTCGTGGGGAGGCTGGCCGGCGGATCTGGCCGGAAGAGGGTGATGCACGTGGAGGAGCTTGAACGCGGGGACGGGGATGGCCGGACGTGGGTTGTACATGGGTTGCTCGGAGGGGAGAGGTGTAGAGAAATGTATGCCATCGTGGCTATTTATCTTAATGAAACATCTTGTTCAATAAATGAAAGTATTCTTTCTGGTAAAGTGTTGTCTGAGTTGTTTATTACTCGGATTATTCCCTTGGATTCATAGTTAGGTAACACATGTTTCGCAATGTAGATTACGATTATGAGAAATGTCTGACCTCTAATAGCTTGAATCTTAAAAGTGTTCGTGGTCATAGATGTGTCGAGATAAGGGATATCAACACATCGGACAGACCATTGCGTCCCTGTCTGGTTGGTCTCATAACCAAGCGACTTGGTGAAGTCGGAAACAGGATGCAGGTGCTCAGTAAAAGCTGAGTTCACTGGACGACCCATACAAGGAGTTATTAAATGGTTCTACATTAACTAAACTATCATTAATAAATCTAAGTGATAATAGGTAAGTTGGTCCTTAGGACTTGAGATCATTGTATGAAGCTATGTGTGAACAGTGTCACTTAGGTCTAAAGATCTAGCTTCAAGGCTAGGCCTGATGAAAGATCTTAGGCTGGGTGACACTCGAAACATATGAGCTGAGTAGTGATCAACAGAGGATTCGTCTCTTCCGTTAATGGGAAGTTAGTGTCACAGGTCAGTACGGCTCTCGGTAAAACCTTTGCCAAAGTATGTTGTAACTTGTACAACCTGTATGAACCAGAGACCGATGTATACTGACCACTGCTAGCCAATAGGGTTGATAGTATACCATACCCTAGACTAGCCGAGTGACATAGTTATGACGAAGGGACTAAAACTACGGAAATTATCACAGTCACAGTCAGAGTGATTTCGTCGGTACTCTTGCCTAAAAAAACCAATCACGTAATCGATGATCCCGAAACAGGGACAACACCTACTGCTAGTGGTCACTGTCGTCTTGAGACTTCGAGTCTCGGCCTGTAGTAAGGGTCAGGCTGTAGGGTCTCACACTGAGTAACATTCACGTCGTAGTAACAGATAGATTGTATAGAGGATATTATTAGATGTAAAGAGAATATTAAATTCACAAGTTGGTTGTGAATTTGGAGCATTTGGGAATGGAGGAAATTTCGTGTGGAATCCAGAGGATCAAACCGTGTAGGAATCGGAGCTCGGATGAGCCCAGAAACGCAAGAAAGGCAAAAGGAGAAGTGGGATAAAACCCACTTGGGTAAACAGGCGCGGCCCGCTGACCCAGCGGGCCCGCCCGCTGGGTGCAGGGGGCACGGCCGGCTGTTGCAGCGGGGCCGCCCGCTGCTCCAGCGGGCGCAGCCCGCTGGGTGCAGCGGGCGTGCCCGCTGGAGCAGCAGGCCCGCCAGCTGGGTGCAGCGGGTTGTGCCCGCTGCTCCAGCTGGCACGCCCGCTGCAAGCAGCGGGCGCAGCCCGTTGGTGACAGAGGGCTGTGCCCGTGCGGGCGTGCCCGAGCAGGCGCGCCCAGTGACCTTAGGCGGTCGCACCCGCTAAGCTTAGCGGGTCGCCCGCCACTTAAGTCGTTTTAGGGTTCTTTGTTGAAACCCTTGACGGCTACGAAATTTGAGTTTTTGCTCAACTTTGAGCAATTGTTTGAGGGGTCAAACGAACTCGGATTTCGTCGCCGTTTGTTCCTACACGTTCACCATCACTAGCTCTTCGAAATGATAAATTGTATCATCTCTGGAGCTCAACGATGAGTGAGGATTAATTGATTGAAAGTTAAGGCTTTATGAAAGCTATACTAACTTAATTGAATTAATCCAAATACCTCTTCCTAACTTTTGTCCCACATTGCTCATGACAAAAGAAGGGGAGGCGGCCTCCTATATAAATAGGTGGGCACTCCCTTCTTTGTTTCTTGCACCAAGTCTCTGATTAAGGAGCTCACGAATATTTGAGCAAACTTAATCAAGACAAAAATTTATTCTCTTCCTCTATAAATTTTTCCTGTCCTCCAATCGAGTCCTAGCAAGGCAACGGGGAGGTCCGAATCTGATTCGGAAGTCTACGACGCGGGTTTATTCAAGTGAAATCTTCTACGGCTAGTGATGGGCTTGGAGGCTAGGTGCGCTATGGGAGCCGATCCAGTTCGCGGCGAGGAGCGACGCAACACGGTTCGAGAGGCGACTCAGATCATGGAGCGCAAGACGGTGCAGAACATCTTGCCTGCTCTAGGGCAAGATTCCGGGTGAGTCAATTTTATATGCAATTAAGTTTAATTAGTAGTTAGAACTTTCTCGAGTTGGTCAGACCCAACTTGAGTCAGTAGATATCCTGGCTTAGGGAAATTTTCCTTAGGGCTTTATTTATTAAATAGTTTAATAAATTATTTCTTCCGCTGTTTTATTTATTTTGTTCGTCCGACTTAGGACGGATATTAATAAATTAGCTCTAAGGGACCTTGAAAATCCCTACAGTGGTATCAGAGCCAGATCTACTCTGTTCTATACTGCTTTTAAACTGCATGTTTTAATTTTGTGATAATTAGTTTAATGGTACATTCTTGTTTTATTTTGATGACACAAGAAGGACTTGCTAGGTTAGCCATTAAAATTGACTCTTAAACTTTATGTGATAAATTTTAACACATTGCTTAATAATTTTTTTTTAAATTGTTTAAAAATTACCTAATGGACGATTAGGTTAGCCATTATTTTTCCTCAAACCATATGTGATAATTTTGAGACACTGCTATGTTTTAAATTGTTTAAATTTGCCTATTGGACGATTAGGGTAGCAGCACATAGTTTAAATCCTTATAGTTGATAAGGACGTAATAAAAATCGTCTAACAAACCCATAAAATTTTGAATTTTAGGGATCCACTAGTTGATAAGGATTAACTAGTTGTAATTTAAAAGTCACTTAGTTGTTGGACGAACATGGAAATGATGACAACACCTTCAATGGATCATGATGTCGGTCAATGTGCTTGGCTAAAGTTTTTGGACCAACCTAGCTAGACTGGGTAACAAGTGGTCCTGGCTTAGTCAATTCCCTGGTCGCGTCCGCTGGACCGCAAGGTGTCGATTCATAACTATGTAAGTCCATCGACTATACCTAAGTCTAATACGATAATAATCTTATTCAAGATAAATCGTAGCCCTCCTTGTTTTAGGAGTTGGCAACTGTAAGAAACATGTTTTGGTTGTTGAGCTACACTCAAGCCGTGACATGTCAATCTTATAGAAACCGATTTCTTGATTGACATCTTAACCCGACTGAAATCGTTGTCTCATCCCTCGAGCTTCGGCGTAAGTCTAACCAAGAATGTAGTCTAAGACCTGACCCAAACCGGCGTGTCATGCATACACCGAGCAAAGGGGCAAGTCAGGCTAGACACGAAAACAAGGGTCCGACTAGGCTGGCCATTGTGATCCGGTTGAGCACACTCATGATCACAAATGACTAGGGGTAAAATCGAATAGGGAGTCATATTTTGATATGATCGACAAAGAGTTCGTCTACCTACAGCCGAGTCGAACGACTTGTTGAGCTACACTCAAGGTTGGGCGACTCAAGGTTGTTGGATTCCTGCTCCCATTTATTTTTAATCATGTTTTGGAGAAAACGATCTGTTTATTAATGGGAGAGTATAATTGGATAAAATCCATTCTAATTATATTTAAAAATATTTTGAACACATGCTAATTAGGAGTTCTAATCTTTGCAGCATGACGAGTAAGATAAATAATATCCGAGATAAGAACTTATTAACTGGTTATAATATTAATAGTGACTGGTCTGAGAAGTCTATAGCAGAAAGGGAACAAATAAAGGAAGTCTATGCCTTAACTTACAAAATGCAAAGTGTAGTTCTTTCAGTTAATACTAATGCATGGGTGTTAGACACCGGTGCAGGTTCTCACATCTGTAACCAGTTACAAGGATTGAGAATCAGTAGAAAACTTGAAAAGAATGAGATAACTCTCCAAGTCGGAAACGCAGCAATTGTTGATGTTGTAGCCGTAGGAGATTTTATACACACATTAGCTGGTGGAGCTAACTTGCTTTTGAAGCAATGTTACCATATCCCAAATTTCCTATGTAATATTATATCTGTCTCAGCTTTGGCAAAAGATGGTTATAATTTTACTATCAGCGGAAATGTCATGAACATTGACCTTGATGGTAAGTTGCTAGGATTTGGGACACTCAGTAATGAAATATACACTTTAAGCAATGAGGTTGTATTAAACGTTAATACTAGAAAACGTAAGGAATCTAGTTTTAATGAAACCTATCTTTGGCATTGTAGACTAGGCCATATCGGAGAGAAGAGACTCAGCAAGTTACATAAAGAGGGGCTCTTGGGCCTCTCGAATTATGAGTCATTCGACACTTGCGAGTCTTGCATCAAAGGTAAGATGGCCAAAACTCCTTTTGCAAGTCAAGGGGAAAGAGTTATCGAACTCTTGGGTCTAGTACATTCCGATGTATGTGGACCCATGTCTACATTAGCCAAAGGTGGATTTTCATATTTCGTCACGTTTACTGACGATCACTCAAGGTTTGGACATGTGTTCTTGATGAAACACAAGTCCGAAACATTTGAGCGATTCAAGGAGTATCGTGCCGAAGACGAAAACCAGACTGGGAAAGGTATTAAGATTCTTCGATCAGATCGAGGAGGAGAATACTTAGGCCATGAATTCCTCACTTACTTAAAAGAGAATGGGATTCTCTCTCAGGTCACTCCTCCTTACACACCTCAACATAACAGTGTTTCAGAAAGGAGAAACCGGACCTTGTTAGACATGGTTCGGTCTATGTTAAGTGAAGCTGAGTTAACTACTTCCCTCTGGGGCTATGCCCTGGAAACTGCTATATACATACTAAATAAAGTTCCGTCAAGATCTGTGCATTTGACACCGTATCAGATATGGATGGGGAAGAAACCCAGCCTCAATCACTTGAAGGTATGGGGTTGTCCTGCATATGTCAAAAGGCAAAATCCAGACAAACTGGAAGACAGATCTATACTGTGTAAATTCATAGGGTACCCGAGACATTCATTAGGTTATATCTTTTACCATCCATAACAACAAAAGATTGTTGTCTCTAGGCATGCCACCTTTCTAGAAAAGGAATTCCTTGTGAAGGAATCCACTGGCAAGGTAATTGATTTGGATGAATGCTCGGAGGAAGTACCCACACAGCAACAAGTGTCGGAACCAGTGGGAGAGTCAGAACTTGACATCTCCAAACCAGTCAGTAGGAAGTCAAGTAGGATTCCTCGAGCCCCCGAAAGGTACTACGGTTTTCTCGTAGACGGGGGAATCGAGGATATCATCATAATAGATGATGACCCTATTAACTTCCAGGAAGCCATAAAGAGTATAGACTCTGACAAATGGCTAGATGCAATGAAATCTGAAATAGATTCCATGCACGTGAATAAGGTATGGACCTTAGAAAATGTGCCTAAGGGAAATGTTCCCATTGTTTGCAAATGGATCTTCAAGAAGAAGATTGGAGCAGATGGAAAAGTAGAAACGTACAATGCTAGACTGGTTGTAAAAGGATATCGTCAAATTCTAGGAATAGATTATGACGAAACCTTTTCACCAGTAGCCATGCACAAGTCTATTCGGATAGTGCTCGCTATTGCTGCCTACTATGACTACGAAATCTGGCAAATGGATGTGAAGACTACCTTCCTAAATGGTAATTTGGAAGAGCAGATTTACATGACTCAGCCAGAAGGCTTCGAAGTCAGTGGGAGCGATGGAAAGGCGTGCAAGCTGCATAGGTCCATTTATGGACTCAAGCAAGCATCAAGAAGTTGGAACATCCGTTTCGACAAAACAGTCAAAGAGTTTGGTTTTGTCAGAAATGAGGATGACCCATGCATCTACAAAAGGACCAGTAATAAAAATTCTTTAGTCATCCTCGTTCTATACGTAGATGACATTCTGATAATAGGCAACTACATAGAGATGTTGAAGTCTGTTAAAAGATGGCTATCAACCAATTTCTCCATGAAAGACTTGGGAGAAGCATCCTACATACTGGGTGTGAAGATCCATAGAGATAGATCTAAACGGATGCTAGGACTCTCCCAAACTAGGTACATTGAAACTGTGTTAAAACGTTTTAACATGGAAAACAGTAAGGGTGGTTCAATACCAGCCAATCATGGGATAACCCTCACCAAGAAGATGTCTCCACAAACTGACTTGGAACGGGCAAAGATGACCAAGATCCCATATGCTTCTGCTGTGGGATCTATCATGTACTCCATGATTTGTACCAGACCCGATGTCGCTTATGCACTAGGTGTAGTAAGCCGATATCAGTCTAACCCGGGAGAAGAGCACTGGAAAGCAGTCAAGACAATTCTTAAGTACTTAAGAAGGACTAAAGACTTGGTCTTGGTTTATGGAAGTGAACACCTGAATGTTGAAGGGTTCACAGATTCCAGCTTTCAAAGTGATATGGATGATAGCAAATCGATCTCAGGATATGTTTTCACTATCAACGGAGGAGTAGTCAGTTGGAGGAGTTCCAAACAAGTCACTATTGCAGACTCCACGATGGAATCCAAATACATAGCGGCTAACGATGTGGCAAAGGAAGCAGTCTGGATGAAGAAGTTCATAAACCAGCTCGGGATGGTACCTGCGGTTGAAAGTCCAATACCATTGTATTGGGATAACAACGCGACCATCAGCCTGGTTCTAGAACCAAGATTCCACAAGAGATCCAGACATATTCTTCGCAAGTATCACCTGATACGGGAGATAGAGCAGAGGAAAGATATAGAACTCCTTAGAGTCTCTTCAGAAGACAACTTATCAGATCCATTCACAAAGGTGCTGGCACGTGATCGTTTAGAGAAACTAGCGTGAAAATATGGTATGAGATACCAAAATAAATAGGCCTGTGTGCAAGTGGGAGATGTAGAGAAATGTATGCCCTCGTAGATATTTATCTTAATGAAACATCTTGTTCAATAAATGAAAGTATTCTTTCTGGTAAAGTGTTGTCTGAGTTGTTTATTACTCGGATTATTCCCTTGGATTCATAGTTAGGTCACACATGTTTCGCAATGTAGATTACGATTATGAGAAATGTCTGACCTCTAATAGCTTGAATCTTAAAAGTGTTCGTGGTCATAGATGTGTCGAGATAAGGGATATCAACACATCGGACAGACCATTGTGTCCCTGTCTGGTTGGTCTCATAACCAAGTGACTTGGTGAAGTCAGAAACAGGACGCAGGTGCTCAGTAAAAGCTGAGTTCACTGAACGACCCATACAAGGAGTTATTAAATGGTTCTACATTAACTAAACTATCATTAATAACTCTAAGTGATAATAGGTAAGTTGGTCCTTAGGACTTGAGATCATTGTATGAAGCTATGTGTGAACAGTGTCACTTAGGTCTAAAGATCTAGCTTCAAGGCTAGGCCTGATGAAAGATCTTAGGCTGGGTGACACTCGAAACATATGAGCTGAGTAGTGATCAACAGAGGATTCGTCTCTTCCGTTAATGGGAAGTTAGTGTCACAGGTCAGTACGGCTCTTGGTAAAACCTTGGCCAAGGTATGTTGTAACTTGTACAACCTATATGAACCAGAGACCGATGTATACTGACCACTGCTAGCCAATAGGGTTGATAGTATACCATACCCTAGACTAGCCGAGCGACATAGTTATGACGAAGGGACTAAAACTACGGAAATTATCACAGTCACAGTCAGAGTGATTTCGTTGGCACTCTTGCCTAAACGAACCAATCACGTAATCGATGATCCTGAAACAGGGACGACACCTACTGCTACTGGTCACGGTCGTCTTGAGACATCGAGTCTCGGCCTGTAGTAAGGGTCAGGCTGTAGGGTCTCACACCGAGTAACATTCACGTCGTAGTAACAGATAGATTGTATAGAGGATATTATTAGATGTAAAGAGAATATTAAATTCGCAAGTTGGTTGTGAATTTGGAGCATTTGGGAATGGAGGAAATTTCGTGTGGAATCCAGAGGATCAAACCGTGTAGGAATCGGAGCTCGGATGAGCCCAGAAACGCAAAAAAGGCAAAAGGAGAAGTGGGATAAAACCCACTTGGGTAAACGGGCGCGGCCCGCTGACCCAGCGGGCCAGCCCACTGGGTGCAGCGGGCGCGGCCCGCTGTTGCAGCAAGGCAGCCCGTTGCTCCAGCGGGCACGCCCGCTGCATGCAGCGGGCGCAGCCCGCTGGTGACAGCGGGCTGTGCCTGAGCGGGCGTGCCCGAGCGGGCGCGCCCAGTGACCTTAGGCGGGCGCACCCGCTAAGCTTAGCGGGTCGCCCGACACTTAAGTCGTTTTAGGGTTCTTTGTTGAAACCCCTGACGGCTATGAAATTTGAGTTTTTGCTCAACTTTGAGCAATTGTTTGAGGGGTCAAACGAACTCGGATTTCGTCGCCGTTTGTTCCTACACGTTCACCATCACTAGCTCTTCGAAATGATAACTTGTATCATCTCTGGAGCTCAATGATGAGTGATGATTAATTGATTGAAAGTTAAGGCTTTATGAAAGCTATACTAACTTAATTGAATTAATCCAAATACCTCTTCCTAACTTTTGTCCCACATTGCTCATGACAAAAGAAGGGGAGGCGGCCTCCTATATAAATAGGTGGGCACTCCCTTCTTTGTTTCTTGCACCAAGTCTCTGATTAAGGAGCTCATGAATATTTGAGCAAACTTAATCAAGACAAAAATTTATTCTCTTCCTCTATAAATTTTTCCTGTCCTCCAACCGAGTCCTAGCAAGGTAACGGGGAGGTCCGAATATGATTCGGAAGTCTACGACGCGGGTTTATTCAAGTGAAATCTTCTACGGCTAGTGATGGGCTTGGAGGCTAGGTGCGCTATGGGAGCCGATCCAGTTCGTGGCGAGGAGCGACGCAACACGGTTCGAGAGGCGGCTCAGATCATGGAGCGCAAGACGGTGCGGAACATCTTGCCTGCTCCAGGGCAAGATTCCGAGTGAGTCAATTTTATATGCAAATAAGTTTAATTAGTAGTTAGAACTGTCTCGAGTTGGTCAGACCCAACTCGAGTCAGTAGATATCCTGGCTTAGGGAAATTTTCCTTAGGGCTTTATTTATTAAATAGTTTAATAAATTATTTCTTCCGCTATGTTATTTATTTTGTTCGTCCGACTTAAGACGGATAGTAATAAATTAGCTCTAAGGGACCTTGAAAAGCCCTACAAGAGGAAGGGCCCACAAGGGTTTTAGGGTTTTGATTTGTGCAGCTGAGAGGGGGGTGACCGCGCGGGCTTAGGGTTCTGGGTGGGTTGTGCGGCTGCTGTAGGGAGAGAATGGGTGTAGGTCTCTTTTGTTTAGGATTAATATTTGTTGGGTTTTAATATTTGTAGAGTTGGGGTGATTTGTTGCATGAAAGCCAGTTGTCCTGTTGTCTTTGTAGGGAAGTTAGGGGTGTTGGATATGGAAGACGTTTGTACACCCTTGTGGGGGATGTACGAGGGAATACGGACCTCGAATGTCGCGCACACTAAGTCATGTGCAAAGGGAATCTGTTCCCTTGCGGAGAGGATCTCTGTATGAGCGGGAAAGTCGCATTATATATGCATAAGTGCATGCGACATATGGCTAATAAAGGGGGAATATCTTAAGCTTATGTTGTACCATGCATATGGTACAACTTAAGCTTATAATGTGCCATGTATCATGGTACACCTTAATTAAGTTGTTCCAAAGGAACAACTTACCCTAAAATAACTACCTTGGGGGCTATAAATAAGACCCAAGGGTAGCCATTTTCCTAACACATTTTTGCATGAAATTCATGCATGCATCTTCTTCATAGCGAAGCTCTGCAGAAATATTTCCTCTCCCTCCATCCAAGTTCTTAATCTAAAATAGAGATTTAGATTGTGGGATTAGTAGCCTTACTCCGTTCGTGAGTAGACTCGATCCGTCGTGGCGAATCCGAAGGCGAAGTTCGTAGACTACCGTGCAGCGTACGCAAGCGTAAGTCTATACTTCATATTATCGATCCTAACTCTGTTTTGTACAGGATCCAACATTGGTATCAGAGCCATATGGGTTCGCCCCGGTCAATCCACCGCCCCGTCGAAACTACGAACGAGTCGTTGTCTTTTTCACGAATGGGTCTCCTACTATTACGGATATAGTAGGAACGCTTCGTGACGGAGAGAACGCAGCGGTTGTTCTTTTCACGTTAGGGTCTTCTATCATTACGGATATGGTAGGAACTCTCCGTGACGGGAAGAACCGACCGTTCACGTAGTACGTTATTCATTTTTGGCACACGGCCATTAAGAGATAACTAATTTCTTCGACGAACGGGTGCTTCATCGAGGAAGGTGATGGAAGTTATTTCCATCGGGTAAGAGGAAAATTTGGTGCATGTGCACCATGGCCAAATGGGCCATGAAGTCCATGCACCCCCTCTCCTCATGCGGAGGGGGTTGGCTACGGCCAATAACCACCGGCGACCACCCCATCAAGGGGGAGAAGAAAGTGCGGCAACCCCATTCAAAGGGGGTGGCCGGCCATGGCCAAAGGGGCCATGGCCGGCCAACGCCGAAAGGCCTTGACCATGGCCGGCCATGGCCGGGCCGGCAGTGGCCGGCCAAGGCCGGGCCGGCAGTGGCCGGCCTTGGCCAAGGGCCTGCCGGCCCTGGCCGGCCTGCCGGCCCTGGCAGAGGCCAGGGCCGGCGCCCTGGCCACTGCCAGGGCCAGGCCGGCCCTGGCAGAGGCCAGGGCCGGAGCCCTGGCCACTGCCAGGGCCAGGCCGGCCCTGGCAGTGGCCAGGGCCGGCCTGCCGGCCCTGACAGAGGCCAGGGCCGGCGCCCTGGCCTCAGGCCAGGGCCTGGCCGAGGCCAGGGCAGGAGCCCTGACCCCGGCCAGCGGCCTGCCGGCCCTGGCAGAGGCCAGGGCCGGCGCCCTGGCCTCAGGCCAGGGCCTGGCCGAGGCCAGGGCAGGAGCCCTGGCCCCGGCCAGTGGCCTGGCCGGCAGGCCCTGGCAGTGGCCAGGGCCTGGCCGGCCCTGGCCGAGGGGGCCAGGCCCCCTGGCCGGCCAGGGCAGAGGCCCTGGCCGGCCTTTGGCCAAGCCCGGGTCAGGGCAGAGGCCCTGACCGAGAAGAAGTTGAATTCGAAAATTGGTCGACCAATTTTGTGTTTTTGGTCGACCAATCCGACAAATGGTCTGGGTCGATTGTAAACTTGCCAGATGACCCATACGGGGTAACAAATGGCCTTGGTCAAACTCGAATGTGTAGATTAGTCCATACGGGGCTAACTACAGTGCCGAATAGTTCATACGGGACTAACGTTTTAATAAAGTTTTCATTGGGCTCTACTCCTTGAAGATTAGCCATAATGCTCTACTTCATGCGAGATTAGCCAAGTCATTGTGCTCTACTCTTCGGAGATTAGCCAATGTACTTATGAAATTGTGCTCTACTCCTTGAAGATTAGCCGTAATGCTCTACTTCATGCGAGATTAGCCATGTCATTGTGCTCTACTCTACGGAGATTAGCCAATGAACTTATGACGTTGTGCTCTACTCTACGGAGATTAGCCAATGTATTTTATATTCGTTTTGAAAAATACGTTTTCAAAAACGCTTTTCCGCTGCTAAGTACTATAAGAGTACTAACATTTGATAAAGTGAGGGAGAAATATTGAAAGTTACTCTAGATGGTGATTGGAAACATAGTGACCTTTCCGATTCTAGAGTAACATCTTCAATATTTTTCGAAAGTAACTTATCAAATACTTATTTTCCGCTGCTAGTACTATAAGAGTACTATAGTTTGATAAGTGATGGGGGAATATTGAAAGTTGTTCTAGATGGTGATTGGAATCATAGAGACCTTTTCGATTCTAGAACAACACCTTCAATATTTTTCGAAAGTAACTTATCAAATATAATATAATTCCAAGTGGGATTTGAATTTTAGAACTATCCAAATGGGATATTCTATTATCATTTCAAGTGGGAGTTATATTTTAAGAATTTTTTATGCAATGTTTTTGATCGAACCTTCGGTTTTGTGTCTTTTGCAGCATTTTAAGAGTAAAATGTCTTCCGCTTCAAAGAATATCGTCGCTGAGTTAAACAAAGGTGAAAAACTCAACGGCGATAATTACAAACTTTGGTCCATTAAGATACAATACGTTTTAGAGGAGCAAGAAGTGCTCGAAACTCTAAAGAACGTAATGATTGAACCCGAGTTGGGCACTACGGCCCAACACCGAAGAGACAAGGAAGCTTTTGATGCTTGGTCTCGGAAGAATAAGATAGCGCGCATTACGTTATTAAGCAGTATGGCTGATGACATAATGTGCATCTTCCGAGAACATGACCTAGCTATGGACATATGGTCCAAGCTAGAGGAGAAGTTCGGTGGCACATCGGTGTCCAAACTTCGCGCCTTAACTATAAAGTTCGATACATATAAGAAACGTCCAGATCATTCCATAGGGAAACATCTGCGACATATGGCGAACCTTATCTCGGAGTTAAAGGACGCAGGTCATGTGCTCACAGATGAGCAACAAATCCAAGCAGTCATACGTTCCCTACCAAATGGGTGGGATCAGATGAAGATGCATCTCACTCATAATGAGAGCATCAAGACCTTCAACGATGTTTCCAAGCACCTCGAATTAGAGGAAGAGCGGCTTGCGGCTGCCAAGCCAGGTGCAGAAGTGCACATGGTTGCTAGTTCCTCACACGGGGGAAAGAAACGTAAAGATCGTTCGAAGTCTTCTAATGAACGTAATAAGCAACCTGAGTCTACCAAGGAACCCAAACATAAGGGTGGACACAAGAAATGGCACAAGAAGAAAGACTTGAAAAGAATCAAGTGCTTCAAGTGCAACAAGCTCGGTCACTATGCTCGTTCGTGTACGAGTGGAAGTGACGAGGTAACTTGTAATACTAGTTACATATGTGTTTCTAGTTCACTATTTCTTGTGGAATCTAATCCATTTTGGGATAATTGATTCAGGTGCCACCGACCACATAGCAAAGGATAGACGGTCCTTCGTGGAGTATCACCGGATACTCAAGGAATGAAGTGGATCAATGTAGGAAACAACACACGTGTTGAAGTGAAAGGCGTTGGGACTCGCAAGCTTGTCTTGGACAACGGCCGCACTATCCTACTTCATGATGTTCTCTTCATTCCATATATTCAAAGGAATATTAAAATTGTGGTCAATTTATTGGGTCTTGGTTAATGGTTGGTTCCTTCATGTTTGTAATATGGACCTATTTTTGTAATAATTCCTTTATTTGTTCTGGGTTATGTATTTAAAGGATTCATTGTAATAAGTACAATGTATGATTTCTCATTTCCTTATGACAAATTCTTTGACTAATGAGTCTAATATAATTTGTTGGGACTCAAGGCTTGGTCATATTGGACCAACGCGTATGGATAGACTTGCCAAACGTGGCCTTCTATCCAATGTTTCAAAGGTTGAAATGTCGACCTGCGAACATTGCCTTGAAAGGAAATCTTGTCGCAAGCTGTTTGGAACCGGCACAAGGGCCAAGGTTCCATTACCGCTTATCCATTCGGACATATATGGTCCGATGAATGTCAAGACAAGACGCGTGAAGTCCTATTTCATCACTTATAATTGATGATTTCACCCGATTCGGTAATATCTATTTGATATCCCACAAAAGTGAAAGCACTAAACCTGCTTTAAAAACTATATGAGTTTAGTGGAGAATCAATTAGATCGCAAGATTAAGGTCATGCGAACCGATAGGGGCGGTGAATATCAATCAACAAGTTTAAAGGAACTTTGTGATGAAAAAGGCATAGTACATCAAGTAACTATGCCTTATACTCCTCAACAAATTGATGTTGCAGAAAGGAGGTATAGGACTTTAATGAAAAATGGTCTGTTCAATGATGGCGCAAGCTAACTTGCCAATCACCTTCTGGGGTGATGCATTATTGACAACCGTTTTCATTTTAAACCGCGTACCCTCGAAATCAGTTAGCTCCACTCCTTATGAGTTGTGGAACCAAAGGTCTCCTAACTTAAAACATTTTACCTTGAGTTTGTGCATTCAACGCACATATTTCCTCCCATAAGTATGGCAAACTTGGGCCATGGGGAAGGAAATGTATCTTTAAACGATACGCATTAAACTCCAAAGGTTATGTTTTTTGTTAGTCAGGAAGACAATGGTGTGCTAATTGAGTTTGAGTCGAGGGATGTCACTTTCTTGGAAAACGAGTTTCCAAGACAGGGCGAGATAAGTCAGGACTTATCTCTATTTGAGATTTGTGATCAAGAAGGATTACCTCATTCGAGTGGGAGAATTCTTGGTGAAAACGAAAATACTTTTCAACCTTCACCAATGGATTATACGAATGACGATTATCCTATTCCATACGGGAATAATGATCCAAGTGGGAGCAATTCTAACAACATTTCAAGTGGGAGTGATATTAGAATTGATCTAAATTCGAGTCAACAAGGACTTGAAGAATCTCAAATATGCCACATCATGCCCTGCAAAAGACAAATGGATGGAAGCGATGAAGAAGGAATTGAAATCCATAAAAGTTAACCAAGTCTGGGACTTAGTTAACTCACCCAGAGGACATAGAGCAATTGGGAACAAATGGGTTCTCGAGATCAAGCATAAGGCTGATGGCTCTATAGATAGATATAAAGCTCGCCTTGTCGCGAAAGGTTTTACGCAATAGGAAGGGATAGACTACAGAGAAAACTTCTCACCTGTTGTGCGTTTTACCTTGATTCGCAATGGTAGCTTGCTTATACCTCGAATTACATCAGATGGATGTAAAGACTTCCTTTCTCAATGGAGAATTGGACGAGGAGATCTATATGGAACAACCAAAAGTGTTTGTAAAAGAAGGAAACAAACATAAGGTTTGTAAACTTCGTAAGTCCATATATGGTCTTAAATAATCCTCGAGGCAATGGTATATACGATTTCAAGAAGTTGTCTTATCAAATGGATTTTTTCCATGCTTGATGAAGATAACTGAGTATATATCAAGAGAATTAAAAGCAAGTATATTATCATGTATCTATATGTAGATAACATTTTAATAGCCAGAAATGACAAGGGCTTTGTAATGAGTATCAAGGCTTGGCTTTCATCAGTATTTTAGATGAAAGGCATAGGAAAAGCCGCATATATCCTTGGAGTTAAGATTTCAAGGAATCGTTCGAAGAAACTTCTTTCTCTTTCACAGGAGACTTATATAAAGAAGGTTCTAGAACGATTTAATATGCAGGACTGCAAGTCCATTGATATTCATATAAGCATATGCGATAATTTATATCTGGAATCACGTCCAAAGAACCAAAAGGAAAAGGAAATTATGGAAAAAGCTCCATATTCCAGTACAGTTGATAGTCTTATGTACACTATGGTGTGTACGAGACTGGACATCTGTTTTGCCGTTGGAAATGGTAAACTGTTACCAATCCAACCCAGGGCAAGAACACTGGAAAGCGGTTAAGAGGATAATGCAGTATCTTAAAGGAACTGCAGATTTGCAAAAGACTATGATAAAACCAAGAAGGTAGACATAAGGTACATATCTACGCATGAGACGATAGAGGATCAGCTTACGAAAGCGATCCCCAGAAATGTGTTTTATAAACACTTATCATCTCAAGGATTGCGTATGGGCTGAGTTGTACCAAATATATATTCCCATGTCTAAGAAATGATCAAAATTAATAAAAGAATAAGTTCTTTTTCCAACATTGCATATGAATTTCTTAAGAAATGTTTGTGTACATTTTTGAAATCTCAGCTGAATTGTGTGTATGTCGGACAGATTAAGGTTGGCTCTCTCACATGAGCAACCGCCTTATCTTATCAGATGGATAAGATAGAGATGAGACTAGTTTAAAGTCAAAATCATTAGACGAATGATTTAGAGTCAAGACTTTAACAAGATAGTCGAATGAAAGATCTGCATCATATGGATGCTTACAAAAGATCTGAGATCTGTATCACAAGGATATAAAGATCTCATTGGATTTTTTTAATCCTATCTGTCTTATGCAGGATGAGAGTCCGGGAATATTTCCTGAGTAGTAAGGGGACTCAAAAGACAGGCACTGTGGTGTCTGATCTTTCATCCGTACAACATCATTAAGACATACTCTCCCTGGGAAAGGAGTGATGTTGTAATACGTGTTCATACCACGTATGCATTTCGACCACTGAGTTAGTAGCAATAGTGTTTGCTATTATGTGAGACTCAAAGGCCATACGGGTCTTAACTCTTACCCTCAAGGACTCCAATTGGTTCCTTTAGATTTGACGAGATGATCGCTATCTTAGCGTGTTACTAATGGGCTATGGTAATTCGGCTCGGCGGGGCACGTTAGAAAAGCGAATCAAGTCAAGATCATAAGGTTCTCAAGAAGAGGAAGATTGATTTCATGTTCGCATTTGGACTTTAATGATTCAAAGCTGGCCAGCCAATTGTAATCCAGATGGGATTCAATTGTTGAATATAAAGTATAAGAAATGTGAAGAAATAATCTAGGGTAAAGCATGCGTTGAACTACTCAACTTTGCACCTTCGAGGTCGTTGTGTATCTCTAACAAGTGCACAACAACAGACTCTACGCGCATGACGGTCGCACGGTCTATTTCTCGGTATGATAGATGAAAGAACTAAGGGAAAGACGTTCTCTTACAATCCCCTCAAGTGTGAGTGGGAGATGTTGGATATGGAAGACGTTTGTACACCCTTGTGGGGGATGTACGAGGGAATACGGACCTCGAACGTCGCGCACACTAAGTCATGTGCAAAGGGAATCTGTTCCCTTGCGGAGAGGATCTCTGTATGAGCGGGAAAGTCGCATTATATATGCATAAGTGCATGCGACATATGGCTAATAAAGGGGGAATATCTTAAGCTTATGTTGTACCATGCATATGGTACAACTTAAGCTTATAATGTGCCATGTATCATGGTACACCTTAATTAAGTTGTTCCAAAGGAACAACTTACCCTAAAATAACTACCTTGGGGGCTATAAATAAGACCCAAGGGTAGCCATTTTCCTAACACATTTTTGCATGAAATTCATGCATGCATCTTCTTCATAGCGAAGCTCTGCAGAAATATTTCCTCTCCCTCCATCCAAGTTCTTAATCTAAAATAGAGATTTAGATTGTGGGATTAGTAGCCTTACTCCGTTCGTGAGTAGACTCGATCTGTCGTGGCGAATCCGAAGGCGAAGTTCGTAGACTACCGTGCAGCGTACGCAAGCGTAAGTCTATACTTCATATTATCGATCCTAACTCTGTTTTGTACAGGATCCAACAAGGGGGAGAGAGAGGATCACGTGGGAGAGATATTTGGGGAAACGTGGGGAGAGATGTTTGCACCAGACTGGGGAAAGTGGGGGTCAGTTGGGACATAATAGGATTTAGATTTTGGTTTTGATATTATAAGATTTGTTTTTAAAATGTATAGATATCAATCAAAATTGTAAATTCAAATTTTAAAAAGGATATTTTAATAATTAATAATGGGTTATTACAGATTGGTCACTCGACATCCAAAAATCATAACTAAAATACCGGGGCGATCATGATGTTAAGGGGATCGTGGATATGGTGTCTGGTCATGCGTCTGAGCTACAAAAAATAATAATAAAAGTCAAATACAAATATACGCATATGAAATAAAATACGCATGAAAATACGTACAACCGAAAAGTTGTCGTTACACCCTACCCACCTTACAGAAAATTCCGCCCACGGAATTTCTAACATCTACTGATTAGAAAACAAATGAGGGTAGTGATCTCTCATCTCTTCTTCTCTCTCCCAGGTGGACTCCCTTGGTGATTCGTGCAGCCATATCACTCTAACAAGATCAACGACCTTGTTCCTAAGTGTCTTCTAACGTCTGTCAAGGATCTACACTGGCTGCTGCTCATACGTCAGATCCGGATGGACTGTAATCTCAGAGTAGTCCACATCGTGAGAGAGATCGCTGATATAACGATGGAGCTACGACACATGTAAGACGTCATGAACTCCCTCCAACGATGGTGGCAGGACTAAGAGATAAGCTACCTCTCCAACTCGCTCTAGCACGTCAAAGGGTCCAATGAATCTCGGACTGAGCTTGCCTCGTTTCCCAAAGTGGATCACTCCTCGATTCGAGAAGATCTTCAGAAACACATGATCTCCCGACTGAAGTTTTAGAGGACGTCGTTTAGCATCCGCCCAATGCTTGTAACTGTCATGAGTGATACGAAGCTTGTCCCTGATATCTTGCACAACATCAACCACTTCTATTATCATCTCTGATCCCAAAATCTCTCTATCTCCAATGTCATCCCAACTCAGTGGCGATCGATACTTCCTCTAGTAGAGAGCAGCAAATGGCGCCATGCCAATGCTTACCTGGTAACTATTGTTGTAGGAGAACTCCACCAGGTGTAGATGATCCTCCCATGAGCCCTTGAAATCCAGCATACATGCTCTCAGTATATCCTCCAGAATCTGAATGGTCCGCTCTGACTGGCCATCCGTCTGCTGGTGATATGCCGTGCTAAATTTTAGATTAGTACCCATATTGATCTGCAGACTCTTCTAGAACTGAGACGTGAACCTCGTATCTCGATCTGATACAATGCTCACGGGGACTCCATGCAATCGTACAATCTCCTACACAACATAATTCACATCACAACTCGTACTAGAAAGAAATTATAAAGGTATGAGTTAGGTCACTACCTCCATATACTTCCTTGCCAGTATCTCCGTGGATTGTCCCACTCGAAAAGGTATAAAGTGCACTGACTTGGTCAATCGATCAACGATGAACCAAATTGTGTCATTCTGCTTGGTGCTTCAAGGTAGGCCAGTCATGAAGTCCATCGTGATGTGCTGCCACTTCCAGTTCGGAATCGGCAGAGGTTGTAGCAGTCCATCAGTGCGATGATGTTCAGCCTTCACCTGCTGACATACAAGACACGTGGAAATGCTCCGTGCCACGCTTCTCTTCATCCCATGCCACCAGAAATTCTGACGAAGATCCTTGTACATCTTCGTACCACCAGGATGGATAGAATAAGGCGAACTGTGAGCCTCATTCATCAATTCCTCTATGATATCTCCTACAGGTGTGCAGATCCTGTTGGATACACCGATCTAGGACTTATTGTTTGATAATGACAAACATAAGTGTACGAATTGATGTGTGTATTAAGTGTTTGTAGGAGTGGCAAAGCTGCAAATACCTCAACGATGACTAAGTCAAAGCGGTGGAGAAATTGCTATACGAAAAAGCAATTGGACTTGGCCTAAGAGCTATTCACAAAGCAAGGTGGACTAAGTCAATATGGGGAGAGATGGGATAAATTACAAAGTTCGAATCATACACCAATTCAAATTCTAACTGAGATGAAATCAAATCCCTAACAAAAAGCCATCCAAATCTTTTTCCAATCCCCTTAGCTATATGGATCCTACTTGCCGACCTAATCCATACCCCTAGGGTTTCTACTCCTTGCCGCACACCTCCCCTAGCATCCCTATATAAACACACATCTAAAACCTAGGAGGAACCTCTTGGCCATATTAAAAACTTCCAAGTCAAAGGCTCACGCAAAAAAAAGGGGGCTCCTATCTTCTTCATCCTTGCGACATCATCAACAACCCCAAGGCCTAAGCTCCATAGTCGCAAAGTCTTGCCAAAGCCTCATCATCTCGTTGCACATAGACTCACGCAAGCAAGCATCAAGAAGGAGAGTTACAACTCACGCACTCAGCAAGGATACAAGGAGGGTCATCTTCATCAACAACTCACGCATCCCTCTCCTTGTGCATCATCATCAACACCAAGGCCTAAGCAAGAGAGGACCTTCATCATCTTCAACATAAAAGAGATCCATTCCTCTATTAAGCCTCACAAAAAATCTCCTAAGACTTCCATTGTCCAAGCTTCATTAAGCCACCATCAAGGAGGAACCAAGAGGAAACTTTATGCAAGGGGATCTCGCATCAAAGCTCTCGACGTTGACCCATTGACAGCAGTTGCTCCAAAGTCGCCGTCCAAGCTTCCAAGCGTTCTTCATCATCGTCGGAGAATGCTGCTGCTACCGCACCTTCGTGCTTCCACCGTGAAGAACACCAAACTCGCCAGAGGTGTTCGCCGTGCTGTCATCCAACAATGCCCGAGTCACCGTCCTCTCTCCTGCCAAGCACAAGGCGGATTACCCTCGCCGTCGAGCTGGACATCACTGCCTAAAGTTCAACTTGAAGACGTGCCCTGTCATCATCTTACCATGGAGTTTGTTGAGTATTGATTACCCTGATTTGGTTTTGATGATGAACAAACATAAATATCGTGCACTAATTCTCTTTGAGCGCAGTTATGGAGATCGTCGCCAAATTACTTCGTACATCTCAAGCGATGACCCAAGACTTCTTAAAGCGCGTGATCGTGTGCCTGAAGCTTCGTTGAAGCTCATGGAGTTATTAATGAAGTCAAGGGATTCGGATTGAAGCTTCGAAGACGGTTCGTCATGTTTATTTTATTGTCTTCTAGCTTCATCGTATAGAATGTTAAGCCTTGATTAGGACTTACTTAACAATCTTCATAACGCTCATATCTTAGATCTAGGATTGCCTTAGAAGCCATTAGAAACTTCCCCGAAGCTTATCGCTTCATTTCACGGCTTCTTATGCATCTTAGTTGGTTCAAGAAGAAGAACCAACCGACTAGATGACAATCTAGTCGGTTGGAAATCCTTCTTGAACCGACTAGTTCTCCTAGTTCAACTCAGCTTATACACTGTTGACAAGTTAGTCGGTCAAAGAAGAATCACCGAACTACCACTTGTCAAACTAGTCGGTTGGTGTCCCTTCTCAAACCGACTAGTTTTCCTTGTGAAATTCAGCTCATTTACTGTTGATCAATTAGTCGGTCCAAGAAGGTTCACCGACCGACTAGTTGTCAAACTAGTCGGTTGGTGTTTCTTCTTAGACCGACTAGTTTTATCTCTTGATTTTACTATCTTTGCTGTCAACCTTCTAGTTGGTCCAAGAAGGTTCACCGACCGACTAGTTGCAAAACTAATCGGTCAGTGATCCTTCTTAGACCGATTAAACAGCTTCAGAAATAGATCCGTTGGGCATTTAATGCCACGATTTTTGCTGTACTCTTCTCTCTCTCCTATATAAACTTGATGTGCTTCTAGCTTGTATTCAAGGCTACCATTATTGAGATTTAGAGAATCAAAGAGAAGAGCATTAAACTCTCATTTCTAAGCTCTCTCACTTCACAAGAATCTCTCCCTTACTCTTTAAGCCCTAATTCCTCAAGAGAGATTCTCATTCATTGTGAGCTACTCAAGCTAATAGCTTGAATCCAAGTCACCAACTTCACTGTAGCCATCTATTGCTGTTCATCTTGGTGGAGCTAGGGTTTGGTGCTATCTTATTCCTCAAAATCCTTCTTGCCCTAAAATCAGTAAGTTTTACTCAAGGCATCGGGTTTTGTGGTAAGTGTTTTATTGTTTCATTTAAATTGATATTTCAGTTTATCTCTCGGTTGTGAGAGATGATCGTGATCCCGGTTTGTGGGAGTCACATTTCGATCTTTGTATGATTTGATCTTGTAGTAGTTTTCTACAAGAATTTCATAGTGCAAATTTGAGTTAGAGGATTCTAACTCAAGTAGCAGGAGGGGATCCGGGTGTCTGGGACGTAGGATCACCGGGAACAAGTTGGGGAGACTTGGGTGGATCCAAACCTGTTACATAGCTTGTTTGCGTTGGATTTTTCTTGTTGTCTATTTTCATTCCGCATTGGTTAGTTATGTTTGCATAATAATTAGGAATTATACTCTTGATTATTTTAAATTACTATTCACCCCCCTCTAGTACTTGTGCAGTAGCTATCAGGGCATTAGATTTGGTATCAGAGCCAAGTTCATAGCTATGACTACCAACGACAACAAGACCGTTCGTCCACCTTCCGACTACAACACCTTCAAGAATCGTGAATGAGATTCTTCAGTGATGGAAGGACACTCCTCAACTAGGCCTCCTCACTTCAACGGTGCCAATTATGGGTACTGGAAATTCCAGATGGAAACCTTCCTCTGGAGCACTTCACTTTGGAGAGCCACGCTAACGGAGTATGTCGAGCCCGCTGAAGAAGACTTTGCGAAGTGGACTACCGCGGAGGTCACCGCGGATGTGAACAATGCCAAGGCAATGAATGCCTTACAATGTGCATTGGAGCCTGAAGACTTCAACAAGATATGCACATGTAAGAGTGCATATCAAATCTGGAACCAACTCCTAATCTTGCACGAAGGAACGAGTAGGGTAAAAGACTCCAAACTCACTGTTGCTAACAAAGAATTCGAGTTATTTCACATGGTACAGTGTGAAAAGATGAAGGAGTACTATGCTCGCTTCGTGGACATATCCAACGAGTTGGAAGCCCTTGGGAAGACCTATACCCAAAAGGAGAAAGTCGCGAAGATCATTGACGGACTTCCTTCGAGTTGGAAAAAGCGAACCTACGCTATCGAGGAAGGTAACGATATGAATAAATATACTGTTGTTCAACTAATGAGTACCTTAATGTCTTATGAGGTACGAAAGGATAGCAAGATCAAGATGCAGGACAAGATGAAGGCGTACTTGAAGCAAGAAGAACCAAAGAAAAAGGCAATTGCTTTCAAGGCCGATCCTTCTACATCTACCGATGGTGAAGAATCGGAAGACGAGTTGGACATAGAATCCATTACCCTTATGGCAAAGAAGTTCAACCGATTCTTCCGAAAAGGTAACTTTAAGAATAAATCAAAATTTAGTTCCACTAATGCATCTGCTCCTTTGTGTTTTAAATGCAACAAGCCAGGACACATCAAGGCGGAATGTCCTCTCAACAAACAAAAGGAGAAGTGGAAGGCACCCAAGTTCGACAAGTCAAGAAAGTACAAGAAGGGGTACAAGAAAGGGCTTGTCGGCACATTCACCGACTCAGAAGAGGACTCCTCAAGTGGAGAGTCGAATGATGAACAAGTGGAGCAAGCACACATGTGCTTCATGGCAAGAGATGAACATGATCAAGAGACCTCTTCCGATGAAAGCGAGGATGAAGGCGAAGAGGTAACTATGGATGAACTTAGATTAGCTAACGAACAAATTTGGTTTAAGTATTCTAAATTGGTAAATATATATACTAAGATTAAAGATGAGCTAACTAGTCTCCAAACCTCACCTAAGCCTATCATCATCAACAACGACACCGTCGTTGAAGACTTGAGAAATGAGATTGTAAATCTCAAATCTCAACTTGAGCATGTTCACATTGAGAATTCGGATGAACGCGAGATAGCGGATTTGATTTCTCGAAACTCAACTTTGAGTATTGAGAATGAGAATCTCAAGTCTCATGTTTGTGTACTCACAACTCAAGTGTCCACTTTGGATACTTCAATACTTTCTCTCATCGAGAAGTATGAGTCCACATTAGGCCGAATTGATAAATTCAACAAAGGTAAGGACCATTTGGATAATATCCTAAATGATTTACTTCCAGCCAATCATCGTATTGGCTTGGGGTATAAAAAGGAAAATTCATCCAAATATTCCACCACCTTTGTAAGGCCAACTTCCGATGCCTCAACTAGTGGGAGTAAACACCCCATGGGTAGTTCATCTAGCAATGGTACTTCCACTAAGTACACATCCCCTCTTGGAAAGAAACCCACTTTGGGTGGACCTCCAAAGAAGGGTCATGCATTTATGTACACCAATACTATGCCACGTAGGAACACACCTCCTACTCCACATGTTCTCACGTATGATGATTTCTATGATCCACGTCCACGAGCATGTGCACACCAAGTGAGACACACTCACGCACGTGTTCCTCCACATGCATATGTTCAACCACATCATTACTATATGAATGATTACCATCATGCACCATATCATATGTCACCACCACCATTTCATCATGTGCCGTATGCTTATCCACGTCATGCATACCCTAGGCCACTTCCTCGTAGGACACATGCATCACGTAGAAATCAACCAAATGTACATGCTCCCAATAGGAATAGGGCTCCCAAGATATTCACTATTTGGGGCCCGAAGGACACAAGCATGCATGAAAAACAAGCATACATTAATTCTTATTTCATGAATGTAGTGCACAATGATGATTATATTGGGAAGTCTAAGTCCAATTGGACTTGGCTTCCAAAGGTCTAATCCCTTAGGACCCAATGACCTTGGGTACCATGATACGATTTTTTTTATCGTCAGGTACTTAAGAAAAAGAAAAGGAGCAACAAATCAAAATTTAGCTCCAAGGATGGGTGGATACTTGATAGCGGGTGTTCAAAACACATGACTGGTGAAGCTCAGTTGTTATCCGGAGTGGTGCCCATTGAAAATGGAAACCGAGTGGTCTTTGGAGGCAACGAGAGCGGAACCATCATTGGTGTTGGAAAAGTTGGTAACCTCTCTAAACCCCTTATAAGTGATGTTTACCTTGTTAAAGGCTTAAATCACAATCTTATTTCAATAAGCCAACTTTGTGACAAGGGTTACAAAGTTAGCTTTGCGAAAGGAATGTGTTATATTTTGAGTAAAGATAATAATAATGTGTTATTCTCTGGCACACGCCATAAGGATATATATATCCTAGATATTCCAAAATCACATGAACAATGTCTCATTACCAACACAAGTGAACAACACTTATGGCATCGACGTTTTGGTCATATGAACTTTGGAACACTTTTCAAACTATCCAAGTTAAACTCTATAAAAGGATTTCCGAAGCTTGCCATTCAAAAGAAAAGTTTTTGTGACTCGTGTCAACGAGGCAAACTTCCAAAATCGTCATTCAAACCTAAGAAAAGCATATCATCTAAACGGCCTCTAGAGCTTTTACATCTAGATCTTTTTGGGCCAACTAGAGTTGCTTCATTAGGGAATGCCCGATATGGACTTGTCATCGTTGATGACTTTTCTAGATTTACTTGGGTATTTACTTTAGTGAATAAAAATGATGCTTTTGAATACTTCACATTATTTGTTAAGAAATTACAAAATCTCATTGGAACCACCATTGTCACTATTTGTAGTGATCATGGAGGGGAATTTGAGAATGAGTCTTTCTTAAATTTCTGTGATGAAGTTGGCATTACTCACACCTTTTCTTTCCCTCGCGCACCCCCTCAAAATGGTGTTGTTCAGAGAAAGAATAGGACGCTAGTGGAATGTGCTCGCACGATGCTTGATGATAGCCAACTTGGCCATCAATTTTGGACAGAAGCGGAACATACCGCTTGATATGTGTTTAATAGGATACTCTTGAGGCTCGGCACCAAACAAACTTGTTATGAATTGTTGTTTGGTAGGTTGCCTCAAGTTAAACATTTTAGAGTTTTTGGTGCAAAATGTTTTATCAAAAACATGTATGGTAGTTTGGACAAATTTGATCCAAGATCCGATGATGGGATATTTGTTGGATATTCCTCCCGTAGCAAAGCCTACTGGATATACAACAAAAGAACCCAACGATCGAGGAATCTCTTCATGTTTCATTCAATGAAAATTTTGTCCCTCCTAGAATTATCAATGATGATGATTCTATGGAAGTAGTTTGTGACTCTATTGGTAAATCTAATCCTATTGATTCTGTTGATACTAACCCTACTGATGATTATTTTGAGAATGTTCCTAGTGATCAGGGAGTTCCCAAACGGCTTCATACAGTTCATGACCATCCCCATGAGCAAGTCATTGGCAACATATTAGATAGTGTCAAGACAAGATCTCAAGTCAACTTCTTCGCTCATTGTGCTTTTGCCTCTTCGGTGGAGCCAAAGAATATCAACGAGGCGTGCGAAGATAGTTCTTGGATCCTAGCCATGGAAGAGGAACTCATTCAGTTTGAGAGGAATGAGGTCTGTGAGCTAGTTCACTTGCCTTCGAAGAACCACACCGTTATAGGAACGAAGTGGATTTTCAAGAATAAGACCGACGAGAACCAAAACGTCGTCCGGAACAAAGCTCAGTTAGTTGCTCAAGGCTACAGGCTAGAGGAAGGTATAGATTTCGAGGAATCTTTCGCACATGTAGCTAGATTAGAATCTATTAGGTTGTTATTATCGTTTGCATGCCATAAAGATTTCAAACTCTTTCAAATGGACGTAAAAAGTGCGTTTTTAAATGGAAATGTCGTTGAGGAAGTTTATGTTTCTCAACCTCTGGGTTTTATAAGTGAAAAATTTCCAAATCATGTTTTCAAACTTAAGAAAGCACTTTATGGTTTGAGACAAGCTCCTAGAGCTTGGTATGACCGCCTAAAGAACTTTCTTTTGGATTTGGGTTTCAAAATGGTTGAGGTTGATTCAACGCTTTTTGTTAAGTATGCGAATCATGATATTATTTTGGTTCAAATTTATGTAGATGATATCATTTTCGATGCGACTAACTTCACTCTTTGCGAAGAGTTTTCTAATGTCATGAAGGACCAATTTGAAATGAGCCACATGGGTGAGCTCAAATATTTCTTAGGACTCCAAATTCACCAAATGCATGATGGAATCTTCATCCACCAAACCAAGTACACGGTGGAGTTGCTAAAGCGATTTGGAATGGAGAATGCTTCTGGCAAGTAGACTCCAATGAGCACTACTACACATCTTGATAAAGATACGGGCGGTAAAGATGTAGACATTCGTCTATATCGAGGTATCATACGTAGTTTATTATATCTTACTGCCAGTAGGCCTGATATAATGTTCTCCGTATGTGTTTGTGCTCGGTATCAGTCACAACCTAAGGAATCACACTTAGTAGAGGTTAAACGTATTTTCCGCTATTTAAGTTACACACTCGACTACGGATTATTTTATCCAAAGTCTAGCACATATGAGTTAATCTCATATAGTGACGCAGATTATGCTGGATGCAAATCCGACTGGAAGAGTACTAGTGGCAGTTGCCATTTTATAGGAAATTCACTTATCTCTTGGTTTTGTAAGAAGCATAATTCCGTATCACTTTCAACCACCGAGGCAGAATATATTGCCGCCGTTGCTGCATGTGCACAGGTTCTTTGGATGAGACACACACTTAAAGACTTCGGTATAAACTGTGATACTTGCCCTATCATGGTGGACAACCTAAGTGCAATATGTCTCTCTAAGAATCTGATACACCATTCCCGTACCAAACACATAGATGTCCATCACCATTTCCAAGATGATCATGTTGCTAAAAAGGACATCATTGTAGTGTACGTTGAAACCCAAAAGCAAATCGCCGATATTTTCACAAAACCACTCAAGGAAGATTCCTTTGTGCGGTTACGTCGAGAATTGGGGATTATGGGTGAATCCGAGATTTAGGATTCATATTTTCTATAATCCTGCATGATAATGATATTTATATGTTCATGCTAGATTTATTGTGATATTCTGGATTTATGATTGGTTTTTCGATTTGCGCATCGGATTTATGAATTTGCTAGTTTTATGGGGTAGAATACGATCGTTTGAGAGTGTTTAGATGATGTGTCCAAGTGTTCTTTAAAGGGAACTCAAAATTTCGAATTCTCAAATTTTTGGACTCACTTAGTCGGTCACAGTTCACTTGCCGACCGACTAGTTTCACTTCTAGTCGGTTAGTGATTGAACTCAGACCGACTAATTCATGCCCTATTTTTGACTTCATTTGCTGTTTGCATTTTAGTCGGTCCAAGCTCATCTGCCGACTGACTAGATTGCATTCTAGTCGGTCAGCTCTTGAACTCAGACCGACTAGTTGCACAGGGACATTTGTGTCTTTGACTCATTGAATCGATTTATATTCTCCTCCGCACCGATTAGAATTCATTCTAAGCGGTGCGCGATCTTTCCTAAACCCTTAACCCCGCGACCCTTCGTCTCCCTCCGCCGTGCGTCGCCGTCTCCGGCCGTCGCCAGTCGCCGCCGGTCATCCTCTCTCCCCCAGGGTCGATCTCCTCAGTCCTAGGGTATCTCCTCTTACTTTTTATCCTCGATTAGGACTCGATTTCTTTTGATTTCGTTCGATTTCGTTCAATCTCTTTCTATTTTGTGCGTTATTGTGTTGTCTCGTCTCGATCTCATGGCAAAAACACGCATCCCTATCCGTCCTACCGCTCCGCCTCCCATGACCATTGCGCCTCCATCCAAACCTCCTCAACCCAAATGCCATGCCAAAACCACTCGTCCATCCTCTTCTTCGCCTCCTCTCAAGAAGAAGAAGACAGCTCCCTCTAGGCCTACAGCCCGATTATCTTCCAAGCCCCGGACCAAGCATTCGACCCAGGGCTCCTTTCGTGCTCCCACTCCCCCACAACCTCCTCTGGCTCCGACGCTGACTATATCCCGGAGACAGAGGATACCGAGCAGGCTCATACCCCTTCCCCTCGCCCTACCTCCCATCAGTCAAAGGGGAAGGGTCCCATGCCTTCGGGTGGGGTTGATATTTTGTTGTGTCGCGATGACCCGTTGTGTCTTGTGGCATACAACCGTATCGAGCACTGTCTGTTGATTCTCGAGCATTTCGTTCAGTTCTCTGACTTTCCTCAGCTCGCAGATCTCCTCTCTTATAGCGGCCTCCTAGATTATCTTCGCCATGATCCCAAGGCGAATCCTCATCCCTATCCTAGACTCGTCAAACTATTCTATGCCAATCGAGTTCGGGGTGAGTATGATGACACCCACTGCATTGAGACTACTGTCTTGGGGACACCCATTGTCCTCATGGCAGAGATCTTAGGGCATTTGCTTGGTGTCTCCTCCTCTGGCCTGCTCCCCTCAGATATCTCCGTGGATAACAACCACGATCTTGACCAGTCCATTCTTGCTGAGATGTTCCATGTCATTCCTCCCGCCATGATTGGTGTTCCATCGAAATCATTCAAGCCTAATGCACGGGTCCTAAATCTCATTCTGAAGTCGTGTCTTCTCTCGAAGTACGGCTCCTCCAGCTTGCCCTCACAGCCATTCCTGAAGCTTATCTACGCTCTTTTTGCTGGGAGCGAGATAAATTGGGCCCGCATCATCTTAGACAAGATGGATTCCTTTGATTGCATCAGGAAGTCCACCAAGTCAGCCCATATTCCTTATCCCTGCCTGCTGACTCTTGTCTTCTGTCGCTTTGGCGTTCCCCTCCCTCCTGATGATCAGCGTCCCTTGGGTCCTCCCCTGAACACGACTGCCGTCAAGAAGTCTCGTGCGGCCTTGCGTCCCGTTCAGAGGACTACCCCTTCAGTTCCTCCTCCGCCTTCTCGCCCTGACTCTTTAGCTTCCATGTGCTGTCAGGAAGCTCGTATTGCACGATGTGAGGAGATGCTTGCTCGCATCTGTGATCATTTGGGCATTGAGGTTCCTCCTACACTTTCTGACGAGGAGGCCATGGATGCTGCTGAGGATGAGGAGCTTGCTGCTTCTCCAGTTCGTGCCCCCGAGCGTACTTCTGTTGGCACTTCTTCTGTCCGTGCTCCCGAGAGCACTCCTACTACCACCATCCCTTTGGTGGACACTCCAGTCGTTCCAGAGGCCACCACTTCATCTGCACAGCCTACTGCTGGTGTTGATCCTGCCTCCGCCTCCTGAGCCTTCGTTGGAGGACTCTCCACTGAGCATTTGTTCGATATATCTAGATGTGAGAGAGTGGGGTTAGGATAGATGGGTGGATGTATTTTTGTATGTTTTGTGATACTTTGTGATGTCTGTTGTGACATTTGATGTTGTATGATGTGCACTTCTCTGCTGGATGTATGTATAATTTTTGTTGGCTAGATGTATAATTTTTATTGTATCCATATATATATACATCGTGTTGCCATTCGTTTCTGTGTGCACATTGTATTTATGTCTCTGATGTTTACTTCGTCGCTCGACGAGTATGTTGATTAGATAGCTTTGTTTGTATGAAAACATAGAATTGTTTTTCATGCACTCAATTTGCTAAAAATGTTGACATTGGAGAGTATGTTCCTTTACTCAATACGTGAATTTGATTTTGAGTTTTGATGATTTCTCTTTTCGTTTTTCGACTATGGTCTCGTTAGCACGCTTTGATATTCTTCGATATTTCTCCTTGGTGTCATTTGGACCATTGTCGTATTCTTCGACTCTCGTGTTTAGATTTTTTTAGCCATGGTTGTTGTCATTGGTCTCCTCCCGCTCTTTTTACTAATGCCAAAGGAGGAGAGAATTAATAATGACTTTGTGCTAAATGATAATTTAAAGAAATTTACCGTGAATCTAATTTGATATGTTAGATTCAGGGGGAGTGAAGATATAAAAATGGATTCCGATCATATATTTCAATAATTGGATCATGTTTTATAATTTTCTCATCATCTTGATGCTTATGTTTATTATTTAATACGGAACTAACGAGTCATCAATACAGGGGGAGTAAGTAAATTTCATTTTTATCATTATTATTGATTAATATTTATGTTAGTTTGTCATCACCAAAAAGGGAGAGAATGTTGAGTATTGATTCCCATGATTTGGTTTTGATGATGAACAAACATAAATATCGTGCACTAATTCTATTTGAGCGCAGTTATGGAGAGCATCGCCAAATTACTTCGTACATCTCAAGCGACGACCCAAGACTTCTTAAAGCGCGTGATCGTGTGCCTGAAGCTTCGTTGAAGCTCATGGAGTTATAAATGAAGTCAAGGGATTCGGATTGAAGCTTTGAAGATGGTTCGTCATGTTTATTTTATTGTCTTCTAGCTTCATCGTATAGAATGTTAAGCCTTGAGTATGACTTACTTAACAATCTTCATAACGCTCATATCTTAGATCTAGGATTGCCTTAGAAGCCATTAGAAACTTTCCAGAAGCTTATCGCTTCATTTCACAGCTTCTTATGCATCTTAGTTGGTTCAAGAAGAAGAACCAATCGACTAGATGACAATCTAGTCGGTTGGAAATTCTTCTTGAACCGACTAGTTCTCCTAGTTCAACTCAGCTTATACACTGTTGACAAGTTAGTCGGTCAAAGAAGAATCACCGACCGACTAGTTGTCAAACTAGTCGGTTGGTGTCTCTTCTCAGACCGACTAGTTTTCCTTGTGAAATTCAGCTCATTTACTGTTGATCAATTAGTCGGTCCAAGAAGGTTCACTGACCGACTAGTTGTCAAACTAGTCGGTTGGTGTTTCTTCTTAGACCGACTAGTTCTTTCTCTTGATTTCACTATCTTTGCTGTCAACCTTCTAGTCGATCCAAGAAGGTTCACCGTCCGACTAGTTGCAAAACTAATCGGTTAGTGATCCTTCTTAGACCGATTAAACAGCTTCAGAAATAGATCAGTTGGGCATTTAATGCCACGATTTTTGCTGAACTCTTCTCTCTCTCCTATATAAACTTGATGTGCTTCTAGCTTGTATTCAAGGCTGACATTATTGAGATTTAGAGAATCAAAGAGAAGAGCATTAACCTCTCATTTCTAAGCTCTCTCACTTCACAAGAATCTCTCCCTTACTCTTTGAGCCCTAATTCCTCAAGAGAGATTCTCATTCATTGTGAGCTACTCAAGCTAAGAGCTTGAATCCAAGTCACCAACTTCACCCTAGCCATCTATTGCTATTCATCTTGGTGGAGCTAGGGTTTGGTGCTATCTTCTTCCTTAAAATCCTTCTTGCCCTAAAATCAGTTAGTTTTACTCAAGGCATCGGGTTTTGTGGTAAGTGTTTTATTGTTTCATTTAAATTGATATTTCAGTTTATCTCTCGGTTGTGAGAGATGATCATGATCCCGGTTTGTGGGAGTCACATTTCGATCTTTGTATGATTTGATCTTGTAGTTGTTTTCTACAAGAATTTCATAGTGCAAATTTGAGTTAGAGGATTCTAACTCAAGTAGCCGGAGGGGATCCGGGTGTCTGAGACATAGGATCACCGGGAACAAGTCGGGGAGACTTCGGTGGATCCGAACCCGCTACATCGCTTGTTTGTGTTGGATTTTTCTTGTTGTCTATTTTCATTCCGCATTGTTGGTTATGTTTGCATAATAATTTGGAATCATACTCTTGATTATTTTAAAGTACTATTCACCCTCCTCTAGTACTTGTGCAGTAGCTATCAGGGCATTACAGAGTTGTCGCCATCGAAGCTGTCGCTGTAGAAGAGCTTACCGCCAGAGTCGAGCTTCCACCGCTGTCGAGTCGTTGTCGAAGTCCAGTCGTCATTGCCGAAATCGAGTCGTCGGAGAAGTCGAAGCCCACAAAGTCGGAGTCGTAGGAGTCGTCGGAGCTGTCGGAGAAGTCGTACCCCAGGTGAACTCATTTTAGGGTTGTGCATGGAAATGGGCCGACGTGGAGATTTTTAAGGAGCTGCTATGCATACAGACCGACTCATATTTTGGTTGTACTGGAATTGCTATAGACACAGACCAGTTTGCTCTTCAAGTTTCATCGAGCCTAAACTTAAGATCCAGGAGACAGATCGAGACATCGTTTGCACCAGACTGAAGCTGACGCCGTGCTGAACGACAGAGATGACACACCATCACAATCTGAGCATTTCTGAACCTTTACTTTACCATTATATTTGTGATTGTATGTAGATCTCTGTAGGGGAAACTTTACCACTTTAGTGTTCTTTTGGGGACTTGTTTAGTCTGGGACTAGACAAGAGGGTCTTGACAAGTGGGACTAGTCAAGATAGAGCATTTACTAGGTTGGTAGTGTTCTTTACTCGGGGAGTGTGGTATGTTCTAGGTGGGAGGCATAGAGCTCAGGACCCATTGTAGTTGTACAAAAGGAACATATTAAAGCTAGTATTTGCTTGGAGGCTGGAGTAGGTCGTGGGACGATCGAACCATGGTATATTTGCACGTATTCTATGATTACTTCATATTTACCCTGCTTGTAATTATTAACTGCGTGTGATTTCTTGTGGGTTGCGCGAAAATTTTTATAAGCCTATTCACCCCCCATGCTTAAATCCAGATCTAACAGATCATACTGCCATATCTCACGGATCCATCCTCATGAATAATAAAATCAGTCCGGAGTCCTGCCTCAACTTGCTCTCTGATCTTCTGCAACTTGACATCCCCAGCTTGAGCAGCCATGATCTGATCTACAATCGTCGACTGAATCTGCATGTTCATCAATGATGAAGTGACTCTCAGTATGATCGCTTCAACATCCATCTCTCGCAGATCCTGCTGCAACCTCCACTGAGCTGTAAGAATCATCACCTCAGGTAGTCGGCTTAAGGTATTAGGTACGACATTCACCTTCCCCGGATGATAATGAAGGTCGATGTCGTAGTCAGCCATTAACTCCAACCATCTACGATGTCTCATATTCAGCTCCTTCTGAGGAATATGTATTTCAAACTTTTGTGATCAATGAAAATTTTCACTTTCTCACTCAATAAGAAATGTCGCCAGATCTTCAATGCAAAAACGACAGCGGCTAACTCCTAATCATGTGTCGGATAGTTCTTCTCATGGACCTTCAGCTGTCGCGAAGCATAAGCAACCACATGTTTATGATGATGCAGAACACTTCCAAGTCCTTTGCCTGATGCATCACAGAATATCTCGAAGCCTCCGCTTCTGTCCAGAATAGCCAATACCGATACAGTACTCAGTCTCTCCTTCAATGTACAAAAGGCATGCTCACAAGAATCTGACCAACTGAACTTAACACCCTTCCTCGTCAACCTCGTCATAGGCTCAGCTATTCTCGAGAAGTCCTTTATGAATCTATGAGAGTATCTGGCCAATCCAAGGAAACTCTTGATGTCCGATGTCGATCGAGGTATAGGCCATTCACTGACTTCTCTGACCTTCTCCGGATCCACTGAAATGACATCTCCTGATACTACATGCCCAAGGAATGCAACTTTGTCTAGCCAGAATTCATATTTACTATACTTGGCATATAGTCTATGGCGACAGAGCATCTCCATTACTATACTCAAATGCTCGACTTGCTCCTCCTTGCTTTTCTAGTACACTAGGATGTCATCTATAAAGATCACCACGAACTTATCTAGGAAATCATAGAAGATAAGGTTCATGAGATTCATGAACATAGCAGGAGCGTTGGTCACACCGAATGGCATGACAACAAACTCATAATGCACGTACTTGGTCCGAAAAGCTGTCTTGGGCACATCTTCCTTCCTGACTTTCATATGATAGTATCTGCTTCGGAGGTCCAACTTCGAAAATACTCTCGATCCACCAAGCTGGTCAAAAATATCGTCAAAGCAGGGCAGTGGATACTTATTCTTCACTGTGATCTGATTCAACTATCGATAATCAATGCACATTCTCCTCGATCCGTCTTTCTTCTTCACCAACAAGACAGGTGCACCCAAGGGAGATACACTGGGATGAATGAAACCCTTCCGTAGCAATTTATCCAACTACTTCCTCAGCTCTTCCAGCTCTGCAGGAGCCATACGATACGGTGCCTTCGAAATTGATTGAGCTTCCAGCATAACATCAATGCCGAACTCCAATGCTCGATTGGGCGAAAATCCAGAAATTTCATCAGGGAAGATGTCTTTGAAATCTCTCACTACTGCATGCTTCTCCAGTTCAGCTATCATAGATGCAACAATCAATCTATTTGACTGGGCCTGGAACTTGACAGACCCAAGTGAATGACCACCACTAACGAACTCGAACACTGGGTGGTTAAGATTTTCGGATACCACTTTCTTCTTGTGGTAGTCGATCGTGGCATGGAAAGATCCTAACCAATCAATGCCAGGAATAGCATCGAAGTTGGGTAGATCGTGGAAAATGAAGTCAGCATATAAATTGTGTCCACTAATCACCAACGGGCATGGTCTGCATCCCAATGCAACCTTCACTACTCCATTCCCAGTTGTGATATTACAACACTTGGGAAGAGTGTAAGTGGGAATCGAATGTTCAACCACAAACTTCCGGGATACGATGCACATGGAAGCCCCAGAATCAAACAGGGTCAAGGCCAGGTGAGATGAAATTAAGATGACACCTAGGATATAATATAATTAAGTTAAGCATGGTGATCTAACTAAGCAAGCATGAAGGTATGAATAAAGGAAAGACTAGTCAAGATGTTGCCTAAGATCGCGTCATCCTCAGCTTCAGCCTTGGCTGTCATAGTGAACGCCCGGTACTTTGGCTGGTTGGCCTGCTGAAAGGCTCGATTCTGTGGAACCAGAGGTGGTCCACGCTGTCCAGGCGCAGGTACTATCCACTGATCAGGTCCAGGTGCTCCAGCAAGTGCAGGTCGGGTGCCGCAGGGGTAGTCCCTTGTAGTATGATCGGATGATCCATTGACTAAGCACTGATTCAGCATCCTCCTACAGTCTTGCTTCACATGTCCAAGCTTGCCGCAGTAGTGGCAAGTCAGCTGGGCTCGGTTGGGGACTTGTGCAGCTGGCCTCTTGAACCGAGTAATCTGGACTGGACGAACACTGGGCCTAGGTACACTCTTCTGCATCTCTATCAGGCTCTTTCCTGATTGACGCGCCTTCTTCTGATTCACGATCAGCTCTTGCTTCCTCGCTGGTACCAGGACTTCCTCATGAGTAATAAATGTGCTCGCAGACATCGAAGCCTGTATGTCCAGATCCAAGCCCTGATGGAAGCAGTGGGCACAGTCCTTTGGGTCTACCACCAGGGTAGGGGAAAAGAGACTCAGCAAGGAGAACTCGGCATCGTACTCATCGACAGTTATGGTGCCTTGGTCCAAGTTGATGAAGCGCTGCTGCATCTCTCTCTTCGTAGCCTTGGGAAAATATTAGGCGTCAAACCTCTGACGGAAGGTAGCCCATGGAATAGGCTTGGTCAATCGGGTCTCCTCAGCATCCCACCAGTTGCAGGCATTATCATTCAACTAATTTTTGTCTATCTCCACCCAATCATTCGGATTGACTCGGGAAAGACCTGTAACGGTCGCTCTTCGACCTTATGGATTTTCTATGTGCACGTGTTTTACCGTGCACGTATTTTATTTGGCTAAATTCTGTTTTCCGGCATATGCGATGTGGTATGGCGTTGTAATCGTACAGGAGTGTAGAATTTTATGGTAATTTTTGGGAACGTCATTTCACGGCTCGTTTTCTCGCAAAACGACTTTGAATGATAGGGGCGTTTTAGTCATTTGTCTCAAAACGCCGTTTCCAATTTTACATAAATTTTTGGTAGGTGTAACGCACGATCAGGCTCATAGATCTGTGCGTCTCGTCCCCACGATCGCCCCGGTATTTTCCGATTATTTTTCTGGCGTCCGGTTTGAGAGATATCGCTCGGATAAATCTCAACCGTCGATTTCCCGATCAATTCAAATTCGAATTGTTAGCCAAATCTGGCTAAATCTCCTATTAAATCTGTTTTATATCTTTCCTAAACTGTTTTCTATTTCCCTTAGACTTATCCCTGGTTGCACTCTCTCTTTCTCCCTCTATCTCCCACACTTAACCCTTAACCCCTAGGTGTATATCAATTTTGATATTATTATAAGCAGACCAATTCTTCCTCAGTCACGTGGAACACCTACTCCTAGGGGTTTGTCTTCAAAACTCAGCCGCCGCAAAAATTTTTAAACCGCAACTCTCTTCTATCTCTCCCTCTCCCTCCTCGACCTCAGCCACGCGACCCTCACCGCCGCTCACAGGCCGCCACCGGCCTGACCACCGACCGCCGCGACGCCAGCCTCCGCCACGACCCGATGGCCCCTCCCCGCGACGACGACAACGACGACAGCAGCAGCGACCGCCGCTGCCGCCTGTTCCCGACGCCACCACCGCCCCGTTCGACTCCCGTTCGCCGTCAGGTGACGCCCCGTCGGTCTAGCGACACCCCCAAGCCCAGCTGCCGCCGCTGCAGCCTATGACACCAACCTGTGTCCCCGCCGGCGCTGCTGCAAACCCCCGACAGCCGCTGCTGCCTTTTTCCGACGCCGTCAGCCTCGAAGTTGCCGGAGAACGCCTACTAGCCACCGCTCCGTGCCCCTCTTGCATCCAGCGACCATCCGAGCCCCGCATGCAGATCTCGCACAGAGAGAATCACGTGAGTTGTCGAATAGTGGTGTTGTGTTAGCATTCTTTTAAGTCATCAACCCTTAGGGGTTAAACGTGTTGTATACTACTGATATTAGTGTATCAGTGTAATACATAAGTGATTGCATGTAAATTTTAATATATATATACTTATATATTGGCAGTAGATATATGGAGATATCACTGTTCATACTTCTTATAACTAAAGCCTTATAAGTTGAGTTGGTATAATTTTAATGATGAAACTGAAACCTTAACCTTAGTGTAACTTCAGTTTTTTTGGCCTGTGGGAGTTATTGTAATTATATAAGTAGTAACCAGTATGATTACTCGTGCTAATAGGTGTTAGAGTGTAATCATTATTCGTAATCCTTTTAACTCAATAACTCAGATAATTGAGTATGTCTCCTCGCTACCGTCTGGACCCGGCTTCCTCTGCGTTGCGCTACTCACAGTCAAGGAACCGGAGCGAAGGCAACACGATCAGTCATCATTTCCAGATCCGACGCCGATTCACATGTGACCGTCAAACCAGGTTGGTGTCCCTATACTCGTAGCAACCCAAACTATACGCCATCAAAACCTAACTAAAATCGGCAACTTAACACATTGAATTTATTTTACGCTCCCTTAAAATGTTGTGAAACGGTAGATTCGACGATTGGACTTTTTTAAACTGTGCATATAGGGTAGACTCGTCGAGTAGGCTGAACATTCAAGACTTGACTCTGAACTATTAGTGTAGCCCCGTTTAACCTAGAAATGAACCCTAATAGGATTGATGAAAAACGTGATCTCACACCGCCATTGACCCCTTTCAGACGGACCATCGTCGACGCGACGCTTGGACGAGACGCTACGAGAGGACGACACACTCGCCATCGCAGGCAAGTGTACCCACTTGCGTTTTTGACCGTGCTTGGGTCTTAGATTGTTAGAACTGTTAGATTGTAAGTGTATAGAACCGGACGTGAAATGATAGCGTCCGGGACGCCCCTGACGACTTAGACTTGACGACGAAATCTAAGCTCGACAAACAACAACTTTTGACACCGTAGGGCTATCTTGTGTGTGCGTGCGTGTGGACACCCTAGAATAACAATTTTCCCTACACTTGTCATGTCATGTCCCTGTTACCCAAAAAGCCTACGGGCGTTTCGGATGCTTTCCCCCGCGGAAGTGATCCCTGTTACCCAAAAAGCCTACGGGCGTTTCGGATGCTTTCCCCCGAGGAAGTGATCCCTGTTACCCAAAAAGCCTTCGGGCGTTTCGGATGCTTTCCTAGCGGAAGTGATCCCTGTTACACAAAAAGCCTTCGGGCGTTTCGGATGATTTCCTAGCGGAAGTGATCCCTGTTACACAAAAAGCCTTCGGGCGTTTTGGATGCTTTCCTAGCGGAAGTGATCCCTGTTACACAAAAAGCCTTCGGGCGTTTCGGATTTTTCCCTAGCGGAAATGATCCCTGTAAATCTTGTCCTGAGTTCCTAGGTTTGGGGTTGGGTTGAGCGTGCGCACGGCAAGAGGGTCTGATCCCCCTCGAACCGTAAGGCGTGAACCCTTTCGTGTCTCACTTGTCTTGTCTTATCTTGTCCCGTCACGTCCCGACTTGTCTTGACACCTGTAGGTTAGTCCCGTAGTTGGTAGCACACGCTACGACTACTACCTGTCCCGTTTTACTTTCCTGCTGCGTTACTTCCTGTTGTGTTACTCTGTTATAACTACAGCATGCTAATCAACCAGTAAACTGTTGTGTAATAGAACCTCAGCATGCTAATCAACCAGTAAATCGTTGTTTAAAGTTCGGTGCACTTGCAGTAAAGTCTAACCCTTCTTGTAGACTTTACCTGACGTACAGTTCCTTTCTCTTGGGTGCTGTACGTCAGGTGTTCAGCCAGAGTTCGTGGACGAGGCAGACTCACTGGAGTACAAGGAGCCGAGGACGTCGACCCAGAGTACGTGTTTGACAAGGACCAGACCTTGAGGTCTTTTAGTCGTCACTTTTCAGAGGTTACTACTTTTAGTTTGCTTTTAGATAGTTTGTTGCCGCTTAGGCTTCTTTTAGACTTGTACTTGTTGGATATTATATCTCTAATTTAATGAATGTAACTTCTTTTCTGTACTTTCTGTTGTTTCGAACTATATTAATGCAAGAACCTGAAAATCTTTTTAAATGGTACCTCTACAGACGCTTATTGGGTCCGAGCTTCTCAAGCTCTGGCCTAAGCAGGCCTTAGTCACGCTTCGCCTCCGTTCATTTTGGGAAGCGGGGCGTGACAGGTTTTAGTTGTGGCCCATGCAGGTCATGCAAAAGTTCGGAACAATAGGAGTACCGCATTCATTTAATATCCATGTACAAGTCTAAATTAGGTTTTCCCAGTCTTAGATGGTAGGAAGACTTAGGTAGGCGTCCCAGGTTGATAGTTAGACGCCTTGGTTAAGATTTAGCCGTACCCGTCTTAGGATACCTTAGTAGCCTCTTCCAGCTAGCTCTGACCAAATTAGATTTCTAGAGCCTTTCTTTTAGACGTTCGCTCGGGTCCATCGACTTCGGGCACAGCAGAACGCAGCATTGATTCTCTTAGGAACCTTTTCCTTAGATTCTGATATAGTCTAGTTCATTAGGAAGTCTTAGAGCAGAGTTATCCTAATCTTTAGACGACCCGATAATTAGAATCCCCGACTTCTGACGACTACCTGATCCTTACCCTTTCGTGTATCGACCGTAGAGTCCCATCGTAGCTTCGTGAATCGTATCCTAAGTGTGTAACCGTCATGCGATCATCTTTCTTTCCTCCCGACTCACGTGATCGCTTCCTGACGATTATCGTAGATCCTTCGAATCTTTCCCTTTGCCAATTTTGCCTCCTCTAAAAGTATTTTCGAAATTCCTTATGCAGTTTCTTCGCTCAACTTAATTTCTTGAAAACCCCTATACTATATGTTTCAAAATTCTTGTTTTTCGGTTGAGTTAAAATTCTTTCACTAATCTTGTAACCTCCCTGGTCGTAAAATTATTTTACTATCTCGTACCTGTTTTCAAATCGGCATTTTCGTGTTTCAGTTTTAAACCTCGCTATCAATTCTTTAATCATATATATATAAATATTACCTTTCTAAACTACAAAATTTTATTGCTAATCATTTACCGCACATGCTTTTAGAATATTTTCTAAACCAAAGAGAACTTTAAATTCTTCTCGTATATGTATAAACAGCCTTATGTTCATTGTGCTCATACTTCAAGAATCCTTGTTTAAACTTACTTTCATCTGCAAAACAATCGCTATCTCATCCTACTTTTATTTCTTTCATTTCTTGTTTTCGAAACTCATTATTAAATTCTTCGCTCGGTTTAACTCCCTTGAAAACCCTTTATTATATATATATTTAAAATTTCTTGCTTTTCGGTTGAAAGTTCCTTCTTAGATTTTGAAATCTCCTTGGTCGTCAATTTTTCAAGTTACTATCTGGTAATTATTTCAAATCGGTATCTTTCATATTTTCATTTTTAAAACAGTGTTAACATTTTGATAATTCAAATTATATTTTCTGGGCTACAAGATTTATTTCTAATCACTTACAGTGCATACTTTTTAAAATATTTTCTAAACTAGGGGGAACTTCAATTATTTTATTATTATTATTATATCTGTTCTATATTCCTCGTGACCACATTTCAAAATCTGTGTAAACTTATTTTCATTTGTGAAACAATCGTTTTCCACCCTACCCATCCCTCCTTCGTCTTACTTTTTACAAAATTTTAAAAATTCCACCATCTGCTCACTTCCTCCTACATTTATATATATATATATAAGTATATGATACCATATTTTACACGTAATTCTCCCATCATCAATCTAATTATTTTGAAGAATATTCTTCGTTCCATCAAACCAACTATCTCCTTGCCCCGCCTTACTTGAACTCGTTCCTTCCGATTTATTTCGTTACACTTTTGGTTTCTGTTTCCCTTATTTTACGTAGATATTAGCCCTTGAATTTGTCCATGCTATCTCCAGTTTAGGAGTAGGCCCTTCGGTAGGTGATGTCATTGTGGTGCGTGAGTATAGGTAGAGTGTGTAGACCTGTATAAATGTGTATACGTTAGGATCCTGATGATTGCCCTTGTGTCTTGAATGAGTGCTCTGTGTTAACCCTGTTATGCTTAAAGTTGTCTGAATGATGGTATTCATATGATGTGAATAGTGTCATATCAAATTTCTTTTAAACCAAATCTTTAAAGTTTTGAGACTAGCTCACAAGATCACAAATCACTCATCCTCCCTCATCCATTACCACAACTCCACACTTTTTCCAAATGTTTTAAAATATGTCTTCGGCCTTAAGTTGCTTTCTCTTCTCCTCTTTCTCCCCTAGAAAAGTTATGTTTATTGTTATGATATTATTGGGACTAGGTATTATTGGTATAGGATTTTGTTTGCAGGTAGGCTCAGGGTGAGATGAGATTTATTATAGCACTGATTAACCGATTCTGGAACAATGGGATATTGGAATATATTTCTTTCGGACGAAAAGAATGAGCTGTCCATGACTTATTTATAATACCGGCGTGTGGCGGACTCAATGGAGAATTCTAGTTTAATGAGATTATATGTGGTGGGATGAGAACCTTTGAGACTTGAGACTTAGACGAGGGGTAGATAGGAGTAGCTTCGGAGAATAGCATGAGTTAGGATGATCATGAGAATGAGTAGAGTATTTAAAGCATCAAGACTTGATTGTTAAGTTGACGCGAGGAGGCATTGGGAATAACACGACGTGTTGAGATGAAGGGGTGGTTAAGTAGCCGGACTTGATACTAGTTGGGATTAGTTATAGCGAGTATGATAAGATGTGATTTTGGTAAATTCAATTATTTGGCGGATAAATTTATGGGGAGATGTGACAGAGGATGTATTGAGGACATGACGATTGTTGATTGTGAGAAGTGTTATAAAATAGACAAAGCTTTTGTCTTCGATTGGTGATCGACTAGAACATCTTTTTAGCGGTTGATTAATATTGGGAAGAGATCGAGAAATTTTAAAATGTTTTTGAGCGATAAGGTTTAGTGGAGTGGTATGGTACGAGAAGATTATTATTATTCTCTTATGAGGACTTGGAGTTGAAAGTTTGAACGGCAGTGATGGGTCTAGAGTCAAGTGTTAGGATGTGAGTTTAGTCATGGCTTTATTCAGTAAAAAGACGGGTTGTGATGGATTATTTAAGGAACATCGTATGAGGTTATAGGATTATCGATCTATATAGATATGAGAGTTTCTGGTACGAGATTAGATAGATAGTATTATTATTAGTATAAGTGATTCCGAGGGCGGAATCATTTCTAAGGTGGGTAGAATGTAATGGTCGCTCTTCGACCTTATGGATTTTCTGCGTGCACGTGTTTTACCGTGCACGTATTTTATTTGGCTAAATTCTGTTTTCCGGCATATGCGATGTGGTATGCCGTTGTGATCATACAGGAGTGCAGAATTTTATGGTAATTTTTGGGAACGTCATTTCACGGCTCGTTTTCTCGCAAAACGACTTTGAATGATAGGGGCGTTTTAGTCATTTGTCTTAAAACGCCGTTTCCAATTTTACATAAATTTTTGGTAGGTGTAACGCACGATTAGGCTCATAGATCTGTGCGTCTCGTCCCCACGATCGCCCCGGTATTTTCCGATTATTTTTCTGGCGTCCGGTTTGAGAGATATCGCTCGGATAAATCTCGACCGTCGATTTTCCGATCAATTCAAATTCGAATTGTTAGCCAAATCTGGCTAAATCTCCTATTAAATCTGTTTTATATCTTTCCTAAACTGTTTTCTATTGCCCTTAGACTTATCCCTGGTTGCACTCTCTATTTCACCCTTTATCCCCCACACTTAACCCTTTATCCCTAGGTGTATAGCAATTTTGATATTATTATAAGCATACCAATTCTTCCTCAGTCACGTGGAACACCTACTCCTAGGGTTTTGTTTTCAAAACTCAGCCGCCGCAAAATTTTTTAAACCGCAACTCTCTTCTATCTCTCCCTCTCCCAACTCGACCTCAGCCACGCGACCCTCACCGCCGCTCACAGGCCGCCACCGGCCTGACCGCCGACCGCCGTGACGCCAGCCTCCGCCACGACCCGGTGGCCCCTCCCCGCGACGACGACAGCGACGACAGCAGCGGCGACCGCCGCTGCCGCCTGTTCCTGACGCCACCACCGCCCCGTTCGACTCCCGTTCGCCGTCAGGCGCCGCCCCGTTGGTCTAGCGACACCCCCAAGCCCAGCTGCCGCCGCTGCAGCCTGCGACACCAACCCGTGTCCCCGCCGGCGCTGCTGCAAACCCCCGACAGCTGCTGCTGCCTTTTTCCGACGCCGTCAGCCTCGAAGTTGCCGGAGAACGCCTACTAGCCACCGCTCCGTACCCCTCTTGCATCCAGCGACCATCCGAGCCCCGCCTGTAGATCTCGCACAGAGAGAATCACGTGAGTTGTCGAATAGTGGTGTTATGTTAGCATTCTTTTAAGTCATCAACCCGTAGGGGTTAAGCGTGTTGTATACTGCTGATATTAGTGTATCAGTGTAATACATAAGTGATTGCATGTAAAGTTTAATATATATATACTTATATATTGGTAGTAGATATATGGAGATATCACTGTTCATACTTCTTATAACTAAAGCCTTATAAGTTGAGTTGGTATAATTTTAATGATGAAACTGAAACCTTAACCTTAGTGTAACTTCAGTTTTTTTGGCCTGTGGGAGTTATTGTAATTACATAAGTAGTAACTAGTATGATTACTCGTGCTAATAGGTGTTAGAGTGTAATCATTATTCGTAATCCTTTTAACTTAATAACGCAGATAATTGAGTACGTCTCCTCGCTACCGTCTGGACCTGGCTTCCTCTGTGTTGCGCTACTCACAGTCAAGGAACCGGAGCGAAGGCAACACGATCAGTCATCATTTCCAGATCCGACGCCGATTCACATGTGACCGCCAAACCAGGTTGGTGTCCCTATACTCGTAGCAACCCAAACTATACGCCATCAAAACCTAACTAAAATCGGCAACTTAACACATTGAATTTATTTTACGCTCCCTTAAAATGTTGTGAAACGGTAGATTCGACGATTGGACTTTTTTAAACTGTGCATATAGGGTAGACTCGTCGAGTAGGCTGAACATTCAAGACTTGACTCTGAACTATTAGTGTAGCCCCGTTTAACCTAGAAATAAACCCTAATAGGATTGATGAAAAACGTGATCTCACACCGCCGTTGACCCCTTTCAGACGGACCATCGTCGACGCGACGCTTGGACGAGACGCTACGAGAGGACGACACACTCGACATCGCAGGCAAGTGTACCCACTTGCGTTTTTGACCGTGCTTGGGTCTTAGATTGTTAGAACTGTTAGACTGTAAATGTATAGAACCGGACGTGAAATGATAGCGTCCGGGACGCCCCTGACGACTTAGACTTGACGACAAAGTCTAAGCTCGACAAACAACAACTTTTGACACTGTAGGGCTATCTTGTGTGTGCGTGCGTGTGGACACCCTAGAATAACAATTTTCCCTACACTTGTCATGTCATGTTACCCAAAAAGCCTACGGGTGTTTCGGATGCTTTCCCCCGCGGAAGTGATCCCTGTTACCCAAAAAGCCTACGGGCGTTTCGGATGCTTTCCCCCGCGGAAGTGATCCTTGTTACCCAAAAAGCCTTCGGGTGTTTCGGATGCTTTCCTAGCGGAAGTGATCCCTGTTACACAAAAAGCCTTTGGGCGTTTAGGATGCTTTCCTAGCGGAAGTGATCCCTGTTACACAAAAACCCTTCGGGCGTTTCGGATGTTTCCCTAGCGGAAATGATCCCTGTAAATCTTGTCCTGAGTTCCTGGGTTTGGGGTTGGGTTGAGCGTGCGCACGGTAAGAGGGTCTGATCCCCCTCGAACCGTAAGGCGTGAACCCTTTCGTGTCTCACTTGTCTTGTCTTGTCTTGTCTCGTCACGTCCCGACTTGTCTTGACACCTGTAGGTTAGTCCCGTAGTTGGTAGCACACGCTACGACTACTACCTGTCCCGTTTTACTTTCCTGCTACGTTACTTCCTGTTGTGTTACTCTGTTATAACCACAACATGCTAATCAACCAGTAAACTGTTGTGTAATATAACCTCAGCATGCTAATCAACCAGTAAATCGTTGTTTAAAGTTCGGTGCACTTGCAGTAAAGTCTAACCCTTCTTGTAGACTTTACCTGACGTACAGTTCCTTTCTCTTGGGTGCTGTACGTCAGGTGTTCAGCCAGAGTTCGTGGACGAGGCAGACTCACTGGAGTACGAGGAGCCGAGGACGTCGACCCAGAGTACGTGTTTGACAAGGACCAGACCTTGAGGTCTTTTAGTCGTCACTTTCAGAGGTTACTACTTTTAGTTTGCTTTTAGATAGTTTGTTGCCGCTTAGGCTTCTTTTAGACTTGTACTTGTTGGATATTATATCTCTAATTTAATGAATGCAACTTCTTTTCTGTACTTTCTGTTGTTTCGAACTATATTAATGCAAGAACCTGAAAAATTTTTTAAATGGTACCTCTACAGACGCTTATTGGGTCCGAGCTTCTCAAGCTCTGGCCTAAGCGGGCATTAGTCACGCTTCGCCTCCGTTCATTTTGGGAAGCGGGGCGTGACAAGACCTAATTTTTCCTCAGTGCTACGAAGCCATTCCTCGGCCGCTAGTGGACCCACTCTTCCAGAGAAGCTCTTCGGACGCATCTCTCGGAACTACTTGACCCGAGACTCAAAGTATGGATGAGGTGGAGAAACTGATGCAGCCTGCCATCCCTGTTGGACCCGATGGTGCTGAACCTCCAGTATCTCTCTAATGACTCCAAGCATTTGTCGGATGTCATCATCTCCGCCTCCGGTAGCTCCGGGACCATGTCGGGTCAGACTCGCCTGCTTGGCGGGCGGGTCCAGCCTGCCAGAGGGCTGGACCCCCCTTTGCGGGTGGGTTCAACCCGCCTAGCGGGTCTAGTTCCGCCTGACCAAACTGGGCTGGGCAGAACTGGGCTCTTTTGCCCATTCTGGCCTTTCGGGCTATTTCTGGAGTTCTACAACTCCGATTGCGCCAATTTCAGATTCGTTCGAAAGCATAGTTTGAATGGGACCATCTCAAAGAGCCATCTATCCATTTCTATGCATTATAAGATCTAAAATATTATCGTAAAGTATTTACGATGCATTTTAAATCCGTTTGCATCACATGCATTAATCCCATACAACAATCTACTACTGCTGAAGTCGCAAACATATTGCAACATTATTAAATCTCATTTAATGTCAAAAAATTATGTGATCCTATTAAATCCTATTTAATATAGATTGACTTAATGTCACAAACTCTTTGTGACTTCAATTATCCTTGTGCACCCGAGTGCACTCCTCCTAAATTCTTCTTATTATTAAGACGCAAACCGAACTCGGTGTAAGACCATACAGCCTGACCCTACTACAGGTTGGGGCTCGAAACCCCTAGAAGGCAGTAACCACGAGCAGCAGGTGTCGTCCCTGTTTTAGCATCATTATTACGTGATTGACCCATCGACAAAAGTGTCGTCGAGAACACTCTGACTGTGACAATGATGAATACCGCAGTTTTAGTCCCTTCGTCATAACTATGTCCTTGCATGGCCTAGGGTATGGTAAATTGTCAACCCTACTAGCCAGCATTGATTAGCATAATTCAGTATTTGTTATATACACGTTGTACATCCTACAACATACCCCGGTCGAGGTTTAGCACTGACGCAACCGAAACCTACACCTAGATTCCACCTGACAGTGTCACGGTCGCCAGGCGTAGTACGGCCCCTAGATGTTTATCCCAGGTTCTATCCGCAAGTAGACGGTGTCAAATTATAGTATAAAGGATGTCAGATCCCACAAAGACGTTGACAATGTAATTGGATTCTCAGATTATTTCTATATCTCGAAGTGAGATAGCTATCGGGTTGAGAGAGTTGGTTGTGGTATTGTTATTGATTCAATAATAAAGGGAACTAGGGTATAAGGGATCACCGCTAGGACCGTTGGGGATCTATGTTGGAATAGGATCCTTACGTTGTATTGGAGTTAGGGGATTAATCTCTCAATTTTTACCACTCTCGTGGATTAGAATTTCGAGGTATTTCGGTGGCTCTCGTTGACGCAATGTCGGTAGCCGTCAACGTAGCGATATAGTTCGTCGGTGAGTCCCCTCATGGGACGAGCCGGGCATGGTCACGGGCCTTGGTTGGATCCACCGATTTTCCTATTCGAATCCTAAGGATACCCATTAAGCACATCAATTCCACAGACCGTGAGCATGATATCAGCACGGGTTATCCTAGGGATTCGGTAGGATCGACTTAAATACTCCCATTTTATTCCCAATTCAACCTAGAGATCCAAATCTACATCTCTCCCCTAGGGTCTTAGGGCTAACCCATTAAACCTAGAAGAGACTACTCACTCATGGAGATATTGACGAATAAAAATCAATTTTTAGGGGAGAAAACATCATAGCAAATTGATAGAATGAAGATTGAGAAACTTACAGCAAGCAATAGATCCAAAGGAAAAACAAGATTCCAAAACAAACTCCCAAAAAAATTATCCAATAATCTGTAAGAATTTAATCTAGATCTAACAAGTTTTCCTAATCTCCTTTCTTTCGCTCAAAATCTTTCAAAAACTACCAAATGAATCAACTCCCTGAAACGCTGTCGCCGATCCACACTTCACTCCCTCAAGCGTGCAACAGACGGCCCGAAAATATTTCCAAAAATGGCCTTCAGTATCGTTGACCGAGTTAGTGACTCGGTCGAGCAGGCTGTTGCTCGGTCGGTTGCTCGGGTCGAGCAGCTGTACTCCTCGACCGAGCATGACAGTAAATCAGGCTCCTCCAAAAATCATCACTCTGTCTGGTCGGCCCAAGTCAGCTCTGCTCGGTTGAGCAGACAACTGACTCGGTCGCCAAAGGAGCTGCTCAGGCAGTGCAAGGGATTAGTCGAGTGTCAGAATTAAGGGCTGCTTGACCGAGCACCATGAGTGCTCGGTCCGAGCAGGCTGCATATCTGCTTTTTTCTTCATTTTGCATCTGCTCGACCGAGCAGCTGCTCTGCTCGGTCGAGTCACCTGGGAAAATTGTTCCTGAAGCTTTTGAAGCTTCTCCTCTCCTCTTGCTCTCTCCTCCACTCCTCCCATGGCTCGCAAAACTCGACGAACTCCTGTAGAGCTTCGCCAATGAGCTCACGGGAGTGTTAGATGTGTCCATACCCAGATCGGGTCCCAAATTGCTCCAAAATCCCTGAAAATTCATAAAAACTACGAAACTCGAATATAACGCTAGAAGTGCGATATCGTAGGAAAATACGGGATTTGAATGAGAAAATGGCATGGAACACGATGTCATGATGCTATGAAAAAGATGTAAAATATGGACACATCAAAATCCCCCAAGCTTACCTCTTACTAGTCCTCGAGGAAGACGAATAGTAGGTACTTCGGGAGAAAAACAAACATAAAAAAATAAGAACAAAAGAGAATGAAAATGGTTGGAGGGTGCTAAGGTTGTTCAATCAGATCTCGAGCCCGAGCAGTAAATCACGATGATCCGAATAGTAAAAATACATGCTAATGGTACTTTCAAGTTTACAGATCATATGTCCATCATGCAATATAGACAAAAGATAGTGATCTACTAAAATAATGCCATCAACTCATATCAATCTCATGCAGTCCATAGAGTCTATTATAAAAGGAGTTGGCAATGCACTTTTCAATCACAGATACACATGGATCATATAGAAATCACGCAGCATGCAATAGAGAATGGAAAGAATCATGCTATTCAATTATTCATTTCGAGTCACGAAAAATATCCAAAAACTAAAGTGTTTCGAAAAGTTTAAGTATTATATAATTTTCCCGTTATGCACCGTCTCCACTTTAATGTCATACTCACTCAAATGATCAATTGGTTCACCCCCTAAGCTTAGCTTGAGGCATCGCATCTAGGAGTAGGATATGTATTTTTTTGTCTTTTTCCCAGTATATGTGATAGCTTCTAATGAAAGGATAAAAACGATTTTATTCCTTTATTTTATTTCTTTTTCTTTTCTTTTTCACACATATATACACACATTTTTTTGAACTTCTTGGAAATAAGATGCGGTAAGGGTAGCTGTAGGGGTGAAACCAACTTATATGTCGAGAACTATAAAGATATGTGGAGAAGGAAAATAATGTATCTCTCGATTCACTCGTAAGAGATGCACAACGGTTTAATAATAATACTCTAACTAAACTCATAACTAGCATGTATATTTTCATTCATCTAGATGAACACTGAAAAAGCAAGCAGTACTAAGCACAATGACATCAAGCATACAAACAGAAGTGAACAAGATATAAAGTAGATGCTCCAAGTGTTCTAGTGATGCGTGAACCTAGGTGCATTACCCAACATAGTGCATACTAGATACTATTTCATGCATTTGATTTTCAATTCATTTCAGACATTAAATCAGATAGATCAGCAAAAGAATATGCATGCATATATAGAGTAAAACTGAAACTACCTAATAGCATGTCATCAGATAGTAAGCATTGTGAGTAACTAATAAGGCTACGAGAAGTATCATCATGCAGAACATCCGTAGCATAAAAAGAAAAAGGGCAGAGAAAATAGGAAAATGAAAAGAGGGATGCATGCATGGCAAAAAGCAGAAAACATGATGCAGAATGAGAAAAAGGATAAAGAAGTGAAAAAGGGTGGAAAAGTAAACTAAAAAGCTGAAAAAAGGAAAAAAGTAAAAGAAAAATAAAGTAGTAGCGCTCATCCCCCAAGCTAAACCCAGCAGTGTCCTCACTGCTGAGAAAACGCTGGTAGGCGGGAGATGATGCTAAATAGGGTGGGTGGGTAGGTGGATATAAAATAAAAAAATGTGCAAAAAGAAGTAAAAGCATGACATGATGCAATGATGAAGAAAAATGTTGCATGTGTGGGTCCTCCCCCAAGCTATCTATGATCAGGGCCCCGAACAGACAGATGGGCACAATAACATATGAGGGAGGCAAATATAGGTAGGGACAACATAAAGCAGAGGCACGAGGCACCACCCTCTGGGGGATGGTGGGTCCCTCTGATGTAGACCTGGTAATGTGGGATGATCTGGCTGGGGCTCAACAGGTGGGTCAGTGGGGAGATCAGTGGTGGTGGTGTAAGGCACAGCTGAAAATAGCACTATGGCAGAAGTGGGATCTACTGTAATGACCGACTCAGATGTGGAAAAAGTAGGCTCTGCAGAAGCCTGGGAATGTAGAGCACTGAGTGGTGCGAGGGTAGTCATAGTGGCTGGACGGGGCGGTGGGGCAGTGGGCGTAGTGGTGATGGGTGTAGTAGTGGTGGGGATAGGCACGGTAGTGGTAGGGATAGTAGTGGTGGGGATAGGCGTGGTAGTAGTGGGGATGTAGTGGTGGGGTGAGGGCGACATGTGGGTTGGGAAGAGGAGGCACCAGTGGACGGCCTCTTCCCGCAGATGGGAGGTACGGCGGCTCCTCGAGTGCGAACCATCGTGGAGATGGCGGGATGATGTGCCGGTATAAAAATAAAGTAAATAGAGGAACGAGTGTACCGACTGAGCTAGGTCAACGAAAATCTCCTCCAAGCTAATCCCGGTAGTGGTCCCTGTGTGGGCAAGTCGTACCTGAAACAAAAACAATAAAAACGTCAGAATAGGAGATTAAAAAATAGGGAAACTGTTGAATTTGGGGTGCTCGACCGAGCAGTTGTACTGCTCGGTCTGAGCAATGCTGCTCGTTGGGAAAAATCTTGACCGAGCACTAGTGTGCTCGGTCAGCATTATGGAGTTCAATGGGGGGCGAGCGAGCTGCTCGGTCGAGCACTGAGGGTGATCGATCGAGCAGCGGCGAGTGTGCCCTAGGGCAGCAATGATTGGTGAGAGGTGGGGGGTTTTGTGCTGCGTGATGAGAGGGGAAAACCGGAGGAGGAGGGGGGAAAGTGTCGGGGATGGGTTTGAGGTGGGCAGAGCCGTCGGCAGCAGCAGCGCCGGTGGTGGCTTCCGTCGAGTAGAAAAGAGGAAGGGGTAAAGAGAGAGGGAGGGGGCTGATCAGAGATGGAGTGGCTGGACGGGCAGCAAAGGCGGTGGCACGGGCAGAGGACGACGGTGACACGGGAGATTGAGTAGGGGGTGAGGGAGAGTTTGCTCGGGCTGTGAATTAGGGTAGGTTAGGGTAAATTGAGAGTTTAAGGTAAAAAGATGAAACGTGTTGGGTTTAAAACCCAACACATTTGGAAGTGGGGCCCACGAAAATAGGGTAGACTGACTCCATCGAGCAGCTGCTCGATCGAGTCGGACACGGAAAAATATTTTAAGAGTGCTCCCTTATCTGCTCGACCGAGCAGGAGCTACTCGGTCGAGTAGATCGTTACTCGGACCGAGCATGCTCTGCTCGGGCCCCGCAGACAGAACATCATTTTCTCCAAATCTTCAAGAGCCTATTCTACTCGACTGAGCAGGCAGCTGCTCGGTCGAGTCGATGTTTGCTCGGACCGAGCAGATAATGCTCGGGCCGTGTAAACAGAGTGATGTTTTCGCACCTTCTCCTCGTGCCTGTTCTGCTCGACCGAGCAGTCTGGCTGCTCGACTGAGCAACCTAAATCTCCTTTTAGCTCCTTTTCTTTGATCTGCTCTTCAAAATTGCTGGTCTCATCCAGCTTACTTCCCTTTAATACGTCGATTTGTGTGCCCCTTCATGTTCAACCTGTAAAGAGGAGGAACTCATCAAATTTTTATGGTTTTGTAGTTTTATGGGAAATAAACAATGTTTTTTTTGTTTTCTCAAATAGATAGACTAAAATTAATAAATTGAAAAAGAGAGTCTAAGATACAAGAGATTGGGTTGCCTCCAAATAAGCGCTCGTTTTATGTCATGAGCTTGACTCCCTTTGGTTCATCAATAGTCGTTTGGTGCGCGTGGAATTCGCACGTCGTTCTTGCCAATGGTGCAATCTGGCGGTATTTGGTATCCATCTACTTCTAGCTTCTCCCTTGCGTAGCCCATGGCCTCGGTTCTTCACAATGCGGAGAACGATTCAAAAGCTCCTCATCCAACACTCAGATATAGGCAGCGATCACTTTGTGGTAGGTTGGGTCACCGTCATCGTCAACTCATGTTCTTATTGGGTCCTTTATGATCCCCTCAAAAGAAAAATCTAATACATCTTCATCTTCCAGGAGCTCTAAGTAGCTAGCTCCTTCTTGACGAACGTGCTCCCTCATTGGCTTCTACAGCCTGAATTCAGATTCGATGTTGCCCACGTTCAACGAGAGAGTCCCTTCTCGGACATCAATCAAGACTCCGGCCGTCACCATGAAGGGCCGGCCAAGTATAAGCTGGGAGCTCCCTCCCTCGGGCATGTTCATAATGATGAAGTCAACGGGAACACACAACCAATGGGGTATCTGGAGAATAATATCCCTGGCTATACCCACTGGGTATGTGATTGAATGGTCCGCAAGCTGTATGGACATATTCTTCGGCTCTAATTTTCTTTCGGTATGCAATCTCTCAAATATAGAAAGCAACATCAAATTGATGCTCGCCCCTAGATCGATCAAGGCTCGGCTGATGGGCATCCCTCTGATGGAGCATGGAACAGTGAAGCTTCCCGGATCCGGTAGCTTTCAGGAAAGATGATTCTTTATAATGGAGGTAGAGTCCTCCATGAGCTTTATCTCCTCGTGCTTCCTCTTCCCCGTGATCAGGTCCTTCAAGAACTTGGCATAGATGGGGATCTTCGTGATAGCATCCATGAATGGAATGTTTAGCTGGATTCCCTTTAGCAGTTCTATGAATTTGGAGTATTTCTTCTCCATCTTGGCCAAGGCCAACCTCTATGGATGTGGCGGAGGAGGTCGGCTTAGTTTGTTCCTTGCGACATCATCAGGAGATGGCGTTGTTTTAGGTGTGATGGATGGTGGATCTGCCTTCTCCTCATTCTTCGTAGGCTCTTCAGTGGCCTCTTTTTTATCGCTGTCAATAACAGCCTCTTCAGTTACGACTCTCTCCTTATTCACAGCCAGGGCCATAACGGGGTCAATCGCCCATCCTCCACGTGTGGTGACAGAAACCACAGCATTCGCTTGTGCCCTCGGATTTGGCTAGGTTGCGAAGGCAACCTCCCTTGGTTCTTCAGAAGCTGGGACATCTGGCCCCTCAGTTCGTCGAGCGAAGTATTTATACTCTTGAACTGGGTGGAAGTGTCCTGGTTGAACTGGGCTTGACCACTCATAATTGTTTCCAATGTTGCCTCCAGATTGGATCGAGGCGGATTCGGTGCATAGCCTTGCTGAAATGGGTCATTGAACTGATAACCCAGTCGTCGATGAGGCCCAGCTGGCCTAAATCCACTCTGCGACTGATTCTGTGGCTGCACTTGTTGTTGCTGAGGAGGGGGTGGCGGTATCTGAAATTGCAGAGGTTGCTGCCCTCCACTTGGGTTTTCGTAAGAAAACCTCGGATGATTCCGAGCAGCTGGGTGTTGTCATTGATTCCGTCCCTCTCCTTGGACGTACTGTACGGACTGAGATAATTGAGCACCATCATAATGTGCCTCACTAGGAATGTAACCATGTTCTACATAGTCCTCTGCAGGATGATAAGCAGAGGTGCTAGTGGTTGCCGGGATGGAGTCCAACCGTTGTTCAATTCTGGCCACCTGTTTGCACAAATTATCGATATGAGAATTAAGATGGCTGGCAGCTTTGACCTCGGGGGTCCAGGTCACGATGGTCCGTTCTTCACTCCGCTGCTGATTATTAGCTGCCATGTGCTCCAGCAGGTCTATGGCTTCTTCAGGAGATTTGTCAAGCAAGGCACCTTGTGCAGCAGCATCAATTATCATTTTGGTGCTGGACTACAACCTATTATAAAAACTCTGCACCAAGTCCCAAGGCTGGATCCCGTGATGAGGGCATTGATGCTGGAGGTCCTTGAATCTCTCCCAGGCCTCATAAAGGGATTCTTGCAGTAGTTGTTTGAAGTTTGAAATTGCCCTCAGATCCGCACCATCTTTGAGGGTGGATAGAACTTATCCACAAAGGTGAGTGCCAGCTTCTCCTATTTGGTAAAATGGTTGGACGGGTGGGCCCGTAAATAGTACGATGCTTTATCCCTCAGGGTGAATGGGAAAAGCCGTAGCTTGACACCGTCATCACTCAATCCTTAGCCTTCAAAGAGTCACACTTCGCCAAGAAAGTGTCAATGTGGTGATTGGGGTTCTCGTGAGGATGCCCATAGAAGGGGTCCTGCTGCATTAAATTTATGAGCCCGGTCTTCAGCTCAAAGCTCGTCGCTGCTAGTTGCGGTCTAAGGATAGAGGAGTTATTTCTAAATGTTGGCTTCATATGGTCCCTGATGGACCCGGTGTGAGGATGAGTAGTAGTATTGTCTTCCATCTTGGCAGAGGGAGATTGATTTCTTCTTGAGGCCCTCAGAGCCCTTGCCTTTTTCTCGATCTCAGGGTCGAACAATAATTCTTCATTTAACGCCCCGAAGCGAGTGTTCATGCACCAAAACAACTCAGACAAATACCATTAGTAGCACGGTAATAAATAAAAGAATAAAAGGGTGGAAAGGTGAGAGATGGAAAGATTTTGCTAGCAAACTTCTCGAAATAAAGATAAACTGAGAAACACTATTGCCCTCCCCGGCAACGGCGCCAAAAACTTGACACACCCGAAACTTACACTAGATTCCACCTGGCGGTGTCACGGTCGCCAGGCGTAGTAGGGCCCCTAGGTGTCTATCCCAGGCTCTATCCGCAAGCGAACGGTGTCAAATTATAGTATAAATGATGTCGGATCCCACAGGGATGGTGACAGTGTAATTGGATTCTCAGATTATTTCTATATCTCGAAGTGAGATAGCTATCGGGTTGAGAGAATTGGTTGTGGTATTGTTGTTGATTCAATAATAAAGGGAATTAGGGTATTATGGATCACAGCTAGGACCATCGGGGATCGATGTTGGAATAGGATCCTTACTTTTTATTGGGGTTAGGGGATTAATCTCTCAATTCATACCACTCTCGTGGATTAGAATTTCGAGGTATTTCGGTGGCTCTCGTTGATGCAATGGCGATAGCCGTCAACGTAGCGATATAGTTCGTCGGTGAGTCCCCTTAAGGCACAAGCCGGGCATGGTCACGAGCCTTGGTTGGATCCACCGATTTCCCTATTCAAATCCTAAGGATACCCCTTAAGCACATCAATTCCACAGACCGTGGGCATGATCTCAGTATGGGTTATCCTAAGGATTCCGTACGATTGACCGAAATACTCCCATTTTATTCCCAATTCAACCTAGAGATCCAAATCTACATCTCCCCCTAGGGTCTTAGGGCTAACCCATCAACCGTAGAAGAGACTACTCACTCATGGCGATATTAATGAATAAAAATACAATTTTTAAGGGAGAAAACATCATCGCAAATTGATAGAATGAAGATTGAGAAACTTACAACGAGCAATAGATCCAAAGGAAAAACGAGATTCCAAAACGCAATAGTAGCAATTGAACTCCCAAAAATTATCCAATAATCTGCAAGAATTTAATCTAGATCTAACAAGTTTTCCTAATCTCCTTTCTTTCGCTCAAAATATTTCAAAAACTACCAAATGAATCGACTCCCCAAAACGTTGTCGCCGATCCACACTTCACTCCCTCAAGCGCGCAACAGACAGCTCGAAAATATTTCCAAAAATGGCCTTCAGTATCGTCGACCGAGTCAGTAACTCGATCGAGCAGGCTATTGCTCGGTCGGTTGCTCGAGCCGAGCAGCTGTACTGCTCGACCAAGCACGACAGTAAATCACGCTCCTCCAAAAATCATCACTCTGTCTGCTCAGCCCGAGTCAGCTCGCTCGGTCGAGCAGACAGCTGACTCGGTCGCCAAAGGAGCTGCTCGGGCCGTGCAAGGGATTAGTCGAGCATCGGAATTAAGGGTTGCTCGACCGAGCACCATGAGTGCTCGGTCCGAGCAGGTCGCGTATCTGCTCTTTTCTTCATTTTGCATCTACTCGACCGAGCAGCTGCTCTGCTCGGTCGAGTCACCTGGGAAAATTGTTCCTGAAGCTTCTCCGCTCCTCTTGCTCTCTTCTACACTCCTCCTATGGCTCTTAAAACTCGGCAAACTCATGTAGAGCTTTGCCAACGAGCTCACGGGCGTGTCAGATGTGTCCATACCCAGATCGGGTCCAAATCGCTCCAAAATCCCTGGAAATTCATAAAACACTACGAAACTTGAATATAATGTTAGAAGTGCGATATCTTAGGAAAATACGGGATTTGAATGAGAAAATGGCATGGAACACGATGTCATGATGCTATGAAAAGATGTAAAATATGGACACATCAAGCATAAAGAACCGTACTGAGCATGTGACACAGACTTCCCTTTAACTGAAGAGACGAATCCCATCTTAGTCATTTACTTACCACGTATGGTTCACAGCAGGCCTAGCCTCGAAGCTATATCATAGATCTAAGTGACACTATTTACGTAGGTTCTTACAATGACTTCAGGTCTTAAGGACCAACTTGCCTATCATCACTATAGAGTTATTAATGACAGTTTAGTTAAAATTTAACCATTTAATACCTCTTCATTGTGTCGTTTAGTGGACTCATTCTCTAATGAGCACCTGTGCATTGTCTCTGACTTCGCCAGGTCGAATGACTATGAGATCATCATTACCCTTTAGGGTAAGACAAAGACACAAGGGTCTGTCTGATGTGCCGATATCCTTTTCTCGACACATCTATGACCATGAACGTTTCAAGACTTAAGTTCCTATCGGTCACTCACTTTCCATAATCGAGATATACATTTAGATATGTAATGACCTCACTTTAGTCTAAGGAAATTATCCAAGAATTTAATTCATTGAATTCATACTAAGACAATTAGTACCATGTATATTTGAACAAGATGTTTCGTAGGATAAATTGCCTCAAAGGCATATATCTTCATACATCTCCCACTTGTACTTAAGCTATTTATCTCGGTATCTTATACCGCTATAGCATATCTGTCACTACGGACGTTCATATGTCAAACCTAAAAGGGATCTGCTAAAACATATCTATTATGCAGGATTACGGAGTCTTATTATTAATACACCATTTGCTCACATAAGGGTGATCCTTCGAAACCGTCTTTGGATCTCATCCAACGGTTTTCCTTCTATACAGCTAACGATCAACATACACAACTTGATGTAATGTTTATCATTCCTACAAGTCAGTCATATCATAGCATATTCCAATTATTTTTGTGTCATAGCATATTCCAATTATTTTTGTGTCAATTATGTCCTGTACATTAATGACACCAAAGTTTTTATATCTTTGACATAATCAAAACTTTTTTGATTTGATGTCACATATAGATGGTTTTATAACTTGGAAATTTTACTTAGTCAAAAACAGAACTAAGTAATATACTCGCTCCCACTGAATTTGAGAACCGTCTGGTTAAATACTTCAACTTATATTTCTAAATCTTATTTAGAATATTTATTAAGTATAACTAGCCCATTTGTGCTGAATTAATTAAAATGGAATGTACCAGTGTCATGTTGATTTGAAGAATAAGTCATATCAAGATCCATCTATAGGAGTCTTGATGATAACTTACTCAATCAAAACTTCCTACACTGTTATTTCCTTTAACTGCATTAATTTTCTAACTTGAAGTATTAAATGCGGTCCAACAAGAACTATTCTTATTATGATCAGAATTAAGATCACATCAATTTTATACGCTCCTGGGACTTACTCGCTACTATGGATTAGTTAAATATACCAACAACTCCAATTAATCTCATTAACTCAGAAGCATTCACGACAGCTTAGGAAAAAAAATACTCAAACAACTCAGATAAACATACACAGCAAATAGCCATTCACAACAAATCATATTTCCACTAGAGCATATTTTAGAAAGATATCAGAAAGGCAACGATTTCATTCAGAATGAAAATTTTGTTCATCATAGATACTTTGAGTGACAATCACTCAATCATTGTTTTCAAAGTAAATCATCGACACATTTATTCAAAAAAGTATCGACTGCTTCTTGATATCTTCTGAAGTCCCTAGACGGCCCCAGAAGCAACGATTACTATGATTACTGACCGTATAAATAACTTCTTCCATCCTTCGTGCTTCATACACCTGTAGACAGTATACAGATGTCTTAGTAATCATACTGGTATCTCATAACATGTATCAAAGCTTTATTGAAATTTATATGCTCTTAAATAAGATTTGTACCTGAGGTAGAGGCATCACCATGCCCCTTTTTTCTCTGCAAGGTAGACCTTACAGTTCCTCTTCCAATGACCCGGTTTGTGGTAGTGGAAGCACTCAGATTTTGACGGCGCCCCTTTGTTCTTCTTCCCCTTCTTCTCTTTCGTAGGTTGAGGGGTCTGCCTCTTCTTACCCTTGCCCTTAGGTTGGTGAGAAGGGGCAGAGCCAACAACCAACGATGTTGGCTTCTTCTCGATCTCCTCGAACTGCTGGAGCATGTTCAAGAGACCAGGAAGATCCACTTTTGTGCTGTTCATTATGAAACTCGTAATGAACGGGTTGAAGTAGTGGTCAAAGATCTAAGGATTGTGTCCATGCTCATTTCATTTTCACGGACAAATCTAAGTTGGGCTGCATCCTCTATGTACCCGATCATCTTGATAACATAATCATGTACAGGGCTCGTCATCATATTGGCTCCCCAAAGGTTGCCGGTGGCCTCAAACCTGGCAGCTCTAGAACGCTTGCCATACAATTCCTCTGCATTCAAAAGCATGCTCTGAATATCCATATGTTCCTGTTTTCTTTGCAGGTCATTTGTCATTAAGGCCGGAGTAAGGCACTTGGCCTTCTCTGCATCCCTTTGGTACTGCTTGTATGCTTCCTTCTCCTCGTTGGTGGCATCCTCGTCGGGTTTCTCCAGAGCGTCATCCATCAATACGTAGCCTATCCTGGCTAACGAGAGGACCAGCTTGATATTCCTCAGCCAGTCCTTGTAGTTCGTCCCATCTAGCACGTTCTTCTCGATTATGAATTTTAATCCTGACTCCATACTGCATTTTAATAGAAATTGAACTAGCATATGTTCTTGTATAGTTTAAGAGGTTTTTATTAAACTATATTCTCCCACTATTTTTAATGAATTTTAAGCCGTAATAATAAACGATTTATTATAATTAAAAAATGAATAGCCTAGTCAGACCTTTATTTTCATGTCTAGATTAACTTACGACGGCGCTCGGTGTATTCATGACACGACGGTTTGGGTCAAGTCTAGACTACTTCATATGTATTTAGAAGTTGGTTTGTAACGCCCCGCTTCCCACAACAACTGAAGCGAGAAAGTTACTAAGGTCTGCATGAACTAAAGCGATGAAGCTCGAGTTCATTAAGCGTCTATGACAACTACTGCACAGAATTCTTGCATTCATTCAGAAAAATAAAAACATTCATATAATTAAAAGCCGCATCCAGAAATGTTCATACACGAAATACATTGATAAGGCCTCAGCATGGCCAAAGGAACTATAACAAGAAGCATACGCTAAAACAAAGTACTAAAGCAAACTAAATAAAGGTAGCAACAGCACAAGTCTCTAGTCCTCCACAGGGAGCGACTCAGCGTCAACAGCAAACTCCTGGCTCTCTAGGTCAGGCGTCTCAACCAAGTCCTCCTGGTATTCTCGCTCCTGATCTGACATACATTCCAAAAACACGAATGTATGTCAGCAAGGGTCTGCAAGTAAAAGTGAGACGACCCAAGGCAAGGTGTACAAATAGTAATAATTTAGGAAGCATTACTTGTTTGCACAAGATGTCATTAGCATTGTTATAAACATGGCAATTTTAAAGTAAAGTAAAGTACTTCTAAGCATATGGCAGTTTTAATGAATTTAAAGCAAACATGGCAGTTCTAATGTGTGAATAAAGGTCCAACAATTATTTCTAGTTTCATGCAAATGTTTCTAACTTGCTTATGGTTCTTACCTTTAAGACGTGATTAGCGAATCATTCTTCTCATGGGGGTATAATCGTCATTGACGCCAACCCACCGTATTGGTGCTGCTCTTGAAGAGATGATCCTTTCATACGCTTAGTGGCCGCTCAACCCTAACCCCACCTAAAATATATGCTGAAACACGGGCCAGCCTAAATGAGTCACACGAGTTCACGATTTCTCCTTTTGAGGGGCACGAATTCACAAATTCAAGATTTTCAAATTGTTCCAGTAATGTCCAATATAGCGACGTGTGTACAAATAAACTGTTGAGCATATGATCATCTTAATTTTCAGGGATTTTCATGAATTACAACATTCAAAACAATTTAAACAAGGAAATTAAATGGGTTGTTTATTAAACATGCGGCAGTCCAGTATTTTTCGTTATTTACTCTAGAATCCTAAACATACGATATTTATATCAATGTTCACATATTAAGTATGGGTTATCATGGTATTTTTTGTGAACGTCATTTCACGGGTCAAATTCTCGTTATTCAGCTTTAAGTGAAAACGATAATTTAAACTTTAAAATTCAAAAATTCATAACAATTCGCACACTTGCCTGATTTTGATGAACTTGGTGTCGTTGGGTTTGTCTTGACGAGCACTACGTTATGGCACGTTCGGTTTTCTGGTTTGATTAAACATATAACAGAATTAGGTTCTTTCCAACATATTAAAAGTAACAATTGATTCTTATGATGTCTAATGATCCAGTTTTATTAGTTCTTTTATCCTAGGTTGTGGGTTATAGCTTAGTATGGCAAGATCACTAACGTTGACGCATGGTATGGAGCCAAGACGCAGCGAAAGGGCAGCAGTGCGAACGACGTCTAACGACGGCGTCACTTGGTAGCGAAGGGGTCGTGGAGGGGCTGGGCTGCTCTTGATGGCTCGCGGGGTCTGTTGTCAATGAGCGGCAGCCCTACAGCGAAAATGAAGTGACAAGGCGGTAGTGACTGGCGGAGGGATGGCTAGGCTGAAGGGTGCCGGTGATTTGCTGGCTGATGGCGAGATCAGGGAGCTCGGAAGGGTGGCTGGAGAGGAGCTGGCAGCCTAGAGGATACGACTGTGGCGACTGAAGGTCGTCGGGGGTTTGTAGTTGATCACTCCTTATTTTACACTTTTTTCACGCATGTTTGCATGCCATTTAGATCTCCCAAATCATGTTTTTCACGATATATCGATGATATTGCGATGCTTTTCACGATTTGTTGTTTTTGTCGCATTTCAGGTGATTTGGAGCGATTTGGAGTGATCTCGGGATACGCCTACTCCAGAGTGTCACCGACGACCTCCCCGAGGGGTATTTCGCCATTGGAGAGGAGCGGAAGAAGAAAGAACGTCGCAGGAGCGACGAGGAGGCCAAAACAAGCTGTTTGGGCATTTTTTGGTGTCTCACTCGGCTGAGTGAAGGAGTCACTCGGCCGACCAGTGAGACACCGCTCGGCCGACCAGATCGGACACGTTTTATATGTGCACTCGGCCGAGCGACGGAAGCCACATCGGCCGAGTGACGAGGCCCCATCCGCCCGAGTGGCACTCAGACGAAGCCCATCAAAAATCGCCAACTTACTGTTTTTCGTCTGCCTGAGCTTCAGAAGACCTACTCGGCCGAGTGGAAAATGCCGACCGCCCGAGTACCAAGAAGCCGTCGGCCGAGTGACGACAACTCACTCGGCCGAGCGACTCCCGAAGTGAAGACCCCCGAAGACCCAGACTTACTGGAAAATTACAGGGTTTCTCACTCGGCCGAGCGACTTTTGTCACTCGGCCGAGTGCGACGCGCTGCCTGTAGCGAAAATTGCGGATTTCAGGCTGCGCAAGGGCATTTTGGTCACAGTTTTTTGGACGATTTTGGGGGGTATTTAACCCCTGTTTTTACCCTAGGTTAGGGAGATTTTCTCTTAGATTTTTGCAGCTTTTTAGATTAACTTTTTAGCTTTATTCATGTGATTGGAGAGGAGACAAAAGTTGATTTTTGTTGGATTATTTGAAGAACTCTATTGGTTTGTGTCTCTCTCCTCTAAAAATACTATTTTTATTGCATATCTCAATATTATGATGAATTCTCTTGTTAATTTCATTGATTATTTTTGTCTTTGTGCTATGAATTGTGAGTATTCTCCATGTCTTGGGGCGTGGGAATGAACCCTACGAACCCAATTTCAGATTTGTGATGAATTGGTAGAAATTTAGCTAGAATTGCTATTAGGGTTAGTTTGGGATCGATTTATTACGGATAGCTAGGTATTCATATCGATTGGAATTTGCAAGAGATTGGATCCCAATTCGATAGGAAACCCTAGAAATCCGAATTGGGTTGGAATCGAATTTCCGTAGCATCGGTTTGCAAGAGATTGGACCGATATTAGGGTTCTCGGTTGCAATTCAGTGCCGATACCCGTTTGCAAGAGATTGGATGGGTAGGAACTATCCCAACCTAGGTCGTGGCCCGAGTTTGCACGAGAGTGGGCCCGGGGCGCGATTGAACGATGATGTTTATCCTGATGCTAGCTTCCCTAGGCTAGGGTTTGCAAGAGATTGGACCCGAACCTAGGGTAGCTATAGACCGGCAACAGCGCGAGAGCGTGAGCTAGGTTTTACATTCAGTTGCAACTAGTTCATCCAAGATTTTATTCTAGCAATTTTGATACCAATGAATTACATTGATGAGATACGGTGAGTAGCGTGGATTCCCCATTCCCTAGACGTTCTTTATTTGATTTGATATCTTCGTACTTTATCTGACGATTGTGACAGGATCGCCAAAAGCAAATTTCTCTCTTTTCTGCTCTTAATAGCCAGGTTGATTGGAACAAGCGCGGTCATTCGTCCTCCCTGTGTTCGATAACCCGCTCGCCGCTATACCGTGCGCTTGCGGTAAAACTACAACCGTTCTTCGGGTTACATTCCGGAGCGATCAAGTTTTTGGCGCCGTTGCCGGGGAGGCATATTGCGTTTGATCTTACCACCCTAGCTATTTCTTTCTTTTTATTTTATTTCTTTATTTTTACCTAACCCTTCCATTGTGCTAATCACTTCTTTGAAACTTTGTTTTCCCGTGCATGAACACGAGATCAACGGCGGACCCTGAAGCTATATTATTTGATCCCGAGATTGAGCGTACTGCGCGGAGAATCAGAGCAGAGAGAAGACAAGATCAGGAAGGGAGGTTTATGACCAACCCGGAAACTGCGGAACAATTAGCGGCAAGAATGGCGAGGATCATTTCTATTCGCGATAGGCTCCGGCCTAAGACCTCTTCTACGACCTCATACATTGCCATGCCGGAGTTGGCGGCTGACAAGAAATTTGAGCTGAAGACTGGACTAGTGGTTCTGATGCAGCAGGATCCATTTCATGGGAATGCCCATGAAAATCCCCACTACCACATCCAGCTATTTTTGTCGAAGTGCGCCACATTTCAGATGACGGGGGTCTCCATCGATGCCATCAGACTACGCCTCTTCCCCTTCACATTAAAGGACAAAGCACTTTATTGGTTGAGGACGGAAGCTGAGGGAGTCTTTACCACTTGGGATGAGTTGGCGAGTGCATTCATTGACAAGTTCTATCCGCCCTCCAAGACGGTCGGAGACGCTCTATGAGGCTTGGGAGCGTTTCAAAGATCTGCAGCATCAATGCCCGCACCATAGCATTGAAGATTGGGAGCTAGTTCATAGCTTCTACAATGGTCTCCAACCAGGGACCAAGCAAATTATTGATGCCGCGGCAAATGGTGCTATCTTATCAAAGACTCCCGAAGAAGCTACGGCCCTAATTGAGGAGATGGCCTCAAATAATCAACAATGGGGCGACGAGCGAGGACACTCTACGTCCTCCTTGAAGCCAACTAGCATCTATGAGGCGAAGGCCGTAGCGGAGCTTACAAGCAAGTTTGATTCTCTCCACAAGGTAGTGGAGAGACTGGAGAAGTTTATCACGGAGCCCCAAGGAACCCCTTCCACATCCGCACCAACGAATCAAATGAGTGATTGGCAAGACCAATCTCAAGCTACATATTTGGGGGGAGAACAAGGAGAGGGATCCTTGGAGCAAGTTCAATATGTCGCGGGGAATCAAGGATATTGGGCCAATCCGGCCACAAGGAACCATCCCGGTTTCTCTTATGCCAACAATGAAGGAGCGTTGAACCCGCCGCCCCAACCACCTCTACAAGCTCGACCACCACCACCACCACAATACTATCCACCGAGGGGGCCTCCACAGCAAAATTTCCAACCGAAGCAACAAGTTCCACCCTATAGGCCGCCCGGATACAATCAAGGGTGGAGAAATCAAAACCCTCCACAAGCTCAACAACGATCCGAATTCGAAGCTAGAGTGGAGGAGTTTATGGTCGAGCAAAAGAAGGTCAATGCTTCCTTGAAGGCGGGCCAAGACTCCCTTACAACCGTTGTGGCACAAATCTCGGAGCAATTGGCGTTGCTCAATCGGAATACTCAACAATTGCCGGCTCAACCCGAGCAAAACCCACGGGGCACCACCGGCCACATCAATGCCGTGGTTGCCGTTACTACTAGAGGCGGGAAGGATACCACCCCCGCCATGATTCCTACCGAGGAGCCCGTGGAGGAAAGTGTAGAGCCAATTGAGCCGGTAGTTGAAGTTGAGAGGGAGAAAGAGCCGCAAGAAAAGGAGAAATCTAGAGCAGAGCAATTGCTTGAAGAGAGGCACTTCTTGCCACCGGTACCATTCCCTTAGAGGCTTGCTAGAGCGAAGATGGAGAAGCGACTAGCGAAGTTTCTCGAATATTTGAGAGGGGTAAGCCTCAATATTCCCTTCCTTGATGCTATTGTTGAGATCCTGACATACGCAAAATTTTTAAAGGATTTGATTTCGGGGAGAAAGAGAAAGGAGAAAATTATGCTCGTCGAGGAGGGCTCTTGGTTCACCAAGAGAGAGAAGGAGCCGGCTAAATTCAAAGACCCGGGGAGTTTTCGGATTCCTTGCACCTTGGGCGGCGTCCCTCTTCAAAAGGCATTGGTGGATTTAGGGGCTAGTGTTAGCCTTATGCCTCTCTCCATGTTTCAAAGGCTAAAACACTGGGACAAAATTGAAGCCCACCGACATGCGGATACAACTAGCCGATGGGCGAATCACAAGGCCGGTAGGGATTGCAGAGGATATCCCACTACAAGTCCCGGGGGGCATTTGCTTGCCATGCGACTTCGTGATTATGGATGTTAAGGAGGAGGGAGACACGTCGTTGATACTTGGACGACCGTTCCTCGCCACCGCCGGTGTCATTGTCGACGTGCGAGAAGGTACCCTAACATTGAATGTCGGCAACATCGAGGTGGAGCTTCATATTCCTAAGGCAATGAAACACATGCTTACCACGAGGAGCTGGACTATATGGACCTCCTTGACGAGGTAATTAAGGAAGCGATCCCCCACTCAATCAGCGCTCTATTCAAAGAAGATTTCAAAGAAGGCCCGGATTTGGACCAACATGAGAAGATGGAGCATTCCCCCGACTTCTCCGCTGAAATTGACGAAGGCGACGCTGATGTCGCAAGGATCCGAGAGCTCTGCAAGCTCTCAAAATTAAGGTCTCCGAAGAAAGCTCCGCCGATACGGAAATCGGCGTCACCGGTGAAGCCGAGGACCGGAGCAAATGCTAGCTTGGGGGAGCCTCCCCCCAACACTATTTGAGACGGGAGACCACTGAGGGAGAACACGCCGCCGCAACTTCCGAATCCAAGCGTTCTCCCCGGAAAATTTGACGGGTGCATCCCATATGCACCAAACATCCCGCATTAATTGAAAATCATAGGGGGTCGAGCTCACGAACTTAAACGAGCGCTTGTCAGGAGGCAACCCGACGGTTATAGCTTTATTTTCACTTTTCTTTTATTTTTGTTTTAGAAATTTTTAGTGTTTTGAGTCGTTCGCCCAAAAATTTTGTGATAACGGGTCCTATTTTTCCTGACAGGAGAGGAGAACGAGGTACCCATCATTAAGAGGATGCACAAGGCGACGAGGAGCGCCCCAGGAAGGCGCTCGATGCTTAGGAGGAAGATGAAATCGACTGGAGGAAGAAAAACGGAGTTTAGAGCCCAAACGAAGACAAACAGCAGAAAACAGGGTTCACTCGGCCGAGAATACTAGTCACTCAGCCGAGCACACAAGTTCGTCCGGCCGAGCCGCTCACGAACGAGGGAAGTCTGCTGTACCCAACTCTCTGTTTATTTTTCCGATTTCAGTGTAATTGTCACTCGGCCGAGTATATATATTCACTCGGCCGAGTAAAACTGATACACTCCTAGGGCGAGTCTTGCCGAGTAGCTTGAACCACTCGGCCGAATGGACTTACTCCACTCGGCCGAGGTTGGCAAGGACACTCGGCCGAGTCATTAGCGGGGGAAAATTTCCCAAACATTTTCCGTTGAGTTCACTCGGCCGAGCGACCTAGTCACTCGGCCGAGTCGTAACTTTTGCTATAAATAGGGGCGAGGGTCGGGCTCGTTTTTCGAAACGAAACAAATCACAGCCCCCGACCCTTCGCATTCCCTCGGCCGCTGCCCTCGCCCACTCACCCGACCGTCGACCCCGCGCCGCCGCTCGGCCACCCACCGCCGGCCGAGCCGCCGCCGCTCCTCGCCCGAGTCGCCGCCGGCGGCCACTGCTCCGGCCGACTCCGGTAACCCTATTTTCGCCTGTTTTCTCCTCTTTTGTGTGTTTTTCGAGGATCCATGTGTTAAACGAACCCCAAACCCAAATTAATTTCTATTTCTATCTATTACACCCCTAATGCTCCATACGTTTTGAATATTACTCGCTGACATCTCCGTTTCATGCGCAGGTTATTTTTGGGAGCTTAGGGGAGCCCGGGGAAGCTTCCAGGGACTGATTTGGGCTACGTGGAGGCGTCGTCGTCGCACGCTTCCATAGCTTTGCACTCGCGGCGTGTCGTGGTACACTCTTTCCTTTATTTTACGCACGCCGCATTTTTCACGCTTTTTGGTTAGCGCTCGGGGCCCATATGCCGCCCCGGACACGGCCGAGGTCGAGGAGAGCTTCCGCCAAGCGGAAGCGGTCGGATGATGCCGGCCCCTCCCACGAGGTGGAGGACTCTCCTCCGCCTTCTCCCACACACCCCGTCCACCCCGCACAGCCTGCAGGCCCCGCACACCCCGCACAGCCTGCAGAGCCCGCACAGCCACTCCCTGCCATCCCACAGCCCGCACCACCGCCTCCGGCTCCACTTGTCAGGCCGCTGGGGATCACGTTCCGGGACGATGCACACCACGTCGTCTTCGAGCGTATCTCCCAACGCTCGATCGTACCCTCCAGGTTCGCACACCTTGCAGACCTAGGACGCCTGGGGGTACTAGAGGGGATGCTCATGTTGTACGACAACGTGGGCTGGCGAGATTTCTTTCAGGTGTCGGCGGACACGTTTATCCGCCCGACACTTGAGGTTCTTAGTTCGATCGCCCGGACCGACGAGGGATGCTCGTTTCGGTTCATGGACCGAGAGTGCCAGGTCACTCTCGGTATGATGAGAGCTTTCTTCTCGTGGCCCGACGTCCCCGGGGCCGATCGAGGTTACGCCCCCACCCATATCCCCCCACCTTCCTTCGACGCCGTCGCCTTCTGGGCCCAGATTACGGGTCTTCACGCTGCCTTTGACCCTAGTAGGGCCAAGGCCTCAGCCATTGTCCATCCCTGCCTCCGTATAGCTCAGCGCCTTATGGCGACGACCTTTTTGGCCAGATATGAGCCGGGTACGATGTCCACGCCGGAGCTTTATATGCTCTACGCGATGACACGGCCCAGAGCTCTATCTAGGGAGGGCGATGAGTTGGTCCCCGCCGTCGTGATTGATGTCGTGGCTTGGTTTTTGGACCACATCATCGTATCGGTGGGCGCTCGCTCACCGATATGCTGTGGCGGCCTGATCACCTTGCTCGCCCTTATGACCGACGAGGACTTTCCTGACGACCTGCGACGAGCACCAGGCCCCACTTCACTGTCCATAAATGTTATGGCCCGGATGAAGATGCTTCATCCGCACGGTGAGCGACACTGGGTCTGGCTGCACGGCCCCTTCGGTGCCGATTACATAATTCTTCCGAGCCCAGCTCGGACTCAGATTGCACCGGCCCATGTGGACTGGCTCCCAACGATGGATGTTCTGATCCCATCCGCATACGTGCTCGAGGCCGAGGAGGCCGAGCAGGCCCACGCTGCCCACGTTGCCCCTGCAGACCCTGTTGCACCTGTTGAGCCTGCTGCCCCTATTGACCCCGTGGCCCCTCAGCCTACCCCAGATACTTCTGCTGCTCCCGGCACCTCTGTCCACACTTTTGTCGGTGTCGGGAGTACCCTAGCTGAGCCCACCTCCACTACCTCCACACCCACCACCACCACTGGCCCTCTATCTGCCGAGCCCGTTTCCTCTGCCCCACCCGAGCGCCAGCCGACTATAGTTGAGTGCGGAGAGCCCTCTTTTGCCACCGCCGTCGAGACCTTGGTCTCCACCTCTGTCTCCACCGCTGTTGTATTTTCTAAGAGTGTCGTGGCGTCTGTCCACACGTCTGTGCCACCGACCTCTCTGGCCGCCTCGTTGCCACTTTTGTACTCCTCTTTCGTTGCTGCTGCCTCCACTTCTCACCAGCCGGTCCCCCGGCCTCACACTGAGGCCAGGCCCACATTTGCGGGCGCAGCACCTTTCGTTCCCTTCCCTACTGAGCCCATCACCTACGCCACCAGAGTACGCCAGCCCCGACCTGCACAGCACAGACCGGTGCGCCCCTCTGCACCACCTCCCCCCGACAATGTACTCCAGAGCATTCGTGCTCTCGAGGGGGCGGTGAGTGGCCTCAGAGGCGACCTTAAGACCCTGTCCTCCACCGTCTCCGCGATGGCTGTCCGCTTTGACCTGCTCCCGCAGATTCACTACTGCCTTACCCAGGTCCTGGAGCGACTACCCCGCGTACCCACACCCACACCCACCCAGCAGGTCACCACCCCCACTCCTACCCATACCCATCCTGCTGCCACTTCCACACCCACACCCTCTCAGTAGTCTGTTCCACCACCACCTCCTCCTCCGCCTCAGGACGGGGACGGTGCATCACCACCTTCTTAGGCACTCTTGATGCCATCGATTCTTTTTGCCGTTGTGCTGCCCGTCTCTGCTGGGTCCTGATTCATTTTTCCCCACCCCCCTCCCCTCACTGTTTTGGATGCACATTTTGATCATATATTTATATATCATTTTTGGGAGAGCGGGAGTGTTTTTGGTGTCACACCTTTATATCTGTATCACTCCTATATCTGCATGCATCATGTCCGCATCATATTTTTATTTCTTATTTTTCTTTTGTTATTTTATTTTCTTTTTCCCCATGCATGCATCCTCACTTATCCCTCACATTACTTGTCTCTCGGTGTGCCACACTTCGCACATTGAGGACACTTTGCCATTTAGCTTGGGGGAGTGAGTTCTCACGTTCTTTTTGATCTACCACCTTTATTTTTAGTTTTTTCACGCCATTTTCCGCATTTGCACTCGTTTTCATCACATTTTCTTTTATTTTACCATGCATCACGTTTTCCTTATTTTCTTTGTGTGTTGCATTGTAATTAGTTTCATTTTCCCTTTATCTTTATTTCTTTTTCATCTCATGCTAGAGATGACTTTTCTGTGATGATGATTACGTGGCGTTCGCTCTCTCTATATATGCATGCTATATTTGTCATGACTTAGATTTTATTTCCGATATCATATGCTATGACTTGCTTTGCATTTAGAGATAGTAACCCACACTTTTTCCCATATGAAAGTGGATGAAATTTTATTATTAGATAAGTCTGAATATTCATATGTATGCTATCGCAGAAAACACACCAAGATTCACGCATTGAATGCTTATATCTGGAGTACTGTTTTCTTTTCCTATATCACTTCTATATGCATGCTTTGTACATTTCACTTCAGGATGATTGAATGATGTTAGCTATGATAAATCTGGATTAGTTAGCTTTTTTTTGTGATCGAAACTGAGTAGATTAGATTACCCTGCTGAAGTTGTCGTGCATGTCTTATAGAGTGAACCGAGAGATATATTTATTTCTTTCTCCACAAATCTTGAATATCATTTCTCTATTTTAAAATCATTGGTGAATTTCCCCTTAGCGATTCTATTATATGGCATTTCCCCCGCTATTAATTCCTAGCTCCAAATTTCCCAAAACCAAAGAAAGAAAAAGAAAAATTCTTGTATATCCTTATTCCTCTTTGATTTGGGATCATTGTGTATATATGCTATTTGAAAAAAAGAGAAAAGAAAAAAAGGGAGAAAAGGAAAAGAAAAGAGAAAAGAGAAAAATCTCAATAAACGATCCCATCTCATGATCTCTCTTTCTTCCCTCTTTTTGTTTTTTATTTTTGTTGCTTTTGGAGCTTTATAAAAATGGGGATGTAAATATTTTTTATGCCACCACGCTTATAGATAAGCTTGGGGGAGGGAATCCAATGATGTGTGAGAGAGTGACTACTTGACGTTGCACGACAACCTAGGCTAAGTAATATTCTATACTCGGTAAGATTATTTTTAGCTTTACGAAGTCCAGAAATCTATGCCTAACACTCATTTCATGAAATCCACACTTATCTATTCTTTCTATTCTATTGTGTGATACTCTTATACTCCTCATAGAAAGCGTTCAATTGAAAAGTGTGTGATCTGCGATTTGTATACCGCTTTAAATGATTCAGACGATGTTAATTCTAAAATTATTCCGTTTTTCATGATTATATCGTTGTTCGTGGGTTTTCTATTACTATTTGCACTATTATACTATGATATCGAAATAAAATTCTTTGACATGTGTTCTTCGTTCAGTGCATGCTATATGAGTAAGCGAAACCCACGTCCTGAGAAAATGATCTAGCAGCTTCCCTCTTCGCTTCTTTCTTTCTTCTTTGTTTTTATTTCGTTTTTTTTCTCTCTGTTTGTCTTTTTTTTTCCGTCTTTCGCCGTTTTCGTTTTCCGAATCCACCGGGTTCACCTTTTACTTATCTTCCTCGAGGACGAGTAAGAGGTAAGCTTGGGGGATTTTGATCGCTCCTTATTTTACACTTTTTTCCCGCATGTTTGCATGCCATTTAGATCGCCCAAATCATGTTTTTCACGATATATCGATGATATTACGATGCTTTTCACGATTTGTTGTTTTTGTCGCATTTCAGGTGATTTGGAGCGATTTGGAGTGATCTCGGGATACGCCTACTCCAGAGTGTCACCGACGACCTCACCGAGGGGTATTTCGCCATTGGAGAGGAGCGGAAGAAGAAAGAACGTCGCAGGAGCAACGAGGAGGCCAAAACAAGTTGTTTGGGCATTTTTTGGTGTCTCACTCGGCCGAGTGAAGGAGTCACTCGGCCGACCAGCGAGACACCGCTCGACCGACCAGATCGGACACGTTTTATATGTGCACTCAGCCGAGCGACGGAAGCCACATCGGCCGAGTGACGAGACCCCGTCCGCCCGAGTGGCACTCAAACGAAGCCCATCAAAAATCACCAACTTACTGTTTTTCGTCTGCCTGAGCTTCAGAAGACCTACTCGGCCGAGTGGAAAATGCCGACCGCCCGAGTACCAAGAAGCCGTCGGTCGAGTGACGACAACTCACTCGGCCGAGCGACTCCCGAAGTGAAGACCCCCGAAGACCCAGACTTACTGGAAAATTACAGGGTTTCTCACTCGGCCGAGCGACTTTTGTCACTCGGCCGAGTGCGACACGCTGCCTGTAGCGAAAATTGCGGATTTCAGGCTGCGCAGGGGCATTTTGGTCACAGTTTTTTGGACGATTTTGGGGGGTATTTAACCCTTGTTTTTACCCTAGGTTAGGGAGCTTTTCTCTTAGATTTTTGCAGCTTTTTAGATTAACTTTTTAGCTTTATTCATGTGATTGGAGAGGAGACAAAAGTTGATTTTTGTTGGATTATTTGAAGAACTCTATTGGTTTGTGTCTCTCTCCTCTAAAAATACTATTTTTATTGCATATCTCAATATTATGATGAATTCTCTTGTTAATTTCATTGATTATTTTTGTGTTTGTGCTATGAATTGTGAGTAGTCTCCACGTCTTGGGGCGTGGGGATGAACCCTACGAACCCAATTTCAGATTTGTGATGAATTGGTAGAAATTTAGCTAGAATTGCTATTAGGGTTAGTTTGGGATCGATTTATTACGGATAGCTAGGTATTCATATCGATTGGGATTTGCAAGAGATTGGATCCCAATTCGATAGGAAACCCTAGAAATCCGAATTGGGTTGGAATCGAATTTCCGTAGCATCGGTTTGCAAGAGATTGGACCGATATTAGGGTTCTCGGTTGCAATTCCGTGCCGATACCCGTTTGCAAGAGATTGGATGGATAGGAACTATCCTAACCTAGGTCGTGGCCCGAGTTTGCATGAGAGTGGGCCCGGGGCGTGATTGAACGATGATGTTAATCCTGATGCTAGCTTCCCTAGGCTAGGGTTTGCAAGAGATTGGACCCGAACCTAGGGTAGCTATAGACCGGCAACAGCGCGAGAGTGTGAGCTAGGTTTTACATTCAGTTGCAACTAGTTCATCCAAGATTTTATTCTAGCAATTTTGATACCAATGAATTACATTGATGAGATACGGTGAGTAGCGGGGATTCCCCATTCCCTAGACGTTCTTTATTTGATTTGATATCTTCGTATTTTGTCTGACGATTGTGACAGGATCGCCAAAGGCAAATTTCTCTCTTTTCTGCTCTTAATAGCCAGGTTGATTGGAACAAGCACGGTCATTCGTCCTCCCTGTGTTCGATAACCCGCTCGCCGCTATACCGTGCGCTTGCGGTAAAACTACAACCGTTCTTCGGGTTACATTCCGGAGCGATCAGTAGTCGACAAACAGGAGGTGGGCCGGAGGACTGGGGCTACCGACGAAGGAGTGCGGTGGTTCAGGCGACCTGGAGAGTGGTGCACGGCTGTTGTAGGTCAGAAGGAGTGACCTGGGCACTGGGACTGGGTCGTGCACGTGTAGAAGAAAGGGAGGAGGTGGTGGAAGGGGCTGTTGGCGATCTGCATGGTGGCCGGAGCTTAGACGCACGAGCTTTGTGGGGAGGCTGGTCGGTGGATATGGCCGGAGGAGGGTGATGCACACGGAGGAGCCTGCGCGCGGGGACGGGGATGGCCGGAGATGGGTTGTATGTGGGTTGCTCAAAGGGGAGGGGAAGGGCTCACAAGGGTTTTGGGGTTTTGATTTATGCAGCTGAGAGGGGAGGTGACCGCGCGGGCTTAGGGTTCTGGGTGGGTTGTGCGGCTGCTGTAGGGAGAGAATGGGTGTATGGCTCTTTTGTTTAGGTTTAATATCTATTGGGTTTTAATATTTGTAGGACTGGAGTGCTTTGTTGCGTGAAAGCCAGTTCTCCTGTTGGCTTTGTAGGGAAGTTAGGGGCAGAGAGAGGATCACGTGGGAGAGATATTTGGGGAAACATGGGGAGAGATTTTTGCACCAGACTAGGGAAAGTGGGGGGCAGTTGGGATATAATATGATTTAGATTTTGTTTTTGATATTATAAGATTTTTTTTAAAAATGTATAGATCTTAATCAGAATTCGAAATTCAAATTTTAAAAAGGATATTTTAATAATTAATAATGAGGTTATTGCAGATTGGTCCCTCGACATCCAAAAATCATAAATAAAATACCGGGGCGATCGTGACGTCGAGGGGATCGTGGATACGGGGTCCGGTCACGCGTCTAAGCTACAGAAAATAATAATAAAAGTCAAATACGAATATATGCTAATGAAACAAAATACGCACTAAAATACATACGACCGGAAAGTGGTCGTTACATGGTTTCTATAAGGTTGCCATGTCACAGTTTGAGTGTGATCAACAACTGTAACATGGATCATATAGTTGCCAAAGTCTAAAACAAGGAGGGCTACGTTTTACAGTGAAAAAGATTATTAACATATTAGACTTAGGTATAGTTGAGGGTGTCATATAATCTTGATTCGCATCATTGCGGTCCAGCAGACGCGGCCAGTGAATTGACTAAGCCAAGATCACTTATCCCCATCTAGATAGGGTGATCTAACAAACTTAGCTAAGCACATTGACTGGATCATGGCCAATTGAATGAAAGTTATCATTTATATGTGTGCCATCAACTAAAATGTTTTTATTAGAGCTAGTAATCCTATCAACTAGTGGAATTCTTGAAATTCAAAATTTATTAGGATTCGTTAATAATTTTTATTAAGTCCTTATCAACTATAAGATTTCATTTGTATTAACGTGCTATTCTAATCGTTATTAGGATTTTAATAAATACAAATTACAACATGTTAAAGTGTTGCCTTTAATGAAAATTATTATTATAACGATTAAAATAATAATCGTTGTCAAAAAGGGATATCCTAATCAGGAATTAGGTATTTAAATGTTGTAATAGTTTATTAAACATATCATGTTATTTTAAAATTCATCGCATAAATTTGAAAGGAGTTTTTAATGGCTAACCAAAAAGGGTTTCTTGAATTATCAAATAATAAGCAAGAATTTAGAATGGCCATTAAAAACATAATCTAACTTTATCACATAAAATTAGCATGCAATTATCAACTTAAATATCGCATAAAAAGTTTCTAACTATTTAATAATTATCAAACAATTATTAAACATGCACAACATATTAAAATTTATCCTATAAATAATAATATGCAATCTTAAAATTTAATACTTAAATTATAAGTATGATTTTAAAACATAAACTTTTTATTAAATTATAAGTATGATTTTAAAACATAAACTTTTTATCTAATAAAAATCAATAGTTTCATAAAAATTATAACATAATTTTTATTTCAAAAAACAATCATTTTAAAATCAGCATCTAAATTTTCATGCTACTAAATAGAATTTTATCACATAAAACAATTTTTAAAGAATCTCAAATGAAGGGGTTTCATTTTAACAATATCACATAAAGTTAAAACATATTATATATGTATCTTAAAAAAGCATACAATCATTTAAAATATTGCAGTCCTTAGATCACATACAGACCTAATGCGCTGATACCACTAAAGGGTTTTGGGGACCCTTAGGGCATTATTCTATGTTCGTCCTACGTCAGACGGACGATAGAAGCAAATCAAATAAGCAGCGGAAAATAACCGTTAAACTATTTAACGAAAAGCCCTAAGGATTTCAAGACCATAGCTAAGATCTCTACTATCTTGAGGTGGATCTGACCACCCCAAGATAGATCTAAACTACTGCAATATAATTAAATGAAATCTTTTTAAACTACATACCCGGAACTTTGCTTGCACCGATAAAGTGTACCAAACCGCCTTCTGCTCCCCGAAGCTAGCCGCCTTTATGACCTGAAATGATCCACCCGAAACGACCAACACTGCGCCTCTGAGCCAACCACTTGTCGAAAAAGATTTCACTTGAGAGCGATCCAACGTCGTAGAGTTTGGATTGAATCTGATCCTTCTCGTCATTTTTCTAGAACGCGAGCGAAGGAACGGAAGAAAAAGGAGGAAAGAATAATTGTGTCTTGAATTGAGCGTGCTCAAAACTTTTTGGAGCTACTCAATTCAGAGACTTGGTGCATTTTTTTCTAAAGGGTGTCGACCCTTATTTATATAGGGAGCCGGACCACCTTGCTCGTTGCACGAGCAATGTGGAACTATTAATCAATAGGAGGATTAATTAAGTTAGTTTGCCTTTCTTAAAAGCTAAACTTCAATCAATTTAATCTCCCTCACCGTTGAGCTTCAGACGTGATACAACCTATCATTTCGAAGAGCTATGAACAGTGAACGTATAGAAACAAACGGCGCAGATTCCTACTTCGTTTGACTCCTCAAACAAATGTTCAAAGTTTAGCAAAAATTAATAAATCGGCTAAAATTGCAGCCGTCACAAACCCTTAGGGTTTGCTGGACTGTGGGCCACGTATGTGGGGCCCACCTGCTAGCTGGGCCGCCCGAAGGGCACGCCCAGTCCACTTGGGGTGCCCACCCACATCTGGGCGGGGCAGGTCAGACCTGCCCGCTGGGCGGGTGGGCTCGAGCCCCGCCCAACCAGGCGGGCTTGACCCACCCGCTTAAGCGACGGGTCAGACTCTCATGTATAGTGGGCGGGTCCAGCTCGCCAGCGGGCCGTACCCCCCTTTGCGGGTAGGTTAAGCCCATCTAGCGGGTTTGGAGGCGGGCTGAACCCGCCCGCCCAAGCTGGGTAGGGCAGAACTGGGCTCTTTTGCCCAATTCTGGCCTTCTGGGCTGTTTCTTGAGTTCTACAACTCCGATTGGGCCGATTTCAGATTCGTAGGAAAGCATGGTTCAAATGGTACCATCCGAAAGACCATCTATCCATTTCTATGCATTATATGATCTAAAATATTATCGTAAACTATTTACGATGCATTTTAAATCTGTTTGCATGACATGCATTAATCCAATATTGCATTCTACTAATGCTGAAGTCGCAAAAATTTTGATTCATTATTAAATATCATTTAATATCCAAAACTTATGCAACCCGATTAAATCCTATTTAATATAGATCGACTTAATGTCACAAACTCTTTGTGACTTCAATATCCTCGTGCACCCGAGTACACTCCTCCTAAATTCTTCTTATTACTTAGACGTAAACCGAACTCGGTGTGAGACCCTATAGCCTGACCCTACTATAAGTTAGGGCTCGAAACCCCTAGATGACAGTGACCACGAGCAGCAGGTGTCGTCCCTGTTTCAACATTATAATTACGTGATTGACACATCGACAAAAGTGTCATCGGGATCACTCTGACTGTGACAGTGATGACTACCGCAGTTTTAGTACCTTCGGCATAACTATGTCCTTGCATGGACTAGGGTATGGTAAACTGTCTACCCTACTTGCCAGTATCGGTTAGCATACTTCGATCTTTGTTATATACACGTTGTACATCCTACAACGTACCCCGGCCGAGGTTTAACACAAAGAACCGTACTGAGCCTGTGACACGGACTTCCCTTTAACTGAAGGGACGAATCTCATCTTAGTCATTTATTTACCTCGTATGCTTCAGGTGTCATCCAACTTAAGACCTTACAGCAGGCCTAGCCTCGAAGCTAGATCATAGATCTAAGTGACACTAATCACGCACAGGTTCTTACAATGACTTCAGGTCTTAAGAACCAACTTATCTATCATCACTATAGAGTTATTAATGACAGTTTATTTAAATTTTAACCATTTAATAACTCTTCATTGGGCTGTTCAGTGGACTCATTTTCTAATGAGCACCTATGCCTTGTCTCCGACCTCGCCAGGTCGAATGACTATGAGATCATCATTACCCTTTAAGGTAAGACAAAGACACAATGGTCTGTCCGATGTGCCAATATCCTTTTCTCGACACATCTATGACCATGAACATTTTAAAACTTAAGTTCCTATCGGTCATTCACTTTTCATAATCGAGATCTACATCTAGATATATAATGACCACACTTTAAGTCTAAGGAAATTATCCAAGTATTTAATTCATTGAATTCATACTAAAACAATTAGTACCATGTATATTTGAACAAGATGTTTCTTAGGATAAATTGCCTCAATGGAATATATCTTCCTACAATATAAATATAATTTATATTATAATAAGAGAGAAAATAAGTTTAAATTCATTGTAAATAATTTAAGCAGCTCAAAAATAAAGTGAGGCTCCCAAAAATTCAAGTGCAATGACAGGAGCTTGTAGACACTTGTCTAGTAACTTTCATGCAAGTATTTATTTCATAATAGATTTTTAAACATTATTGCTAATTATGCTAATTTAGCTAAATAAATTATTGCCTTCAAATTTCACGTAAACTTAGATGCACTAAATTGCTTGTGAATATACTAGTTAAGACAAATATTTTGACACATTGTGTATAAAATTTTGACGTGTAACTTTCTTTATATAAATTGTGGCACATCTTTAATAATTTATTTTTAAATTCAAAAATTAAATTTTAGACATTTAAAATTCAGAAAAATTGTTTCTAAATTGTTTAAAATTATAAAAAATAACAGTTAGCTTCAGAAAATTATTTCTTTCTTAGATTTACTAATCTGCTTAGCTATAAATATTTTGAATTCATTTTTATTTGGTAAAAGTCTGATTTTAAATACTAAAATTGATATATTTGAGAATATGTGACATGTCACTCACCATTAAATATTTTTTAACTATTACTTGAACTCATGAGACACTGTAAACAGGCCATATGCAAATGTTATGATGCAACTGTATAGAAATGATCGTATAACTGATGGAACCATATGGTTATGATTAAAGGATTATCAAATGATGAAACATATGCTATTGACCTGGCACTTGACTTGACATGTGAGATTGTGGTAGTCCGAATATCACAGAGGGCATGAGAGTGACTGGATCCACATTACGACTTTACCTCCACTCATACTAAGTGGAGGAAAGTAACTTGACCATTGCCCAAGGGAAATGGTCGGTAAGTAGCACCACAGAGAGCTCCTGATGGTAGTGTGCATTTTAGTCACATATTATGCCATCGGACATGGACTTGACACTAGAACAGGTTGTTATTAAAAGTATTGCCATCAATATATTATGCACTCGTTTCATTAAATGTTGCAAATTCTATTGAATGTTCTAATTGCTATTTAGTATCGTTTTCAGTCCTTACATATCATGCTTATAATATGTTTTTCATTGTGTCTCTTATATATACATGTGTTCATAACATACTTGTCATACCATGCTCATATCACGCTATATGTGCTTTTCCTTCTTATTATGGAGAAATACTTACGAGCAACCCTCGCTGACAGGCATTTCTTTGTTTGTTATCTTATGAAATGCCTGTTAGGTATCAAGAGTAACTATCCAGTAGAGCTTAAGAGGAAGTGGACCCAGTTGCCAGGGATTATGCTAAGCTATACCCTGCTGAGAAATTAGAATATATCTACCCTAGTAGCTATTCTATTTTCTTACTGCATTTATGTAAATTGTTTTAAAGACCATGCTAGACCAAATGTTGTACTTTATTTTGAGACAGCTGATATTGTAATAATACTATTTGTGTTGTTCTTAAGTAAGCATGCAAGGAAATGCAGTTTTAATCACAGACGCTTAGTGTGTTTAAACCAATGATGAATAAAAGAAAAAAGAAAGAAAATACTCCTCCTTGTTTTAAGCACACTATGGGCCCGCTCGTGTGCTTGCTTCCGGTAGAATGTGAAGCATGGAATGACACCCAATGTTCCCCTCAAAAGTGTTGGGACTTTATTCATGCATCATATACTGACAACAACTATAGAAGTGATATAGATAATATCATAGATAAATATTACCAAATAGCTTACTATCATTTCGTACGAGATGTTTATTACAATTATAATTGTCTTAAGAACATACAATCCCAAACACTAGGCACATCAAGTGTGATGCCTTAACTCCAACTCTTAACAACATTAATATTGGGTCCTTTTCCATATCTCATATGGAATGTTAGGTATACAATCATATCCAACATATGCACTACATTCTCTAAGGCACATTCCTTGAAAGAAAGTGACAACTCAGTACTGCACATCTTGGATCAGATCCTATCTAATAAGGTATGATTTTTTTCATTGACATTTAATTAAGAGTAACCTGAGAGAGAATCCTATTCTCTTTTAAATATGCAACGATTTACTAACATGAGTACTTTTCCTCTTCGATCTCATTAAAGAATCTTACCACTACTTCATGTGCTTTACTTTGATAGAGTAGCAATGTCCACTTCTTGCTCATGTCGACATTGGACTAATACATCACCATGCATAAGTCCGTAGAGTTCACTAACTCTTTTTCCTTTGTCCTACAAAGGTGTTTTAGCCATTAAACCTATAAGACAAGATTTGTAAGGTGCAAGTGATTCATAATCACAGAAGATTCATAATCCTTTCTTATGCAACTATTAAATCTGACTTGCTTTTATGGCTTTGTCTACAATCCGCAAGAGGTATTATTTATACTTGGAATTTTTCTTATATACATGGCATCCATATTTAAGACATATAAACTTTTATTTAATGTGCCAAACTAATTTTATGAAAATGTTCACAACATTCTCTATATGTAGCATTCTTTATCCTTATTATATTTGGTTCAAAAATAAATTTCGTAAAATAGAACTATTGCCACAAGGCAACCCTTGATGGGAACATACTTTATGGTAATCGTAGCAACACTCGCTCCAATTTCGAATTAGTATCATTATCCCACCAACTCACACTCTTCTACTAATTCTCATCTCATGTACCATTTACATTTATGAGAATTAACTTAGATATCATATACCCAAATTAGAATTGGGGAGTTTGTTTTGAATCATTAATACACACTATAGATAAGTCATCATATGCCCTCTATTTCAAGGGTTCCAATTCACCCTTGCAATTTCTCTTTCAGTGCACATATTACTGACAAAACAGAACCATACATCTTTTGCAATTTCATTATTCTTCACGTTAACCTTTTGACACCTCTTAATAGTTTTCTTTTCTCCCTTGCATATATCCTTTAGATGAAAAGAAAAAACTACAACAGGAACTCTTTGCCCACCTCAACACTTTAAGGAACTCTGGAAATATTTTCTAGTTTGTTTTTATTGATATTCAATATGAACTTAGAGAAGGTGATGGGAAAAATAAGAATCATATCACAATATATTTCATTATTCAACCTTAACTATTCCATCACCTCTATAAATTCAATTCACTTGAGGAAATACTCTATAGATCATATCTGTATTGTTAGAATTCTCAGTTGGTGGATTAATTGTTGAGTATTGATTCCCCAGATTTGGTTTTGATGAAGAACAAACATAAATATCGTGAACTAACTCTTTGTGAGCGCAGTTATAGAGATCGTCGCCAAAATTCTATGTACATCAAAAGCGACGTCTCAAGACTTCTCAAAGCGCGTGATCGTGTGCCTGAAGCTTTATTGAAGCTCTAGGAGCATTATTGAAATCAAGAGATTCGGATTGAAGCTTTGAAGACGGTTCGTCTAATTTATTTTATAGTCTTCTAGCTTTTTTTCGTAAAATGTTAAGCCTTGAGTAGGTCTTACATTATAATCTTCATAACGCTCATATCTTAGAGCTAGGATTATCTTAGAAGCCCATAGAAACTTTCCCGAAGCTTCACGCTTCATTTCACGGCTTCTAGTGCATCTTAGTTGGTTCAAGAAGAAGAACCAACCGACTAGATTGTCATCTAGTCGGTCAGTAATCCTTCTTGAACCGACTAGAGCTCCTTGCTCAATTCAGCATCTTCACTGTTGACCAATTAGTCGGTCCAAGAAGGTTCACCGACCGACTAGTTGTCAAACTAGTCGGTTTGGAATCCTTCTTAGACCGACTAGTTATATCTTCATTTTCACAGCCTGAGCTACTGTTTACAGTTAGTCGGTCAAAGAACACTCATCGACCGACTAGTTGTGAAACCAGTCGGTTGGAATTTGTTCTTAGACCGGCTAGTTATCTTGTGTTCAGCTTATTGTTTTTCAACTGCTTAGTTGGTCAAAGAACACTCACCGACCGACTAGTTGTCAAACTAGTCGGTTGGCAAGTCTTCTTAGACTGACTAGTTCTATATCCCCTGAACTATCTTTCTTGGCTGTGAACCTCTTAGTCGGTGCAAGAAGAATCACCGACCGACTAGTTAAGAAACTAATCGGTCAGTGATCCTTCTTAGACTGATTAGACTGCTTCAGAAATAGATCCGTTGGAGCATTAAATGCACGAATTTTCCCTCTCTCTTCTCTCTATCCTATATATACTTGTGATGCTTCTTCATTGCATTCAAGGCTGATATTATTGAGACTTTGTGAATCAACGAGAGAGCATTTAATTCATATTTCCAAGCTCCCTCTCTTCACAAGAATCTCTCCATCACTTTATTCCTCAAGAGAGATTCTCATTGATTGTGAGCTACTCAAGCTAGGAGCTTGAATCCAAGTCACCAACTTCTCCCTAGCCACCTATTGCTGGTCATCTTGGTGGAGCTAGGGTTTGGTGCTTGCTTCTTCCCCAAAATCCTTCTTGCCCTAAAAATCGTAAGTTTTACTCAAGGCATAGGATTTTGTTGGTAAGTGTTTTATATTTCATTTACTTTGATATTAAGTTTATCTCTCGGTTGTGAGAGAAGTTTGTGATCCCGGTTTGTGGGAGTCACATCTCATTTGTGTATGATTTGATCTTGTAGAGATTTTCTACAAGAATTTCATAGTGCAAATTTGAGTTAGAGGTTTCTAACTCAAGTAGCCGGAGGGGATTCGGGTGTTTGGGATGTAGGATCACCGGGAACAAGTCGGTAAGACTTGGATGGATCCGAACCCGTTACATCGCTTGTTTGCGCTTGTCTTTTATTGTTGTCAATATTTTCATTCCGCATTGTTGGTTGAGTTTGCAAGATAATTAGGAATTATACTCTTGATTATTTTAAAGTACTATTCACCCCCCTCTAGTACTTGTGTAGTAGCTATCAGGGCATTACATTTGGTATCAGAGCCAAGTTCATAGCTATGTCTACCAACGACAACAAGACCGTTCGTCCACCTTCAGTCTATAGCACCTTCAGGAACCGTGAAGGAGCTTCTTCGGTGATGGAAGGACACTCCTTAACTAGGCCTCTCTACTTCAACGGTGCCAATTATGGGTACTAGAAATGCCGGATGGAAACGTTCCTCCGGAGCACTTCACTATGGAGAGATACGTTGACGGAGTATGTCTAGCCCACCGAACCAGACTTTGCTAAGTGGACCACCGTGGAGGTCACCGCAGAGGTAAACAATGCCAAGGCAATGAATGCCTTGCAATGTGCTTTGGAGCCCAAAGACTTCAACAAGATATGCACATGTAAGAGTGCATATCAAATCTGGAACTCTCTCCTCATCTTGCATGAAGGAACGAGTAGGGTAAGAGACTCCAAACTCACTGTTGTAAATAAAGATTTCGAATTATTTCACATACAACAGGGTGAGAAGATGAAGGAGTATTATGCTCGCTTCGTTGACATTACAAATGAATTGGAGGCTCTTGGAAAGACTTTGACCGGCGCCCCGCTTGCGTCGCGGCGGCGCGGTGTCGTTTACCGCAAGTTTCACGGTTAGTGTAGGGTGCGGGAATATCGAACTCAGGGAGGCGAGGTTGTGCTTGGGTCAGGTAGGACCTAAATCACCCCGAGGGGCGAGCTAGCCCGAATCGGTGGTTGGTTGTCACGAAAGGAAATGAAAGTGTATGAACAAAAAAAAGTAAACCCGGGACTTTGGTTTCCGACCCGACGAGAGACTCTCGCCGCTACGGCCTACGGGTATGGATAGCGATCGGGATTAGGGTCTAATGGTGAGACGTTGCCTCTGAAATTGGTACCGGCGTCCCATGGGCCCGATATTCCGGTCGGTGCCCAGGATGATACACCGGACTTCCCGGATTCGATCAGTGGGCACTCCCGTGTCCATAAACACTGATCGATCCCGGGAGCACTAAGTCCGCAACGATATCTCCCGACGTCTCATCCTGCCGCTCCCGCGTGCTAGGATTCGGCGTCTACGCTAAAGGCGTGAGCTTTGGCTAGGGAGTCAACCGCCAAGTTTATTCCCCCTTGGCCCGACGGTCAAAGGCGGTCTTTTTCCCGCCGATGACAATGAAACGCCCCGCGTAACCGTTAGATTCCTACTCCCTATCGATTTCCTAACCCTATGGACGCATCGGGAAGAGCCCCCGAAGGGGCTTCCACCAAAATCCCAGATTTGGGAACTACTCACAAAAATTCATGAAAAAGCAATCTAAATGAAATTTAACCGTTAGAATCATAAGCAGACAATTGCAATGCGGAAGTAAAGGAGTAGTAAAGACAATACTAAAAAATTAGAAAGATCTGAAAACTTACTTAAGAGTAACAATTACAGCCGTCACAAGGAAATAAAACAGTAAAAAAATACAACTCTCCCGTTTCTGGAACCCTAGGGGTCCTATATATAGATTTTCGGATCAACCGATCGGGTGACAAGTCAACCGATCGGTTGATCCGTTACAGATAAATTACAGAAAACGGCGAGTTTTCACCCGATCTCACCAACCGATCGGGTGAGTTCTTGAGCGACCGGTTGAATCTTAGAGCAGTCGGGTGAACCGGTCGGTTCGACGCCCGTGTCTTCAGCTCTTTTTCTCAGCTACAGATGAACCGATCGGGTGAGAGTCACCCGATCGGTTGGAATTCTGCTCGAAAAGACAGAGAACAGCCGCCCGCAGAACCGGTCTGTGAACCGGTCGGGTGACTTCTTCGTGAGCTGCGGTAGCGACCGGTTGGTGCACGCGTGCATCACCCGATCGGTTGGAGATGACCAACCGACCGGGTGAGGGGCAGAAAGATGAATACTTCGCCGTTTGACCCCCTGGATCACGCGTGACTTCTCCCGTTGCTCCGGGGACTTGGGATATCATCGTAAAAGGTCCCCTACGTGGTCAAACTCCTGCAATCATGGACAAACAAAGAAAAGTGAAAGAAAACGGGAAAACATACGAAAACGAATAAGAGACGGCGGAAAACACGGAGAAACACAAAAGAAAACGTGCGTGAATATATGAAATATAGACGCACGTCAAAATCCCCCAAGCTGAACTCTTCCTCGTCCTCGAGGAAGACGAGTGAGAGTAGGAGCTCGGAAGGGAAAAATAGAGAGGAAGAAAGAAAAAAGAAAACTCTAAGCCCTAGATCGTCCATCAGAGCCATCAAAATCAAAAACGACACACCTAGCAAGCAAACGCCAAATCACACCACTAAACCTAGGAAAGCGAGTCCAAATAAGTGTCGTGGGTCCACGCAGTGAAGCGCGAGTGAGCGTGGCCGTGTGCTAGCAAATGGTGAAGCTTTCTACGATGTGCAATGAGGCTCGATATACACAAATCCAAGAAATGACCCAAAATATCGATCCGAATTGAATTGAGCGGCGAATATAAGTTCAATCATGCATGAGAAGAGTGGGAAAAGAAGCGTATCATGCATCGGGGACTCCACAACTAGGGTCTAGGAAATCTCGCCACTATAGCCAAGATACAAGCTAAATAGCTCCTAAGCCAAGCGCTTTCGATAACGACGGGGGTTGAGATGATGTGGAGAAGAACACTCGGTGCAAATTCTCGCCTTCCCTTTATTCTTGGCAAGTATGAAAATATTCACACGGGAATTTTTTTGGGTTTTGGGTATTTGCATATTTTTTTGGCTTTTTGGCTATACAATCTTTTTCTTTTCTTTCCTTTTTGGGTTTTTTTTTGAATTTTTGGGATATTGGCTATACACATGTGTACTCTCCCAAGTGGGAGAACGGTACACGACGAGGGGATTTGCACCAAGTAAAAACAAAAAAGAAGTCGAAATCTAAACACTCGGGCAAAGGAGACTATTGTTGCTAAATAGAGCTTAGGCTAAATGGGGTATCCTAGTCCTTAGTTGTGGAATCCCGACGCATGCGAATTGAAGTATACGATATAAATAGCATGCATATAGAAGCAGACATTAGAAGAAAATACCGCGTATTCAATATCGAAGCATGATAATCTAGGGGTCATTCCTGGACATGTATATAAAGTAAAATCACAAAGCAGAAGCACACCAAATGCTAGTCACGACACACGACTCACAAAAAGCTAAGTGGACCCACGATGCGTGAAATGCAAGAGGACTCGAAATCCTAGGGTTAGTGAGTGTGATTATCGATGCAATGCTAGGTGTGTGTGACTTTGTGGCGATTCATCATAGGATTCATTTCTAGGAGAAAGAGCTAAAGAAAGAAGGAAAAAGAAAAAAGAAAAACACGATGGAAAATGACTCAAATAACGTAGAAAAACAACACAAATGACGCACGAAGTGCGACTCCCCCAAGCTGAAACTTGCATTGCCCTCAATGCAATAAGAGTGAGTACGGGAGGGCAATGAAAATGGGGGGGGAATACGCACAGACACGAAAAGAAATGAAAACGAGGAAAACACATAGATAAAACTGAAAAAGAAATAAAAAAACAAGATCAAAATCAAACAATACGAAAATAAAAATAAAATAAAATCACACGACACGACACTCAAAAAGTGAAAAACAAACACACACACAAAAATGAGAAAAACAAACAAAACACGACAGCACACCGAAATAGACTTCCCCCAAGCTAGACCAGAAAGTGCTAGCGAAATGATATGATCAATGAAATCTAGATATGTGCAAGGGGGAGTCAGAAACAAAAGAGGGGAAATCAGAAAGCAGCAGAAGGTGAGTCCTCGTCATCCTCGGAAGAGGGCGTGGATGGGTGGTCGGGGGAGGCAGGGGGTGTGCGGAGAAGTGGGGAATGAGGTGAGGGTATAGGGGCAGTGGTGGTGTGAACTATGGGAGGAGTGTCGGTGGTGGTGGGTGGTGGTGGTAGGAAGGCGATCAAGGCTGTGGTGAGAGGAATAGAAATGGAGGAAGTAGATGTGGTGGTGACGGTAGTGGGAGGTGGTGGGAGGGATCTGGAGCGTACCGGTAATTTCCTCCGGCGCACGTATGGAGTGACGGAGGAGGATGGAGGTAGCGTGAGTGCGGTGGAAGTGGTCGGGAGGGGTGAAGTGGATGCCGGGATGGGATGTGAAGAGGGAGGAGAAGAATGTGGTGAGGGGGTGATGGATGTGGAGAAGTGTGGGAGGGTGGAGGAGAAGATCGCCTGGGTGGTGAAGGTGGAGGTGGTGAAGGTGGAGGTGGTCCGTGGATATGAGTAAGAAGGCGGAGAATGGCGGCCACGTTCCTCTCAAGTGCGAGGAAACGTGGGTGAGTAAGAAAGGAGGATGGTGATGGGTCCGAGGAAACAGAGGACATGGCGAGCTCACGAAGGGCGGCGACCTCCCTCTCAAGTCCTAGACGAGCAGATACCTGACGGCGACCAAAAGACGTAGACTGACGCGAGGCAGAGGTGGTGCCGCCAGGTAAGGTCGAAGAGGTGCTGGCGGCAGTGGTCATGCCAGCACAGGAGACAAGGCCAGAAATGGCCGCAAGGAGGTGCTCAGACGTGATCGGTCCCGGAGCAGAAACGGGACGACTCGGGCCAGCCCCTAAATCTCCCGCAGACGCAGGGATATCCTGCTCGCCTAAGTGGGCGGCAGGGGACGGTGATCTGCGTGCGCCAGCGGGGAGAAAAGGAAGATTCAACCCCGCAAAGAAGTCGGGATTAGGAGGGAAAGTCCAATCTCCCACGAGAGCAATGGGCATGCGAGCGGGGTTGGGCAGAATGGTGTAAGGGGCTGGGGGGTGGCCATAGTTGAAGATGTAGCGGCCAGCTGAGTAGGGTCTAATCATGTGAATGTGCCGCAGGACGTCAATATCAAGACGTGATGGTCCTGCGGCAACAGGAAGATTGTTGGGGAGGGGGATATTGAATTGGGGGTAAGAGCATATGATAGTGATGATGCCCCCGCAACAAAACTTTCCCTTACCGGCCCGGCTAATCTCGAGTAGCTTGTGAACAAGCCAATCACCGCCATGAATGGGGACGGTAGGGGCCCTGAAGCTAACTCCATCATCATCCCGGACATAAGGAAAAGTCATGGCCCAAAGGATAAAAAGATCGGGGATAGTCACAGTGCCTGACTCGTCCCTAGGAAAGAATGTGGAAGAGATGATCCTGTGGGCTAGACGAAACACGGGATGAATGATGGAGGAGGCCTTGGCCCGACCTCGGGGGTAGTCGCCGATCAATGTGAGGCGGAACCAGAATTGATCGACGCTAAATTCGGGCGTGTACCCATGGTGTCTGATAGAATCATCCCCGAGATTGGGGAAACCAAATATATCATTAATCGTGTTCAGGGTTATGGTGACACTACGGTTACGCACCCGGAATCTAACGATCGACCCGGACTCTAAAACAAGTGTGGAGAGGAATTCGAGTGTGAGTGCCGGGTGGGAAGTGGCAGATGCATTAAGGAAGGCTAACCATCCTAAGTTGCCGAAAAGATATTCGATCTCGGTGAAGACACCGAGATCGAGAAGTGTTTGTGCATGCGGGAATTTAGTAGATAGATGCCCTCGAGCATCAAGCCTGCGGTAAAAGTCTTTGTGCTCCTGGTTCCGGAAGATATACCCATGCGGGCCCAACATTGGGTCCACAGGGGGGGATAATAGGTGGAGGAGGGCCAAGTGTAAGTGCTCGTGTACGGGAAGGAGGGCGCGTTTGTTTTCGTCTCTTTCGAGACGGCTCCTCTTCCCTCATGATTCCTTTTCCCTTATCCTTATCTTTAGCCATGTGTGTGTGTATGAGCAAGAATTAGTGCAAAAATCGTGGATGCACACTAACACAAGCCAACAAGCAAGCACAATAAACAGGGCAAATATATAAAATAAGAATAGGAGCGAGTTTACCCAAGCGGAGTGGTGGAGCTTGCTCGTTGGTGCCCCACACTGTTCAGCGAGAGTATCGTGGAGCCGCGGCGAACTCCTTCGGCAAAAATTTTCGAAATGGAGGTGGATTTGGGAAAATTAGGTCAAAAATCCGAAATGGGAGGAGAGAGATGGTGTAGATGATGGAGGGGTTGATGAAGGAGGTGGAGAGTGGGAGTAATGGGGGAGTAGAGGGCGTGGGGGAGTGAAGATCGGTTGTTGGCGAAGAGGGGAAGGCGAATCGACGGCGGGATTCGCGATCGGGCGAGGGCGGAAACGAGCGGGTGTAGGGGGGTATTTATAGGGTTTTAAGTCGAACCGATCGGGTGACTTGTCACCCGGTCGGTTGACGGTTAGGTCGAAAATTTTGCCGAAGAAATGCTACAGGCGAACCGATCGGTTGACTTGTCAACTGATCGGTTGGCCGCTCCACTAAATTTCCCGAGAACTTAGGGCTTTTCACCCGGTCGGGTCAACCGATCGCGCTCAAACTCAACCGATCGGTTGATATTCCCCAAAATTTTCCGAGAGTTCTCCCCAGCTCACCCGGTCTTCCACCCGGTCTCTTCATTACTCAACCGATCGGTTCATATGGGGACAGATCTCGGCATGTATCTGATACGTCCCAACCGATCGGGTGAGATGTCACCCGATCGGTTGAGGCTTGTTTCCTGCAAAAACCAAGAGATTTGATTAAGTCCCCGAACGGATGTCCTCGCGGCTGATTTTATTTATAAAAATAGAGAAAATAAAGTAAAAAATAACGCTAAAAATTTGAGAAAAAGTTTAGAACATGGGTTGCCTCCCATGAAGCGCACTTGTTTAACGTCGTTGGCTCGACGCCCGCAAGAGATGCTCATGGTGGCTGATACGGGTGATGCCCTAATTTCGGCATCTCTTTCTCGCTGGAGCTGAAGGGGCTAGGAGTTGTAAGCGGCTGGAAAAATACTTGCTCGACCACCCCCCTTTTGTTCTTGGGGTCCGGGGGCTTTTCCTTGGTGTTGGCGCTTCCCGCCATCTTCTTCAGGATTCGGACCTCGTCTTTAGTGAGGTCCGTAAGCTCTTTCCTCGTTCTCCTTACAGGGGGAAACTTGGGGAACCCTGGAGGGGTCGTTCTCGCTGCACTCGGTCTTCCAGCAGCTTCTTTGTCTTCGGGGCCTCCTTCATCTTCAGAATTCCCCAAGTCATCGGGGGGGTTTCTCAGGAGAATCTCCCAGGAGCTCTCCTCTACAGCCTTTTCTTCTTCTATCTCCAGCAAATTACACCGGAGGTCATCAGGAGGGTCGGGATGCTTCATGGATAGTCCCAGGTCAAACTCAACTTTCTCTCCGCTGACGTTCAAGGAGAGTTTTCCGTTCTTCACATCTATAAGAACGCCTGCAGTGGCCATGAAAGGCCGTCCCAGGATAATGGGGGTGTGTGCGTCTTCGGGCATGTCCATGACTACAAAGTCCACAGGCACATGCACCCCTCTCACATTCACGGGGAGATCATCAACAATTCCCACTGGATATTTGACCGACCGGTCAGCTAGTTGTAGGGTCATCCCGGTGGGCTCCAAATCACCCATTCCTATCCTTCTGTACATCGACAAGGGCATCAAGCTAACACTCGCTCCTAGATCGACGAGTGCACGATTAATCTTCACAGCCCCGATCGTGCAAGGGATAGAGAAGCTCCCCGGGTCCTTGAGCTTTGGCGGGTTATCCCTCTGGATAAGAGCGCTACATTCTGCCGTCAGCACCACTTTCTCTTTTCTCGACCCTTTGGTCACCAAATCTTTCAAGAATTTTGCATAGGAGGGGATTGTCTCGATTACCTCCAAGAAGGGGATCTGCAGGCTTAGGTCCTTGACCATAGCGAAGAACTTCCCATATTTCTCATCAATTTTCGCCTGAGCCAACCGTTGTGGAAATGGCACAACGGGTTTATACACTCTTGGGCTCTCTTCCTTCTTCCTCTTCTCTTCTTCAGATACTCCCTCCGGAGTCATGGGATTTGGTGACGAAGCATCGGTGTCGTTTAATTTTTCAGTCGGTCTCTCGACGACCAATGGTGCTTCCGGGTTGCTAGGGGCACTCTAGAAGGGATTTGTGTCCCGCTTCTCAGAACGATAGCGGACACATTCGCGTGCTCGTGCACGAGTGCCGATGTTTGTGTTGCTCCCCTCGGGTTCACCTCCGGTTGTGGCGGCAATTGGTTTTGTGACCTAGCAAGGTTCGCCACCTGTAACCCCAGCTGGGTTACTTGGTCCGTGAGGGTCCGCTGGCCCATTTCCAGCTTTTGGTTGATTCTCTCCTGGTTGGTAATATATTGAGTCAAGAGAGACTCAACCGGAGAGACGGCCCTCTGTTGGCCATACTGCTGCTGCTGGAACGGCTGCTGATTCCTGGGAGCGTACGTTTGTTGCTGAGGTTGCTGCTGAAACGGTTGCAGCTGACCCTGATTCTGCGGTGGTCTAGCCGGCTGATAGATTTGTTGCTGCGGCTGCTGAGGCGGTGAGGGCTGAAATGGTGGGCGGTAACTGAAATTCGGGTGGTTCCGGTTGTTGGGAGAGTAGGCCGGGTTGGAATTTGTCCTTGGCGGATATGGCGCATTCCCCGTGGGGTTGTAAAACAGTGCGCTCGCCTGATCCAACGGTGGTGAGATGTCACCACCGTCGAATTCCCCAAGGAATTCGGACTCTACCGCAGAAACTTGCTGTGTACCGGCCCCACCGGCTCCTACCATCAGTGCGGAGATCTGGGTCGAAAGCAAGTCGAACTTGCTTGAAAGTTTGTCGACGTCCTCGACTCTGTGTATACCCCCAGTTCTTGGTGTGGCCCTCTCGTCACACCACCGCTCATTGTTGGATGCCATATTTTCCAGAATATTCCCGGCATCTTCCTCGCTTCGAGACATGAAGGAACCCCCAGCCGCGGCGTCCATAGAAGATTTAAGGTCATCCCTCAACCCATTGTAGAACAGATTGATAATCTGCCACTTCGGAAGCTCATGGTGAGGGCATCTCCTTTGCATCTCTTTATATCTCGTCCAAGCTTCATGCAAGGACTCGTGGCTGGCCTGGGAGAAGGAGGAGATCTCACTCCTCAACTTCATGGTCTTCCCCGGAGGAAAGAACTTCGTCAGAAAAGCGTTGGAGAGCTTCTCCCAGGTGTTGAAAGTGTTGGGGTCCTTCCCCCTTAACCATTGCTTGGCTTTGTCCCGCAAAGAGAAGGGGAACAGCTTCAGACGGATAGCCTCTGTAGTGACACCATTAATTCGGAAGGTGTCGCACTTCTCCAAGAAGGAGTCCAGGTGCTCTATCGGGCTCTCCATGGGCGCACCCGCAAACTGGTCCTGCTGGATCCATGTCACTAGAGACGGCTTCAGCTCAAAGCTTTGGGCCGCAATAGCTGGAGATCGGATGGCGGAAGTTGACTCGATGGAGGGCATCGAGTACTCCAGCAGAGACTTGTGAGGTGGGGTGTTCTCCTCCATGGATTCGGTATCTTCCCTTCTTCGCTTCTCGGTGGCCAAACGCCTAAGGGTGGCGTTAATCTCTGGATCGAGGGGAATCAAGTTGTCAAGACTCCTTGAACTCCTGCGCATGAAAAACAACAAACACCCGTGAAGCGACAAGTGGGAAAGAAACAGATAAAATAAGAAATAAAAATAAGAAAAAGAAATAAGAAAAAGAAAAAGGAGAATGCAAAAATTATCGCGAGGTAGGGATATGAGCTAGACACGAGGGTTTTCAAGATCCTAAAATATCAAGCACGTTGCCTCCCCGGCAACGGCGCCATAAACTTGACCGGCGCCCCGCTTGCGTCGCGGCGGCGCGGTGTCGTTTACCGCAAGTTTCACGGTTAGTGTAGGGTGCGGGAATATCGAACTCAGGGAGGCGAGGTTGTGCTTGGGTCAGGTAGGACCTAAATCACCCCGAGGGGCGAGCTAGCCCGAATCGGTGGTTGGTTGTCACGAAAGGAAATGAAAGCGTATGAACAAAAAGAAAGTAAACCCGGGACTTTGGTTTCCGACCCGACGAGAGACTCTCGCCGCTACGGCCTACGGGTATGGATAGCGATCGGGATTAGGGTCTAATGGTGAGACGTTGCCTCTGAAAGTGGTACCGGCGTCCCATGGGCCCGATATTCCGGTCGGTGCCCAGGATGATACACCGGACTTCCCGGATTCGATCAGTGGGCACTCCCGTGTCCATAAACACTGATCGATCCCGGGAGCACTAAGTCCGCAACGATATCTCCCGACGTCTCATCCTGCCGCTCCCGCGTGCTAGGATTCGGCGTCTACGCTAAAGGCGTGAGCTTTGGCTAGGGAGTCAACCGCCAAGTTTATTCCCCCTTGGCCCGACGGTCAAAGGCGGTCTTTTTCCCGCCGATGACAATGAAACGCCCCGCGTAACCGTTAGATTCCTACTCCCTATCGATTTCCTAACCCTATGGACGCATCGGGAAGAGCCCCCGAAGGGGCTTCCACCAAAATCCCAGATTTGGGAACTACTCACAAAAATTCATGAAAAAGCAATCTAAATGAAATTTAACCATTAGAATCATAATCAGACAATTGCAATGCGGAAGTAAAGGAGTAGTAAAGACAATACTAAAAAATTAGAAAGATCTGAAAACTTACTTAAGAGTAACAATTACAGCCGTCACAAGGAAATAAAACAGTAAAAAAATACAACTCTCCCGTTTCTGGAACCCTAGGGGTCCTATATATAGATTTTCGGATCAACCGATCGGGTGACAAGTCAACCGATCGGTTGATCCGTTACAGATAAATTACAGAAAACGGCGAGTTTTCACCCGATCTCACCAACCGATCGGGTGAGTTCTTGAGCGACCGGTTGGATCTTGGAGCAGTCGGGTGAACCGGTCGGTTCGACGCCCGTGTCTTCAGCTCTTTTTCTCAGCTACAGATGAACCGATCGGGTGAGAGTCACCCGATCGGTTGGAATTCTGCTCGAAAAGACAGAGAACAGCCGCCCGCAGAACCGGTCTGTGAACCGGTCGGGTGACTTCTTCGTGAGCTGCGGTAGCGACCGGTTGGTTCACGCGTGCATCACCCGATCGGTTGGAGATGACCAACCGACCGGGTGAGGGGCAGAAAGATGAATACTTCGCCGTTTGACCCCCTGGATCACGCGTGACTTCTCCCGTTGCTCCGGGGACTTGGGATATCATCGTAAAAGGTCCCCTACGTGGTCGAACTCCTGCAATCATGGACAAACAAAGAAAAGTGAAAGAAAACGGGAAAACATACGAAAACGAATAAGAGACGGCGGAAAACACGGAGAAACACAAAAGAAAACGTGCGTGAATATATGAAATATAGACGCACGTCAGACTTACACCCAAAAGGAGAAAGTCTCAAAGATCATTGACGGACTTCCTTCTTGTTGGGAAAAGCGTACCTTCGCCATCGAGGAAGGTAATGATATGAATAAATATACTGTCGTTCAACCAATGGGTACCTTGATGTCTTATGAGGTACGCAAGGACAGTAAAATAAATATGCAAGACAAGATGAAGTCGTACTTGAAGCAAGACGAGCCAAGAAAAAGGCGATTGTGTTCATGGCCACTCCATCTACATATACCGATGATGAAGAATCGGAAGACGGGTTGGACTTGGAATCCATTGCCCTCATGGCAAAGAAGTTCAACCGATTCTTCCGGAAAGGTAATTTCAAGAACAAATCAAAATTTAGTTCTACTAACGCCTCCGCTCATTTGTGTTTTAAATGCAACAAGCCAGGACACATCAAAGCGGATTGTCCTCAAAACAAGCAAAAGGAGAAATGGAAGGCGCCAAAGTTCGACAATTCTCGAAAGTACAAGAAAGGGTACAAGAAAGGACTTGTCGGGACATTCACCGACTCCCACGAGGACTCCTCAAGTGGAGAGTCAGATGATGAACAAGTGGAGCAAGCACACATGTGCTTCATGGCTAGAGAGGAACATGATCAAGTGTCCTCCTCCGATGAAAGCGAGGATGAAGGCGATGAGATAACTATGGATGACCTTAGATTAGCTAACGAGCAAATTTGGTCTAAATATTCTAAACTAGTAAATAGATATACTAAGACTAAAGATGAGCTAACTAGTCTCCAAATCTCACCTAAGCCTATCATCATCAACAACGACACCGTTGTTGAAGGTTTGAGAAATGAGATTGTAAATCTCAAATCTCAACTTGAGCATGTTCATATTAAGGAATCGGATGAACGCGAGATAGTGGATTTGATTTCTCGAAACTCAACTTTGAGTATTGAGAATGAGAATCTCAAGTCTCGTGTTTGTGTACTCACAACTCAAGTGTCCACTTTGGATACTTCTATACTTTCTCTCATCGGGAAGTATGAGTCCACATTAGGCCGAATTAATAAATTCAATAAAGGTAAGGACCATTTGGATAATATCCTAAACGACTTACTTCCGGCCAATCATCGTATTGGCTTGGGGTATAAGATGGGAAATTCAACCAAATCTTCCACAACCTTTGTAAGGCCAACTTCCGATGCCTCAACTAGTGGGAGTAAATATCCCATGGGTAGTTCATCTATCAATGGTGCTTCCACTAGGTACACACCCCCATTTGGAAAGAAACCCACTTTGGGTGGACCTCCAAAGAAGGGTCATGCATTTATGTACACCAATACCATACCACGTAGGAACACACATCCTACTCCACCGGTTCACAATTATGATGATTTCTATGCTACTAGTCCACAGCACGTGTACACCAAGTGAGACACACTCACGCACATGTTCCTCCACATGCATAAGTTCATCCACATCACTATCATATGAACAATTACCATCATGCACCATATCATATGTCGCCACCACCATTTCATCATGTGCCATATGCTTATCCACGACATGCATCACGTAGAAATCAACAACGTATGCATGCTCCCAATAGGAATAGGGCTCCCAAAATATTCACTATTTGGGGCCCGAAGAACACTAACATGCATGAAAAACAAGCTTACATGAATTTCTATTTTATGAATGTCGTGCACAATGATGATTATGTTGGGAAGTCTAAGTCCAATTGGACTTGGCTTCCAAAGGTCTAATATTTTAGGACCCAATGACCTTGGGTACTATGGAATGATATTTCTATCTTTAGGTACTCAAGAAAAAGAAACGGAGCAACAAATCCAAATTTAGCTCCAAGGATGAGTGGATACTCGATAGCAGGTGTTCAAAACACATGACTGGTGAAGTTGAATTGCTCTCCGGAGTGGTGCCCATTGCTAATGGGAACCGAGTAGTCTTTGGAGGCAACGAGAGCGGAACCCTCATTGGTGTTGGTAAAGTTGGTAACCCATCTAAACCTCTAATAAGTGATGTTTACCTTGTTAAAGGATTTAATCACAATCTCATTTCAATAAGCCAACTTTGTGACAAGGGTTACAAAGTTAGCTTTGCGAAAGGAATGTGCCATATTTTTAATAAAGATAATAATAATTTGTTATTTTCTGTCACACGCCATAAGGATATTTGTATCCTAGATCTTCCAAAATCACATGAACAATGTCTCATTGCCAACACAAGTGAACAACACTTATGGCATCTACTTTTTGGTCATGTGAACTTTGGAACACTTTATAAGCTATCCAAGTTAAATTCTATTAGTGGATTTCCTAAGCTTACTTTCCAAAAGAAAAGCTTTTGTGACTCGTGTCAACGAAACAAGCTTCCAAAATCGTCATTTAAACCTAAGAAGAGCATATCCTCTAAACGGCCTCTAGAGCTTTTACATCTAGATCTTTTTGGGCCAACTAGAGTTGCTTCATCAGTGAATGCTCGATATGGACTTGTCATCGTTGATGACTTTTCTAGATTTACTTGGGTATTTTCTTTAAGCAATAAAAATGATGCTTTTGAAAACTTCACAATATTTGTTAAGAAAGAACAAAATCTCATTGGAACCACCATTGTCACTATTCGTAGTGATCATGGAGGGGAATTTGAGAATGAGTCTTTCTCAAATTTTTGTGATGAGGTTGGTATTACTCATACCTTTTCCTTCCCTCGCGCACCTCCTCAAAATGGTGTTGTTGAGAGGAAGAATAGGATGCTAGTGGAATGTGCTCGCACGATGCTTGATAATAGCCAACTTGGCCATCAATTTTGGGCGGAAGCGGTACATAGCGCTTGCTATGTGTTTAATAGGATACTCTTGAGGCCCGGCACCAAACAAACTTGTTATGAATTGTTGTTTGGTAGATTGCCTCAAGTTAAATATTTTCGAGTTTTTGGTGCAAAATGTTTTATCAAAAACACGTATGGTAGTTTGGACAAATTTGATCCAAGATCCGATGAGGGGATATTTGTTGGATATTCCTCACGTAGCAAAGCCTATCGGATATACAACAAAAGAACCTCAACGATCGAGGAATCACTTTATGTTTCATTCAATGAAAATTTTGTCCCGTCTAGAATTATCAATGATGATGACTCCATGGATGTTTTATGTGATTCTATTGGTAATTCTAATTCTATTGATTTTATTGATTCTAACCCTACTGATGATTCTTTTGAGAATGTTCCTAGTGATCAGGGAATTCCCAAACGGCTTCATACAGTTCGTGACCATCCCCATGAGCAAGTCATTGGCAACATACTTGATAGTGTCAAGACGAGATCTCAAGTCAACTACTTCGCTCATTGTGCCTTTGCCTCTTCGATAGAGCCAAAGAATATCAACGAGGCGTGCGAAGATAGTTCTTGGATCCTAGCCATGGAGGAAGAACTCATTCAATTTGAGAGGAATGAGGTTTGGGAGCTTGTTCCATTGCCTTTGAAGAACCACACTGTTATAGGAATGAAGTGGATTTTCAAGAACAAGACCGACGAGAACCAAAACGTCGTCCGGAACAAAGCTCGGTTAGTAGCTCAAGGCTACCGACAAGAGGAAGGTATAGATTTCGAAGAATCCTTTGCTTCAGTAGCTAGATTAGAATCTATTAGGTTGTTGTTATCTTTTGCATGCCATAAAGATTTTAAACTCTTTCAAATGGATGTAAAAAGTGTGTTTTTAAACGGAGATGTCGTTGAGGAAGTTTATGTTTCTCAACCTCCAGGTTTTATAAATGAAAAATTTCCAAATCACGTTTTCAAACTTAAGAAAGCACTTTACGGTTTGAGACAAGCTCTTAGAGCTTGGTATGACCGCCTAAAGAACTTTCTTTTGGATTTGGGTTTTAAAATGGGTGAAGTTGATTCTACACTATTTGTTAAGTATTCGAATCATGATATTATTTTCGTTCAAATTTATGTTGATGATATCATTTTCGGTGCTACTAACTTCACTCTTTACGAAGAGTTTTCTAATGTCATGAAGGACCAATTTGAGATGAGCCACATGGGTGAGCTTAAATATTTCTTAGGTCTCCAAATTCGCCAAATGCACGATGGAATCTTCATCCACCAAACCAAGTACACGGTGGAGTTGCTAAAGCGATTTGGAATGGAGAATGCCTCAGGCAAGAAGACTTCAATGAGCACTACTACACATCTTGATAAAGATACTGACGGTAAAGATGTAGACATTCGTCTATATCGAGGTATGATAGGAAGTTTAATATATCTTACTGCCAGTCGGCCCGATATTATGTTTGTTGTATGTGTATGTGCTTCTTATCAGTCTCAACCTAAGGAATCTCACTTAATAGCGGTAAAACGTATTTTCCGTTATTTAAGTTACACACTCGACTACGGATTATATTATCCAAAGTCTAGCACATATGAGTTAATCTCATATAGTGACGCAGATTATGCTGGATGCAAATCCGACAGGAAAAGTACTAGTGGCACTTGCCATTTTATAGGAAATTCTCTTGTCTCTTGGTTTTCCAAGAAGCAGAATTCCGTATCACTTTCAGCCACCGAGGCAGAATATATTGCCGCCGGTGCTGCGTGTGCTCAGGTTCTTTGGATGAGACACACTCTTAAAGACTTCGGTATAAACTGTGATACTTGCCCTATCATGGTGGACAACCAAAGTGCAATATGTCTCTCTAAGAATCTGGTACACCATTCCCGTTCTAAACACATAGATGTCCGTCACCATTTCCTAGATGATCATGTTGCTAGAAAGGACATCATTTTAGTGTACGTTGAAACCTAGAAGCAAATCGCCGATATTTTCATGAAACCACTCAAGGAAGACTCCTTTGTGCGGTTACGTCGAGAATTGGGGATTATGGGTGAATCGGAGATTTAGGATTCATATTTTCAATAATCTTGCATAATAATAATTTTTTATTTATATGCTCATGCTAGATTTGTTGGGATTTTCTGGATTTATGATTGGATTTTCAGAATTTATGCTAGATATGTTCATGCACGTCGTATTTATGATTTTCGATGTTTTATGGGGTAGAATAATGATGTTTGAGAGTGATTTAGATGTTTCGTCCAAGTGCGCTTAGGAGAGAACTCAAAATTTCATATTCTAAAATTTTTGGACTCTTTTAGTCGGTCCAAGTTCATTTGCCGACCGACTAGATTAATATCTAATCGGTTAGTGATTGAACTCAGACCGACTAGGTTTGCCCTTCACTTTGGCCTATGTTACTGTTTGCGTTTAGTCAGTCCAAGTTCACTGGCTGACCGACTAGATTGCATTCTAGTCGGTTGGTGATTGAACTCAGATCAACTAGGTCTTGCCCTAATTTTTTATCTTCAGATGTTGTTTGCAGTTAGTCGGTCCAAGCTCATTGGCCGACTTACTAGATTGCATTCTAGTCGGTCAGCACTTGAACTTAGACCGACTAGTTGCACAGGGGATGTTGTGTCTTTTGGCATCCCGATTCGATTTATAATCTCCCCGCACCGATTAGAATCCATTCTAATCGGTGCGAAATATTTCCTCAGCCCAAAACCCCCGCAACTCCTCATCTCCCTCCGCCGTGTGTCGCCTTTTCCGACCGTCATCTGCCATCGTCGTGCCCCTCTCCTCCTCCTATGGTTTCCAGGGTATATCTCCCCTCTTTTTCTCTCCATTTTAGGGATTATTTCTGTTCTATTTCGGTTTCCTTCGTTTTAGGGTTTGTATTAGGGTTGTTTCTAGGGTGTCCAATTTCGTTCGTTCGATTTCGTCTCACGATCATGGTTAAGACACGTATCCATGTCTGTCCTACCACTCCGTCTCCCATGACCGTCGAGTCTCCTCCTACCGACCCTCCTCAACCCAAACGTCGTGCTTAACCACTCATCCCTCCTCTTCCTTGCCTCCCCTCAAGAAGAAGAGGACTTCCAAGCCCAAACCCCAATCTCAATCTTAGCCCAAGCCCCGAACCAAGTCCAAAGAAAAGATTTTGACTCCAGGCCCCTTCCGTGCTCCCACTCCTCCCGATGACTCCGACGAAGAGTATATTCCTGAGTCTGAGCCTACCAAGAGGGCTCCTACTCCTCCTCCTCGTACTTTGTCTCGTCCGTCTAAGGGGAAGGCCCCCATGCCTTTGGGTGGTGTAGATATCTCGTTGTGTCGCGATGACCCGATATGTCTAGCGGCATACAATCGTATTGATCATTGTCCTTTGATTATGGAGCACTTCGTCCAGTTTTCTGACTTTCCTCATCTTGCAGATCTCCTCTCCTATAGCGGCCTATTAGACTATCTTCGCCATGACCCCAAGGCGAACCCTCACCCGTACCCCCGACTTGTCAAATTGTTCTATGCCAATCGAGTCCGGGGTGAGTATGATGACACCCACTCAATTGAGACCACTGTCTTGGGGACACCTATTGTCCTCATGGCAGAGATTTTAGGGAAGTTGATTGGTGTCTCATCCTCTGGCCTGCTCCCTGCTGATATCTCCGTGGATAATATCCACGATCTTGACCAGACCATGCTTGCTGAGATGTTCCATGTCATCCCTCCCGCCATGATTGGCGTCCCCTCGAAATAATTTAAGCCGAATGCTTGGGTCCTCAATCTCATTCTGTATTCATGCCTCCTATCGAAGTACGGCTCCTCTAGCTTGCCCTCCCAGCCGTTTCTCAAGCTTATCTACGCTCTTTTTATGGGGAGCGAGATAAATTAGGCTCTTATTATCTTTGACAAGAAGGATTCCTTTGAGTGCATAAGAAAATCCACCAAGTCTGCTCATATTCCTTATCCTTGCCTATTGACTCTCGTTTTTCGTCACTTCGGCGTCCCTCTCCCTCCAGATGACCAGCGTCCTTTGGGTCCTTCCCTGAACGTGACTGCCGTCAAGAAGTCTCTTGCAGCACTGCGTCACGTTCAGCGGTCTACCCCTGCTGCTGCCCCTCCTCCTCCTACTCCTTCACTCGCTGAGTTTTCAGTTTCCCTGAGACGTCAGGAGTCTTGTATTTCTCGTTGTGAGGAGATGCTTGCTCGCATCTGCGAGTATCTGGATATTGACGTTCCTCCGACGCTTTCTGATGAGGAATTCATGGACGTTGATGAGGATGAGGAGTGAGATGCCTCTCCTGCTCGTGCCCCCGAGGGTACGTCTGCTGGCACTTCGTCTACTGGTGCTCCTGAGAGCACACATGCTGCCACCATTCCTTCGGTGGATACTTCTGCTGGTGCTCCCGAGACCACTCCTATTGCCACTCTCCCTTCGGTTGTCACTCCTGTCGTTCCCGAGACCACCACCTCTTCTGCAGAGCCTGCTGCTGCTGCTGATCCTCCCTCCTCCTCCTGAGCTTGCGTTGGAGGACTCTCCCATGTGCACTTGGATGATATATTTGTTGTGAGAGAGTGGGGTAGGATAGTTGGGTGGTGATTTCTTTTTGATGTATTTTTGGATGTTTTGATGATACATTTTGATGTACATTCGTTTTGATGTCTGTTGAGACATATGTTGTATGTTGTGCCCCGATCTGATGATCGTTTATATCTGTGTTGGCGGATGTATACCTTTTGTTGTACCATGCTATATATATATACATCGTGTTGCCATTTACTTCAGTGTGCACATTATATTTTTGTCTCTGATGTTGATTTCGTCGCTCGACGATTACATTGATTAAATAGAATTCTTTCTATGAAAACATAGAATTGTTTTCCATGCACTAAATTCACCAAGAATTTTGATATTGGAGAGTATGTTCCATAACTCAATATGTGCAATTGATTTGATTTTTTTGGTGATTTCATTTTTCGCTTTTCGACTATGGTCTTGTTGGCACACTTTGATTTTCTTCGTGATTTTACTTTGGTGTCATTTGGACCGTGGTCGTATTCTTCGACTCTCGTGCTTTTATTTTAGCCATTGTTGTTGTCGTTGATCTCCTCCCGCTCTTTTTGCTAATGCCAAAGGGGGAGAGAATTAATAATGACGATGTGCTAAATGATAATTTAGAGCAATTTACCGTGAATCTAATTTGATATGTTAGATTCAGGGGGAGTTAAGATATAAAAATGGATTTAGATCCTAAATTTAAATAATTGGATCATGTTTTATATTTTTCTCGTCTGCTTGATGCTTATCTTTATTATTTAATTCGGAATTAACGTGTCATCAATACAGGGGGAGTAAGTAAATTTCATTTGAATCATAATTATTGATTATTATTTATGTTGGTTTGTCATCACCAACAAGGGGGAGAATGTTGAGCATTGATTCCCCGGATTTGGTTTTAATGCTGAACAAACATAAATATCGTGAACTAACTCTGTGTGAGCGCAGTTATGGAGATCGTTGCCAAAATTCTATGTACATCAAAAGCGACGTCTCAAAACTTCTCAAAGCGCGTGATCGTGTTCCTGAAGCTTCGTTGAAGCTCTAGGAGCATTATTGAAATCAAGAGATTCGGATTGAATCTTAGAAGACGGTTCGTCTAGTTTATTTTATAGTCTTCTAGCTTCTTTTCGTCGAATGTTAAGCCTTGAGTAGGTCTTACATTATAATCTTCAAAATGCTCATATCTTAGAGCTAGGATTATCTTAGAAGCCCATAGAAAGTTTCCCGAAGCTTCACGCTTCATTTCGTGGGTTCTAGTGCATCTTAGTTGGTTCAAGAAGAAAACCGACCGACTAGATTGTCATCTAGTCGGTCAGTAATCCTTCTTGAACCGACTAGAGCTCCTTGCTCAATTCAACATCTTCACTGTTGACCAATTAGTCGGTCCAAGAAGGTTCACCGACCGACTAGTTGTCAAACTAGTCGGTTTGGAATCCTTCTTAGACCGACTAGTTATATCTTCATTTTCACAGCCTGAGCTACTGTTAACAGTTAGTCGGCAAAGAACACTCATCGACCGACTAGTTGTGAAACTAGTCGGTTGGAATTTGTTCTTAGACTGACTAGTTATCTTGTGTTCAGCTTATTGTTTTTCAACTGCTTAGTCGGTCAAAGAACACTCACCGACCGACTAGTTGTCAAACTAGTCGGTTGGCAAGTCTTCTTAGACCGACTAGTTCTATATCCCCTGAACTATCTTTCTTGGATGTGAACCTCTTAGTCGGTCCAAGAAGAATCACAGACCGACTAGTTGAGAACTAATCGGTCAGTGATCCTTCTTAGACCGATTAGACTGCTTCAGAAATAGATCCGTTGGAGCATTAAATTCACGAATTTTCCCTCTCTCTTCTCTCTATCCTATATATACTTGTGATGCTTCTTCATTACATTCAAGGCTGATATTATTGAGACTTTGTGAATCAAAGAGAGAGCATTTAATTCATATTTCCAAGCTCCCTCTCTTCACAAGAATCTCTCCATCACTCTTATTCCTCAAGAGAGATTCTCATTGATTGTGAGCTACTCAAGCTAGGAGCTTGAATCCAAGTCACCAACTTCTCCCTAGCCACCTATTGCTGGTCATCTTGGTGGAGCTAGGGTTCGGTGCTTGCTTCTTCCCCAAAATACTTCTTGTCCTAAAAATCGTAAGTTTTACTCAAGGCATAGGATTTTGTTGGTAAGTGTTTTATATTTCATTTACTTTGATATTAAGTTTATCTCTCGGTTGTGAGAGAAGTTTGTGATCCCGGTTTGTGGGAGTCACATTTCATTTGTGTATGATTTGATCTTGTAGAGGTTTTCTACACGAATTTCATAGTGCAAATTTGAGTTAGAGGTTTCTAACTCAAGTAGCCAGAGGGGATCCGGGTGTTTGGGACGTATGATCACCAGGAACTAGTCGGGGAGACTTGGTGGATCCGAACCCATTACATCGCTTGTTTGCGCTTGTCTTTTATTGTTGTCAATATTTTCATTTCACATTGTTGGTTGAGTTTGCAAGATAATTAGGAATTATACTCTTGATTATTTTAAAGTACTATTCACCCCCCCTCTAGTACTTGTGCAGTAGCTATCAGGGCATTACATTAATGCGGTTGCAAATATGATGCTTGATAACTTGGAATATGTCAATGCATGTCAAATTTTATCAACCGATTATAACAATAAGGTCAAGTGCTCGTGATCAATCCAAAGATAATGCAAGGTTAGACATGATGTTGTATAATAACATAAAGAGCTATAATTATGTTTATAGACATTCATAAATAATTAGAATGGTTTTTTTCTAATTGTTTTCCAACTAATTTTAGCAAATATCATCAACCCAAAAGGTAAACAGAAATTATCATATAATTTCTTAGTAGGATTTGAGACCCAATTATCTTGAGTGAACAACCTTGACTTTCATCGACAAGTTATCACACTACATAGATGGTAGTCAAACTCTTTGTTAATTGGAAAACATTTCAACTCTCAATTTGGTTTTTGCCACTAGCCCTTTATCACATTGACCTTCGTCAACAAGCCATAAAGTCTAGTCAAGTCTTTCACATACATTTCGTATTTAGTAGGATGTTACGTATGTACCATTGACATTCGTTAAAAATGCAACGTTTCACACCTCCTGAATCCATCTCATGGTAGCAAAGATGCATCACATAGAATTGAAATGATGTGGATTGACCTTCGTCAACAACCTCACCACCAATCCTGAGTACTTTACACCTTTAAAATGATGGAGGGCTATGTGTAATGCTTAAAATAATTTTGAACGTAATCAACATGATATAGTTGGAAAAACTAAGTCATTGTCGATTTAATTGGATTGAAATTTATGCTAATTAATTGTCCAAGAAAGCCCATGTAAGGAGATGGATGTTCTTAGAAATTGAAACACCAAAGCCACTCAAAACATGCCTTATTTGGACACAAATTTATGAATAGGCAGAATTTCAAACCCAATAACTATCAATACGTCTTTTGTAATTCCAACTTCATTGGGTTTAGATCTACTAACTGATTGGATCAATTATATTTTTGTGCAAAACATAATACATGAGGCAATCAGATTGCAAATTATCTATATTTCACGAGCAACAACACAACAATTAATCACATTACATGATTGTATAATAATTACTTGGACCCACGAGACAACTGTAAGGACCGTCCACCTTGCAATACTAAACAATACACACTCTCTCGGGGGGGTAGGGGTGGGGGGTGAGGGGTTGAATAGTGTAATGGAAATAATTGTGCAATTAAAAATTAAACTTGCAAATGTGGAATTATAGGTGCAAGAGGAGATTAATCTGCACAAGTAAGCAAACACAAACACAAACACAAAGAGTTTTACCCTGCTTCACCAACTTGGGTACATCCAGCCACACCAATATTCACTATGATCTTACACATGGTCGTGAATACAATCCCTACACAAGGTATTTGTCCTACACAAGGACACACCAAACCCTACATAAGGGTTAGTCCTAAACAAGGACTCAAACTCCCACAAAGGGAAAAGCTAACTCTAACAAAGAGAGTTAAGGTTTCATTCACAAAAGATGAAAAACAAAGACTCTTACCTAAGCCTTGATGAGATGAACTTACTACATAATGAATGCAAGGCATGGAAGATGATATCCAAGTATTGAGAAGTGCTTTGATTGCACTTGAAGGATTTCCCTATGAGCTAGCTTCAATGTATGAAGAGGATTAAGGCTCAAAAGAGGAAAATGAGAGAAATAAGAGTGGCTTTATGTTACTCAATGATATTCAATAATAATCAAGAGTTCTAATAGAACTAAGGCATCTCTTATATATAGGAAGCCAAGGAAACCCATTAAACCTAAGCAAGAAGCCCAAACAAACAAATCTGCAACTGCTAGATTTTGGGTGAAAAGTGCTCGGACATGCGACTGATGAAGAGATATCAGGCGCCTAGTGTAACGACTAGATTTTCCCAACGGATATAATCTGAGCCAGGACAGGCGATTGTAGAAGACTACACAGGCGCATTTACCACTGTGCATGCACCTATAAAGGCTTCAGCAGGCGACTGCCTCACGTAATGGATTTGAGCTGAGAAAATACAACTTATGCACTTGTGGATTTAGGCGACTGATGAACAACGTTCAGGTGTCTAAAGGTTGACAGGTGCCTGACAAATGTACTTCAGTCATCTGTCACACAAGATGGATTGGAGCTCAAAATACCATGTTACGCACTTTGGTTTATCAGGCGACTGTTGAACAATGTTCAGGCGCCTGAAAGCTGATAGGCGCCTGTCTTTTGGACTTCAGTCTCATGTACCAAAAGCTCAAGTATAGAGTAAATAAATATTGACTTGAGCCTGTGCAGAACAGTCGTCTGTTGAAGGATGGCCAGGTGCCTGGTGAACATCATCCGCCTATCATGCCTTCAACATGTGCATGTTGGAAGTCCAAGAACTACAATTTGAGTTCTTGGCGAGGGGAACTTATTGGATTGGATTATATGATGATCCTAAGGTTCACTAAGATGGTTAATGCATATGCGTGAATGAGAGACCATCTAATCAAGGCAATACAAAGTCCTAGACTCAAAAAGAAGCAAGAATAAAGTATTACATGAATTACAATTTGTTTCTCCTAGAGTCTAAGACCTCTGTTAGATCTGGATCTAAGCCTAAGGGGGGGTGAATAGGCTAATAAAAATTCTCGTGCAACCCACGAGAAATCACATACAGTTATAATCACATGCAGAGTAAAAAGTATGCAATGACAGAGTACGTGCAAATTTACCCTGGGTCGATCGCCCCAATGACCTATGTCCAGTACCCAAGAAAATTATAGATTAATATGTTTCTTTGCATAACTACAATGAGTCTGGAGATCCCACTCCTCACCTAGGCGTACCACACTCTACCGGTGCAAAACACTATCAACCTAGTAAACACTATATCTTGACTAGCTACAACTTGTCAAGACCCTCTTATCTAGTCTCCATTAGACAAGTCCCCAAAACATGTATCAATGGTAAATTTTTCCCTACAGAGATCTATACAAGTACACAAATATAATAATAACGAGTTTAGAGAATCTCAGTTTGTGTAGCGGCAGTTGTTTCTGTCAATCAGCTCAGGTCAGATCGTATCTAACATGATGTCATCGCCAAGTCACGTCCTCGCCTCTTGAACTTACGGCGTAGATGATTTCCCCCTTTGAGAACTTACGGCCTTGATGCTTCTTGTCTTCTATTGTTGTGCAATGTGTTGATGACCTCTTTGTTATGTGCTCAATGTGATTAAGCTCTCTCTATTGGAACTTACAGCTAAGGCTTGAACACTTCAAGTATGTTACGGCCTTGTAGGAGAGAGTGGCAAGGATGTTGCGGCCTAAAGGAGGACTTGAAGGTGGCCTACACAAGGAGAAGAGATGCAAGGGTTTTTTGCTTTTGCTTTGATGATGTGAAGATGAAGCTTGTGAGAACTCACCCCTTGCAAACTTGCACAATGTCTAATGGAGGACTCTTGGAGTTATGATTTCGACATGGAGATGGAGCTATGGCAAGTATAATTTGGACCTGGAGAGCTTGCAATGGAGATAGGAACTTTGGCTTTGGAGATAGCTTGATGCAATGGAGGAAGAGGTGTCTTCAATGTTGCGCAATGGTGTGCTTGGCATGCAAAAGTTGAGGCCCTCTCCCTTTCCCTATATATGGCCGAAATTTGCCCCTTGTTATGGTTGCCCTCTCTTACACAAAATCTCTTATGGGTTTATATAGGAGAGGATGAGATATGATAGAATCAATTAGAAACCCATATTTGATGGAAATTGGAAGGAATCCTAATTTGATTATGATGAATCTCTTTGGATATGGAGTTTGAATATGAATGGATATGGAATTGAATTTGAGTAGCTAAATGATTTGATTTGGATCTAATTTATCACCTTTGAGTTGCATAAGGCTCGCCATATTTCTCCATCTTTGACCAAGTCTTCAATTTGCATGGCATTAGGATTTGAATGTTGCACCAATTGATTTGAATCAATTCAAATATGGATTTGAATTGATTTGCTCCTTATCTTCTCATCTTTGACTTAGTCCAATTTTTGTAGCCATATTCTCCATCTTTGACTTAGTCCACTTGAAGTGTGTATAGCAATTCCTCCATCACTTTTGGCTAGTCTTTCTTTGAGTATTTGCGAGAGTGCCATTCCTGAAAATACTTAGCACACACATTAAATCGTTCACACACATTTGTTATCATCAAACATGATGTCATCGATCGTTGTATCCAACAACACGTTGTATCTAACAACCTCAAGCTAGAGTCGCCTTGATTCTTCCCATAATCTTCCAAGCTTTGACACCTCTTGATGAGCTTCCTTTTATCAAGCTCCAAGCTTTGCCAATGCTCCTCTTGATGTCCATCCTTACACCAAGTTTTTAGTCTCCAAAACGCTATAATTCAATTGTTAAATATGAAACTAAAACATTGAGAGTTATTAACAACAACATAATGTCGTCGTCATCATTAAAACTATATTGGTCTAAAAAGCCAATACCGAACATTCTCCCTCTTTTTGATGATGATACACATTATCAAAAAGATATATAAATAAAGCACAATGCTAATGAGCTCCCCCTACTTATTTGCAACAATTGAAAATAAATTAAAAAATAAAGCTTCAAATTCAATTGTGACATATAATAGGCAAAGATTACATAAACCATATTTCTCATATTCCACTCCCCATATATGATTTACATAATCCATATCTCTCTCCCTTTGTCATTGTCAAAAAAGGTGGACACAACATACAAGAAATAACTCTTGTCATTGATTCCCTTTAAAAATGTCACAAAAACCAAGAGACTAAGAGATGTTTGATACCTAATATGAAAATTTAAGTGGGTATCAATCATTATCGTATGCTCCCCCTAGATCATAAAAAGGGTCAAAATGTTGACTCTTATGATCTAATACCAATTAATTGGAGCCATGAGCCAAAATTGTATCAATACATTGATATAGAAAGATCAAGCATTGTTAATAAAAATGACGTTGCCAAGAAAATAACATATAAAATATTGGCAACATCAATGGATTGAGTTTGAGACCACAAAAACAAATTGTAGATAATGATCTCAAATATAAGCCAAAATAAGGGTTAAATATGTTTTAAAATAATTTTAAACATACATAACATACTAACTCCCCCATTGTCATACATAAGGAATAACAAATGCATGTATGACAATGAAATCCTCAAGGTCCCATTTTCATTAAAAATAGTTTGAAAATATTTTCAAAATCATGAAAAATCACACATAATCAATGTGTATGCTAAGATATAGACATATAAGCATAATACCTATGCAATATACACATGTGTGAGAGACCGATATTAGGGAACCAAACCCAAGAGGAGTTTCATTTCCTAATATAACTACACCATATGCACAAACATAATGAGAATGACATTCAATGTGACATATGTATGGAAAAACTAATGCTAGCAAGCAAAAATTTCATACTCCACCATAAACATACAAAACATGCAAAATTGGGAGTAAGGAACACAATCACATAAATATGGGTACAAAAAGTAAACATACAAGCATGGTACCCAAGAAATGAACAATGTGAGTGAGCTAGTAAGGTTGAAACCAAACAAAAGTGGAGTTTGGTTTCCGTCTATAGTCATATGAAAATTTACTATTTTGAACATAAGAATCTATATTTGAATTCCTATCAAGCTCAGAAACATTCTTAGGAATCCACAAAGAAAGTGACTTGGGATTCTTAAGAAAAGGTTTAGTTAAGGCATGAGTAGGAGATGAGGGTGCACGCTTATGAGGTGGAACATAAACATTGGCATGCTCCCATGTGTATAACATGAGATCTAGCATTAGAAGCATTCACACAAGAGTTTCTACCATGCATATGAACATGTGAAGCATGCAAAGGATTGTCATTGATTCTAGCATGCAAGCAGTGTAAATCATTTCTATGTGTAGAATTATCATGCATATCAACATATGAAGAAGCATTCACACCAATTGGTTTTTGAATAGGCTTCTTATGCAATGAAGTGTACATATAAGCATGATTATTCTTTGGCTTACTAATCAAAGTTGATGTTTGGCCAAATGAATACTTGATTGTGACACAACTCTTAGAGAACTACCCCATAAATTTGTTTTGAGTGCTTCTAGAGGTAGAGCTTGTTTTGGTTACCTTCAAAGTTGAAGTTGCCAAAACCCTTGTCCTGACTCAAGTTGAAACTCTCAAGATGAGTAGACAATAACTCACATTTCTTCAAAAGAGAAGAAATGTCGTCATCCCTAATGGACAGACGTGATCTAAGCTCAAGACATTGAGATTAGAGAGCCATTGTCTCATTTCTCAAAGTATCACAATCGAAAATGTGAGTACATTTAAATGAAGCATTTTCCTCACGTAACTCACAAATTTGAGAAAGAAAGAATTTTTATCACTAAAATCATTAAGCTCACAAGTAGATTGAGTTTGAGATACTTTATTACCGCTTGACTTAATCTCATCACCTCAGGTGTACTTGGCCTCAAGATAACTCCACATTTCATATTCCGTCTCCAAGCCTCCAATTTCATCATTTGCATGATCCCAAGTGGAGATGCACAAAGCCCTTTTGGCGTGGACGTCCATCAAGAAATTTGAATTTGAGATATCTGAAGTCAACGCATCAAAGATATTGTTCTTCTTAAGGGGTTTGATTATCTTGCTCCTCCATCTTGGGTAGTTCGTTCTATTGAAGAGCGGGGGTCGAACGGTTAATAGACATTCTCCTTGTGACGTAGATGATACTGTGAATTCCATAGTTGTTTGAATGCTTTAACCACGCTCTGATACCAAATGTAAGGACTGTCTACCTTGCAATACTAAGCATCACACACTAGTGGGGGTGGTGGTGAATAATGTAATCGCAATAATTGTGTAATTAAAAATTAAACTTGCAATTGTGGAATTATAATTGTAAGAGGAGATTAATCTACACAATTAAGCAAATACAAACACAAAGAGTTTTACCCTGGTTCCCCAACTTGAGTACATCCAGCCACACCAAAATTCATTATGATACTACACATGATAGAGAATACAATCCCTACACAAGAGATTTGTCCCTCACAAGGACACACCAAACCCTACAAAAGGGTTAGTCCTACACAAGGACTTAAAATCCCACAAAGGGAGAAGCTAACTCTCACAAAGAGAGTTAGGGTTTCATTTAAAAAAGATGAAATAAATGACTCTTACATATGCCGTGATGAGATGAACTTACTAAATAATGAATACAAGGCATGGAAGAGGATCTCCAAGTGTTGAGATGAGCCTTGATTACACTTGGAGGATTTCCCTATGAGCTAGCTTTAATGCATGAAGAGGATTAAGGCTGAGAGAAATAAGAGTGGCTTTATGTTTCTCAATGATATTCAATGATAATCAAGAGTTCTAATAGAAATAAGGCTTCTCCTATATATAGGAAGCCAAGAAAACCTTAAACCCAAGCAAAAAGCCATAATAAACAAATATGAAACGGCTTGATTTTGGCTGAAAAGTGCTTGGACATGCGTCTGATGAAGAGATATTAGGTGCCAGTTGTAAGAGCTAAATTTTCCCAACTGCTATAATCTTAGACAGGACAAGCGACTGTAGAAGACTACATAGGTAGACCTGTACCACTGTGCAGGCGCCTGTAAAGGCTTCAGCAGGCGACTGCCAACATGATGGATTTGAGCAGAGGAAAGACAACTTACGTACTTGTGCATTCATGTGACTAATGAACAATGTCCAGGTGCCTAAAGGTTGACAAGCACCTGAAAAATGTACTTCGGTCGTCTGTCACACAAGATGGATTGGAGCTCAAAATACCATGTTACACACTTTGGTTCATCAGGCGACTATTGAACAATGTTCAGGCGCTTGAAAGCTGACAGACGCATGTCTTTTGTACTTCTGTCGCCTGTACCAAAAGCTCAAGTATGTAATCAATAAATATTGACTTAAGCCTGTGCAGAATAGTCATCTGTTGAAGGATGGCCAGGCGCCTGGTGAACACCAGTCACCTGTCATGCCTTCAATAGGCGCATGTTTGAAGTCTAAGAACTACATTTTGATTTCTTGGTAAGGGGAACCAATTGGATTGGATTATATGATGATCCTAAGGTTCACTAAGATGGTTAATGCATATCACGAATGAGAGACCATCTAATCAAGTCAATACAAAGTCCTAGACTCAAAAAGAGAAAAGCAAGAATAAAGTATTGCATGGATAACAATTTACTTCTCCTAGATTCTAAGACCTCAAGCTAGAGTTGCCTTGATTCTCCCCATTATCTTCTAAGCTTTGGTACCTCTTGATGAGCTTCCTTTCATCAAGCTCCAAGATTTGGCAATGCTCATCTTGAGTCCATCCTTGCACCAAGCTTTTAGTCTCCAAAACGCTATTCTTCAATTGTTAAATATGAGACTAAAACATTTGTAAGTCATTAGCAACAACATAATGTTGTGATCATCATCAAAACTATATGGGTCTAAAAAGCCAATACCTAACAACAACATTCTACATTACTAGGTTAGATAACTAACTGCAGAGCGGTTGCAAGATCCTTATAATTATTATGTGCAAGCAAAAATAATATAATAAAATTACTTAATAATTATTTGGTCCACATGGCGATATCATACATTGTTAGGTTAGATAACTATTAACAGAGTGGTCATATGATCCTCAATATTATTTAGCGAATAATCACTTTATTAAGCTAATGAAACAATTTAAGCATGTAATTAATTTTGCAAGCAATCCTTGCAACAAACACAATATTACAAATAAATCATGATCACATCCTGAAATAAATAGATCCATGAATTTTATACCGCATAAAATTAATCCAAGATATATTTTCTATGAAACCAATTTGTTATCACATAACAAATATCATAAAAATAAAATCATAAATTCAAAATTGATTTTACGAGTCTTAAAAATTAACACATATATGCAATATCAACAATTGCATATTTAATGCAAATTCTTTAATATTTAGAGCGAAAACAATCAAATATATTTGCTCCTCATGTACAAGATCAACACTTGATCTTTGCGATGCATTAGAAAATATTAACGTATGCATCTTAAGATCAAACACAACCTTTGCATTAATAATTAAAAATTAGAAATTTAAAACCACAATAAAGAAAAAAATCACATAGTCAATTTACGGCATTAGTCAACTAGACGTCAACTGGTAGTCGACTAATCTGCAGTCTGCAAGTTACGTAAATCTATTGATGGTATACTAGTCAACTAGCCCTACAAGACTAGTCGACTAGTTCACTGATTAGTCGACTATGGGTTGCCCCCTAGTTGACTAATTTAGTATTTTAATAGATTTACATAAATTTGATATTGTGACAATTAAAATTTGAACTTTAATTAATCTTGAGCGCATACATTTGCATTATAATCCTATCACAATTCATATTTATACATCATTTAATAATTGATTTGTGATGAATAAAAATCCGATTTTTAATCAATTTTAAATCTTTAAATAGCGTAACATCAAGATTTGTAGTATGGCTCTGATACCATTGTAAGGAAATATTCTTGGTACATTAAACTATTTAGCATGTAGCGAAAGGATGAAAAAGCAAAATTTTTCTATGACTAGCATGTCATAACCAAGATCTAATACAATACTTACAATTAATGCTAATTAAAAATTCATACTTTGACACGTATATTCTTACGCAATATCTGTAGATCCAAAACTTTTCAGGTGAAGTCCACAAGCCGTCGCTTATTTACCATGGTAAAATAAAAGTCACACAACAGTGACCACCCCCATCACAATCCATGAGCTCCTCCTAAGCCTAAAGTTAACTCCCAATCATCACTGCTAAGGATTGAGAGGAGAAGACGGAAGATCTTTGAGAAGATGCTATGCTTGTGTCGATGTACACATGCATGGGAATATGTACTTGTGGCACCTTGCATAAAGATGACATCACATGCATCACATGCATGAGATTAAATCTTTCCATCAAAACAAGTCATTAAGGCTTGTGCGTGACTAGTCGAAAAGGCTTAGCCTTTTTCCATGCACGAAGAAACATGATTCTTTTCCATTGGTTGAAAGCCATGCAAAAGATGCATTACATGCATGGCCTAGGGAAGCTAACACGCATGGGCACTCCCTTTTGTGTGTGACTATCAATTGGACTACCAATATGGGGGGGGGGGAGAGAGAGAGAGAGAGAGAGAGAGAGAGAGATATATATATATATATATATATATATATATATATATATATATATATTATACATTTGACAGCGATTTTTGAATCCTAGGGCTGACTAGGACAATCTGACTAGGACAAAGGGTTTGATAGAAAGATGGCCAGGATTAATTCTTATGGAATGAACGGTTGGGATTAAACTTTGAGATGAATGTTTTGTATTTTAAACATACTTTTGATATTTGTGGGTCCAACTTGATAGCAACAGAATTAATCTTTTTTTCGATAAAGCAATAGCCTCGAAGATAGCAACACGTTTTGGGCGTAAAGGCTTAAAGGCAACACCTTTTAGACTCCCGCAGGCTGCTCGGTTGTCCCAAATCTTGGTAATAACTTTTTTTGGAGAAAGCATAAGGCCCGGCTTTTTGGGGAAGAGTAAGAGGCATTTTTGGAGGAGAGCTTCCAAAAATTCGGCTCTTGCTCTTCCCCAGAATCATTTCCCCTACAATATAGCAAACACCATTTCACCTGAGCCCTTGGAAAAATCATTGCGGCTCCTCTCACCTGAGCCCTTGGAAAAGAAATCGCAAGCCCATACATCTCGCCTAAGCTCTTTCATCTCGCAACACATCACTCGCAACACAAGCAAGAGGAATCTTGCAACACAAGTAATCTGTCTTCCCAGGTGAGGCTGTTTGCCCTATTTCTCAACGCAAGCAATTTCTCAACGCCTATTTCTGAAGTTCTCACAAGATCTGAGGCTGTTTGCCCTATTTCGGAAGTTCTCGTAAGATCAGAATCTGGAATCTGGACGCAGCAAGATCTGTCTCCGTTGTCTTCTCGCTGAGCCCTTAGAGAAATCTTATTTCTCATTTCTCTTATCGCCTGAGCCCTTGGAGAGGGAATCGCAAGCAAGAGGCAAGCGGCATCTCGCAGCAAGAGGAATCGCCTATTTCTGAAGGTACGTAGCATTCTTCTCCTTACACGCTAAAACAGCATAGATAAGAACATCCTTAAGTTTGGAGGAATCGCCTATTTCCCTTAATAACATCCTCTTCTCCATTACAACATTCTTCTCGCAAGAACTGAGGGTGTTCACTTCTACTGGCAGCAAGACTGGAATCTGGAATCTGAACGCAGCAAGATCAACCCAGGTTGCCGAAGATTTCTGGAATTCTTCTTACTGGAAATTTACTTCTCAGGTGCCGACGATATCCCCTTTTGTTATTTCTGTTCTTAATTGCAATTTCTTGGTTGCCGATATCCCTTTTTGTGACATTCTTAAGCATGATTTAAAATAGTAACATCCTTAAGCATGGTTTAAAATTGGTTGGTTTTTGTAATTTTTGTTCCCTTTTCAGCATCGTTTAAAGTTGGTTGGTTTTTGTAATTTTTGTTCCCTTTTCAGCATGGTTATGTGTTGTATGAAATGGTTTGCAAATATTTTAATTACAGTGAAATGGTTCTCACTAATAACAAATATTTTAGGTTACAGTTAAATGGTTTGCAAATATTTTAATTACAGTGAAATGGTTATGGTTATCACTAATAGTAGCTGCAAATATTTTAATTATAGTGAAATGGTTCTGCGGACAGAGAAATGGTTTGCAAATTTAACCTGGCCATGCTAACAAATATTTTAGGGTTGGATTAATATGTTGAAAGCAATGTTACTATAGGAATATGGATGGTCACACAAAAATCACTTCATAAATAAATTGACGACATGATACACACATTTTACTAAGGGCATAGGCACAATAATCTTTCATTGTTCTTAACATCCTTTTTACCCATCACACACCCCTAAAAATGTTCTCCCCTCCCGCCATTCAGCAAGACAGATTCTGGTCCATTACACGCTCCACAGTTCACCATAATTGTAAATGTGTACCAACATAACATCACAAGCCAAAAATAGTGATAAGCACAATCATAGTGATAAGCACAATCATAATGCAAAAAATTTGCCCACAATGAGCTACATAACGTCTGATGGCTGAAGGCAGAGACATCCATATTATGAAAACATACATTGCTACTAAAATAATTTCTCCATATTCTGAAAACATACATTGCTACGAAAACAATTTCTAAACAAGATGGAAACGCATCTATAATGGCTATTCCATTTCTTTATTTCTGATGCAATAACATCCTTTAGGATTTACATTGTTTTTTTTGACTGAGGAGATGACAGTTGCATGCAAAAGGATTGTTTTGTGGTGCAAAAGGATTGCATTTCCTTTTTATTTGAATTTTCTGTTCATATAACTATGCAATGTTGCCATAAAACATCTATTTCCTGATATGACAACAAGAGCACACTTCAAAAATAAAAAATAAACAAACTGCCTCAAATTTAGGTTCATGTACCCCAGTTACCTTTAGAAGAGACCTAAACAAACACATTAGTTAATCCTCATTACAGTTGTGTTTAAATAAATATGCAAAATTTTTGAAATTTTAAAGAAAAACTGAATTTCAAGTATCCTTCTCATTTATTAAAAAGTTAGTGAAAAAAGCACATCCCATTATTTGAAATATGTGTGTTCTGGGTTCCTTTTAATCCTCTTTCCAATTTTTCCAAGTTCTTCATTCAGAAATTTATATATTCAAGTTGTTCTTCTAGGTCGCTGAAATATCTAACTGTGAAGCAACATTAGCATCTAAATTTAATCGATAAACTAACAAACACAACAAGATTAACAATTATGATTGCAGGAAATTTCTGATAGAAAATGGAGATTGCATTGTGCATAATTCAATGGCATATCCAGTTTTTATAATAGCATGATTTCTTTTAAATTCTCAATTTTTTGTGCAGGCCTTTTTGTGCATCATATCCAGTTTTTATAAGAGCAAGGATATGCATATCCACTTTATAAAATGCATATCAATCATTGGCAAATCCAGTTTTCAAAAGAGCATAATATAATTTAATTTTTCAAATTTTTTGTGCATGAATTATTTGTGTACATATCCATTTTTCCTATGAGCAAGGATACGTATATCCAGTTTGTGTATCATATGTCTAATTGGTATATCCAGTTTTTAGCAGGATTTATATTACCTTCTCAATCTTTTATGCAAGAGTGGCTACCTATTGGCCATAAGCATGTTGTCTCACTTCAGTGGACATGCATCTGGCATGCATTAATTGAGAAATTCCTATGTTTGCAATAACTCCTATGTTTTGTAAATCAAGATTAACTTATAAGCTAGCTGTTTGAATGCAGTCCTAATTAATTATGGGATATTTTCAAGATTCGCACATTCGCACATGTTTCCAGTATCAATTATTTTCCGGTTAATATAAACAATGTGCATGTAACAAAATCAATAAGCAATGCCATGTGATGATTCCTGATGTAAATCAAATTTTGAGGTAAATTTGACTTTTTTGTGTATCATATCCAGTTTCGATAAAAAGCAAGGATATGCATCTCCAGTTTATAAATTGCATATCTATCATTGGCAAATCCAGTTTTTAAATTAGAAGGATTTCTTTTACATTTTCGAAGGCCTCAGCGAACCTGTTTCATTCTTTTGTAGAATTTTAATGGTTTTATTGGGTTGTAGACAATATTTGTGGCCATTAATTTCAGTAAGGTTGAAATATTTGTGGCCATGTAATATGGACAAGTAAAGAAATAAGTTAGTGTCGGATATCTGCTCTTACTGAATTTTATTGGACATGCATTTGATATGTCTGGAACCACACATGTGGAAGAATACATAAACCAATATTAGCATATTAGATAAATGCCCTTTAAACTTTATTCTTATTTAATACAAAAGCTTACTGTAATTCAAGTTTCCTTCGTTCCTCTACATGATAAACTTTATTCTAAATGGTATATTTTGTGCTGAAAATATAACCTACACAATAATTTTCCCCTCTAACTTTTTTATCGTTTTTTTCTCTTTTAGTCTTATCAAAGATGCCTGCCACTCTATTTTATGTCTATTTATGCATGTTTCAGACTTCCATAGTGTATCTTCTCATTCTTCACATGTCCTTAATGAAATGGAATGGAATTCATTAGACTTAAAGACTTAGAAATAAACATCAGTTTATGAGAAAAAGGCTCACCAAATTGGTTCAATGATTCTACGAGCTTGAAAAGGTAGTCTCTGTTGGGTCTGGAAGGTCCTTCAGCTTGGATAATTTGCCTGAAATGCCAGTGTGGATCCGTTAGTTCTATTTAGAGTCCGAATGGCACATAAAATCACTAAAAATGAGATCAGTTATAATCAACTGTTCTTTAACATCTTTCTTATCTAAAAAGGCAAGAAGGAAATCAAAATAACAAAATCTCATGATAGATTTTTGTATGCGTGAATAAAACCATATGTAAACGAAAGGAATCGCATCAAGAATTTATATTTGAATACCGAAAGATGTAACAGTGAAAAGATCATGTGAATAGATTGTTTTCGATTTATATTTCCTATAGTAGTTTGATTTTTAAAGAATTTGGAGATTTATATTTCTTACAGGCTACAGAAAAATTTTGACAATCAGAAGAAATGAGAAAGTTATTGCATTTTGTACCATGCTTGCTAGCCAGACTATTTTTTTATCTCTATCTTAAACCCGCTAAAAACCCAAAGTAATCGAAAATAAAAACCTGCAATGGGAAATGGAACTCTTACTTGGCCATTTCTTCAAGTGGTGCTGGTCCTCATTAGCAGTTCATTGCAATTTTTATATGTTTCTTAGCATTTGGGAAATGGAACAGTTCATTAGTGCTTCATTGCAAACTAACCCCTTCGCTTCAGTTGGAATTTGAGCAGTTTTATTAGCATTTCACATAAATCAGTTTTTTTCGAGAGCGCTTCATTGCAAACACGGTTTTTTTCTTCAATCTCATCTCACAAAACACGGGTTTATTAGCAATTCATTTGGGATTTGAGCAGTTTAAGTTCATTAGCGCTTCATTTGGGATTTTTCAAGAGTGCATCATTAGCAGTTCATTGCAAAAAAATATTGTATTCAAACTGTGCGAATCTTCAAAATCCCATGGCTAACAAATGATGGTTGAATATGAAGAAATCATCTGCATGCTAATTAGTATATAAACCATCCTGAAAATTGCAGTTAGTATATAAACCATGTTAATGTATGGATCCTCTTCTTAGCCTTTAAACAAACTGTTAAGATCAAGCCTACAGATGCTTAATCCTTGATAATACTGATGAAATATGCTGGGTTTCTATACTGCACTTGATGGCATCTGATTGATTCAGGTATTTTGCGACAGGAAATCAAGCTGCACATGTACATTGCCGGAATTGCCATATGTTACTGATGTACCAATATGGGGCAAGATCAGTGAAATACGTAGTTTGCAATTTTGTGACATCAGCTGGGGTTAGTTTCCTGGAAGTTTTGTCTGCTTAAACATGAAATGATTTAAACGTCAGTCCCCATCGTATAACAAAATGATTTGATCCATCTGAACTATGAACACAGAGTCGAGCAAGGGAAACATGAGAGGTCAACAAAAGTTTGCATACTACTGATGAAATATGCTGGGTTTCTATACTGAACTTGATGTTGCTGATGTACCAATATGGGGCAAGATCTGATATATAAGCTTTGCTTCTTCACCTAACAGGTTTTTTGACCATATAGTAGAGGCTGTCGAAGAACCGCTTTGCCGCTACTGTAATATTTGCCAGTTTGTTTGTAACACACTTAACATGTATTCTTCAGTCAACATGCAAACATGCATGATTTGCCAGTTTGTTTGTAACACACTTCATATGTCATATTTTCCAGTTAGTTTGTTTGCCAGTTTGTTTGTAACACTATTCGTTTGTTTGTAACACACTTCATATGAACCGTGCCCGCTTCACCAATATGATTATCTGAGAACATGCATGATGCATATCTAGCTAATCAAGAGTTGCCACCACTATTCGTTTACTGAATTTAATCAAAGGAACTGACTAATGACAAATGAGAATGGATGCAATAAAAGAATTCAATTCCATAAACCAGGGAAGTCTTTAGGAATGTCTTCAGTCTTCTGTGTTCACCTGCCTGATTGCCTCAACACATGGAGGGGTCTCTCCCTTCTCATTGTGAGCATAAATTATGTTATCTGTTTATTTACAGGCCTAGAGTATGCTGACTTATTGCTACCCTTGCCTCAAAAATTTTAAAATAAGTTTGACATTGATTAAGTCATGGGTTTCTAATTATCCCATTATAAAGTCTGATGAACTAATACTCCAATCAAGAAAATTAGCGTAAAAAAATTCAGCGGAACACAAAACTTGCGTAAAAAATTTAAGTGAATATCGTCACCGAAAAATACCTTGAGGTATGTTGTTCTGTGCCAAAGGCGTCCACGCCGCGCTAATTGGTTGTTCCGCGTCGAAGGTGTCTACACCGAATTGGTTGTTCCGTGCCGAAGGTGCCCGCACCGTGCTAATTGGTTGTTCCGCACCGAAGGCGCCCGCACCGCGCTAATTGGTTGTTCCGCACCGAAGGCGTCCGTACCGAAGGTGCCCATGCCGAATTGGTTGTTCAGCGCTGAAAGCACCCGCTAAATTTTATTACGATAATTGGTTGTTCCGTGCTATTTTTCCGTGCCAAATGTGCTCACGAGTTGTTCTACGCCGAAGGCGCCCGCGCCGAATTTGTTGTTCCACGTCGATGGCGCCTCCACTGAATTTGTTGTTCTGCACCGAAAACGCTCGGGCGTTGTTCTACGCCGTATTTTTTTTTCCGCGCCGAAGGTGCCCACGCCAAAGGTGCCCATGTCACTAAATATTTTCATGCTAATTTATTGTTCTTTTAAATTTTGATTGTGTAAATAATTTTTTAAGGAACAAAGATTTCGCGGGGGAAAATCTTAATTGAACCGTGCCCGCCGGCACGGGTTATGACTAGTATATATATATATATATATATATATATATATATATATATGTTACGAGGTGGAACTCGCGTACAATGAATTTGTATTAATGGGAACCAAGGGCACGGTGGTTATGTGGAGAAGGTGGTTTAGGTAGGCTATTTGACAAGCGATTAGTGGGGTGAAGAAGTCGATCTCGACGCCAGTGACGGTCGCGGGGCTGAATCTCGCCGGATGCGGCTGGACAAGGTTGAACGGCAGGGGGGTGACGCCGACTGGTGTTGATAGGCGAGCTCTCCTGCAATACGAACAACTCGTCAGAAGGGCTGGGTTGGGGGTTTAACCCTTAGCCCCTCCGATGCCTAAGTCAGTGATAGGGCTTAAAATGGGGGGCTGGTCACGCCGGTCAGACTAACGGTGTGTCGACCGCGTGTGGCGAGCTATAGGTGGGAGCACAAAGATATGGAAGACCTTTGCACTCGTGTGTGAATAGTTGAATGAGAGAGAATTCTGCAGCAAACCCCCCTTTCGTAAGAGGAGGGGGGGTATTTATACCTGACGGATGATGACTTGGCACGCTGAGCTGGCTCGGTTGTCAGCGGAAGCTTCAGACAAGGACATCGGGAACTGGAGTTTCTGACCTGCCTCTGTCAGGCGGCGCAACGGCCAAGAGGTGCTTTTGTCGGGATGTCAGGGCCGAAAGCACCAACCGCCGGTCAGGTCAGCCGCCTGGGGGTGCTTTGTCAGGCGGTCGGGTGACATATGTGTCAGTTGTGCCTTTGTCCTAGGCTGTTTGTCGTTAGCGTCGAACTAAAGGTCTGGCTCATTTAGGCGCCGCGGTTCGCGGGAATCGGACGGGCCGTTCCGGTCGGGGGTAGTCCGGCCCGACCACGCCCGTCCGTAGGCCTGGCCTTGATACCCAAGCGTCCCCAAGCGCGCTACCCCGAGGGGCCGGGCGGCCGCGGTTGTTCGCCTCGGCCGGCTACAATTGCTCGCCTCGGCCGTTTCGGGGGGGGCGCCGTAAGGCGTGCCTATCTCCATGATGGCCCGGGTCCTCAGGGCGGCGGCCCTGATTGTTAAAGGGTGAGCTAAAGGGGTATGTTAGCGGATCCGGGCGGGAGTCGGGCTATTATGATCTTTAGGTCGTAACAATTGCCCCCGGCCTTCGAGTCTGAGGCGGCAGCCTGACTCGGCTCAGAGGGCGAATCATATCCAACATTCCGGACCCTCAATGTGGGCCTTGGACCCACCGGGTTGTGACGGCGGCGGCTTCGGAACTCCCGCTTCAGTGGTCATCATTACGATTTGAAGAAAAAAGGGGGTAGAGGAAAACGAAGCGTCTCTGCGATTGAGTTTGCGACACGTGGATGAGGTGACTCTCACGCCAGTCGAGGCGTCGGGGATGTCTCGATGGGCGCCGCGTGGTGAAAGTTTGACGGCCGAGATGGCCCGGGGGCCCCCTGTACCGCCTAAAATGGTCTGGGAGGCGGTCGGCGGGAATTTTTTGTCTTTCTCCGATTCTCCTCCGGCGCTCGATTTTTCTATTTGGAGCTTACTGGCTAACCTGTCCCTTCCGTCGCTGGCCGTCTTCTTCCGATCGTCTTCCAGGTTCAAGGGAGCAACAGGTAACAACAATCAATTTCCTTCCTTTCTGATCAATGGCTTCTCGATTCAAGATTGGAGGGAGTAGCCGGGTGGGGGAGGAAGAGTCGGCGTGCGATGGGGCGTCGCAGCTGGGGGTGCAGCGGATCAGGGAAAGATGGTCATGGTTATCCGTTGCACCGAGAGACATTGAGTCCTCCCGACGCAGGTTGGATAGGATCAACATCCGGGAGATTCGCGTGCGGTTTATGCGACAACCCTATGAGGTGCGGGTTCCCGGGTCGGGGGAAGCGGTGAGCTCACCGGGGAATGATGAGGTCGGGGTCTATGTCCGGTCCTTTGAGTTGGGGCTCCGCTTTCCGATCCACCCGTATTTGTTTCACTTGCTGAATTTCCTGGAGCTGCCGATATTCCCCTTAGCGCCCCGTTCCTGGGGCCTGTTAGTGGGGTTTTTCGTTTTGTGTCTCGCTTGCTCCTTGAGTCCCTCCTTGGCGTTGTTTCAGCATTTCTTCGTGGTTCGGAAGTGGGGGGTGTATCATCGCGTTTGCGCCAGGAGAGGGCGAGAACTCATCCTCGAGGTGCCTGATGATGTCGGCGATTGGATGAGGGAGTTCGTCTTCGTGACGGTGCCAAGTGACGTGGCGCTGACGTCGAATTGGGGGGCGCGGAATCCCTTCGTGAATGAAGGGGTGGAGCTGACCGGGGAGGATATTGCCAAAGCTCAGATTTTGAGGGAGCTGCCCGAGGCGTGTCGTCATTGGGCGAGTCTAACGTAAAGCAGTCGGCTCGCCCAGGACTTTTGGGCCCTAGGTATCTTTGACGTTTTGTTAACTTTGGGCTAGGCTCGCCCTGATGGTCTTTCTTTTCCTTTCAGGCGAAGACCCGATGAGGGAGCCGGAGGTGGTGTCTGGTTCGGCCGGTGCACCGACCTCGGGGGGTACTGATCCTCGCGGGAAAGGCAAGGGGGCGGCTAGTGAGGCGGGATCCCCGGACCGTGGGGGCGGGGCCCCCCGGGGGGAGAGATTGCACCCAGGACGGACGTCAGTCGGACGAGACCGCTCCGCCGGTGGGTCCAGTGAGGATCGTCCCGAGGGCGTGCCCGAGGGAGGGGCCCGACCCTCCGTCCCCCCGCGGGTATCCGAGGTGGTTGCGCCCCGCCGGGCGCATGTGGTTCAGAAGTAGCCATACGGGATCCCTTTGCGGGAAATGGGGGCGTCGTCGAGTCAAGCCTGTGAGGGCGCTCTCATTCGTTTTAAGAGGACCCGAGAAGAGGTCGAGGCGTACCCTGATGACCATCTCCGCAAGTTTCCCTTTCGAGTCAGCCGCGACGAGTCGGTATTCGAAGATGCGGGAGTGGCGGCGCGGCTCGCCGAGTATTGCGGGTTGCCGCGCGATCGTGGGTCGTTGACTCGCGTGGGGGCGGAGCGGCTGTGTGGCTCAGCTATATGGCATGTCGTACAGGTAAGCTGGTTTTCTTTACTCGCACGCCGGCTTTGTGTGCCCGTGTCTCACTGATTCAAGGTTTAAGCAGATGCTTACCAACGTGCTAGCCCTGCGGGGCCGTCCCGCCACGGTCGCCACCCGGGTGGCCCTGCGTGAAGCAAAGGAGAACCTTGGCGAGGTCAAGGAGAAGCTGAGGGACACTGAGGCAGAGCTGGAGAGGGTTAGGGCGGCCTGCGGCGTGGAGAAGGGGCGGGCTGCGTACTTCGATTTGTCCAAAGCGGCGGTCGAGAAGCAGCTTCAAGAAATAACGCGAGAGAGGGATGATATTCGGGCGAAATATACCTCGGAAGTTGCCAGCAAGGAGTCTGTGATCGGGTTGCAGAGGCAGCAGATTGAGGACCTAAATGTCGCTCTGGCGGCCGAGAAGAGGGAGAAGGGTCTAGCGGTGCGGCGACTGGAGGATAAGCGGGACGCTGAGGGCAAGCTGGTCGAAGCCGCTATCCGCCGGTATCATGACGAGCATGTTGTGCCGATGCTGCAAGAGGCTAAGGAGGCGGCGATTCGGCAAGTGGTCAAGGATGTGAGGGAGCGGTCGGTCGAGAAGCGGCGCCGCTAGAAGCGTGGGTTCGGGGAGGGCCGTAACTTCTCGTGATGGGGTTATGAGCGATGTGTTGTTGTAGTGGGTGGAGAGTCAAAGGTTCCATGTAAGGGTTAGCGGTTTGAGTAAATAAATTTTGATTGTTTTGTGCCAAACTGTATTCGTGTAAGGTTAGCCCGTAGAATATACGATTTGTGGGGATGTGATTGCCCCCAACTTCGCTCTGCCGGGGATTCCGGTAGAGGGGAGTTGAGATGAGTCACGGTCTTTTGCTTGGGCGCCCGTGCCAAGTGTTGGAATTGAGATGGGTTCCCGTGACGGCCGGGCCGAAGGAGAGCGGAAATGGCAATGAGGCGAGGGAAGCTCCTGCTTTGGCCGTACTGACGGGTGTTAGACCAAATATTGGGTCCAACTCTGAGGGTGTTTTGGCCGGACTGATGGAGGACGGACCAAATCTTGGATCTGGCATTGGTTCCATGATTTGGCCGGACTGTCGGAGGCCGGATCTAATCTTGGATCTGGCGTTGGTTCCATGATTTGGCCGAACTGTCGGAGGCCGGATCCAATCTTGGGTATGGCGTTGGTTCCATGATTCGGCCGGACTGTCGGAGGCCGGACCAAATCTTGGCTCTAGCGGCGATATCGTGGGGTAATTTCAAAAGAGGGTAATCATTTCGTAGGGATTTGGGCGGGATTTGTTGGCGGTCGTCTGACTTGACGTTATCCTGGCGAATCGACGGCGGGCGGGAACCGAGGCGGCCCGACCACTGTAGTTACGACACGTGGCGCAACTGACGGTTTTGACGGGACGCGAAGCGGCAGAACACGTGGGTTGGTGATGGACAGGACCCAGATTGGTGACGCGTGTCGTTGGTTCGACGGTCACGATGCCGATGTTTTGCGGGAGCGCTTTAGAGATATATATAGCCTGTGGGGGGGGTAAAAAAGGTTGAATGTCGAGGAGCTAGGGTTTGTAAGAGGTTTAAGAATCCTTTCCAGAGCCGTTCTCGTAGGAGCGGTCGGCGGAGCAAAGCGAGAGTCCGAGGCGACAGCACCCGTTAGGTAAGACGCCTATTTGACTAATGTCTTCCACGATGTCTCCGATTCTGGGTCAGGGTTCTGGGGGAGTTGGGGAGGGAAGTTCAGCCGCAGAGACCGGAGGGGTGCCCGTCGAGATTGCGGGAGTGAAGTCGGTGCTGAGGAAATCCATTGGGGAGATCTTCGCGAAGTACGTCAGGCCGCCATACTCGGTTCGTGAACCGCAGCCGCAGGAAAGGGTGTGTTTTGCGGGGGACCGGGAGGTTGGAGTGTACGTCTCTTCATTTGAGCAGGGTTTGCGCTTTCCCCCTCATCCGTTCGTGCTGGAAGTGTTGAACTTCCTGGAACTGCCGCTGTATCGTCTGATGCCAAATGCCATCAGTGCCATTGTGGGGTTCCTAGTGCTGTGTGTAAGCAATCAGGTTAATCCGTCCCTGTCCTTATTTCGCCACTTCTTCTTGGTCAAGAGGTATGGATCGTGCTACTATTTATCCGCGAAGAGGACGCATCCGCTCATCAAAGGGTTGCCTGGCAAAATTAAATTGTGGCGCCAGCAGTATGTGTTTGTGGAGGTGCCGGAGGAAGTGCTGATAAGGGCTGATTGGGCCGAGCTGAATCCCGAGGCGAGAGAGGTGGTGGAATTGGGGGACGAGGAGAAGTTGGTGGCCCAGACTTTAATGGCTATACCAGCAGAGGGCCGAAATTATCGGACGTTATCTCGGCCTGAGATGATAACAGCCTATATATGGCCCGAAGGTACAGAAGATTTGGGTGTTCCTGCGCTTGATATGCTTACGCTGAACTTTCTCTCTTTGGCAGGTGGCACGATGAGTCTATCCCTTGAGGAAATGATGCGGAGGGCCGCAGATCAGGCGGGGCGATCGACGACGAGAGGTGGCCCTAAGAGGGCGCGAGCGGAAGGAGGGGCCGGGAGCTCGACTAGGGTGCCGGCGTCAACGAAGAGGAGGAAGAGGTCGAAAGGGGATGGCGTGGCGGACCCCATCATCGACCTGGAGGGCGACAAAGAAGGGTCGACAGGGGGAGGGGGGGAACTGCCCCGAACGACTTCGCCTAGCCCCGTGGCGCCTGCAGGGGGTGAGGGGGCGGATCCCAGCGGTCAGTCGCATGGGGTCGAGGCGTCGAGCGGCCCGACCGGATCAGAAGGATGGGACCATTGGCCTTATGGTTGTCCCATGTTTGGTCTCGAGAGGCCGACAACCGACCCCCACTGTGAGGCCGCCCTGGCCAAGTTTAAGGCCAAGAGGGCCGATGTCGAGGGCTGTCCCGACGGGGCGCTTCATCGAGCGCGGTACAAAGTGGCGAACAATGAGTCCGTGTTTGAGGATGGTAGCGTGGCGGCGAGGCTGGCGGAAAACATCTTCCTACCTCGCGACAAGGTGGCGCTGGAAGCGGTGGAGCCTGAGGGTCTGTGCGGGACCGCAGTGATGCATGGCGTCCAGGTATGTTATGTAAGACGGGTGACGTCTTTCGGCGGGTTTTAGCTTTCGCCCTAAATGGGTCCATTTTTTGGTGTTTCTTTACGCAGATCCTCAACTTGATGCTCGGGCTGATGCGGCACGTGCCGGCCATACACCAGGCCGAAGGCGCCGTGGCTAGGATGGTCGCCGAGGTCGCTGCCGTTCGTAAGAGAGCCGGCGAGGACCTGGAGAAGGAGAGGGAGCGGGGCGGCCGATATGAGGCTGAAGTAGAGCGCCTGAAGACCGTCGTGACCGAGGCTGGAGAGAGAGCGAAGGAGCTGGAGGGGGCCCTTCGGAGGGAGGAGGCTCGTGTGGAGGATTTTGCTGCGCGTGCCAAGGCCGTCGAAGAGGAGTTGGCCCGTAGGGTCGAGGAATTCTGGACGTATCAGGAGACAACCGTCATACCCGCCCTTACAAATTCGATGGTCGAGGGCATAAGGAAGGGCCGCGTGGAGGGGTGGGATGACTGCCTTGCGCGGGTGAAGGAGAAGGCGGCTGGCCTGGTCCCGCCAATAGAGGTCGATCTTGACGGGCTCGTCGCAAGCGGCGGCGGGGAGGGGGATGGAGACGAGAAGGGTGAGGAGCAAGAGGACGAGGATGGTGACGAGCCAGAGGACGAGGATGGTGACGAGCCAGAGGGCGGCGGGGCGGCGGGGGATTCTATGGAGGGAGAGGGCGTCGTGATTGGTGGGGGCGCCAAGTAGTTTTGTGTAGGCCCCCCCCCCTTGTGTATGTTTAAAAATGAAAGAAAGTAAGGATTCGCATGACTCGCCCCCGCCTCTTTTGGGCTTTTCGCCTATGTATGCATAAATTTACTTCTTAGATTTACGCCTTGGTGCGGCCGTTTCTATGTTGGCGTAGGCTGAATCGTGTCGAGTCCCTTTATTTCGCGTATGGCGCCCGAGAGATTTGACAGCGGGGTCGCCTCCCTTTGCGTAGGTTGTTCGGGTTTAGGTCTATCCGAGTTATGACCAGCGGTAAACCGGGATTTGTCTTTGGCCTTTTCATCGGCTACGATCGAAAATTTAATAAAACGGGGGCTTTCTATAGGCGTAACGTTGAATTGGCACGAAGGCGTAACATTGTATCGGCCCGTAGGCGTAACATTGTATCGGCCCGTAGGCGTAACATTGTATCGGCCCGTAGGCGTAACATTGTATCGGCCCGTAGGCGTAACATTGTAGGCGTGACCGTGTGTCGATCTAGGTAAGTGGACGTTCTTTTCGCAGTTGATCCGCCTCTCTGGCGTCGCGCCCCTGACAAGGTGGGGTGGCGGGATTCAGAGAGTTCCCCCTTGGCATAGGGGTGATGATCGCGTCGGAGCCCGGCAGTGGCTTTGGCCCTCGTTCCCAGAATTGGGGGGAGAGGGAGTCCTTGGTGGTTGTTCTATCCCACGGGGCCCTGTTGCTCCTCTCAATTGGAGGCTCCGCGTGGTAGGCGCGAAGGGATGCGGGTTGTATCCCCTTCGTGCGTCCCCCCGGTGTTAACGGTTCAGGGGAGGCCGATGAGTGGAAGGGGTGGTGCTGGTGGCTGCCGGGGGGTCCGGTGAGGTGATTTGGCAGGTCCGTCCCATCCATCGGGTTGCCAGCCAGCCGCTCCTGCATACCCCGGGCGTTCGTGGAGAGGCATGGTGTGCCCACGGAGCGCCCGGTCTCCTGCCTTAAGTTGTCCAAAAGAAGGAGGGGAGCAGCAGGCTGGGTAGCCGTTGTGTAAGCGGGATATCCGGTTGGTGGATCGTCTATCTTTGCGGTCGGCGAAGCTTGCGTCTTCCGCGCATTTCAAGGGAGGGAGGGTGGTAAAAATGACGAGTTTTTCTCCACATCCTTTCCTTTGCCTTTCTCCCCCTCCCCATGAAGCTGAGGAGAGGGGGGATTTATAACAGTGAGCGTCTGCGCTCATTTATTCTTCCTTGATGGGTGATGTGACCCCGATGGGTGACAGGTGATGTGACCCCTCAGGCATGCCTGGCATTTGTCATTGGCGCTCGTCCCGAGGGTCCTGCTTGAGTTGGACAAGTCGTTTCGGGCGTCGGCTTTATGGGGGTCTAGCGTTACTCCTCGGGGATGGCTTTCCGTAGGGGTGGCCTTGATTCGCGGACCGCGAGTAGGTTCCCGAGGTTTGAGGAGAAGGGTGACGGGCCCTTTTGGGGGAGGGAGGGCATCGGTCCGTTTCCTACCCCGCCTATGGCGCTCTGGTTTGGGTGGCTAAGCTCAGTGAACTTGCCCCGGAGGTCTTCTTGGGGGGGGAGCGAGTGTGCAGCTCGGCCCGTGCCCCTCTCCGGTTTGGGTGGCGAGGACTGGTCCTGCCCCGGAGTCTTTTAGAGGGGGGGTATAGGGCCGTCGCCTCCCTACAACCTCTATAGTCGGACGGGTATTGGGCCGTCGCCTACCCCGCATATGGCGCTCCGGTTTGGGTGGCCAAGCTCAGTGAACTTGCCCCGGAGGTCTTCTTGGGGGGGGAGCGAGTGTGCAGCTCGGCCCGTGCCCCTCTCCGGTTTGGGTGGCGAGGACTGGTCCTACCCCGGAGTCTTTTAGAGGGGGGGTATAGGGCCGTCGCCTCCCCGCAGCCTCTATAGTCGGACGGGTATTGGGCCGTCGCCTACCCCACATATGGCGCTCCGGTTTGGGTGGCCAAGCTCAGTGAACTTGCCCCGGAGGTCTTCTTGGGGGGGAGCGAGTGTGCAGCTCGGCCCGTGCCCCTCTCCGGTTTGGGTGGCGAGGACTGGTCCTGCCCCGGAGTCTTTTAGAGGGGGGGTATAGGGCCGTCGCCTCCCCGCAGCCTCTATAGTCAGACGGGTATTGGGCCGTCGCCTACCCCACATATGGCGCTCCGGTTTGGGTGGCCAAGCTCAGTGAACTTGCCCCGGAGGTCTTCTTGGGGGGGAGCGAGTGTGCAGCTCGGCCCGTGCCCCTCTCCGGTTTGGGTGGCGAGGACTGGTCCTGCCCCGGAGTCTTTTAGAGGGGGGGTATAGGGCCGTCGCCTCCCCGCAGCCTCTATAGTCGGACGGGTATTGGGCCGTCGCCTACCCCGCATATGGCGCTCCGGTTTGGGTGGCCAAGCTCAGTGAACTTGCCCCGGAGGTCTTCTTGGGGGGGGAGCGAGTGTGCAGCTCGGCCCGTGCCCCTCTCCGGTTTGGGTGGCGAGGACTGGTCCTGCCCCGGAGTCTTTTAGAGGGGGGGTATAGGGCCGTCGCCTCCCCGCAGCCTCTATAGTCGGACGGGTATTGGGCCGTCGCCTACCCCGCATATGGCGCTCCGGTTTGGGTGGCCAAGCTCAGTGAACTTGCCCCGGAGGTCTTCTTGGGGGGGAGCAAGTGTGCAGCTCGGCCCGTGCCCCTCTCCGGTTTGGGTGGCGAGGACTGGTCCTGCCCCGGAGTCTTTTAGAGGGGGGGTATAGGGCCGTCGCCTCCCCGCAGCCTCTATAGTCGGACGGGTATTGGGCCGTCGCCTACCCCGCATATGGCGCTCCGGTTTGGGTGGCCAAGCTCAGTGAACTTGCCCCGGAGGTCTTCTTGGGGGGGGAGCGAGTGTGCAGCTCGGCCCGTGCCCCTCTCCGGTTTGGGTGGCGAGGACTGGTCCTGCCCCGGAGTCTTTTAGAGGGTTGAACTGAAACTGTTATGTAGGAAAGGCGAAATTTGAAGATAAAAAGAAGGGAACATGGTACTTCGTTCAGGACTTACAGTTACCGGCTATGCCCCGGCCGGCGCACCGTGCCCCTTGGAGTGATTAGCCCGTCCTTCTCGGGGGTGGTTTAGTTGGGCGCGTGGTCGATCCTGTTTCCCTCGGCCGTGGCATTGGCTGGGGCTAACTCTGGCTGGAGGGGGTCATAACTCCGCCTTGAGGAGTCGATCTTCAGGTTCACCTCTGGTCCTTTATGCTTGGTCGACCCTACGTAACAGCTCCTAGACAGCTTCTGGCTTCCCCGTGCGATCCCCACCCCTCGAGGGGTCTGGAACTTGACCATCTGATGGAGTAGGCTGGGGAGCGCTCCGATGGCCGGCATGTAAGGTCGTCCAATGATCCCATTGTACGCCGACATGATGTCGACCACTATGAACAACGTCATTCGGGTGACGACCTGTGGCTCTTCTCCGAGGGTTATCGGCAGGGTGATCACTCCCATGATGGGGGTCGAGTGACCGGTGAAACCGACGAGGGGTCCCGTACAGGGTCTCAGGTCCGTCGGCCTTAACCCCATCTTTTCGATCGTGGACATGAACAGGATGTCGCAAGAGCTCCCCGTGTCGATCAGGAGGCGGCTGACGATGGCCGTCCCAATCTGTGCTTCGATGACGATGGCATCGTCGTGTGGCCGCTCGATCCCCTCCAGATCCTCGTCGCTGAAAGTTATGGGTGGGTAGGCCATCCTTCTCCCTCTCCGGTCCCCTCCGAGACCCGCCGTCATTACTTGTCTCGCATACGCCTTCTTGCTTGACGACGATGCCCCACCTGAAGATGGGCCGCCGCATATCGTATTTTTGCGCATGACGGGTTTCGGGGGGTGAAGCTCTTCCCGCTCGTCGTTTGCCGGAGGGTCTGCCCTCCGTGCCCTTCGGTGGTTCCCCTCTTCCCGGTCAGGTCTCCGGGCTCCGACGAAGTCCCCCAAGTGGCCCGCCTGGATCAGCCGCTCGATTTCCCTTTTGAGGGTGAAGCAGTTGTCGGTGTCGTGGCCGTGGTCCCGGTGGTATCGGCAGTTTTTCTTGAAATCTCTCCGGGCGGGGTCCGACTTCATTTCTCGGGGCGGCTCCGGCAGCAGTCCGGCCCGTGTAGCCGCGGCCATCACCTCAATCAAGGAGGCGTTGAGTTGGGTGTAATGTGCCCGTAGGGGGCCTTCTTGTCTCGGGGCGACTCGAGGGAGCCCTTGGGCCGGAGCGATATCGCGCGCCGGGCCAGGTCGGTCTTGCGGGCGGGGCCCGAGCGGTTCCCTCCTTGGTCGGGCCAGTTGGTCGCGGCCACGGTGCCCCTCTTCCTGCCTCGGCCGTGGGTGTGACCGGGGTTCGCCTTGGGGGGGTTTCGCCGGGGGGAATAAGGCCTTGGTGCCGAGAGTCTCCTCGGCCAGCGCGTGTCTCTCCGCCATAGCTACCAACGCTTCATAGTCGGTCGGCGGATCCCGGAGCAGTGATTTGTGGAGGCTCCGAGTCCGCAGCCCCGTCTTGAAGGCCAGCATAAGCACTTCATCGCCACACGTCACCACCGCCCGTCTTTCCTCCTGAAAACGGCGGAGGTATCTACCCGTCGTCTCTCCCTCCCCTTGGACTATCGTGCTGAGATAGTCTAAGGGCTTCTTTTTTGTTCGCCCGGCCCGGAACTCTTGGCAGAACTTATGGGAAAGTTCGCCAAAGCTCCCTACGGACCTCGCGGGCAAGCCGAAGTACCAGTCCAGTGCGGTGTCCCTCAGGCTTTAGGAGAAATGTCGGCAAAGGAACGCCTCATCCACGTCCTGGGCTTCCATCGCCCCCCGGTATTGTTGCACGTGCGTGAGGGGGTCGCCCCTCCCATTGTACGTGGCCAAGTGAGGGGGTTTGAACCTTACGGGCCTGGGGGCAGAAGTGATCCACCGGGCGAGTGGCGTGGCCTCCTCCGGGTAGGTCGGGCGATCCGGCGCATCCCCCCTCCGCCACTCGGGGGTCGGGCTTCGGTCGCGCCTCGGCCGCCGACGGTCCTCCGTCCCCGGGGAGTAGCCTGACGGTCTCCAGGCGGGGCTCCTTCCTTGGGCCGAGGATTCGACGGGTTGCGGGCTACGGTCCTCCCAGCGCCCACGCCTCCTGGCCAGCTCTCCTCGGGCCTCCATCCGTTCTTGATTCTCCCGAAGGAGTCTTTCACGCTCGGTGGTGAGGAAGCGTAGTTGCCGACAAACGGCTTCCTCGCGCAGGGTATCGGAGGGGTGGTGTTGGTGATGGGGGCCGCCCCCTCCAGGCGGGGACCTGTTCAGCAACGGGTCCCGCCCGTTCCCAGGCCGTCGGGCCGTCGTCGCCTCGTCCAGGAGTTCTCGGTTGCTCCTGTTCTCCATCCTCAGCCTCTCGCGCTCCGCGATGATGAAGCGAAGCTGGCGGCGGGCGGCCTCCTCTTCCAGGTTAGCCTTCCGGGTGGTCTCGGCCGCCTCGTCCAGACGCCTCTGCGTGGCGGCCGCCTCCCACAGGCGCCTCCACCGCTGCGCGACTTCTACCTCCTCTTCCAGGAGCCTTTGCTGGGCCGCGATCTCCTCAGCGAGCCCCCTATGCTCCCCCTCCTCCTCGAACTGAGGGTGGAGGTTTCGCCTCACGTTCAGGGGCTCTGAGGGGCCGGGCGGAGGTTCCGTTCCAGCCGTCTGACAGCCTCCCCTGGCCTGAACAACGGCCTCGAAGCTCTTCAGGACGGCGGGGACTGAAGTGTGTTCGATCTCGGAGCCCATCCCCAGAAGGGGGTCGGACGCCGGGGTGATTTTTAGGGAGAGCGGTTCCTGTCCCACGGGATCTTTGCCGTGGTCCGGGTTCCGCGAGATCGGTATAGAATCTAACATGGGTGTGACCCTTCGTTCCCACAGACGGCGCCAATTGTTACGAGGTGGAACTCGCGTACAATGAATTTGTATTAATGGGAACCAAGGGCACGGTGGTTATGTGGAGAAGGGGGTTTAGGTAGGCTATTTGACAAGCGATTAGTGGGGTGAAGAAGTCGATCTCGACGCCAGTGACGGTCGCGGGGCTGAATCTCGCCGGATGCGGCTGGACAAGGTTGAACGGCAGGGGGGTGACGCCGACTGGTGTTGATAGGCGAGCTCTCCTGCAACACGAACAACTCGTCAGAAGGGCTGGGTTGGGGGTTCAACCCCTAGCCCCTCCGATGCCTAAGTCAGTGATAGGGCTTAAAATGGGGGGCTGGTCACGCCGGTCGGACTAACGGTGTGTCGACCGCGCGTGGCGAGCTATAGGTGGGAGCACAAAGATATGGAAGACCTTTGCACTCGTGTGTGAATAGTTGAATGAGAGAGAATTCTGCAGCAAACCCCCCTTTCGTAAGAGGAGGGGGGTATTTATACCTGACGGATGATGACTTGGCACGCTGAGCTGGCTCGGTTGTCAGCGGAAGCTTCGGACAAGGACATCGGGAACTGGAGTTTCTGACCTGCCTCTGTCAGGCGGCACAACGGCCAAGAGGTGCTTTTGTCGGGATGTCAGGGCCGAAAGCACCAACCGCCGGTCAGGTCAGCCGCCTGGGGGTGCTTTGTCAGGCGGTCGGGTGACGTATGTGTCAGTTGTGCCTTTGTCCTAGGCTGTTTGTCGTTAGCGTCGAACTAAAGGTCTGGCTCATTTTAGGCGACGCGGTTCGCGGGAATCGGACGGGCCGTTCCGGTCGGGGGTAGTCCGGCCCGACCACGCCCGTCCGTAGGCCTGGCCTTGATACCCAAGCGTCCCCAAGCGCGCTACCCCGAGGGGCCGGGCGGCCGCGGTTGTTCGCCTCGGCCGGCTACAATTGCTCGCCTCGGCCGTTTCGGGGGGGCGCCGTAAGGCGTGCCTATCTCCATGATGGCCCGGGTCCTCGGGGCGGCGGCCCTGATTGTTAAAGGGTGAGCTAAAGGGGTATGTTAGCGGATCCGGGCGGGAGTCGGGCTATTATGATCTTTAGGTCGTAACAATATATATATCTATATCTATTATACATTTGACAGCGATTTTTGAATCCTAGGGCTGACTAGGACAAGTTGACTAGGACAAACTGGTTGATAAAAGACGGCCAAGATTTAATCTTGGATGATGAACGGTTGGGATGAAGCTTTGCTTGGAGATTTGTGGGTCCCATTTGGGTCCCATTTGACTCAACCTATTTGTTTGCGTGACATGGGGAGAGCAATAGTCTTTTTTGGGAAGAGCAAGAGTCTTTTGAGATAGAGTAAGATGCTTTTTTGGGAAGAGCAACAGTCATTTGCTTCAAGAGGAGAACATCATCAAATCTCTTGCTGAAAATATGCTTCAGGTCGTACCAAAAAAAATATGCTTCAGGAGCAATAGTATGTTCTCTCTCCCCCCTCCTTTAACCCCTCCCCCCTCCTTCATCCCCTCCCCCCTAAAAACCCCAGATCTCGCAACAACACCTCCCGAGATCAAAGGCCCGGTGCAAAGCTTCCCTTTCTTCACCGCTGTCGACATCATTCGTGCCGCCATCTCAAACATTTCCTCCCCCTACCTAGAGGCTGCCTCCGTCGACATCATTCGTGCCGCCGTCGCAAACATTTCCTCCCCAGATCAGATGGCGATCGAGGGGGATTGGGGAACTCTGCTTACAGCTCATCGGCCATCGTCGAGGCATCCGATGACGCGGATGACGACGGTGAAGATGAGAAGGCGTGCGAAAAGATATTTGGGTTCTCGATCTCTTCGTCCGTTGCTGACTCTGCTGTGACCCGCCAGTTCTTTCCTATTCAAGAGATGGCTGAGACGACAGTGCCTTCGTCCGTTACCGCAGGCTCATTGGGTCGGGGTTCAATTCCGACAATTCCACCATGTCCAACAATACAAGTAAAAATTATTTCAAGTTTATTGATCAAAAGTGCTTTTGTTTTACCATTAACATGCTTAAAAGTTTAACTAATTAGCCAAGCGACCCCAAATGTAAATGGTGTGTTTAGTTGGTGGAAGGGGAATTGACCATGTTCTGTTTTGGCTCAAACTTGAGTTTTCAACTGTAAATGGTCAGTTGAGAACATGTGAGCTTCCTCATTAATCTTTTCATGGTTATCTTTAAGCAAATGATCAGTTGAGAACCTTTAAGCAAATGATCTCCTCAACTGATTATCTTTTCATGGTTTGCAGATAGTAGGTTATAAAAGCTAATTAGTTTGTTAATTTAATGTTATATGTAGATGCTGTATTAATGGGGAAGACCAATTCGATAAATGAACGACTGTTGAGAACCTTGGCTAATTCAAGTTTGAGCCAAAGCATATGTATCCAAATGTTCAACCAACCCTGGAGCTTCCTCCTTTATATTCCCTTGGTGGAAGAGGAGATCTCAAAAGAAAGGGGAATTATTAGTCCCAAGAACATGGGAGCTCATAACCACATATCCTACATTAATCATGGGAAACCTTGGGAGCACTTCAGTTTTGGTGTTGGAGAAGAGGGAATGGAATTTCATAAGAGTTGTTTGGGTTCTAAACCTGTTTAAACTAATAGATGGTTATTTTGGTACTTATGGAGAGATTCAGGATTCCTGCTAGGGCAATCCTGCAATTTGAAGGTTGAAGGAGTCACAAAGCTTATAAGGGATCATCTACATGCTACTACCAGGTTCCAGCTCTTTAGCTAAGAAGGAGATCAATCCAATGCCATTGAAGAAATCAAGTGTTATGCTTGCAATTGAGGGTATTTTGATAGCCAGAATTATTTCCCAGAGAACAAAAGGAATATGCAGAATAAGGTCCAATTTAATAAGGAAGAAAGGAAGGAAATAAAAAGAGCAGGGAATAGTGGCATAACTCATATAGAGGTGTGTAAATACTTCAGAAATTGTAGAAGAGCACAAAATATCCTAAAACAATTTCTTAATGCCAGGACCTGGACTATGACACACCTGAAAATCATTTCTAAGTACCAAAGACCAAGCCAATGACCATTGTTGAGATATGCATGGTAGTCATAGTAATCCGGACCTTACAGCTGAGGAGAACATCTGCAGTGACCATGTTATTATCTTGAGGAGAATTTCAAATATCAAAGTTTCCAAATGTTTCAGAAACATGGAAGTCCACATGAAAGTATGAGGCAATGGTCCAATTGTTACACAAACTCAAGCTTTGTTACATACATGAAGAGTGGAGAACCAAGGGTACTGAACTATTGCTGAGTGGTAAGGGGACAATATTTTGAGACTGGTTAGGAAAGCTAAAGCATGATCACATGTGCCATACACATTGAACGAACCAAACGAAAGCTAAAGGTTGGAGAAGAGAGCATTGGTTGAAGGCGAGCCGAATGCACCCTAGCCGAAGGCGTCCATGCCGAATTACCAAAGGCACCCGCGGCGAAACTGTTGTTCCACGTCGAAATTGTTATTCTGTGCTGAAGTCGCCCACGCAGAATTTGTTGTTTTGCGCCCGCGCCGAAGGCGCCTCGACGTACAACAACAATTTTGGTTCGGACACCTTCAGCGCAAAACAACAAATTAGCGTAAAAAAATTTAGCGGGCGCCGAATTTGTTGTTCCACGCAATTTTGGTTGTGGAAATAATTTTTTGGGTAACAAAGATTTCGCAGGGAAAAATCTTAAATGAACCGTGCCCGCGGGCACGGGTTATGACTAGTATATTATACATTTGACAGTGATTTTGAATCCTAGGGCTGACTAGGACAAGACAAAAGACGGTTGAGATTTGATCATGAAAAATCAACGGTTGAGATGGGTTTTTGTAAAAATTTTGGATGGAAAAAATTGAAATTTTGTGGGGAATTGTGTATAGGGAAAGACCAAAAATGTGAACCATATCTCTTCCAAAAAAAAGCATCTCAGCTTTATATCTCTTTTCCCAAAAAACATCTTATTGTGTATAGGGCATCTCAGACTGAGCCCCTTCATCTCCCCTCCTCATCTCCCAAAAAATGACGTTGTGAACTATCTCTCTCCTCCTCCTCTCCCTTCAGATCTGACGATCGAAAGATGAGCTCCCGGAGCACGCGTCAGAGTTGCGTCGATGGGAGTGATGCGGCCGGAGCTTCGTGTCGGTGGTTATGGCGGGAGTTTTGGGGATATACAGGCTCATCATAGCGTTTGATTCGATTTCAAGTCGCATGCATCTCGCATCTCGCATCAAGTCGCATGCATCCCCATTTGCTTCGATTTCAAGCTCCCAGGTAAATTTTTGATAAAAAAGGGTTCGATCCTAAAACGCAAGGAAGCACGACCAAGAAATTTCACTTTTTTTTTCACTTTTTTCATACAGTTTGTAAATATTAACAGGCAGCAAGGCTTTTAATATTGTGATTTTTCTTTAACACTTTTTTCACAGATTTCACTTTCCTAAAATTGTGGTTCGGTCCTAAAATGCACACGTAAAGGGTCAATTTTTCTTTACAGATTTCACTTTCACAGATTTCAGATTTCACTTTTCACATATTTTTCTTTAATATTGTGGTTTCTTATTTGGTTCGTTTCTTTTCTGCAGCAATGCACAAGTAAAGGGTCGATTCTTGCAACCTAAAGGTTAGGTTCTGAACCCATCATGTTCTTTCCTAAAAAATGCAAGGCAGCAAGGCCAAAAAAAATTTTGATTTTTTTGAAAGGGTTCGGTCCTAAAACGCAAGGCAGCAAGGCCAATTTTTAATTTCACAGATTTCACTTTTTTCATACAGCTTAAAAACAAAGATTTCAAATTTCGTTTAAAGAAATTTCCAAAGATTTCCAAAGATTTCCACAGTTTAAAAGAAATGTTTGGTTCGTTTTAAGATTTCCAGAGATCCCAAACTAAAACGCAAGTAAAGGTTCAGTTTAAAAACAAAGATTTCCATAGATTTCCACAGTTTAAAAACAAAGGTCTGGTTCCTTTTAAGATTTTTGGTTCGTTTTAAGATTTTTGGTTCATTTTTTGGTTCGTTTAAAAACAAAGGTTTCTTTTTTGGTTCGTTTATGTTCCACAAATTTTTGAACAACAAAGATATCAAAAAATTGTTGATTTCCACAGCATTTCCACACAGAGAGGGCCACGATCATAAAAAAGGGTTCGTTTCAAAAAATTGTTGATGTAAGATTTCCACATATTTTTGTTCTTGCCGAAATTTCTTGGCTGTATGAAAAAAGTGAAAGTTCTTGGCTGTATGGAAAAAAGTGAGTTTTTCTGAAATTTCTTGGATGTTCATACGATTTTTGAAATTTCTGAAAGGCATCATTTTAGCTGGTTGTTTTTGGAGTTTGTAAATATGCATTTCTTTTTTGGATTCACAGCATTTCGCAAGGCGCAAGGCAGCTCTTGGGGAGCGCAGAGCATCATTTCGCGGCAGTTCTAGAGTTTTTTCTTGCAACTTAAAAAAAGAGCCTTTCCACTTTTCGATTCCAGGTTAATATCTAATTAACATCGTCTCTTTCCGATTCCAACCCATAATAAAATTTTCCCACCTCATTTGTATATTTTTCTGGAAGCATTATGAACGAAATCTTTGTTCCTCACGAAATGGTAATATCCTTATGTTAAATCTTCCCACCGTATTTTGTAATTGATCTCTTATCTTTCATTTCCTAGGAAAAAAGAGGCCTCTTTTCACTGAAGCATCAGCCATGAGTACTATGAAGTTCTGCCGCAAATGGTAATCTCCTTCGGGGAAGCCTCACAATTTTCTGTGATCTTTTCCTATTATTATTGTTTTTAATGTTTTTTAAAAAATTTAAATTTTGTTTTATAGCAACAATATTCTGTACCCAAAGGAAGACATGGATCAGAAGTCCCTCCTCTATGCTTGCCGCAACTGTGATCATCAGGTTCGTCATCGGATTTCTCAATTTCTACCTAAATTTTTTTGCTTTTATTTGGGGTTTTAGCTTTGTTTGTCTGTCATTTGGGCAAATCTTGGATCTTGGGTTGTAACCATAATTAATCTCAGTTCATCTCCTTTAGGTTGCTTTTTTGAAGTTACAAAAAGTAAGATTAACATTAATTTGCTTGGCACAATGTCTCTGTGTATGCAGTCTGTATGAGATAAATATATGTGACAAATTATGAGATTTGTTAATAATTGGAGTCTGTTGGTTGGGAAAGTTTTGTTTGTTACGGCCATTGTATGTTTTAGCTGCTGAATTGTATTGTAGATTTCAAAGTGACATTTATTTCCGTCATGCACAAAGCTTTCTCATCTTTTGCAAGGCGCTTATAAGCATTGTTCAAAATTGAAGTTCATGTTGGATCCCTGGAATAGTTTCTTACACACTAAAGAGTAACGATTAGTGCAAAGATGAATAACAACCAAATATTGCAGTAGTATGCAACTGAAGTCATTCTACACGAAACAGTAACGATTAGTGCAAAGATGAATAACAACCAAATATTGCAGTAGTATGCAACTAAAATAATAGAATGACTGCAATAATAAATGAGAGTAGACAGTTCAAACTAATCAAGAGATCGATTACAAACATATGGAATAACAACCAAGTTTTTGCGGGCATCGAAGTATATTCATCTGATTTTAAAAAAAATAATTATATTCCCACTTGCCATTTTCTACGTTGGATGACACTAGATAGGCATACTGAAATTTGCTTGAATGCCTTTTTTATCTTCAGAGGCTTTTCCAGCTGAAACCCACTATCAACAGCAAATGTCTTTATCTGGCAGCAGACTGAGCCGGCCAAAGCAACCACGTTCATGCAAAATTAGGCAAGCTTCAATTTATTTAGTTTGGAGAACTTTGATATGCATTTGATTTTGAGTTTACTTCAATGTAGATGGTAAGAATCATGCACTCTTCTAGAACAATCCGCTCATGTGGAGGTTTGTTCCTTTCAGGTTTATCCTTTTTCTAATTACTTTTGTAAAAAATCTGACGGTAGTATATTTTATTCATTTGTCTGAGCATTCATTTGATGTATTATCTTTGTGATCATGTTATAATTTATTTTTTCTCTCCATATTTGCAAATAAAATGTGTTGCATATTATAAAATGTGTGCTTCAGCATAAAAGAGAAGGGGAAAATTTAAAGAAATGTTCGAACGATGATTTACTATTAATAGGATAATAGAGCTTTAAGTTGGAGAAGAAAATTTGTTTAGATTAAAAGTGACAGTTTTTTAAACCCAGATTTTCTCAAAGGTGGATTTTTTACTTCCCTAAAAATTTCCTTCTTTTAAAGAAAACCATTGAGAATCCATAATGAAGTAGGTCTCTGAATAACTTAAGGCTGGAATTTGATTGAAATGGACCGGATTGAATAGAATAATAAGGGTACGGGAGATCAAAGTGATTTTGAGATTGGGGTTGATCTGAGAAAGAGAACAAGAAAAACTTGATTTTCTTTTGGTGCTCCGATGAACAAGTTGCTTTATTGATGACATTGAATAGATGAAAATCATACCTATTATACAATTGAGGGATGTTTTTGACTGGGTTTGCTGACTAGGACACAACATTGTGTAGAATGATGGTTATGATTTAACCTTAAGAATTGATGGATGAGATGAGAGTCTAAGAAAGTTTTGGGGAACAAAAAACCTTATATTATTTAGGCAGGTAACTCGAGATAGAACCAACATTTGAATGGGTTTGATGACTAAAACAAAGTGGAGGGTAGAACGATGGTTAAGATTTAATCTTAATAAACAAGGGATGTGAAGAGTTTGTAAAATTTAGGGGGTAAACCCTAAAATTTTGAAGTAACTAACTCTGGAGAAAACTAAATTTTGGATGAACTAAATTTTTTAGGGAAACTAAATTTTAGGAGGAACTAAAAACAATGGGTTAACCAAATTTTCGGGCGGAACTAAAACTTTTAAATTTTTTAGGGAACTAAATTCTCTTTGGGGAGCTAAATTCTCTTGGGTTATCGATTTTCATTTAAAATTATGGAATCTAAGATTTTGAGGGGGGATACTTTAAATGAACTGTGCCCTACGGGCACGGGTTATGACTAGTATATATATATATATTTGACGAGTAAGTTAGTCTATATTAATAGAGCAAAAGATTACAAAGTGCCACACAAGTAACAACTAGTCGACAATAATTAGAGAGGGGATAGGGCACAAGCGCCGTCACCCACTACTAAATATTATCTACCGTTATTACTTAGCAGGTCAATACGAGAATGTACAAATACAGAACAAAAATAAACCAAATAGAAGTACACAATTCCAGCGCATGTAGCATCTATCCCGCATCAAATATCCCCCAGTTAGAGAAAGGGATTGGATCTGAGGCCTCATCCGTATTCAATAGACATAGAGTAGTTCGGACATCACTCGCTATCTCATCAAACAACACAACCTTTCCTTTGAACTTGCTTTCAAAAATACGCCTATTACGCTCCTTCCAAATGTGCCAAACTATAGAGGAGAGGGTAGATTTGGCCAACACATTCAATGGATCCTTCTTCCTGTATGTAGCGTGGAAAAGATCACAAACTCCTTGGATCGTGTTAGGGGGAGAAACTGTATAGCACAACTTCAAGAGTGCCCTAGATAGGATGTATTTTGAATACTCACAATCAAAAAAAATATGTGAAATGGTCTCAGGGACTTTCGCAGCACAAAGGACGCATGAAGAATCAAAATGAAGCCCTCTTTTTGCAAGCAGCTCAATAGTAGGAAGCTTATTCCGAATTTCCTTAAGCAAAGTAATGGCAAATTTTGGGACATGATTAGGATACCAGACAGAATCAAAGTAGTTAAATGGAGTTCCAGCTGCTCTTGCCCCTTCCCAAGCCGCACAAAGACTGAAGGCCGGCCCAGGCACCCATTTCCACACATCCGGCCCCTCACTTAGAGTAATATTCTGAAGAATATGTCGTACCCCATCAATTCCAGGATTTAAGCTCCACCCCGACCCCTCCCAGAAGTCACTTACCCGTGCCATAACATATCCTTGGCTCGGCTCTTGCAGCATGTGAAGGGGGCCTTTAGGATGCCAATTGTCGTACCAAAATGAAGTAGATTTGCCATCATTCACCACACGTTTTATAAGTTTTTGGGACTGAGCACGGTATTTCAACAAGAACTTCCATTATCCCAAGTCGGAGGGCCTCGCTTTAGTACCATAAAACCCATATTTAACCTGGCCGTAGCGATTTCTCATGAAATTTGCCCAAAAACCTTTAGTAGATAACACTCTCCATGTTAGACGAATCCCAGAAGCAACATTCAAATCTTCAAGAGATCTTAGCCCGACTCCACCTTCCTTTTTGGGGTACACATTTCTTTCCAAGACCAGATATTTAGCTTGCCACAAATAAACTTCCTGCATATAGTGTTGATAGTACGAATAACTGATTTAGGTAAACAATAGGCCTGCATCCAGAAAGCCATCATACCATATATAACTGTTCTAACCAAATCAATCTTCCCTGAAATAGAGAGGAGAGAGGAAGACCAACCCATAAGTCTTTTTTTACATTTATCCACAAGTCTGAAGAACATAGATGTTTTTGGATATTTGGAGGATAGCGGGAGACCCAAATATACGTTGAAAGAGGTAACCATTTTAATACCAAGCATATCAGATAGGTTGCTGGCATTACGCACTCCTTTACTAAAAATTGCCGCACTCTTTTCCCAATTTATCTGTAGGCCAGAGAAAAGATTGAAACTATCTAATAACTCTATGATGCCTTTGAAAGAATGTGGGTTAGCCCGACAGAATACTAAGAGATCATCAGCAAACAGAAGATGAGAGATTGCACCAGTGCGACGCATGGGTAATATAGTACCTGATGATTCAGCAAGAGCCATAAGAAGCGAAAATGCTTCCATAACAAGGACAAAAAGATAGGGCGAGAGGGGGTCCCCCTGCCGAAGACCTCTATTAGAGTTGAAATAGCCAACTGGAGATCCTTCAACAAGTACCAAAAACACCGGGGAGGAGATATAAATAGCAAGCCAATTTATAAATCGATGGGAGAATCTCATTTGATGCAGGATAAAGAAAATGAATTCTCTATTAACGTTGTCGAAAGCCTTACGAAGATCCAACTTAAGGCATGTCCTGGACCCCATTGGATTACTGAAATCGCGGATCTGCTCATGTGCTATTAGGGTACAATTTGCCAATAACCTGTCTTGTAAGAAGGCGGCCTGATGAGGTGAGATTAAATCTGAAATAACAGGCTTCAGTCTGTTGCATAAGACTTTACTAATAATTTTATAAAGGACAGTGCAACATGCAATAGGCATGTAGTCCCCTAATCCAGAAGCATTAGCATTTTTTGGTACCAGGGTGAGAAAAGTGTGGCTAACAGCGGGAGGCATGCATCCAGATGTGAAGAAAGAGGAGACACCCGAAACCACATCCTTACCAATTACCTCCCATTCCTGCTGGAAAAAGAAGGAATTGAACCCATCCGGCCCAGGAGATTTGTCTTTTCCTATTTGGAACAAGGCGTTCTTAATTTCAGAGGAAGATACCGGCCTGTCCAGCCAATCAGCAGCTTCCTGAGTGAGCAATCGTTTTGGAGTTAACTTTGGAAAGACATTCCAATAGTCATTTTGTTGATAGAGTTCCTTATAGAAATGAGATGCCTCAGTACGAAGACTATCCGTATTGGAACTCCTGTCCCCAACAGCAGAAATCAAGAGACCCAGGGAATTATAACTCTGTCTTGCTTTCATAGCCTATACACACACACACACACACACACACACACACACACACACACACACACACACACACACATACACACACACACTAATCTTTGGCTTAATAATCGAAGTTGATGTTTGGCCAAATGAATACTTGATTGTGACACACCTCTTAGAGCACTCCCCCATAAATTTGTTTTGGGTGCTTCTAGAGATAGAGCTTGTTTTGGTTACCTTCAAAGTTGAAGTTGCCAAACCCTTGTCTAGACTCAAGTTGAAACTCTCGAGATGAGTAGACATTAACTCACATTTCTTCAAAAGAGAAGAAATGTCATCATCCCTAATGGATAGACGTGAGCTAAGCTCAAGACATTGAGATTAGAGAGCCATTGTCTCATTTCTCAAAGCATCACAATTGAAAATGTGAGTACATTTAAATGAAGCATTTTCCTCACGTAACTCACAAATTTGAGAAAGAAAGAATTTTTATTTCACTAAAATCATTAAGCTCACAAATAGATTGAGTTTGAGATACTTTATTACTGCTTGACTTAATCTCATCACCTCAGGTGTACTTGGCCTCAAGATAACTCCAGATATCATATTCCGTCTCCAAGCCTCCAATTTCATCATTTTCATGATCCCAAGTGGAGATGCACAGATCCCTTTTGGCATGGACGTCCATCAAGAAATTTGAATTTGAGATATCCGAAGTCAATGCATCAAAGATATTGTTCTTCTTGAGGTGTTTGATCATCTTGCTCCTCCATCTTGGGTAGTTCGTTATATTGAAGAGCAGGGTCGAACTGTTAATAGACATTCTTCTTAGACGTAGATGATACAGTGAATTCCATAGTTGTTTGAATGCTTCAACCACGCTCTGATACCAAATGTAAGGACCGTCTACCTTGTAATACTAAACATCACACACACGAGGGGGGGTGGTGGTGAAAAATGTAATCGCAATAATTGTGTAATGAAAAATTAAAATCGCATATGTGGAATTATAATTATAAGAGGAGATTAATCTACACAATTAAGCAAACACAAACACAAAGGTTTTACCCTGGTTCCCCAACTTGAGTACATCCAGCCACACCAATATTCACTATGATCGTACACATGGTAGAGAATACAATCCCCATACAATGGATTTATCCCACACAAGGACACACCAAACCCTACACAAGGGTTAGTCCTACACAAGGACTTAAAATCCCACAAAGGGAGAAGCTAACTCTCACAAAGAGAGTTAGGGTTTCATTCAAAAAAGATGAAATAAATGACTCTTACCTATGCCGTGATGAGATGAACTTACTAAATAATGAATGCAAGGCATGGAAGAGGATCTCCAAGTGTTGAGATGAGCTTTGATTACACTTGGAGGATTTCCATATGAGCTAGCTTCAATGCATGAAGAGTATTAAGGCTCAAAAGAGGGAAATGAGAGAAATAAGAGTAGCTTTATGTTTCTCAATGATATTTAATGATAATCAAGAGTTCTAATAGAAATAAGGCTTCTCCTATATATATGAAGCCAAGAAAACTCATTAAACCCAAGCAAAAATCCATAATAAACAAATATGCAACGGCTTGATTTTGGCTGAAAAGTGCGTGGACAGGCGTCTGATGAAGAGATATTAGGTGCCAGGTGTAACAGCTAAATTTTTCCAACGGCTATAATCTTAGGCAGGACAAACGATTGTAGAAGACTACATAGGTGACTGTACCACTATGCAGGCGACTGTAAAGGCTTCAGCAGGCGACTGCCAAACATGATGGATTTGAGCTGAGGAAAGACAACTTACGCACTTGTGCATTCAGGCGACTAATGAACAACATCCAGGTGCCTGAAGGTTGACATGCACCTGAAAAATGTACTTCAGTCGTCTGTCACACAAGATGGATTGGAGCTTAAAATACCATGTTACACACGTTGGTTCATCAGGCGACTATTGAACATGTTCAGGCGCTTGAAAGCTGACAGGCGCATGTCTTTTGTACTTCGGTCGCCTGTACCAAAAGCTCAAGTATGTAATCAAGAAATATTGACTTAAGCCTGTGCAAAACAGTCATCTGTTGAAGGATGGCCAGGCGTTTGGTGAACACCAGTCACCTGTCATGCCTTCAATAGGCGCATGTTTGAAGTCTAAGAACTACATTTTGCGTTCTTGGTAAGGGGAACCAATTGGATTGGATTATATGATGATCCTAAGGTTCACTAAGATTGTTAATGCATATGCATGAATGAGAGACCATATAATCAAGGCAATACAAAGTCCTAGACTCAAAAAGAGAAAGGCAAGAATAAAGTATTACATGGATAATAATTTACTTCTCTTAGATTCTAAGACCTCAAGCTAGAGTTGCCTTGATTCTACCCATCATCTTCCAAGCTTTGGCACATCTTGATGAGCTTCCTTTCATCAAGCTCCAAGCTTTAGCAATGCTCATCTTGATGTCCATCTTTGCACCAAGCTTTTAGTCTCCAAAATGCTATTCTTCAATTGTTAAATATAAGACTAAAACATTTGTGTGTCATTAGCAACACATAATGTTGTGATCATCATCAAAACTATATGGGTCTAAAATGCCAATACCTAACACCAACATTCTACATTACTAGGTTAGATAACTAACAGCAGAGCGGTTGTAAGATCCTTATAATTATTATGCGCAAGCAAAAATAATCTAATAAAATTACTTAATAATTATTTGGTCCACATGGCGATATCATACATTGTTAGGTTAGATAACTATTAACAGAGTGGTCGTATGATCCTCATAATTATTTAGCCAATAATCACTTTATTAAGCTAATTAAGCAATTTAAGCATGTAATTAATTTTGCAAGTAATCCTTGAAACAAACACAATATTACAAATAAATCATGATCACATCCTAAAATAAACAGATCCAAGAATTTTATACCTCATAAAATTATTCCAAGATATATTTTCCATGAAACCAATTTGTTGTCACATAACAAATATCATAAAAATACAATCATAAATTTAAAATTGATTTTACGAGTCTTTACGATCAACACATATATGCAATATCAACTACTGCATATTTAATGCAAATTCTCTAATATTTAGAGCGAAATAATCAAATTATATTGCTCCTCAAGTACAAGATCAACACTTGATCTTTGCGATGCATTAGAAAATATTAATGTATGCATCTTAAGATCAAACACAACATTTGCCTTAATAATTAAAAATCAGAAATTTAAAAAAACACAATGAGGAAAAAAAATCACATAGTCAATTTACGGCATTAGTCAACTAGACGTCCACTGGTAGTCGACTAATCTGCCGTCTGCAAGTTACGTAAATCTGTTGATGTTATACTAGTCAACTAGCCTTACAAGACTAGTCGACTAGTTCACTTATTAGTCGACTACGGGTTGCCCCCTAGTTGACTAATTTAGTATTTTAATATATTTACATAAATTTGATATTATGACACTTAAAATTTGAACTTTAATTAATCTTGAGCGCATACATTTGCATTATAATCCTAGCACAATTCATATTTATAATAATTGATTTATGATGAATGAGAATCCGATTTTTAATCAATTTTAAATCTTTAAATAGCGTAACATCAAGATTTGTAGTATGGCTCTGATACCATTGTAAGGAAATATTCTAGGTACATTAAACTATTTAGCATGTAGCGAAAGACTAAAAAATCAAAAAATTTCTATGACTAGCATGTCATAACAAAGATCTATTGCAATACTAACAATTAATTCTAATTAAAAATTCATACTTTGAAACATATATTCTTAGCAATGGAATAGATCTTAAAATTTCATATATAAAAGTTAGTATTGCAATAGATCTTTTACCTACAAGTCGTGGAAATCTACCCGTAGATCCAAAACTTTACAGGTGAATTCCACAAGTCGTCGCTCATTTACCATGGTAATATAAAAGTCACACAGCAGTGACCACCCAATCACAATCCACGGGCTCCTCCTAAGCCTGAAGTTAACTCCCAATCATCACTGCTAGGGATTGAGAGGAGAAGAAGGAAGATCTTTGAGAAGATGTAATGCTTGTGACGATGTACACATGCATGGGAATATGTACTTGTGGCACCACTACTACAAAAGGGCCTAATAGAAATGGTTATAAGCGTTGCTAATTGAGTCAATTGCAACGGTTTAAACCGTTTCTAATGTAATAGTAACGGGTTGGACAGTTGCTAATAGACCGTTACCTTTAAGGCCATTACAATTAGCTAATTGTAACGGTTGCAATGGTTTACAACCGTTGCAAAATTACATAACCGTTTCTATTAAAAAAATTCCTAATTATATAAAAAAAGTTATAGCAACGATAAACAACCGTTTCTAATACACATTGTCAAATAATTTTAGAAACACGTATAACCGTTGCTAAAAGATGTTTAGCAACGGTAAAAACATGTTAGTATAAAGATGTTTAGCAATAGTTAAACCGTTGCTAAAAAGTATTTAAGCATAGAATATAACCATTGCTAAAGTTATTTAGCAATGGAATCTACCCGTTGCAAATAAACATATTAATAAAAAATTTAAATATTAAAATTTCATTAAATGATTTCAATGTTTTAAACTATTTGCTAGTCGTTACAAAAAATACAAAGCAATTCTCATACAACAATCTAGTTGACATTAAAACTCAAGATTCATTAAAACACATTCGGTCATATCACAGACCAACAATCAGGTTAAACCCCACTCTGTGCACTACACACACACTCTCTCAGACTCTGTGACCAACAATTTCATCAAACTTCTCTCAAAAAAGAAGCATACATGACAGTCAAATATAAAAATAAGCAACAAAGCATGTTTTGAAGCATGTTTTGAAGAATGATAACATTGAACCACTCATCATCAACTTCTATCATCAGCGAATTAATTTCACTTGTCAAATGTTGTTTGTCACTGATGATTGCAGAGGCCTGTTTTGACTACTCAACAGAATCAATAGATAATATCTTCTCAAGACTCTTATAAAGATCCATTTCATTTACCCTGATACCATAGAAATCTCGATATTCAAACTCTTGCACTTCGCTACAGGCCAACCTATTTGAGCATGTAATGTACATGTGAACCCTTCCTGCTTTATGAGGTGGGGCACAGCAGCACAGAGTTCCATCTGCTAAAATGTCCGCTGGAACTTAAATTTCACCAAACATACATGACCAATCACACTTCTTGATGTCTTCTTTATTCTTCAAGAATGTGCCGGTGATTACAACATGCAATCAGTAGGTATAATCAAGGATATAAAACTGCATCAATTTTTGTTGTATGATCAGTTTAACAACCCAATGAGAGGAAGATCCATTGACACTTAGTTGCCAGATCCAAGAAAAAACAAGACTAACCTTAGTCTCCATGCCTGTGAAAGCCCAGCTTGGGGAGACGTCAACTATGTTGAAAAGCTGCTCCTGGGAAATTGAAGGGCTCACTAAGTACGAGTCTTGCTCTTGATTGGACAAGCTTGAAACATCACCGTGTGTTAGTATGTGGATGTTTTGAAGATCTGACAGCATAAAAGGCCAAGTACAGTACCGTTGATGATAACTCGAGGCAATGGGAATCTAAGCAAGCGCTCCCCTTCAGTCCTCAACAGCTCCCTGACAATCTCGAAAGGGATCTAATCCTTGATCTTAGAGATGAAACCAGGCCACTCCTTAGTACCTCTGTAGAGGCTCATAAATCATCGAAAGTCCGAAACTCCTCTGCACCTTTGCTTTCTCAGATGTCTCCATGTCGGACTTGAATTGCATTCTTCTCCGCATCTGTTGGGTCAACATCTCCAGTGGTCACTCCATGCTCATAACCAGAAGTATGCATGATATACATTAAACATGTAAAGTGCAAATAGTGTGGCAAGAAAGATTGGATTATAACCAGAAGTATGAGTTGCTCCTAAAACCTAGTCTACCCTAGGATATCAAATTACAAATGTTCTCTTTACCTGGACTAAGGCATCAGGTCGCGACTCAAAAGCAATTAGAAGAACTCCCAAGAGGCATGATGTCTTGTCTAAGATTAGTCCCTCTGCAAGCTGTTGAGAAACATATACAAAACTTATATGTTACCAACCAAACAGAAAGAGTTGTGTCAAAATTGCCAAATCACAACAAATTATGGAAGAAAATCAAATTATCAAACCAACATGCACGGACTCAATATCCTATAATCATTTTTAATAGGTGTGACTTCCAAAATTGGTTTTAAAGTCCACACAACTTCCATCATAAAAGCAGTCGAGAAATATGTTATCTCAAACCAGATTCCTTACTTCAGTACTTTTTTAGACTTGACCTATTGGGTCGTCCATGTTGGCAAGGACACGAACGGTATTGGCAAGGCTGGATATCTCTCATACACTAAAATAGACTATGTTAACTTCAAAAAAATTGACTTCAAATAAATAAAGTAATGCGTATATAAAATCTACCAACACAACTCAAACACTTGCAAATTTTTAATGTGTAAACAAATCCCTACAAAATTAAACTTTTGTTAAAACAGATCCTTCAACTAAAACATTATAATAATTTGATCCCCATATCCGATGTGCATCATATCACTCCCCAAATACATCCTGCGCCATAAAGGGAGATAATCAGACTTAATGATATTTATCAACTATTTTATGCAATGTATATGTAATTTACTCATATAAATTATTTTACCTCTCTACAAACCATTTTTATGTATGAGCCAAATATTTCTCTCATTTCAGCAAGTTTCTTACGCATTGCTTCTCTTTCTTCCCTGTCTTTTGCCTTCTCTCTTTCAGCCTCTTCAATTCTTTGTTGAAAATATTCTCGCATATCTTGGATCAATTTGTTGGCAGATTTAAGTTCCTCTTGCAAACGAACATTGCTCTCGCGACTGACATTATTGTTACGTGAATAAGATGATTGTCTCATTTGTCGTGTTAAATAACCAATACCATAACCTCTTTCATATCCTCCGTGATGTTGTCCTGCTACTTCGTCAAGGATTGATGAAAGTTGTAATTTATGGGAAATTGTATATCCTTAGCTTTAAATAAACAATACCAATATTATAACAATATAATCCAAATAATGTTCGTATATCCTTACCAACTTTCTTTTGGTTTGAGCAAAGGATCGTTGCCCCAAACAATGACAAAGTTTCTTGTTCATGACATTGGTTGTGTTCCTAATAGACTCCTCCTGCATGAATAATAATAATAATAATAATAATACATGACAAAAGATATTTGCAAACAATATGTGAATAATAATCTTTTCTTAATACATTGAAAAATAAAAAACTATGTCAAGTGTTAAAATGTATGTTGACATATAATTTAAGACTTGAACATATGGTTAAATGTATAAATATTACCTTCTTTTGTAGATTTTCGAGATATTCAAATAAGTCTTCCCATTCACTACGAGTGATCCTCTCAAACTTAATCTGATCACGCTGTTGTGGAGAAGCATTTCTCCATTTCTTATAGTACTTGCGCTTAAGTTTGTTCCTTCATCCTCTAATAGCACTTTGAACTGTAATGGTACACCAGCGTTGCACCCATTCCAAATTCACTGGTAAAATTACTTCAGGGTTTTTAGGGTCTTTATCAGCACTTTCCCAATTGAAACTTTCATGCATAAAAGTGCAATTTTCAGATAATAAAAAATAAGAATCTATTAAGCAAACAAGTTTACATCATGATAGTGGAAGAATCAATCCTCTAAAAGATCCATAATATCATCCATTGTTTCTTGCGATTCTTTGTCCCACTCCTTATGTAAAGGAAATAGCTTCCTATTCGACCATAATATCCAAGTTGTTCTGAAAGCTGTAGACCAGTTTCACTTACAAGTTGTCCTTTGCACCAAAGAACGGTATGTTTTTGACCTGACGGAGGGCGAAATGTTCTAACTTGGTTGCCTTCCTATTACCATTTTTATTGCCTCCATTAACAACTGCATAATCAATAAATAGAATAAATAAATTAGTCATCATTATTAATCAAACAATGTTCAAATTTGTATTTATTATAAAATACCTTCGTGTGTCTCAGAGAGATTAATATCATCAATGCGTGTGGAAATCTCATCATGAGTTGCCTATCTGCTATCATCTTCCATGTGGTTTATTGGCATTTCATTGTTATTAGTTGGTAGATTTGAAATAACGGTACTAGTACCAACATCAAAACTAGGAATCGTGGCGTTGCAACCATTGTTATCAAAGATTGCAGCATTAGGAATCTTGGTGATACGACGATATATAGAAGGTGCACTTCGTTGAGGACGACTAGATTGAGAAGCTTTAAGAATGAAAAAAAAATTATTAAGATAACAAAATATATCATAGATACATAGAGTTCAGTAGGGATGCAATGTGATAATTGAAATATTAGAGCTGCGTATAGCTAGTTGTTCACATTAGAGGTGCTGTATTTGATCGATATTTGTTCACACTAAAATGGAAGGAAACAGTTTAAGATTTGTTAGCTGTTTGATGAGGAAATCAGTGCAAATATGGATAAACTGATGATATTAAGATGTAATATGGCTCAGGCTACCATGCTGAATCTTAGAATGTTGGAGAAGCTCAAGCTACTAATGACCGACCCACCTCATGGGGTCTCCCTCCCCCAACCGAAAACATTATAAACATTACGCTTGCCTAGCTATCCAAATACAGCTAATAAATGAAGCACAACTTACTCATTTTTATAAGTTTGTATTCTGACTAATATGAACATTCCCAGGTGGGTTAATATGAACATTTTCCTTCTATTACAAGGCAAATCCATTAGCCAATACAAACTTATTATCTGTTTATTATCTGATTGATAGGCCAAACCTAGGAATGTTCATAAAATAATTCAGAATAGCATGAAAATTGATTTGCCTTGTAAATCCATTGTTTCCTAAATAAACAGATAATAAAAATACTGGCTAAACTTAAATAATGTCAACCAACTAAAATGACGATAGTATGAATCTTGTTGTGAAAGCAAGTTTCAACCAACTAAAAATAATGGTTAAACACCAAATTGCTCAACTTGTGAAAGCAAAACTTGAAGAAAAATGCGATGAAGATAGTATGAAAGTTTTGCCAAAGGCTATTGACTCCGTCAGGAAAAAGGTATTGTAATGTTGCTGTTTTTGGTGTTCTCACTGGATATGTTGTTATGTTTGGTCGATAACTGAGTTGAATTATTGGTGTTACGTCGACATTCAGACTAGGGATTTATAATAATTTGTCCTTTAAAACATTTTCTTCTGCAATTACTTTTGCTTCATGCTTTTTTCGGGCTTTCACGGAAGCATTTTGAAATGGACATTTTGGAGCTAGCATTTGCTCTAATACTTGCTTTTGTGAAAAAGCACCATGTTAACAGCCTTGAAAAATAGCCCTTTTACTTTTCTGGGGAAACATCAAATCATCTTACTCTACCAAGGTACTCATGTTTTAGCATGATACAAGTGCAAGCTTACATGCAGTAGTAACAGAACCTAGCAAGTGATACCTTTGTTTTCTCAACATGCTTGTAACTCGACAAATGGATTTTTTGTATTCAATACCATTTTGACTTCAGCTCTGTCCAGGTATCTAATGGTGGTGATTCTATAAGAATCTTCATAGGTTATTTGGTTCCTTATGTACCAACATTTACATAGGATTCTAAAATAGGAAATATTTTGGAACCCCTTCCAGAAACTGGAAAGTTGCAAGAGAATCCATTGTTCCTATAGCATATATACATCATAAAATCTGTAGATAATAAAGCAGACATTTGAATATGAAAGTAGTAGGTCTAAGGTAGAAGACATGCCGCATTGTGATAAATAATTTATGGGTACAATGCTACCAGTTACAACGTGGATGCATGCTTTTTATAAAAATTGATATTGTTAAACTACAAAATAAAACATACAACTACAAGGGAAACAATAACAATAACTCAATGAATCATATAAAAGCTTGAATCTGTTTATTATTGAATAATCAATATGCGATGAAAGTGATGCATCTAATAAAATATGTTCACTTCAGAAAATTGACATTTACCTGCACCACATGTTTGTTGACTTGTGAAAACTGAATCTATATACATAGCATCCTCTGTTTCAGTGGGCTCCAGTAAAGTAACCCTCTTGACCTTAAGATTTTGAACAATCGTCCTCGCATTAGCACGTTTTGGTGGCATTACTGACTTGTAACAAATATTAATTCTAAAAAAATTAGTACCTATTGTTGTAGTAAATTTGCAAGTGTTAAAAACAAATTTGTCCACTATTATTAATTATAGATCTTTCACATACCTGCATGTTTCTTTTTATTTTTCTTTGTGTTTTTTCTGGCCTCTTCTAGTTCATTATGGCATACAAAAGTTCCCATTCCCATATCTTGCCTAACCCACTCAATATGTCCTTCATGCATGACACCTTCTAATGGGATACATGGATCAATATTACGCATATGATTGACATCGTCATTTTCAGTGTCATTTTCTATCACCGCCACTTCTTCAGGGATTTCATAAGTATCTCTTGGCTTCCAACGACAAACAACACTCCAATTTGGATTTACAGGGTCCTTCGAGTAGTACACTTGTTGACCTTGTGTTGGATAGACAAAAGGTTCATCAGTGTAGCTCAATCGTGTTGTATTGACTAATGTCAGATTGTAATCATCTTTCTTCCATCCAACGCCTTCTTTAAAGTCATACCAAGTGCACTTAAATAAAGCAATGGGTTTCATTTTTGGAATAATTATCTCTAGTATTTCATCCACTACACCGTAAAACATTTGATTTTCACAACCTACTGTCACAACACCACTATTTTGTGTAACTCGTGTGGTCTCCACATGTTTGGTGACAAATTTGTAACCATTGACACCAAACCCATGATAAAATGTAGCATCTGGTAAGGGCCCAAAAGAAAGATTGACCACTTCATCATCCAATGAAACATGTTGCCTCTTCAACTTAGTTACCTATCAAAAATTATGAAAAGTAATTTCAAAAGCGATTATTTTTGTTTATTAAAAGTGATAAAAATGAGTTGATAATTCTTACATGAGATCTAAACCAATCAACAAAATTATTATGCCCATCTACTTGGGCTTTGCGATTTTTGAACGCAGATTGTTGTTGCTTCAAGAGTTGGTCATATAACCTGGCTCAAATACATCATTAATATATAATGAAATATTACCAAATCTAATAAAGAATAAAAGATACATACTCGCGATATGGATAAACTGATTCATTGTTGTCAAGGATAAAGCGATAGGCTTGATAAAGCTCTATGGTTGATAACAGACGAGTCTTCCCTGTGCCAAGTGGGCCATTTTGAATTCGTATAGGTCTATTAAGCTTTGACTCCAAATCATTTAGGTAACGTTCACAAAAAGTTGTCGCTTCATCTTTTAGGTAACCCTCTGCTATGGAACCCTCTGGTCGACTTCTATTGCGCACATAGTTCTTTAGTGTGAGCAAATACCTAATTATAAATCATATTATTTAACTTATAAAATGAAGGAAAAATTAAAAATATCATGATATTATGCATAATTGATTTCATTATACCTTTCAATAGGATACATCCAGCGATACTGAACTGGTCCTGCAAGTTTTGCCTCAGTTGCGAGATGTACAGTCAAATGCACCATAACATCAAAGAATGCAGGAGGGAAAATAGTTTCTAGCTTACAAAGGATTATTGGAACACTTTGTTCAAGCTTCTCCATTGTACGATAGTCAATAACTTTAGAGCACAACTCTCTAAAGAAGTTACAAAAATCATTTATCGCATGTCACGCCCCGCTTCCCAAAATGGACGGAAGCGAAACGTGACGAGGCCCGCTTAGGCCAGAGCTTTAGAAGCTCGGACCCAATAAGCGTCTGTAGGGGTACCATTTAAAAACTTTTCAGGTTCTTGCATTATTATAGTTCGAAACAACAAAAGTACGGAAAGGAAATTTGCATTCACTTACATGAAGAAATAATATCCAACAAGTACAAAGTCTAAAGAAAAGCCTAAGCGTGGCAACAAACTATCTAAAAGCAAACTAAAAGTAGTAACCTCTGAAAGTGACGACTAAGAAGACCTCAAGGTCTGGTCCTCGTCGGGCACGTACTCTGGGTCGACGTCCTCGGCTCCTCGTACTCCAGCGAGTCTGCTTCGTCCACGATCTCTGGCTGAACACCTGACGTACAGCACCCAAGAAAAAGGAACTGTACGTCAGGTAAAGTCTACAAGAAGGGTTAGACTTTACTGCAAGTGCACCGAACTTTAAACAACGGTTTACTGGTTGATTAGCATGCTGAGGTTCTTTTACACAACAGTTTACTGGTTGATTAACATGCTGTGGTTATAACAGAGTAACACGACAGGAAGTAACGCAGCAGGAAAGTAAAACGGGACAAGTAGTAGTCGTAGCGTGTGCTACCAACTACGGGACTAGCCTACAGGTGTCAAGACAAGACGTGACGTGACGGAAACAAGGCAGGACAAGACAAGTGAGACACGAAAGGGTTCACGCCTTACGGTTCGAGGGGGATCAGACCCTCTTACCGTGCGCACGCTCAACCCAACCCCAAACCCCAAGACAAGACAAGACAAGATATCCGTACAAGGGATCACTCGCTCTAGCTTGGCGAGTGCCCTATTGCCCGCAGGCTGAGAATCCGTACAAGGGATCACTCTCTCTAGCTTGGAGAGTGCCCTATTGCCCTCGGGCTGTGTATCCGTACAAGGGATCACTCTCTCAACTTGGAGAGTGCCCTATTGCCCGCAGGCTGTGAGTCGGTACAAGGGATCACTCGACGAGTGCCCTATTGCCCAGCGGGCTGTGCAAGACGGGACGTGACGTGACAAGACGGGAAGGGTTATTCTAGGGTGTCCACACACACGCACACACATGATAGCCCTACAGCATGAAAAAGTTGTTGTTGTCAGGCTCAGACTTCGTCGTCAAGTCTGAGCCGTCAAGAGTCGTCCCGGACGCTATCATTTCACGTTCGGTTCTATACATTCATAGTCTAACAGTTCTAGCAACCTAAGAACAAAGCACGGTCAAAAACGCAAGTGGGTACACTTGCCTGTGGTGGCGAGTGTGTCGTCCTCTCGAAGCGTCTCGTCCAAGCGTCTCGTCCGCGGTAGTCCGTCTGAAAAAGGATCACGGCGACGGTGTCAAGTCGCGATTCTCATCAAGTCCTATTAGGGTTTGTTTCTAGGTTATCGGGGCTATCCTATTTGTCAATCATCACATTTTGGTGTTTCATTCAACCTAGATCGACCACTGCCCTATATGCACAGAAAAATTGTCCGACGGTCGATTTCTATAGTGATATCGTTTTACTGGTGCGGAAAAGTAAATTTAGTTGTAGTTGTCCGATTTTAGTTAGGGTTCAGTTTTGCTACGGTGTGGGTTTGCTACGAGTTCGGGGACACCAACCTGGTTCGACGGTCACGTGTAAGTTTGACGTTGGATCTGAAAACGGCAACGGATCGCGTCGTCTTCAGTTACTCGACTGCGGTAGCGCGGATCTATCTGCGTCATCAGATTTAGAATATCAAGCTAAGGTGAAATATACATTCACCAATATAACCACTAATATGGCTAGCATTTGATTCCAGTTAACAACTTACTACCTCTGTTAAATAAATATATATATATCAACCCACGTATCTAACTAGTTATAGCTAATCGGTTATTAATATGCTAACTCATCAACCCCACTGTCATCATAAAAATGATTTGTGGGCTAAAATAAAACCCACAGAACCAACTAACCATTAAGGACTTAAATAAAAAGTTATAAGAAGTGACGTACCAACAATCCATTATTCACAACTGAGGCTATAATATATAAATTACTAACTGCCTCATTTAACATCACTAACTTACCAATTAATATTACTGTTTAAAAATATTCTAATTAGTTCTAACAATGCACCATTCATTATTAAACTGCAACATATACTTAAAATGTTATCATCACTCACTATTACTGTGTATCAAATAACAGGTACGTGATAAGAGCAACGAAATCCACTTACGCGATTCTCGTTTGAGCATTGCTCTCACAGATGGAGACAGCGAGGTCGAGCGACGGTGAACGGTAGCGTGGATCGATGTTGGTTCGGAGGCGCTGCTGTCGGGATTGAGGCGCTGGGTTGCTCGGTGATGAGTCGGTCGTCGGGCGATCGGGCGGTCGGGAAGGAGGACCGGAGGGCGGCAAAGGGCTGGAGACATGGGAAATATGGGCAGCGCGGTCGGGGAGTGGTGTAGCAAAGGGGAGACGGCGTGCGGAGAGCTGGCCAGATCTTAGGCCGGCGAGATGCTGTTGTGATGGTATGAAGAGCAGGTCGAGGCACGGTTTCGGGCTAGGCGCGCGCTGTGGGGAGAAGAGGCCGGAGAGACTCACCGACAGTCGGGGTTGTCGCGCAAGAGGACTCAGCCCCGATGGGTTACGGGGAGAAAGAGATGAGGGGGAGAAAAATTTGGAACTGGGTAAAAGCTGGCGGCTGGGAGTACATGATGACCCTAGGCATAACTTTATAGAATAGGAGAGAAAGGGATAGGGGCTGTTCACGTGGGAGAGTGGGTGAGAAAATTTTGGGGTTCTGTTGCTTGGTACGGGTGGGGGAAAGGCTAAGTCAAGGGGAAGATTTGATTTATTAAAAAAATTCCAAATGATTTGTTTTTCCCTCTTAGTTTATTCACGTGGTGGATCACTCAGGCTGTTAGTTTTTTTATTAAGATTAGATTGTTAATAATCAGATCAAATTTGTTTAAACCAAGTCTAGTTACAAAGATTCTTATCCCTCTTCATAAGCTAAAATCATTACTAATTGTTTAAGAGGTAGTGGGTTAGGTTCATAAAGAAATTAGCAGAATACTAATTTGTCTTGAACAAAACCGCACAGAGCCCACAATCAATTATTCATTAAAAAGGTTATAATAATAAAACAATTGATATTATTGCAGATAGGTCCAACGACGTCCTAAAATTACAAAGAAGGTATCGGGGTGATCGCGCCTCCGAGAGGGTCGTGGATACGGGGTTCGGTCGCGCGTTTGATCTACGGAAAGAGTAATAAAAATCAAAGACGAAAAAGAATACAAACACGGAACAAGATAGGCGCTAAAATACGCACGGTCGGAAAGTGACCGTTACATCGCAAGACCCACCGGCTTCACAAGTGATGTTCTTATGGCCAACGGGAGGAGTTGTTGCATCAAAACATGGTAATCATGACTTTTTAGCCCAATTATCTTACCTTCTCGAACTTGAACTTGGCCGGTAAAGTTTGACGAAAATCCATCTGGAAGTTTCAAGAACTTTAAAATATTTAGAAACATTTCTTTTTCTAACTTGGTCATGTTATAGGATGCATGAGGTAACACGTATTTTCCACATCTCCCCCGTAATTCTTTAGGATGCAAAGGCTTTCTTATATTCAAAACTTGTAGGTCATTACGAGCATTTAAGTTATCTTTGGATTTCCCATCTCTGCATAGCAAGGTATTTAAAATATTATCACAAACATTTTTCTCAATATGCATGACATCTAAGTTGTGACGCACTAATAGTGTTTTCCAATAAGGGAGCTCAAAGAAAATACTCTTCTTTTCCAACCTTTAGGTGTTGGTTGCTTCTCTAATTTTTTTTACTTTCCAAATGTTATGTTACTATAGTTCTCTCATTGCTTCAGCACATCATCTCCAGACAATGGAATGGGTGCAATATTTGTCTCCATTTCACCATCAAATTCTTTTTTCTCTTTCCGCCATAGATGATTGATTTTTAAAAAACGACGATGTTTCATGTAGACGCACTTTTTGCTACAACTCAAATATATAGATCCATGCTACGTATGGCAATTAGGACATGATGGTATCCTTTTGTGCTCCAACCTGATAGTATACCATATGCAGGAAAGTCGTTGATGGTCCAAATAATAGCTGCTCTCATTCTGAATGATTGACAAGTTGATGCATCGTATGTATCAACCCCATCTTGCCATAAAAGTTTGAGCTCATCAATCAATGGCTGTAGGTAGATGTCAATATCATTACCTGGTGATTTAGGACCATCAATAAGAAGAGATAACATAAAATATGACTGCTTCATGACAAGCCATGGTGTAAGATTATATGCAATTAATACAAATGGCCACATGCTTCTATTGCCACCAGTCATCAGCTTGAATGTACTAAACCCATCACTTGCCAGTCCAAGCCTAACATTTTGAGGTTCACTATCAAACGAAGCATTTTGAAGACTAAAATGCTTCCAAGCCTTGGAGTCGCTTGGATGGATAATCTTCCCATCTTCCTTAGGTGCAGTATAATGCCATGTCATATCTCCAACTGTTTTTTAAGACATGAACAACCTTTGTAATCTAGTAATTAAAGGAAAATGACGAAGGACCTTGTTAGGCACATCTTTACCATAACCATTTTCTCTTCTTTTCATCCATCTAGACGTACCACATACAGGGCATTTATCAAGATTTTCATATTCATTTCTAAATAACACACAGTCGTTACGACATGCATGTATTTTATTGCATTTTAGTCCCAAATCATCCATAACCTTCTTTACCGCATACCAATTCCTTGGCACAAGATTGTCTTCAGGTAATAAGTCATTTAGTAATTCAAGGAGACTGGAGAGTGACTTATTGCTACAGTTATTTAAACACTTTATTTGAAGTAGACGAACTATGAAAGACAATTTTGAGTACTTTTGGCAGTTAGGATAAAGTGGTCTTCTAGCATCCTCTATCAAACTTTCAAACCTTTCTGCATCTCGATCTCTTCTATTGTTATTTATCATTTCAGAAGACCCAGTATAATCATAATAAGGTGATAATGGGTGGGCATCGGTTAACATTCCTATCATGTCATCTCTAGATGGAAGCACATCAATTATTTGTTCCCGATTCCTCTTTCGAGTTTCACCATGAAAATACCATCTTGTATAATCGCATACAAAACCATTACCAATTAAATGTATCTTAATGGTTTGAGTATCATGACTATACTGGTTTTCACATTTTTTGCATGGGCAACATATGTCTCTCCGTCCTTCTGGTAAATGTTGGGTTGCAAACTAAATAAAACTATCAACTCCTGCTATAAAGCAGCCATCAAACTGTTTATACATCAACTCTTATCCCCAATATAATCATACTCCATCTCTTGAAAAACTCTTAACTATTGACCTGATAATTTTAAATAAACAAAGTTAATTTGAATGAAAAAAAATTGCCACTAGATTCATACAGCAAGACACAAGTGAACGATAAAATGTTCAAAAAATGATTAAAACAAATATTAAGCATATGATGCTGATTATTAACACTAGCTAGTAGCTAGGAAAGCTCACAAACCATGAAGCAAAGTCTGCCGGTTAGAAGTGTATACAAATGTCACTAGTTCCTTGTTATATGAAGAAATTTTATCATAAAAACTAGATTAACTAAAGAAAAATTCAGGTAGGATGCATTATATCTCAAGGAATAAAAACTACAATAACATAAATAACACACTATAAAAGAATGCATATATAGATGTGACATTGCAACAAAGAAATGATAAATTAAGATGCAAGGGGCAAAAGGATAAAAAAAGAGTACGCGTTAAATTGTCTAAAAATTATGTTATTTGAAAAAAATGAGCTTATGCGATGGTAAATTTAAGATGCACATAAATGAATAATAGAAACAGCCGATATACCAAGAAATTCTTTACATACACCAAGAAACAGCCGATAACATGAATGAATATCTATGTGTTTGTTATCCAAAGCTAATTCTTTACAATGTCACTTGAATGCAACTCCGTACAAAAATATGTCAGAAGGAGAAACCGTACATTTATTAGTGAAACCCCTTACACTTCATTACATCTACATAGAACTAGCTACATAGAACTTTCTGGAGATGTATGTATACAACTTATACCTCTAAACTAGGTAGTATACATACATCTCAAATTTCAGGTAATCATAGAATATATAGTAAAATATTGAGAGTATTCATAATTATCTGATTGAATGGTAATAATAAGAAGTTTAAGGTTAGCGTAAGACTTTGCAAATGCATTGGCTCATTAAAGCCAAGTACAGAAAATACTAAAAATCTTAAGTTAATACATCTACCCAAAAACTAAAAATAGACAGTATAAATACATCTATAAATAGATAATTAGTTAATACAAATAGCCGTATTTGTAAAACATTGAGAATATTCATAATTATCTGATTGAATGTTAATAATAAGAAGTTTAAGGTTAGTGTAAGACTTTGCAAATGCATTGGCTCATTAAAGCCTAGTACAGAAAATACTAAAAATCTTAAGTTAATACATCTACCCAAAAACTAAAAATAGACAGTATAAATACATCTGTAAATAGATAATTAGTTAATACAAATACATCAATAATAAATCTACCCAAAAACAGAAAATACTAAAAATACAGAAAGTACAGAAAATACCAATTTACCCAAAAACTTAAGTTAATACATCTATAATCAAGGAGACATTTATGAAATCGCATTTTTATCGGTTATCACTGACTTGAAAATACTAAAAATCGGTATTTGACTTAGTAACGAGCACATGGCGTGAAATAAGACAACAAATAATTAGTTATTGTCGTTAATCTAAGCTCAATACACACAAATCCTAGAAAAGATTATGTTCGAGTATACAAATAGCCGTATTTTAAACAGTATAAATTGCAACTTGCTATTAATTTTTTTGCTAAAAGTAATTATCCAAGATGACGCACGTGTAAATGTATTTTTTACCAGAGAAATGCGAAACTTTATGTCTCAATCACTGCTACAACTTGAGATGATTGGGTATGGCTTATAAGGTCAAAGCTAATTTGGATTTAATTTAGCATCCCCACCTGCTTATCCGAAAAAATATATTCAAACAAACTAATTCTCACACATAATTATTGTAATATTTGTCCGAATTTATAAATACATTTTCATCTGATGACCTATATAAGTGACTTAATGAGGCGTTGATATATAAAATAATTAAGATCAGCCCGAGTAGAATGGTCAGTTAAATGAAAACGTAATCAATAATGTAAATTAAGATTAACAAAACATGACAGTGGGCTAAAGCGGCAAGAATATTGCCACAAGGGATTAAATAAGTTTGTTAAATTGGCACTGACAATCTAATTACCAGAAACATCCACAAAACATCCATGAACATAATCGGATCAGATTGTCCATTCAAGACATAGTGAATTTTTGGGCAGATAATCGAATCGATGCATATATACCTTTGATCAACTGAATAATGGAAAAAAGTATGGTTAAAATTTGAGCAGATTGATCTTCTTCCCACAATCTCCGTATCAATTGATCCCTAATCTCATAATAATTTGCAAAAAATTCCAAAGAAATCCAAAAAAATAGATCAGGTCATGTAAAAATTTATTGTTCTTAGAATTAGGTTGATCGATGCTTACCTCCACGATCTATGTAGAATTGATTGGAATTTATTGAGAGGCGCTTGGTCTTCCAAAATCTTCGTATCAATCGATCAGGTTGGCATTTACTGAGTAGACAGGGCTTGATCTTCTTGATGCATGTTCAGATCAGAGAATCAAGAGAGGGGTTAAACCTAAAATAGAAGGAAATCGAATCTTTAAGCAAAAAATTCTCACCCAAAAAATTTTAGAAGGAAATCACAGGTTTTAGCATCAAATCACAGAAGGAAAATTTTGGGTATAGGAAATCGAAGGATTTAGCATCAAATCGCAGAGGGAAAATCGGAGGTTTTAGCATCAAATCGCATCGAATCACATCAAATCGGAGGTTATAGATGGAAATCGGAGGATTTTGGTTAGAGGGAAAAAATTTAGGAAAAAAATTACCACCCAAACTAGTTTCGCTTCAAATCGCAGCCAAGATCTTTGGTTTTGAGAGGGAAATCGGAGGTTTTTTTGGTTAGAGGGAAAAGTTTTAGGGATAATATTCCCACCAAGAATTTTGTAGTAGAGGGAAAGCAGACGTGATTGCTTCGAGGGAAAAATTTTAGTGCAAAAAAATCCCACCCAAATTTATTAGCTTCGGATCGCATGTTTTAGAGAGGGAAATCTGAGGTTTTCAGTAGAGGGAAAAAGTTTGGGCCAGAGGGAAAATTTTTGGGTCCGCGGGAAAGAAAGTGAATGATTAAATCTGATAATAAATAAGATAACTTTTTCTAATAGAATTCCAATACCACAAAAACTCATAGTTATACATAGATTTAAAAAAATAGTATTTTCTTAATTATTTAAAAATTATTATTTTGTGCAACTGTTTCTATTAAAACATTACCATTTCTAATAAAACATTAGCAACGGTTATGATACTAATCATTACTAATAGGATCTATTAGCAATGGTTTAAATTATAACTGTTACGTATAGAGTCAATTGTAGTAGTGCACCTTGCATGAAGATCCTGCTCCATTACACGCTCCACAGTTCACCATATTTGTAAATGCGTACCAACATAACGTCACAAGGAAAAAATAGTGATAAGCACCATCATAGTGATAAGCACAATCACAAGGCAAAAAATTAGCCCACAATGAGCTGCATAACGTCTGATGGCTGAAGGCAGAGACATCCATATTATGAAAACATACATTGCTACTAAAATAATTTCTCCATATTATGAAAACATACATTTCTACTAAAAGAATTTCTAAACAAGATGGAAACGCGTCTGATACGTCTATTTTGCGAAGGCCCAACAACATAGGCCCAAAGGCACAGCCCACCGGGCGAAGCCCGAAAGATACGAGCCTGGATGCCCGACCGCCGATCGGTAGCCCATCTGCGCGATCAGGCCCACCCGGCGAAGTCCCATAGAGGGCCCCCAAATATCAATCCGACCCGGCCCCGATAACACACGAGTCACCCGCCCACTCCAGCGATAACCGGTCCCCTGATCCCGCTACCACTTAAGGGTCGTGATAGGGGTGTGCTGGCATGGCGCTGGGAGCGGCGACGGGGGCGGATTGAGGGGGCACGATCGAAGGCAGACGAGCGACGTGGGCCGGGGGCAGTCACGGCGGGAGGTCTATAAAAAGGCTAGAAAGACGACTGGACAGGGGACCGGATCTCAGGTAACTAAAACCTAAGGTACTCCATCAACGACCTAGTTCCCCCATTCCAAACTCCTTCCTCCCCCGCCCACACCGGTAGACACCGTTCAGATCTCCTCTCGAGTCGAACCGTCTTCGCCGGGCCTCCTCTTTCAGATCATTATCTGACTTAGGCATCGGAGGGGATTTGGCCGGAACCAAGGTCCGGCCCCCCTGACGAGCGTTCTTATCTGCGTAGGAGGACGTCACATCCACGGGCCGAGGCTTCCCCTCCGCCCCGCGACCGACAACGTAACCAGCAGGACGATCGAGGCTACCCCTCGTCGTCCGACCGCCGAGGCCGAGCACGTCCGTCCGAGGCCGAGCGTCTCAATCCAGGACGAGGCTTCCCCTCGCCCCCCCTTGCGACCAAGGATCTCGATTTGGCCGATCCGACGTGCTCCACGTCGCTCGCGACTCCGACTCACGCCTCGTCTACACCGACTCGACACACCCGAGGGACCCAAGCGGATCCCTTGACCACGTTGACCGGGTTATCCACGGTCAACGCTTTTGTAGTGAGAAAACACTCTGAAACATCTGGCGCCGTCTGTGGGAACGAACGGTCCCACGAAGAAACAAACCACACCAGCAATGGCACGAGCCTGCAATGGGAAGAAACGCATGCCCCCCATCCCGGAAGAGGGGAATGGCGCACCCAACAGCCACCTTGAGGACGCACCCGACGACGATCGCCCCGCCCCCTCAACCGAAGAAGCTGGCGGGTCAGAACTAGCCACGCAGGGGCAGCTCCGCGCCCTGGCCCAAGAGACCAACGCGAGCCTCCAGACGTTGGTCGCAACGGTACAGCAGCTCGTCGGCGCTGCGCCGGCCAACGGAGACGTGTTGCGTGACGGCCATCATTGGGCGGGGGGCCCCCCGCTTTTACGGTCCGCTGTGGTCGATGACCACGGGAACCGAAGGCCGAACACTGAGCGTCGGTCCGCGTGGTCCGACCCCCGTCAGGCGAGATCGCACGCCTCCTCCCCTTATCGAGAAAGGAGCCGAAGAGAAACTGAGGGCACGGGGGACGAGTCGGTGACCGCGTTGTCTCGTCGGCCACGATCACCCCACCACAGAAGAAGCGATCGACACCACTCAAGAGACCGATCACGACGGAGCGGGAGTTCCCGTCGGATGAGCCGGGAACGCCGGGTCAGCCCGACCCTAAGTGTGGCGAGGGCCGCGGAGCCGGTCCCGCCGGCGCCTGTGCCCCCACCACCACCAAACGAGCTGGAGATAGGCGGGTGTCGGACCCCCGGGGGCATCCACGGAGATCGGTGCCCTCTGTCGAGGAGAATAACCGACGCACGGGTCCCGTCTCGATTCAAGATCCCGGCGCTGGGGAAGTACGACGGGATAGGGGACCCGGGAAACCACGTGATGGACTACGAGGGTGACATGTCCTTCCAGGGAGCCGACGATGACTTGCTCTGCAGGGGCTTTGTCACGCCCCGCTTCCCAAAATGGACGGAAGCGAAACGTGACGAGGCCCGCTTAGGCCAGGGCTAAGAGCCCGGGCCCAATAAGCGTCTGTAGAGGTACCATTTTAAAAGATTTTCAGGTTCTTGCATTTTTATAGTTCGAAACAACAAAAGTACAGAAAAGAAATTTGCATTCATTAAATTAGAGATATGATATCCAACAAGTACAAAGTCTAAAAAGAAGCCTAAGCGTGACAAAGAAAACTGAAAGTAGTAACCTCTGAAGGTGGCGAATAAAAAGACCTCAAGGTCTGGTCCTCGTCAGGCACGTGCTCTGGGTCGACGTCCTCGGCTCCACGTACTCCAGCGAGTCTGCTTCGTCCACGATCTCTGGCTGAATACCTGACGTACAGCACCCAAGAAAAAGGAACTGTACGTCAGGTAAAGTCTACAAGAAAGGTTAGACTTTACTGCAAGTGTATCAACTTTTTAGACAACGTTTTACTGGTTGATTAGCATGCTGGGGTTACAAAAAGTACAAGAGAAGTAACGTAGCAGGAAAGTAAAGCGCAACAAGTAGTAGTTGTAGCGTGTGCTACCAACTACGGGACTAGCCTACATGTGTCAAGACAAGACGTGACGTGACGGAAACAAGGCAGGACAAGACAAGTGAGACACGAAAGGGTTCACGCCTTACGGTTCGAGGGGGATCAGACCCTCTTACCGTGCGCACGCTCAACCCAACCCCAAACCCCAAGACAAGACAAGACAAGATATCCGTACAAGGGATCACTCGCTCTAGCTTGGCGAGTGCCCTATTGCCCGCAGGCTGAGAATCCATACAAGGGATCACTCTCTCTAGCTTGGAGAGTGCCCTATTGCCCTCGGGCTGTGTATCCGTACAAGGGATCACTCTCTCAACTTGGAGAGTGCCCTATTGCCCGCAGGCTGTGAGTCTGTACAAGGGATCACTCGGCGAGTGCCCTATTGCCCAGCGGGCTGTGCAAGACGGGACGTGACGTGACAAGACGGGAAGGGTTATTCTAGGGTGTCCACACACACGCACACACATGATAGCCCTACAGCATGAAAAAGTTGTTGTTGTCAGGCTCAGACTTCGTCGTCAAGTCTGAGCCGTCAGGAGTCGTCCCGGACGCTATCATTTCACGTCCGGTTCTATTTGTTCACAGTTAACAATTCTAACCAACTAGGGCCTAGGCACGGCCAAAAGTGCAAGTGGATACACTTGCCTGCGATGGCGAGTGTGTCGTCCGTCCGGGGCGTCTCGTCCAGTCATCGCGTCCGCGGTAGTCCGTCTGAAACAGTCACGGCGACGGTGTCAGGTCGCGAATTCGTCAAATCCTATTAGGTTTCGTTTCTAGGTTTTCGGGACTATCCTATTCGTCAAAAGTCACTTTTTGATGTATCAACCTAATCGACGATCTATCCTATGTGCACAGTCAAATTTGTCCGTTCGTCGATTTTCTATGTTCTTACAACGTTTTACAGGAGCTGAAAATTAAATTTAGTTCAAGTTGACGGTTTTTAGTTTAGGGTTCAGTCAGCTATTGTGGGGGTTTCTACGAGTTTCGGGGAACCAACCTGAACTGGAGTTTGCTGTTGATTGGATGTCGGGTCTGATCGGAGGACTCCTCGGCTTCAGATCTGGTCCTCGCACGTCTCCCCAAAAGTTCGAACTTGCGACGAAGGCCTACGACGTGTCGCAACGTCGTAGACGGCAAATCCGCGAAGTGGCACGTCCAAGTGGGGCCCACAACAGTGCTAGGGGTCCAAGGGGGTCCCACAACACCTCAGGAGCACTTGGGGGGCCCACCACAGAAGTTGGTGTGGGAGAAACCCACTTGCGACACTAGGCCGTCGGTCGTTCACCCTCGGTGCGAGGGTTTCTCTCGGTCAGACCAAGAGAAGCTCTCGGTCGTGCGAGCTGCGATGCGGGGGAGGTCGGCACGGCGTCGGTGCGAGGGTTCTTGTCGGTCAGACCGACAGATCTTGTCGGTCGGGCGCTTGGACGAAGCTGGCAGCGGAGCGGGGTGCGGAGCGGCTTCGGGTGCGGAGCGGGCCTCGGTCAGAACGACGGGGCGGGTCGGTCAGGCGCTGGCGATGCGGAGCGGGGCGATGCGGGCGGCTGTGCGAGGGAGCCTCTCGGTCAGACCGAGAGAGAGCCTCGGTCGGAGCGGGCGACAGCGGGGGAAAGCGATGCAGCGGCTGTGCGAGCGGCGATGCGGGGTGCTGCTCCGGTCATGCAAGGGGATTTGCGGGGGAGAGCTCCGGTCGTGCACGCTACGATCGTCGCAACGTTGCGACGAAGCTTTAGAAGATGAAACGGCGGCTAGGGTTTTGAGCAATGACGAAAATACTTTTCCTAGGGCTAACTTAAATAGGTTAGAGCTAGGGTTAGGGCTTGGGTTCGGAAAAATATTATTAAAATAATTTAAAATAATTAATATAATTAAAAATTACTCTCCTCTCCCTCACGCAAAATGGGTGCGACCAAAAATTCTAAAATTTTTCCTAAAAATTCTTTAATACGTTATTATAATATAGAAATTTTATTGTAATTAAAAATATTATAAAAATAGGTTTTAAAATTATTTAAAGCTTTCAAAAAATGGAAAATAGGTCAAATTAAGTCCAAAAATTATAAAATAATTATGGGGTGTTCTAGATGACTAAAGAAAGATAGTGGAGAAGACGGATCTAAATTTCGATGTCGAGGGACGAAACTAAAAAATAGAAACGTCTCGCGTCAAAACAGAAAGTCGCGACGTCACGTCAAATAAGTTAATATCGCGGAAGAGCGACTCGAGATATGTCGTTCCCAAGTTATTCCACAATCTAATATTTCCAGAGACGATCACGTCGATATATCACTCAATAATATTCAAAAACAAATAAAGTCAAAAATAAGCACGTGCACAATCAAAAGCACGTGCACGAAGAAGGTACGATAGAAACAGGCCGTTACATTCTACCCACCTTAGAAATGATTCCGCCCTCGAAATCACTCACACTAGGACTAATTACAAAATTTATAAATACCTAAGCTTATAACTCCTATCCTCCACTCCATGATCTCTGATCATTAAAACTTCAATATCGTTCCTCCAATAATCCATCATGACCCTTCTTTTCACTGGGCAAATCCACGACTAAACTCACGTCCTAATACTTAACTATAGACCCATCACTACTGCTCAAATTCCCAACTCCAAGTCCTCACAAAAATAATAATCATCTTCTCAATAATATCTTTTAAATTTCTAAATCTTTTCTCAACATTAATAAATCTCCAAAAAAATGTGATTCTAGTCATCCACCAATCCAAGACAAAACATTTGTCTATCCTATAATACCTTCACCAATCAGTAATCGTCGTGTCTTCAATACATTCTCGTCATATCTCCCCATAAATTTATCCACCAAATAATTGATCTGTCAGAATTACACCTCATCATGCTCACTATAACTAATCCCAACCAATATTAAGTCCGACTGCCTAATCATCCATTTATCTCCACACGTCGTGTTATTCTCAAAGTCTTCTCACGTCAATTCATCAATCCGTCTCAATGCTAATATAAGCTCTACTCAATCTCATGATCACCCTAACTCATACTATTCTCCGCAGTTACTCCTATCTACGACCCATCTAAGCCTCAAGTCTGATGAGTCATCATCTCCTCGCATTTAATCTCATTCAAACAGAATTCTCCATTGAGTCTACCACACTTCGGTTTTATAAATAAGTCTGAGACAGTTCATTCTTTTCATCAAAAAAAAATTCTAATCCATCATCCTTGTGTTCCCAAAATCAATTAATCATTGCCATAATAAAACTCATCTCACTCCAAGCCTACCTGCAAACAAAAATCCTATAACGATAATAGCTAGCCCCACTTTTATAACAACCATAAACACGAAAATTTTGTTTAAGGAAGAAAGAAGAGAAGAGAAAGAGAGATTTAAGGCCAAAGAAATATTTTAAAACATTTGGAAAAAGAACGTGCGGTGTTGCGGTAATGGATGAGGGAGGTTAAGTGATTTGTGACCTTGTGAGCTAGTTTTAAAACTTTAAAGGTTTGGTTTAAAAAAAACAAAGTTTTGATATGATTCACATACAACCAAGATAAACCATTTTGAAAGCTTTAAATAATTATAAAATAATTATGGGGTGTTCTAGATGACTAAAGAAAGATAGTGGAGAAGACGGATCTAAATTTCGATGTCGAGGGACGAAACTAAAAAATAGAAACGTCTCGCGTCAAAACAGAAAGTCGCGACGTCACGTCAAATAAGTTAGTATCGCGGAAGAGCGACTCGAGATATGTCGTTCCCAAGTTATTCCACAATCTAATATTTCCAGAGACGATCACGTCGATATATCACTCAATAATATTCAAAAACAAATAAAGTCAAAAATAAGCACGTGCACAATCAAAAGCACGTGCACGAAGAAGGTACGATAGAAACAGGCCGTTACAGGCTTCTACTCGACCCTCAGGGGAGCGGCGAGAACCTGGTACCGCAGCCTACCCAGACGCTCCATCGACAGCTTCGAGGAACTCACCCAGCTGTTCTGCAAACAGTTCATGGCAGGGCGACAGGTAATGCCTAATGCTGAACATTTGTTTAACATAGTGCAGGGCCCCACCGAGCCGCTCCGACAGTTTATGCGCCGCTTCAACACGGAGCGACTGAACGTGAACAGCCCCCCCGACCTTGTTGTCCAAACAGCCCTGAAGAAAGGGCTGCGCCATAGAGGCATGAAGAAGTCTCTGCACAACGATCCTCCGAAGGACCTTCCTGGGATCATGGTGAGGGCTGAGCGCTTCATGTTGACCGAGGAGACCTTGGCCATTGAGGCGGGAAAGGCCAAACGAGGGACCAAACATGGCGATAGCGAACGCCGCAGCCCCGAAGGGTACCGGACCGAGAAGAGGACGAGAAACAGGCAGCGAGGAGAGGGTACCAGGGACGCCACCCCAGACGCCATCCTTGCTCAAGTTCAGAAGGAAGAACGTGCCGATCGCCCCCCGCCAAAGACAAAAAGAGGGGGGAAGAATGGGGAAAAGTACTGTAAATACCACAAGGATAATGGCCATGACACTGAAGACTGCTGGCACCTAAAGAAGGACATTGAGAAACTGATGAGCCGAGGGCACGCAAGGAATTTCGTCGACGAGCCGGCCCACGGGGAAGGAACCTCCACGCAGCCGGACAAGGTGAAGAAGGTCAACACCGTCCAAGGACCCCTCCGCATCATAGAGTGAGCAGGCGAGGCCCCGGTCGCAGCCTAGTCCGGACAAGATTATCTAGGTTTACATCCCTCCGTCTAGCTTTATTTCCTGTTTTCTTTCCTCCAAATGTACTAGTCCAAAAGGACCCTTGAGAGTACAAACGCATTCCCTTTTATCTTCTCTTTATCTTCGACGGAACCAACATTTCACCAAAGGTGCATAAGAGCGAAGACCGCTACCTCACCGGGTGGGAGGGGGGTCAGACAGAACCAGTCCCGAGACGAGGAGCTTCGTCCCCACCAACTGACTCCTTCGCCCGTAAGACTGGGGGGCAATTCCCCAGCTAGCGCAGATGCCGACCGGTCCTAAGCCGAGGAGCTCTACCCTCGCCGATCGTCTCCTTCGCTCGTAAGTCTGGGGGCAATTCCCCCAGCTTGCACAGACGCCGACCGGTCCTAAGCCGAGGAGCTTCGCCCTGGCCGACCGTCTCCATCACTCGTAAGACTGGGGGGCAATTCCCCAGCCAGCACAGACGCCGATCGGTCCTAAGCCGAGGAGCTCTACCCTCGCCGACCGTCTCCTTCGCTCGTAAGTCTGGGGGCAATTCCCCCAGCTAGCGCAGACGCCGACCGGTCCTAAGCCGAGGAGCTCTACCCTCGCTGACCGTCTCCTTCGCTCGTAAGTCTGGGGGCAATTCCCCCAGCTTGTGCAGACGCCGACCGGTCCTAAGCCGAGGAGCTTCGCCTTCGCCGACCGTCTCCATCACTCGTAAGTCTGGGGGCAATTCCCCCGGCCAACACAGACGCCGACCGGTCCTAAGCCGAGGAGCTTTTCTCTCATCGACCGTCTCCTTCGCTCGTAAGTCGGAGGGCAATTCCCCCAGCCAGCTCGGGCGTCGACCGGTCCTAAGCCGGGGAGTTACACCCCCGCTGACCGACTTCACTGCTCATAAGACCAGAGGCAGCCCCCCTAGTCATCAAGGACGCATACCGACTTGTCCGCTCGGGGGGCAAGGGACAACCTCCCAGAGAAAGGAGGCGAGTGACCACTGTCAGCGGAAGGGTGTCGATAATCACAGCAACAGAGCAAAATGCGCGGGAAACTCTTGTAAGTCAATTTCATTTCCAACAATTAACCAAGGTACAGAAGTGTGTCTTGTTTACAGGAAATTGAAGTGGAGAAACCTCCTTACAAATGATCCGCTCACGGCGGACAACCAAATTCATCACCTACGAAGACTAGGACAACACCGGCAGAGCAAAACCTGTCGACCGAGAACCCAAAATTGCTGGCCTAAGCGAACGTCCATGCAACCAGCAATTATTGGCTCTGAAGCAGGGAGCCGCCAGCGAAGCCAAAGGAGATAGCGGGGTCAGAGATCCATTTCAAGTAGACTGGCCCAAAGCGAAGCGGATGCTAAAAATTTGAGGATAAGGCCAGGAGGGACGACCTAGGGGGCCCGGGCTCGAGAGGACACATCCTCGGGCGCCTCGCCCTGCTCGGAGCGAGGGGGATCGACAAGCGGGGGAGCTTGCCGGACACGCTCCACACAATCCCAGAAGGAAGACTGGACAACTTTGACGATCCGGGGGCCGATAAGGTCTTCATATGTACCGAAGGCTTCCCTGAGAACCTCGAAGATCCTCTTTCCCAGATTCTCGACGACGCCCCTCTCCACCTCGTCCGCAAACCACGCCACCTGACACCGATCCGACAGCTCCCTCTGAAGCTCCTCCCTCTCCAGGCGGAACGACTCCGCCGCTTCCTCAGCTGACTGCCGAGTGTCCTCCAACTTTCCCTGGAGGTCACCCACTCGTCCCTCCAGCTCGGTAACCCGAAGCTTGAGATGCCGAGACTCCATCTGAGCCTCCGTTATAGCTACCTCCGCCGCCCCGGCCCGCTCGTGGGCCCTCACAGAGGACTCCTCCAACTCCCTCAAACGGACGGCTCGACGCTGCAACTCAACAGCGAGCGTTGAACCCTGAAAGACGAGACATGAGCCAAGAAGAGAGTGAAAGGAAGGGAAGGACTGCAGAATAGCCGAACCTGTTGGAGGGTCCAGACCAAGGAGTCCGACACCTTGTCGGCGGGGATCTTCTCGAGGAGACTGCGGTCCCAGGGAAGGACGGAGCCTTCAGCAACCTGCTGGGCCAAGGCTCGGTCGACAAACACCGAACACCCGGGGGTGACCTCGAGGGAAGCCAAGTTGCTCGCCAACAGGGTTCCGATCCCCGGTGATGTAGGCGGGGACGCTGCGATGGGGGTGGTTGTCAGGGCCACCGGAAGATCCCCGGTGGTCGTCGCCGGAGGCGCGGAGCACACCGAACTGGAGGGAGTCACATCTTCCTTCCTCCTTTTTCCTCCGTGAGGCTCGGCAGACGCCGAAGGGGAACGTTTCCGCCTCGCCCCATCTCCACCCTTGGGGACGAGAGGGGAGACACCAAGTGCAGGAAGGACTGCACCGGATCCGTCGTTACCCCCCGCCACTTGGGCTGGAGGGACGGATCCGGCCCTCGCGCCCCCCCGGAGAGGAGATCGCCAGAAGAAGAGGCGGGGGGCGCGGCCACCACCCTGCCCACGGAGGGCCCGGCTCGGCGCACCTCCTCCTCGACGGTTCGCCGAGGCACCCTTCCGGAGGTACTACCCCGGCTCCGAGCGGCTCCGCGACGGATCAGCTCATCAACATCGCGGGTGAACTCGCGACCAGCCATTCCTGCAAAGGAAACCAAAATCAGGGTAAGTTGTGGGGCAACCCAGGACTAAAAAGCGACCTACCCGGAGACCACAAGACGGCCTTCAAGAGTAGGTCGTCCAACAAAGACCAGATGGACTTCGCCTCCAAGGGGAGGGTCGACAGCAGTGCGACGGCCGCCTGATCCGCCTCGGAGAGGGCTAGCGTTGAGCAAGGCCGGACCGACTCGCCCCAGCTTGTCAGAATTTGGGCACCCTCCAGGAAGACCACGAAGACATAGTCCGAGCTCCAACCCCCCGACCAGCGGGGTAGCCCGATCAGGCATTCCCTCCTCGAGCGGGCTCGGAGTTGCAACCATGACCCTGGGCCGACCATCTGGATCTGATAAAAGTAGAAGAGAAGGGGGAGAGACGGCTCCAGACCACGGGTACAGCAGAGCATCACGAAGCCCGTCAGTACCGCAATCGAACAGGGGGTGAACTGGCAAAGGGGCACCATGAGGTACTCCATGACCTGGATGAAGAAGGGATTGAGCGGGAAACGAAGACCCAGGCGGAACATCTCGACGTAGACGCCGACCTCATTGCTCCTCAGAAGGCAGATCCGCTCGTCGATGAATGGAACTCGAACATCGTACGGATAGCAGAGATACCTTTCCCGGATCTCCATGGCCACTGAGGGAGGAGTCCCCGACGGCGTTCGGAGGATAACCGGGGGCACATTAAGCCGCACGGCGGCCGACGCCGCATCATCGCCGGCGTAATCCGGGAAGAGCTTCCCCTTCCCCTTATCTCGAAGGGGGCGACTCCCAGAGGAGGAACCTGATCCCACAAGCCGGGGCCCGACCCGCCTCGACTCAGGGGGATCCCTCACCCCTTGGCCAGAACCACCTATCCTAAGAGCAGCCATAATATGAAAATAAGAAAGGAGTTACCTTTTTTGTTAATTTGGAGAAGACAAGGAAACGAAGGCGGCGGGAGACTCCGAGTTGTGAAAAGCCTAGAACAGAGGAAAGTGCAAGGAAGAAGTTGGGATCGACGCGGCCGGGGATCTTATATACCAGACCCGGGGGCGAATTCGAAACGCTTGACAGGGACACGTGGCAGGCCTCAAGGAGCCGGCGGCGTTTCAAAATCGGTGCCAAGGGAAGCCCAATCGATCCGCCCCATCATGACCTCCATTTATGACGACGCCTCGATTGAAGCACCACACGGAACCCCAGGAGTCACATCGGTCGAACCGAGTTGGCCAAGGTCGATCGACCCCACCGATGGGGGCAATTGATACGTCTATTTTGCGAAGGCCCAACAGCATAGGCCCAAAGGCACAGCCCACCGGGCAAAGCCCGAAAGATACGAGCCTGGATGCCCGACCGCCGATCGGTAGCCCATCTGCGTGATCAGGCCCACCCGGTGAAGTCCCATAGAGGGCCCCCAAATATCAATCCGACCCGGCCCCGATAACACACGAGTCACCCGCCCACTCCAGCGATAACCGTTCCCCTGATCCCGCTACCACTTAAGGGTCGTGATAGGGGGGTGCTGGCATGGCGCTGGGAGCGGCGACGGGGGCGGATTGAGGGGGCACGATCGAAGGCGGACGAGCGACGTGGGCCGGGGGCAGTCACGGTGGGAGGTCTATAAAAAGGCTAGAAAGACGACTGGACAGTGGACCGGATCTCAGGTAACTAAAACCTAAGGTACTCCATCAACGACCTAGTTCCCCCATTCCAAACTCCTTCCTCCCCCGCCCGCGCCGGTAGACGCCGTTCAGATCTCCTCTCGAGTCGAACCGTCTCCACCGGGCCTCCTCTTTCAGATCATTATCTGACTTAGGCATCGGAGGGGATTTGGCCGGAACCAAGGTCCGGCCCCCCTGACGAGCGTTCTCATCTGCGCAGGAGGATGTCACATCTACGGGCCGAGGCTTCCCCTCCGCCCCGCGACCGGCAACGTAACCAGCAGGACGATCGTGGCTACCCCTCGTCGTCCGACCGCCGAGGCCGAGCACGTCCGTCCGAGGCCGAGCGTCTCAATCCGGGACGAGGCTTCCCCTCGCCCCCCCCCCCCCCCCCTTGCGACCAAGGATCTCAATTTGGCCGAGCCGACGCGCTCCACGTCGCTCGTGACTCCGACTCACGCCTCGTCTGCACCGACTCGACACACCCGAGGGACCCAAGCGGATCCCTTGACCACGTTGACCGGGTTATCCACGATCAACACTTTTGTAGTGAGAAAACACTCTGAAACAGCATCTATAATGGCTATTCCATTTCATTATTTTTGATGCAATAATATCCTTCAGGATTAACATTGTTTTTTTTTACTAAGGAGATGACAGTTGCATGCAAAAGGATTGTTTTGTGGTGCAAAAGGATTGCATTTCCTTCTTATTTGAATTTTCTTTTCATATAACTATGCAATGTTGCCATAAAACATCTATTTCCAGATATGACAACAAGAGCACACTTCAAAAAAAATAAACATACTGCCGCAAATTTTGGTTCATGTACCCCAATTACCTTTAGAAGAGACCTAAACAAACACATTAGTTAATCCTCATTACAGTTGTGTTTAATAAATATGCAAAATTTTTGAAATTTTGAAAAAACCCTGAATTTCAAGTATCCTTCTCATTTATTAAGAAGTTAGTGAAGAAAGCACATCCCATTATTTGAAATATGTGTGTTCTGGGTTCCTTTTAATCCTCTTTCCAAATTTTCCAAGTTCTTCATTCAGAAATTTATATATTCAAGTTTTCTTCTAGGTCACTGAAACATCTAACTGTGAAGCAACATTAGCATCTAAATTTAATCGATAAACTAGCAAACACAACAAGATTAACAATTAGGATTGTAGGAAATTTCTGATAGAAAATGGAGATTGCATTGTGCATAATTCAATGGCATATCCAGTTTTTATAATAGCATGATTTCTTTTAAATTCTCAATTTTTTGTGCAGGCCTTTTTGTGCATCATATCCAGTTTTTATAAGAGCAAGGATATGCATATCCACTATATAAAATGCATATCTATCCATGGCAAATCCAGTTTTTAAAAGAGCAGAATATGCTTTATATTTTCAAATTTTTTGTGCATGAATTATTTGTGTACATATCCATTTTTCCTATGAGCAAGGATGCGCATATCCAGTTTGTGTATCATATGTCTAATTGGTATATCCAGTTTTTAGCAGGATTTACAATAACTTCTCAATCTTTTATGCAAGAGTGGCTACCTATTGGCCATAAGCATGTTGTCTCACTTCAGTGGAGTTACATGTGGCATGCATTAATTGAGAAATTCCTATGTTTGCAATAATTCCTATGTTTTGTAAATCAAGATAAACTTATAAGCTAGTTTTTTGAATGCAGTCCTAATTAATTATGGGATATTTTCAAGATTCGCGCATTCACACATGTTTCCAGTATCAATTATTTTCCATTTAATATAAACAATGTGCAAGTAAGAAAATCAATAAGCAATGCCATGGGATGATTCCTGATGTGAATCAAATTTTGAGGTAAATTTGACTTTTTGTGTATCATATCCAGTTTTGATAAAAGCAAGGATATGCATCTCCAGTTTATAAATTGCATATCTATCTTTGGCAAATCCAGTTTTGAAATAGAAGGATTTCTTTTAAATTTTCGAAGGCCTTCGCAAACCTGTTTCATTCTTTTGTTGAATTTTAATGGTTTTATTAGGTTGTAGACAAAATATTTGTGGCCATTAATTTCAGTAAGGATGAAATATTTGTGGCCATGTAATATGGACAAGTAAAGAAACAAGTTAGTGTCGGATATCTGCTCTTACTGAATTTTGTTGGACATGCATTTGATATGTCTGGAACCACACATGTGGAAGAATAAATAAACCAATATTAGCATATTAGATAAATGTGATTTAAACTTTATTCATATTTAATACAAAAGCTAATTGTAATTCAAGTTTCCTTCGTTCCTCTAAAGGATAAACTTTATTATAAATGGTATATTTTGTGCTGAAAACATAACCTACACAATAATTTACCCCTCTAACGTCTTTATCGTTTTTTCTCTTTTAGTCTTATCAAAGATGTCTGCCACTCTATTTTATGTCTATTTATGCATGTTTCATACTTCCATAGTGTATCTTCTCATTCTTCACATGTCCTTAATGAAATGGAATGGAATTCATTAGACTTAAAGCCTTAGAAATAAACATCAGTTTATGAGAAAAAGGCTCACCAAATTGGTTCAATGATTCTACGAGCTTGAAAAGGTAGTCTCTGTTGGGTCTGGAAGGTCCTTCAGCTTGGATAATTTGCCTAAAATGCAAGTGTGGATCCGTTAGTTCTATTTAGAGTCCGAATGGCACATAAAATCACTACAAATGAGATCAGTTATAATCAACTGTTCTTTAACATCTTTCTTATCTAAAAAAGGCAAGAAGGAAATCAAAATAACAAAATATCAATTTTGTATGCGTGAATAAAACCATATGTAAACGAAAAGAATTGCATTAAGAATTTATATTTGAATACACATTAAGCCGAAAGAGATAACAATGAAATGATCAGGTGAATAGATTGTTTTCGATTTATTATTCCTATAGTAGTTTGGTTGTTAAATAATTTGGAGGTTTATATTTCTTACAGGCTACAAAATTTTTTTGACAATTAGAAGAAATGAGAAAGTTATTGCATTTTCTATCCTGCTTGCTAGCCTGACTATTTTTTCATCTCAATTTTTAAACCACTAAAAAACCAAAGTAATCGAAAATAAAAACCTGCAATGGGAAATGGAACTCTTACTTGGCCATTTCTTCAAGTGGTGCTGGTCCTCATTAGCAGTTCATTGCAATTTTTATACGTTTCTTAGCATTTGGGAAATGGAACAGTTCATTAGCGCTTCATTGCAAACTAACCCCTGCGCTTCATTTGGGATTTGAGCAGTTTTATTAGCATTTCACAAAAATCAGTTTTTTTGAGAGCGCTTCATTGCAAACACAGTTTTTTCTTCAATCTCATCTCACAAAACACAGTTTTATTTGCAGTTCATTTGGGATTTGAGCAGTTTAAGTTCATTAGCGCTTCATTTGTGATTTTTTAAGAGTGCTTCATTAGCAGTTCATTGCAAAAAAAATATTGTATTCAAACTGTGCGAATCTTCAGAATCCAATGGCTAACAAATGATGGTTGAATATGAAGAAATCGTATGCATGCTAATTAGCATATAAACCTTCCTGAAAAATTGAGTTAGTATATAAACCATGTTAATCCAAATTTTTGCAAGCAGTGGATAGCCCCACCGTCCCCAGGATAAAACAGCCCAGACGAACCTCTGTGATCGATCAAATCTGCACTGGAAGAATCGAGAAAAACAACACCAAAGAAGAATGCACTTCTTACTGCTCGGAATCAAAAAAGAAAGAACAAAAGTTTTTTTAAGTGGAAGAAGTTTCGCAGATGGGAGGAAGAGGAAGGCAGAATTTTTTTCTCACTCTTCAAAAGGTAAATCAAACACTCTTTTATAATGAAAAAAATTGTAACGGGAAGAATAAAAACGATTTAATTCTAGATCTGGAATTAATGTGTGTTAATTCTAGATCTGGAATTAAAGGCGGTAATAAAACTCTGTATTTGAAAAAAAACGTTTAGATCTGAAACCGTTTGAATTTGAAACGTTTTAAAAAAACGTTCGAAATTTGAAATCTGGTTTATTAAAATAATTATATATATTATAATTATTTTATCCAAAAACATATAGTCACCGCGCGCACGCACGTCACGTCACGGCCGGCCGGCGGGCGGGCGGCGACGGCGGCGCGCGCTTGTGTTGAACCCAAGTTCAACTAAGTCCTCTCCCCTTCAGAAAAGAGCTATAACCCAAGGGGCACACCCATAAGGCTCAACAAACTCTATATATACTCCTCCAAGTCTTTTTGCCCAAGCAATGTGGGACTAAAGCAAATGGAGGGAAAACCAATTTGAGTCCAAATCCTTTTGAAAAAATTCATCAGCATCCAACAATCCCCCACTAAAATTTTTAAAAAAATAAAATAAAAGTATATTTCATCGAGCAAAATATAATATAAGACTTGTATATAAATAAAGGTGTCTATCGACTTGAACCTTTATATAGTGTTGATGATTTAGATTTAACTAGAGTAACTCATAGTTTTGAACTCTATCTCTAACATCATCACACACACAACCTTATCAAGGTGTTGTTCATAAGCCCGTGCTTTACGACCATGCACGTGTATCCCAGTATATTGAATGCTTTAGAGAATTTTGCCCAAAATTCCATTGGAAGCAGCCACACTTCCACATTCACGTAGGTGATTCTATCAAGAGTACTCCTGTAGCTAGGTACCCCACTCCACATAGAGTATAGAATTCGTTAAGAGTTAATATTAACTCATCCTTTTTTCGCTTCAGGATATCATGCTCAATATGATTATTCTAGAATAGGACTAATAATTATACTAGCATGATTCTCCACATATCACTTCATGATTTGTTATTACCCTTTGAACCTATTTCTCGGGATCTCCGGTCTATAGGTTGGGTTTCCCTCACAAGTGACTCGCCATTCTAAGGGCATGAGTCTCATTCCTTTCGAGGTTTTAAAAACCTTTTCTCGAGCTAATCCTTTCGTCAAAGGATCAGCTAAGTTATCATCAGTATGTACATGATCCACTCTCACAGCTCCAGAGTTCATATACTCTCTAATGGTGCTGTGCTTACGACGTATTTGTCGCCTTTTTCCGTTATAATAACGGTTCTGAATCTTTGCAATAGCTGCAGTACTATCACAATGGATTAAGACAGCTGGTATTGGTTTATCCCATAAAGGATGATCTGATAACAGGTTTCTAAGCCCTGCTTCTTCACTAGCTGAAGCTAGTGCAATCATCTCAGACTCCATGGTGAATTAAGCTAAGATAGTCTGTTTCTTGGATTTCCAAGAGACAGCTCCTCCAGCTATGCTAAAAATATAGCCACTAGTTGCCTTGGAGTCATCTGAAAGGGTGTCCCAATCAGCATCGCTATATCCTTCAAGGACATCGGGAAACTTTTGATAATTTAATCTGAGATTCATGGTCCTCTTAAGGTACCTCATGACTCTCTCAATAGCATGACAATGCTCAGTACTATGTCTGCTTGTAAACCTGCATAGTAACCCTACAACATAAGCTATATCAGGTCTAGTGTAATCAGCAGCATGTCTAAGACTGCCAATAATGCTTGCATACTCAGTTTGTTTAACACCGTCGTCGATGTTCTTGAATAACTTAACACTAGGATCATAAGGAGTACAAGTTGGTTTACAATCAAAATAATTATATTTCTTTAGAATCTTATCAATGTAATGAGATTGATTCAAAGAAATTCCATGTTCAGACCTAGTTATTATAATTCCAAGGATTACATTAGCTTCACCAATATCTTTCATGTCAAAGTTTGCACTTAACATGGATTTAACCGTGTTCAAACATGAATGTTTAAACCAAATATCATCATATCATCAACATATAGACATATAATGGTGCAAATACCATTATCAGATTTATAATATATGCATTTGTCACTTTCATTAACTATGAAACCATCAGAGATAACAAGGTTATCAAATTTTTCATGTCATTGCTTAGGAGCTTGTTTCAATCCATAAAGTGACTTATCTAACTTGCACACTTTGTTTTCTTGACCAGGAACTACAAAACCTTCAGGTGGATCCATGTAAATTTCTTCTTCTAATTCACCATTTTAAAAAAATTGTTTTAACATCCAGTTGGTGTACTACTAAATCATGTATAGAAGCAATGGCTAATAGTACACGTATGGATGTAATTCTTGATACAGGTAAAAAAGTGTCAAAGAAATCTATATTTTCTCATTGTCTAAATCCTTTGGCTACCAGACGAGCTTTATACTTATCAATAGTTCCATCAGGTTTTAACTTTTTCTTAAGTATCCACTTTGTAACGGCCGCTTTCCGATCGTACATACTTTTAGCGTGTAGCTGTGTTTCGTGAGTGTGTTTTTTTGTATTTGATTTTTATTACTGTCTTCTGTAGTTCGGACGCACGACCTCACCCCGTATTCACGATCCTCTTAGAGGACCGAGCGCCCCGACATTTTCCTTGTAATTTTTGGATGTCTGTAGACCCTTCTGCATAACACATTATTATTTATTAAAACTTTGTATTTTTTTAATTTACTTTTGAATTTCAGTTGCTGTACGATTTGTGGTTTAAAACAAACTTAATTTTTCAAAATATCTCCACCTTATTCCCCTTAGTGCTGCAACTTTCTGTTAATGGGTCAAAGATTCAAAACTTTTATATTTTGTTTTATCAAACCAAGTCATTATTAACCAATTAGCAAATCCTATGAAATCCTAAATTGTACCCATATTTTACTCCCTCTATCACGTAACCCCACGTTTTCCTCCACTCCTCTCTCTCTCTCTCCCCACGTGCTGCTCCCACCTCTTTCCTATATCAACCTTAGTCTAAGGCATTGTCATGCTTACGTGTTTAACTTTAGACCTAGCTATTATAATTTTTCTGTATCTAAGACTAAGCCTATGACATCTCCTTTCGTCCTTGCTCACGTGAATGGTCAAGATTTCGAAATTTTTACTGAGACTAGCATCAACAGCCTCCTATTCTAACATACTCTATAAAGCTATCCCTAGGGTAATGCAAACCTAATGAGCCCGGCCAACTACTCTTTTATTTAACCTAGGGCTTCTAATTTTCCCAAGCAACAAACGCAGCACCCCTCCTATTTAAATCTTAGCCTAGGGTTCTCTCTCTCGCAACCCAAGGAACGCAGCCGCCGCCACACATTTTCGCACGCAACTTCCAACTCACGACGCCGCCCAGTATCGTCCTTAGGCACGGTCCCGACGTCGCATGGCCGCCCATCCTCGCCACGCCGACGTGCACGGCCGCCATCTCCTCCATAGCCGCACGCAACCACTCCGAACGCTTGTAGCACCGTGCAAACCCCCGACGCCGGCCGCTTTCTCCGGCTGACGCTGCTGCTGCCCTCCTCGTCACAGGCCCTCAAGCCACTCCCCGACGGCAACCGTGGCTCCCCGCAACGCCAGTGGCCTCCCCTTGCAGCCTCGCTGCTGCCCGCCGGCATCGCCACCTACCGCCACAGTCTGACAACGTGCCGACCGGACTTCGCTGCAGCACCCCGACCGATGGCCGCCTCCTGCCTGCAAGGGCACCACTAGGAAGGCATGCACGTGAGTTTCCATGGCGTTTGTATCAGCAATGTTTATTTTACCTAGTGTTTAGTTTGGTGGGATATATATATATTAGTAGTAATGTTATTTTATAACAATTTTGTAAAACAAGTTGGTGTTATAAAATGTCAGTAGGTTAAACACAGCGTGTTTACCTTGCACGAGTATATTTACTAGTGGCAATTGTGTAGCATTTTTTTCATACAGTTTACTTTCATACACACATGTCTTTTAATAACAATAAAAATGTAGAATATTTATATGGAAAACTGCTACAGACTTGTATATATATTAGTTATTATAAAGTGAAGTATATGTATTATCAGTAAGTATGTTGTATCATACTAGAGATACATAAGTGAATTTATATGATTCTTAGTTGGCTATTTTAAATTCTTGGTGCAGATGAGTCGCGTCCCTCACCGAAACACCTCGACGACCTCTTCTCAGTACATTACCCACAGTCGATGAAACATGGCCATGACGCGATCCCTTGTCGTCTCCAGTTTTGGTAAACGCGCGATCGTTATACTAGGTTGGTACCCCTAACTCATAGCAAACCCACACCGTAGCAAAACTGAACCCTAACTAAAATCGGACAACTGTAACTAAATTTATTTTCTGCACCAGTAAAACGCTGCTCACTGTAGAAATCGACCATCGGACGATTTTTCTGTGCACATAGGGTAGTGGTCGATTTAGGTTGATAAAACATCAAATTGTGACTTTTGACGAATAGGATAGTCCCGATAACCTAGAAACGAACCCTAATAGGATTTGATGAAATTGAGACCTGACACTGTCGCCGTGGCGATATTTCAGACGGACTTCCTTGGACGAGACGCTTGGACGAGACGCCCCGGACAGACGACACCCTCGCCACCACAGGCAAGTGTATCCCACTTGCACTTTTGGCCGTGTTTAGGCCTTAGTTGGTTAGAACTGATAACTGTGAAAAAATAGAACCGGACGTGAAATGATAGCGTCCGGGACGACCCCTGACGGCTCAGACTTGACGACGAAGTCTGAGCCTGACAACAACAACTTTTGATACCGTAGGGCTATCATGTGTGTGTGTGTGCGTGTGGACACCCTAGAATAACTCTCCCGTACACTGGTCGTGTCTTGTCCCTGTTACACAAAAAGCCTTCGGACGTTTCGGATGTTTTCCAAGCGGAAGTGATCCCTGTTACACAAAAAGACTTCGGACGTTTCGGATGCTTTCCTAGCGGAACAGAAGTGATCCCTGTTACACAAAAAGCCTTCGGGCGTTTCGGATGCTTTCCTAGCGGAAGTGATCCCTGTTACACAAAAAGCCTTCGGGCGTTTCGGATGCTTTCCTAGCGGAAGTGATCCCTGTTACACAAAAAGCCTTCGGGCGTTTCGGATTCTTTCCTAGCGGAAGTGATCCATGTTACACAAAAAGCCTTCGGGCGTTTCGGATGCTTTCCCTAGCGGAAGTGATCCCTGTAAATCTTGTCCTGAGTTCCTGGGTTTGGGGTTGGGTTGAGCGTGCGCACGGCAAGAGGGTCTGATCCCCCTCGAACCGTAAGACGTGAACCCTTTCGTGTCTCACTTGTCCTGTCTCGTCTTGTCCCGTCACGTCCCGTCTTGTCTTGACACCTGTAGGTTAGTCACGTAGCTGGTAGCACACGCTACTACTACTACTACTTGTCCCGTTTTACTTTCTCACTGCGTTACTTCATGTTGTGTTACTCTGTCATAACCTCAGCATGTTAATCAACCAGTAAACTGTTGTGAAATAGAACCTCGGCATGCTAATCAACCAGTAAACCATTGTTTAAAGTTCGGTGTACTTGCAGTAAAGTCTAACCCTCCTTGTAGACTTTACCTGACGTACAGTTCCTTTTTCTTGGGTGCTGTACGTCAGGTGTTCAGCCAGAGTTCGTGGACGAGGCAGACTCACTGGAGTACGAGGAGCCGAGGACGTCGACCCAGAGCATGTGCCTGACGAGGACCAGACCTTGAGGTCTTTTTAGTCGTCACTTTCAGAGGTTACTACTTTTAGTTTGCTTTTAGATAGTTTGTTGCCACGCTTAGACTTCTTTTTAGACTTTGTACTTGTGGATATTATATCTCTAATTTAATGAATGCAACTTCCTTTCCGTACCTTCTGTTGTTTCGAACTATAATAATGCAAGAACCTGAAAATCGTTTAAAATGATACCTCTACAGACGCTTATTGGGTCCGAGCTTCTCAGCTCTGGCCTAAGCGGGCCTTGTCACGCTTCGCCTCCGTCCATTTTGGGAAGCGGGGCGTGACAGGTTTTAGTGGTGGCCCATGCAGGTCTTGCAAAAGTTCGGAACAATAAGAGTACCGCATTCATTGAATATCCATGTACAAGTCTAAATTAGGTTTTCCCAGTCTTAGATGGTATGAAGACTTAGACATACACCCAGGTTTGATAGTCTGACGCCTTAGTTAAGATTTAGTTGTACCCGTCTTAGGATATCTTAGTAGCCTCTCCCTCCCTAGCTCTGACCAAATTAGATTTCTAGAGCCTTTCTTTTAGACGTTCGCTCGGGTCCATCGACTTCGGGCCCAGCAGAACGCAGCATTGATTCTCTTAGGAACCTTTTCCTTAGATCCTGATATAGTCTAGTTCATTAGGAAGTCTTAGAGCTGAGTTATCCTAATCTTTAGACGACTCGATAATTAGAATCCCTGACTTCTAACGACTACTTGATCCTTACCCTTTCGTGTTATAGACCGTAGAGTCCCATCGTAGCCTCGTGAATCGTATCATAAGTGTGTGACCGTCATGCGATCATCTTTCTTTCCTCCCGATTCACGTGATCGTTTTCTGACAATTATCGTAGATCCTTCGAACCTTTCTCTTCGCCAATTTTGCCTCCTCTAAAAGTATTTTCGAAATTCCTTATTCAGTTTCTTCGCTCAGCTTAATTTCTTGAAAACCCCTATACTAAATATTTCAAAATTCCTGTTTTTCGGTTGAGTTAAAATTCTTTCACTAATCTTGAAACCTCCCTGATCGTAAAATTATTTTACTATCTCGTACCTGTTTTCAAATCGGCATTTTCGTGTTTCAGTTTTAAACCTCGTTATCAATTCTTTAATCCTATATGTATAAATATTACTTTTCTAAACTACAAAATTTTATTGCTAATCATTTACCGCACGTATTTTTAGAATATTTTCTAAACCAAAGAGAACTTTAAATTCTTCTCGTATATGTATAAACAGCCCTATGTTCATCGTGCTCATACTTCAAGAATCCTTGTTTAAACTTACTTTCATTTGCAAAACAATCGCTATCTCATCCTACTTTTATTTCTTTTATTTCTTGTTTTCGAAACTCATTATTAAATTCTTCGCTCGGTTTAACTCCCTTGAAAACCCTTTATTATATATATATTTAAAATTTCTTGCTTTTCGGTTGAAAGTTCCTTCTTAGATTTTGAAATCTCATTGGTCGTCAATTTTCAAGTTACTATCTGGTAATTATTTCAAATCGGTATCTTTCATATTTTCATTTTTAAAACCATGTTAACATTTTGATAATTCAATTTATATTTTTCTGGGCTACAAGATCTATTTCTAAATCACTTACCGTGCATACTTTTTAAAATATTTTCTAAACTAGGGGGAACTTCAAATTAGTTTATTATTATTATTATATCTGTTCTATGTTCCTCGTGACCACATTTCAAAATCTTTGTGTAAACTTATTTTCATTTGCAAAACAATCGTTTCCCACCCTACCCATACTTCCTTCGTCTTACTTTTTCCAAAATTTTAAAATTCTACCGATCTGCTCACTTCATCCTACTTTTTTTATATATAAAAGTATACGATACCATATTTTACACGTAATTCTCCCGTCATCAATCTAATTATTTTGAAGAACATTTTTCATTCCATCTAACCAACTATCTCCTTGCCCCGCCTTACTTGAACCCGTTCCTTCCGATTTATTTCGTTACACTTTTGGTTTCCGTTTCCTTTATTTAGTGTAGACATTAGTCCTTGTAGTTGTTTATAGGAGTAGGCCTTTGGTAGGTGATGTCGTCGTGGTTCATGGGTATATGTAGAGTGCGTAGACCTGTATGAATGTGTGTTCTTTAGGATCCCGATGATTGCCTTTTTGTGTCTTGAATGTGTACTCAGTGTTAACCATGATATGATAGAAGTTGTCTGAATGACGGTATTCATACGTATATGAATAGGGTCATAGCAGACAATTTCCGTAGACGTAGTTTTTCGCGATTATAGAATAGCTTATCTTTGACTGCATGTGATTGTATCAAAAATTTTGTTTTTCTTTTAAACCAAACCCTTAAAGTTTTTGAAATTAGCTCACAAGATCACAAATCAATTATCCTTCCTCATCCGTTACCATGACTCCACACGTCTTTCCAAATGTTTTAAAAATGTGTCACTGGTTTTAAGTTTCCCTTTCTCTTCTCTCTCTCTATTTTGGAATGTTATGTTATGGTTGTTATAGTTTTAGGACTAGCTATTATTGTTGTAGGATTTTGTTTGCGGGTAGGCTCAGGGAGAGATGAGATTTGTTATAGCATTGATTAACCGATTTTGGAGCAATATGATATTGGAATAGATTTCTTTCGGATGAGAAGATGAGCAGTCCAAAACTTATTTATGATACCGATGTGAGACGGACTCATTGGGAAATTCTGGTCGGATGAAATTATATGCGAGGAGATGATAACTTATCAGACTTGAGGCTTAGACGGGTGGTAGGTAGGAGTAACTGCGGAGTATAGTATGAGTCAGGATGATCACGAGAATTAGTAGAACTTTGTAAGCATCAAGACTTGGTTGTCGAATTGACGTGAGAAGACTTTGGGAATGATACAACGCGTTGAGATGAATGGATGGTTAGGTAGGTGGACTTAATATTGGTTGGGATTAGTTATAGTGAGTAGGATGAGAGGTAATTCTGACAGATCAAATTATTGGTGGATAAATTTATGGGTAGAAATGACAAGAATGTATTGAATACACAGCAATTGCTGATTTATGAAGGTATTATAGGATTGACAAAGTTTTTGTCTTGGATTGGTGATTGACTAGAAAATCATTTTAGCGATTGATTAATATTGAAAGAGATTGAGAAAAATTTAAAGATTGTTTTTGAGCGATGATGTTTTATAGAGTGGTATGGTATGTGAATATGATTATTATTCTTTTATGAGGACTTGGAGTTGGAAATTTAACAGCAGTGATGGATCTATAGCTAAGTGTTAGGAAGTGAGTTTAGTCGTGGCATTATCCAGTGAAAAGAAGGATTATGATGGGAACGATGTTGAAATTATAGGATTAGAGACCTTTGTGTGGAGGATGGGAGTTATAGGCTTAAGTATTTATGGATTTTAGAATTAAGTCTTGGTATGAGTGATTCCGAGGGCGGAATCATTTCTAAGGTGGGTAGAATGTAACGGCCGCTTTCCGACCGTACATACTTTTAGCGTGTAACTGTGTTTTGTGAGTGTTTTTTTTTGTATTTGATTTTTATTACTGTCTTCTGTAGTTCGGACGCACGACCTCACCCCGTATTCACGATCCTCTTAGAGGCGCGAGCGCCCCGACATTTTCCTTGTAATTTTTGGATGTCTGTAGACCCTTCTGCATAACACATTATAATTTATTAAAACTTTGTATTTTTTAATTTACTTTTGAATTTCGGTTGCTGTACGATTTGTGGTTTAAAACAAACTTAATTTTTCAAAATATCTCCACCTTATTCTCCTTAGTGCTGCAACTTTCTGTTAATGGGTCAAAGATTCAAAACTTTTATATTTTGTTTTATCAACCCAAGTCATTATTAACCAATTAGCAAATCCTATCAAATCCTAAATTGTACCCATATTTTACTCCCTCTATCATGTAACCCCACATTTTCCTCCACTCCTCTCTCTCTCTCTCTCCCCACGTGCTGCTCCCACCTCTTTCCTATATCAACCTTAGTCTAAGGCATTGTCATGCTTACGTGTTTAACTTTAGACCTAGCTATTATAATTTTTCTGTAGGCTCGGACTATATACACCGATTACATTCGGTGCATTCAACATTTTTTTTCTAAAAATAGAAAAAACATCACATCATCAATTTATTCATACACCCTCTTTCCTTAATTTTTCTAATTTTAAACCCTAATCATTACATACACCGAATGACATTCGGTATATTTAGTTCTGGCCTTTCTGTATCTAAGACTAAGCCTATGACATCTCCTTTCGTCCTTGCTCACATGAATGGTCAAGATTTCGAAATTTTTACTGAGACTAGCATCAACAGCCTCCTATTCTAACATACTCTATAAAGCTATCCCTAGGGTAATGCAAACCTAATGAGCCCGGCCAACTACTCTTTTATTTAACCTAGGGCTTCTAATTTTCCCAAGCAACAAACGCAGCACCCCTCCTATTTAAATCTTAGCCTAGGGTTCTCTCTCTCGCAACCCAAGGAACGCAGCCGCCGCCACACATTTTCGCACGCAACTTCCAACTCACGACGCCGCCCAGTATCGTCCTTAGGCACGGTCCCGACGTCGCATGGCCACCCATCCTCGCCACGCCGACGTGCACGGCCGCCATCTCCTCCATAGCCGCACGCAACCACTCCGAACGCTTGTAGCACCGTGCAAACCCCGACGCCGGCCGCTTTCTCCGGCTGCCGCTGCTGCTGCCCTCCTCGTCACAGGCCCTCAAGCCACTCCCCGACGGCAACCGTGGCTCCCTGCAACGCCAGTGGCCTCCCCTTGCAGCCTCGCTGCTGCCCGTCGGCATCGCCACCTACCGCCACAGTCTGACAACGTGCCGACCGGACTTCGCTGCAGCACCCCGACCGATGGCCGCCTCCTGCCTGCAAGGGCACCACTAGGAAGGCATGCACGTGAGTTTCCATGGCGTTTGTATCAGCAATGTTTATTTTACCTAGTGTTTAGTTTGGTGGGATATATATATATTAGTAGTAATGTTATTTTATAACAATTTTGTAAAACAAGTTGGTGTTATAAAATGTCAGTAGGTTAAACACAGCGTGTTTACCTTGCACGAGTATATTTACTAGTGGCAATTGTGTAGCATTTTTTTCATACAGTTTACTTTCATACACACATGTCTTTTAATAACAATAAAAATGTAGAATATTTATATGGAAAACTGCTACAGACTTGTATATATATTAGTTATTATAAAGTGAAGTATATGTATTATCAGTAAGTATGTTGTATCATACTAGAGATACATAAGTGAATTTATATGATTCTTAGTTGGCTATTTTAAATTCTTGGTGCAGATGAGTCGCGTCCCTCACCGAAACACCTCGACGACCTCTTCCCAGTACATTACCCACAGTCGATGAAACATGGCCATGACGCGATCCCTTGTCGTCTCCAGTTTTGGTAAACGCGCGATCGTTATACTAGGTTGGTACCCCTAACTCATAGCAAACCCACACCGTAGCAAAACTGAACCCTAACTAAAATCGGACAACTGTAACTAAATTTATTTTCTGCACCAGTAAAACGCTGCTCACTGTAGAAATCGACCATCGGACGATTTTTCTGTGCACATAGGGTAGTGGTCGATTTAGGTTGATAAAACATCAAATTGTGACTTTTGACGAATAGGATAGTCCCGATAACCTAGAAACGAACCCTAATAGGATTTGATGAAATTGAGACCTGACACTGTCGCCGTGGCGATATTTCAGACGGACTTCCTTGGACGAGACGCTTGGACGAGACGCCCCGGACAGACGACACCCTCGCCACCGCAGGCAAGTGTATCCCACTTGCACTTTTGGCCGTGTTTAGGCCTTAGTTGGTTAGAACTGATAACTGTGAAAAAATAGAACCGGACATGAAATGATAGCGTCCGGGACGACCCCTGACGGCTCAGACTTGACGACGAAGTCTGAGCCTGACAACAACAACTTTTGATACCGTAGGGCTATCATGTGTGTGCGTGCGTGTGGACACCCTAGAATAACTCTCCCGTACACTGGTCGTGTCTTGTCCCTGTTACACAAAAAGCCTTCGGGCGTTTCGGATGCTTTCCTAGCGGAAGTGATCCCTGTTACACAAAAAGCCTTCGGGCGTTTCGGATGCTTTCCTAGCGGAACAGAAGTGATCCCTGTTACACAAAAAGCCTTTGGGTGTTTCGGATGCTTTCCTAGCGGAAGTGATCCCTGTTACACAAAAAGCCTTCGGGCGTTTCGGATGCTTTCCTAACGGAAGTGATCCCTGTTACACAAAAAGCCTTCGGGCGTTTCGGATGCTTTCCTAGAGGAAGTGATCCTGTTACACAAAAAGCCTTCGGGCGTTTCGGATGCTTTCCTAGAGGAAGTGATCCTGTTACACAAAAAGCCTTCGGGCGTTTCGGATGCTTTCCTAGCGGAAGTGATCCCTGTTACACAAAAAGCCTTCGGGCGTTTCGAATGCTTTCCCTAGTGGAAGTGATCCCTGTAAATCTTGTCCTGAGTTCCTGGGTTTGGGGTTGGGTTGAGCGTGCGCACGGCAAGAGGGTCTGATCTCCCTCGAACCGTATGGCGTGAACCCTTTCGTGTCTCACTTGTCCTGTCTCGTCTTGTCCCGTCACGTCCCGTCTTGTCTTGACACCTGTAGGTTAGTCCCGTAGCTGGTAGCACACGCTACTACTACTACTACTACTTGTCCCGTTTTACTTTCTCACTGCGTTACTTCCTGTTGTGTTACTCTGTCATAACCTCAGCATGTTAATCAACCAGTAAACTGTTGTGAAATAGAACCTCGGCATGCTAATCAACCAGTAAACCATTGTTTAAAGTTCGGTGTACTTGCAGTAAAGTCTAACCCTCCTTGTAGACTTTACCTGACGTACAGTTCCTTTTTCTTGGGTGTTGTACGTCAGGTGTTCAACCAGAGTTCGTGGACGAGGCAGACTCACTGGAGTACGAGGAGCCGAGGACGTCGACCCAGAGCACGTGCCTGACGAGGACCAGACCTTGAGGTCTTTTTAGTCGTCACTTTCAGAGGTTACTACTTTTAGTTTGCTTTTAGATAGTTTGTTGCCACGCTTAGGCTTCTTTTTAGACTTTGTACTTGTGGATATTATATCTCTAATTTAATGAATGCAACTTCCTTTCCGTACCTTCTGTTGTTTCGAACTATAATAATGCAAGAACCTGAAAATCGTTTAAAATGGTACCTCTACAGACGCTTATTGGGTCCGAGCTTCTCAGCTCTGGCCTAAGCGGGCCTTGTCACGCTTCGCCTCCGTCCATTTTGGGAAGCGGGGCGTGACACACTTACATCTTATTGATTTACAACCAAGAGATATATCTACTATGTGCCAAGATCTATTTGACTCAAGATATTCCATCTCATCATTAATAGCCTCTTGCCACAAGTTGGCATCTACAGAGGACATTGCCCCTTTAAGAGTGCGAGGATCTTCTTCTAAGGTATATGTAAAGAAATCAGAACCAAAATCTTTAGATAATCTAGCATGTTTACTCCACCTAAGTTCAATTTCTAATTCCTTACCAGACCTATGAATATAAATTATAGGAAAATTACTAGAACTTGAGCCCCCACTATTCTACAATTTAAAAAGATATATATCTCCATAAAAATTAGCATCAATAGATTCAATAACAACATGATCATTCAAATCATAGAATCTAAAAGCTTTGCTATTAATAGCATAACCAATAAACACACATTCATATGCTCTACTAGCAACTTTCTAACGTAGGCTAACAACCTTAAGTCTTAAAATAAGACAAATTAGGTTTTTTATTCTTAAAAACTTCATATGGAGAAATTTTGCTTTTAGACTTAGGAACCCTATTAAGCACATATCAAACAGTCAATAAAATTTCTCCCCACCAATGAGATGCAGCACCAGAGTTAAGTAAAATAGCAACAACAAATTTAGCAAAAGTTTTATTATTTTTTTCCTTTCAGCCTAATCATTCATTTCAGGTGAATATGGAGTTGTTTTCTCATGAATTATTCCATGTGCATAATAAAAATCAGTGAATATATCAGCGTCATTCAGTTCATCTATCAGTTCGTAATCTTTTTGTTTTTTATTACATTGATTTTCAATTTTGGTCACAAATAATATGAACATATCAAATGCATCACTTTTATTTTTTATGAGATTAAACAAAAGTATAACCAGAGAAATCATCAATAAATGTGATAACGTAAAGTTTACCATTCCTAGTCAAAACACCATCAAATCCACAAATCAGAATAAATTAAATCAAAAGGTTCAGATTCTCTAACTACTGATTTATATGAGTTTTGGTGATTCTGGCTTGACTACAGAGTTCACATTTATTAAAATCATTTAAAAATATTTTTGGAATAAGTCCTAAGTTCCTCATATTATTAATAATGTGTTTATTAACCTGACAGAGTCTAGCATGCCAATTGTCAAAAATAAAAGATATGATACAAGCTGATATTAGAATTATGCACAAGAATGCTTTGTATATACAAACTCAATAGCAGTATCAGACATCAATTATTGTTTCAAAACAGCAATCCAATTCAAAATAAATATGTACATCCATATTCAAAGTACCTTTCAAATAAATGGAATCTGGAAAATTTATTGCTTGAAATGGAAAGATTTAAACATCCAATAAATAAATTGTCACACATGCCAACTTTAAGGAGACTGAGAAGCAAGATCTTCTGTATGCTAGAGCATGGAAGTGGAGTGTGATTAGTGGTAATCAACTCATTACTTTTCACATCTATAAGCATATGAACAATCTGTCAATCCCCCCATACAATGTGCTGTCTACCACATTCAAAAGTAGCATTTATATGAAAAAGTTCAGTCATGCTTGAAATAATGTTATTCATATTTCCTCATTGAAGAAGATTGCTTGCAGCAGATGTACATGTGCATCAAACAATGTGGTCGACACAAGAATCCATCTCCAAGGCCTTTTCTACATGTTCCAGTTTCTTTTTGGCAGAACATAAACCAATGCTTTCAATTTTGTGATTTAAGTTTTGTCCAACCAACACTAAACATGTTGTATAACATCAAAAGCAGTAAAGTTGCTAACTAAATCCATCATTCATGACAATATGGGGGTGAAAAATGAATAATCAAATATTTGCCAATGTCAAGAAGTGGCTATGGTCATCGTTAATATATGTATATATATACTAGCAAATAACCCGTGCACACATGCACGTGGACTGGAAAAAATGGTCGGGAAGGGGGGAAGAATAAAAAGTGTGGGTGTGGGGGGGGGGGAGTTCCAGGGTCAAAAATGCAAAATTCGGGGTTGTATGTGCAAAATTCCCCACCTCTTCTCTTATCTCTCAAAATCTCATCATTTATCCAATTTCTCTTGTCCAACTTCTCTTATCTAATTTCTCTTGTCCAATTTCTCTTATCCAATTTCTCTTAATAACATCCCTATTTTATAGAATAGAAAGTGTGGGTGTGTGTGGGGGAGGGTCCAGGGGCAAAAAAGCAAAACCCGGGGTTGTATGTGCAAAATTCCCCCCCTCTTATCTTATCTCTCAAAATCTCATCACTTATCCAATTTCTCTTGTCCAAATTTTCTTATCTAATTTGTCTTGTCCAATTTCTCTTATCCAATTTCTCTTGATAACATCCCTATTTTATAGAATTGATATGCATGTATGTATATATATATGTATATATGTATATGTATACTCTTGTCCAAATCTCTTATCCAATCTCTCTTGTCCAATTTCTCTTATCCAATTTCTCTTGATATCATCCCTATTTTATAGAATATATATGTATGTATGTATGTATGTATGTATATGTATGTATGTATATGTATATATGTATGTGTATACTCTTGTCCAAATTCTCTTATCCAAATTTTCTTGTCCAATTTCTCTTATCCAATTTCTCTTGATACCATCCCTATTTTATAGAATAGATGTATGTATATGTATGTATGTATATGTATGTATGTATATATATATGTATGTATGTACTCTTGTCCAAATTCTTTTATCCAAATTCTCTTGTCCAATTTCTCTTATCCAATTTCTCTTGATAACATCCCTATTTTATAGAATAGATGTATATACTCTTGTCTAAATTCTCTTATCCAAATTCTCTTGTCCAATTTCTCTTATCCAATTTCTCTTGATAACATCCCTATTTTATAGAATAGATATACTCTTGTCCAAATTCTCTTGATAACATCACTATTTTATAGAATATATATATATATATACTAGTCATAACCCGTGCCAGTTGGGCACGGTTCAGTTAAGATATTCCCCAGTCAAAAGCGTAGTTCCCCAAAAATTCAGCTCATCCCAAGGAATTAAGTTCATCACAAAAATCTTAGTTTCCCAACAAAATTAGTACCATCAAAATTTAGTTCATATCGAAAATTTTAGGGTTCACCTGGATAAATTTGCTACAATAAATGCAATCTCACTTCACTGCCCAATAACATCGCGAAAACATGAACTTCGAGCTTTTCCCAGAGACATGGTAGCAGTCTTCAGCCCGTTGGAACACCCAAAAAGGCAGAGGTTGCAGCGAGAAGCTGCTATCTTTTGGTCGCCCTGCAATAGCGATTGATAAGTCATCAGATCAAGACCCTCAGGTGGAAGTCAATCTATTGTATCAAGTAATAGAAAGTATGATGTAGCACCTCCAAAAGTCAGCCAAACCAAATATAAGTTTGGATTGGAGTCAGAACAGGTACACAGAACAGATTTATACTCAAAACAGTTGGTTAAAGCCTGAAATGAGCTGAGAAATATGCTAAGCAAAAACAATTAAGAACATATATGCTTTGGGACAGAATGGTTTAACATCATTATCTATCCTTGCACATTAAGAACATATATGACATGTTCTCACATATGGGACAGAATAGGGCAGCATGCCTTAATATTTTTAAATTCCTTAATAAATGTTAAGGTATTTGTTAAAAAGCCTGTTCTCAAATACCTTAATATTTTAAGGCATTTTTAACAGATATGCATTTTTAACAGATAGGCATTCTTATCTATTTGTTCTCAAACGCCTAATATTCTTCCAGTTAAAAATATTAAGGCATATTATGAACAGAATATTAAGGCATATTAAGAACAGATAGGTTCAACAATTATTAGACATTAAGTCAATATGGAAAAAGAGCTTCCTTGACTCCCAGTTATGTTGAATTTTAGTTTTAATGGGCATCTCAGCATAGCATTTGCTTCCAAAAAAAGATGGCTATGCATGCAACTGTTATCTTCTTCGTCAAAAAAAACAATGTAAATCCTGAAGGATGTTATTGCATCGGCAAGAATCAGATGTTTAGAAATAAAGAAATGGCAAATAAGAAGTCAGTTTAGATGATATTAACCTGAAGTTTAGTTCTTTTGCAAATCTCAAGCCAAAATTACATGGAGATAGTGGAATAGAATTCCAAACCTTAATGTTTGATAGTATAATTACATGGTTACATGTAAATTAACCTGAAGTATAATTACATGGTTATGCAATTTAAGCACCAAAATGCAAAAAAGGATACTTTGATAAACACTATATTCACAGAACAATGTTATGCAAAAAATGATACTTTGATAAACACTATATGCAGTTTGCTTCTAAGTCTTCACAGAACAATGGCATGGAAACACACATTACAATTTTCTATCCTTGCACATTAAGAACAGAAATTCCAGTAAGATTAACGATTATGGAAACGCACCTGGGAAGTAAAATTCCAGTAAGAACAGGCGAGAAGAATTTCAGAAATAGGCGAGATCGTCGAGAAGAATTGATCCTGCTGCAAGTAGAATTAAACACCCTCAGATCAAATGATCAAATGATCTTGCTATAATAACTCTCAAGACATGGATGATGATCAATATGCTATTTTGGAATGTGCATCAAGGACCAACGAATGCTGAAGTATGCAGAAGAAATAGAGTCACAGTTACCAATAAAGCCCATCCTTCATAATGTTGGATTAGGAGAAGCCCAAAAGACTTGGGAAAAGTTTACTGCAAATTTGTATTAGGATAAAGACAAATATTTCTTTGCAAATTTCTTTGTTGTTACTCAGTTTTGTAAGCTAAGATTAAGGTATTTCTTTGCAGTAGTTAAAATGATTTAAGCGCAAATGATGTGCATAAACAAAAATTATAAAAGAAAGAAAGAATTTAACTTGTTAACAGCCAATCCTTCAAAGTCCATACAATGGTAGAAGTTAATTTTTTAAGCAAAAAAGGCATAAAGTTAACTTTTTACTTTTTATTCAATGGTAAGTGTCACGCCCCGCTTCCCTAAAATGGAGGCGAGACGTGAGAAGGTCCGCACGAGAATGGAGCTGTGAAGCCCCAAACCCGATAAGCGTCAATAAAACATAAGCAGGTCCCTGTAACCACAACGGAACAACAATAATAACACAAGGAGAGACAGAAATAAAATTCTCATATCTCATAAATTGTCCAACATGAAGATAAGTTCAACATCCAGAAAAGCCACCAGGCTAAAAGAAAGAGTCTAAAGGCCCAGAACAAGGCCAACAAAAGCAACAACATAACAAGGTATAGGTGCTACGCACCGACAACAAAACAATAGTCTAAACAAAAGGGAAAAGCTCAACGAATACACTAGGACTGGTCCCCAGTGTCCACGTACTCCCCGTCAAACACAAGCTCGGGCTCGGCGTCAGCGAACACATCGTCCTCAACAAGGTACTCAGGCTCAGGATCTAACATGTGTCACCCAAAAGAGTAAAGGGGCACATGTCAGCAAGTCTAAAAAGACTTGGGCAAGGAAACTGAAAGTAAGGCAACTAGCAACCTAGCAGTTGTAGTATGCATGACATGGCAGTTATAACATGAGTGCACAAGCAAGACATGGCGAGACAATAAGTACAAGGGAACAATTATCGGGACAAGACAAGAGTAGCCAAGCTACTAACAATCTCAATCATTTCACTAGTCACATTTCAAGTTGTTTGTAGATGTTTACGCCTTACCGCTGAATGGTATAACATTCACACTGATTGGCCGCTTAACACTACCCCAAAACCCAGAGTTTACGCCTTACCACTGCAGTTGTTGATCGGGCAGACTCCCAGTTGATTGGCCGCTTAACTCTTACCCCCAATACCCACATGATGACGAGACAGGGTCCCCGCACACGAGCTCAGTAAATGAGCCAGGGTTGCCCCGCACGGGAGCTCGCATTCTAATTCACGATTCATAAGCATTTGGCATAGGGGTGCACCTAGCCTCAATATCGAGCGTTGGGGTTAGCAACTCATTATGCTCGCTTCTGGTCACGAGCCAAGAAACACAAGTATTGTAGCGATGCTACGCAATCACGGGATCACTTAAATAATGCAATGACATGACAATTAATTTGCGTACCGTTAATGGAAATTAAACATGACATGGTAATTGTGCAACATGATATATGTCGGAACTAGCTTCGTTGTCAAGCTAGTTCCCCAATTTGCGCCTAGGCGAGTATCATTTCGTCGCCTAGCCTCTTTTACGCCTACAACAAGCAAATGGCCTAAAACATGGCCTAAACCCTAAGTGGCAAGTTTCACTTGCCTAGCACCGAGGGTGACGATCAACGAGGGTTCGTCCCACGGACGCTAATCTACGGAAAAGTCGTTGTTATGGAGAAACAATCAACAAACAATAACCATTCATTAGGGTTTCATAAGAACACAAATGGGTTAAGCTTAAAACTAAGAATCGAGTATTACCGTAGAGGGAACGGGAGAATAACGCCGAGCAACCACGGCGCCGGAAGAAACGCTCCGGGGAACCTAGGGTTCAGATCTGGGAATGATTGGAGAAGTTTGGAGAAATAGGGTTTTGGGGGATTTTGGGGATTTGGTGAGATTTTGAGGAAGATGAGAGGTAGAATGTGTTGAGGGATGGTTTGGATGATGGATCTTGGGCTTGGGATGGAGGAATAAGGGTTTGAGGAAGATGGGGGCTCAATGGGGGAGGAACTAGGGTTTTAGGTCGTGAGGAGGAAGAAGAAAACGTTAGGGAGGGGTTTAAATAGGATGGGCTGGCAGCTGCCCAGAAATTAGGGTTTTAACACAGATTAGTCGGTCAAAGAGCAACCACTGACCGACTAGTTTGGGAACTAGTCGGTCGGTCGACCAACACAGACCGACTAAGTGTAAACAGTAACTCCTGTACAGAATTAGGATTTAGATCTAGTCGGTCAATGAACAACTGCTGACCGACTAGTTTGGCGACTAGTTTGGCAACTAGTCGGTCGAATGATGAACTTAGACCGACTAAGAATGAACAGTACTGATACCAAAATTTAGGGGATGTGTTAGTCGGTTAAAGAAGCATTGCCGACCGACTAGTTTGCAACCTAGTCGGTCAACCAACGTTCTTAGACCGACTAACGATAAACAGTAACTCCTGAATAATTTAGAAAGCCAACTAGTCGGTTCAAGAAGGCTTGCCGACCGACTGGATCGTCATCTAGTCGGTCGGTGCCCCTTCTTACACCGGCTAATGAGCACCAAAAGTTCCGAAATGGAGCGCGAAGCTCCGGGATCGATTCCTAAGGCTCCTAGGCTTGATCTAACAATAAGATATGACCGATACGAAGCCCGTCATGAATGACTTGCTCCAAAATCGACGATTCTAAGGAAGAAACGAGAAAACACGACGAAACGATCGAAAATGAAAGTTACGGAGACGAAAACCACATATAAGGAGTAAATCCACCAAAACACATAATATAATATAATAAATCCAGATACATGAAAACCAGTCGTTACATCCTCCCCAACTTAAGAAAAATTCCGTCCTCGGAATTTCCCAACACTCACGTGTCCGGAAACAAAAGTGGGAAACGCTCTCGCATCTCATCCTCATTCTCCCAAGTAGACTCTCCAGGCGAGCCGTGTCGCCATATCACCCTCACAAGGTTGACAACCTTGTTCTGAAGTGACTTCTGACGCCTGTCCAGAATCTGCACTGGATGCTGGTCATACGTCATGTCGGGGCGAACGGTAATCTCCGAGAAATCCACAGCATGAGATGGATCGCTAATGTACCGGCGAAGCTGCGACACATGGAAAACATTGTGAACTCCCTCCAAAGATGGCGGCAAGGCTAAGCGATAAGCTACCTCACCAACTTTCTCCAGAATGTCAAACGGTCCAATGTATCACGGGCTCAACTTCCCTCGCTTCCCAAAACAAATCACACCACGATTCGGAGAAATCTTTAAGAACACATGGTCGCCCGGCTGAAACTCCAAAGGACGACGTTTAGCATCCGCCCAATGCCTAAAACGGTCCTGAGCAATCCTCAACCTCTCCCGAATGTTCCTGACGATATCCACGGCTTTCACAATCATCTCAGGTCCCAACAACTCCCGATCACCAACGTCATCCCAACTCAATGGCGATCGACATTTCCTCCCATAAAGAGCGGCGAAAGGCGCCATGCCAATACTCGCCTGGAAGATGTTGTTGTAAGAAAACTCTACCAGATGTAGATGGTCCTCCCACGAACCCTTGAAATCCAACATGCACGCCCTCAACATGTCTTCCAAAATCTGAATCGTCCTCTCAGACTGGCCATCCGTCTGCGGATGGTACGCCGTGCTGAAACTCAGACGCGTACCCAAACTCTTCTGCAAACTCTGCCAAAACTGAGATGTGAACCTCGTGTCTCTGTCCGACACGATACTCACGGGGACTCCGTGAAGTCGCACAACCTCCTGCATGATTCACGTCACATCACTATCCAAACTAGGAAAAGGAAATAAAAACGGAGAGTAAAAGAATTTTACCTCCATATATCTCCTTGCTAGCGCCTCAGTGGACTGTCCCACTCGGAACGGAATAAAGTGCGCGGACTTGGTCAATCGATCTACGATCACCCAAATCGTGTCATTCTGCTTCGGACTCCGAGGTAGTCCAGTCACGAAATCCATAGTGATGTGTTGCCATTTCCACTCCGGAATCGGAAGCGGTTGTAACAACCCGGCCGTACGCTGATGCTCCGCCTTCATTTGCTGGCAAACCAAGCACTTGGCTACACTCCGAGCCACACTCCTCTTCATACCATGCCACCAATAGTTTAGACGAAGATCCTGGTACATCTTGGTGCCACCAGGATGCACAGAATACGGCGAACTGTGTGCCTCCACCATCAACTCCTCTCTAATATCCCCAGCCGGCACACACAACCTGGCTCCAAACCTCAGCGAGCCATCCTCATGAACCAAAAAGTCAGTCCGCAGACCGGCTTCCACCTGCTCCCGAATCTTCACCAGCTTCAGATCCTCAGCCTGGCCAGCCTTAATCCGATCCACGATCGTTGACTGTACCTGCATGTACATCAACGAAGAAGCCTCCCCAGGAAGAACAATCTCAACACCAGACTCGCAAAAATCCTGCTGCAATCTCCACTGCGAGGTCAAAATCATCACCGCTGAAAGCCTACTCAGCGCATCAGGAACCACATTCACCTTGCCAGGGTGAAACTGCAAATCAATATTATAATCCGCCATGAGCTCCAACCATCGACGCTGTCGCATGTTGAGCTCCTTCTGAGTAAAAATATACTTCAAGCTTTTGTGATCGGTGAAAATCTTCACTTTCTCACTCAGCAAGAAGTGCCTCCAAATCTTAAGAGCAAACACAACGGCAGCCAACTCCAAATCATGCGTCGGGTAATTCTTCTCATGAACATTAAGCTGACGAGAAGCATACGCCACAACATGTCCGTGCTGATGCAACACACAACCGAGACCCTTGCCAGAAGCATCGCAAAAGATCTCAAATCCATCGCTGCGATCAGGCACGACAAGAATAGGGGCAGTCGTCAAACGCTCTCTCAGAACACCAAAAGCACTCTCACAATCACCCGACCAAACAAAAGGTATATCCTTCCGCGTCAACCTGGTCATCGGCTCAGCAATACGAGAAAAGTCCTTAATGAAACGCCGATAGTAACCAGCAAGTCCAAGGAAACTCCGAATCTCAGACGTAGACGACGGAACAGGCCACTCTCTGATGGCCCTAATCTTCTCGGGATCCACTGAAATTCCATCTCCCGTCACCACATGCCCGAGAAAAGCAACTCTGTCCAACCAAAACTCGCACTTTGAAAACTTAGCATACAACCGATGCTTTCTCAGAATCTCCAACACCGTCCTCAAGTGCGAGGCATGCTCTTCCTCCGACCTTGAATAGATCAGAATGTCGTCAATAAAGATAACGACAAACTTATCCAAAAATTCGTAGAAAATCAGGTTCATCAGATTCATGAAAACTGCGGGCGCGTTAGTTACGCCGAAAGGCATAACCACAAACTCATACTGTCCATACTTCGTCCTGAACGCTGTCTTCAGAACATCCCCCTTCTTCACCTTCAACTGATGGTAACCACTCCTCAAATCCAACTTAGAAAACACCCTCGAACCTCCAAGCTGATCAAAAATACCATCGATGTGAGGCAACGAGTATTTATTCTTGATGGTCACCGCATTCAACTCCCGATAGTCCACGCACATACGACGCGAACCATCCTTCTTCTTCACCAACAACACCGGTGCTCCCCACGGAGACACACTAGGGTTGATATAACCCTTCTGCAAAAGCTCATCCAGCTACTTCCGCAGCTCCTCCAACTCAGCGGGTGCCATACGATACGGCGCCTTCGAAATCGGCTGCACACCTGGAATAAGATCGATAGAAAATTCTAGAGCTCGATCAGGTGGCAAACCAGACATCTCCTCGAGGAAGACGTCGCCAAAATCACGCACCACAGCTGGCCACTCCAACTCCATCTGCAAAGCCACAACCTCCACTGGCCTGGCCAGAAACCTGACAGGACCAAGCGAACTGCTACCACGGATGAACTCAAATACTGGATGTCCGGGAATCTCGAACACCACCTTCTTCCTCCGACAGTCGATCCTAGCATAGAAGCTCGCAAGCCAGTCCATCCCAAGAACCGCATCGTAATTGATGATGTCGTGGACAATGAAATCAGCGAAAAGCTCATGTCCACAGACCACCAACGAGCAAGAATTACAACCACGATGCACCGAGACCACGCCATTCCCTGTAACGATATTCCAACTCTTGGGAAGAGGGGACGTCGACAAGGAATGCCTCTCCACGAAGCTCCGAGAAATAATGCACATCGATGCACCAGAGTCAAAGAGGACTCGTGCAGGAAATGTGCACACCAAAATCACACCTAACAAGCAATTAACAATCAAACCCTAGTCTAGCAAACAACCATGTTCAAGCAAACAACACAATCTAACAATCAAACCAGCTAGGAAAGTAACAGCTAGATTGAGGATTACCTGCGATAACCTCATCCACAGCCTCGCTCTCCACCGCGGTCATCAGAAAAGCCTGCCTCCTTGGCGGAACAGCCTGCTGGAAAGCCTGCCTCTGTGGAACAAGAGCTGATCCACGTCCAGCAGGAACAGACGCTCGCTGCTGCAACGGCTGTGCTGCAACAGGTGCCCTCCGCAGCTGACTCGCATGCCGACAATCCTTCGCGGCATTGGAAGCATCACCACAAACCAGACACTGGCCCAAAAACTTCCGACACTGATCCTTGATGTGGCCAGGCTTGCCGCAGAAATGGCAAGTCTTCAGAATAGGCCCTCCGGGCCTCTTGAACTGATCTGGCTGTTTAGGCTTGAAACCAGGCCTAACCACCGCCCTGGCTTGCTCCATAGGCCTCTTCCCAGCACTAACAATAGACCCCCTCCTCTGACTCAGGTTCAGCTCCTGCCTCCTCGCAGCGACCAGAACCTTCTGATAAGAGTCCAGATCGGAGGAAGACACAAAACTCTGGAGCTCCAAAGCAAGTCCCTGCAGGAACCTCTGAGCCCTCTCATCAGCATCCTGCACCATCTTCGTTGCGAACCGACTCAGCCTAGTGAACTCTTGGTGATACAGGTCCACCGTCAAGCTCCCTTGCTTCAGATCAATGAAGCGCTGCAGCATCTCCTTCCTAGCAGCCTTCGGAAAGAATTCCTCATCAAACCTAGACTTAAAGGTAGCCCAAGCTATCGGCTCCACCAACATCTTCTCTTCCGCATCCCACCAGTTCCGAGCATTATCCTTAAGTTGCCTCTTCGCCAAATCAACCCATCCAGCCGGGGTGATCTTGGCCATCTTCAAGTTATCCTCTATATTCCGAATCCACTCATCGGCAGCCAGAGGACCCTCGACCCATCAAAATATGCGGGACCCAGCTCCCGAAATTGCTTCGCTCCCGGCTCAGAGCGAGGGGCATCCGGAAGAGCCCGGGCAGCTCGAGCAAGTGGAGCATTCTGGACCTGCAGGAGCACGCCCTGCTGCACTTGTATCATCTGGAGCATCATCCGCATCATCTCTCCGTTGGTGGGTTCCCGCTCAGGCTCCTCATCATGAGGGAGCGCACCACTACCCCCACCACGGGTGAATCGTCTTCCTGCCATCTAGTGACACAGAAAACGAAGCAGATTAGACTCATAGCCTATGACTCGGACGTCGAACTTAGTTTATTGGACATTCTAATATTATTATCGTTATTCCGACAATCGCAGTTACAGAAGAGACCTGCATGGGTCACCAACAAAACCTGTCACGCCCCGCTTCCCTAAAATGGAGGCGAGACGTGAGAAGGTCCGCACGAGAATGGAGCTGTGAAGCCCCAAACCCGATAAGCGTCGATAAAACATAAGCAGGTCCCTGTAACCACAACGGAATAACAATAATAACACAAGGAGTGACAGAAATAAAATTCTCATATCTCATAAATTGTCCAACATGAAGATAAGTTCAACATCCAGAAAAGCCACCAGGCTAAAAGAAAGAGTCTAAAGGACCAGAACAAGGCCAACAAAAACCACAACATAACAAGGTATAGGTGCTACGCACCGACAACAAAACAACAGTCTAAACAAAAGGGAAAAGCTCAACGAAGACACTAGGACTGGTCCCCAGTGTCCACGTACTCCCCGTCAAACACAAGCTCGGGCTCGGCGTCAGTGAACACCTCGTCCTCAACAAGGTACTCAGGCTCAGGATCTAACATGTGTCACCCAAAAGAGTAAAGGGGCACATGTCAGCAAGTCTAAAAAGACTTGGGCAAGGAAACTGAAAGTAAGGCAACTAGCAACCTAGCAGTTGTAGTATGCATGACATGGCAGTTATAACATGAGTGCACAAGCAAGACATGGCGAGACAATAAGTACAAGGGAACAATTATCGGGACAAGACAAGAGTAGCCAAGCTACTAACAATCTCAATCATTTCACTAGTCACATTTCAAGTTGTTTGTAGATGTTTACGCCTTACCGCTGAATGGTATAACATTCACGTTGATTGGCCGCTTAACACTACCCCAAAACCCAGAGTTTACGCCTTACCACTGCAGTTGCTGATCGGGCAGACTCCCAGTTGATTGGCCGCTTAACTCTTACCCCCAATACCCACATGATGACGAGACAGGGTCCCCGCACACGAGCTCAGTAAATGAGCCAGGGTTGCCCCGCACGGGAGCTCGCATTCTAATTCACGATTCATAAGCATTTGGCATAGGGGTGCACCTAGCCTCAATATCGAGCGTTGGGGTTAGCAACTCATTATGCTCGCTTCTGGTCACGAGCCAGGAAACACAAGTATTGTAGCGATGCTACGCAATCACAGGATCACTTAAAGAATGCAATGACATGACAATTAATTTGCGTACCGTTAATGGAAATTAAACATGACATGGTAATTGTGCAACATGATATATGTCGGAACTAGCTTCGTTGTCAAGCTAGTTCCCCAATTTGCGCCTAGGCGAGTATCATTTCGTCGCCTAGCCTCTTTTACGCCTACAACAAGCAAATGGCCTAAAACATGGCCTAAACCCTAAGTGGCAAGTTTCACTTGCCTAGCACCAAGGATGATGATCAACGAGGGTTCGTCCCACGGACGCTAATCTACGGGAAAGTCGCTGTTATGGAGAAACAATCAACAAACAATATCCATTCATTAGGGTTTCATAAGAACACAAATGGGTTAAGCTTAAAACTAAAAATCGAGTATTACCGTAGAGGGAACGAGAGAATAATGCCGAGCAACCACGGCGACGGAAGAAACGCTCCGGGGAACCTAGGGTTCAGATCTGGGAATGATTGGAGAAGTTTGGAGAAATAGGGTTTTGGGGGATTTTGGGGATTTGGTGAGATTTTGAGGAAGATGAGAGGTAGAATGTGTTGAGGGATGGTTTGGATGATGGATCTTGGGCTTGGGATGAAGGAATAAGGGTTTGAGGAAGATGGGGGCTCAATGGGGGAGGAACTAGGGTTTTAGGTCGTGAGGAGGAAGAAGAAAACGTTTGGGAGGGGTTTAAATAGGATGGGCTGGCAGCTGCCCAGAAATTAGGGTTTTAACACAGATTAGTCGGTCAAAGAGCAACCACTGACCGACTAGTTTGGGAACTAGTCGGTCGGTCGACCAACACAGACCGACTAAGTGTAAACAGTAACTCCTGTACAGAATTAGGATTTAGATCTAGTCGGTCAATGAACAACTGCTGACCGACTAGTTTGGCAACTAGTCGGTCGAATGATGAACTTAGACCGACTAAGAATGAACAGTACTGATACCAAAATTTAGGGGATGTGTTAGTCGGTTAAAGAAGCATTGCCGACTGACTAGTTTGCAACCTAGTCGGTCAACCAACGTTCTTAGACCGACTAACGATAAACAGTAACTCCTGAATAATTTAGAAAGCCAACTAGTCGGTTCAAGAAGGCTTGCCGACCGACTGGATCGTCATCTAGTCGGTCGGTGCCCCTTCTTACACCGGCTAATGCGCACCAAAAGTTTCGAAATGGAGCGCGAAGCTCCGGATCGATTCCTAAGGCTCCTAGGCTTGATCTAACAATAAGATATGACCGATACGAAGCCCGTCACAAATGACTTGCTCCAAAATCGACGATTCTAAGGAAGAAACGAGAAAACACGACGAAACGATCGAAAATGAAAGTTACGGAGACAAAAACCACATATAAGGAGAAAATCCACCAAAACACATAATATAATATAATAAATCCAGATACATGAAAACCAGTCGTTACAGTAAGTTAGATCAACTGTCAAAAAATCAGAGTTGATGTTACATTCCAATGAGCAAAAAAGTTCACTTTTTACTCAATTGTCAAAAAATCATAAAGTTTGATCCAAAAAAAATCAAAAAAAAGAAAGAAGTTAACTTTTTACGCAGCAGTCAACTTCAGAAAATAAAAAATCAGAGTAAATGACGGGGAACCGATACTTACAGAAGAGCTGAACGAACTTCACAATTTCAGCATAATTTCTCTTCCGCCATGCAGATTTTTGAAGGTATCCAACCTATCTGCTCAATCCTTGATTCTGCAGGATACATATTGCCAACACCTAGGCTAATTAGAGTAACATAAAATTGAAACACAAAAATTGCAATTCCATGAGACTGAGAGTAATATCTGATGACACATGAAGGAGCCTAAAAGCAACACTGAGAGAAAAGTAAGAAAAATAAAAAGGGCATAAAAGTTAAAACTCTTTTTCTGTACAATTTACTTTATAAAGACTAATTCATGACAATTAACTGTTTTTTTGTACCTGATGAGCCTATATCCTTCAGCCTCAAGTATTTAGAATGTGATTAAATGAATTTTAAACAAATACATGAATGAATGAATAAACATGCTAAACTATTTGCTATGTTGAGTATTACAAACTCAGGACACTTCAGATTATATCTCAAACTAGCCAGGGTTTCAACTAATTAACTTGACCATCAAAAAGTCTAATCGAGAGTACGCAGTCTCTTCCATCTGCTCTTTCTCTCTTCCATATGCCCACTACTGGAGGCCTCTGCAACTGAAACACAAAATTAGCCCAAAAAAGTTGTAATCAGGAGATCAGAGAGGCATGCAAGAAAAGGAAAATAATGATAATTTAATCAACAAAGATTGCTTACTGAAAAGCATTTTGGAATAATCAAAAGATGCCTCAAGCCGACATCTAGGAAGAGATGGAGAGCCTTTGCCAGAGACATTAGGTCGACCACGGTATAAGGCAGATCGATAAACATCTCCATCTCTTCAGTGGTGAGTTGTCACCTCTCCCAAACCCTCGTTTGGCAAAGTCCTCAGCAGAAAATTGCTTATATGCATCATACCCCGCCAGTGAGCGAGTAGGTAGAAACTCTCTCTTCTTGCAGCTGCCTTCAGATCTGCGGAACTTCACAATTTTTTGTGAGAAATCAGAGTTCATGCAGCTGCCTTCAGACATTCTTCCCCTTGTTGCTTTTGGAGAGAAGACAAAGGAGACGGCTTGACTTCTTTGCCTTGCCAAACGTTGGGGAAATGATTTTGGGGAAGATCCAGATGATTTTTGGGGAACTCTCCACCAAAAATGTCTCTTGCTCTTCCCCAAAAAGCCCGTTGCTATCCCCGAGTTTATTTTTGAGTTAAAATGATTTAAGAAGCATGTTGCTATCAAATGGGACCCACAAATATCAAAAGTATGTGTTAAAATACAAATCCTTCATCTCAAAGCTTCATCTAAACCGTTCATTCCCCAAGAATTAATCATGTCTGTCTTTCTATCAACCCCTGTGTCCTAGTCAGCCCTAGGATTCAAAAATCAATGTCAAATGTATAATAGATGTATGTATATACTTGTGTCCAAATTCTCTTATCCAATTTCTCTTGTCCAATTTCACTTATCCAATTTCTCTTGATAACATCCCGATTTTATAGAATAGATATGTATGTATGTATATGTATGTATTTATGTATGTATATGTATATATGTATGTATATACTCTTGTCCAAATTCGCTTATCCAATTTATCTTGATAACATCCCTATTTTATAGAATAGATATACGAAGGTGATATGCTAGCATGCAAAGAAACTTTTTAATCATATTGACAAAGGGAAATCAAGTTGGCAGCATTTCAGATAATCAATATAGACTAAATCAAAATCTTGTTTCTTGGTTAAGAAAAAAAAAATTTCTGCCTTCAACATTTGAAGTGTGATCCAAATCCAAATCCAAATCCTTCAAAATGGAAGGGTTCGTAAAGATCAGATGTAACTAGGACAGTATCGGTTTCGAGTCATGTCAGAAACGTCTTAAAATTGTTATTGTAGAAACAAAAAAAGTATAGGAATGAGGTTACCAAAATAAATGAAAAGGGCCTAGTCCACGACTCAGCCCCTTTTCATTTATTTTGGTAACCTCGTTCCTATCTCATTTCGGTTTTCTTCAGCAACTATTTTCAACAATGTATGGATCCTCTTCTTAGCCTTTAAACAAACTGTTGGGATCAAGCCTGCAGATGCTTAGGCCTTGATAATACTGATGAAATATGCTGGGTTTCTATATTGCACTTGATGGCATCTGATCGATTCAGGTATTTTGCGACAGGAAATCAAGCTACACATGTACATTGCAAGAATTGCCATATGTTGCTGATGTACCAATATGGGGCAAGATCAGTGAAATGCGCAGTTTGCAATTTTGTGACATCGGCTGGGGTTAGTTTCCTCGAAGTTTTGTCTGCTTAAACATGAAATGAATTAAACGTCAGTCCCCATCGTATAACAAAATGATTTGATCCATCTGAACTATGAAAACAGAGTCGAGCAAGGGAAGCAGGAGAGGTCAACAAGAGTTTGCATACTACTAATGAAATATGCTGGGTTTCTATACTGCACTTGATGTTGCTGATGTACGAATATGGGGCAAGATCCGATATATAAGCTTTGCTTCTTCTCCTAACAGGTTTTATGACCATATAGTAGAGGCCGTCGAAGAGCCGCTTTGCCGCTACTGTCATATTTGCCAGTTTGTTTGTAACACACTTGATACGACTATTTCGGAGAAGCCCAAAGGCTAGAAGCCCAAGATCCAGCTGTGGAAGAGAAGCCTGCTAGCGAGGTTGGGCCTCGCCAGATGAGGCCCACGAAGAGAACGCAGCCCGAACGATGAGGCCCCCGAGAAATCTCAAACCCGAACCGTCCACAGTTCAACACGCTCGAAGCCAGCCCACGATCCCCGGGAGAAACCACTCCCCCGGGGTGTAAACCCTTAATGTCCATTAAGGGGCCCCACAATCGGCTCCCCCATGACGCTGACAGGCACCATCGTGGGGACGGAACTCAAGGGCGTGAGTGGGGGCGGATGGCGTGACGGCGTGGAAAAGGGGCAATCGTGGCGATGACCCTATAAAAGGACCGAAGGAACAACGGAGCAAAGGATCAGACCCCAGGTATACTAATATGAGTTATTCCATCAACGACCTGGGTTTTCCTCCATTACTTCTCCCTCCCCCTCAGCACCTGACGACCACCCACGCGGTTAGTGGGCGTGGCTACCTGAGACCGTGCTCCAAGCGAAGCACCGAGGCATCCCCTTGCCGCCCGTCCAACCGAGGCCGAGCCCATCAAACAGAGCTGAGGCCTCCCATCAGCTACGCTTCAGCCAAGGATCGACGCTCAACCTCGACTCCATCTACGACTCACGCAGAGTGCACGTGTGCTAGACGTGACCAAGGGATCCCAACCAATCCCTTGACCACGTTGATCGATCAGTCATCGGTCAATGATTCAGTGGTGAGAAAACACCCGTAAACATCTGGTGCTGTCTGTGGGAACGAACTAAGCCCACATCGAACCATCGAGATGGAACCGATCTGCAATGGAGTGGGGCGCATGCCCCCCATCCAAGAGGAATGAGATTACATTCCACCAGAGATCCAGCACAGTCACACCACAGAGGGGATAGGCGAATCTCGCTCGGTCACCCAGGAACAGCTCCACATCTTCGCCCAGGAGACCAACGCCAACATCAAGACGTTGTTCGCATCAATTCAACAACTCGTTGGCAACGCGTCCATCCAGGGAGATGGGGTGGATGAAGCCCACTATTGGGGAGGGGATCACCAACCCGGGCGGTTCACCGTAGTCACCGATCACGGGAATTGGGTGCCCAATCTGGAGCGGCGATTTACCATACCGGGCTTCAACCCAGCACGATCCCCCACTCCCACCTCGGTTCGTGAGGGAAACAGGAGGGGCTCCGAACGAATCGATGACGAATCGGTGACTGCCTCGTCCAGGAGACCAGCCTCGACCAGACACTGACACGACAAACATCGGGTGCTAGCGGATCAGACTCAACGGAGCGGAAGCTCCCACCGACTGGGGTGGGACCAGCAAGAGAACCGGGGCGAGAGAGGAGACGCACACCGATCGAGCCCCGTCCCCAGCTTAGCGGGGACAAGAGTGACGGCCAGGCGAGAACTTGCCCCTCCCTCGCGACCGGGCGAGCAAGAGATGAGCAAAGGAGGGCGGCCAGGGGCGTTAATGGCAAATGATGCCCCCTAACCCAGAGGATAACTGAGGCACGGGTGCCCTCAAGTTTCAAGGTGACGACGTTGGATAAGTATGACGGCACGGGCGATCCCGTGGACCATGTGATGGATTACGAGGGGGTCATGGCGTTTCAGGGTGCTGACGATACCCTGCTCTGCAGGGGTTTCTATTCCACCCTCTGGAAGGCGGCAAGGACCTGGTACCACAGCCTGCCCAACCGATCCATTGATAGCTTCGAGGAGCTCGCCCAGTTGTTCTGCAGGCAGTTCGTGGCCGGGCGACAGGTAAAGCCAAACTCGGAACTCAGGGTCCCGGAGAGTCCCTGAGGCACTTCATGCGTCGCTTCAACACGGAGCGACTGAATGTGTAGAGCTGTCCCGAGCTGGTCGTAAAGACGGCCCTGAAGAAAGGATTACGACAAAGGGGCTTGAAGAAATCATTGCACAACGACCCCCCGAAGGACATCGCTGGGGTCATGGCACGGGCCGAGCGCTTCATGCTGACAGAAGAAGCCTTGGCCGTTGACGAAGGAAGGGCCAAGCGAGGATCCAAGCATGACGAAAGTGAGCACCGCGGCCCGGAGGAGCATCGACAGGAGAAAAATGCCCGAGGAAAGCAGCGGAGAGAAGAGCCGCGACACACCCAGTTGAACGCTGCCCCGGACGTTGTCCTCGCACACGCCCAGAAGGAGGGGCGCATGAGCCGGCCACCTTCAAGGATGAAGAGATGCGGGAGAGACGAAGAGAAGTACTGCAAATATCATAAGGACAACGGCCACGACACCGACGACTGCTGGCATCTGAAGAAAGACATAGAGAAGCTGGTGAGTCGTGGGCACTTGAAGAACTTCACTGACGACCCCGCTCTGGGGGAGGGGACACCCAGGCAGCCGGACAAAGGGAAGAAAGTAAACGTAGTCCAGGCACCCCTGCACATCATCGAGTAAGCAGGTGGGACATACGGCCGCGACCTCGTCGGGAGAGGGCTCTCCTACCTTGGCCCCTTCCGTTTTTTGTATTTCCTCCCAATGTACCGGACCATGGAAAGAAAGAAGGACATTGTTGGTATAAACGCAACCTTTTTTTCGCATTTGATTGAATAGCCGTTTCAAAATGCGATAGAGAACTCGATCTCCTCTCCCAAAGGACTGCTGTCGCTCGACAGACCGGAGGCTGCCCGCCAAAACCGATCGGTCGTAAGGCTGGGGGCAGCTCCCCCAGCAGGCCGATTTGGAAAATCGTCCGTGAGCCTGGGGGCAACTCCCCTAGCAAACGGACCCTGCATTCGGCCCTAAGTCAGAGAACAACCCTCCGCAGGCCCGCCAAAACCGATCGGCCGTAAGGCTGGGGGCAACTCCCCCAGCAGGACGATCTGGAGACTCGTCCGTGAGCCTAGGGGAAACTCCCCCAGTAGACGGACCCTGCATTCGGCCCTAAGTCGGAGATCAACCCTCCGCAGGCTCGCCGAAACCGATCGGCCGTAAGGCTAGGGGCAGCTCCCCCAGCAGGCCGATCTGGAAACTCCTCCGTGAGCCTGGGGGCAACTCTCCCATCAGACGGACCCTGCATTCGGCCCTAAGTCAGAGAGTAACCCTCCGCTAGCCCGCCAAAACCGATCGACCGTAAGGCTGGGGGCAGCTCCCCTAGCAGGCCGATCCTTAAAACCACCCTTAAGGCTGGGGCAACTCCCCCAGCAGACGGGGACATTGATTGGCCATAAGCCGAGGGATAGCTTCCCTCACCGACCAAATGATCCGCCCGCTCATAAGGCTAGGGGCAACTCTCCCAGAAGACGGGGACATCGATCGGCCATAAGCCGAGGGATAGCTTCCCTCGCCGACCGATCGATCTGCCCGCTCATAAGGCTGGGGTGACCCCACCCAGCAGGCGGGGGCATTAGTCGATTATAAGCCGAGGGGCAGCCCCCCTCGCTAACCGAATGATCCACCCGCTCATAAGGCTGGGGGCAACAACCCCAGCAGACGTGGACACCGATCGGCAATAAGCCAAGGGATATCTTCCCTCGCTGACCGGTCGATCCGCCCGCTCATAAGGTTGGGGGTGACCCCACCCAGCAGGCAGGGCATTAGTCGGTTATAAGCCGAGGGGCAGCCCCCTCACTAACCAAACGATCCACCCGCTCGTAAGGCTGGGGGTAGCTCCCCCAGAAGATGGAAACATCGGCTGGTTAAGCCAAGGAGCAGCCCCCCCCCCCTCGTCGACCTGCCAATCTGGCTGGCTGCGAGATCGGTAGCAACCAAAGCCACGCGTAAGGCGATTATCTATCGCGAGTGAAGGAAGAACTATGACGAAACAGACAATGACGCCAATAAGATGCCAATGGGGTTCGGTGTCCTAAAAACCACTCTCCCTCCCCACGCACAATAAGGGAATACCGACAAAAGGTGGAACTCACAGCCAGTTGAAGGCACAGTAAAAGATCAAAAAGGCTGAGGGTCCCCGCATGGCAGAAAACCCCTAGCAACAAAGAGGCTATATAAATAAAATTGTTCAAAATTACAAACCAAAAGAAAGGGGGGAGAAACAAGATATGAAGGCCTAAGGCCCTGGGTCCCTGGAGGAGGCATCCTCTGGCACCTGGCCCTGCTCGGAGCGCGGGGGATCGACGGACTGGAGGTGTAACGACCACTTTTCGTGGTACGTTGTTCGTGCACGTGCTTTTGTCCGTGCACGTGTTTATTTTAGACTTTGTTTGTTTATGAACACTTTCGTGTGATATGCCATTGTGAACGTCTCCGAGAGTATTAAATAGTGGCACTAAATTGGAACAATGTTTCTCGAGTCGTTTTCCCACAATTTAACCTTATTCGATGAGACGTTGCGATTCTCACTTTTGACGGGAGATGTTTCTATTTTTAGTTTCGTTGTCCGACGTCGAAATTGAGATCCATCTTCTTAGTTAGCTCACTTTCGTCATCACGATCACCCCGATATTTATTTTATAATTTTTGGAGTTCATTTGACCACTTTTATATTTTTAACAAGGTTTATAATATTTTTAATAATTAATTTTTATATTAATTTCGGCCAAAGAAAATTTATTTGAGTTTAGAACGTTTTAAATAATTTTTGAGCCAATTTCCAGCTCATTTGGGCCCCACCCAAGCCTTGGGTGAGTTGGAGATGATGAGATTTGAATTTTAAATTATTTTAAACTCCTAATCTCATTAGGATTAGCCCTAGACCTAGTCAACCCATCAACACTATATAAACAACCTCTAGGGAAGACCTATTTTCGCAAGAAAATAACCCTAGCCACTTCCAAAACCCAAATTTGACGTTCCGACGAATCGTCGCAACATTGCGACGAATCGTCGCAACATTGCGACGAATCGTCGCAACATTGCGACGAACAGCTGCCGCACGACCGAGAGAAGAGGCCCATTTTCCCCGCACCGACCGCTGCTCCGCCCGCACCAAGCTTCGCACAGCCGCTCCGCATCGCACCGCCCCGTTCGCCTGCTCCGACCGAGAGATCCCCTCGGTCAGACCGGTCGCCCGCTCCGCTCATCCGCATCGCCCCGCACCGCTCGCAAGCCCGCTCCGCACCCCGCTTTTCCCCGTGTCTGACCGAAGCGCTCCCCCGCTCACGTCCGCATCGCCGCTTCGTTGCAACGTTGCAACGTTGCAACCCCGCATCCAAGGCCCCCGACCGGTGCTGTCCCCCGCACCGACCGACAGATCTCTCTGCACCAAGGCCCGCACCGACCCCAAACGCTGCAACCCTCGCATCCTTAGTGCCCGACCGATGGAATCCCCCGCACCGAGGCTGTACGATCGAGAGCCATTCGTCGCAACCCCGCACCCGTCGCACCACTTGCCACCGTGGGCCCCCCAAGTTCTCCAGAGGTATTGTGGGTCCCCCATAGGTCCCTAGGACTACTGTGGGCCCCACCTAGGTGCTTTCTCTCCGACGATTCGCCGTGCACGACGTTGCGACACGTCGTAGCCCGTCGTCGCACGTGCTAGCTTTGGAATCTGGAACCGTTGCTCCGGTTGATGCTCTGAACTTTCCAGCGAGGAAACTAATTTGGAATCAGGACTTGGAGCACGTTCTCTTATTCCAACCCCCGGCGTCGCTACCCGACGCCGGTGTAGCTTTCACGTCGTGTTGAGGTAACGCTTTGCACCCCCCAACCCAATGCATGCTAATCAAGACTAAAATCAGTATTTTTAAAGTATTTTAAATGTTTTAAATTCACTAATCAAGATTAATAATATGGACTTTAGGCCGGTGGACTTGTGCACGTAGGATAATTGTGATTTTGGACTCGTTGGACGGTGTGCTCAGACATTGTACTTGCAGGCAAGTGAAACTTGCCAACTCTTGTGTAGGGCCATGTTTTTAGGCCACTTCCTTGTTCCTAGCGTAAAAGAGACTAGTCAGTGAAATGATAGCTGGCTAGATGCCTACTTGATCTAGTTTGACAACGAAACTAGATCCGTCACCTAATTGATCTAGCTTGACAACGAAGCTAGATCCAACCCTTTAAACTTGTTATTCATGCATACTAAACTGTCACGTTTACTTTCCTTATCTATACGCACTTTTAACTGCCATGCATTGCATCTTACATGTCATCCCAGTTGATTGTTGCATTCGTAGCACACGCTACAATACTTGTACTCCTTGAATACTACTTCCGGGGAACGGGCCTCATGTGTTGGTCAAAAGCCAATGCCCGATTTCCTGGTCCGGCTAGGTGCACCCCTATGTCATACTTGTTAAAAAAACTTCCTGGCTCGTGATCCAGAAGCGAGCATTACCGTTCGGGGGTAAGGCCCTGGCTCGATACACATGGAGGGGTAGGGATAAACGGCCACATGAGCTTAGGAGTGGCCCGATCGGCCACTCTAGCCAGCAGGCGGAATCTCTGTGCACGAGGTGCTTACTTTCCTTGTCTTGTACTTGTCTTATGAATGATTCATGTAATACTTGTCATCCATGCCATGTTTAAATGCCATGCTCGTACTTTACTTTACCTTACTTTACCTGTTGCACTCATTTCTTTAACTGCCATGTCATTGCATTCGTGCTAGAATTGCTAGGTTGCTTTACTTCTGCCTACTTTCAGTTTCCTTGCACAAGTCTCTTGTAGACTTGCTGACATGTGCCCCTTGCTCTTTTGGGTGTCACATGTTAGACCCTGAGCCAGAGACCGTTGCTGAGTACGTGGTGTTTTGCTGACGTTGAGTCTGAGTCCATGTCTGCCTAGGAGGAGTTTTGCAGACACCGGTGACCTCTTCTGAGTGACTTTGCTGAGCTTTCTTTTGCTTTAGGTTTTGCTGTTAGTGGTTGGTGCGTGGCACCTTTGTTTTGTACGCTGTACTTTTGTTGGCCATGTTTGGGCCTTAGACTCTCTTTTATTTCAGCCTGGTGGCTTTTTCTGTGATGTTGAAACTTATTTTATGGATATTCTGATATATCTCTTTTGTCTCATTTTATTATTATTATCTTTGTTTCGTTCACGTTGCAAGGACCTGCAGTTTTAAATTTGATTGACGCTTATCAGACTTGCAGCTTTGTAGCTTCAAGTCTGAGCGGACCTCACGCTTCGCCTCCATATTTTTGGGAAGCGGGGCGTGACAGGAGGGGCTGCCGGGCGCGCTCCGCAAAACACCGGAAGGAGTCCCGAACGACGTCAATGATCCGAGGGGCAAGAAGGTCCTCATAAGAGCTGAAGGCCTCCCTAAGGACCTCCGTGATCCTTTTTCCCAGGACTCCGCCGACGTCCCTCTCCACCTCATCAACAAACCGGGTCATTTGGTGCAAGTCTGCCAGCTCATTCTGGAGATCGTTCCTCTCCTGGCGGAATGCCCCTTCCGCCTCCCGGGCCGACCTCAGAGCGTCGTCCAGCTCCCCCCGGAGGTCCATCACTTGACCAGCAAGCTCGTCCACCCGTCGTCGGAGATGCTGAGCTTCCATGCGTGCCTCTTGGACGGCCACCTCGGCCTCCCCGGCCCTCGTGCGCTCCCGGGCAACGGACTCCTCCAGCTCCCTCACTAAGGCCGCCCGACGCTGCACCTCGACGGCCATCGTGGTGGCCTGCAAAAAGAAAGGAGTTATACAGAGAAAGGTCAAGGGACAATTTTGAGAACAACTAAGCAGTCGAACTTGTTGAAGCTGCCAGACTAAGGAATCCGACAGCCTGTCGGTGGGAGCTCTCTTTAGGAGAGATCGATCCCTCGGGAGGACCGAGCCATGCGCCAACTGGTTAGCCACGGCCTGGTCGACGAACACCGAGTCCCCGGGGGTGACCTCGGGGCCCGCCAAGGCATTCTCCAGCATACTGGCAGCTCCCACCAGGGAAGGCTCGGCCGAGACGATGCGAGTGGTCACCAGGGTCAGCGGGAGAGTCTCGACGGGGGCCAACGGCACCTCAGGGACCACCGGAGTACGGATCTCTTCACCTTCCTTACGCCTCTTCCTCTCGTTGGGGCCGGAGGAGGTGGGAGGGGAACGATTGTGCCCCGCACCCTGACCACCCATGAGCACACGGGGGGGTCAGCTCGGCTCCCGCGTTGCCTCCCTCGGCCCGGGCGGGGCGAGGAAGTTCAACCCCTGGGGCCTCACCCTCAGGGAGGTTCTTCGTGGCCAAGGGGGGAGGAGTCGCAGCACCCACGGGCTCCACTCTCCCCATGGCAGGCTCGGCCCGCCACACCTCTTCGTCGACAGTGCGACGAGGCGCTTGTCCCGATGGGTTCCCTTGGCTTTGGCTGGCACTCCTTTGGATGAGTTCGTTGATGTTTCGAGCAAATTCGCATCCGGCCATATCTGCAGAAGAAGAGAAAATCAGGGCAAGCAAAAGGGAGGACAAAAAGAAAGGAAGAGCCTACCGAGAGACCACAGAACGGTCTTGAGAAGCAGGTCATCCAGCAGAGGCCAGATCGAGCTCTCCTACAGGGAAAGAGACGACAGTAGTCGAACAGCCTCCCGGTCTCGGAGAGGGTCAATGTCAAGTCGTATTGACATAGCCCTCTCCAACCTATCAAGATCTCGGCATCCTCGGGGAAGATGACAATGACATAGCGCGAGCTCCAGTCCCCTACCCAGTAGGGTAAACCGAGCAGGCACTCCCTACCCGCACGGACCCGGAGATGCTGCCACGATCCTTGGCCGACCATCTGAACTCGATAATAATGAAAAAGAAGAGGAAGAGATGGCTCTAGGCCATGAGCAAGGCAGAGCATGATGAACCTGGTCAGCACCGCGACGGAATACAGGGTCATCTGACACAAGGACACCATCAGGAGCTCCATGACCTGGATGATGAAGGGATGAAGGGGGAAACAGAGGCCCAGGCGAAACATCTCGACATAGACACCGACCTCATTACTCCGTGAAAAGCAAATCCACTCGTCGGTAAAGGGAATCCAGACGTCGTACGGATGACACAAGTACATCTCCCGGATTTCCACAGCCACCGGGAAAGCAACCCTGGACGGCGACTCAAGGACTGCCGGGGGAACGTCATACCTCTCGACGGCCCAAGCCACATCGTCACCAACGGGGTCCACGAAAAGCTTTCCCTTTCCCTTATCAGGACGAGCCCCCAAAGGGACTCTGGGTCCCGAAGGTCGGGCATTGCGAGGCCGGGGCACCGGAGGGTCCCTCGGTCCCGACGCCGAATCACCTATTCTAAGTGCAGCCATGGGACAACGGAAGAAAAGGGGATTACCTCGAGAAGGAACTGGAGAAAAAGAGACGACGGGAAGAAGAAGCTTACAAAGCCAAAATCGGAAGGAAGGGAGCGAAAGGAACAAAGCTTAGGAAGGCCGATGTCTTTATAGGTTAGGCAATCAGGGAATTCAAACCGTCCAAGAGGGAGCACGTGGCAACATTAGAGGGTCGGCGGTGTTTCGAAACCCACACTAAGAGAAGATCAAACTGGCCGCGTCATGATGACCCCCATTTAATGGGCTGGCCTCGACTGACGCGCTTGTCAAATCCCCAACAGTCACATCGCCCGAAGCGAACCAGCTAAACCCGAACGGCTCGGACGATGGGGGCAATTGATACGACTATTTTGGAGAAGCCCAAAGTCTAGAAGCCCAAGATCCAGCTGTGGACGCGAAGCCTGCTAGCGAGTTTGGGCCTCGCCAGATGAGGCACACGAAGAGAACGCGGCCCGAACGTTGAGGCCCCCGAGAAATCTCAAACACGAACCGTCCACGGTTCGACACGCTCGAGGCCAGCCCACGATCCCCGGGAGAAACCACTCCCCCGGGGTGTAAGGCCTTAATGTCCATTAAGGGGCCCCGCAATCGGCTCCCCCATGACGCTGGCAGGAGCCATCGTGGGGACAGAACTTAAGGGCGTGAGTGGGGGCAGACCGCGTGACGGCGTGGACGAGGGGCAATCGTGGCGATGACCCTATAAAAGGATCGAAGGAACAACGGAGCAAAGGATCAGACCCCAGGTATACTAATCTGAGGTATTCTATCAACGACCTGGGTTTTCCTCCATTACTTCTCCCTCCCCCTGCTCGTGCCGTGGGTCGGTGTATCGATCTCCTCTCGAGTCGAACCTACCCCGCCGAGCACCTTTCAGACCCTGATCTGACTTAGGCATCGGAGGGGATACGGCCGGAACCATGGTCTGGCCACCCTAACGAGTTTCTCGTCTATTTAGGAAGGAGCCAACCGAGGCGCCGAGGCTACCCCTCAGCACCCGACGACAACCCACGCGGTTAGCGGGCGTGGCTACTTGAGAACGTGCTCCAAGCGAAGTGCCGAGGCATCCCCTCGCCACCCGTCCAACCGAGGCCGAGCCCATCAAACAGAGCCGAGGCCTCCCCTCAGCTCTGCTTCAGCCAAGGATCGACGCTCGACCTCGACTCCATCTACGACTCACGCAGAGTGCACGTGTGCTAGGCGTGACCAAGGGATCCCAACCAATCCCTTGACCACGTTGACCGATCAGTCGTCGGTCAACGATTCAGTGGTGAGAAAACACACTCAAACAACACTTAACATGTATTCTTCAGTAAACATGCAAACAAGCATGATTTGCCAGTTTGTTTGTAACACACTTTATATGTCATATTTGTCAGTTAGTTTTTTTAACCAGTTTGTTTGTAACGCTATTCATTTGTTTGTAACACACTTCATATGAACCGTGCCCGCTCCACTAATATGATTATCTGAGAACATGCATGATGCATCTCTAGCTAATCAAGAGTTGCCACCACTATTCGTTTACTGAATTTAATCAAAGGAATTGACTAATGACAAATGAGATTGGATGCAATAAGAGAATTCAATTCCATAAATCAGGGAAGTCTTTGGGAATGTCTTCAGTCTTCTGTGTTCACCTGCCTGATTGCCTCAGCACTTGGAGGGGTCTCTCCTTTCTCATTGTGAACATAAATTATGTTATCTGTTTATTTACAGGCCTAGAGTATGCTGACTTACTGCTACCCTTGCCTCAAAAATTTTAAAATAAGTTTGCCATTGATTAAGTCATGGGTGTCTAATTATCCCATTATAAAGTCTGATGAACTAATACTCTAATCAAGAAAATTAGCGTAAAGAAATTCAGTGGAACAACAAACTAGCGTAAAAAATTTAAGTTAATATCGTCACCGATAAATACCTTGAGGTATGTTGTTCCGTGCCAAAGACATCCACGCCGTGCTAATTGGTTGTTCCGTACCGAAGGTGTCAGCACCGAATTGGTTGTTCTCGCCAAAGGGGTCCGTGCCGAAGGCGTCCACGCCGAATTGGTTGTTCAGTGTCGAAATCGCCCGCTAAATTTTACTACGCTAATTGGTTGTTCCGCGCTATTGTTCCGTGCCGAATGTGCTCGCGCGTTGTTCCGTGCCGAAGGCGCCCGTGCCGAATTTGTTGTTCCGCGTCGAAGGCGCCTGCGCCGAATTTGTTGTTCCGCACCGAAAGCGCTCGCACGTTGTTCCGCAATGAAGGTGCCCGCGTCGTATTTGTTTTTCCGCGCCGAAGGCGCCCACGCCGAAGGTGCCCGTGTCGCTAAATATTTTTATGCTAATTTATTGTTCTTTTAAATTTTGAGTATATAAATAATTTTTTAAGGAACAAAGATTTCGCGAGGGAAAATCTTGATTGAACTGTGCCGGCGGGCACGGGTTATGACTAGTCTATATTACATTTGACAACTGTTTTTGAATTTTAGGGCTGACTAGGACGAGCTGACTTGGACAAACTAGTTGATAGAAAGACAGCTTAGATTTAATCTTGAGGAATGAATGGTTGAGATGTGATTTTGTGGAAAGTTTTGGAGGGAAAATTTTTCTAGGAAACTGATAGTTTCTGGGGAAATAAAACTTTTTGGAGAATGAAAGTTTCTGGAGAATAGCAGAGTGCATGCAATTAATGCATATGTTAAAAAAAACCTTTAACTTGCACTTAATGCTGCAGATCGAAGACTCTCCCTCAACGCGGGGCCCACTGTCTCTTCGACGCATGGGGAAACAAGAATTTCTCGCGTCTGATTTTACGCTAATTTGTTATTTTGCGCCAAAGGTGCCAGCGCCGAATTTGTTGTTTTACCCGAATTGGTGTTTTACGTCGAATTTTTTACACTAATTTTTTGTTCCGTGTCGACCACGTCGAAGGAGCCCGTTAAATTTTTTACGCTAATTTGTTGTTCTGCGCATTGTTGTTTCGCGTCGAAGACGCCAGTGTCGAATTTGTTGTTTTACGTCGAATTTGTTTTTCCGTGTCGAAGGCGTCGTGACGTGCGTCTATATTTCATATATTCACGCACGTTTTCTTTTGTGTTTCTCCGTGTTTTCCGCCGTCTCTTATTCGTTTTCGTATGTTTTCCCGTTTTCTTTCACTTTTCTTTGTTTGTCCATGATTGCAGGAGTTCGACCACGTAGGGGACCTTTTACGATGATATCCCAAGTCCCCGGAGCAACGGGAAAAGTCACGCGTGATCCAGGGGGTCAAACGGCGAAGTATTCATCTTTCTGCCCCTCACCCGGTCGGTTGGTCATCTCCAACCGATCGGGTGATGCACGCGTGCACCAACCGGTCGCTACCGCAGCTCACGAAGAAGTCACCCGACCGGTTCACAGACCGGTTCTGCGGGCGACTGTTCTCTGTCTTTTCGAGCAGAATTCCAACCGATCGGGTGACTCTCACCCGATCGGTTCATCTGTAGCTGAGAAAAAGAGCTGAAGACACGGGCGTCGAACCGACCGGTTCACCCGACTGCTCCAAGATCCAACCGGTCGCTCAAGAACTCACCCGATCGGTTCGTGAGATCGGGTGAAAACTCGCCGTTTTCTGTGATTTATCTGTAACGGATCAACCGATCGGTTGACTTGTCACCCGATCGGTTGATCCGAAAATCTATATATATGACCCCTAGGGTTCCAGAAACGGGAGAGTGGTATTTTTTTACTGTTTTATTTCCCTGTGACGGCTGTAATTGTTACTCTTAAGTAAGTTTTCAGATCTTTCTAATTTTTTAGTATTGTCTTTACTACTCCTTTACTTCCGCATTGCAATTGTCGGATTATGATTCTAACGGTTAAATTTCATTTAGATTGCTTTTTCATGTATTTTTGTGAGTAGTTCCCAAATCTGGGATTTTGGTGGAAGCCCCTTCGGGGGCTCTTCCCGATGCGTCCATAGGGTTAGGGAATCGATAGGGAGTAGGAATCTAACGGTTACGCGGGGCGTTTCATTGTCATCGGCGGGAAAAAGACCGCCTTTGACCGTCGGGCCAAGGGGGAATAAACTTGGCGGTTGACTCCCTAGCCAAAGCTCACGCCTTTAGCGTAGACGCCGAATCCTAGCACGCGGGAGCGGCAGGATGAGACGTCGGGAGATATCATTGCGGACTTAGTGCTCCCGGGATCGATCAGTGTTTATGGACACGGGAGTGCCCACTGATCGAATCCGGGAAGTCCGGTGTATCATCCTGGGCACCGACCGGAATATCGGGCCCATGGGACGCCGGTACCACTTTCAGAGGCAACGTCTCACCATTAGACCCTAATCCCGATCGCTATCCATACCCGTAGGCCGTAGCGACGAGAGCCTCTCGTCGGGTCGGAAACCAAAGTCCCGGGTTTTCTTTCTTTTTGTTCATACGCTTTCATTTCCTTTCGTGACAACCAACCACCGATTCGGGCTAGCTCGCCCCTCGGGGTGATTTAGGTCCTACCTGACCCAAGCACAACCTCGCCTCCCTGAGTTCGATATTCCCGCACCCTACACTAACCGTGAAACTTGCGGTAAACGACACCGCGCCGCCGCGCCGCAAGCGGGGCGCCGGTCACGTCGACGCTGAATTTGTTGTTTTATGTTGAATTTGTTGTTCTGTGTCGAAGGTGCCTGTGCCAAATTTATTATTCTACGTCGAAGGCACCCGCTAAACTTTTTTACACTAATTTGTTTTTCCACGCCAAAGGTGTCCGCGCCGAATTTGTTGTTATATGTCGAATTTGTTGTTCCGTGTCGAAGGCGCCCATGCCGCTAAATTTTTTTACGCTAATTTGTTGTCTGCGCAATTTTGGCTGTGAAAATAATTTTTTTGAGAACAAACATTTCGCAGAGGTAAATCTTAAATCAATCGTGCCTGCGGGCACGTGTTAAGACTAGTGTATACACACACACACACACACACACACACATGCATACATACATACATACTTATACACATCATATACATATACATATGTAAATGTTATATATATGTATAGTCATAACCCGTGCCCGCGGGCACGGTTCATTTAAGATTTTCCCCCACAAAATCTTTATTCCCCAAAAACTTATTTCCACTGCCAAAATTGCGCGGAATATCAAATTAGCATAAAAATATTTAGCGGCACGGGCGCCTTCGGTACGGAACAACAAATTCGGTGCGGGCGCATTCGACACGGAACAACAAATTAGCGTAAAAAAAATCGGCGCGGGTGCTTTAGGCGTGGAACAACAAATTAGCATAAAGAAATTTAGCGGGCGCTTTCGGCGCGGGCGCCTTCGGCGCATGAGTCGAAGAGACGGTGTGCCTCGCGTTGAGGGATACATCATTCGATCTGTAGCAGCATTCGATCTGCAGCATTAAGTGTAAGTTTATGTTTTTTTTCCCTAAATGCATTAATTATGTGCACTCTGTTATTCCCAAGAAACTTTCATTCCCTTGAAACTTTCATTTTCCATAAACTTTCATTCCATCATAAAGTTTCATTCTCCATAAACTTTTATTTCCCTAGAAATGTTTTTCCCTCCAAAACTTTTCACAAAATCTCATCTCAACCATTCATTTCTCAAGATTAAATCCAAGCCGTCTTTCTATCAACCTGTTTGTCCTAGTCAGCTTGTCCTAGTCAGCCCTAAAATTCAAAAAACACTGTCAAATATATAATAGATATGTATATGTATGGATATATCTATATTACATTTGACAGCTATTTTTGAATCTTAGGGCTGACTAGGACAAGCTGACTAGGTCAAACAGATAGATAGAAAGACGGCTTGGATTTAATCTTGGGAAATGAATGGCTAGGATTTGAGTTTGTGAAAAAATTTGGGGGAAAATCTTTATATTTTGCGGGCAGCTTTTTTGGGGAAATAAATCTTCATTTAATTTTGTGAAATTTGATATCTTTGAATTAAAGAGGTCTTGGAACTTGAACCGCCATACATTTATGTGATTTAATTTGCAATATTAATAACAAAAATAAGGAAAAGTAATTTTATCAATGAATTATATGTTGCCTATTCAAATCATCCTTATCTATCCAGGCATTTGACTTCATCGAGAAGAAAATTATACACTCACAAATGGGATAACAGAACATCGTAATTAATACACTCACATTGGGCACTGTATGACGTCATTATTAAGACGCCCGCTAAATTTTTTATGCTAATTTGTTGTTTCGTGCCGAAGGCGCACGCGCCGAATTTGTTGTTCAACGCTAATTTGTTGTTCCGCGTCAAAGGTGCCCGTGCCGCTAAATATTTTTACGCTAATTTGTTGTTCTTTTAAATTTTGGCTGTGGAAATAATTTTTGGGGAACAAAGATTTCGAGAGGGAAAATTTTAAGTGAACCGTGCCCGCGTGCACAGGTTATGCGCTGAAGTCGCCCGTGTCGCTAAATATTTTTACGCTAAGTTGTTGTTTTCTTTAAATTTTGGCTGTAAAAATAATTTTTTGGGGAACAAAGATTTCGCAGGAGAAAATCTCAAGCGAACCGTGCATGTGGGCACGGGTTATGCGCCTAAGGCGCCCGCGCCGCTAAATATTTTTACGCTAATTTGTTTTACATTTAAATTTTGGTTGTGAAAATAATTTTTTGAGGAACAAAGTTTTTGGGGGGATCTTAAGTGAACCGTGCCCATGGGCTCGGGTTATGCGCCAAAGGTGGTGCCGGCTAAATTTTTTACCCTAATTTGTTGTTCCACGCCTGTGTGAATTTGTTGTTCCGCGTCGAAGGCACCCGTACCGCTAAATATTTTTATGCTAATTTGTTTTTCTTTTAAATTTTGGTCGTGTAAATAATTTTTTGGAGACAAATATTTCACGGGAGAAAATCTTAAGTAAACCGTGCCCGCAGGCACGGGTTTTTACTAGTGTATATATATACATCTTTGTGTGTATATATAAATGTATATATATATATATATATATATATGAGGGATCAAATGACCCCCAAAAATAACCCCCAAAAATAACCCCCTATCAAAAATCCTATGTCCTACATTTTTTCGGAAGATCCGAACCGTTCATCTTGATCTCCACCCTCTAAATACCTGACCCACCAATTTTCAACCCGATCCCATGTGTTTTGCCCATTCATCCATCTGGACCAAATTTAACGGTTTCGCATGAACAGAACTTTTGCAAATGGTTGATGAACGGGCAAAACACATGGGATCGGGTTGAAAATTGGTGGGGTCATGTATTTAGAGGGTGGAGATCAAGATGAACGGTTCGGATTTTCCGAAAAAATGGGGGCATAGGATTTTTGATAGGGGGTTATTTTTGGGGGTCATTTGATCTATATATATATATATATTTGAAAAGTTAGTGGTACTTTATTGAAAAAGTTCTAAAAGTGTACAAATATACAAGATCAGTTATTCAAAGGTTGGTGCTAGCAGACTGGGGAGAGGACACAAGTGTCGTCACCCCCTACTGCCGACCCGCCCTTTCAACCAATCCGAAAATATGGCTAAAATATTAGAAATAAAAAAACAATCCTAGAAACCAGTCAACCTGCATCTCTAAATTCCCACCTCTCCATAGCTTGGGTAGCATCAGGAGCGGCTGGGTCTTGGTCCCTGAGTATGATTCTGATGTCTGAGGCTACCTCTTCAAATAGGGCAGTCTTTGGCTTTTTAATGCCATCAAAAATTCTTCCATTGCGCTCCTTCCAAACATGCCAGACTATAGCCGCTAGAACAGTCTTTGCAAGCAAACTAATTGTGTCTTTTTTAGAAAAATGGAATAACCAGTAGTCTCCCACTTTTTCCAGGTTAGCTTCAACTGGCTCCAGAACCCCCAACTTCAGAAGACTTCGTGCCAAGATATATTTAGAGTATTCACATTCGAAAAATAGATGGTCTAAGTTTTCATTCAGTCCCACCTCACATAACACGCATCTAGTATCAGAACTTAACCCCCATTTGTCCAACTTGTCTTTTGTAAGCAATTTACCATGGAATGCTCTTAGTAAAGTTAGAGACATCTTAGGCACACAGTAATTATACCATATCAATTTCTTGTAAGGGAAGGCCGGTCCATGCTGTCTAGTACCCGCCTAGGCTTCTGCAAAATTGAAATTGTCGCTGGGTGCCCATATCCAGGAATCCGGCCCCCTAGTCAAAGTAATAGTTTGGAGCAGAGGCATTATGCTGGATAATGCCTGATCATTTACCCAGCCATCCTCCGCATGCCAATAATCTGCAACTAATTTTGTACTTGCTTCAATCAGATAGTCATAAATTGTACTGAGTGGGCCTATGGGCAGCCAATAGTCATGCCAAAGTAAGGTGGTAGTGCCATCACGGACATGGCATTTCACGCCCCGCTTCCCAAAAATATGGAGGCGAAGCGTGAGAAGGTCCGCTCAGACATGAAGCTACAAAGCTGCAAGTCCGATAAGCGTCAATCAAATTTAAAACTGCAGGTCTTTGCAACGCGAATGAAACAAAGATAATAATAATGAATTGAGACAAAAGAAATATCTCAGAATATCCATAAAATAAGTTTCAACATCTCAGAAAAAGCCACCAGGCTAAAGAGAAAAAGAGACTAAAGGCCCAAACATGGCCAACAAAAGTACAACGTACAGAGAAAAGGTGCCACGCACCGACAACTAACAACAAAAGCTAAAACAAAAGAAACTCAGCAAAATCACCAAGAAGGGTCACCGGTGTCCATAAAACTCCTCCTGGCAATCATGGACTCGGACTCAGCGTCAGCAAAACATCACGTACACAGCAGCGGTCTCCGGCTCAAGGTCTAACATGTGACACCCAAAAGATCAAGGGGCATATGTCAGCAAGTCTACAAGAGACTTGTGCAAGGAAACTGGAAGTATGCAAAAGTAAAGCAACCTAGCAGTTCTAGCATGAATGCGATGACATGGCAGTTAAAGTATGGGTGCAACAGGTAAAGTAAAGTAAAGTACGAGCATGGCATGGCATGAATTATTCACAAGACAAGTACAAGACAAGTAAAGTAAGCACCTCGTGCACAGAGATTCCGTCTTTTGGCTAGAGTGGCTGATCGGGCCAACTCCTAAGCTCAAGTGACCGTTTATCCCTACCCCTCCACGTGTATCGGGCATTGGTTTTCAGCCAACACATGAGGCCCGCTTCTGGACCACGAGCCAGGAAGTGTTTTAAACAAGTATGGCGTAGGGGGTGCACCTAGCCGGAAACACGGAAACACGGATTGTACAAGTATTTTGTAGCGTGTGCTACGATGCAACAATCAATTTGAATGACATGTAAGATGCAATGCATGGCAGTTAAAAGTGCGTACAGGTAAGGAAAGTAAACGTGGCAGTTTAGTATGCATGAACAATAAGTTTAAAGGGTTGGATCTAGCTTCGTTGTCAAGCTAGATCAATTAGGTGACGGATCTAGTTTCGTTGTCAAACTAGATCAAGTAGGCGTCTAGCCAGCTCTCATTTCACTGACTAGTCTCTTTTACGCTGAAAACAAGGAAGTGGCCTAAAAACATGGCCCTACACAAGAGTTGGCAAGTTTCACTTGCCTGCAAGTATCACGTCTGAGCAACACCGTCCAACGAGTCCAAAACACAATAATCCTACGTGCACAAGTCCACCGGCCTACATCCGTTTTATTAATCTTGATTAGTGAATTTAAAACATTTTAAAAATTTTAAAAATACTGATTTTAGTCTTGATTAGCAGGCAATGGGTTGGGGGTCTTAGGGGCGCAAAGCGTTACCTCAACACGACGCGAAAGCTACACCGGCGTCGGGTAGCGACGCCGGGGGTTGGAATAGAAGATCGCGCTCCAAGTCCTGATTCCAAATTAGTTTCCTCGCTGGAAAGTTCAGAGCATCAACCGGAGCAACGGGTCCAGATTCCAAAGCTAGCACGTGCGACGACGGGCTACGACGTGTCGCAACGTCGTACACGGCGAGTCGTCGAAGAGGAAGCATCTAGGTGGGGCCCACAGTAGTCCTAGGGACCTTTGGGGGACCCACAATACCTCTGGAGAACTTGGGGGGGCCCACGGAGGCAAGTGGTGCGACAGGTGCGGGGTTGCGACGAGTGGCTCTCGGTCGTACCCAGCCAATGCGGGAGATTCCATCGGTCGGGCGCTAGGAACGGGCGCTGCACAGCGCTGCGGTCGGTGCGGGCCTTGGTGCTCTCTGTCGGTGCGGAGCAACCCTTCGGTCAGGCGCTGCGGATGCGAGGGAGCAGGCGCTGCAACGTTGCAAGCGTTGCAACGTTGCGGGTGCGGGCGGGGGCTTCGGTCGGGCACGGTGAGATGCGGGGTGTGGAGCGGGCTTACGAGCGGTGCGGGACGATGCGGATGAGCGGAGCGGGCGACCGGTCTGACCGAGGGGATCTCTCGATCGGAGGGGCGAGCGGGGTGGGCGTGATGCGGAGCGGCTGTGCAGAGCTTGGTGCGGGCGGAGCAGCGGTCGGTGCGGGAGAACGGAGCTCGTTTCTTCGGTCGTGCGGCAGCTGCTTGTCGCAACGTTGCGACAAATCGTCGCAACGTCAAATTTGGGTTTTGGGAGCGGCTAGGGTTATTTTCTTGCGAAAATAGGTCTTCCTAGAGGTTGTTTATATAGTGTAGATGGGTTGACTAGGTCTAGGGCTAATCCTAATGAGATTAGGAGTTTAAAATAATTTGAAATTTGAAATTCAACTTCTCCAACTCACCCAAGGATTTGACCTGGTCCAAATGAGCTGGAAATTGGCTCAAAAATTCTTTAAAACGTTCAAAACTCAAATAAATTTTATTTGGCCGAAATTAATTTAAAAATAAATTATTAAAAATATTATAAACCTTGTTAAAAATATAAAAGTGGTCAAATAAACTCCAAAAATTATAAAATAAATATCGGGGTGATCGTGGTGACGAAAGTGAGCTAACTAAGAAGACGGATCTCAATTTTGACGTCGGACGACGAAATTAAAAATAGAAACGTCTCCCGTCAAAAGTGAAAATCGCCACGTCTCATCGAATAAGTTTAAATTGTGGGAAAATGATTCGAGAAACGTCGTTCCAAAATAGTGCCACTATTTAACATTCTCAGAGACGTTCACAACGGCATATCACACGAAAGTGTTCACAAACGAACAAAGTCTAAAACAAACACGTGCACGACCAAAAGCACGTGCACGAAAAACGTACAACGAAAAGTGGTCGTTACATCCTCCCCACCTTAGAATAAAGTCCGTCCTCGGACTTTCTAATATAGCTAGTCGCTCTAGTAACTACCCCAATCAAGTCATATAATAATTCAACCAGGTATAGTCATTACAAGTGCTTATATATGCACTAAGTAGTCAAACATTAATACTACCAACACGTATATATATTTATATATATTCACGTACATTATACATTTATACCTATTATAGTTAGTCAAACTCATACACGTATTTCAATCATATATATAAGCATGCATCCCTTATATGACTACTACCTACCTAATCACAAAACAATATTTCAGGTACTCATATACGTATGATCTCACACTTAGCAAATACAATCATTGCTCTACATATAGATAGCTACCTATGCCCTGTTGGATATGGAAGACGTTTGTAAACCCTTGTGGGGGATGTACGAGGGAATACGGACCTCGAACGTCGCGTACACGAAGTCGTGTACAAAGGGAATCTGTTCCCTTGCGGAGAGGATCTCTGGATGAGTGGGAAAGTCACATTTTATATGCATAAGTGCATGCGACATATGGCTAATAAAGGGGGAATATCTTAAGCTTATGTTGTACCATGCATATGGTACAACTTAAGCGTATAATGTGCCATGTATCATGGTACACCTTAATTAAGTTGTTCCAAAGGAACAACTTACCCTAAAATAACTACCTTGGGGGCTATAAATAAGACCCAAGGGTAAGCCATTTCTCACATCTTTTGCATGAAATTCATGCATTCAACTTCATCCAAGCGAAGCTCTGCAGAAATCCTTCCTCTCCCTTTATCCAAGTTCTTAATCTAAAAGTAGAGATTTAGATTGTGGATTTAGTAGCCTTACTCCGTTCGTGAGTAGACTCGATCCGTCGTGGCGAATCCGAAGGCGAAGTTCGTAAACTACCGTGCCGCGTACGCAAGCGTAAGTCTCAACTTCATTTATCGATCCTAACTCTGTTTTGGCAGGATCCTACATTGGTATCAGAGCCATACGGGTTCGCCCCGGAGAAACTATGAACGAGTCGTTGTCTTTTTCACGGATGGGTATCCTACCATTACGGATATGGTAGGAACGCTTCGTGACGGAGAGAACGCAGCGGTTGTTCTTTTCACGTTAGGGTCTTCTGTCATTACGGATATGGCAGGAACTCTCCGTGACGGGAAGAACCGACCGTTCATATCGTCAAACTCGCTCTCTTCATGGATGCTGAGTCTCCATTCATAGGGAATGGGCGCTCTCTTCATGTGGAGCGCGTAGTTTACGAGTTTTTAAAGTGGGTTCATTTTTTGGCACACGGCCATTGGAGGACAACTACTTCCTCGACGAACGGGTGCTTCACCGGAGAAGAAGGTAGTGGTTATTCCCATCGGGGAAGATGAATTTTTTGTGCATGTGCACCATGGCCAAATGGGTTATGAAGGCCATGCACCCCCCTCCCTATGCGGAGGGGGTTGGCTACGACCAATAACCACCGCGGCAACCCCCTCCGGCGGGGGTGTGCGGCCACCCATGAAAGGGGAAACCGGCCATGGCCAAAGGGCCATGGCCGGTCAAGGCAAAAATGCCATGGCCGGGCCATGGCCGGCCGGCTCTGGCCGGCCACGGCCAGGGCCAGAAGGCCCTGGCCGCGGCCAGGCCAGGGCCTGGCCTCCCTGGCCGCGGCCAGGGCAGGAGCCCTGGCCCCGGCCACGGCTTTGACGCCCTGGCAGAGGCCAGGGCAGAGCCCTGGCCTCAGGCCAGGGCCCGGCCGCCCTGGCCGAGGCCAGGGCAGAGGCCCTGGCCCCGGCCAGGGCCTGGCCCTGGCAGAGGCCAGGGCAGCGCCCTGGCAGAGGCCAGGGCAGCGCCCTGGCCGAGGCCAGGGCCCGGCTGCCCTGGCCGAGGCCAGGGCAGAGGCCCTGGCCCTAGGCCAGGGCCCGGCCGCCCTGGCCGAGGCCAGGGCAGAGGCCCTGGCCCCGGCCAGGGCCTGGCTGCCCTAGCAGAGGCCAGGGCCTGGCCGCCCTGGCCTCAGGCCAGGGCCTGGCCGCCCTGGCCTCAGGCCAGGGCCTGGCCGCCCTGGCCTAGGCCAGGGCAGGGGCCCTGGCCCCGGCCAGGGACCTCTGGCCTAGGCCAGGCCAGGCAGAGGCCTGGCCGGCCTCTGGCCGAGGCCAGGCCAGTGGCCAGGCCGACCCTGGCAGCGGTCAGGGTCTGGCCGGGGGCCGGACTGATCGGCATTGGCCGGCAGTGATTCAGACCAATTCGGCAAAAGGCCTTGGTTGAACATGAACGTGCCAACTAGCCCATACGGGGCCAAACAACAGTCGTCTGCATCAAAATTCTCTCATAGGGGGGAAACGCCTGGATCCATACGAGAGCCGGCAACGATAATTTGCAGAAGAATCCCCAAAAGGGGGATCCGACTTAGGCACGGCTACGACTCATTCCCGACAAATGGTCAGGAAGTGTCGAATATTTCACTAGTATCATAAGGGTACTAAGTTGAAATATAATTTTTTTTTTGAAAAATACGTTTTCATACGTTTTGAAAAATACGTTTTCAAAAACGCTTTTCCGCTGCAAAGTACTATAAGAGTACTAACATTTGATAAAGTGAGGGAGAAATATTGAAAGTTACTCTAGATGGTGATTGGAAACAAAGTGACCTTTCCGATTCTAGAGTAACATCTTCAATATTTTTCGAAAGTAACTTATCAAATTATGAATATCATTCCAAGTGGGAGTTGATTTTAGAACTATCCATATGGGATATTCTATTATCATTTCAAGTGGGAATTATATCTGAAAAATACGTTTTCAAACTCGTTTTCCGCTGCTAGTACTATAAGAGTACTATTGTTTGATAAGTGATGGGGGAATATTGAAGGTTGTTTTAGATGGTGATTGGAATCGAAGAGACCTTTTCGATTCTAGAACAACATCTTCAATATTTTTCGAAAGTAACTTATCAAATATAATATAATTCCAAGTGGGATTTGAATTTTTAGAACTATCCAAATGGGATATTCTATTATCATTTCAAGTGGGAGTTATATTTTAAGAATTTTTATGCAATGTTTTGATCAAACCTTCGGTTTTGTGTCTTATGCAGCATTTTAAAAGTAAAATGTCTTCCGCTTCAAAGAATATCGTCGCTGAGTTAAACAAAGGTGAAAAACTCAACGGCGATAATTACAAACTTTGGTCCATTAAGATACAATACGTTTTAGAGGAGCAAGAAGTGCTCGAAACTCTAAAGAACGTAATGATTGAACCTGAGTTGGGCACTACGGCCCAACACAGACGAGACAAGGAAGCTTTTGATGCTTGGTCTCGGAAGAATAAGATAACGTGCATTACGTTATTAAGCAGTATGGCTGATGACATAATGCGCATCTTCCGAGAATATGACCTAGCCATGGACATATGGTCCAAGCTAGAGGAGAAGTTCGGTGGCACATCGGTGTCCAAACTTCGCGCCTTAACTATAAAGTTCGATACATATAAGAAACGTCCAGATCATTCCATGGGGAAACATCTGCGACATATGGCGAACCTTATCTCGGAGTTAAAGGACACAGGTCATGTGCTCACTGATGAGCAACAAATCCAAGCAGTCATACGTTCCCTACCAAATGGGTGGGATCAAATGAAGATGCATCTCACTCACAATGAGAGCATCAAGACCTTCAACGACGTTTCCAAGCACCTCGAATTAGAGGAAGAGCGGCTTGCGGCTGCCAAGCCAAGTGCAGAAGTGCACATGGTTGCTAGTTCCTCACACGGGGGAAAGAAACGTAAAGATCGTTCGAAGTCTTCTAATGAACGTAATAAGCAACCTGAGTCTACCAAGGAACCCAAACATAAGGGTGGGCACAAGAAATGGCACAAGAAGAAAGACTTGAAAAGGATCAAGTGCTTCAAGTGCAACAAGCTCGGTCACTATGCTCGTTCGTGTACGAGTGGAAGTGACGAGGTAACTTGTAATACTAGTTACATATGTGTTTCTAGTTCAATATTTCTTGTGGAATCTAATCCATTTTGGGATAATTGATTCAGGTGCCACCGACCACATAGCAAGGGACAGACGGTCCTTCGTGGAGTATCACCGGATACCCCAAGGAATGAAGTGGATCAATGTAGGAAACAACACACGTGTTGTAGAGAAAGGCGTTGGGACTCGCAAGCTAGTCTTGGACAACGGCCGCACTCTCCTACTTCATGATGTTCTCTTCATTCCATATATTCAAAGGAATATTAATACTGTGGTCAATTTAATGGGTCTTGGTTGGTTCCTTCATGATTGTAATATGGACATATTTTGTAATAATTCCTTTATTGGTACTGGGTTTGTATTTCAAAGGATTTATTGTAATAAGTACAATGTATTTCCTCATGTAATGAAAATTTCCTTGTGACAAATTCTTTGACTAATGAGTCTAATATAATTTGTTGGCACGCAAGGCTTGGTCATATTGGACCAATGCGTATAGATAGACTTGCCAAACGTGGCCTTCTATCTAATGTTTCAAAGGTTGAAATGTCGACCTGCGAACATTGCCTTGTGAGGAAATCTTGTCGCAAGCCGTTTGGAACCGGCACAAGGGCCGAGGTTCCAATACAGCTTATCCATTCGGACATATGTGGTCTGATGAATGTCAAGACAAGACGCGGGAGGTCCTATTTTCATCACTTTTATTGATGATTTCACCCGATTCGGTCATATCTATTTGATATCCCACAAAGTGAAAGCACTAAAACTGCTTTAAAAACTATATGAGTTTAGTGGAGAATCAATTAGATCGCAAGATTAAGGTCATGCGAACCGATAGGGGCGGTGAATATCAGTCAACAAGTTTAAAGGAACTTTGTGATGAAAAAGGCATAGTACATCAGGTAACTATGCCCTATACTCCTCAACAAATTGGTGTTGCAGAAAGGAGGTATAGGACTTTAATGAAAAATGGTCCGTTCAATGATGGAGCAAGCTAACTTGCCAATCACCTTTTGGGGTGATGCATTATTGACGGCCGCTTTCATTTTGAACCGCGTACCCTCGAAATCAGTTAGCTCCACTCCTTATGAGTTGTGGAACCAAAGTTCTCCTGACTTAGACATTTTGAAACCTTGGGGTTGTGCATTCTACGCACATATTTCCTCCCATAAGTATGGCAAACTTGGGCCAAGGGGAAGGAAACGTATCTTTATACGATACGCAGAAAACTCCAAAGGTTAAATGTTTGTTAGTCAGGAAGACAATGGTGGGCTAATTGAGTTTGAGTCGAGGGATGACACTTTCTTGGAAAACGAGTTTCCAAGACAGGGCGAGATAAGTCAGGACTTATCTTTATTTGAGATTTATGATCAAGAAGGATTACATCATTCGAGTGGGAGAATTCTTGGTGAAAACGAAAATACGTTTCAACCTTCACCAATGGATTATACGAATGACGATTATCCTATTCCATACGGGAATAATGATTCAAGTGGGAGCAATTCTAACGACATTCCAAGTGGGAGTGATATTAGAATTGATCTAACTTCGAGTCAACAAGGACTTGAAGAAATCTCAAATACGACGTAGTAGTCGTACAAGGTTGGCTCCTCTAAGATTTGAGGATGAATTTCCGTAAACCTTTATGACTTTACTACAAGATGATGACGAGCCTGCTACTTTCAAACAGGCCGCATCATGCCCTGCGAAAGACAAATGGATGGAAGCGATGAAGGAGGAATTGAAATCCATGAAAGTTAACCAAGTCTGGGACTTAGTTAACTTACCCAGAGGACATAGAGCAATTGGGAACAAATGGGTTCTCAAGATCAAGCATAAGGCTGATGGCTCTATTAACAGATATAAAGCTCGCCTTGTCGCGAAAGGTTTTACGCAACAGGAAGGGATAGACTACGAAGAGACCTTCTCACCTGTTGTGCGTTTTACCTTGATTCGCATGATTCTGGCAATGGTAGCTTGCTTATACATCGAATTACATCAGATGGATGTAAAAACTGCCTTTCTCAATGGAGAATTGGACGAGGAGATCTATATGGAACAACCAACAGGGTTTGTAAAAGAAGGAAACGAACATAAGGTTTGTAAACTTCGTAAGTCCATATATAGTCTTAAATAATCCTCGAGGCAATGGTATATACAATTTCAAGAAGTTGTCTTATCAAATGGATTTTCCATGCTTGATGAAGATAACTGAGTATATATCAAGAGGATTAAAAGCAAGTATATTATCATGTCTCTATATGTAGTTGACATTTTAATAGCCAGAAATGACAAGGGCTTTGTGATGAGTATCAAGGCTTGGCTTTCATCAGTATTTGAGATGAAAGGCATAGGAAAAGCCGCATATATCCTTGGAGTTAAGATTTCAAGGAATCGTTCGAAGAAACTTCTTCTCTTTCACAGGAGACTTATATAAAGAAGGTTCTAGAACGATTTAATATGCAGGACTGCAAGTCCATTGATATTCATATAAGCATATGCGATAATTTATATCTGGAATCGTGTCCAAAGAACCAAAAGGAAAAGGAAATTATGGAAAAAGTTCCATATTCCAGTGCAGTTGATAGTCTTATGTACGCTATGGTGTGTACGAGACCGGACATCTGTTTTGCCGTTGGAAATGGTAAGCTGTTACCAATCCAACCCAGGGCAAGAACACTGGAAAGCGGTTAAGAGGATAATGCAGTATCTTAAAGGAACTGCATATTTGCAAAAGACTATGATAAAACCAAGAAGGTAGACATAAGGTACATATCTACGCATGAGATGATAGAGGATCAGCTTACGAAAGCGATCCCCAGAAATGTGTTTTATAAACACTTATCATCCCAAGGATTGCGTATGAGCTGAGTTGTACCAATATATATTCCCATGTCTAAGAAAGATCAAATTTAATAAAAGAATAAGTTCTTTTTCAAACATTGCATATGAATTTCTTAAGAAATGTTTGTGTACATTTTTGAAATCTCAGCTGAATTGTGTGTATGTCGGACAGATAAAGGTTGGCTCTCTCACATGAGCAACCGCCTTATCTTATCAGATGGATAAGATAGAGATGAGACTAGTTTAAAGTCAAAATCATTAGACGAATGATTTAGAGTCATGACTTAAACAAGATAGTCGAATGAAAGATCTGCATCATATGGATGCTTACAAAAGATCTGAGATCTGTATCACAAGGATATTTGAAAGAGATCTCGTAGGATTTTTTAAATCCTATCTGTCTTATGCAGGATGAGAGTCCGTGAATATTTCACGAGTAGTAAGGGGACTCAAAAAGATAGGCACTGTGGTGTCTGATCTTTTCATCCGTACAACATCATTAAGACATACTCTCCATGGGAAAGGAGTGATGTTGTAATATGTGTTCATACCACGTATGCATTTCGACCACTGAGTTAGTAGCAATAGTGTTTGCTATTATGTGAGACTCAAAGGCCATACGGGTCTTAACTCTTACCCTCAAGGACTCCAATTAGTTCCTTTAGATTTGACGAGATGATCGCTATCTTAGCGTGTTACTTATGGGCTATGATAATTCGGCTCGGCGGGGCACGTTAGAAAAGCGAATCAAGTCAAGATCAGAAGGTTCGCAAGAAGAGGAAGATTGATTTCATATTCACATTTGGACTTTAATGATTCAAAGCTGGCCAGCCAATTGTAATCCAGATGGGATTCAATTGTTGAATATAAAGCATAAGAAATGTGAAGAAATAATCTAGGGTAAAGCATGCGTTGATCTACTCAACTTTGCACCTTCGAGGTCGTTGTGTATCTCTAACAAGTGCACAACAACAGACTCTACGCGCATGACGGTCGCACGGTCTATTTCTCGGTATGATAGATGAAAGAACTAAGGGAAAGACGTTCTCTTACAATCCCCTCAAGTGTGAGTGGGAGATGTTGGATATGGAAGACGTTTGTACACCCTTGTGGGGGATGTACGAGGGAATACGGACCTCGAACGTCGCGTACACGAAGTCGTGTGCAAAGGGAATCTGTTCCCTTGCGGAGAGGATCTCTGGATGAGTGGGAAAGTCGCTTTATATATGCATAAGTGCATGCGACATATGGCTAATAAAGGGGGAATATCTTAAGCTTATGTTGTACCATGCATATGGTACAACTTAAGCTTATAATATGCCATGTATCATGGTACACCTTAATTAAGTTGTTCCAAAAGAACAACTTACCCTAAAATAACTACCTTGGGGGCTATAAATAAGACCCAAGGGTAAGCCATTTCTCACATCTTTTGCATGAAATTCATGCATGCAACTTCATCCTAGCGAAGCTCTGCAGAAATCCTTCCTCTCCCTTTATCCAAGTTCTTAATCTAAAAGTAGAGATTTAGATTGTGGATTTAGTAGCCTTACTCCGTTCGTGAGTAGACTCGATCCGTCGTGGCGAATCCGAAGTCGAAGTTCGTAGACTACCGTGCCGCGTACGCAAGCGTAAGTCTCAACTTCATTTATCGATCCTAACTCTGTTTTGGCAGGATCCTACATGCCCAAACATCAAGGGTATACTACCTTCTAATATTTCCTAGCATACATCCAACGCATCAACTCATGTAGTCACACCATACCATAATTAAATCAAGTTTCACTATATATATATATATATATATATATATATATATATATATATATATATATATATATATATATATATATATATATATATATATATAGAGGGAAATGTGCCTAAGAATGACATCGGGTAGAGATACCTGAGCACACCCCCGCTGTTCGGGGTTTGTGAGTATTTTTTTTTTGAAATTTGTTTTTGCAGTAGGTAGATATACTTGTTATGTAGCTCCCCACAAAATTTCAGCTCGATCCGACACCGTTTGAGCCTCCGTTCATCGATTTCAAAAACGTTGCGCAAAACTGTCCAGAATTTGGACAGTTTTGCGCAACGTTTTTGAAATCGATGAACGGAGGCTCAAACGGTGTCGGATCGAGCTGAAATTTTGTGGGGAGCTACATAACAAGTATATATACCTACTGCAAAAAAACATTTCCAAAAAAAATACTCACAAACCCTGAACAGCGGGGGTGTGCTCAGGTATCTCTACCCGAGGTCATTCTTAGGTACATTTTTTGCATATATATATATATATATATATATATATATATATATATATATATATATATATATATATATATATATATATATATATATATTCACCACTACTATAGTTTCACAATACATAGTCATTCAAATACATGCAAATAGTTCACCATATATTCACATCACGTACGGTCCTATAACTGTATGTACGACACGCCACATATATCATAGTCATCAATGCTTATAACTAAGCACATACTTACCCGTGCATGGTGCACACCCATACACGCTAACATTTCATTTACACATACCAATCATATCATTATATACTAGCACACCTACACACCTAGTTTTAGCTAGTACACATACGTTCACACAACAAGTCCTTAGTAAATAACTATACCACACGACCAGCACCTATAACTATATACTGGTGTAGCGACCCACAATCATGTGCGTAGCACAACCAGGCACAAACACTCCTATCACTATACATACATCAAACATTGCTATATTCAAACTACAAACATACATTCAATATACTTAGAGTATACCCACTCAAGCTTGAGTGAGACTCAGTACATATATCAGAATATTCTATATACGTAACACGACATTCATACCTATACCAATACCACCCCATAATTTATACGTCTACCAATACCACCATATACATTCCATAAGTCAATCACACTTAATATTTAGTCAGGTAACACCCACATAGTTAAATCAATTTATATACCATAATAATAGTAATACAGACATCAGCACCCACATATTTATAATACCCTCCCTAGTACAAACATTCACCGTATAGTCACACATAATTAATGTACATATTCATACCGTAGCCTACTACCTATAATTAGTATACTAACACATCCATACGTACATAATTAAGATGTGCAATAGTCGTGTATACCTCACGGTATGCACGCATGCAACGTCCCGCGAAAGCAAACAATACCAATCAAAGTTATAACCCTACTACCATATGTATATCACTTATATACTCATGCAACGAAACATAACTTCCTACGTCCAAGCACCATATATATCTTCCTACGAGCACATACTCACACGTACTAATATATGAATCACTCAATAGGCCTACTCACTTAACTATACGTACACTTATTATTATCACACATAGCATACACATAGCTTTACCAATCATTTTATTTCAACCATTATAAGTATCTCTAATTACATACACAACTTAGATATTTCAACGCTAACTCTTATATACACAGGCATCCCTAGTATAGTATAGCTAACTACACCCAAATCTATAAATAATAACACCCAAACAACTCCTTAATATCCCGAATAACTCCGAGTATGTATATATATATATATATATATCACACAATAGGCAAGCATCGTTATACTATGGGGGCAAACTCATTCAAGCCCACGTACACAACTTAGGTACGTGCACTACGACACCATCACAAGGGTCCAAGGGCCCACTAACAACTTAGAGTTGACACAGACATTGACGGACCCTAAGGCCTAAGCAATAAAGAGAGGTCGAGAGCGAAAGCGTGACGAGGGAAGGATCGATAAGCACGAGTTCAGATAGGACGAGTACAAGGAGACAGCTTGGTTAGACGAAACATTGACTCAAGGGTGATGTTTAGGTTGAGGGAAAAGGGAGATGTAGTGATGCTTATATAGGAGGGGGAAAATAAATAGGGTAAGTAGCATAAGCTAAAATACGCGGAGTTTGAAAACTGTCGTACTTCAAAAGTTGAAATCCCAGTCTGAAAAGAAATATTTGGAGATCGATAAAACGAGTTGTTCAAAATAAATTTGAGTCGAACATTCATAATAAGAGAAAATGGTCTATTGGTTTTAAAAATCATTATAAAAGGAAGTAAAATCATTTACACGAATATTAAGGACATGGTTTAGAAAATTTATACGTCAGTAATTTAATATAATGTTGTCAAAAGTTTTGGAAAGTCAAGAATGAAATCAAGTAACGGAAGAATTTAAACTCAGGTTAAATGCTTTCAAAACTTTTAGGCTACGGAAGATTTAAAATAATCAATTTTGAAACTTCTTTTAGAAAACCATGGTTTGCCAAAAATGAGAAACTGATTTACACAAGGTTCTTAATATACGAGCACAACAAGTCTAGTACGGATATAAAAATAATTGAAAGTATGTATGGTGCACGGAAAAATAATAATAATGACTTAGTATAAGAATTTTCAAGATCGAATCGCAAATCCTTAAAATCAAATCAGTGAGGGTCTAAAGCAGGAAGTGGTTATGAAAATAGTAATTTTGCAAAAATCTGAAGTATCGAAAACGACGAGCAAAAAAAACCAACTTGCTGAAAGCTGAAACTTCATGTGCCTTGAAAGTATATGAATGGCATAAATCAGGAGGGAAAATTACAAGTTGAATAAAAGTACGATTCAGAATAAAATTAATATATGAAGGGACGACGCATTTGCATAAGTACGAAAAACATAGGCTGGGAAAATACTATAAGCTAGTATTCAAAAATTCTGACAAACGTTTTTAAAAATTAAATCAATGAAGGAGTATGAAGTATAAGTATATTAAAATTTTGAACAAAGTTAAACTTAGTGGAAGAGGAGATTGAAAAAATACTTTCAGAAGGTTCAAGTTTTGCAGTGGAGATGTTTGAAAATTGACGACGATCGTCATGAGGCGATCTCGTGAATCGAGGCAAGGAAATTGGTCGGATGATCAAATCATACATACGCCTAGGATATGGATCAGGAAAGTCTACGGAAACTCCTACGGTCGACCAACTAAAGATTTGGAACTAGGCACTAAGACTTTCTAAGGAGCTAGACGGTAATGAAATGCGTTCAGCTTGGTCCGAAATCGATGGACCCAAACGAACGACGGAAGGAAATTCTAGGAGGTCTAATATGGTCAGGGTTAGGCAATAACCCCTAAGGTAACTCCTACGACAATTAAATCAATTACTGACAGGGAGTCTAACTAACAATCAGAGGCCTCTAACTAGCAAGCACAGACGTCTAACTAAGTCTTCTTACCACCTAGTGTCGTAGGAAAACGACTTGACTCAGGGCTTCTGACTCGGATGTTGCAATTTATTTAATGGACATTCCGTTATTATAGCTGTTTCGTTAATTCGCAATTGCAAGACCGGACCTGCATGGGCCACCAACAAAACCTGTCACGCCCCGCTTCCCAAAAATATGGAGGCGAAGCGTGAGAAGGTCCGCTCAGACTTGAAGCTACAAAGCTGCAAGTCCGATAAGCGTTAATCAAATTTAAAACTGCAGGTCCTTGCAACGCGAATGAAACAAAGATAATAATAATGAATTGAGACAAAAGAAATATCTCAGAATATCCATAAAATAAGTTTCAACTGTAGGATCCTGCCAAAACAGAGTTAGGATCGATAATTAAAGTTGAGACTTACGCTTGCGTATGCGGAACGGTAGTCTCGGAACTTTGCCTTCGGATTCGCCACGACGGATCGAGTCTTCTCACGAACGGAGTAAGGCTACTAATCCACAATCTAAATCTCTATTTTAGATTAAGAACTTGGATAGAGGAAGAGAAATGATTTCTGCAGAGCTTCGCTAGAATGAAGTTGCATGCATGAATGCCATGCAAAAAGTGTAAGAAATGGCTTACCCTTGGGTCTTATTTATAGCCCCCAAGGTAGTTATTTTAGGGTAAGTTGTTCCTTTGGAACAACTTAATTAAGGTGTACCATGATACATGGCACATTATAAGCTTAAGTTGTACCATATGCATGGTACAACATAAGCTTAAGATATTCCCCCTTTATTAGCCATATGTCGCATGCACTTATGCATATATAAAGCGACTTTCCTACTCATCCAGAGATCCTCTCCGCAAGGGAACAGATTCCCTTTGCACACGACTTCGTGTACGCGACGTTCGAGGTCCGTATTCCCTCGTACATCCCCCACAAGGGTGTACAAACGTCTTCCATATCCAACATCTCCCACTCACACTTGAGGGGATTGTAAGAGAACGTCTTTCCCTTAGTTCTTTCATCTATCATACCGAGAAATAGACCGTGCGACCGTCATGCGCGTAGAGTCTGTTGTTGTGCACTTGTTAGAGATACACAACGACCTCGAAGGTGCAAAGTTGAGTAGTTCAACGCATGCCTTACCCTAGATTATTTCTTCACATTTCTTGTACTTTATATTCAACAATTGAATCCCATCTGGATTACAATTGGCTGGCCAGCTTTGAATTATTAAAGTCCAAATGCGAATAAGAAATCAATCTTCCTCTTCTTGCGAACCTTCTGATCTTGACTTGATTCGCTTTTCTAACGTGCCCCGCCGAGCCGAATTATCATAGCCCATTAGCAACACGCTAAGATAGCGATCATCTTGTCAAATCTAAAGGAACCAATTGGAGTCCTTGAGGGTAAGAGTTAAGACCAGTATGGCCTTTGAGTCTCACATAATAGCAAACACTATTGCTACTAACTCAGTGGTCGAAATGCATACGTGGTATGAACACGTATTACAACATCACTCCTTTCCCAGGGAGAGTATGTCTTAATGATGTTGTACGGATGAAAAGATCAGACACCACAGTGCCTATCTTTTTTGAGTCCCCTTACTACTCGTGAAATATTCACGGACTCTCATCCTGCATAAGACAGATAGGATTTAAAAAATCCTATGAGATCTCTTTCAAATATCCTTGTGATACAGATCTCAGATCTTTTGTAAGCATCCATGTGATGCAGATCTTTCATTCGACTATTTTGTTTAAGTCACGACTCTAAATCATTTGTCTAATGATTTTGACTTTAAACTAGTCTCATCTTTATCTTATCCATCTGATAAGATAAGGCGGTTGCTCATGTGAGAGAGCCAACCTTAATCTGTCCGACATACATACAATAAAATAGCTGAGACTTAAACACAAATGTATAAAATCATTTGTAAGAAACTTGTATGCAATATATAAAAGAACTTCTTTCTTTTATTAAACTTTGATCTTCTATAGACATGGGAAATATTACAAGATACAGCTCAGCACCTACGCATTCCCATAGATGATAAGTGTTTGTAGAACACATCTCTGGGGATCGCCTTAGTAAGGGGATCCGCTATCATCTCATGCGTGGATATGTATCCTATGTCTACTTCCTTCCGTTTGTCATAGTCCTTCGCAAACTTGAATCGAATATCAATGTGTTTGGTCTTACAATGAAATTTAGGATCTTTGACATAGGCAATCGATGCTTGACTATCACTGTATATAGGAACAGTGCTCGAGTTAGAAGCATTCGTCAGCCTGTCTAAGAATTTCCTAAGCCAAACAGCTTCTTGGACCGCCATGCTGAATGCTACGAATTCGTCTTCCATGGTTGATAAGGCGATGCAGGTTTGCTTCTTGCTGCTCCAGGATATTGCACCATTCCCGAGCAAGTAAACAAAGCCTGAGGTAGATCTTCGCTCGTCGAGATCACCCGCCCAATCAGCATCGGTATAGCCTTCGAGTCTCAAGGTATTGCCTTGATAGCATAACGCATAGTCCGCAGTCCCTTTGAGGTATCTTAATATCCTCTTCACCGCTTTCCAGTGTGCTTGTCCTGGGTTGGATTGGTAACGGCTTACCATACCAACAGCATAGCAAATGTCCGGTCTGGTACACATCATGGCGTACATCAGACTCCCGACAGCACTGGAGTATGGAACTTTTTCCATAGCTTTCTTTTCTTTTGGATCTTTGGGACACATCTCCAAACATAGACCCTCGCCTTTGCTTATTGTAGTATCAATTGGCTTGCAGTCCTGCATATTAAACCGTTCTAAAACTTTCTTTATATATGTCTCTTGAGAGAGAGAAAGAAGTTTCTTGGAACGATTCCTTGAGATCTTAACCCCAAGGATATATGCAGCTTCACCCATGTCTTTCATCTCAAAGACGGATGAAAGCCAAGCTTTGATATCCAAGATAAGACGCTTATCATTTCCGGCTATAAGTATGTCATCTACATAAAGAGACATAATTACATACTTGTTTTTAATCCTCTTAATATATACGCAGTTGTCTTCGTCGAGCATGGAGAAACCATATGACAAAACGACTTCTTGAAAGCGCATATACCACTGCCTTGAGGATTGTTTAAGACCATATATGGATTTACGAAGTTTACAAACCTTATGTTTGTTTTCTTCTTGTATGAACCCGTTTGGTTGTTCCATGTAGATCTCCTCATCTAGTTCTCCGTTAAGAAAAGCAGTCTTTACATCCATCTGATGTAATTCGAGGTCCAAACAAGCCACCATTGCCAGAATTAAGCGAATGGAGGTAAAACGCACGACAGGAGAGAAAGTCTCTTCGTAGTCTATTCCTTCCTGTTGCGTGAAACCTTTCGCAACAAGGCGAGCTTTATATTTCTCGATGGAGCCATCAGCCTTATGCTTGATTTTGAGAACCCACTTGTTCCCAATGGCTCTACGTCCCTTAGGTAAATCAACCAAGTCCCAGACTTGGTTTGTTTTCATGGATTGAAGTTCTTCTTCCATAGCCGCTATCCATTTATCTTTAGCAGGGCATGTGACGGCCTGTTTGAAATTTGCAGGTTCGTCATCATCTTGTAGTAATGTCATGAATGTTTGAGGAAATTCATCCTCAAATCTCAGAGGTGTTAGCCTCGTTCGATTACTACGTCTTGTTTGAGTTTGATCACTCCCACTTGGAATGACATCACTCCCACTTGGAATAATATCACTCCCACTCGGAATAGGATTGGTATCGTTCGTATCATCCATTGGTGAAATTTGAAACGTATTTTCTTCTTCACCAAGAATTCTCCCACTCGAACGTTCCGATCCTTCTTGATCCCAAGTCTCAAACAAGGATAAGTCTTGACTTATCTCACCCTGTCTTGGAAACTCATTTTCCAAGAAGACAACATCCCTCGATTCGAATTCTATAAGACCCCCATTGTCCTCTTGACCGACGAAAGCATATCCTTTGGAGTTTTCAGCGTATCGGATGAAGATACATTTCCTCCCACGTGGCCCTAGTTTGCCATATTTGTGAGAGGATAAATGTGCGTAAGATGCACAACCCCAAGGTTTTAGAATGCTTAAGTCTGGAGTTCTATTGTTCCACAACTCATAAGGAGTAGAACTTACCGACTTCGAGGGTACACGGTTTAAGATGAACGCTGCCGTCAATAATGCATCACCCCAAAAGGTGATAGGCAAATTTGCCTGAGACATCATTGATCGGACCATTTCCATCAATGTCCTATTTCTTCTTTCCGCAACACCGTTTTGTTGCGGAGTATAAGGCATAGTTATTTGATGAACTATGCCTTTTTCATCACAGAGTTCCTTAAAACTCGTTGATTGATATTCTCCACCCCGATCGGTTCGCAAGACCTTTATCTTGCGATCTAGTTGATTTTCCACTAAACTCATATAGTTTTTGAAGCAATTTAAAGCTTCATGTTTGTGGGAAATCAAATAGATGTGACCGAAACGAGTGAAATCATCAATGAAGGTGATGAAATAGGACTTCCCCGTCTTGTCTTAACATTCATTGGACCGCAAATGTCCGAATGGATAAGCTGTAATGGAACTTCGGCCCTTGTGCCAGTTCCAAACGGCTTGCGACAAGTTTTCCCTACAAGACAATGTTCGCAAGTTGACATTTCAACTTTTGAAACATTAGATAGCAAGCCACTTTTGGCAAGTCTATCCATTCTAGTTGGTCCAATATGACCAAGTCTTGCATGCCAACAAATGATCTCAGATTCAGAGTTAGAAGCATTTTTCAAATGAAAACTTTCATTAATGGAAGAAGAATCATCATACATTGTGTTTAAAACAATTAATCCATTACAAACATTATCAGAACCAATCAAAGAATTATTACAAACAAGGTCAACATATTGTTTATAGAACCTCCACTCATAATCTAAAGACATTAACATGACCACGGATACGATATTCCTTCTAATATCTGGAGCAAAGAGGACGTCGTGCAATAATAAAGTCCGGCCGTTGTCGAGAACTAGCTTGCATGTTCCGACGCCTTTGACTTCAACGTGAGTGTTGTTGCCGACGTATATCCACTTTGTTCCTTGAGTTATCTTTCGATACTCTACGAAGAACCTTCTGTCCTTCGCTACGTGGTCTGTGGCCCCTGAATCAATCAACCAAAAATAGTTAGATTCAGCAAGAAACATGGAACTAGAAACACATATGTAACTAGCCCTACAAGTTACCTTATCACTTCCATCCGTACACTTACGGGCGAAGTGACCGTACTTGTTGCACTTAAAGCACTTGATCTTCTTCAAGTTTTTCTTCTTTGAGTGCACATTCTTTTGCCACTTTTTGTTCTTAGTCTTCTTTGAGGTTTCCGGTTCTTGCTTTCGTTCGTTCACAAACCTTAAGCGTTTATTCTTCCGCTTATTTCCTCCATGTGAGGAACTAGCGGCCACGTGCACTTCTGCACTTGGTTTTGCGGCTTGAATCCGCTCTTCCTCGAGTTCGAGGTGTTTCGATACATCGCTTAAAGTTTTAATGCACTCATTATGAGTGATGTGCATTTTCATGTTATCCCACCTATCTGGGAGTGAACGAATGACTGCTTGGATTTGATGTTCCTCAGACAGCGTAACACCCGCATCCTTCAATTCAGATATGAGATTCGCCATGTGGCGGAGATGCTTTTTCATAGAATGATCTCGCCGCATCTTGTACGAATCAAATTGAATATTTAAGGAGCGGAGTTTGGTAACCGAAGTTCCACCAAACTTTATCTCTAGCTCAGACCATATGTCTTTGGCTAGGTCGAATTCCCGAAATAGACGCATTATGTCATTGTCCATGGCGGACAGTAACGTAATACGTGCTATTTTGTTCTTTCGAGTCCAAGTATCATAAGCTTCCCGGTCCCTCTTGTGTTGGGCCGTATTGCCCAACTCAGGTTCTTCCATTATGTTTTGGAGTGTTTCGAGCACATCTTGCTCCTCCAAAACATATTGGATTTTAATTGACCAAAGTTTATAATTGTCGCCGTTGAGCTTTTCACCTTTGTTAAGCTCTGCGACAATGTTCTTAGAAGCGGTAGACATATTCGATTCAAAAAACTGCAAAGAAAATGAAAAACACGATCAAAATTCAATGCATAAAGTTTCGATTCTTTAAACACTTGATAAGTTCATTGGATGCGTTGAAATGTTACTCTAGAATCGAGAAGTTCACTACGTTCCCAACTACCATCTAGAAGTAACTTTCAAAGTATCCCTCTTACTTATCTCAAGTAAAAAGAAATCAGAAATGATACCCGTATGGTACCAGCAGCGGAAAAATACTTTTGAAAAACATATCTTTCAAAATAGAATATGTGAGAGTTAGCGCAAAGAATTTTAGCGCAACAATTGCCAAGCCACGAGACCTGTTCTACACACCCATGGGTTAGATAACCATGGCCGGATCGTGGTAGGACTTGGAATTCTAAATTGCGCTATCCCGATTAAGGACGTGACATAACCTATTTGAAAATACCTTTTTCAAAAAATTTGAAAACACATTGGCTAATCTCCGTAGAGTAGAGCACAACGTTATAAGTTCATTGGCTAATCTCCGTAGAGTAGAGCACAATGACATGGCTAATCTCGCATGAAGTAGAGCATTACGGCTAATCTTCAAGGAGTAGAGCACTACGGCTAATCTCGCATGAAGTAGAGCACTATGGCTAATCTTCAAGGAGTAGAGCCCAATGAAAAACTTCATTAAAACGTTAGCCCCGTATGGGCTAGTCGGCACTGTGGTTAGTCCCGTATGGGCTAATCGGCACAGTCGAGTTTGGCCAAGGCCTTTTGTCACCCCGTATGGGTCAGTAGGCAAGTTTGCAATCGACCCAGACCTTCTGTCGGATTGGTCGACCAAAAACACCAAATTGGTCGACCAATTTTTGTTCTGCAACATCTTCCCGGCCAGGGCCTCTGCCCTGGCCGGGGCTTGGCCAAGGGGCCGGCCAGGGCCTCTGCCCTGGCCGAGGCCGGCCAGGGCCGGCCAGGCCCTGGCCGAGGCCAGGGCGCCGGCCCTGGCCACTGCCAGGGCCGACCAGGCCGGCCTGGCCTTGGCCGGCCACTGCCTGCCTGGCCATGGCCGGCCATGGCTTGGCCATGGCCGGTCATGGCCAAGGCCATTTTGGGCATTGGCCGGCCATGGCCCCTTTGGCCATGGCCGGCCACCCCCTTGAATGGGGTTGCCGCACACATTCCTCCCCTTTGATGGGGTGGTCGCCGGTGGTTATTGGCCGTAGCCAAACCCCCTCCGCAAGTGGATGGGGGGTGCATGGCCTTCATAGCCCATTTGGCCATGGTGCACATGCACCAAATTTATCTTACCCGATGGAAATAACTACCATCATCTTCCTCGATGAAGCACCCGTTCGTCGATGAAGCACCCGTTCGTCGAGAAATTAGTTATTTCCTAATGGCCGTGTGCCAAAAATGAATAACATACTACGTGAACGGTCGGTTCTTCCCGTCACGGAGAGTTCCTACCATATCCGTAATGATAGGAGACCCTAACGTGAAAAGAACAACCGCTGCGTTCTCTTCGTCACGAAGCGTTCCTACCATATCCGTAATGGTAGGAGACCCATTCGTGAAAAAGACAACGACCCGTTCATAGTTTCGACGGGACGAAGGTTTGACCGGGGCGAACCCATATGGCTCTGATACCAATGTAGGATCCTGCCAAAACAGAGTTAGGATCGATAATTAAAGTTGAGACTTACGCTTGCGTATGCGGAACGGTAGTCTCGGAACTTTGCCTTCGGATTCGCCACGACGGGTCGAGTCTTCTCACGAACGGAGTAAGGCTACTAATCCACAATCTAAATCTCTATTTTAGATTAAGAACTTGGATAGAGGAAGAGAAAGGATTTCTGCAGAGCTTCGCTAGAATGAAGTTGCATGCATGAATGCCATGCAAAAAGTGTAAGAAATGGCTTACCCTTGGGTCTTATTTATAGCCCCCAAGGTAGTTATTTTAGGGTAAGTTGTTCCTTTGGAACAACTTAATTAAGGTGTACCATGATACATGGCACATTATAAGCTTAAGTTGTACCATATGCATGGTACAACATAAGCTTAAGATATTCCCCCTTTATTAGCCATATGTCGCATGCACTTATGCATATATAAAGCGACTTTCCTACTCATCCAGAGATCATCTCCGCAAGGGAACAGATTCCCTTTGCACACGACTTCGTGTACGCGACGTTCGAGGTCCGTATTCCCTCGTACATCCCCCACAAGGGTGTACAAACGTCTTCCATATCCAACATCAACATCTCAGAAAAAGCCACCAGGCTAAAAAGAAAAAGAGACTAAAGGCCCAAACATGGCCAACAAAAGTACAACGTACAGAGAAAATGTGCCACGCACCGACAACTAACAACAAAACCTAAAACAAAAGAAACTCAGCAAAATCACCAAGAAGGGTCACCGGTGTCCATAAAACTCCTCCTGGCAATCATGGACTCGGACTCAGCGTCAGCAAAACATCACGTACACAGCAGCGGTCTCCGGCTCAGGGTCTAACATGTGACACCCAAAAGAGCAAGGGGCACATGTCAACAAGTCTACAAGAGACTTGTGCAAGGAAACTGGAAGTATGCAAAAGTAAAGCAACCTAGCAGTTCTAGCATGAATGCGATGACATGGCAGTTAAAGTATGGGTGCAACAGGTAAAGTAAAGTAAAGTAAAGTAAAGTAAAGTACGAGCATGGCATGGCATGAATCATTCACAAGACAGGTACAAGACAAGTAAAGTAAGCACCTCGTGCACAGAGATTCCGTCTTTTGGCTAGAGTGGCTGATCGGGCCAACTCCTAAGCTCAAGTGACCGTTTATCCCTACCCCTCCACGTGTATCGGGCATTGGTTTTCAGCCAACACATGAGGCCCGCTTCTGGACCACGAGCCAGGAAGTGTTTTAAACAAGTATGGCGTAGGGGTGCACCTAGCCGGAAACACGGAAACACTGATTGTACAAGTATTTTGTAGCGTGTGCTACGATGCAACAATCAATTTGAATGACATGTAAGATGCAATGCATGGCAGTTAAAAGTGCGTACAGGTAAGGAAAGTAAACGTGACAGTTTAGTATGCATGAACACCAAGTTTAAAGGGTTGGATCTAGCTTCGTTGTCAAGCTAGATCAATTAGGTGACGGATCTAGTTTCGTTGTCAAACTAGATCAAGTAGGCGTCTAGCCAGCTCTCATTTCACTGACTAGTCTCTTTTACGCTGAAAACAAGGAAGTGGCCTAAAAACATGGCCCTACACAAGAGTTGGCAAGTTTCACTTGCCTGCAAGTATCACGTCTGAGCAACACCGTCCAACGAGTCCAAAACACAATAATCCTACGTGCACAAGTCCACCGGCCTACATCCGTTTTATTAATCTTGATTAGTGAATTTAAAACATTTAAAACATTTTAAAAATACTGATTTTAGTCTTCATTAGCAGGCAATGGGTTGGGGGTCCTAGGGGCGCAAAGCGTTACCTCAACACGACGCGAAAGCTACACCGGCGTCGGGGAGCGACGCTGGGGGTTGGAATAGAAGATCGCGCTCCAAGTCCTGATTCCAAATTAGTTTCCTTGCTGGAAAGTTCAGAGCATCAACCGGAGCAACGGGTCCAGATTCCAAATCTAGCACGTGCGACGACGGGCTACGACGTGTCGCAACGTCGTACACGGCGAGTCGTCGAAGAGGAAGCATCTAGGTGGGGCCCACAGTAGTCCTAGGGACCTTTGGGGGACCCACAATACCTCTGGAGAACTTGGGGGGCCCACGGAGGCAAGTGGTGCGACGGGTGCGGGGTTGCGACGAGTGGCTCTCGGTCGTACCCAGCCAATGCGGGAGATTCCATCGGTCGGGCGCTAGGAATGGGCGCTGCACAGCGCTGCGGTCGGTGCGGGCCTTGGTGCTCTCGGTCGGTGCGGAGCAACCCTTCGGTCGGGCGCTGCGGATGCGAGGGAGCGGGCGCTGCAACGTTGCAAGCGTTGCAACGTTGCGGGTGCGGGCGGGGGCTTCGGTCGGGCACGGTGAGATGCGGGGTGCGGAGCGGGCTTGCGAGCGGTGCGGGGCGATGCGGATGAGCGGAGCGGGCGACCGGTCTGACCGAGGGGATCTCTCGGTCGGAGCGGGCGAACGGGGCGGGCGCGATGCGGAGCGGCTGTGCGGAGCTTGGTGCGGGCGGAGCAGCGGTCGGTGCGGGAGAACGGAGCTCGTTTCTTCGGTCGTGCGGCAGCTGCTTGTCGCAACGTTGCGACAAATCGTCACAACGTCAAATTTGGGTTTTGGGAGCGGCTAGGGTTATTTTCTTGCGAAAATAGGTCTTCCTAGAGGTTGTTTATATAGTGTAGATGGGTTGACTAGGTCTAGGGCTAATCCTAATGAGATTAGGAGTTAAAAATAATTTGAAATTTGAAATTCAACTTCTCCAACTCACCCAAGGATTTGACCTGGTCCAAATGAGCTGGAAATTGGCTCAAAAATTCTTTAAAACGTTCAAAACTCAAATAAATTTTATTTGGCCGAAATTAATTTAAAAATAAATTATTAAAAATATTATAAACCTTGTTAAAAATATAAAAGTGGTCAAATAAACTCCAAAAATTATAAAATAAATATCGGGGTGATCGTGGTGACGAAAGTGAGCTAACTAAGAAGACGGATCTCAATTTTGATGTCGGACGACGAAACTAAAAATAGAAACGTCTCCCGTCAAAAGTGAAAATCGCCACGTCTCATCGAATAACTTTAAATTGTGGGAAAACGACTCGAGAAACGTCGTTCCAAAATAGTGCCACTATTTAACATTCTCAGAGACGTTCACAACGGCATATCACACGAAAGTGTTCACAAACGAACAAAGTCTAAAACAAACACGTGCACGGCCAAAAGCACGTGCACGAAAAACGTACAACGAAAAGTGGTCTTTACATATAAGATGCCTGGAATATTGCCTGTAGTGTAACATGAACTTCCATGTACCCGATTGTGTTGCTTTTCCTTTTGCCCCAAAGAATTGCACCGCATCTCTGTAATTGTTTCTCATGTCGCTTGCCCATGGTCCATTAGTGGATAACATACGCCATGTAAGCCTCACTCCTGCCGCCATGTTTAAGTCATTAAGTAATCTTAGTCCCACTCCCCCTTCCTCCTTTGGAGTGCAAAAATCTTTCCAGGCCCAAATATTAGTCGATCCCCATATGAACCTCCTACAAGCTGATGTGATAACCCGAAGAATGGTTTTTGGTATATGGTATACTTGCAACCAAAAGTTTAGCATGCCATAAATAACCGATCTGACTAATTCAATACGTCCTGAAATAGATAACAAGGAAGACGTCCAACCCGACATTCTTTTCCTACATTTATCAATCAGTCTGTAGTACATTGTTTGTTTCGGGTATTTCGAAGATAGCGGCAAGCCAAGGTATGTATTAAAAGAGGTGCCAAGTTTAATTCCAAGTAGATTAGCCAAGCCAAGTGGATTCTTAGTACCTTTGCTGAAAATAGATGAGCTTTTATCCCAGTTTACTTCCAGGCCAGTTAAATTATAGAAATCCTCCAGCATCAATTTCAGACCTGCAAATGTGCGCTTATTGACGCGATGAAACAGGAGGAGGTCATCTGCAAAAAGAAGGTGGGATACGGACCCCGAGCGCCTCATTGGTTGGTTAAGCCTGTAGCTAGAGATTTTTCAACAAGTAGAGAAAAAGCCTCCATTACAATGACAAATAACTAAGGGGATAATGGATCTCCTTGTCTAATGCCCCAATTTCCATGAAAATTACCCACAGGGGACCCATGAACCATAACAGAAAAGGTCGGAGTGCTTATACATTCTCTTAACCAGCTCAGAAATCGTCTGCCAAACCCCATGCGATGAAGTATATAGTAAACAAATTCCCGATTAACACTATCAAAGGCCTTTCTCAGGTCTAATTTCAGGCATGCCATGGCCCCCATTGGGTTGCTAAAATCACGAATTTGTTCGTGAGCAAGAAGGGCACAATCAGATAATAATCTCCCTTTAAGAAAGGCTGACTGGTTTGGCGAAATGAGCTCATGAATAACAGTTTTCAGCATGTTACATATAATTTTACTAATCACCTTATAGGTCACATTGCAACATGCGATGGGCCTATAATCACCCAATTCAGATGCAGCAGAATTTTTAGGTACTAAAGTGAGATTCGTGTGATTTATAGGATGCATAAGGGAGCCTGAACGGAAGAAAGAGAGGGTGGCATCAGTAAAGGCTTTACCTATAGTGTTCCATCCATGTTGGAAAAAGAAACCATTGAAGCCATCTGGGCCAGGGGATTTATCCACCCCTATTTGGAAAACAACCTCCTTGACTTCCTCTTCAGAAATACTTCTTTCAAGCCAGGTTGCAGCATCCAAAGACAGAATGCGTTTGGGAACCAATTTTGGGAACACATTCCAGTAGGAAGTTTGATTGTATAAATCATCGTAAAAGGCAGAAGCACTGCTACGAAGATTATCAGGATTATTTTGCTTCCCATCAAAATCCACAAGATGCGCTAAATTATTATGATTTTGCCTTGCCTTCATGGCAGTATAGAAGAATTTAGAGTTCTTATCACCCAAACTAATCCAGTCTTGCCTGCTTTTCTGTCTAAGAATCTCTTCCACCAATTCAATTAATTTAGCAAGGGTCAACGATGAATCCCTCTCCTTGCATTGTAAATGAATATCAGAATTTAGGCGGGAGAGATTTCGCACTTCCTGTAAATTCCTCTTGCAAGCCGCTATGCCATTACCCAAATCATGGGTTTTCGCCCAGACCTTTAGAGTGTCTTTGAGATACCGAAGCTTGATAAAAAGCCTGTGCATAGCCGAACCCTCCACATGATATTCCTAGGACGAGGCCAACAATTCATTATAACCTGGAAGTTTAACCCCAAGCATTAAAAAATGGAATGGCTTTGCGTTAGATTTTACCTTGGTATGGAACTTAATGAGCATATGGGAATGATCACTGGTTAGTGGGTCCAAGTACTCCACAAATGTTGATGGGAGCAATTCAAGCCATTTAGGATTACACAGTGATCTGTCCAGTTTTACAGATATACGCCCAACACCAAGCCTACGATTGCACCAGCTCAATGGCTGTCCCACGCTCTTGACATCCGTCATCGAACATTTGGACAAACATGAATTAAATTCATCCATGACTTGTAAATTGCAACGACGTCCCCCTTTCTTCTCCTTAGCAAATCTGACGCAATTAAAATCTCCTCCCATGAGCCACGCCTGACCATCATTTATTCCTGCATCAGCAACAGGAGACTCCCAGAGAGACTGTCGCTCACTCCTTTTATTCGAGCCATAAACTCCTGTGATCACAACCGATAGAGCCCCTTGATTTTTGCATCTCACCGTAACATGTTGGTTAGATATAGACTGGATCACTCAGTGCCAAACTAAGTTATCCATTCCCACCAGAATGCAACCTCCCGACTGCTGAGAGAAATTATCAAACTGCAACCAATCCTTAGGGAAACACGAACGCCATTTCCCGTCACCATTCTTTAGCTTTGTCTCAAGAAGTATTACAATAGAAGGCTTGAGAGAGAAAAGTCTGTCACGAAGGTCTCTCCTTCGAACGGGGTTGTTGAGACCTCGTGTATTCCAAATGAATATACTCATCAATCAAAAGATTGAATAGGCTTCCCCGAAGCCCCCTCTCGGAGCCTACTGCTCTTCCGCAAACTCCCCACAGTCTCCTTCTTAGATAGCACTTTTTTGGTGCCCACAGCAGCAGGAATATTAGTCATTCTGGACATCTCATCGTCCCATTCTGGATTTATAACTGTCAAAACCTCAGGGCTTAACATTGTTGCTGGGGCTTGGTTTGGGAAACAAATGTTAGCCCTACTAGCTATACCAGGTGATTGCTCAGAAGTATCATTATTAAGATGTAGCAATTCCGGGTCCACATTCTAGCCGCACTGATTCTCACTCATGCTATCAATAGATGAAACAACGGGTACCTCTGCTGCAAAAACATGCGCATCTGGGACCAAGGTGGAGGATTGTGATTTAATGGGGTCTGAAGCTTCTTCATTAGTTTCAATTCCCTTGTATGTGTTTTGAGTAAACATGTCAGTTAGTGTTCCTTGCAGGCTAGCATTGCTCACGTTGGGCTCCTGGATCAAAGTCGTTGCAGTCATGGTTTCCATCAATTTCGAACACTCTCCCTCATCATGAACATGTCCAGCAGTCAAACCATCCTCAACATTCTCACAAGTATCAATGAGTATTTCCTTAACCTTCACTTGCTTCCCAATGGGGACAGGATCCTCCTCTTGGATTGAAGGGAGCTTTATAGAATCCGGACATTGGGTATCTGAATGGCCAAAGCAGACACAATTTTTGCATCTAGGTGGTTCTCCTTCAACTTTTACAGTAATGGAAATTGGTGGGCAGCCCTCAGGCTCCACCACAACATGAGTAGGGATTGGCCTACTTGCCTTAATGTCAACAAGACATCTAGCATATGATATACGCTCCTTCTTAGCAGTGAGCTTATCAAGGAAAATGGGGCTACCTATTAAAGAAGCAATTACATTTAGGATGTCTAGAGTCCACATACCTAGTGGAACTCCGTGAAGCTGGACCCACATTGGAACAGAGGATAGGATATCCCTTTCATATTTGAGCGTAGTGCTCCATTGCTGGAGTACAACAAGCCTCCCGTCAAACATCCACGGACCTCCCTGTAGTATCCTTTCACATTCACCTCCATCTTCAAATTTAAAATAAAAAACCCCTTTTTGCAAGCCTTTTTTGAGATTCCACAGCCTCTCCACCCAGGCCCTAATCTGTCCACAGTAAGGCACGTCGCCCAAAACATACCCCACTAAGGTGTTCTTCCATTGCTCCGCACCTTTTGATAATAGAGGTTTCGCCACCCAACCAAGTTCAGATCCATCATCTTGTACAATAGGGGGAATGTAAGTCATGGCCATGTCATTATCATACTTACGCCTATTAGCACAGACATCCGACCACGATTGCTTTTCCCTTTAGGCCGCAATCTTTAAGGGAAAATTTGGCCTCACAAGCTTTTTGTCGAGCGTACGGCGGGCATCAGCAAAATTACCCAATTTTCTAACTGGTTGATTCTGCAGATTCCTAAGAGGATGCTGAAATAAAGTTACCTCCAGGTACCGTCCCGACACCCCCCAGTCCCGAACGGAAATGATTCTTCTTCTTCCTCGACACCAAACTCCATGTTGTGTTACCATCCTTGCCAGTCGGTGCAGCTCCTGAGTAGCCCCCTCCCGAACCACCTTTCGCACGAATTCCAGGTTCTGAGTTCCCTGCACCACCCACCGGACCAGCGCTCCTCCCTAAAATGTTTCCGATTTCTTTGGATCTTTCATCATCCGCAGTGCGAACTGAGTCTCCTCCAAACCTGATAGGACCATCACGATTGATGGTGGAACCCCCAGAAACTCGATATCCTCCTTCAGGCGGCTTAGGGTTGAGGCCGCTTGAAACCTGAGAATCGCCTAGATCGCCACCGCGGGAAACGCTCATCTCACAGTTTTTGTTCCAGCTATATATAAATGTATATATGTATATATATATGTATATCTATACATCACGCCTATTACCATCACGATAAATGTATATATGTATATTTATACATATATATGTACTAGTCGTAACCTGTGCCCTTGGGCATGATTCATTTAAGATATCCCATCAAAATCTGTGTTCCCACCAAAAATTATTTCTCCCTCCAAAATCTAAACGAACAAAAATTTAGCTTCATCGTGGGTGCCTTCGCACGCACCGTTCATTTAAGATATCCCCTCAAAATCTTTGTTCTCTCGAAAAATTATTTCTCCCTCCAAAATCTAAATGAACAAAAATTTAGATTCGTCGCGTGCGCCTTCGGCCATAAATTATAAAACCTCGTCTTCAGTAAACCATCATGAATTATAGAAGTCAAATGCATACCATTCTATAAATCAATGCATTGAAGCCTAAATTTTGTGCAAAATTCTGATTTGTTTTACTCACTTGGCCATAACTTTAGTCAAGATACATCCCAACAATAGTTCATTCACATGAAAACATATGTTAAGAGCACACTTAAATCCTTTGGAACTTTATAATGTATTTTCCTTTCCTTGTTGTTGCCACCAGTGGTAGTTCCAGTAGACAAATCCCTTCAAATATTGTTAATATAATAACATCAACCCATTGACAATAATGATGCCATAATTTTTAGAAAGAAAAAAACTCATTGCTTATGACATGTCCAAATATATTAATCCATTATCAAAAATAGCTGAGTTGCCCATGTGCCTCTTTCTCTCCCCAAATGTCATTTGAACAAAAATAAGAAAACAAATCAGTGAAAAGAACCAATCATAGCCTAAACCAATAAAATTGAGAATTCTTATAGTTCCAAGCATGGTTTAGCTAATATTGAGGTCGGAATTGCACATCATTCGATACTGTAAGTCTGGCATAAAATCTTGCCGCAGCTGGCATAAAATCCATCGCTTTTCTGTTGGCATAAAATAAGTTACCATCAGGCATAAAAATAACCAAACAACATAAAAAGTCAAGAAAACCGGAAAGAAGAAACTCCCATTATTATCCAAATCCAACCTGTCTTCTAACAATCTACAGCTATGAACATAGATATTGAAGAAGAAGAATCCATTGCATTTCAATTGATAACTTAGCATCGTTTTTCAAAGACTTGCTTATTGAGCTTGGTATGGGCCATGCTCACTGAGCAATGCACATTCACATAGCACTTCGGCTTCACTAATTGCCCCAAAATGTAAGCTCGAGCTCTCACGATGAAGCTCAGATCTAGCAACAACGGCAGAACGTGACATTCATCTTGCCCTGAATGGTGGTCAAACTCGCCCTTCACCGTACAATGGAACTCTTTTGTTCGGATTCCTCTGGCTCTTTGTCGATTGATAAAATTCTTTGATCTAGCATCCATCAAATTACCAATTCAACACTAAATATTTGAATGAATGGACACCAGAAAACAACTTAATTTTGAATACAACACTAAAATCATCAAGAACATGTGCAGGAATTCATACCCTCAATTTTTTGATTAGTGAAAGAACATAGAGGTAATTGAATGCCACAAAAATTATAAGCAAACCGATGATCAAATTGATCAGAACAAATGAAAATCAATCATTTTATAAAGAAATAAAAGTAATATTGCAAATTAAGGCAACAAAATGCACCTGACATGATAGTTCCTGTGTAATCCACAATTTCTAGGAGGAAGTTTAATAATTTGAATGTAAAATACCAGAAATTGGGGTGGAAAGTCACCAAAAATAAATAAAAAACTATTTTTTCATGCAAATAACACTAAAATCATCAAGATCAGGCAAGGGTATACATGTGGCAAATTTATTGATCATTGAATGCCAAAAGATTCGGTACCAAATTATTATGCTAGATATAATCATAGGAAATGAAATTCAACGATTTTTGAAAGAAAAACAAATATAAAATAAACTCAATTGGCATGTAACCTTATGGCAACTACAGATAGAAACACACATTAGAGAAAGATAACTGCAACATATCGAACCTAACTTTACTTGGCATTTCGAGAAAGGTAAAAATTTTAGTGCAAATATACCAGAACCCTGCAATATTCCAATAAATTAATGAAATGTTCAAACCTACCACACTGAAGGACATGATTATAGGCCATCTTTGTTATTTGATCATAACAGAACTTAGATAAAGTCGAATGAGGAAGATTAAGATATGTGTACCTTCGTCTTGACTGTAACAATGATCACAGTTGTCATCACCTTTATTGTCTCGTTCACTGTCCCAACTATTCTCCTCATCATTTTTCTCCTCTTGCTTGCAATGAACAAATTCAACAATAAAATGAACAAACGATATCAACAAATTATGATGACATGTTGAGTTAAGCCTTAGAATAGATAAAGTTCCAAGAAGAAAAAAATAAAACTGACCTTAATGAAACATTTAGGAAATGTAGCAAGGATCCATTATAAGACTCATAGCTCCCTCGCTGAAAAAAAATAGGAAAAATGACAGGCACAAACATATTAATGCTCTTTTATTCCAAAGTGTTTATCAGATTAAGTTATCAAAAACCATTTGAATGATCCAAAACAACATATGAATTAGATAAATAGATCAGAAAATAGAACACCTATCATCAAAGCTCATTTCATCATTTTAAGCCTCAAATATCGGATGGACAACAGAGTTGTGTCCTCTTCCATCAAACATGCCAACTTTTCATCAAGTGAAGTTTCTTAAATATCATAGAAACTTAGACAATCAAGTATGAATAATTAACGTTTTGTCATTTGCAGGACAACTGTAACAATAAGAAAATTCAAGGCATGCAATGGCTTTCATGCAATGGTTTGGGAATGTAATCCAGTAATTCCCGCCACATGCTCGTCGAAGCGATAGGATGCTCTCCAAAATTCCTCACCTCTCCCAAAGTTACCAAAATTCTCGCCACATGCTCATTGATCTAAACACCAAATAAAATCCAGTAATTAACCAAGGATAAGGTTTTTGGTGAAGATGAATTTGTAATCTAACGTTTTCCTTAGCTCAAATCTACATTTTTCCTTTCCATGAAGCAAACCATTTGTAAGCCAAGATGAATTTTAGCCATACTTTCACGGCTCTTCCCAACAAACATATGACCAAATTTTATGACATTTAGCGTAATATGAGCTGGGCACTATGTAGGAGTTGAAGTATGATGACAGAGTGAGGGCAAAATCATGTATTTCATTGAAGATAGGGGGAAGACACATAAGAATAAGATATGTAGATAAGAATAAGATAAAGGGGCAAAATCATGTATTTCACAACAGCTCCTAACTGAATGAAGCTCGAATTATCCACCTCCATCAAATATGTAGATTGGAACTAAAGAGCATACCATTTTTATCGCATATAACTTAAGATCCCCTAAGCGCCTGCACACGTTGGCAACATCGGAAAGGTGGATAAACATAGCTTAGTTAATCGACGCAAAAACTCTGTCACCTGCAATTAAGATAGAAGTGTAATTATTTTTCTACTTATCCATATGCAAGCAGAAGCAAAAGAATATAAAGAGAATGTGAACAGAGAAGTTTCCACTTCTTACTATGATACACTATTCAAAGTTGCCCAATGGCATTGAGACTATCTTCTATACATATATTTTGATAGAGGAAATTTTATACTCCTTGCAACCTGTATACAACAGTTTAATCAACAGATTTGAAGTAGAAACTTATTGAATACAATACAAATCCGATTAGAATTCTTCAGCATCAAAATTCTCTTGGTGTAGATGAACCTGCAATTCAATATAGTAAAACTGCAAACTATGTCCTTTCCAAAGTGAAGTTATTGTAATGTTCCCCCTCCCCGTCAGTTCTTATGATGTTAGTCTATGGAGTATCTGCCTTCTAGCAAAAGAAAGAAAGAAAGCTTTTTGATTTTGTGTTACAGATGTAAAGCCTGCAAAATTCATTTTTGCAAGAAGAGATAATGTAGTATGGAAGCTTTACTGTTAATAATTCCAGGCATCCAGCTTTTGAAGGGATAATGTTAATTGTAATGACATAATCTGGTTGCAATAATTCCAAATATTAGAAATTAATACATACTCTTTCTGAGGTGACACCCCAAGGATCATGTTCTCGCTGGTGCTAACCCTCTACTCAGCTAGACCCGGGTACATCTTTCACCTGCGCATCAACAAAAAAACAATAAAAACTAAAAATTGAGGACTGTTATGAATGGGCACTAAAGACCCTTGGTACCCACCATCATTGTAAAGACCCTTGGTATTCATTCCTTTCTAATGGCTAATTCGAATATGTATATGACATATGGTTTACACCATAGAGATTGGATTCCCAACACGTTATCAACATGATGGCTCGTGGAAAAGGCGACGACTTGTGAGAGGGAGGTGGCCCGCGGAAGCTCTGACGATTTTTTCGCGATGCAATGCTTCGCGAGATGACGCAGATTTTTTCGGGCATCCTTCATCAACCGTCACTAGATCTGGTAAACGGATCTAGTGGATAAGCCTAAACGATTTTCTAGATCTAGTACATATTTTTATGTGATCTAGATATATAAAATATAATTGTTTATGCCTTGGATCTAATTTATTAGATCAAAATAATTTTTTATTAGTATAACTCTAATAATTGTTAAACTGTATTAATCATATTATTAGATCAATTGTGCAAAACCTTGTTCTTGATTCCCTTGAAATAAAAATAAAAATTTCATCCCGTCTTGAAGCCGCCAAAACCCCAAAATCTCTATGGATCCCAGCTTGAAGATTTTGGATCCATTACCAAACGGCCATCTATCGCCACCGTCAGATTCGTCGTCGGCGAGTTCCAGAAACTTGGATCTAACTTATTGGGTTGATGTTATGACGATGTTGGTTGAAAATCATGTCAGCCATTGTATGCAGCTTTCTCATCCTTACATCCTCATATCTGGTCCTTCCTTAAATGGGAAAACTTATATTATAATGATATTATTGCTTTTCATTTGGTCATCTGTAATGCATTCGGTCATAGAAAGTGCATGGACAGTTACCCCACCCAAAACAAACAAACAATCCCTTCAGGGGTTTTGCAGTCTTGATTTCTTATGAACTTATGATGCATTTATGATAGGAGGTCTACGGTTGTTGTCATGCAAAATAGCAAAAGTATTATGAATAGTCTCCTTAAGAACTTTCGTTTATACATCATGGAGCCCATGATGGTAATAACTATTCATTGCAGTTTAAGACTTTTCATTTCTCTCGATGTTTAAGGCTTTTCATTGCTGTTGTAGACTTTAAATCCATCATAGTTTGACTACTACTTGACTCGTCTTATTTCATGTCAGTTTCATGAGATGTCATAATGCATCTTTTATCAAATACATGCATTGCCACATGCTAGTAATAAGTAAGACTAGCATGCAAATCTAACATTACTTATTTATTTAATAAACCATCAATGCATTCACTTCTGAAATTTATATTTCCAATCATATGCATTCAACATTTCATGAAAAGCCTTACAGTCTTATATGAGCGTTTGCATCATACCAAACAGAAATTATAATAAATTCAGAAAATGCTAATAAATTTCCTAAAATCCCATAAAAATCCAGAAGATTTTGGAAAAAATCTAAAAAATTCTAGAAAAATCAGGAAATAAATGGGAGGAATTTGACATCATATAAATGTTTTTGGGGATAAAACATTGTTTGGGGATATCAATAAAATATGTTTTCGGGGCGTGTTCAATTTTAATTTTTTTTGAACGTGACCCGATTAACCCGATGCATACCGCAGGTGGCCCGAAGCCTCCGCTTCTGCCACATACCTCATGAAAATTTTCATTTTGGGTTAAAATCCTACGAAAATTTCAAGGGTTGGTCATATAATTCAAGGCATTTTATGAACAAAAGAGTAATGCATAATTGATTTAATACATTGTTCGCATGCCATTACTTAGGTTATCTTCATGTTTATAATTGATTTGTATACTTCAAATGAATTGCCTACTTAAATGATATCTGCATGAAATTTTTTTGTAAACAATTCATGCATTTATGCTCACAAATAAATAATTTTTCAAAAGTTTAAAAATCATTTATATATCTGACAATTGAATCTGAAGTTCAAATTTATTTCAACACCCTTTTGCTCAAATAAAATGAAAATACAAAATATGATAGATTATGCGAAAACTATTTATGTGATCTTCTTCAAGATACGCATTTTGTGGTATATAGATCTTGCAGATCTATTGTCTATATAGACCAATATGGACACCAGAAGTATGTCATAACACCGCTAACTCTTTAGAGAAATCTCACTTTACAAGGAAAGATTTTTGAATCTAACCCTGCGTGTAAGCTCACTCCTAAAGTTGTGGCTTAATAGATAAGTGAGAAATATATTTATGAAATTCGCACCCACGTGTTTATTCCCCTTAAGCATGTTTCTCTATCCACATAAATATGACAAGTGGAAGTATAGAACCAAGCTCTTTCCCTTGTATATGTCTCCTTAGATAGACTAATATTCATTCTTCCTTACAAGTAACAATATGGAAGACTAAAAACTGGGGAAGTTCAGGACCAATGACGTCCGGATATATATAGAGAAAGGGAAGATATGATATACCTCGAAGCAATGGCAAACCTAGTCCAGACCCAGAAGTTCTGGAAAAGACCCTTACTGTTATTGCAATATGATATGTCATTAATTTAAGCCATATATAATATATACAAAGATAGTCTAAAGACGAAAGTCGATCTATCTATTGTATACTTATCTATTACCAGAGAAAACATAAACTTTTGAAAACAAATTTAATCTGGTGCCATAACATAATTTTAGTGAGTATGTTTCCAACATAGTTGTAGACGTATGCTTTCAACAGCACTTAACCCAAATAATAGTCCAATATAAAACTATTTTTGGGACGTCTGACTTGAGATTCATGCTTTGCAAACCTGAATAATCTATATGAGAATGCTTAGTATTCTCAAAAATCAATAAAAGAAACTTACAAAGTTTCGATGGATATTCGTCAAAACGAAATCCCTAATGACTTAAGAAATCAATGAAGCCTAAAGCTTTGTCCCACTATGATCCGCGTAATAGCCAATGTGAAGATGAGATCCTTCATATTTAGAACACAGTTCACATATTATCGGACAAAATCAACTTAAGCATTTTAATGTACTTTCAAAAGTCCCACATAAATTCAAAAATAGGAATTAATTTGGAACATCAGAAGTGTCCAGAATCGTCCAACTACTAACTTTGGAACGATATAATATGCCATCCTCGATTGATGATGCAAGACATCATTAACCAGTCCTAAAAATCTAAAGAACCCGAAGATTCTTCAAAAGGGAGAAGCTTTCATTGTCCCATTCAAAAGAGAAAAATGATTACGAGATCATCTCCATTCACGTGGACAATGACTCTCATGACTTCCTCGAAAGAATTTAAGATATATTTACTATCATCATTAAAATAATAAGACCTCTGAGTCTCTTGAGAGTATTCGAGGGATAAAATTGGACTTATCTACTCCTTACATATGGCTGTTGATGTACCTGAGTGTACTCATCCAAATATCCTCTAAAAATGTCATTATCAAACCTATTATCCAATCAAAGTCCAGCTTTTTCACTTTACTAAATGGCGGGAACATTTGATAACACTATGAAATCAACCACAATTTACAACTGGAATAAAGTACACCTTAAAGTTTATATTTACACCAAAAATGGGTTATATGTATAAATCATTAAAATGGTTTAAACGGATTACTCATCTGTTAAAAATCCAGTTGCTTGGTAACTGCATGGGGACATGTAATTACACTACATACCATCAAAACGCCTCCTGAGAATCTATTTATATGATCCTGATCACCTCATATAAACAGTTTTCGAAAACCCCTAACGGGGAAGCGTTTAGAGCACATGTTATAGATTGTGCCATGATGTGTCCACATCCTCATCGCACCACTATAAACCATCAATATGCTATCTTAAAACTATTTATCGGGCGTAATTAATCCAGATAAATAGATTCCCAGCACTCCAAACAGTGAAAGCATTTAGAGCACATATCATAGATTGTGCCTTTGATGGGTCATCATATAAAGAATTGATAGTGAAGATTAGATCCTGAAGATCATTTACATTCAGAACTCTTTAAATTCCCAGTATTAGGTCTTAACCATTTCAAATATCATGAACCGTGATGAGATCATGAAGATCCACACTTCTGAAACTGTTAAACAGTTTTCGGTCATATTTTGAATATTGTCAAAATCACGCATCCATGCTGCTAAAAATCCAGCTATGATTGACATACTAAAAAGAATAGATGCAATCCACCAGTAGCAGAAATGAATGACCTCAATGAATGATAGGACATGCCACGAGACTCCAAAGAGAGAAAAACTCCTGGAGACCTTTAAACAATACCACCACAGGAAAGTGAGTTCATCTCCATATCATCTCCCTTTCCAGAACCTCGAAAAGAGATGAATTTGGAATAAATTGAAATATTATTGAATAATGTATGTACGTGGAGAGATGTTTGGATAAAAACACACTTGTTGACAATTACTCACATTTCATTTAGCCGTTTAAATGATAATTATAAATATCGTTCCACACTCCATTTCTTGAAGCAAACGTAGAGATTGGCCAAAAATGTAGAACGTGGCAATAATAAGTTGAGCTGGACCCACTTATGAAATGTGAAGTGTTTGGACCTGAAGTCCTGATATCAAAAGACATCAAACCTGTGGGTATAATGTGTATTGAATAAACACAAATAATAAATAAATAAATCGTATGCTATAAGAGACATGCTATAGCTTAAAGGTTCAGTTCGCTGAAACCAGGAAACAAGTAAGATGAGATTGACTCGCTTACGAAATAAAGATGATGCATCAGGCTTCTGGTTATGTTTACGAAATTACTGCGATTGGCAAAGGAAAATTTGGTTTTTGCTGCTATGGATGTTGTGACATCATAACCTTATAGATTTATTCCTATTTTCCTTATTTGCCTGAATAGAATTTTTGTCGTCTATTCTATGAAAAATATATATAATTCAACCAATAAAGTTACTTGTCAAAGTAAGGACTTCTACTAAAGGTTGTCTTTGCATCTTTAAAAGAGCAAAGATATTGATTTGAGATTATAGTTGCAAACAACTCTAATCTCATCAGATCTCCTGAAGAGAAAATCGGAATATCTGTTTAAGCTTAACTATCAGATACGATATGTACGACCTAGGCAAAAATCTTGGCTTACAAAATTATCATCCTGAAGATGAAACCATCATTCAGAAGATGAATGGTCATCCAAAAGATGAAACCATCATCCCGAAGATGAATGGTCATGCAGAAGATGAATAATCATCCAGAAGATGAAAGCAGCATCTGGAAGATGAATTATCATCCAGAAGATGAATTATCATCCAGAAGACGGAATTATCATCCAGAAGATGAAAAACATGCGACATTAAACTTTATACACCCGAAGTTGATGAAGAAACATGGACAATTGTAATCCATTTAAATACACCTATTGTTTGTACGGATATACATAAAGACCACTTCCGTTTGCTGGAAGAGGGGATGGATATCCTAGGTCCCGACGTGCCTTACTTGAGTTTCTTTGGTTCACTCCTTTATCTGGAATACTGCATGCATCTCTATATTGCGTTGGCAGTAAACATGTTAGCCAAATACAGTGCAGCGCCTACAGCACACCACTGGACCGGAGCTATGCAACTTCTGCGCTACTTCCAAGGGTCAATATTATAAAGGTTAATTCGTCATGTTAAATGTATTTGCAGATGCAGATAATAAATCATCGCGATGACCACCTCGTGGGACAGGCCACGTCCTGGAAATCTACAAAGCATACAATTAAGGCAACATCATCCTACCATTACGAGAAGGTCATCATCCAAGAAGCAAATCGAGAGTATGCATAGCTACACCCTGAAGTACCTCGTAGACACAGTGATGAATAAGTCAGAGACTAGAGACATGGAGCTATCTACTCAGTCTGTAGACTATGCCACTTTCCTAGCTCATTCTTACGAAGGCTACATCAAAGACGATGAGACAAAGCACATCTCTTCAGAGGAGCTCACTTGGATTCAGTAACTGCCATATATGAGCCACTTGTATAGATGAGCGATGCTTGTATTTTGTATTTTTTTCTCTCGGAATGTTGTAGATGAGATTGATGTATAGATGCCTAGGAGATCTACAAGCCTGAAGCTTGTACATTTCAGAGGGAGTTAAATATAGACTTGTGCTCTTTTCCCTTATCTGGGGGTTTTCCCACTGGGGTTTTCATAACCAAAGGTTTTAACGAGGCAACCTCCTAAGCTCTGGATCCAAAAGTATCCACCTCTAGTGATATCCACAGAACAGGGGGAAGTTAAATATAATTATGCTCTCTAACTCAGGATCCAGAAGTATCCACCCCTTGTGATACTCATAAGCACTATGAATCCTTGAGTATTCATATAACAAGTTTACAAAAATGGATGGATAAGGGGAAGAGTTATGAATGGGAACTAAAGACACTTGGTATCAACCATCATTGTAGAGACCCTTGGTATTCATCCCTTTCTAATGGCTAATTCTAATATATATATGACATATGGTTTACACCATAGAGATTGGATTCTCAACCAGGACCAATTTTAGAAAAAATATGAGAACATGCCTTTCAAATTTAATTTACAATATCCCATCAAAAAGCTTACATGCCAAAAGCTCAACTTAGTACACAATAATTTTTCAACAACAAAAAAAATCAAATTTAAGATGACCCACTTGCCAACATAACATGAAAAGCTGATCAAATCTCATGCAAGTCTTCTACCAACAAAAAAACCATAATTTGAACAAAATATCAAATTTTGAAGATGACCCCTTTGTCAATACCCCATGAAAATCATCCTTTAGCAAATGCGACCTGCTAAGGTCCAAACACCTGAGCCTTGGCGCAAAGTTCACAATGGACAATGCATCTCCCTTCTGGATCGAACTACACATTGTGAGCTCGCTAAACCTTGCGTAGTTGATCCTGATTTGTTTTATGAGTTTCGGGAAGCACGAAGGCTTCAGATCCATCTCAAGACGCTCGAGATCCTTCCAACGTCCGATGAGCCGTGGGAGGTGCTGCTCATCATGGGGAGCCAAGTTAGGCAGAGCAACAACTTTCAGCCGTGGACACCTGCGCAACATTGAGTATGAATTACTCATGTACCAACTGACAGCTTAAAACGATATGGAACACTTACTCTTTGGATGCAAAATCTATGTCCCGAATAGAAGAAACATTATGAGGAAAGATGATCTAGACGGATTGTTTGCAACCGCGGGAGACAGTTAGTTTCATGAAACCAGTGAATGAACAGTTCGAAGGAGCATGCGTTGCTTGGAATTGCCTAGCAAGTTTTCTCCCCGGCAAGAAATCTGAGGTCTGAAAGTCAAGGATTCTCTAGCACAAGGGGCAGGACCGAAGGGAGGAGAGGGGAGCGCTTGAGGGTGGCCATGGTGGCTGAGGAGCTGCGGAGGGGGCGAGGGGAAGGGGGAGGACTCAGAGCAGGGGAGCTGGAGGGGGTTCGGGTGAGGGAGAAAGAGAGAAGAGAGGGGGAGAGAGAGAGAGAGAGAGAGAGAGAGAGAGAGAGAGAGAGAGAGAGAGAGAGAGAGAGAGAGAGAGAGAGAGAGAGAGAGATCTGATGTTTGAGGCTTTAATTACTTTGTTTCCCCCTATAATTTGAATTATTTCATTTCCCCCACCAAGATTTCCCCCTAAAATACAAACTTTCCCCCAATTTCAAATTCAAAACCATCCCAATTTCAAATTTCAAATACATAATGTCTTATCCTAATCACCATGTCCTAGTCATCAGCCCTATATCCTAGTCAGCTTGTCCAAGTAGGACAAAGATTCAAAAATAGCTCTCATTTGTATTATGTATAGTCATAACCCGTGCTCGCAGGCACGATTCATTTAAGATTTTCTCTCGTGAAATCTTTGTTTCCCAAAAAATTATTTCTACAACCAAAATTGAGTGGAACAACAAATTAGCAGGTGCTTTTGACGCGGAACAATAAATTTGCCGCAGGTGCCTTCGACACGAAACAACAAATTCGGCCGCCTTCGGCGCAGAATAACAAATTCGGCATAGAACAACAAATTTAGTGTGGGCTCCTTCGGCGCGGAACAACAAATTAGTGTAAAAATTTAGCGTGTGGGCACCTTCGGTGTGGACCCATGTCCTCGAGCATTTAAGATATCCCCTCAAAATCTTAGTTCTCCCAAAAACTTATTTTCCCTCCAAAATTTAAACAGACAAAAATTTAGCTTCGTTGCGGGCGCCTTCGTCGCAGACCTGTGCTCTTGGGCACTGTTCATTTAAGATTTCCCCTCAAAATCTATGTTCTCCCCAAAAAATTATTTCCCCTTCCAAAATTTATACGAACAAAAATTTAGCTTCGGCGGGGCGCTTTCGGCGTGGAACCGTGCCCTCAGGCACAGTTCATTTAAGAGATCCCCTCAAAATCTTTGTTCTCCCCAAAAATCTTTTCCACCTCCAAAATTTAAACGAACAAAAAATTAGCGGCGCAGGGGCCGAACATTTAAGATATCTCCTCAAAATCTTTGTGCTCACCAAAAATTATTTCCACCTCCAAAATTTAAACGAACAAAAATTTTGCTTCGGCACGCGTGCCTTCAGGTCTGTAGGAAATTTTTTTACCCGGGCTAATAGAGAAACGCACGAAAATGAACGATGGGAAGTCCGTAGCCGTATGCCATGGTCGAGGCATGGACTGATAGCTACTGACATGAGAAAAGCTGATACAGTCTTACTTTAATGACGCAAATGCCATTCTCCAATGTTCATATAATCCGTAAGTGTGCTAGGTACATATATGTCATTTTGTTCACAACTTAATCAACCATCAGGATGCGTTTTCCCCAACTTTGTATCATTTAATTAAAATGTTCCTACGAGACATTGGTTTCCACCCATAGTATTTCCCTCGGGATGGCAAGCGTTTCCCATCATTTAAATCATCCATCAGGATGCCATGTGTTTTCCCATGATTGAGTTTATAGTGGCATTGGTTTCCACCCAACGTATTCCCTCCAAAATACAAATTTTCTCCTACAAAATTTTTAACAATATATAATCTTAATCATTGATTTCTCAAGATTCAATCTCAGCCGTCTTCCTATCAACCCTTTTGTCCTGGTCAGCTTGTCCTTGTCATCCCTAGGATTCAAAAACAGTTGTATTTTAATATATAGATTTAAAAAACGTGTGGAGTTATATGAATTAATATATGCGTGCTTCCAGGAAATTTATGCATAATCTAACCTAAAAATATTTGGAGCAATAATATGTTGTTTCTTTCTCACAGCTTGTGCATGTCTAAAAGTGTAAAATATTTTATTGGCTGAATTTAAATAATTGAAGTTCCACTTTACTCACCTTCTCTTATACCATTTATCATGTAGCAGTGCAAATGAAACCCAAACATGTATTCAGAATTTTCTCCTAACATATTCTGGAAGCCGTTTTTCCTTGAAATTGGTATAAGAGTGTTGGTCTTCAGTGATCACTATGGTTTGCCAAAGTTTGGCTATGTTGTTTTTTGGATTCTAACTGCAATAAGTACATACGTCGTCTTGATAAATGTGACTGTAGGAAACGTGAAAATTCTGTATTTTGAATGTATCAACAAACTTTTTCCACTACACACCAATACATATTCACATCAGAGTTATATGCATTCAAAATGTGTCAACAACGATTTTATCATATGCATATGTAACTCAATTATCATGTTGATACAAATTATACCAAGTGGGAAAAACTCTGTTGATGTGCATATGTATCGGAGTTTAGTGGAAAAACTGTGTTGGTACAAATTATACAAATTTGAATGCACATGATTACACCCTGCTGATACAATCTTATATGCACATACAAAGTTGTATCAACAGAGTTATGGAAACTCTGTTGATTTAAATTTGAAAGTAAATACATATGCACATCATGTTCATTCCACTAAAAACTGACGCATTATCTATTTATCAACAGTCTCTTTTCCACTAAATATTCTGTATTTGCATCAAATTTGTTCCTGCATCAAATTTGTATCAGCATCAAATTTGTATCGAAGTTTATCAATAGAGTTATATTTTGGCATTGGGCCATGTGCATGTATTAAATCGCCACACAATCTGACATGATTAAAAAGAATTAAATTCTTAACCTGAAAATTACAAATCTTATACACAACCTGAAAATCGTAGGTATACATTCCAACCTGAAAATACAAACTGCGGGCATGCACAATATACATTCCAACCAAAATACAAATTGTGGGCATCCACATTATACATTCCAACCAAAATACAAATTGTGGGCATGCTCAGGATACATTCCAACCAAAATTTGGGGAAAAATTGTGCTAAAAATTTTAAAATTCGAGGGAAAATATAACATGATACGAATCAATGGATTCGGCATCCACTTGATTCTTGAGGGAAGCAAAGAACAGACCATCATCCACTTGAAATGGATGACAAAACTAAAAGGAACCATAATTGAGTTTAAGTAGAAAAAAGGGCAATATGCAGTAACACGATTACGGCCTAAAATAAGGAGCAAATGTTACCAAAAATTGCTGGTGTCAGAATACCATCACCAATCATCATGCAAGCACCAAATGAACTGCAAGTAGCAAAGCAGTTCTCAGCTTCTTGTTCTTCTCTATAAACCTTTTCAATGAATAAGGGATTGTGTTGCGACCCTTGTTCCCATTCATGTAATATGTTGAGAGCTCCTCATCTGCTGCCTGTTGATTGGGAAGCAAATTGAACTTTGCATGTCTGGAAGGGAGTGAATACAAAGCTGATGTCCCTCCTGCACAACATTTCAGATAGATATAACTATCCAAGTGCCGTGGCCCGTGGGTATGTATCCCAAGCTGGAAAATACCAAGTACTCACCTTCACCATTGTCATCAGCACTCAACACTATGAATGTTCACCGCTTCATTTTGGAAACTATTTGAGCACAAAAGCAGGTAGAGTCTGGATTCTTAGAATGCTCACCACTTCATTCTTTCTGGCGCTTGTACATGCTAGCATCTCTGCTACCTTTTCTAGCAGATGCTTTTCTTCGTTAGCCGCAGATTCCTACAAGCACAACATAAACGACAACAGAAATAATAGCTTAAGATACTAACATCAGTCTGGGTAAAGGAGTAAATACCTCTAACTTCATCCCAAGTTCACATGATGCTTCCAGACTCTTATTCAATCTCGATGCATGAATATCCAATGCAGGGAAGCTCATATGATACCACTAACTTACAGATGACAGGATCTTGTTACTGAAAAAAATTTATGTAAAAAATTTTATGATGACAGGATCTTGGCATATCAAAATGTGTCAGGTTTTTGATATACCTGATACAATTATAAACCTGATAGAGTATTGATATGCATGTATAGATTTTTGATACATTTTAAAACCTGATAGAGTTTTAAAATAATCTTTTCTATCATTATACTCTGTTAATATAAATTTGTGCTCAAATTATTTGGTTACTCAGCTTGATACATAATCAGCACCCAGTATCAACATTCAGTTCAAAACTGAGTTGAGAATATGTTGCACAAATGCCATAACAAAACTGAGTTCAAAATAACATAACTCCCATTCTCCACTCTCATTTCATAACAAAACTGAGTTCAAAATATGGTGCTTAAATGCACATTCAGTTTTTTCAAAAAAAAACTCTAATGCATATCCTGTCATAATATGTTGCTCAAATGAAAATTATTTGGTTACTCAGCTTGATACAAAAATTATTTGGTTACTCGGCTGGATGCAAAAGCTTAAGTATCAACACCCAGTACAACAATTTTTGCATATCCAGCTTACATATTATTTGGTTACTCAACTTGATACAAAATTATTTGGTTAGAAATAATTTTTGACAGGATAAGCATATCCAGCTTGATACAAAAGATTGATACAACACCCAGAACAATAAAAATTTCATATCAGGATATGCATTATTTCTCTCTAACTGGGAGAAATTTCTTTTTGCTCACAATTGGACATGATATGCATTATTTCTCTGAAATAATTTTTTTCTCCAAATAATTTTTTGAATGGTCACCGTTGAATGGTCCTGTCAAAATTTTTGTTGCATTTCCTGATATCCTGTCAAAAAAGAATTATTTCTCACAGTTGGACATGAATATTTTTGTTTGAATTTTGACAGGACCATTCAGCTAGATAAGCTTTTTTTGCTTACAGGAATTATGCTTTTTTGACAGGTCAAGCATTAATTTATTTGGTTAGAAATAATTGTTGACAGGATATTATGAAATGGGAGTCCTGCATAATTTTGACAGGATATTTTGACAAAAAATTCATAATATCCTGAACTCCCATTATGAAATGGGAGTTCATTGCATATCAGGATGGTTGACCTGTCATGTATAATATATAACATATTATGAAATTTGCATATTATGAAATGGGAGTTCATAATATCTTGATATGCAATGACATATTTCATAATTATTTTGACATCCAGTTCATTTGAGCAAAATAATTTTCATTAATAATTTTTGTCTTCATTAATAATCCTGTCATTTGAGCAACATTATTCCAGTTCAAATTATGCTTTGACAGGATTATGACTGGATTATGCCTTGACATTATTAATGAAGCTTATTTGAGCAACATTTTTCGCTTTAACATTTTTGCTCAAATAATTCAGTCATAATTAATGAAGTATTATTAATGAAGCATAATCCTGTCAAAGCATTATTAATGACTCCCAAGCATAATCCTGTCAAAGGATTATATATTGCTCAAATGAACATTATTAATAATCCTGTCATTAATAATCCATGACATATGTCAAAATCCTGTCAGGATTATATTTTCAATTTTCATTAATAATCCTGACCACAATATGTTGCTTGAACTGCATATTATGAAAATAATTTGACATGATGCAATGACATATTTCATAATATCTTGGATATTATGAAATTACAGGTCAACCATTCAGCTGTCCAAACATTATTTCTCTGATGCATCCTGATATCCTGCATAATTTTTTGAATGGTCACAGCTGAATGGTCCTGTCAAAATGGTTCTATGAAACTAAACAAAGTGGCTTGTAGTAGATTCCTGAATGCTGTTATCTAATTTGTTCTTGCCAATGCTGACACGAACTTCACCAATATAAATAGGACTACCAATTTGATGCTTAACATGTGAAAGCTTCACTTGTCCTTGTCAACCAAATTTTCTTTCTGAAACAATTACCTTTGTTTGAACCAAATATATAACAGGATTGAAATATTGAGATCTCTGATGTCAAGCCACGCAACCACGCAAACAAAGGACCAAAGCAAAGAAAGATGAAAAGTTCAATAAAGATTTGCAAAATAGGCTAGGTGACGAAAAAGACTTTTTTGTTTGTAAAATATATTTATATTACAAAAACAGAAGACTACATATTTACCATATTTTTCATTGTTATAACACTATACAATAATTCTTACAAAATTGCTCGCAAAAGTTTTAGTTGTGATCATTCCATATCTCACCATCTGCTTCCAAAAGTAACGATCCTCCTTTCCAAGCCCAATTTCCTAAATGGACACAAAACATATTATTCCACCTTTTAGTAGAGAAATAAATTACTAATTTTATATTGATTCAAAAAGTAAAGTTATGATGGTTTAGAAAACTCACTATTTTGACCTTTCTCATGTTTCAGCAGAAAACATGTTGCGCATCACATAATAAAGATAGTGAGTCTCAATCGGAATCCATAAGGAAGTGACATTTGGATGAGCAATAACCTAGGTAATTAAAAACATAAACTTGTTAGAGATAATTTAATTGATAATACTAAAAATTTAAAGTTAAAACTTTATTTACCTTGTTAAGTGGGAGCGGCGACGATCGAGCTTTGAGTATCCAATCACGCTCAGCAAGGAATATCTTCCAGTGATGGCGATCGAGCTCAGTCACATTTGCTTGTACTATTCCTTTTTCAACTAACTGAAAATTATAATAATAAAATAGGTACTAATATAAAAATTCTTACTAAGAAAATGATGTCAGCTTTAATGGAATGCATACCTTATCCCCCAAATTCTCGTGTAAGGACGTAACTTGACAGATCTATTAACGTTTCAAAGTAATTTAACCTATAATTACAAAAACGATTTAAAAACAACTAAGACCAAATATAGTACTTACAGTTTCTCACAAATAAACATTGTGCTTAACATCCTTCTGTAAAAAAATAAAGCTATATTTTAGCATACCAAAGTTAAAATTTTAGTTAAATTTGTTTTAAAGGTAGAAAATTTCTTACATTGCCATAAATTGTAATTCTTGTCCACATCTTGTAGCCCTTCAATAAAAATAATACAAATCATTAGTGTGTAGCAAGAATCAAGTATAACAACAAACGGCCAATTGATAAAGGATTTTCTCTGAAAGAATTACTAAACGAATAAAATAAATAGAGAGATGTTTACTTACTTATAATAGTCATCAATGAGATTCATAGCATGACTTCTGGATAAACAATATTAACTGTGTTATTTGAATCAGACGACAGAAGGACACTAACACGATCAAAAGATGTGCACTTGGAAAGTGCCATATAAAGATGCCCATGGCTAAAAACTGGGTTACGCAAGTCAACCCCAACGAACTTTACGTATTGTCATTGAGATTTATTAATTGTCATGGAGTACGTTACACGAACTAGAAACTGTCGTCTTGTCATATGAAAAGGTAACTCTGAAGCTGATGTGGACAAAAATCTTCTTGGAATAAACACAAAACGGTCGGCTTTATCCCCATTCAAAATTTGAGCTTCAATCACACGGGATGCACATCTAAGAACCATCAGTTGTGTGCCATTACAGAGCCCATCTTTAGGTGCAATATTTCGCAGTAAAATAATTGGACAACCAACCTTAAGGTCAAGTTTAAATGGTGGCAAACCAGGAGGATCTAAAGAGTTTATGTACTCGGTCAGATAACGATTTATAATGGCAAGATCAGTTTCTTCAGATTCAGCCAGTTTGTCAGCAGCTAGATACGTAATATGTGGTCCAGGATAAATTTGTAAATCAGTAGTGTTTATTAAATTAACATCATCATTACGTGCGGAAAGAATTATTCGTTCGGTTAAATATGCCGAAGTCACCATACCTCAACATCTAGATGTGGATAAATTCTTAGTAATAATTCTTTTAAATCATTGCATCTGAAATATAGGAGGGAAGCTCAACCACTTCATTAGGCTTTGTGTCGACCTATTACATAAATAGAAAAAAATTTCAAGGTAAGGGTAAATTATAGTAAAATGGTTATTAAAATCATCAAGTATCTAAATAAATACCTCCAAAATAAATTTTGCAAAATCTATATTTTCAACAGAGGAATTAGTCAACCGCATATTCTGGTCCAAGATCAAAAATTTTATAGAACACCACACTGCAGATCATCGCAATGATGCTCCAACAATTTCTTCTCGAACCCCCCTTTGGTATGACTGGCAAGATTTTCCGGATGTCCCCACCAAGAACAACGGTAATACCACCAAATGCTCTGTTGTTATCACAAATATCTCTTATTGATCGATCCACTGACTCAACACAATGTCGATGATGCATAGGAACTTCATTCCATATTATCAACTTTGCTTTTCTGAATAATTGCGCATGTATGGATTGCTTACTAAAATTACAAATTGAATTATCATGCACATATAAAGGGATACGAAATGTTGAGTGTGCAGTGCGACCTCCGATAAGTAGCAACGATGCAATACCAGAAGATGCGACGGTGATAACTATATTTCCAAGACTACGCAACATGGTCGATATTGTATTATACAAAAAAGTCTTTCCAGTTCCAGCACCACCACTCAAAAAATGTAGTACCTCTATTTTCAAAAACAGAAGAAGTAATTGCTGAATAAGCTGCACGTTGTGCATCGTTTAGGCAATCAACATCTTTTAGTGCATCCAACTGTTGCGCTGTATTTATGAGTTCCTGATGTTCATGCAACAGTCTATTGCCAACAATTGTGTTCTACTCTCTCGTAGGAAATGGCATCGACGGAAAGTCTGCTAGACACTTGTCAGACTCCTCGAGTAATTCATTGATAAGGAAAAAGCTGTAATCTTCAAGTTGACATTGAGATGGAGTAGAAATTGCAAATAAAGAAGAAATTTTATGTTGAAGATCGTCGCAAATATGCATTGAGAATTGATTCCATAATGTAAGTGGGTCGATTGGTGAACATTCGATAAGAAATATACAAAACAATCTTCTTAATTGAAATCCCGTTTTCATAATTGAAGCCTCGTAAAGGCATAGTTTCCATTCCGAATCATCTTCAAGCAGATCTCTTGCAACATATGTTGCTTTGAATGTAGAGTACTCTGCATTATTAAATGTGCATAAATTTTCCCATGATGTTGGTCCTTTAACAACTGTTAGCAACAACGACAGATAGAAGCGCTCACCAGGGTTGGGAGATGCAAAATACATTCTGCCAATTGCATATCCAGATTTTCTTGGAGTCCATACCTTTGTGGATAAATTCCACACAAACTTTTGAGTGAACTCCTGGTAAGTAAGATCACATGCTGATTCATGTAATGCACAACATGTAAAAAATTCAGTCAAAGTTGTCTTCTTATTTTCAGCTCTAGACCTTATTATAGCAGAATCTTCATTTGGATCAAAATAACACGGTGTTGCCTTGATAAATGAAGGACCAATCTTTGTACTGACGGAATCTCCTGATGTAAAGGATGCTCAAATATCCGCCAAGCTGCCTCAGGTGGCCCAATATATCTTGCATCGATGTATTGTTGAATCTCATCTACTGCACCCAGCACCATAGGGGTTCGATCATGACCTTTATAAATGTACTTATGAATGTAATTGATACATCTTATTCTGACACAAACGTCGACATTAATATGGCAGTTAAAGCGTATGGAGAGATACTTATTATGTGGAACAACATCTCGATTATTAACCTGATGCCCCTTACAGTATAGATATATCCATCATTACGACGACGATATATAAGATAGCCGCCATGATCCATTGTTGCATAAGTTCTTGGGTACTTCTTAGTACATTTACCATTTTCCATACATGAAGCATTTGGATTTCGAGCACTGCATGGTCCGTGCACCATACATTTCATAACAGTATCGAATAATTCTTGATCTTGAGTTGGACCAAGAAATTCAGCACAAACAATCTTATCCACTTGATCACATGTATGGATCTTATCTGGACTACAAAGAAAGAAAAGAGTATGCATATGTGGAAGTCCACGTTTCTGAAATTCAATTGTAAAGACATGTGCTGCTTTCCTACCAAATACATTTTTGACATTAATCTCCTTCATCAAAGACTTTCGTTTTAACTCAAAAACACGTGCAACTAAATCAGGTCGACCGATAGCCTTTTGATTGGGCAGAAGCGCTGAAATTATTTCAGGCCACTTTGGATTTGCAGTCATGGTAAGAAATATATCGGGGTGCAGGTTATACCATGTGATATCAATCGAGTCTTGAAAGATTTCAAACATGTGACGTGCACTACCAATGAAAGATGATGGAAGTATCATGTGTTGGCCAATTTGGTCACCACTTCCATATGCATCAATATCTGCAAGGCCCTGATATAGTTCTGAACGGAGTTTTTGCTGATTAAGTTTGATGAACATCAAACGATTCTGCTCAGTTACTGCCCAAGAATCAACTATGAACTCTTGAAACAATTTTTCGGCTCTCAGAATTGAAGAATACTCAATAGGTCTTTCAAACAGATGTTAGCTATAATACTCACACAATGTTAGGCGCCTATGTGAAACTTGGTTTTGCAAAGGATCCCATTGCTTCAAATCTGGTTCCCATCTAAGCTGACCATGCGGGAATAATAATACATAATGCAATGGCAAGTATGCAGGATGAGACTCGTTGATTTGCATTAGTTGATTATTTCCTCGTAGATGTAAAACAATATCTCGCATCTTAGAAGGTCAATGGCCATCTCCTGCTAAAATAATTGCAATTGCATCTATGGTTGGCAGGTTATATCATCGTCGATTCTTGTTTGAATTATAATGCAGATATACGGGGATATCAGGACCATATGCTTCCTCTTGTGTTAAAACAGTATAAGCCTGATGATACAGATCGATGAATGGATGTATACCTGATAAACAATCTTGAATAATTTTTAATACATCCCTTCTCAAATGAGGATTTCTATTACTTCGTAACTCTGTCGTAGAAGCCGGATCATATACGTATAGTTGGCAATAACTTGTTGTTTGATCCTGTTGTGGCAAAAGTGAGCCTGTTCGATGACGTAATTCTCCATGAATTGTAAATGTTGGCGGACCTCTGCCAGTAATTAATCTTCGATCCAATGAAGCTCCAAGGTTGGTAAATGTATAGCCGCATTATACTCCCGAGTATATTGTCGAAATGATTTTGATTGGTCACTGTCACCATCATATAAATCACGAAGTGGTGGATGGGGTTTAATAAGTGTATCTAATTTTACTTTTCCTTGTAAACAGCAGGTTCCAAAACGATGTGTTGTCAAAGTTGAAGTCGACAACTGCTCATCCAACCAATGTAAGGCTAAGCAATGAGGGCAGGGAATGTTCATTGATCCAAGATAATGCTGAACAAAATCCATCTGCGTTGGTGGACCAACTCTATGTTGAGTTGGCCTGCATAGTAATAGTGAGGCTGAGCCCTCATCTTCCTGAACAACTGGAGAAGCTATTGATACAAGTTGTATTCAAGGCATATTAAGTATGTTGGAAGGAGTCATATATCGAAATATGTTCCGTTGCTCCACTTCTCGTTCTATCCTTCTACGTTGAGCTAAAGACCTATACAAATTAAACCCAAAACTAAATACAATTAAATTACATTTAGGCATCATTGCGTGTATAATTAAATGGATAATAACATGTCAACTGGTTCATGATCTTATCCACAAATTGCATCATTGCGTGAGCCTGAGCCCCCAGCTTCTTGTTCAGTTGGAGAAGTTGTTACTTGAGGTATATCAAGTATACTATTAGGAGTCATATGTTGTTGAGATATGTTTCTTTGTTCTTTTTCTCGTTCTCTTCGTCTACGTTGAGCTAAGGACCTATACAAAATTTAATCCAAAACTAAATAGAATTAAATTACATCACTTAGATTAGATATTGTGTACAGACATATAGATAATAACCTGGAAGATGGTTCAGCTTCATGTTCAGAAATCATATCAGTGTGAGTCCTTTTATTTTGCCATCGTTGCAATGCTGCAAGGCGACAATGATTCGGTGGTGAAGAGCCAAACTTAAGTTCAGTAAGAGTTCTTAGTTGGGCTTGTCTCTTACGTGATGATGAAATTCTTCATGATAAGTCAGTATCAACAGAATCCTAAATTGAGTGTGCAGTATAAGTTTGATTGATGATGGTAAAAGCTGTATCCATTATAAATTTGGTTCTAGTAACAAATTGCATACCAGTTGCATGTTGATGCGCAGCAAATAAGAGTGCTAAAAGATGTAGGCTCAACCTACAACTAAATAATTTAAAATAAATGTTAAACAATTAAGGACCTTTTAAATAATTTTTTCATTTCAATAATCATGTACTAGACAAAGTTGGAAAAAATCAGAAGAAACTTGTGCATACATTGGACGGGGAACCAAAAAACTCCACACACACATGATTCAAGGACTACTTGTAGTGCCAAAGGAGAGAGATGGGTGTGTGTGTAAAAGAGGAAAAATATTTGGATCGAGATCTCGACCCAGTTCGACTTGCAGGATGGTAGATGACGTCGTCGCCGCCAGGAGGTAGATGTCGTCCTCGCCGAGCTTCGGTCAAAAGGGGTTCAAGTCAAAGGTTGGGTATCTTTAAAGGTGTATTGATCGATTAATATTATGTGTAAAAGTGTAAAATTCCGAGGAACTATATAATATGGTGTGGTTGTTCGTGGCAAGTGCTAAAATTAAAAGCGTTTACTCTAAAATCAAGTGGTTAACGATTATGTTTTCCATCAAGAGGTTAAAAGTGTAGGTTTTGAACGATTTGCTTTCATGCTTATGCAATTGTTTTCCATAACCATTTTGAAGTTTATGGAAGTTCAAATTTTTTTTGGCTTATAATCACAATTAGAATAATCGAAGCTAATTCAAAAGGCTACATGCGTACCATTATTTCAATGGAATGGTTCAAAACAGCAAATATCAGACCCTACACAATCCAGCAATGCTAGGCAAAAATAATTTTGCTTATCTATCCTTGCACATGCATATCTTTATTTCAACGGAATGGTTTAACATCATTAAGAATAGAATTGAATTTGGCAAGTAAAAAATGATCTTGCTAAAAAACTTATTCCAACCTTTTGTTTTGGTATAAGTGACACTTAGTACCTTTCACTTATTAGTTATTTTGATTCTACTTGTACTCTTATTCTTCAGAGATGTTACCATCATAAAATAAGTAACTTCATTACTCATATTTGTTACTGTGTTTGGTAGTTGTAGCTGTCAATATGTAAAAGTAGGTCTTTCTGTTTGTGAGTTCCTTCAAGTAGGGTTTTCGACTTAACTAATGAGTATATTCTTTCAAAACATGAAAGAACAATTTTTTATACTTGGTGCTTGACACATAATCTGCTCAATATAGTGATGTTAAACTTTGGATATGTTGAGTTAAGGCATTCATATTTTGAGTTAGGGAATTCATTTAATTGTTGATGACGATAATTATGCACACTTGGTAGCATGTAAAGATACATCACACTTTTGGTCCCAAATTTGGTTTTGGTTTCTGATATAAACTACATGATATAAAGCAACCCTAAAGCCTTTATATTAGTCTTGATTGGTGGAAATTGATGAATTTTGGCGTCAATTAAATGTGAGATCTTTGTTTTTGTCAACTGGTTTTGCTTATTCTCAATTTGATATTCCTATACACAGTTGTTACTGAATCAATTTTTTAATTCAATAAAATGCTAGATAGTTTCCATTTTTAATTAAATAAAATGCTAGATAGATAACAAACATATCATACACAGTCCAGCAATGCTACAATACATGAAGTGCCCTACATCAAAAAGGTACATAAAAATTCAATGGAATGGGTCAAAGCAGCAAATATCAGACCCTACACAATCCAGCAATGCTAAGCAAAAAACTACAACATTAAGAACAACAAATATCCAACGGTACACAATCCTTTTCACAACACTAACCTGCACTTTATCATCTACATAATTAAGAACAGTAAAAAATGATTCCGCACCTTCAGATCTTTGGCAACCAAGAAATCAACAAATTCAGATAAGTAAGGTTCCAGAAATATGCTAGAAGAATTGATCTTGCTGCCAGAATAATTAAACACTATCAGATCTTGCGAGAAGAATGCTGCTTTGGGGCAAGACACAAATTTTGCTACGTACCCTGCGATTAATATTAAGTAGGTACAGGACAGTAGTAGCAAAATAGAAGCTTCTGTGATAACCCTGAAAGAAACAAATTTTCGTTGAAAACATATAACCCTGATAATTTTGAAATAAACTTGCGAGAAGAATGATATACAATTGGACTAATATTAACCCATCACCTAAAAACATATAACCAAGATAAATTGTCATAAACTATGTCCTAAGCATTAGAAGGATGGCATTATGTTGTTGGTGAATATGATGAGGGTGTTATGGACTACTGGCGATAAACAACCAAGTGCTCAAGATTCAAGAGCTCAAGGGTGCATGTCTTCACACAATTGTTTCAATATTCCTAATCTCTCAAACAACCCCTCTAACAACCGTTATGGCAACCTATCCAACAATTTTTTCAATAGTCTCTCCTTCAACAACACTAAGACAATGGCCTGAACAACATCAAGAGGTAGGGTATGGTGAAAAGAGAAGATGGCAACTGAGTCCCGTCAATCATGGCTGCCCTTGTGGACAACTTGTGCAGGCCATGCTTTCTAAAAAAATTCGTAAAACAAATGAGACCATGCTTGATAAAACTGTGCAAGCCATGCTTTCTAAAAATGGCTGCTCTTGCAATGTGTAAAAAAAATACCATGCTTGAAAATATAGTTCATCCCATCATGGCTGCCCTTGCAATTTGTTAAAAAAAGACCATGCTTGAAAACATAGTTCATCCCGTCATAGAAAAACAAAGACCATGTTTGAAAACATAATTCATCACATCGCCTAAATCACATGAAAAACTGAAGTCAGTGGAACTAAAGGGTTTGAGTAGCTGTAAGCAATTAAATTTCTGGATACAACATGAATGTAAATTTCTGGAAGTGAAACTGAATGTAAATTTGAGTAGCTGTAAGAAATACCACATGCAGAAGGCAAACAATTAAAACCCCTGAAAAAGTTGGCACAGATGGGGCGAGAAGAAGCCTATGGTATCCAGAAATTTTAACATACTTTTTGATGTAAATTTGATCTGCACAAAGGAGCAACTTTTTGAAATAAGCCTATGGTATGCTGTGAACATTGAAGAAGTATGTTAATGTTACAGGATTCTTTCAAAAAGTATATTAATGTGACATGCTTATTTCAAAATTCTCCATAGCATAAATGAAGAAGTGCAGATCAAATTACCGGATTCTTGTTGCTTTGGGGCGAGAAGAAGTGCAGATCTTACTGCTTTGGGGCGAGAAGAAGTGCAGATGATGAAAGAACTGGGGAAGATGGAGAAGTTGTGAAGATGGAGTTGCTCCTTTGATGGAGAAGTTGCTCCTCTGCTGAATTGCGATGAAGGACCTTTCAAATTTTTGATGGAGAAGTTGCTCCTTTACTGCTTGTGTATGGGGAGAAGATGAAATACCCCAGGCGATGAAGAATTGGGCTCTTGCTGCTTGCATGTGGAGAGAAGGAAACGGAAAGGAGTTGGGTTCTGCTGTGTGCGTGTGGAGAGAAGACAGCGGAACGAAAGAGCAAGAGGCCCCAAAACGCCTCTTGCGATTCCCCAAAATTTTGTTATCCCCCAAAACGCCTGCTTGCGTCTGAAAATACCTCTTGCTCTTCCCAACGTAAAACAAAAGTAAAATTGGACCCATAATCAAATGAGGGGGCCGTTTTCCAAGAAAAGATATCTAAAAATACAAACTTATCATCTCAAACCCTCATCCTAACCGTTCATTCCCCAAGATTAAATCCGAGCCGTCTTTCTATCAACCCCTTTGTTCTAGTCAGCTTGTCCTAGTCAGCCATATGATTCAAAAATCGATGTCAAATGTATAATAGATATATATATATATATATATATATATATATATATATATATATATATCTGTGTGTGTGTATGTTTTGTATAGGTATAAGTATATGTATATGTATATGTATATGTATATGAATAGATATATGTATATATATATATATATACTAGTCATTACCCGTGCCCATAGGGCACGGTTTATTTAATGGCTGAGTTTTTCTCCCCCACAAATTTCAAGTTTCCCCAAATTTCAAGTTTTCCCACAAAATTTCAAGTTTTCCCACAAAATTTCAAGTTTCCCCTCCAAATTTAAGTTTTCCCCCAAAATTTAAGTCCCCCCAAATTGTCATTACCACCTAGGACAAACTTGCCACGTAGGACAAAGCTTTGTCCTAGTAGGATAAGATTCAAAATCTTCATAGAACTGGAAATAAAATGGCTGGAAGGGGTCAGAATAAAAAGTGTGGGTGTGTGTGTGGGGAGGGTCCATAGGCAAAAATACAAAAACCAGGGTTGTATGTGCAAAATTCCCCACCTCCTCTTTTATCCCTCAAAATCTCATCTCGTATATTTTCTCTTATTCAATTTCCCTGTTTTATATAATAGATATCCAAATTCTCTTATCCAATTTCTCATGTCCAAATTCTCTTATCAATTTCTCTTGATAACATCCATCTTTTATATAATAGATATCTCTTATCCAATTTCTCTTGTCCAATATCTCTTATCCAATTTCGCTTGATAACATCTCTCGTTTGTAATATAGATATCTCTTATCCAATTTCTCTTGATAACATCACTCTTATCCAATTTCTATTGTCCAATATCTCTTATTCAATTTCTCTTGATGACATCCCTCTTTTATAATATAGATATCTCTTATCCAATTTATCTTGTCCAATATCTCTAATCCAATTTCTCTTGATAACATCCCTCTTTTATAATATAGATATCTCTTATCCAATTTCTCATGTCCAATATCTCTTATCCAATTTCCTTTGATAACATCCCTCTTTTATAATATAGATATCTCTTATCCAATTTCTCTTTTCCAATATCTCTTATCCAATTTCTCTTGATAACATCCCTGTTTTATAATATAGATATCTCTTATCCAATTTCTCTTGATAACATCCCTCTCTTATAATATAGATATCTCTTATCCAATTTCTCTTGTCCAATATCTCTTATCCAATTTCTCTTGATAACTTCCCTCTTTTATAATATATATCTCTTATCCAATTTCTCTTTTCCAATTTCTCTTATCCAATTTCTCTTGATAACATCCCTCTTTTATAATATAGATATCTCTTATCCAATTTCTCTTTTCCAATATCTCTTATCCAATATCTCTTGATAACATCCCTCTTTTATAATATAGATATCTCTTATCCAATTTCTCATGTCCAATATCTCTTATCCAATTTCTCTTGATAACATCCCTCTTTTATAATATAGATATCTCTTATCCAATTTCTCTTTTCCAATATCTCTTATCCAATTTCTCTTGATAACATCCCTCTTTTATAATATAGATATCTCTTATCCAATATCTCTTGTCCAATATCTCTTATCCAATTTCTCTTGATAACATCCCTCTTTTATATTATAGATATCTCTTATCCAATTTCTCTTTTCCAATATCTCATATCCAATTTCTCTTGATAACATCCCTCTTTTATAATATAGATATCTCTTATCCAATTTCTCTTTTCCAATATCTCTTTTCCAATTTCTCTTGATAACATCCCTCTTTTATAATATAGATATCTCTTATCCAGTTTCTCTTTTCCAATATCTCTTATCCAATTTCTCTTGATAACATCCCTCTTTTATAATATAGATATCTCTTATCCAATTTCTCTTGTCCAATATCTCTTATCCAATTTCTCTTGATAACATCCCTCTTTTATATTATAGATATCCCTTATCCAATTTCTCTTTTCCAATATCTCATATCCAATTTCTCTTGATAACATCCCTCTTTTATATTATAGATATCTCTTATCCAATTTCTCTTTTTCAATATCTCATATCCAATTTATCTTGATAACATCCCTCTTTTATAATATAGATATCTCTTATCCAATTTCCTTTTCCAATATCTCTTATCCAATTTCTCTTTATAACATCCCTCTTTTATAATATAGATATCTCTTATCCAATTTCTCTTGTCCAATATCTCTTATCCAATTTCTCTTGATAACATCCCTCTTTTATAATATAGATATCTCTTATCCAATTTCTCTTTTCCAATAACTCTTGATAACATCCCTCTTTTAAAATATAGATATCTCTTATCCAATTTCTCTTTTCCAATTTCTCTTATCCAATTTCTCTTGATAACATACCTCTTTTAAAATATAGATATCTCTTATCCAATTTCTCTTTTCCAATATCGCTTATCCAATTTCTCATGTCCAATATCTCTTATCCAATTTCTCTTGATAACATCCCTCTTTTATATTATAGATATATATATATACATCTATGTATATATATACTAGTCATAATCTGTGCCCTTGGGCACGGTTCATTTATGATTTTCCCCGCAAAATCTTTGTTTCCCAAATAATTATTTCCACTGCCAAAATTTAAAAGAACAACAAAAATATTTAGCGGCATGGGTGCCTTCAGTATGGGCCCCTTCAGGCGGAACAACATATACGGCACGGGTACATTCAGCGTGGAGCAACAAATTCGGCGCAGGTGCCTTCGGCATGGAACAACATATTAGCGTAAAATATTTTAGCAGGGCGCGTTCGGCGCGGGCGCCTTCTCGATGGTACCTTCGGCGCTGGTGCCTTCTCGATGGGCTACTGCAGTACTGAAACTTTGGGATCATGGAATGAAATTGCAAATTTAACTTCAGATCATACATATACTAATAGTCTGCCTCATAGATAGATGAGAGAGTTGTATGTGTATGATCTGAAGTTAAATTTGCAATAGATCATACATATACAACTCTCTCATCTATCTATGAGGCAGACTATTAGTATATGTATGATCTGAAGTTAAATTTGCAATTTCATTCCATGATCCCAAAGTTTCAATACTGCAGTAGCCCATCGAGAAGGCGCCAGCGCCGAAGGTACCATCGAGAAGGCGCCCGCGTCGAACGCGCCCTGCTAAAATATTTTACGCTAATATGTATGTGTATGATCATCTGACAGGATATTACGGGGCCAGTGCCTATTTGATGTATTCCTAACTTTGGCACTAAGATGGAGTTAACAATTTAGACTTTTCTATGTGCTTGTGAAAACATGACATCTATTTTTGGTGGAAAATACCATAGATTTAGTGATCTTTGCATAAAGTTTTTGATAATCCATTGAGACATCTATGTCATAGAAATCATACATTATAATATGCCTAATCAAGTCACTGTTTTTGGGACCTTAACAAACCTTTCCAGATGCATGAACAACCAAAAACAAAGTAGTAAACCATCATGTTGCAATGATGTATTGTCATGCTATAATAATTTGTGAAGTCCGGTGAACTTAAGTGTGTGGTTACTGAGACTCAAGTTCACTTTGGTTTATCAAGTCCTTGGCATCCTCCACTATCCAACCACAGATACAGAATGAATTCGAAATCTCAACAGTGGCACTGACCCCGACATCACTCCCCTTCGAGCTCACTAACATCATGTCACACGTCATCCACCTCCACCGCTCCCTCTCCGACACCGAGATCTCCTGCCTCATCACCGAAACCATCGCCTCTCATTCCATCTGCTCACTCACCTCCCATGCCATCCGCTCCATCGATGTCTTCAAGAAACTCGATGACCTCAACTTTGTCGCAGCGAGCTGGGCTTTGTGGAGCTGGAGCTGCATGATGAAGAAGCTCAAAAGCCAGAATGTGTTGATGGCCTCCGAAACCAAATGAGTTTGAAATAGATGCCAAAAAGAGAGTTTTGTTGTCATCAACAACTAATATACAATTAATTGTGTGTTGGGCAGCTTCAGACATACCAATATGTACTTCGTGTTGCTTATTCACATTTGGAACCATATCAATTGTGACCTGTGCCTCCAAGTTCTGCATCAAAATGCAATCAGTAGGAATCAAGAAAATAGCTTGCAGCATACACGTAAACAGAACAATTAAAACTTGTATGGACTAATTAAAACTTGTTCTATTGGTTCCATCTTGAACTTGCATGGACTAATTAAAACTTGACAGTTGGTGGATGATCATAGTCCGGCTGCTTAATAGTGTTCTTATCAAGATTAAGAGTGTTCGTTTTGCCCATGATCATATAATTAAGATTCCATAAAAATTGTGACTGCTGATGTTATAAAAAAAGCCCAATATATGTTCTGGTTTTCTGCTAATGTTATCAAAAAATGCCCAATAGTTGTTCTAGTTTTCTGCTAATGTGACTGCTAATGTTATCAGTGCACATTAATCAAATTGTGACTGCTAATGCTATCAAAAAATGCGCAATAGATGCTGTGTTTTTCTGCTAATGTTATCAGTGCAGCTTTTCAAAATCAGACTCTTCTTCTAAATATTAATGCTAGTTGTGGCTTACTGAAGTGATCGGCGGTAATCCAAATCGTCAGCTCCTTTGGAAGCTTCTCCCTCGCCTTGTTCAACACCTTCTTCGCTTGAGCATAAGTCTTCAGTTTAGCAAGAGCAACCCATAACTCGACAAATCTTCAATATATGTGTGTCAAAATTTTCTATTTTTTAAAAACGCAAGTCCCAATGGACACTTTCCGAACAAAATTCATCAAGTATTAAGATAATGCACAATTTTCATAATGTTTACAACATAATCTCATGATTAATTAATTATCTTTATCTATGTTTCTTTGTCTACATATAATGGCATCTAAAGACGTTTAATCCCAGTTACATATAAACGAACTACATGTGCCAATGATTGAATTGAAATAACCTCCAAGATAGTTTCTTGCATGTTGTTCGACAAATTCTTCCTGGAATTATGCAGTCCACAGGTTAGTTGGAGTTTATAACCAAATATATGATGTAATAAGGAGCTGAATTGGACTACAATAGACAAAAGACTGACCAACAAATTTTATAAAGTCACTCATTCAGAAGACACATTTATTAAACATGGAGAATTACCAGATTTGCATAGGCAAATGGACCATAATATCGCAAAAACAATAATCTTGACATAGAGATGCCTTTGGCAATAAATCAAAAGCAGCCTTCTTAGATTTTGATAAAAAACACAATGCTGATCAGTAATAATTCCATATTAAAAAGATAAATCTACCTTCTTGGTATATCAATAAAAACATTTTTTCACCAGAAAGCACATAAAGCCATGGATGAATTTCAATTTTATACTTTTGTTAGTATCATTTTCTTCAAAACAAACTGACCATAAGGTCCATTCCATTCATGCTCATATGAGGATTCCTTAGGAATTATAAGCTTTGCTTGCAACAGACATAACTTGGCTTTGAGGTGAATGATGTATAACACTTTTACCAAACAATTGCTAGGCAAGTTCCCTGTAAAATTTACATGTTCTTTCAATGATGCCACAGATGCCTGTATTAAAAGCTAAAAGGATTCAAATAATACATTATATTACATAGAAAATTTTCTTTTTCCCCTCACCAGTTCAATGTAGGCATGCTGTTCACCATTAGACTTTTCTCCAACTTACCAAATCTAGAATGACCATAATTCCACAATTTTTTGCTATGCTAACCAATGCAAAGGGAATCAAAAAGTCACATAAGACCAGGTCTATGTCTTAGAAAACAGAAAAAACTTCTAATGATGGAAAATGAGGTTAATACATCTACATCATAATAAACTTCAGTTAAAACAGAATATTCTAGAATATGGACGGCTTTGTGATTCAAAAACTTGTATTGCTGCCTTATGCATCCCTTTCTGTTAAGCAGTATATTGTTCATGTTGTGTTCTACTTTATTTAGGTATCCATTACTTAGCAGCATATTGTTCATGTTGTGTTCTACTTTATCTAGGTATCAATTTGTTTCATAATTTCTTAAATTGGATTTTGGACTTCCATATCATCCAGCCATTCAATAGCTTAAGAAGTAAATTGAATTAGCCAAAATAGCTTTACTATTCATAATTATAATGTTTCCATTCATGGATGTGAGTATTAATTGATCCATAACTATATTGGTTGAGTGATTCTGTTAATCACAAACATCCCGTCATGTAAGTGGCTGATTTTCATTAGCAATTCGAATTGTAAAAGTTCATTATCTGGCTTGCTCATTTTATAGTACACATGAGTTTCCAGGAAAACCATAACCTTATTAGTTGCTTGATTACATCAATAGTTTTGTTAATAAACAACATCACATGGTGTCAATGGATAATTTTTCATTAACAATTGGAAATTTCTACATTAAAAAAATATATTTTCAGACTCGCTCATATCATAGTACACATGAGTTTCCAGTGTAAACATTACCATCTTTCATTTTAGCATCAATGGTGGGTATGTCTATATCATCATTCACACGATCATAGACGTGCCGTCTCTTCCAAGTACCGGTCTACTCATCAAACACACACTTATCATTTTTGTGCTTCTGTGAGTGTTCTACATTACATCTGTGCTCATCAAACACACGCTCATCCAAGTACCAGTTTGTAAAGGCAATATATTCTTACTTGTTCAGTTCCATATGTGAGTATTTTGAATTCCTGTAACAAAGTTAATAAGCATACTATTCAGTTAGTTCATGGATATTGTTGCTTGTAGTCTATATATGCAATTAGCAATTCTTCTAAATATATTGGAAGTTGTACTAACCACTGCCCCTGATACAAATATATAAAGATCTGTTGAAGCTTCACATTGTTGAATTTCATCTTCCTTTGGTGGAAAATACTCTGCTTGCATTTCTGTAACCTAGTTGTTTCAGAGCAGGATCAGTATATATAAGAAACATTTGGGTGGTCTTTATAAATAGAAAAAATAATTAACTTTTTTTCTAGTAGTCTTACCAATTGAAAGGTGAAATCATAGGAGACTCCTAGGAAAAGATAGACTTGTTGCACTATGGGAAAAAAACAGGTACTGAAGTATGCTTGAATGAAATCCCTTTGGAAGATTGTTCATAGTTTATTGCTGTTTGTGGACCGCCAGCTTAAATCTTAGGCATATGTGAGATATCATTTGATCTTTTACATGCTGAGACAACAGATTTCTTGCTGCAAATTCAGATGCGGTCTGGATTGTATCCCTCTATGGAAGTAGTGGATATGTCAGCTAATATGACGATTCAAAACATGGGAAGATAGTCATTTGAGATTCCCCACCTTTGCCAAGACATTGTTGTTTTACCAGTACCTGCAAGTAAAAGAAACATACAACAAAACAACTATGTTAAGAATGACACAACAAAGAGATCCTCCAATATATGACAGAGACACCAGAGGAAGGGTAAATGTAGGGAGCGTAGGGGATGCAAATGGGCAGGTGGCGGCATTCACCATATTCCAGGAGTACAGCTTTATTTTTCCTGAGAGTCCAAAGAATAAGGCAACATCACCGTCATTGCCCATGCTGCAACCAGAATGCTAGTATAGGATTTGCCTCATAGGTGTGAGATAATGCATCAGGCTGAAGAGACCTTTCTTCATCTCCCCAACATATTGGGTGCAAAGGATGACCATCTCTCTCCTGATGAGGTTATGGTCAATGCTGTTGGAGGATGTCATGTAGTGCATGTACCGGTTACATGGGAATTGCCCCGCATTATATTTTTGAAGTCAGGAGTACCGAATTCCTCCAGTTCTTCGAGCGTAGGCCGGATACACCTGACACCCGGCGCGTTATTGTATTGCAAAACAAAGCAAACGGGTTTTCTAAGTACCATACTAATCCATGATATTTTTGAACATGCATTGCTCATCATGCACTACTCAAAAGACTGCTGCTAACATGCATACGCAATCAAGAAAGATATCGTCAAGAGGTTCACTTATCTGGCTTTCAGTGAAGAAGGCTCAGAAGAAGATAAAATAGATAGAAACGAACGACATGAAACAACTCCTTCAGTGTATTATGTAACAAATTTTATACTTACATGTTTGCATAAAGAGGGAATGATAAGCTCTTGCAGACACGATACAGACTTTGATCCTATTCTCAGGGTCCCAATTTAGGAACTGACTGTTGACAAACACCTGGAAAAGGAGATAAAAATAATGAAGTAAATATATAAATACAAAGGTGAGGCTTGTGAATAATTACATGACATTGAAGATCACAATGAATGTGAGCTCTTCTGGAGAACAGAAGTTGTACAGATAGCCAAATGAAAAGGAATAAATATCCAGTGCCAGTAACACACAAATAAAAATGCAAGAAAATAAATCTAATCAGTGATCTGTCAAGTGTGAACTATAACCAAATATTAAGTTGTGTCATGTCAAGTGACATATGATTCATTTCATAAGGTCAAGCACTTTGCTTTTGAGGCAAAACTTTGCACAGGACAAAGCTCCAAATACCCGTGTTACCTGGACACGGGATACATGTGTCAGAAGCGTTGACATGGCAAATTTTAATTGTAGGAGACGGAGGCACGTGTGTAATAGAATCTATAAATTGTTCGACATTTAGATTAATTATGGCTTTAAATCTCCTCAATCCTTTTTGTCTAACTACCATCGTAGTGACTTATTTGTAAAAAAAGAGCATGTCATGGGCTGGGATGAACGTAGTAGTAAAAAATGTAAGACTCATAACCTTTTTTGTCTTTATTTATTGCTCATTTCCATTGTATTCTTTCATATATTCTTGAAATATTTCCTTCCTTTTATGATAAAAATTTTCCTCATAGATTTATGAAACATGTCCATATTACGGGATATTGGTATCCAAATGTCTTGAAGTATCTGAGTGTATAACATGGCAAGTTTTGTTTATATAGTCTTGCAAAGAAAGGAGTGTATCATAATACCGTTTGTTTCTTCTTCCACCGATTGCCAAGGCCTTGTAAACATTAGTCCTGCAACAAACACATCCGTCTAGTAGAACTAGAATTGCTCCTGAAACACCTGAAACACCTGCATATAGCAGCAACATTATGCAATAACAAATAGTTTAATGGCTAGGAAACAGAACTGAAACTGAAAGTAACTGAGAAAATAGTTACATCTTCAAGTACTAATATTGGAGCCGAACACCAGTCAAGCTACCATGCACCATAATTGGATACAATTATTCTTCCTGCATTTTCGAGCTGTTTCATGCTTTAGCATTATATGTTGCATATTTCCCAATAAAGACGAAGACATCAAAAGGGAGGAAAGATGAAAATGTCTAAGTGAGGATTTAATATCATATTCTGCACTGAACACATCCTTGACCAAAATTGTTAACTTGGCAATGGATTTTAGCCATCCTATATCCAGCAAAAAGAAGTAAAAGAGGATAAACCATCCTCTTGAACACTAAAAATTGACTGCGAATCAAATGGAAAATAATAAAAAGGTGTGATTTGTAGACTAAATCTGGTTCTATGTAGAAATTTTCAGATTTGCTGATCTTTTTGGGCGAGATTATCATTGCTTTAAAAAGGTGTGTTTTTTAGATGTTTCAGGTTAATTATAGCTAGGGGTTTATATAGGTTTATTTTTTAAGGTTATATTGAATTGATCGCAAACATTCATTTCAGTTTCAATACTTAAGTTATCTACATTAGAGATTAGTCTTAAGTCTTAGATATACTGGCATCATAGTATAACAAAATATCTAGATATACTGGCATCATACTATGATGCTAAGCTCTTAAATCTATTATACATTTGACAGTGTTTTTTGAATTCTAGGGCTAACTAGGACAAGCTGACTAGGACAAAAGGGTTGATAGAAAGACGGCTTGGATCTAATCACTACTACAAAAAAGACCTTTAATAGCACACCTTTAACAGCGCTTGTCAATTATAAGCGCTGTTAATTAGAGGCATATATAATAGACAGCGCTTCTTTCTGCAAGCGCTGCTAAAAGTCGGATAATAGACAGCGCTTCTTTCTGCAAGCGCTGTTAAAGGTCAGATAATAGACATCGCTTCTTTCTACAAGCGCTGTTTATTAGATGCACAGATAATAAACAGCGCTTATTTCTACAAGCGCCGTTAAAAGATAGGGTAATAGACAGCGCTTCGCTATCGGCAAGCGCTGTCAAAAATATTCACACCCGACGAGCGCGCAGTAGAATTTTTTCTTTCCCAAAATTTTTGAACGTGTCCCAAATTACAAAATGCGGCTCAAAATTTTTGAAGACGAGATCCTCCGTCTCCACTCCACTCCCTCTCCCTCCACTCCCTCGTCGCCTCCACTCCATCGGGTGAGCGCGGCGTCCACTCCATCGGAATTTTTGAAGATTAGATCCTCCGCCTCCACTCCATTTAGCGAGCATGGCCTCCCCCTCCACTCACTCGTCGCTTCCATCCTCCGTCTCCGCCTCCCATCCTAGGGTTTCCTTCTCAGCCTATCCTCCTCCGATTCCGAACCTTTTAGGATCCGATATGGCGAGGAAGAAGATCCGAGAGTACGATTCCAAGCGCCTCCAAGGAGCACCTTAAGCAGATCGCCGGCATCGACTTCCAGATCCGATCAACTCAGGTTCTCGTCATCCCTTTTTTGTTTCAAACATAAAAAAGGTGCGATTTTTAATGGAAAATCTTGTTTCTAGTAGAAGCACACGATCACCTTTGTTGGAATTGCAACAAAAAGGAGCAATTCTATCAGAAAAATTAGCAGGTTCTGTCTGCTTAATATTTTAATTAGCGAAGTTTCACGTTTGTCGAAGCGTCTGATTGCAAATCTATCATTAACTGTGAAGTTTGTGTTGCTAGATTTACCGTTGTATTGTATAAAATTGATGGCATATTGAGATTTGTTTATTCTAAAGAAAATACTGAGGTTTGTTCAGGGCCTCATCAGTTTCAGAGCGGTGATGGTGTCCATCCTACAAGTTTGTTCTGTTGCCATGCCGCCATTTGACATCTGACGGATCAGTTTGTTGAGTAGTGTTTTTTCATCTTACATCTAACTTCGAAAACTTCTCTGGCCGAAAATTTCGTTGTGGTCTACCTGATGATGACTAACACTAATGTAGAGGTGTTACGGGATGGCACTTTTGTTGGTTGGGAACAAGGGTAATACATGTAGACCCCAAATGAGCCAGAAGTGCTTAAAGGAGGTTACATAATTATTTTATAGATTACTAACATGTGAATATATTACTTATGTTCAGCATGGTAACTTTTGTTTTGTTTACAAGGAACCAAGTAAATTTTTTTAAGCGTACTGACAAGGACATGTTGGCTTGATCTTGCTGGAAGAGTTTTTTTTAATCTCCAGTTTGCAGTTTGGGACACTAAATTTCATCTGATACCTGAGTTTATGAAGGTGTTTGTCTTGCATTCCAGGTGGAGATGCTGAACATGAGGTTTTATTTATTGGGTTGAAGAGCTGGATGAAATGTTTGATAAATATCAATAACAATAAAGAATTGATATAATACAATAACAAAAATGAAGGCCTTCTCCTAGTAGTCATAAAGTGTGAGAGAACGACTCTGCGCAGAAATACTAAGATGCTTCTCTTAAAGGTATTGGTGTGAATAAAGAATACAAGAGAACCTTATTGGCTTCCATGAGAACAGAATAACATTTAATGTATCAGAAAACTAATGTATTTCTTGAAGTGGTGTCTCTTGTCGACTTGGGTACATTTGAGGAAGGTTCAATCTGGGATATTATCTCCAATATTTTTCTTACCCATTTGACTTGAAGCTTCTGCTTCCATCTTGAAATCAAATCTATTTTGCAAGCCATGTTTTTATCATCAGCATCATTTTGGGTTGCAATATTGAGATTTTAAATTTCATGTCACTCAATTAACTGACTTCACTGAACTAGTGGACAAGGAGCCATGGATTTCTACCATGAAACTGGTCGTGAAGCCCGACATGCTGTTCGGCAAGTGTGGAAAGAGCGGTTTGGTGGCTCTGAACCTGGACATGGCTCAGGTTGCACACTTCGTGAAAGAACGTCTAGGAGCTGAGGTGATTTTGGAATCAACTCGTGTGTCGATTGTGTTCATTGTTCAGGATTTTACTGACATTACAATCTTGCTATCGATCTATTTCTGTAGTTCTACAATGAGAAAGACCCAAAGAAACCAAAAAAGGGGTGATTGACAAGCTGGTGTCCTAGGAAGGAAAAGAATCCTTAAGTTGAATGTTCTTATGTTCACTAAAGATGCTAAAAGATTTGATGCATTTGATAATTCGAATGTATCATATCTAACTAAAACCTTAATAACCGCAGCCATTTGAAGTCATAATGTGTTTAAGGATAGGCACCTCAAGATTTCAGTATGTAAGCTACATATTCATAGAGCACCCACCATGTGCAATTATGGCCCAGCCTACAACTGCGACTTCAGATCAAATCCATAACCATAACAATAGCACCCAAACCACTAACCCCTATCCCCAACACATACGAGTGTTGAGAGTCACAGTACACATTTTGCTGAATCGATTACATTGATAAGTGTTTCAGGGTGTTTTCTCACTACAGGTTGGTGGTACGGAGGTCCGAAGGTCGTCGCTGACGTGGAGACGAGGAGGACCTTTGGGGCCGGTTGGCCGAGTAGACCGTGTTGTAGGGTTGCTCTAGACCGAGCGGTAGGACGTCGAAGTTGGGCTTCGGCTGGATGATAAACTCCAGGATCGATCGGTCGAGCGGACTCGGCTGCTTAGATGCTCGGAGCTTGGCGATCGGGCACCGAATTAAAGCTTCGATGGGGCTGTATCTCTTATGATCTGTAAATAAGCAACTCGTCGTAGGGGTCGGACCTTGGTTCCGACCAAGTCCCCTCTGATACCTAAGTCAAAACTTGACTAAAGAGTACTCGGCGGAATCGAGCACGGCTCACTGAGAGACCATGCACAAGTTCTCGGGCCGAGCTATGGAGGAAGAAATATACTGTAGGAGCAGGTGTATGGAGAAGGTATACCTGGGTGTCAGATATCCCGAATTCGTCCCCTTGGCCTTTCACCAGGAAGGTTATTTATGGGAGAGCGTCATGTCAACGCGTCCTTTTGGTACACCCTTGCATTTATGGCATTCATGGTTCCTCCCATTACGCCCGCCTGTATTGAAGGTGGATTGAATGTCAATCAACACAGGGCTCAGTTTAGGGAGGGATTTCCTCAATCGCAGAGAGACCATGTGTTGAAAAATCTAGTCCCACCCCCAAGTAGTTTTGATGATGATCACACCAAATGTTGTTATGTACTAATCATACTACTTAAGTGTGTAAGTTTTGCAAATAAGCTAATTGAAGCTCGAAGCATACTCTGAGAAGAAGAACTTCAACCACACTCATAGAAGATGAAGATGAATTTAGCTCGCAATTCCATGTCTACATTCTAAAGCTTCAGTTCTAGCACAAGAGGAGCTCAAAGATGAAGCTCAAAGAATGTGATCAAGCTTAAGCTAAAGAGGAGCTCAAATTCAAGTGAAGCTCATGCAACTACATCAACTTCAACCATGGCTTCAAGTCTTCATTGTGTCTAGTGTCTAAGTTGTCTTTCATTTTCTTAGGATTATGTTAAAGCCAAGAAGAATATGCACACACACAAAATGATTTTCTAAAATATTTTTAAACGTATTTTAAACTTATTTGAGAGCATTTTCCGTAGAAGCTAAGTTTCAACTTGTAGTCAACTACAAACACCCAGTAGTCAACTACCCTGATTTCTGCCTTCTCCCTAAAAACTGCTCTAGGAGTCGACTGCAAAAGAGTTAGGAGTCGACTACCAGCTGTGGCAGAGTTTTCCCTGTAAATTCTCTGTGAGTCGACTACCAGCTGTGTTCGAGCAGACTTCCTTGATTTCCCCTCCCATTTACTCCTGGCTAATTTTTTTGGCTGAAGTCAACCTTCATTTGAATTATTTCAAATTCTCTCTTATCTCTATAAATAGAGAACCTTAGAGATCATTTTTCTTAACCATTCATTCTTGAGAAAAATTATAATTCTCTCAAGCAAATTCAAGTTCTCAAAGTACTCATCGCTCTCAAGTTCTTCATAGCCAAACGGTTTCAAATTTCTGATCTTATTATTTCGCATTCTTTTCTAAATCTTTTTAAGATCATTATGTTTGGCTATTGTAAATTGTTTTTCCAATCCTTCTATTTTGATTTTGAATATTCTTAAAGGATTTTTGAAATAACAAGAGTTCTTAATCATATTGAATCATTTCATATTCTTTGTGTGATTAAAGAATGATTTAATTCTTTAGCCACTTAGAGCACAATTGCAAATTCATCTTGGCTATAGAATTATTGGGTGTAAACCAATCTCCAATAAATTATTGTGGTGAATTGGATTTCGATCTTACTTTGAGTCCCTTAGAGATAAGTGTAGTGCCCTGTTAAGCTGCTACACAAGTACTAGGGGGTGAATAGTACTTTAAAATAATTAAGAAGATAATTCCTAATTATCTTGCAAACTCTACCAATCAATGCGGAAATGCGGAAATGTAAATATTAGACAACAAATAAAACAATCGCAAACAAGCAAATTAACGGGTTCGGATCCACCAAAGTCTCCCCGACTTGTTCCCGGTGATCCTACGTCCCAACCACCCGGATCCCCTCCGGATACTTGAGTTAGAAACCCTAACTCAAGGTTTGCACTATGAAATTCTTGTAGAAAACCTCTACAAGATCAAATCATACACAAATCGAAATGTGACTCCCACAAACCGGGATCACAAACAAACTCTCACAACCGAGAGTAAAACACTTACAATATGAAAGTAAATGAAATATGAAATACTTACCTCAAAATCCTATGCCTTGGGTATAACTTACCAAAATAGGGCAAGAAGGATTTTGAGGAAGAAGAAGGCACCAAACCCTAGCTCCAAGATGTTGACCAGCAATGGAAGCCTAGGGTGGAGTTGGTGACCTTGGATCAAGCTCCTTGGCTTGGAAGGCTCATAATCAATGAATCTCTCTTTTGAAATAAGAGTGAGAGAGAGATTCTATTGAGGAAGAGAGAGCTTATGAATTGAGTTTAATGGCTCCTCTTTGATTCTCAAATATCTCAAATGATCAGCCTTGATATCCTTGAAGAAGCCCTTCAAGTATATATAGGATAGAGAGGAGAGAGTAGAGAAAATCGAGTCATTAAAGGCTCCAACGGCTCTATTCTGAACCAAACTAGTCGGTCTAAGAAGGATCACTGACCGACTAGTTCATCAACTAGTCGGTCGGTGATTCAACGTGGACCGACTAACGGTTGAACAGCCAAATGGTGAAGTACAGGAGATAGACAACTAGTCGGGCTAAGAAGACTTGCCATCGACTAGTTTCACAACTAGTCGGTCGGTGAATGCTCTTTGATCGACTAATAGTCAAAATAGAATAGGCTGACTTCAAGTTGGTTTAGTCGGTTTAAGAACAAATGCTGACCGACTAGTTTCTCAACCAGTCGATCGACAAACGTTCTTTGACCGACTAACGATAAACAGTAACTATGGCTGTACAGGGAAAGCTCAACTAGTCGGTCTAAGAAGGATTCCTAACCGACTAGATCGTCATCTAGTCGGTCGGTGACTCTTCTTTGACCGACTAATTGATCAACAGGGAAAGAGCTGAAATGAGCAAGGCATTCTAGTCGGTTCAAGAGGAATTTCCGACCGACTAGATCGTCATCTAGTCGGTTGGTTCTTCTACTTGAACCAACTAACATGCACTCGAAGCCGAGGGAAGAAGCGATAGGCTTCGGGAAATTTTCTATTGGCTTCAATGATAATCCTAGCTCTAAGATATGAGCGAAATGAAGATTATAATGTAAGTCCTACTCAAGGCTTAACATTCTATTCTATGAAGCTAGAAGACAATAAATAAAAACAAGACGAACCGTCTTCAAAGCTTCAATCTTCATTCTTCTTGACTTCAATATAACTCCTTGAGCTTCAACGAAGCTTCAGGTACACGATCACACGTATTGAGAAGTCTTGAGACGTCGCTTTTGATGTTCGAAGTATTTTGGCGACGATCTCCATAACTGCGCTCACAAACAGTTAGTACACGATATTTATGTTTGCTCATCATCCAAAACCAAATCCGGGGAATCAATACTCAACATTCTCCCCCTTTTTGGTGATGACAAACCAACATAAATAATAATGATTCAAATGTAATTTACTTACTCCCCCTGCATTGATGACACGTTAGTTCCGTATTCAATAATATTCATACGCATCAAGCAGACGAGGGAAATATAAAATATGAATCCTATTATTGCAATTTAGGATTCAAAATCCATTTTATATCTTAACTCCCCCTGAATCTAACATATCAACTTAGATTCATGGTAAATTGCTTTGAATTATCATTAGCACATTGTCATTATTAATTCTCTTCCCCTTTGGCATTAGCAAAAAGAGCGGGAGGAGATCAACGACAAGATTACAATGGCTAAGAAATTAAAGCATGGGAGTCTAAGAATACGACCACGGTCCAAATGACACCAAAGTAAAATACCAAATGTAAAATACCAAATAAATCCAAAGCGTGCCAACATGACCATAGTCGAAAATCGAAAACCGAAATCATTAAACCATAGGCAAAAATCGAAATACGAAATCATCAAGCCATAGGCGAAAATCGAAATACGAAATCAACAAGCCATAGGCGAAAATCGAAAAACGAAATCATCAAGCCATAGGCGAAAATCGAAAAATGAAATCATCAAAACTCAAATCAAATTCATGTATTGAGTTTTGGAACATACTCTCTAAAATCAACATTCTTAGTTAAATAGTGCTTGGAAAACAATTCTATGAAATCATAGAAAGAATTTCTATTTAACCAAGTTAATCGTCGAGCGACGAAATCAACATCAGAGACAAAAATCCAATGTGAAAACCAAATGTAGCAAATTGATGCTAAAAGTGATATGCAAAAAAATAGATAGTACATCATAGAACTATGGCATACACAATTCTAGAATACTAATTGAAACAAAATGATACCAATGTAGATATTCTAACAATGTATGCAATCAACACACATGGATACCAAATGTATATCAAATGTAAGAAGATACTTACAAAATTAAGCTCCCCCTACTTTGGTGCATCTCATTAGCACCATCAACTCCATTTGAATGAAAAGTCCTTTGCAAATCAATGAGTTGGTAGGGTTGGTATCCCACGGTGGATTGAACCTAGAAAAACTTAATATGGAGCTAAAATTTGATTTGATGCTCCTTCTCTTATCCTTGAGTACCTAAAGATAAAATATCATTCCATGGTACCCAAGGACATTGGGTCCAAAAAGATTAGACCTTTGGAAGACAAGTCCAGTTGGACTTAGACTTCCCCACATAATTATCACTATGCACGACATTCATGAAATAAGAATTCATATAAACTTGTTTTTCATTCATGCTTGTGTCCTTTGGGCTCCAAATAGTGAAAATTTTGGAAGCCCTAATCCTATTGGGAGCATGCATGCGTTGTTGATTTCTACGTGATGCATGTTGTGGATAGGCATAAGGCACATGATGAAATGGTGCATGATGAAATTTATTCATACGATGATGTGGGTAAACATATGCATATGGAGGAACACGTGCATGAGGGTGTCTCATATGGTGTGCACGTGCCCGTGGATGCGGAGCATAAAAATCATCATATGTGCTAACATGTGGAGTAGGATGTGTGTTCCTACGTGGCATGGTATACATGAAAGCATGACCCTTCTTTGGAGGTCCACCCAAAGTGGGTTTCTTTCCAAATGGGGGTGTGTACCTAGCGGAAGCACCATTGGTAGAAGAACTACCCTTGAAGTGTTTACTCCCACTAGAAGAAGCTTCGGAAGATGGCCTAACAAAGGTGGCGGACGATTTGGACGAGTCTCCCAACTTATACCCCAAGCCAATGTGATGATTGGCCGGAAGTAAGTCATTTAGGATATTATCCAAATGGCCCTTACCTTTATTGAATTCATTGATTTGGCCTAATGTGCATTCATACTTCTCGGTGAGAGAATGCAAAGAAGCATCCAAGGTGGACACTTGCGATGCGAGTGCACAAACACGTGACTTGATATTTTTATTCTCAATACTCAAAGTTGAGTTTTGAGACGTCAAATCCGCTATCACATGTTCATCCGAATCCTCGACATGAACATGCTCAAGTTGAGATTTGAGATTTACAATCTCATTTCTCAACCCTTCAACAACGGTGTCGTTGTTGACGATGATAGACTTAGGCGAGTTTTTAAGACTATCTAGCTCATTTTTAGTCTTAATAAATTTAGTAGACAAATTAGAAAACTTATTCCAAAGTTGTTCGTTGGCTAATCTAAGTTCATCTCTAGTTACCTCTTCGCCTTCATCCTCGCTTCCATCCTCGCTTTCATCTTCGCTTTCATCGGAGAAGGTCTCTTGAACACGTTCCTCTTTTCCCATGAAGCACGTGTGTGCTTTCTCCACTCTTTCATCGTCCGATTCTCTACTTGAGGAGTCAGAGTCGGTGAAGGTGCCTACAATCCTTTCTTGTGCCTTCTCGACTTGTCGTGCTTGGATGCCTTCCACTTCTCCTTGTGTTTGTTTAGAGGACAATCCGGCTTGATATGTCCTGGCTTATTGCATTTATAACACACGGGAGAGGAGACATTAGTTGAAATAAATTTAGATTTACTCTTCAACTTACCTTGTCGGAAGAATCGATCGAACTTCTCTGCCAAATCGGCCAAAGCTTCCATGTCCAACTCTTCTTCCGATTCTTCATCATCGGTAGATGGAGCGGCCTTGTAAGCAATCGCCTTTTTCTTTGGCTCGTCTTGCTTCAAGTACGCCTTCATCTTCTCCTTCATCTTGATCTTACTTTCCTTGCGTACCTCGTAAGACAACAAGGTACCCATTAGTTGTACAACCGTGTACTTATTCATATCGTTACCTTCCTCGATGGCGAAGGTACGCTTTTCCAACAAGAAGGAAGTCCGTCGATTATCTTCGCGACTTTCTCCTTTTGGGTGTAGATCTTCCCAAGTGCTTCCAATTCGTTGGTTATGTCCACGAAGCGAGCATAGTAGTCCTTCATAGTTTCACCCTGTTCCAAGTGAAACAACTCAAATTCTTTGTTAGCGACAACGAGTTTAGAATCTTTTACCGTGCTTGTCCCTTCGTGCAAGATGAGGAGTTGGTTGTAACGGCATGTTTCTATCGTACCTTCTTCGTGCACGTGCTTTTGACCGTGCACGTAATTATTTTAGACTTTATTTGTTTTTGAACGTTTTTGTGTGATATGTCGTCGTGATCGTCTCTGAAAGTATTAGATTGCGGAACAACTTTGGAACGACATATCTCGAGTCGTTCTTCCGCGATACTAACTTATTTGATGTAACGTCGCGACTTTCTGTTTTGACGCGAGACGTTTCTATTTTTAGTTTCGTCTCTCGACGTCGAAATTTAGATCCGTCTTCTCCGATCTCTTCCTCTCGTCGTCCCGAACACCCTAAAATTATTTTACAATTTTTGGACTCAATTTGACCTATTTTCCATTTATTTGAAAGTTTTAAATAATTTTAAAACCTATTTTTATAAGAGTTTTAATTACAATAAAATTCCTACATTATAATAACGTAATAAAGAATTTTTATACCAAATTTCAGAATTTTTGACCGCAGCCATCTTGTGTGAGGGAGAGGAGAGTAATTTTAAACTAAATTAATCATTTTAATTATTTTAATTACGTTTTTCTTAACCCTAACCCTAACCCTAGCTCTAACATATTTATACTAGCCCTAGGATAGGTTATTTTTGCATTACAAAAACCCTAGCCGTCAAAAACACCTTCCCGACGTTCGTCGCAACGTTGCGACGATCGCCCAGTGCACGACCGACGGCAGCCCCCGCAATTCCCAGCGCACGACCGGCGCTCCGCTCCGCATCGCCGCTTGCAAGCAACGCTGCATCACCCCCCCCCCCCCCCGCTGTCGCCCCGCTCCGACCGAGGCTGTCTCTCGGTCTGACCGAGAGACTTTCCTCGCACCGCCGCTTCGCCCGCACGCTGCAGCACTCCGCATCGCCCTAGCGCCTGACCGACCCGCCTTGTCGGTCTGACCGAGAAGCCACCCTGCTTTCCCCAAGCGCCGCTTCACCCGCACCCTGCAGCGCCCGACCGACGGGATCCCTCGGTCTGACCGAGGGAATCCCTCGCACCGCACCACGCCCCCGCCTCCGATGTGCTGCATCACGTCCGACCGAGAGCCCCTCTCGGTCTGACCGAGAGGAACCCCTGCACCGACGGTGTCCGACAGACCGAACTTCGTCGCAACACTGTTTCTCCCACACCAACTCCTGTGGTGGGCCCCCCAAGTTCTCCAGAGGTGTTGTGGGTCCCCCATTGACCCCTAGCACTGCTGTGGGCCCCACTTGGACGTGCTACTTCGTGGATTTGCCGTCTACGACGTTGCGACCATCGTAGGCCTTCGTCGCAAGTTCCAGCTTTTGGAGAATCGTGCAATGATCAGATCTGAAGCTGAGGAGTTCTCCGATCAGACACGACATCCATTCTACGACAAACTCCGGTTCAGGTTGGTTCCGCGAAACTCATAGAAACCCCCACAATAGCTGACTGAACCCTAAACTTAAAACCGTCAACTTGAACTAAATTTATTTTCCAACACCTGTAAAACGTTGTACGAACATAGGAAATCGATGAACGGACTTTGTTGACTGTGCACATAGGATAGATCGTCGATTAGGCTGAAACATCAAAAAGTGACTTTTGACGAATAGGATAGTCCCGATAACCTAGAAACAAACCCTAATAGGATTTGATGAAATTGAGACCTGACATCGTCACCGTGGCGATATTTCAGACGGACTTCTGCGGACGAGACGCTTGGACGAGACGCTTGGACGAGACGCTTGGACGAGATGCTTGGACGAGACGCTTCGAGAGGACGACACACTCGCCATTTCAGGCAAGTGTACCCACTTGCGTTTTTGACCATGCTTTGGTCTTAGATTGCTAGAACTGTTAGACTGTGAATGTATAGAACCGGACGTGAAATGATAGCGTCCGGGACGCCCCTGACGACTCAGACTTGACGACAAAGTCTGAGCCTGACAACAACAACTTTGATGTTGTAGGGCTATCATGTGTGTGCGTGTGTGTGGACACCCTAGAATAACTCTCCCGTACACTGGTCGTGTCTTGTCACTGTTATCCACACCGGTCGTGTCTTGTCACCATGTTACAAAAGCCTTCGGGCGTTTCAGATGCTCTCCTTGCGGGAGTGATCTCCGTGTTACAAAAAGCCTTCGGGGGTTTCAGATGCTCTCCTTGCGGGAGTGATCTCCGTGTTACAAAAAGCCTGCAGGCGTTTCAGATGCTTCCCGAGCGGAAGTGATCTCCGTGATACAAAAAGCTTGCGGGCGTTTCAGGTGCTTTCCTTGCGAAAGTGATCTCCGTGCTTCCTGTCCTGAGTTCTGGGGTTTTGGGGTAGGGTTGAGCGTGCGCACGGTGAGAGGGTCTGATCCCCCTCGAACCGTAAGGCGTGAACCCTTCGTGTTTTACTAGTCTTGTTAGTCGTGTCGTGTCCTGTCTTGTCTTGTCTAGTTCCGTCTTGTCCTGACACTTTTAGGTTAGTCCCGTAGTTGGTAGCACACGCTACGACTACTACTTGTCCCGTTTTACTTTCCTGCTGCGTTACTTCCTGTTGTGTTACTCTGTTATAACCACAGCATGCTAATCAACCAGTAAACTGTTGTGCAATAGAACCTCAGCATGTTAATCAACCAGTAAATCGTTGTTTAAAAGTTCGGTACACTTGCAGTTTGGTCTAACCCTTTTTGTAGACCTTACCTGACGTACAGTTCCTTCTTTTGGTGATGTACGTCAGGTGTTCCGCCAGAGTTCGTGGACGAGGCAGACTCACTGGAGTACGAGGAGCCGAGGACGTTAATTCAGAGTTCGTGCCTGACGAGGATCGGACCTTGAGGTCCTTTAGTCGCCACTTCCCGAGGGTACTACTTTTAGGTTTGTCTTTAAATCTTTTGTTGCCATGCTTAGGCTTCTTTTAGACTTTGTACCAGTTGGATATTATATCTCTATTTAATGAATGCAACTTCCTTTCCGTACTTTCTATTGTTTCGAACTATAATAATGCAAGAACCTGAAAATCTTTTAAAATGGTACCTCTACAGACGCTTATAGGGTCCGAGCTTCTCAGCTCTGGCCTAAGCGGGCCTCGTCACGCTTCGCCTCCGTCCATTTTGGGAAGCGGGGCGTGACAGGTTTTAGTGGTGGCCCATGCAGGTCTTGCAAAAGTTCGGAACAATAAAAGTACCGCATTCATTTGATATCCATGTACAAGTCTAAATATAGGTTTCCTTGTCTTAGATGGTAGGAAGACTTAGGTAGACGTCCCAGGTTGATAGTCGGACGCCTTGGTTAAGATTTAGTCGTCCTCGACCTAGACTATTTTAGCATCCCCATTTGACTCTGATCGTATTAGATATCTAGAGTCCTTCTTTTAGTTAGTCGCTCGCCCAGCTCCAACGACTTCGGGCCCAGCAGAACGTAACCTCGATTCTCTTAGGAACCCTCTCTTTAGATGCTGATTATATTCTAGCTCATAGGAAGCCTTTGAGCTGAGTTATCCTAATCTTTAGACGACCCGATGATTAGAACCCTTGTCCTCTAGCATCCCTCTGATCCTTGCAAATTTTGTGCTATCGACCATAGAGTCCCATCGTAGCTCTTCACGATTCATATCTTACGCGTACTCTTCATGCGATCATTTTTTCCTTTCTCTCGATTCTCGTGATCGTTTCCTGACGATTATCATCGATCCTTCGAATCCCTTCCTTGACCAATTCTACCTCCTCTAAAATTATTTTCGACCTTCCTTATTAAGTTTTCGCTCTGGCTTGATTTCTTTGAAAACCCCTATATAATATACTTAAAATTTGTTGTTTTGGATCGAGTTAAAACTTTTAATTGACTTGGAGCTTTCTTTGGACGTAAATGTTTTAAGTCAATATCTCGCATTATTTGCCTTGTTTCCAAAATATATATATTACTTTTATAAACTACACAATTTATTTCTACTATCTTGTACTTATTTTCGAATTTCCCTTTTCCCAAAACCTGCTTCCTTTAAAAGTATTTTCGAAATTCATTATTAAATTCTCCGCCTAATTTGACTTCTTTGAAAACTTTTATTAATTATTTAAAATTTCTTACTTTTGGTTGAGTTAAAATTCTTTCGCAAATTTTGAAACCTTTCGGTCGTAAAAGTTTTAAGTTACGGCCTCGTACTTACTTTCGAATCAGTATCCATTGTATTTTAGTTTTAAAACTTTGTTACCATTTCGGGAATTCAATATATCATTTTTCTAACCTACGAAATTTATTTTTAACCATTTACGTACGTACTTTAGAATATTTTTCTAAAACAAAGGGGGATTTTAAATTTCTTTACATATAAACATCTCTATGTTCATCGTGCTCATACTTCAAGAACCTTTGTTTAAATTTATTTTCATTTGCAAAACAATCTCTACATTATCCTACTTTTATTCCTTCATCAAAAAAAAATTTTCTCTTTCAAATCGTAATAATTTTACTATCTGCTCCTTTTCCCCACTTATTTTTATAAAAGTATAAAGTATACGATATCATATTTTACCTGTAAATCTCCTTCATCTATCTAGTTATTCTGAGAAATATTTTTGTCGCATCCAACCAATCATCTCTTTACTCCGTCTTATTTGAGCTCGTTCTTTCCGATCTTATTTCGTTTCGCTTTTGATCTAGTTTTCTTTTCCTTCTATTATTTAGACATTAGACCTTGTAGTTATCCATGCTATCCCCAGTTTAAGAGTAGGCCCTTTGGTAGGTGATGTCGTTGCAGTGCATGAGTATAGGTAGAGTGTGTAGACCTGTATGAGTGTGTCATCTTTAGGATCCTGATGTTTATCTCTTGTGTCTTGAATGTGTACTCAGCATTAACCATGATATGCTGGAAGTTGTCTGAATGACGGTATTCATACTTATATGAATGGCATCATCGCAGGCAGATCCTTAGACATAGTTTTAGTTTTAATGAATGGTTTATCTTGGTTGTGTGTGACTGTATCAAAATTTTTTTTTCTTTAAACCAAATCTTTAAAGTTTTCAAACTAGCTCACAAGATCACAAATCACTTAACCTCCCCCATCCATTACCGCAACACCACACGTTTTTCCAAATGTTTTAGAATATTCCTTTGGCCTTAAGTCTCTCTTTCTCTTCTCTTCTTTCTCCCTTAAACAAAATTTTCGTGTTTATGGTTGTTATATTAATTGGGCCTAGCTATTATCGTTATAGGATTTTGTTTGCATGTAGGCTTGGAGTGAGATGAGTTTTATTATGTCAATGATTAATTGATTTTGGGAACACAAGGATGATGGATTAGAATATCTTTTGGATGAAAAGAATGGACTGTCCAAAGACTTGTTTATAAAGCCGAAGTGTGGCGGACTCAATGGGAAATTCTGGTCGGATGAAATTATATGCGAGAAGATGAGAACTCATCAGACTTGAGGCTTAGACGGGTAGTAGATAGGAGTAACTGCGGAGAATAGTATGAGTTAGGGTGATCATGAGATTGAGTAGAGTTTTTATTAGCATCGAGACTTGATTGATGAGTTGATGTGAGAAGACTTTGAGAATAACACGACGTGTTGAGATAAATGGATGTTTAGGTAGTCGGACTTAATATTGGTTGGGATTAGTTATAGTGAGTAGGATGAGATATAATTCTGATAGGTCAAAATTATTTGGTGGATAAATTTATGGGAAGATATGACAAGAATGTATTGAAGACACGGAGATTGTTGATTTGTGAAGGTATTATAAGATAGACAAAGTTTTTGCCTTGGATTAGTAGTTGACTGGAATCTCATTTTTCTTGGAGATTGATTAACATTGGGAGGAGATTGAGAAATTTAAAAGATATTATTGAGAAGATGATTATTATTTTTGTGAGGACTTGGAGTTGGAAATTTGAACAGTAGTGATGAGTCTATGGTTAAGTATTGTGAGGAGAGTTTAATCGTGGCCTTGCCCAGTGAAAAGATGGATTATGAGGGATTATTGAGGAACGTTGTTCGAAGTTACAGGATTAGAAATCTTTATGAGTAGATATGATAGTTGCGGGTATAAGGTTATATGGGTAATATTATTACTAGTGTGAGGGATTCCGAGGGCGGAATCATTTCTAAGGTGGGTAGAATGTAACGGCCTGTTTCTATCGTACCTTCTTCGTGCACGTGCTTTTGACCGTGGACGTAATTATTTTAGACTTTATTTGTTTTTGAACGTTTTTGTGTGATATGTCGTCGTGATCGTCTCTGAAAGTATTAGATTGCGGAACAACTTTGGAACGACATATCTCGAGTCGTTCTTCCGCGATACTAACTTATTTGATGTAACGTCGCGACTTTCTGTTTTGACGCGAGACGTTTCTATTTTTAGTTTCGTCTCTCGACATCGAAATTTAGATCTGTCTTCTCCGATCTCTTCCTCTCATCGTCCCGAACACCCTAAAATTATTTTACAATTTTTGGACTCAATTTGACCTATTTTCCATTTATTTGAAAGTTTTAAATAATTTTAAAACCTATTTTTATAAGAGTTTTAATTACAATAAAATTCCAACATTATAATAACGTATTAAAGAATTTTTATACCAAATTTCAGAATTTTTGGCCGCACCCATCTTGTGTGAGGGAGAGGAGAGTAATTTTAAACTAAATTAATCATTTTAATTATTTTAATTACGTTTTTCTTAACCCTAACCCTAACCCTAGCTCTAACCTATTTATAATAGCCCTAGGATAGGTTATTTTCGCATTACAAAAACCCTAGCCGTCAAAAACACCTTCCCGACGTTCGTCGCAACGTTGCGACGATCGCCCAGTGCACGACCGACGGCAGCCCCCGCAATTCCCAGCGCACGACCGGCGCTCCGCTCCGCATCGCCGCTTGCAAGCACCGCTGCATCGCCTCCCGCTGTCGCCCCGCTCCGACCGAGGCTGTCTCTCGGTCTGACCGAGAGACTTTCCTCGCACCGCCGCTTCGCCCGCACGCTGCAGCGCTCCGCATCGCCCTAGCGCCTGACCGACCCGCCTTGTTGGTCTGACCGAGAGGCCACCCCGCTTTCCCCAAGCGCCGCTTCGCCTGCACCCCGCAGCGCCCGACCGACGGGATCCCTCGGTCTAACCGAGGGAATCCCTCGCACCGCACCACGCCCCCGCCTCCGCTGTGCTGCATCACGTCCGACCGAGAGCCCCTCTCGGTCTGACCGAGAGGAACTCCCGCACCGACGGTGTCCGACCGACCGAACTTCGTCGCAACACTGTTTCTCCCACACCAACTCCTGTGGTGGGCCCCCCAAGTTCTCCAGAGGTGGTGTGGGTCCCCCATTGACCCCTAGCACTGCTGTGGGCCCCACTTTGACGTGCTACTTCGTGGATTTGCCGTCTACGACGTTGCGACACATCGTAGGCCTTCGTCGCAAGTTCCAGCTTTTGGAGAATCGTGCAAGGATCAGATCTGAAGCTGAGGAGTTCTCCAATCAGACACGACATCCATTCTACGACAAACTCCGGTTCAGGTTGGTTCCCCGAAAATCGTAGAAACCCCCACAATAGCTGACTGAACCCTAAACTAAAAACCGTCAACTTGAACTAAATTTAATTTCCAGCACCTGTAAAACGTTGTACGAACATAGTAAATCGACGAACGGACTTTGTTGACTGTGCACATAGGATAGATCGTCGATTAGGCTGAAACATCAAAAAGTGACTTTTGACGAATAGGATAGTCCCGATAACCTAGAAACGAACCCTAATAGGATTTGATGAAATTGAGACCTGACATCGTCGCCGTGGCGATATTTCAGACGGACTTCTGCGGACGAGACGCTTGGACGAGACGCTAGGACGAGACGCTTGGACGAGACGCTTGGACGAGACGCTTCGAGAGGACGACACACTCGCCATTTCAGGAAAGTGTACACACTTGCATTTTTGACCGTGCTTTGGTCTTAGATTGCTAGAACTGTTAGACTGTGAATGTATAGAACCGGACGTGAAATGATAGCGTCCGGGACGCCCCTGACGACTCAGACTTGACGACGAAGTCTGAGCCTGACAACAACAACTTTGATGCTGTAGGGCTATCATGTGTGTGCGTGTGTGTGGACACCCTAGAATAACTCTCCCGTACACTGGTCGTGTCTTGTCACTGTTATCCACACTGGTCGTGTCTTGTCACCGTGTTACAAAAGCCTTCGGGCATTTCAGATGTTCTCCTTGCGGGAGTGATCTCCGTGTTACAAAAAGCCTTCGGGCGTTTCAGATGCTCTCCTTGCGGGAGTGATCTCCGTGTTACAAAAAGCCTGCGGGCGTTTCAGATGCTTCCCGAGCGGAAGTGATCTCCATGATACAAAAAGCCTGCGGGCGTTTCAGGTGCTTTCCTTGCGAAAGTGATCTTCGTGCTTCCTGTCCTGAGTTCTGGGGTTTTGGGGTAGGGTTGAGCGTGCGCACGGTGAGAGGGTCTGATCCCCCTCGAACCGTAAGGCGTGAACCTTTCATGTTTTACTAGTCCTGTCAGTCGTGTCGTGTCCTGTCTTGTCTTGTCTAGTTCCGTCTTGTCCTGACACTTTTAGGTTAGTCCCGTAGTTGGTAGCACACGCTACGACTACTACTTGTCCCGTTTTACTTTCCTGCTGCGTTACTTCCTGTTGTTTTACTCTGTTATAACCACAGCATGTTAATCAACCAGTAAACTGTTGTGCAATAGAACCTCAGCATGTTAATCAACCAGTAAATCGTTGTTTAAAAGTTCGGTACACTTGCAGTTTGGTCTAACCCTTTTTGTAGACCTTACCTGACGTACAGTTCCTTCTTTTGGTGATGTACGTCAGGTGTTCCGCCAGAGTTCGTGGACGAGGCAGACTCACTGGAGTACGAGGAGCCGAGGACGTTGATTCAAAGTTCGTGCCTGACGAGGATCAGACCTTGAGGTCTTTTAGTCGCCACTTCCCGAGGGTACTACTTTTAGGTTTGTCTTTAAATCTTTTGTTGCCATGCTTAGGCTTCTTTTAAACTTTGTACCAGTTGGATATTATATCTCTATTTAATGAATGCAACTTCCTTTCCTACTTTCTGTTGTTTCGAACTATAATAATGCAAGAACCTGAAAATCTTTTAAAATGGTACCTCTACAGACGCTTATTGGGTCCGAGCTTCTCAGCTCTGGCCTAAGCGGGCCTCGTCACGCTTCGCCTCTGTCCATTTTGGGAAGCGGGGCGTGACAGTGGTTCCATACTTGATATGCACTCTTACATGTGCATATCTTGTTGAAGTCTTCGGGCTCCAACGCACATTGCAAGGCATTCATCGCCTTGGCATTGCTTACCTCCGCGGCGACCTCCGCGGTAGTCCACTTTGCGAAATCTTGTTCGGTGGGCTCGACATACTCCGTCATCGTGGCTCTCCAAAGTGAAGCGCTCCGGAGGAAGGTTTCCATCCGGCATTTCCAGTACCCATAGTCGGTACCGTTGAAGTGAGGAGGCCTGACTGAGGATAGCCCTTTCAAAACTGAAGAAGCTCCTTGACGATCCTTGAAGACATTGTTTGTCATAGCTTTGAACTTGTAGCTTTAACCTTGGCTCTGATACCAATTGTAGTGCCCTGTGAAGCTATTGCACATGTACTAGAGGGGGGTGAATAGTACTTTAAAATAATCAAGAGTGTTATTCATAATTATTGTGCAAACATACAAACAACAATGCGGAATAGACAAACGCAAACAAAGCATGTAATGGGTTCGGATCCACCCTAGTCTCCCCGACTTGTTCCCGGTGATCCTACGTCCCAACCACCCGGATCTCCTCCGGATACTTGAGTTAGAAACCCTAACTCAAGATTTAGCACTATGAAATTCTTGTGAAAACCCTTCACAAGACCAAATCATACACAAAGAACATGTGACTCCCACAACCCTGGATCACACACTCTCTCACAACCGAGAGACAATCACTTGCAATATCAATTGAAATGAAATATGAAATAATTACCACAAAATCCTATGCCTTGAGTATAACTTACCAAAATAGGGCAAGAAGGATTTTGAGGAAGAAGAAGGCACCAAACCCTAGCTCCAAGATGTTGACCAGCAATGGAAGCCTAGGGTGGAGTTGGTGACCTTGGATGAAGTTCCTTAGCTTGGAAGGCTCACAATCAATGAATCTCTCTTTTGAAATAAGAGTGAGAGAGAGATTCTATTGAGGAAGAGAGAGCTTAGGAATTGAGTTTAATGGCTCCTCTTTGATTCTCAAATATCTCAAATGATCAGCCTTGATATCCTTGAAGAAGCCCTTCAAGTATATATAGGATAGAGAGGAGAGAGGAGAGAAAATCGAGTCATTAAAGGCTCCAACGGCTCTATTCTGAACCAAACTAGTCGGTCTAAGAAGGATCACTGACCGACTAGTTCATCAACTAGTCGGTCGGTGATTCAACGTGGACCGACTAACGGTTGAACAGCCAAATGGTGAAGTACAGGAGATAGACAACTAGTCGGGCTAAGAAGACTTGCCATCGACTAGTTTCACAACTAGTCGGTCGGTGAATGCTCTTTGACCGACTAATAGTCGAAATAGAATATGCTGACTTCAAGTTGATTTAGTCGGTTTAAGAACAAATGATGACCGACTAGTTTCTCAACTAGTCGGTCGACAAACGTTCTTTGACCGACTAACGATAAACAGTAACTATGGCTGTACAGGGAAAGCTCAACTAGTCGGTCTAAGAAGGATTCCTAACCGACTAGATCGTCATCTAGTCGGTCGGTGACTCTTCTTTGACCGACTAATTAATCAACAGGGAAAGAGCTGAAATGAGCAAGGCATTCTAGTCGGTTCAAGAGGAATTGTCGACCGACTAGATCGTCATCTAGTCGGTTGGTTCTTCTACTTGAACCAACTAACATGCACTCGAAGCCGAGGGAAGAAGCGATAGGCTTCAGGAAATTTTCTATTGGCTTCAATGATAATCCTAGCTCTAAGATATGAGCGAAATGAAGATTATAATGTAAGTCCTACTCAAGGCTTAACATTCTATTCTATGAAGCTAGAAGACAATAAATAAAAACAAGACGAACCGTCTTCAAAGCTTCAATCTTCATTCTTCTTGACTTCAATATAACTCCTTGAGCTTCAACGAAGCTTTAGGCACACGATCACGCGTATTGAGAAGTCTTGAGACGTCGCTTTTGATGTTCGAAGTATTTTGGCGACGATCTCAATAACTGCGCTCACAAACAGTAAGTACACGATATTTATGTTTGCTCATCATCCAAAACCAAATCCGGGGAATCAATACTCAACAATAAGGGTGTTGGAAATCCTCGCTAAGGCTAGGTGGTGTAAATCCTAGTTGAGACTATGTAGTTGGAAATCCTAGTGATGGTACTAGGTCGTTGAAATCCTAGCGATTGAAGCTAGGTAATTGTATTGCTAAGGCAATAGTAAATTAAATCTCGATCTGTAACGGTCGGGGACTGGACGTACCTAGGTTGTGGGGAACCAAGATAAATCTCTGGTCTCTCTGTGTGATATTTTCTGTGATTGTCTCTCGTTATTTATTTTGTACTAACTTATTCATTATTTATGTGTATGTCATTTGTAATCCTTTGTTAATAAAATTGTTATTGCAAAGTTTGCATTTTTTTATTCCGCTGTGAGATCTCTTCTATTCTTTTAATCTTTATATATTCTCTTATATTTATTTGGAGATCATCGTATTGATTAAGGACCAAGCGTAGATCACTCTACTTGGTTCCTTAGGCAACATTGGAAGGGAAATTAGTTTTGTATATTGATCGGCGAAAATTTTTTTTATTCATACAACACTATTTAACCCCCTTCTAGTGTTATTTGCCATCCACAGGATCCAACACTTGGTATCAGAGCAAGGTCAAGTCGATGGCATCAACAACGTTCTTTCCTCCCGGATGTAGCATTCATACTCCACCAACCTTTGACGACACTTTCTATTCCCGATGGAAAAGAAGGATGGAGATCTTTTTGGAGGCACAAGATCTAAAGTACGCACGATTTCTTAGAGAACCATATGAATTTCCAACCACTCCTCAAACACAATGGAATCCAGACCAAGAGGAAGCTTACTTCAAAAACATAAAAGTAATGCATCTACTTTATATTGGTTAAATAATGAGATGCTAGATCTTGTAGAAGAGGCAGACACCGCACATCAAATACTCAATATATTGGAAGAAAGATTCAGATCAAGTTCTAAAGCAATCCAAAAACCCATGGAGACAACCCATTCAAAAAGATGAGAGATTTAAGAAAGAAATATGCATGATGGCTCATCAGGACAACAAGGAAGAGCTATGTGAATCTAGTTCTGATGATGAAAATGATTTTGACATTGCTAGTGCATATGAAAATTTGTATAGAGAATACAAAAGATTAAAAAAGAAATACAAAAGTTTAGATAACATGTACAATGCTTTGCATGATGAATATGACAATCTTAAGAACAAATTTGATTCTCTTGCTAGTGAGTATGATTCAATAAAACATCATTGTAATATAAACAATGACTATGAAGACTTGAGAATTAAATATAATAAATTAGCTTGTGATCATGATTTATTGAAAAATGAACCTGCCTTGTATGTTTCTTGTCTAAATGATAAGATAGATTCACTTTCAAATGTTATTGCTTCTAGCCGTATAAAGCAGTAAGAATTAGTTGCAAAATTTGATTGCATCAAGAATAGTTCTATTACTTCTTGTTCTTATGCTCCCAGAAATGTTGTTGATAGACCTACTCATGCTCAAGCTTCTACATCTAAAGATATGAGTAGAAATGTAAATGTTGTGCATGCCAATGTTAAAAAGTATGCTTTTATGTATGGAAGAAATGATAGACACAATATTCATAGTGCACACCATGAACCACATGCTTCACATGTTCTACATGTTACACATAATGCATTACACAAACCATATGTTGCCTACAACACAAACAACACCTAATGTGCATCATACTAAAAACAATGTTACAACGCATGGCAATATGATTTGGGTGCCAAAGAATTTAAATGATAGAGATAAAAATGTCCTTATTAAAAATTTTATACATTATATGTATAAAATTCATAATTATGTGCATATGCATAGGAAATCAAATTAAAATCGAATTTAGGTTCCTAATAAGTAATCCTCATATATATACATATTTAGGGTATCCATGTGCTTCATGAACATCATTATGATACCTAATGCTTAGGGTTGAAATATAGAAATTATGTCTAACAACTTGGACCCAATCATTAGTTGGTACCAAATAAATTCAGTTACTTTCTTTCAGGACATATGGATAATGGATAGCGGATGCTCCGCACACATGACCTGGAATGCAAAATTGCTGAGCGCTTTAAAGATGATTTATGGAGGAACCGTAACTTTCGGTGACAACAAGAAAGGGAAAATAATTTGCATCGGTAATATCAGTGACTCTTTAAAACCTCTTATCAAAGATGTTATTTTGGTAAGCGAGCTAAAACATAACTTAATAAGCATAAGTCAATTGTGTGATAAAGGTTTGAAAGTTATTTTCACATTAGATGCTTGCTTAGTTTATGATAATGATATGAAAAACATTCTTGTTAAAGGTAAGCGAGTAGAAAATATCTATGTGCTTAGCTTAAATGATTATGATTCAATTGTGTACTTAATTGGTTCAACAAATGATCCGTTGCTATGGCACAGACGTTTTGGTCATGTAAACATCAAAAACATGAGTAAGATATCTAGGAAAGAGTTGGTGCATGGTCTTCCAAAAATAAATTTTAAATTGGACAAAATGTGGTACTTATGTCAACTTGGCAAAATGCATAAAAGCACATTTAAGAGTGTTGGAGCTCTCAGCTCAAAAAGGCCACTTGAACTACTTCATATAGATTTGTTTGGCCCAGCTAGAACTTCGTCTCTTATAATAGCAAATATGTATTTGTTTTAGTTGATGATTTCACACGATACACGTGGGTATTATTCTTAGTCAATAAGAATCATGCCATCCGTGAATTTAAAATATTTTTCAAAAGAATTAAAAGATTATACTCTTTGAAAAAAATTTCTATAAGAAGTGATCACTGTGGTGAATTTGAAAACGAACTTTTTTAAAGAATTTGTGAAAAACGAGGTGTTTCTCATACTTTTTCTTTACCTAAAGCTGCTCCTCAAAACGGGATAGTTGAGAGGAAAATCAGGACACTCCAAGAGTGTGCACGAACAATGTTGTGCAAAAGTAACCTTCCAAAATACTTTTGGGCGGAAGCTGTAGCAACTGCGTGTTATATTCAAAACAGAGTTTTAATTAGAAAACCTTTTGAAAAGACACCTTATGAGTTGTTGCTCCAACAAATTCCAAAAGTATCTTACTTCAGAGTTTTTGGTTATAAATGTTATATTCTTAACACAAAAGATAACTTAGATAAATTTGACTCCAAAGCGGATGAATGCATATTTATCGGTTATTCTTTTTGTAGTAAAGCATATAGAATCTACAATAAAAGAACCAGAGATGTTATGAAATTATGCATGTAACATTTGATGAATCCTTTACTAGCAATACTCGCATTAATATTGATGATGTTGTTGCAACTATTTCTGATGTTAACACTTCCACTCCTCTACCTAAATCTTTTTCTGAAGTTACACATCACACACACACACACACACACACACACACACACACACACACACACACACACACACACACACACACACACACACACACACACAAGTTATTGGTGCTATGGATGCAGGTGTTAGAATTAGATCTCAAATAGAACACATGACACATGTTGCATTTGTTTCTAACATTGAGCCAAAAAGGTAACTGAAGCTTTTGTAGATGAAGCATGGATTGAAGCCATGCAAGAAGAACTTCTCCAATTTGATAGAAACGAGGTATGGGAGCTAGTCCTAGGCCAGAAGATCGTCCAGTCATCGGCACAAAATGGGTGTATCAGAACAAACTAGACGAGGACGAAAATGTGGTAAGAAACAAAGCAAGGTTAGTTGCACAATGGTATTCACAAGAAGAAGATATCGATTTCGACGAAACTTTTACACTTGTTGCTAGATTAGAATCCATTAGAATGCTACTTGCATTTGCATCATTTAAAAATTTCAAGTTATACCAAATGGATGTAAAGAGCGCATTCTTAAATTGCTATATAAAGGAGGAGGTCTATGTTGAACAACCGTCTAGCTTTGAACATGATAAGAGAGTAGGTCATGTTTATAAACTAAATAAAGCCTTATATTGTCTGAAACAAGCTCCAAGAGCTGGGTACGAAAGATTAAGAAAATTCTTAATCAACTCGGGATATAATGTTGGAAAAATTGACACTACATTATTTGTTGAGAAAATTCATGATGACATTATTCTTATTCAAATCTATGTAGATGATATTATTTTTGGATCCACTAACGAAGATCTATGTCAAGAGTTTGCTAAGTTAATGCAGAAAGAATTCGAGATAAGCCACATCAACGAGCTTACATACTTCCTAGGATTGCAAATCAAGCAGTCAAAAGATGGAACCTGTATTCACCAAACAAAATGTGCTAAAGATCTACTCAAAAGGTTATGGATGGAAAATGCGTTGGGAAAGAATATACCTATTGCCACATCCACCTCTTTAGATAAATATGAAGCAGGTAAAAAGGTTGATCAAAAAACATATCGAGGTATGATCGGTTCTCTGGTTTATTTAACTGCAAACAGACCATATATAATGTTTAGTGTATGCGCTTGTGCACGATTCTAATGTAACCCAAAGGAATCACACCTTAAAACGGTAAAATACATATTTAGATATCTTAAGACCACTTCTGACTTTGGATTGTTTTATCTCAAAGGTAGCACTTTTGATTTAATTTCATATAGTGACTCAGACTATGCTGGTTGTATAGCCACTAGAAAAAGCACAAGCAGAACATGTCATTTCCTTGGACACTACCTTCTCTCATGGTTTAGCAAAAAGCAAAGCTCAGTCTCACTATCAACTACTAAAGCAGAGTATATAGCTGCCTGACTTGCTTGTGCACAGGTACTTTGGATGAAACAAATCTTAGTAGATTATGGTATTAATACATCTACTTGTGTAATTTATTGTGACAATAAAAGCACTATTAATTTAACTAAGAATTCTGTTCTTCATCCTAGAACAAAACACTTAGATATTAGACACAGATTCATAAATGATCATTGTGTTAAAAAGGATGTAGAACTTAAGTATGTACCCTCTAAACATCAAGTTGCAGATATTCTTAAAAAACCCTTACAGAAAGATATATTTTCAAAAATTCGTCGAGATTTAGGAAGCATGGGGGAAAAGGAATTGATACAAGATTGACGCTTTTCACTAATGATAAATTTTTTTGTATTCCATTTGTCACTTGATAACACTTGGTATGTACACTATTATATTTTTTTGTATAATGACAAGGGGAGAAAAATAGTAAAGCAAAAACGTGAATGAATAATATGTTGCTAACCAGCTTTGATGCAAGGAGAGTATGATATTATTTTATATCTCATCTAAGCTGGGGGAGTAAGTGTTGTTTTTTGTGATTCAAATCCTATGGTGCAGGTTTCCCAGGTGACTCGGTCGAGTAGGGGCTACTCGGTCGAGCAGCAAGCTCCTCGACCGAGCAGCATGAAGACTCTGACAGACCAAGCAGATAGAGAGCTTGGGGAAGTTTTCCCTTTGGCTTGGGTGATTCCTACTCGGTCGAGTAGGAGGCTACTCGGTCGAGCAGCAAGCTGCTCGACCGAGCAGCATGAAGATTCTGTTTGCCCGAGCAGCCCAATGGCATTCCCTTGAAGAGGGATACTGACACTCAGGCCGAGTAGCTATGCTACTCGACCGAGTCGAATCGACTCCACCCAGCGACAATTTTAGGGCATGTCAGCTTGACCGAGCAGGTCGAGCTGACAGCCGACTCGGGCCGAGCAGCGCGCAGGGCCAAGCAAAAAATCGACGGCCAGGATAGGGTTTCTCCTATTTTTTTGGGTTTCTATTTAAACCTAACTATTGTTTTAGATTAGGTCAAGCCTCTTTGAGTTAGAGAGAGTTTTGGAGAGCCTATTGCTATCCCTTTGGAGATTTGGAGAGAGTTTTAGAGTTTGTGTTCTTGAGAGAAAGGTTTGGTTTTTCCTTCTCTTCTTCTTCCATTGATTTCTTCCTCTTGGGTGGATTCATGGGGGCTTGTTCCATTTGACAAGTTATTACTCACGCGTGAGGAAGTGAGTTTTGTAACCCTAATTGTTTGGATCTCTCTACTAGCGGAATCGTCTCGGATTGGATTACTGGATGTAGGTTGTTTACAACCGAACCAGTGTAAATTCTCTTGTGTCTGCGATTGATTTATTTGTTGCTGTGATTCGTTTGCTACTTTCTACTGCAAGGTCATTTAGGAATTTGTTGGGTCTTTGGGATTAGATTTTTGCTAGCTCTATATTCTTGATCAGTTTATTAGGGTTGGTTTCTGCATTAATCCCCAGGCGATTTGGATTTTTTCCCAACAAGTGGTATCAGAGCTTGTGGTTTTATTGCTAAGGAAGTTAGTGTCGAAGGAAAGATTGTGTCTTTAGCAACTTTGAACATTGAGAAGTTCACCGGCCGGAATGATTTTTGGATTTGGCAGACGAAGGTGAAGAATGTTCTTATGCAGACGGGGTGTTACCAGATCGTATTCGATGTCTTGAATATCGATAAGGAGGTGATTGCATCTGCTAGGGCAGAGATAGAGAGGAAGGCATACAGCGCGACTCAGTTGTCGTTATCAGATAATGTTCTTAGGGAAGTCCTAGAAGAGGCGACGGCATCTGATATGTGGAAGAAGCTTGAGGGACTATATATGAAGAAATCCTTTACGAGTCGACTATATTTTCTTCAGCAGTTGTATACTCTCAAGATGAAGTCTGGATGAGCGGTGAAGGATCACATGGATGAATTGAATAGGATTGTGCTAGAGTTGCGTGGTATGGATGTGAATATTGAAGATGAGCAGTAAGCGGTTATCTTTTTGTGTTCATTGCTTGAAGAGTATAATCAGTTTGTTCGGTCGATGATTTACAACCGGACTACTCTCACTGTGGAAGAGGTGAAGGCGGCGCTTCACACGAAGAAACTATGTGGCGAGGTTCAAGGTAGAGATCATGTGAGTAACCGCGAGGAGGCATTGCATGTGAAGGGTCGACAGGAAAGGAGAGAAGGCTTCAGGAAGAATAACGACCGCTCCAAGTCGAGACACTCACAGGATAGGTTTACAAACATCACATGCTACAATTGCCACAAGAAGGGTCATTATTCGAACCATTGTCCTATCAAGAATAGGAAGAAAGGAAAGGAAACCGAGAAGGATTTCGGTTCGGCATCTTTAGGGATTGATGGTGAGCAGGTTCATATTGAAGGTAGAGATACCGAGATTTTTATTGCAGGGATTGCAGGTGATGCCAACATGGCATGGCTCATGGACAGTGGATGCTCATATCATATGACTCCTCACTGGAGTTGGTTTGCGACATACCGTTCCAAGCAAGATGGAGGCTCAATCCTCATGGGGAACAATGCAGTGTGTAGAACTGCGGGTATTGGAACCATTCGGATAAATATGCATGACGGCATAGTGCGTACACTTGCCGATGTGAGGCATGTCCCAGATTTGCGGAAGAGCCTAATCTCCATAGGCATATTGGACAATGCCGGATGTAAGTCGGTCTTTGAAAAAGACCAACTTCGAGTTTCAAAAGGAGCCATGGTTGTGATGAAGGGAAAGAAGGTTGGAAACTTATATGCCTTTCAAGGTAGCACAGATGAAGGTGAAGCAGACGTAAGCACTACGGGCGCAGTTTCCGGATATTTAGCCAAGTTATGGCATTATCGTTTGGGTCATCCATGTGATAAAACGCTTGATGTACTCCGAAGAAGAAAACTAATCGAAGCCTCGAATGAGAGTGTAGAATTCTACGAAACCTGTGTGTACGGTAAGAAGACAAAGCTACAGTTTAACACGAGGAAGCTTACTAGCAAAGGACCACTTGACTATGTACATACAGATGTGTGGGGACCGTGCCCAGAGCCGTCAAGAGGGGGAGCTAAGTATTTTGTCTTGTTTATTGATGACTACTCTCGTAAAGTCTGGATGTACTTAATGAAGTCAAAGGACCAGACTTTTGATATGTTTCGAGAGTGGAAGACCATGGTGGAGAAGCAAATCGGAAGGCACGTGAAGGTGCTTAGATCTGACAATGGAGGTGAGTTTACCTCGAGGGAGTATAGAAATTTCTGCAAACTCCATGGGACCCGTAGACACTTTATCACAGCCGGTGATCCGCAGTCGAATGGCGTGGTGGAGCGGATGAATCGAACATTATTGGAGAGAGTGCGGTATTTGAGGCACTCAGCCAGTTTGGGGAAGGAATTCTGGGGAGAGATACTCTCGACTATTGTGCAAATTGTGAACAGAGTTCCTTCAGTAGCGATTGGCTACAAGATCCATGAGGAGATGTGGAGTGGTGAAGCTAGAGATTACTCGTACTTGCGCATTGTGGGTTGCCCGGCATACGTGCACGAGAGGGGCGACAAGTTAGATCCAAGAGCAAAGAAGTGTGTCATTCTTGGATATGGCCATGGCGTCAAGGGATACCGTTTGTGGGATCCAGAGGGTCAGAAAGCGATAGTGAGCCGACATGTCACTTTTGATGAGGATGTAATGCTCAGGGCGGAGCATCCTCACTCAAAAGATGACACATCTGCAGAGGAGATTTCACCAGAGAGGGTTAATCTTCTGGTCCAGCCCACTCTGCGACCAGGCAAAGAGTTGATGGTCAATGCTATAGTTGAGGGAGATGATGAGGTCCATGCTGAGGTCCATGTGCACTCGGTACATATCAGGTACGTGTTGACACCTATGCATGTAATGATGTAACACGGAGATCGAAGAGGGTGCAGAAAGCGCCAGAAAGATTAGGAGCATGGGATTATGCAGGTTATTCTTTCGATGATATGGCGGCTTATGTAACGACTGGTTTCCTTGTATCTGAATTTATTATAATATAATATATGTTTTGATGGATTTTCTCCCCTTGCGTGGTTTTCGTCTCCGTAGCTTTCATTTTCGATCGATTCGTCGTATTGTCTCGTTTCTTCCTTAGGATCGTCGATTTCGAAGTACGTCGTTTGTGACAGGCTTCATAACGGTCGTATCTAACTATTAGATCAAGCCTAGGAGTCTTAGGATTCGATCACGGGGCCTCGCGCTCCGTATCGGAACTTTTGGTGCTCATTAGCCGGTATGAGAAGGGGCACCGACCGACTAGATGACGATCCAGTCGGTCGGCAATCCCTCTTGGACCGACTAGTGGGCTATCTAAATTTCTGAGGAAGCTACTGTTTATCGTTAGTCGGTCTAAGAAGAGTTGTTGACCGACTAGGTTGCAAACTAGTCGGTCGGCGATGCTTCTTGAACCGACTAACACATCATCTTAATTTTAGTTGAGTTACTGTTTACTCTTAGTCGGTCTAAGAACGTTCATCGACCGACTAGTTGCTAAACTAGTCGGTCAGTACTTGTTCATGGACCGACTAACTCTAAATCATATTTTCGTTCAGGAGTTACTGTTTACACTTAGTCGGTCTGCGTTGGTCGACCGACCGACTAGTTGCCAAACTAGTCGGTCAGTGGTTGTTCTTTGACCGACTAGTCTATGTTAAAACCCTAATTTCTGGGCAGCCTCCAGCTCAACCTATAAATACCCAACCCAATCGTTTTCTTCTTCTCAAACACGACCCTAAGCCCTAGTTTCTTCCCCTCTAAGTCCCCATCTTCCTCCAAGCTTCAATCCCTCATCCCAAGCCCTAAACCCATCATCCAAACCATCCAATCACTCATTCCACCTTTCATCTTCCCCAAATCTCCATCAAAACCCATCAAATCCCCAAAATCCCCCAAAACCCTAGTTTCTCCAAACTTCCCCAATCATTTCCAGATCTGGTCCTAGGGTTCCCCGGAGTGTTTCTTCCGCCTCCTCTCGGTAAGAAATCGATCTACCGTTGTTTTCTTATCTTATTGTAATTTTTATGAAACCCTAATAAAATACTTGTGTTTTGATGATTGTTCCCCATAACAGCGATTCCCCGTAGGCTAGCATCCGCAGAAACGAACTTTCGTAACCGTCGTCCCCGGTGATAGGCAAGTGAAACTTGCATCTCTTGATTTGGGCCATGTCTTAGGCCATTACCTTGTTTTAGCGTAAAAGAGACTAAACGGTGAAAGGATAGCTGTTTAGACGCCATTGACCTAGCTTGACAACGAAGCTTGGTCCATCACCCTCATCATGCTTGTATGTCACGTTTAAATTCAATTAACGGTACGTAATCATTTGTTCATGCCATCGCATAGTGATTAATTATTGTGATTGTGTAGCACACGCTACAATATTATATTCCTGGCTCGTGTTCCAGAAGCGAGCCCTGTAGTTGGAAACCCCAACGCTCGGATACCGGCTAGGCACCTGCCTTGCAGGCACAACCCTATGCCAAATACACTTCCTGGCCCGTGATCCAGAAGCGAGCCAGTGTGTTGGCATTGCCAATGCTCGATACACATATGGGTGGGGTAAGAGATATGCGACCACCTGAGCACGAGATTGCCTGATCCGCCACTCCAGCCAGCAGGCGAAATCTCTAGTGCACAAGTGATAACAGTGATAAGTGATTCGTGAATTAGTGAGTTGGTAGCTCTCGCTACATCGTGCGTGCTTGCCTCTCTTTTAAACTGTTGCATCATACTTAACTGCCATATCATTGCTTAATATTATAAGTGCTAGGTTGCTAGTTACTTTCAGTTTTCTTGCTCAAGTCTTTTAGACTTGCTGACATGTGCCCCTTTCTCTTTTGGGTGACGCATGTTAGACCCTGAGCCTGAGTTGCTTGCTGAGGGTGAGGTGTTTGCGGACGCCGAGCTTGAGCTCGTGTTGGACGGGGAGTACGCGGACACTGGGGACCAGTCCTAGTGTCTTCGTGGTGTTTTACTTTTGTTAGACAGTTGTTTTGTTATCGGTGCGTGGCACCTATACTTATTTATGTCGTTGCTTTTGTTTGGCCTTGTTCTGGGCCCTTAGACTCTTCCTTTAGCCTGGTGGCTTTTCTGTGATGTTGAATACTTTGTGGACAATTGTGGGATTGGTATTTTATATCCGTCTCATATTATTATTATTGTTGTTGTTTCGATTGCAATTACAGGGACCTGCTTATACTAAATTGACGCTTATCGGGTTTGGGGCTTCACCGCTCCACTCCCGTGCGGACCTTTTCACGTCTCGCCTCTATTCTAGGGAAGCGGGTCGTGACAGGTTTTAGTGGTGGCCCATGCAGGTCCTCTGTAACTGCAATTATCGGGATAACGATAATAATGCAAGATTGTCCAACAAATAATTTCGACCTCTAAGCCCTAAGCTATGAGTCTAATTGTTTCGTTTTCTGCGTCATTAGATGGCAGGAAGGCGGATCACCCGAGGTGGTGGTAGTGGTGCGCCCCCTCATGACGAGGAGCCTGAGCGGGAGCCCACTAATAGGGAGATGATGAGGATGATGTTGCAGATGATGCAGGTTCAGCAGGGTGTGCTTCTGCAGGTGCAGAATGCTCCGGTGACTCGAGCTGCTCGGGTGGTGGAAGCCCCTCGCCTTGAGCCCGGGGCGAAGCAGTTCAGAGAGCTTGGTACTGCGTATTTTAATGGAACCGAAGGTCCCCTAGCTGCTGATGAATGGATGAGGAATATTGAGGACAATCTGAAGATGTCCAAGGTCAACGAAGTTAGTTGGGTTGACTTGGCGAAGCGCCAGCTGAAGGATAACGCCAGGAATTGGTGGGATGCTGAGGAAAGGATGTTGGTGGAGCCGATCGTCTGGGCTACCTTCAAGGCCAGATTTGATGGTGAGTTTTTCCCGAAGGCTGCCAGGGAAGAGATGCTGCAGCGTTTTATCGACCTGAAGCAGGGGAACTCGTCGGTGGACATGTACCACCAGGAGTTCATGAGGCTGAGTCGGTTTGCACCAAAGATGGTGCAGGACGCTGAGGAGTGAGCTCAGAGATTTCTGCAGGGGCTTGCTTCAGAGCTCCAGAGCTTTGTGACCTCTTCTGACCGGGAATCTTATCAGAAGGTTTTGGTCGCTGCCAAGAGGCAGGAGCTGCTTGTGAACCAGAGGAAGGGGTCTGTTGTTGGTGCTGTGAGGAGGCCTGTGGAGCAGGCGAGAGCTGTGGTTCGACCTGGATTCAGGCCGAACCAGCCTGTTCAGTTCAAGAGGCCAGGAGGGCCCGTTCGGAGGACTTGCAATTTCTGTGGCAAGGAGGGCCATATCAAGGAATCGTGTAGGAAGTTCTTGGGGCAATGTGTTGCTTGTGGAGATCCCGCCCATGCTCTCAGGGAGTGCCCGAAGTTGAGGTAACCTTGGCGGACGCCTATTGCTGCCCCGCCGTTGCAGCAGAGAGCCCCGGTGCCCGCTGGTCGTGGGGTGCCCCTCGTCCCGCAGAGGCAGGCTTTTGAGCGGGCTGCTCCGCCGAGGAGGCAGGCATTTCTGATGACTGAGGAGGAGGTTTTGGCCATGGATGAGGTCATTGCAGGTAACTTTCGATCTAGATTGTTCCTTCCTTAATTAATTGATTGTTAAATTATGTGAATGCTTGTGTATGGTGTTGCTAGAATAAGATTTGATCGATTAGACTGATTGTTAGGTGTGGTTTTGGTTTGCACGTTCCCTGCCCGAGTCCTCTTCGACTCAGGTGCGTCAATGTGCATTTTGGCCCAGAGCTTCGTGGAGAAGCATTCCTTGTCGACGTCCCCTCTCTCTAAGAGTTGGAATATCGTCACAGGGAATGGAGTAGTCACGGTGCATCGTGGGTGCAGTCCTTGCTCTGTGGTGGTTTGTGGACATGAGCTTTATGCTGATTTTATTGTCCACAACATCACCAACTACGATGCGGTCTTTGGGATGGATTGGCTTGCGAGCTTCTATGCTACGATCGACTGCAGGAGGAAGAAGGTGGTGTTCGAGATTCCCGGACATCCAGTATTTGAGTTCAGTCGTGGTAGCAGTTCGCTTGGTCCTGTCAGATTTCGGGCCAAGCCGGTGAAGGCTGTAGCTATGCAGATGGAGCTGGAGTGGCTAGCTGTGGTGCGAGATTTTGGCGACGTCTTCCCTGAGGAGATGTCTGGGTTGCTGCCTGATCGAGCTTTGGAATTTTCTATCGATCTTCTTCCAGGTGCGCAGCCGATTTCGAAGGCGCCGTATCGTATGGCACCTGCTGAATTGGAAGAGTTGCGGAAGCAGTTGGATGAGCTGTTGCTGAAGGGTTATATTAATCCTAGTGTGTCTCCGTGGGGAGCACCGGTGTTGCTGGTTAAGAAGAAGGATGGTTCGCGTCGGATGTGCGTGGACTATCGGGGATTGAATGCGGTGACCATTAAGAATAAATACCTGTTGCCTCGCATCGATGATATTTTTGATCAGCTTGAAGGTTCGAGGGTGTTTTCTAAATTGGATTTGAGGAGTGGTTACCATCAGTTGAAGGTGAAGAGGGATGATGTTCCGAAGACAGCGTTCAGGATGAAGTATGGACACTATGAGTTTGTGGTTATGCCTTTCGGCGTAACTAACGCGCCCGCAGTTTTCATGATTCTGATGAACCTGATTTTCTACGACTTTTTGGATAAGTTTGTCGTTATCTTTATCGACGACATTCTGATATATTCGAAGTCGGAGGAAGAGCATGCATCACACTTGAGGACGGTGTTGGAAATCTTGAGGAAGCATCGTTTGTATGCTAAGTTTTCGAAGTGCGAGTTTTGGCTGGATCGAGTTGCTTTTCTTGGGCATGTGGTGACTGGAGATGGGATTTCTGTGGATCCCGAGAAGATTAGGGCCATCAGAGAGTGGCATGTTCCGTCGCCAGCATCTGAGATTCGGAGTTTCCTTGGACTTGCTGGTTACTATCGGCGATTCATTAAGGACTTTTCCCGTATTGCTGAGCCGATGACCAGGTTGACGCGGAAGGATGTTGCTTTTGTTTGGTCGGGTGATTGTGAGGGTGATTTTGGTATTCTGAAGGAGAGGTTGACGAGTGCCCCTATTCTTGTCGTGCCTGATCGCAGCGGTGGATTTGATATCTTTTGCGATGCTTCTGGCAAGGGTCTCGGTTGCGTGTTGCATCAGCACGGGCATGTTGTGGCATAAGCGTCTCGTCAGCTTAAGGTTCATGAGAAGAATTATCCGACGCATGATTTGGAGTTGGCTGCCGTTGTGTTTGCTCTTAATATTTGGAGGCACTTCTTGTTGAGTGAGAAAGTGAAAATCTTCACCGATCACAAAAGCTTGAAGTATATTTTCACTCAGAAGGAGCTCAACATGCGACAGCGTCGATGGTTGGAGCTTATGGCGGATTATGAGATTGATTTGCAGTATCACCCTGGCAAGGTGAATGTGGTTCCAGATGCTTTGAGTAGGCTTCCAGCGGTGATGATTTTGACCTCGCAGTGGAGATTGCAGCAGGATTTTTGTGGGTCTGGCGTGGAGATTGTTCTTTCTGGAGAGGCTTCTTCGTTGATGTACATGCAGGTACAGTCGACGATCGTGGATCGGATTAAGGCCGGCCAGGCTGAGGATCCGAAGCTGGTGAAGATTCGGGAGCAGGTGGAAGCCGGTCTGCGGACTGACTTTTTGATTCATGAGGATGGCTCGCTGAGGTTTGGAGCCAGGTTGTGTGTGCCAGCTGGGGGTATCAGAGAGGAGCTGATGGTGGAGGCACACAGTTCGTCGTATTCTGTGCATCCTGGTGGCACCAAGATGTACTAGGATCTTCGTCTGAATTATTGGTGGCATGGTATGAAGAGGAGCGTGGCTCGGAGTGTGGCCAAGTGCTTGGTTTGCCAGCAAGTGAAGGCGGAGCATCAGCGTTCGGCCGGGTTGCTACAACCGCTTCCGATTCCGGAGTGGAAGTGGCAGCACATCACTATGGATTTCGTGACTGGACTACCTCGGAGTCCGAAGCAGAATGACATGATTTGGGTGATCGTAGATCGATTGACCAAATCTGCGCACTTTATTCCGTTCCGAGTGGGACAGTCCACGGAGGTGCTAGCGAGGAGATATATGGAGGAAGTTGTGCGACTTCATGGAGTCCCCGTGAGTATCGTGTCTGACAGAGACACGCGGTTCACATCTCAGTTTTGGCAGAGTTTGCAGAAGAGCTTGGGTACGCGTCTGAGTTTCAGCACGGCGTACCATCCGCAGACGGATGGCCAGTCCGAGAGGACGATTCAGATTTTGGAAGACATGCTGAGGGCGTGCATGTTGGATTTCAAGGGTTCGTGGGAGGACCATCTACATCTGGTAGAGTTTTCCTACAACAACAGCTTCCAGGAGAGTATTGGCATGGCGCCTTTCGCCGCTCTTTATGGGAGGAAATGTCGATCGCCATTGAGTTGGGATGACGTTGGTGATCGGGAGTTGTTGGGGCCTGAGATGATCGTGGAGGCCGTGGATATTATCAGGAATATTAGGGAGAGGTTGAGGATTGCTCAGGACCGTTTTAAGCATTGGGCGGATGCTAAACGTCGTCCTTTGGAGTTTCAGCCGGGCGACCATGTGTTCTTGAAGATTTCCCCGAATCGTGGTGTGATTCGTTTCGGGAAGCGTGGGAAGTTGAGCCCGCGATACATTGGACCATTTGATGTTTTGGAGAGGGTTGGTGAGGTAGCTTATCGCTTGGCCTTGCCGCCATCTCTGGAAGGAGTTCACAATGTTTTCCATGTGTCGCAGCTTCGTCGATACATTAGCGATCCGTCTCATGCGGTGGATTTTTCGGAGATCGCCGTTCGCTCAGATTTGACGTATGACCAGTATCCAGTGCAGATTCTGGACAGGTGTCAGAAGTCACTTCGAAACAAGTTCTTCGATCTTGTTAGAGTGATGTGGCGGCACGGTTCGCCGGGAGAGTCTACTTGGGAGAGAGAAGATGAGATGCGAGAGCGTTTCCCACTTTTGTTTCCGGACTCGTGAGTATTTGGGAATTCCGAGGACGGAATTTTTCTTAAGTTGGGGAGGATGTAACGACTGGTTTCCTTGTATCTGAATTTATTATAATATAATATATGTTTTGATGGATTTTCTCCCCTTGCGTGGTTTTCGTCTCCGTAGCTTTCATTTTCGATCGATTCGTCGTATTGTCTCGTTTCTTCCTTAGGATCGTCGATTTCGAAGTACGTCGTTTGTGACGGGCTTCATAACGGTCGTATCTAACTATTAGATCAAGCCTAGGAGTCTTAGGATTCGATCACGGGGCCTCGCGCTCCGTATCGGAACTTTTGGTGCTCATTAGCCGGTATGAGAAGGGGCACCGACCGACTAGATGACGATCCAGTCGGTCGGCAATCCCTCTTGGACCGACTAGTGGGCTATCTAAATTTCTGAGGAAGCTACTGTTTATCGTTAGTCGGTCTAAGAAGAGTTGTTGACCGACTAGGTTGCAAACTAGTCGGTCGGCAATGCTTCTTGAACCGACTAACACATCATCTTAATTTTAGTTGAGTTACTGTTTACTCGTAGTCGGTCTAAGAACGTTCATCGACCGACTAGTTGCTAAACTAGTCGGTCAGTACTTGTTCATGGACCGACTAACTCTAAATCATATTTTCGTTCAGGAGTTACTGTTTACACTTAGTCGGTCTACGTTGGTCGACCGACCGACTAGTTGCCAAACTAGTCGGTCAGTGGTTGTTCTTTGACCGACTAGTCTGTGTTAAAACCCTAATTTCTGGGCAGCCGCCAGCTCAACCTATAAATACCCAACCCAATCGTTTTCTTCTTCTCAAACACGACCCTAAGCCCTAGTTTCTTCCCCTCTAAGTCCCCATCTTCCTCCAAGCTTCAATCCCTCATCCCAAGCCCTAAACCCATCATCCAAACCATCCAATCACTCATTCCACCTTTCATCTTCCCCAAATCTCCATCAAAACCCATCAAATCCCCAAAATCCCCCAAAACCCTAGTTTCTCCAAACTTCCCCAATCATTTCCAGATCTGGTCCTAGGGTTCCCCGGAGTGTTTCTTCCGCCTCCTCTCGGTAAGAAATCGATCTACCGTTGTTTTCTTATCTTATTGTAACTTTTATGAAACCCTAATAAAATACTTGTGTTTTGATGATTGTTCCCCATAACAGCAATTCCCCGTAGGCTAGCATCCGCAGAAACGAACTTTCGTAACCGTCGTCCCCGGTGATAGGCAAGTGAAACTTGCATCTCTTGATTTGGGCCATGTCTTAGGCCATTACCTTGTTTTAGCGTAAAAGAGACTAAACGGTGAAATGATAGCCGTTTAGACGCCATTGACCTAGCTTGACAACGAAGCTTGGTCCGTCACCCTCATCATGCTTGTATGTCACGTTTAAATTCAATTAACGGTACGCAATCATTTGTTCATGCCATCGCATAGTGATTAATTATTGTGATTGTGTAGCACACGCTACAATATTATATTCCTGGCTCGTGTTCCAGAAGCGAGCCCTGTAGTTGGAAACCCCAACGCTCGGATACCGGCTAGGCACCTGCGTTGCGGGCACAACCCTATGCCAAATACACTTCCTGGCCCGTGATCCAGAAGCGAGCCAGTGTGTTGGCATTGCCAATGCTCGATACACATATGGGTGGGGTAAGAGATATGCGACCACCTGAGCACGAGATTGCCTGATCCGCCACTCCAGCCAGCAGGCGAAATCTCTAGTGCACAAGTGATAACAGTGATAAGTGATTCGTGAATTAGTTAGTTGGTAGCTCTCGCTACATCGTGCGTGCTTGCCTCTCTTTTAAACTATTGCATCATACTTAACTGCCATATCATTGCTTAATATTATAAGTGCTAGGTTGCTAGTTACTTTCAGTTTCCTTGCTCAAGTCTTTTAGACTTGCTGACATGTGCCCCTTTCTCTTTTGGGTGACGCATGTTAGACCCTGAGCCTGAGTTGCTTGCTGAGGGTGAGGTGTTTGCGGACGCCGAGCTTGAGCCCGTGTTGGACGGGGAGTACGCGGACACTGGGGACCAGTCCTAGTGTCTTCGTGGTGTTTTACTTTTGTTAGACAGTTGTTTTATTATCGGTGTGTGGCACCTATACTTATTTATGTCGTTGCTTTTGTTTGGCCTTGTTCTGGGCCCTTAGACTCTTCCTTTAGCCTGGTGGCTTTTCTGTGATGTTGAATACTTTGTGGACAATTGTGGGATTGGTATTTTATATCCGTCTCATATTATTATTATTGTTGTTGTTTCGATTGCAATTACAGGGACCTGCTTATACTAAATTGACGCTTATCGGGTTTGGGGCTTCACCGCTCCACTCCCGTGCGGACCTTTTCACGTCTCGCCTCCATTCTAGGGAAGCGGGTCGTGACAGCTTATATACTCAACCTAGATCATGAGGAGCCAGAGACATATGGTGGAGCCGTTGTCTCTGAAGATGCAGCTCAATGGCAAGGAGCTATGGAGGAGGAGATGGAGTCCCTTCACCGGAATGACACTTGGGATTTGGTGTCGTTACCTAGCGAGAAGCGTGCTATTGGTTGTCGTTGGATATACAAGGTCAAGGAAAGCTCAACTCAAGATGGGAATAATGTCAGGTACAAGGCAAGGTTGGATGACAATGGATTTGCGCAACGGAAGGGTGAAGACTACAACGAGATATTCTCACCGGTTGTGCGACACACTTCCATTCGTGTGTTATTGGCGCTTGTTGCTAGCATGGACATGGAGTTGGAGCAAGTCGATGTGAAGACCGCCTTTCTGCATGGAGACCTTGATGAGGAAATCTTTATGTAGTAGCCTGAAGGGTTCAGAGTTGAAGGGAAACAGACTTTGGTGTGCAGGTTGAAGAAATCGTAGTATGGGTTAAAGCAGTCACCCAGGCAGTGGTACAAACGATTCGATAGCTTCATGATGGGAGTAGGCTTCGAGAGGAGCATCAAGGATCGATGTGTGTATGTTCGTACACTTGAGAATGGCTTGAAGAATTATTTGTTGCTCTATGTGGATGACATGCTGATTGCTTCTAATAGCATGTCGGACATGAAGAAGCTGAAGGAGAAGCTAGGGCAAGAATTCGACATGAAGGATTTGGGGCCCGCAAAGAAGATTCTCGGAATAGAGATTGTTCGAGATTGAAAGAAGCATGAGCTTAGATTGTCACAGAAGGGGTATATTCAGAAGGTACTAGCCCGGTTTGGGATGGATAGTGCGAAGCCCGTGACAACACCTTTGGGAGCTCATTCTCAGCTGTCGGCGAGTCAGTTGCCAAGCACCGATGAGGAGAAGAATTACATGTCTCGGGTGCCATATGCAAGTGCAATAGGAAGCTTGATGTATGCGATGGTTTGCACACATCCAGATATTGCACAAGTCATCGGAGTGGTTAGCAGGTATATGGCTAATCCTGGCAAGGAGCATTGGCATGCCGTCAAGTGGATTCTGAGATATCTGCGAAGCACATCGAGTGTCAGGATTCTCTATGGGAGAGGAGACAGAAAGGTGCTGACAGTTTATTGCGATAGCGACTACGTAGGTGATAGAGACAGGCGGCGATCTACCACGGGGTATGTGTTCAGTTTGGGCACTACCACAGTATCGTGGAGGTCGGTCTTACAGTTTGTGGTTGTGTTATCGACCACAGAGGCCAAGTTGATTGTTGCGGTGGAAACTGTGAAGCAGGCCAAGTATTTGAGGAGTCTGCTGAGAGATTTGGGGGTGTCACAGAGTTCATCATATGTGCATTGTGACAGCCAGATTGCCATTCATCTAACGAAGCACCAGGCATACAGTTTGAGGACAAAGCACATTGAGGTGCGTGATTCCTTCCTTGAGTTGGAGAAGAAGGAGATATATCTTCAGAAGATCCCAACTGATTTGAACCCCGCAGACATGTTTACCAAGCCAGTTCCTGCTGTCAAGCGCCATGTTTTCATGGAGCAGATTTCTTTGTTGGCTTAGGTGGCGCCAGAGGGCGCATTTTTCGAGACGATGATGATTCTAGAGATAGGGTCATGGTGCGCAGCATGGAGCAGTAGGAGTCATTGGTGATGAGATTTGAATCAAGGTAGAGTGTTGTTTTTTGTAATTCAAATCCCATGGTGCAGGTTTCCCGGTGACTCGGTCGAGTAGGGGATACTCAGCATGAAGACTCTGACAGACCGAGCAGACAAAGAACTTGGGGAAGTTTTCCATTTGGCTCGGGTGATTCCTACTTGGTCGAGCAGCAAGCTGCTCGACGAAGCAGCATGAAGATTCTGTTTGTCCGAGCAGCTCGAGGGCATTCCGCTTGAAGAGGGATATTGACACTCGGGCCGAGTAGCTATGCTACTCGACCAAGTTGACTCGACTCCACCCAGCGACAATTTTAGGGCATGTCAGCTCGACTGAGCAGGCCAAGCTGACAGCCGACTTGGGCCGAGCAGCGCGCGGGGCCAAGCAGAAAACCGACGGCCAGGATGGGTTTTCTCCTATTGTTTTGGGTTTCTATTTAAACCTAACTATTGTTTTAGATTAGGTCAAGCCTCTTTGAGTTAGAGAGATTTTTGGAGAGCCTCTTGCTACCCCATTGGAGATTTGAAGAGAGTTTTAGGGTTTGTGTTCTTGAGAGAAAGGTTTGGTTTTTCCTTCTTTTCTTCTTCCATTGATTTCTTCCTCTTGAGTGGATTCGTGGAGGCTTATTCCGTTTGACAAGTTATTACTCACGCGTGAGGAAGCGGGTTTTGTAACCCTAATTGTTTGGACTCTTTACTAGTGGAATCGTCTCGGATTGGATTGCTGGATGTAAGTTGTTTACAACCGAAACATGGTAAATTCTCTTGTGTCTGCGATTGATTTATTTGTTGCTGTGATTTGTTTGCTACTTTCTATTGCAAGGTCATTTGGGAATTTTGTTAGGTATTTGGGATTAGATTTTTGCTAGCTCTATATTCCTGATCAATTTATTAGGGTTGATTTCCGCATTGATCCCAAGGCGATTTGGATTTTTCCCCAACAGTAAGTACACTTACTCATAAGATCTCATGTTATAATATTCATATGTTTTTCATTTGGGTGTCATAATCAAAAGGGAGGAGAGTGTTGGAAAATCTAGTCCCACCCCCAAGTAGTTTTAATGATGAGATCACACCAAATGTTGTTATGTACTTGTTGAATCATTGGGCTAGCACTCGAGATGACTCGACTGACGAGTGACTAAGGCCCACAGAGCCCACAAAAGAAACCCGATATCGACTCAGTCAAAGCCAACCAGCCAGTCGCCCGTTGCACTCCCACCAATCGAACGTGGGATTGAAGGCGAGCTCATAAATAGCAGGAATATGGGCTACGATTACTCCTATTAAAGGGGGGAGATCATGGCACCATAATGGGTGACCATTATCCTCCCAATATCACTTAAAATACCTAGGAGGCCTATAAATACAAAAAGGTTCCAACTTCCAAGGGACGAGATCCAATACATAGACTTTACATTCTGCATACTTCTGATATTTCTTCCACAAAAAAGCTTGCGACGTCAGATCTGAGACAAACATCTGTGGGTCGATCTCAACTGCTCCAAGCTCCCCATCTTCCTTAAATTTCCATTCTAACTTAAGCATCAGAGGGGATTTGGGTCGAAACCTAGATCCGACCCACCTGATCCTTCCTTGTGGTGCAGATCTTCCAGTCTAAACCCTATGAGAGGGTCGCTCCAGAGCTTCTCTTCCTCGATCGATCGATACACGAACTGCTCGAGGGTCGATTAAGCATCGCAAGTTAACCGTCATCCATCAACGACCCTGGTTCTTACAACCTAGGGTCCCACTCAACCGGTTGACGAGGCTCCGACTCAGTACGAAGGGTCCACGTCAGCAACACAATTGTTTCGGACATTTTTGGCCTTAACAGTTTGGCGCCGTCTGTGGGAAACGTTAACCAGCTCGACATTCCAGAGCAACCAATAAGCTATATCGGCTGGACCCAGCAACATCGGACCGAACCAAGGTCCAAAAGAGAAACAAGAAGGGAACATCGTCCTGGTGGAGGATGCCTCGGACTCTATGTCCCCATCAAAGTGACCTGGGAAGGCCACCAAAGAACCTAAGGTGACCCAGAAGCAGTTCGACCAATTTGCAGATCGGGTCGACAAGAGTCTCAATGTGTTGGCGACTCTGGTGCATCAAAGCATGGGAGACCCACCACTCACAAATGAGCCATTATCGACTCCAAATCCGACCCCGACACCAACGAGAGGCGCAACCATGCTTAGGGATTCGAGAGATCTAAGAATGGATCGACAAGAGAATGCTCTATACAATACAACCCCCACATCTTACCAATACGGTGAAGGGCGAATGCCTATTGTTCCTTCGGTTTTCTGGGAGGACCCAATCCCTCCAACTATAAGGAGGCGACCCGCAACATCCTAGATTAGGTAATATACGGGGTCCCCAGGTTACAACAATCTCAATCTTGCAGGTGGATATGGGATAAAAGAGGAAATCCCAAACCAATCCTCAGGAGTTACATACATGCAAGGCAGGGAAGGGCGATCCCTACTCATCCAGTTCGCACTTTAGCAAACCCCATTGAAGGAGAACATTACCCCGCTCCTTCTCTTCCGAAGTTCAAACTCCCTGCCTTCCCAGCATATAATGGCAGAGGCGACCCGTGGTCACACATCTGCAAGTATCTAAATGTGATGCTGCTTCATGGGCCGATGAGTCATACCTCTGTCAAGCTTTCCATGCTACCCATTTCAAGAGGGCGGAAGGACGGTACGTCGGATTACCCGATGGCTGTATCGGGTCGTTCGACAAATTAACCGATTTGTTCTGCAAGCAATTCGTCGCAGGTCGACGCCCCAAGAGGAAGTCCTCCCATAATCTGAGCCTTCGTGCAGTGATTCAATGACGAAAGGCTCGAAGTAGAGGAGACATCGGATGTAACTGTCATTGCGGCTTTCACTCAAGCGATGCAGAACAAACACTTGCAAAGGGCGCTCCACCAGTTCCTTCCTAACAGCCTCCGGAGTTGTTTAATATAACAGATCGGTTCATCATCTCCGAAGAAGCAGAGGAACTGACTGAAACTACTGGGAAAGGCGCTCCTGCCCACCATGGAGACACCAGGCAGGAAAGACCAACTCAGGGAACCCCTCACTAGAAATCACAGGATAAGAGACTGAGAGAGAGAAGCCCTCGGAGCAAGGAGCTCCCAACTTATGCGAGGCCAAGCGCACCCAAGACAGAGGTCCTCGCTTATGCCCCAATGGAAGAACTGGTCCAAGAATCTGCCAAGAAAGACAAATATTAGAAAAGGGATGACCTCAAGTTATGCAAGTACCACAACGACTATGAGCATGATACCAACGACTGCTGGATACTCAAGAAGGAGATCGATGCACTGGTCAATCGTGAGCATCCCAAAAACCCGGTCAATGATCAACCCAACAAGGAGGGGCCCTCGAAGCAAAAGGACAAGCTGACAGGGTCGCCTGTCACTAAGGTAGTCGAATAATAAAGCTTCTAAGCTCAAGGTCGAATAAAAAGCGTGGGACGAAAGCAACCCCCAATGAAATTCGAAAATTTCTGTACGCTTTTTACTTTCTTTAATAAATTTTTTTTCATCAAATAAATTCTGCTTCCCTTTTGAAACAACTTTCTTCGATAGAGCATTTATGAATTTTATGAAAAGAGTCCCATCAGACTCCCCACAAAATGGATCCTATCCTTGGAAAAGCATAAATGAGCCAAATTCATATTAATGAATCCTATGTAGACCATAACGTGTCGTCAGCCGTAAGTCGAGGGGCCACCCCTTCGCCACTGAATGACCCTAACGTGTCGTCAATTGTAATTTGAGGGGCCACCCCTTTTCCACTGAACGACCCAAATGTGTCGTCAACCGTAAGTCGAGGGGCCACCCCTTCGCCACTGAACAATCCTAATGTGTCGTCAGCCGTAAGTCGTTGGGGCCACTCCTTTGCCACTGAATGACCCTAATGTGTCGTCAGACGTAAGCCGAGGGGCCACCCCTTTGCCACTAAACGACCCTCAAATGTCGTCAACTGTAAGTCGAGGGGCTACCCCTTCTCCACTGAATGACTCTAACGTATCGTTACAGCGTCAGCTATAAGTCGAGGAGCCACCCCTTCGCCACTGAACGACCCTCATGTGTCGTCAGCCGTAAGTCGAGGAGCCACCCCTTCGCCATTGAACGACCCTCACGTGTCGTCAGCCGTAGGTCGAGGAGCCACCCCTTCACCACTGAACGACCCTCAGGTGTCGTCAGCCGTAAGTCGAGAGCCACCCCTTTGCCACTGAACGACCCTCACCTGTCGTCAGCCGTAAGTCGAAGGGCCACCCTTTCGCCACTGAACAACTAATCGTGTCCGGATATACACCCGAAAAACGACTTGTAGTCTTACCGCAAGCGCACGGTGTAGCGGTGAGCGGGTATTGAACACAGGGAGGAACAAATTACAGTATCTCACTTTAATTACCTAGCTATCAAGAGAGTACGAATAATTTTGGTGTAGTCATCACAATCATTTAAATAACAAGAAATATCAATATAATAAAGCGTCTAGGGATAGGGAATCCCCACTACGGACCGTCTCTCATCCTTGTGAATCATAAGTTTCATTGTTGCTAAGCTTAAATATAGGTGAACTAGTCGCAACTAAATGTAGAACCAAGCTCACTCTCTCTTGCTATTGCCGGTCTATAGCAAACCTGGGTTAGAGCCCACTCTCGTGCAAACCCTAACCTAAGCTGCTAGCGTGAAGAATGACATCATTGTCCAATCGTATCTCGAGCCCACTCTCGTGCAAACTCGAGCTACGATCTAGGTTATGATAATTCTTATTCGTCCCATCTCTTGCAAACAAATATTAGTATAGATCTATAATAAAAATCCTAGCTTTGGTCCAATCTCTTGCAAACCAAATCTAGAGAATTCCAATTATCGATCTAAATCGAATATCTAGACCTTCCTATCAATTGGGATTTAATCTCTTGCAAATCCAAATCGATATGAATTCCTAGCTACTCGTAATATATCAATCATAACCGAACCATTATCAATTCTAGCAACAAATCCACGAATTCATCACAATTCAAAGATCAGGTCCATAGGGTTCATCCCTAGGCCCTAGATCGACGGAACTACTCACTAATCACCATAAAACCCTCAGAAATAACAATAATAATCATGGCACAATTCATTGCAAAAGAGAAACAATTCATAAAAATTGAGTTTTTAATAAGGAAGAACAAACCAATGTTGTAGCCAATGATCTCCAGCTGAGATTTCTCCAAAGAATAGCCGTATAAAACCTAAAAGAACCTCTAAAAAATAATTCAAGTCTCTCCTAAAACTAGAGTAAAAACAGGGCTTAAATACAAGCCAAAAACGTCCAAAAAATCGTGACAAAACTGCCCCTGCACAGCCCAGAATTCGCAATCCTAGCAGCAGTCGGAGAGGGTCACTCGGCCGAGTAACCCTTGTCACTCGCCCGAGTGACAAACCCGGTACAAAAACAGTTACTTCGGGGGGTTCTCAGTGTCTGTCTCTGTGGGTGGCTCAGCCGAGTAGACATATTCATTCGGCCGAGTAGCTATAACGTTCGGCCAAGTGAGCTTTCTCAGATTTTCCAGTAACTTCGGCTCTTTTCTGTCTGAATTCCCTGTACAACTCGGGCGAGTGAACTTTCTTACTCGGCCGAATGAAATTCCTTGTTCGTCCGAGAGACACTGAAAATCTGCAGTGCGTATCCGTTCTACTCGGGTGAGTGTGATCTTTCACTCGGCCGAATGACCAATCTTGGTCGGCCGAGTGAGGTGCTCATGAGCCTATTTCTTCTCCTATTTGCTTCCTCGTCGCTCCTATCGAATTCCTTCTTCTTCCGCTAATTCTCCATCACTGATAATTCCTTGAATAAGCCGTGGGTGACACTCCAAAGTGCGTGAAACTCCTTCGATCTTGTTTTCGCTCCAGATCGCTCCATATTTCCTGAAATACGACAAAAACAAGAAATAGTGAAAAGCATCGCAATATTGTCGAATAATCGTGAAAAACGCAATATGGGCGATCAAAACGTCATGAAAACATGCAGAAATAAAGGTGTAAAATATGGAGTGATCAAAATCCCCCTAGCTTACCTCTTACTCGTCCTCGAGGAAGATAAGTAAAAGGTGAACCCGATGGAAAGAAAATAATAAAAAGGAAAGATGAATGAAATAGAAAATAGACAAAGAAAGAAAACAAAGAGAGAGGTGCTAGATCATTTTCTCAGGACGTGGGTTTTGCTTAACTCATATAGCATACGGCGAATATAAAACACATGCCAAAGATTTTTATCTCGATATCATAATCATATGGATGCAATTCAAAATAGAAACCCAAGAATATCAAAATAGTATGAAATATGGAATCATTCTATAATTAACATCACCTGAAGCATCTAAAGAAATATACATAATCATAGACCGCACACTTTTCAATTGAATGCTTTCTATTTGGAGTATAAGAGATATCACACAATATGGATCAATAAGAATAGGAAGGTGTGGTTTTCATGAAATGCATGCTAGGTTTCAATTCCTGGATCTCGTAAAACTTTTAGTAATCTCACCGAGTATAGAAAATTGCCTAGCTTAGGTTGTCATGCACAATCAAGTAGTCACTCTCTCACACATCATTGGATCCTCTCCCCCAAGCTTATCTATAAGCATGGTGGCATAAGATAAATCAATAAGCTTATTCCCCATTTTTGAAGCTCCAAAAGAAATATAAAAACGATAGAGGGGAGGAAGAGAGAAAGAGTATGAGATGGAATCATATATGAAATTCTTTTCTCTTTTCTTTTCTTTCCCCTTTTTTTCTTTTTCTCCTCTTTTTTCTGTTTTTTTACGATAATATATACAACTGTGATCCCAAATCAAAAGATAGAAAGATATACATGTATTTTTTTCTTTTTGATTTGGGGGGGTTGGAGCATGGATTTTTATAGCGTGGGAAAATGCCAATATAAGATTCACTAAAGGGAGATTCACCAATGATTTTAAGTATAGAAATAATGCTCAAGATATGTGGAGAAAGATATATATGTAACACTCGGTTCACTCTATAGAATGTGCATGAAAACTTTCAGCAGAGTAATGTAATCTACTCGGTTTAATCTCAGAAAGTAAACTAATCCAGTTGTATCAACCTAGCATACATTCAATCAACCTGAAAGTGAAGCGTACAATTTTCATGCAGTAAGAAGTGATATAAGAAAAGAAAGCAGTACTCCAGATATAAGCAATCAATGCGTGAAGCTTGGTGTGTTTTCTATGAAGAGTATACAGTAAAAATCATCAGACTCAGCTAATAAAAGAATTTCATCCATATTCATACGTGAAAGTGCGGGTTACTATCTCAAATGCACATCAAGACATAGCATATGATATCTGAAATAAAAACTATGGCATGACAAGATAATATGCATATAAAGATAAGCTAATACCACGTCGTCGTCATCACAGAAAATTCATCTCTAGCAAAAAGGATAAAAGAAATAAGGATAAAAAGAAAGTAAAAACTACTGTACATATGCAGCACACATAAAAAGTAAGAAAAACGTGATGCATGGAAAAATGAAAAGGTGGGTGAAAATAAGCGTAAAAACAAAGAAAAGGTGGGAAAATAAAAATAAAGGTGACAAAAATAAAAAGTGCGTTAGAACTCACTCCCCCAAGCTAAAGTGCACAGTGTCCTCAATTTGCAAAGTGTGGCACACTGAGAGACAAAAATGAGGGTGGGTGGGTGAGGATGTATGCATGATGAAAATAAAATTAAAAAAGGAAATAAAAAGAAAAATGTGATGGGAATACAAGTGATGAATGCAGAGATCAAAATAATACCAGATAGGTGTCCCCAAAAATACTCCCTCACTCCCAAAAGGATATAGACAGATATGAACAAAAAGTGACCAAAAAGTGTGTGGAGGAGGGGTACAAAATCAGCAGGCTCAAAATATCCAGAATATCGACAGCAATAATATGCAAGGCATCCAGTGTGTGCCTAAGGGGGGTGGGGGTGCACCAGCACCGTCCTGTGGCAGAGGTGGTGGTCGAGGTGGACGCTGGGTGGGTGTGGGTGGCGGAGGCAGTCAGGCAAGGATCTGGCTCAGGCAAGCCTGAATACCAGGCAGTAAAGCGACCTGCCTCTGCACGGCGCCGACAGTAGCAGAGAGAGCCCTAAAGTCTCCTCTAAGTCCACTAACTGCCCCCTCTAGAGCACGGAGGTGCTGAATTAGAGTGTCGGGAGGAGGTGGAGAGGAAGGACGAACAGGTGAAGCACGGGGCTGCCTCGCACGGCTATTGTAAAGTATAGGTGTGACAGTGGCGTGGTGCGGTGGTGCTGTGCTCGCTAAGTGACGCTCAGCCTCAGTGGGAGGCCGAGACACAGGAATGGTAGAAGAGGATGGAGCGGTAGCAGAAGCAGAAGTGGTGGAAAATGACGAGGCAGGCAGAGAGGTCAGTGACACAGACATAGGGACAGACGTCACGACGCTCTCGGAGGCGGTGGAGACAGTGAGGTCGACGGCTGGGGAGGTCGTGAAATGTGTAGGAAAAGACTCCCTGGGGGTCGAGAACAAAAATGAGGACAGGATCTCCACCGCAGAAGCAAAAGAGGGTCCGCCGCTCTTAACTATAGTGGGGGACGCTCGGGGCTTGTAGTAGAAATGGGATCTATCGACATGGGCACAGTGGTGGTGGTGTGGTAGGTGGACTCAGCTAAAGAGCTCCCGACACAAACAGACATGTGGATAGACGTGTCGAGAGGTGCAGACAAAGCAGGCACAGGCTGAGGGATTACAGGGTCAAGGGATGGAAGGAGGGGCTCCTGCTAAGCACCCTTAGGCTCAAGCACTTACGCGGCGGGGATGAGAAGATCCATCGGTGGAATCCACTCCCCGCCCGTGGGTCCAATATGCGTCCGAGCAGGACTCGAAAGAATCATGTAATCGGCACTGTGGGGACCGTGCAGCCACACGCAGTGGCACTGACCATGAGGACGAACATCCTCATCCTGACCATAACATCTATAGAAAGTGAGGTGGGGCCCGGTGGTCTCAGCAAGCCATCTGGGAGGTCAACTCCGCACAAAAGAGCCAAAAGGGTAATCAGACCGCCGCAGCAAATAGGCTTCCGAGCACCGACAGAAATAATGATGCGGTCGATGTACCAACTGGCAATATCAATCTCTACAAGGGGACCAAAACGTCGTCTCCATCAAAACCCCTAAAACGTGTCATCGCATAGAGCATGTAGAGCTCTGGCGTCGACAATGTCTCGGGCTCGTACCTCGCAAGAAAAGTGGTCGCCATAAGGTGCTGTGCAATGCGGAGGCACGGGTGGAGGACGGCAGAGGCCTTCGCCCGACTAGGGTCAAAGGCAAGGGGTGAACCTGTGATCTGTGTCCAGAAAGCGTGGGTGTCGAATGACAGGGGTGGGATGTGCATAAGGCTGTAAGCTCGGTTTGGGTCAGGGACAGCAGGCCACTGGAAGAATGCTCGAAGCATGTCAAGAGTGACCTGGCACTCCTGATCCATCAGGCGAAATGAGCATCCTCCAGGGGTCCTCTCAATAGAGCTAAGGACCTCTAGTGTCGGGCGGATGTAAGTGTCCGCCGACACCGACAAGAAATCATGCCACCCCCACGTTGTCATACAATTGGAGTAGCCCCTCAAGGACCCCCTAGGTGCTCTAAGTCAGCGAGGTGTGCGAACCTAGTGGGTACGATCGAGCGATGGGAGATACGCTCAAATCTGGTGCGCTGGGCGTCATCTCGGAACGTAATCCCCATCGCATCGAACGCGGGGGCCGGCTGTGCAGGTGGTGGTGGGCTAGGTGGTGGGGAGTCCACCCTAGCGGAAGAGGAGCCATGATCGCCTGACCTCTTTCGCTTGGAAGCGGGCTCCCGAGTGCGTGGCCTAAGACTGGGCGGCATGTGTGCCGTGAGATGTGCCCACCCAAATGCAAATGTGACGTGCTATATAATGAAACGAGTATACCTGAGCATGACGCAAGAGTAAAAACTGAAGCGTGCGAAGAAACGCCTCCTCCACGGAGCTCTGGAGTGTCCTGGAACTCCCCCAAGCTCCCCAAGCTAACCTGAAACACAAACAATCAAATCAGCGTATGATAATCAAAATACATGGGGAAGGTAGGGGGTAATAGATATAAATAGGATTTAATATGAATTCGGGTTGCAATGGGCAAACGGATTGGAGAAATGGGCGAGAAATGCGAATTCTAGGCGAAATGGGGGAGGAACAGCGGCTGGGCGGCGGCGTCGGCAGTGACCGGCGGCGGGGATGAAGTCGGTGGTCGGCGGTGGGGTGCACGACGACCGGACAGTGGTGGCTCGGGCGAGGAAGAAGTGGATTCGGGTGTAAGGAATGCGAAAGGTTCGGGAGCTGGGAGAAAAGAATTGGGGATTTTTCGTTTTCGAAAATCGCGCTGCGCCCGCAGCGTATATAAAGATGTAGCGACTCGGCCGAGTGACGCGTTCACTCGATCAAATGGCACAGCGTAAAATAAATTTCAAAACCTCCCCAAAGACACGACTCGGCCGAGTAGCTTTTCCCATTCGACCGAATGGACAAGTTCCACTCGGCCGAGTAGCAAGGCCACTCAGCAATTTTTGAAGCGTGTAGGGTATCTGATTCACTCGGCCGAGTAACATAGTCATTCGGCCGAGTGGCAATAGTACTGTAACTACAAAAAATTAACAGAGAGTTTGTCTGTAGGATCTTCCCTGGTCGGTACTCTACTCGACCGATTAGAGTCATCATTCGGCCAAGTGACATGTACACTCGGCCGAGTGTCTTGCAATTTTCAGCCTCGGCTCTCTGTTTTTGCTCTAATCTCTGTTTTTCTTGTCCCCGTCAGTTTCTTCCTCTTCCTAAGGCCTGAGCGCATTCCTAGAGCACTTTTCCTTGCCATGGTCATCCTCCATATGAATGATTTCTCGTTCTCCATCTCCTGTCGTGAAAAATAGAGCCCGTTGTCACTATTTTTATTGACTCAAGACTCCAAAAACTAAGAAAAATCTAAAACAAAAATAGGATTCAACTAAAATCAATATAAAACCATCGGGTTGCCTCCTGACAAGCGCTCATTTAAGGTCTTGAGCTCGACCCCTTATGATTATCGTTTAATGCGTGATATTTGGCGCATACGAGATGCGCCCGTCAAATTTGCCGGGAAGGCCACTTGGGTTTGGTTGTTGATGCTCGTGGCCTCTCCTCGGCTTCCCCTCGTCATGGGTAGTGCTGGGGGATAAGTCCCCCAAGCTTGAGCTTGTACCAATCTTTTTCTTCACCGGTGATGCCGATCTCTTATCCGACGGTGCTTTCTTCAAATTGTTGGTCGTAGAGAGCTTGCATAGCTCCCTAATTCTCACGCCATCAGCGTCGTCTTCTTTGTCATCGCCCATGGAGCCATCTGGAGGGTCTTCCAACTTTTCTCCATTGCTAGAAGATTGGCCTTATTCAAGGCCATCATCTGTAAGGCGCCAATAGAGTGTGGAATAGCTTCATCGTGTTGGATATGGAAGACGTTTGTACACCCTTGTGGGGGATGTACGAGGGATTACGGACCTCGAACGTCGCGTACACGAAGTCGTGTACAAAGGGAATCTGTTCCCTTGCGGAGAGGATCTCTGGATGAGCGGGAAAGTCGCATTATATATGCATAAGTGCATGCGACATATGGCTAATAAAGGGGGAATATCTTAAGCTTATGTTGTACCATGCATATGGTACAACTTAAGCTTATAATGTGCCATGTATCATGGTACACCTTAATTAAGTTGTTCCAAAGGAACAACTTACCCTAAAATAACTACCTTGGGGGCTATAAATAAGACCCAAGGGTAGCCATTTTCCTTACACCATTTGCATGAAATTCATGCATGCATCTTCTTCATAGCGAAGCTCTGCAGAAATATTTCCTCTCCCTCCATCCAAGTTCTTAATCTAAAATAGAGATTTAGATTGTGGATTAGTAGCCTTACTCCGTTCGTGAGAAGACTCGATCCGTCGTGGCGAATCCGAAGGCAAAGTTCCGAGACTACCGCTCCGCATACGCTAGCGTAAGTCTCCACTTTAGTTATCAATCCTAACTCTGTTTTGGACAGGACCCTACATTGGTATCAGAGCCATATGGGTTCGCCCCGGTCAAACCGCCGCCCCGTCGAAACTACGAACGAGTCGTTGTCTTTTTCACGAATGGGTCTCCTACCATTACGGATATGGTAGGAACGCTTCGTGATGGAGAGAACGCAGCGGTTGTTCTTTTCACGTTAGGGTCTCCTATCATTACGGATATGGTAGGAACTCTCCGTGACGGGAAGAACCGACCGTTCACGTAGTACGTTATTCATTTTTGGCACATGGCCATTAGGAAATAACTAACTTCATCGACGAACGGGTGCTTCATCGAGGAAGATGATGGAAGTTATTTCCATCGGGTAAGAGGAAATTTGGTGCATGTGCACCATGGCCAAATGGGCTATGAATGCCATGCATCCCCCCTCCCCAAGCGGAGGGGGTTGGCTACGGCCAATAACCACCGGCGACCACCCCATCAAGGGGGAGGAATGAGTGCGGCAACCCCATTTAAAGGGGGTGGCCGGCCATGGCCAAAGGGGCCATGGCCGGCCAACGCCGAATGGCCTTGGCCATGACCGGCCATGGCCAAGCCATGGCCGGCCATGGCCAGGCCGGCTGTGGCCGGCCCTGGCCAAGCCCTGCCGGCCAGGCCAGCCCTGGCAGTGGCCAGGGCCGGCCCTTGGCCGGCCTGCCGGCCCTGGCAGAGGCCAGGGCCGGCGCCCTGGCCACTGCTAGGGCCAGGCCGGCCCTGGCAGAGGCCAGGGCCGGTGCCCTGGCCTCAGGCCAGGGCCTGGCAGAGGCCAGGGCAGGAGCCCTGGCCCCGGCCAGCGGCCAGGCCGCCCTGGCAGAGGCCAGGGCAGCGCCCTGGCCTCAGGCCAGGGCCTGGCCGAGGCCAGGGCAGGAGCCCTGGCCCCGGCCAGTGGCCTGGCCGGCCGGCCCTGGCAGAGGCCAGGGCCTGGCCGGCCCTGGCCGAGGGGGCCAGGGCCCCTGGCCGGCCCTTGGCCAAGCCCCGGCCAGGGCAGAGGCCCTGGCCGGGAGAATTTGCATTTCGAAAATTGGTCGACCAATTTTGTGTTTTTGGTCGACCAATCTGGCAGAAGGTCTGGGTCGACTGCAAATTTGTCAACTGACCCATACGGGGTGACAAAGGGCATTGGTCAAACTCGAATGTGTCGATTAGCCCATACGGGGCTAACCACAGTGCCGACTAGTTCATACGGGACTAACGTTTTAATGAAGTTTTTCATTGGGCTCTACTCCTTGAAGATTAGCCATAGTGCTCTACTTCATGTGAGATTAGCCATGTCATTGTGCTCTACTCTACGGAGATTAGCCAATGTACTTGTGACGTTGTGCTCTACTCTACGGAGATTAGCCAGCGTGCTTTCAAATTTTGACAAAGATGTTTTTCAAATAGGTTATGTCCCGTCCTTAAATCGGGATAGCGCAATTTAGAATTCCAAGTCCTACCACGATCCGGCCATGGTTATCTAACCCATGGGTGTGTAGAACAGGTCTCGTGGCTTGGCAATTGTTGCGCTAAAATTCTTTGCGCAAACTCTCACCTATTCTATTTTGAAAGATATGTTTTTCAAAGTAATTTTCCGCTGCTAATACCATACGGGTATTATTTCTGATTTCTTTTTACTTAAGATAAGTAAGAGGGATACTTTGAAAGTTACTGCTAGATGGTAGTTGGGAACGTAGTGAACTTCTCGATTCTAGAGTAACATTTCAACGCATCCAAGGAACTTATCAAGTGTTTAAAGAATCGAAACTTTATGCATAGAATTTTGGTCGTGTTGTTCATTCTCTTTGCAGTTTTTTGAATCGAATATGTCTACCACTTCTAAGAATATTGTCGCAGAGCTTAACAAAGGTGAAAAGCTCAACGGCGACAATTATAAACTTTGGTCAATAAAGATCCAATATGTTTTGGAGGAGCAAGATGTGCTCGAAACACTTCAAAACATAATGGTAGAACCTGAGTTGGGCAATACGGCCCAACACAAGAGGGACCGGGAAGCTTATGATACTTGGACTCGAAAGAACAAAATAGCACATATTAAGTTATTGTCCGCAATGGACAATGACATAATGCGTCTATTTCGGGAATTCGACCTAGCCAAAGACATATGGTCTGAGCTAGAGATAAAGTTTGGTGGAACTTCGGTTACCAAACTCCGCTCCTTGAATATTCAATTTGATTCGTACAAGATGCGGCGAGATCATTCTATGAAAAAGCATCTCCGCCACTTGGCGAATCTTATATCTGAATTAAAGGATGCGGGTGTCACGCTGTCTGACGAACAGCAGATCCAAGCATTCATTCGTTCACTCCCAGATAGCTGGGATAACATGAAAATGCATCTCACTCATAATGAGTGCATTAAAACTTTAAGCGATGTATCGAAACACCTCGAACTCGAGGAAGAGCGGATTCAAGCCGCAAAACCAAGTGCAGAAGTGCACGTGGCCGCTAGTTCCTCACATGGAGGAAATAAGCGGAAGAATAAACGCTTAAGGTTTGTGAACGAACGTAAGCAAGAACCGGAGACCTCAAAGAAGACAAAGAACAAAAAGTGGCAAAATAATGTGCACTCAAAGAAGAAAAACTTGAAGAAGATCAAGTGCTTTAAGTGCAACAAGTACGGTCACTTCGCCCGTACATGTACGGATGGAAGTGATAAGGTAACTTGTAGGGCTAGTTACATATGTGTTTCTAGTTCCATGTTTCTTGCTGAATCTAACTATTTTTGGTTGATTGATTCAGGGGCCACAGACCACGTAGCGAAGGACAGAAGGTTCTTCGTAGAGTATCGAAAGATAACTCAAGGAACAAAGTGGATATACGTCGGCAACAACACACGTGTTGAAGTCAAAGGCATCGGAACATGCAAGCTAGTTCTCGACAACGGCCGGACTTTATTATTGCACGACGTCCTCTTTGCTCCAGATATTAGAAGGAATATCGTTTCCGTGGTCATGTTAATGTCTTTAGATTATGAGTGGAGGTTCTATAAACAATATGTTGACCTTGTTTGTAATAATTCTTTGATTGGTTCTGGTAATGTTTGTAATGGATTAATTGTTTTAAATACAATGTATGATGATTCTTCTTCCATTAATGAAAGTTTCCATTTGACAAATGCTTCTAACTCTGAGTCTGAGATCATTTGTTGGCATGCAAGACTTGGTCATATTGGACCAACTAGAATGGATAGACTTGCCAAAAGTGGCTTGCTATCTAATGTTTCAAAAGTTGAAATGTCAACTTGCGAACATTGTCTTGTAGGGAAAACTTGTCGCAAGCCGTTTGGAACTGGCACAAGGGCCGAAGTTCCATTACAGCTTATCCATTCGGAAATTTGCGGTCCAATGAATGTTAAGACAAGACTCGGGAAGTCCTATTTCATCACATTCATTGATGACTTCACCCGTTTCGGACATATCTATTTGATATCCCACAAAAGTGAAGCTTTGGCTTGCTTTAAAACTATATGAGTTTAGTGGAGAATCAATTAGATCGCAAGATTAAGGTTTTGCAAACCGATAGGGGTGGTGAATATCAATCAATAAGTTTTAAGGAACTTTGTGATGAAAAAGGCATAGTACATCAGGTAACTATGCCTTACACTCCACAACAAAACGGTGTTGCGGAAAGAAGAAATAGGACATTGATGGAAATGGTCCGATCAATGATGTCTCAGTCAAATTTGCCTATCACCTTTTGGGGTGACGCATTATTGACGGCAGCATTCATCTTAAACCGTGTACCCTCGAAGTCGGTAAGTTCTACTCCTTATGAGTTGTGGAACAATAGAACTCCAGACTTAAACATTCTAAAACCTTGGGGTTGTGCCTCTTACACACATTTATCCTCTCACAAATATGGCAAACTTGGGCCACGTGGGAGGAAGTGTATCTTCATCAGATACGCTGAAAACTCCAAAGGATATGTTTTCGTCGGTCAAGAGGACAATGGGGGTCTAATAGAATTCGAATCGAGGGATGTTGTCTTCTTGGAAAAAGAGTTTCCAAGACAGGGTGAGATAAGTCAAGACTTATCCTTGTTTGAGACTTGGGATCAAGAAGGATCGGAACGTTCGAGTGGGAGAATTCTTGGTGAAGAAGAAAATACGTTTCAAACTTCACCAATGGATGATACGAACGATACCAATCCTATTCCGAGTGGGAGTGATGTTATTCCAAGTGGGAGTGATGTCATTCCAAGTGGGAGTGATCAAACTCAAACAAGACGTAGTAATCGAACGAGGCTAACACCTCTAAGATTTGAGGATGAATTTCCTCAAACATTCATGACATTACTACAAGATGATGACGAACCTGCAAATTTCAAACAGGCCGTCACATGCCCTGCTAAAGATAAATGGATAGCGGCAATGGAAGAAGAACTTCAATCCATGAAAACAAACCAAGTCTGGGACTTGGTTAATTTACCTAAGGGACGTAGAGCCATTGGGAACAAATGGGTTCTCAAAATCAAGCATAAGGCTGATGGCTCCATCGAGAAATATAAAGCTCGCCTTGTTGCGAAAGGTTTCACGCAACAGGAAGGAATAGACTACGAAGAGACTTTCTCTCCTGTCGTGCGTTTTACCTCCATTCGCTTAATTCTGGCAATGGTGGCTTGTTTGGACCTCGAATTACATCAGATGGATGTAAAGACTGCTTTTCTTAACGGAGAACTAGATGAGGAGATCTATATGGAACAACCAAACGGGTTCATACAAGAAGAAAACAAACATAAGGTTTGTAAACTTCGTAAATCCATATATGGTCTTAAACAATCCTCAAGGCAGTGGTATATGCGCTTTCAAGAAGTCGTTTTGTCGTATGGTTTCTCCATGCTCGACGAAGACAACTGCGTATATATTAAGAGGATTAAAAACAAGTATGTAATTATGTCTCTTTATGTAGATGACATACTTATAGCCGGAAATGATAAGTGTCTTATCTTGGATATCAAAGCTTGGCTTTCATCCGTCTTTGAGATGAAAGACATGGGTGAAGCTGCATATATCCTTGGGGTTAAGATCTCAAGGAATCGTTCCAAGAAACTTCTTTCTCTCTCTCAAGAGACATATATAAAGAAAGTTTTAGAACGGTTTAATATGCAGGACTGCAAGCCAATTGATACTCCAATAAGCAAAGGCGAGGGTCTATGTTTGGAGATGTGTCCCAAAGATCCAAAAGAAAAGAAAGCTATGGAAAAAGTTCCATACTCCAGTGCTGTCGGGAGTCTGATGTATGCCATGATGTGTACCAGACCGGACATTTGCTATGTTGTTGGTATGGTAAGCCGTTACCAATCCAACCCAGGACAAGCACACTGGAAAGCGGTGAAGAGGATATTAAGATACCTCAAAGGGACTGCGGACTATGCGTTATGCTATCAAGGCAATACCTTGAGACTCGAAGGCTATACCGATGCTGATTGGGCGGGTGATCTCGACGAGCGAAGATCTACCTCAGGCTTTGTTTACTTGCTCGGGAATGGTGCAATATCCTGGAGCAGCAAGAAGCAAACCTGCATCGCCTTATCAACCATGGAAGCCGAATTCGTAGCATTCAGCATGGCGGTCCAAGAAGCTGTTTGGCTTAGGAAATTCTTAGACAGGCTGACGAATGCCTCTGACTCGAGCACTGTTCCAATATACAGTGATAGTCAAGCTTCGATTGCCTATGTCAAAGATCCTAAATTTCATTGTAAGACCAAACACATTGACATTCGATTCAAGTTTGCGAAGGATTATGACAAACGGAAGGAAGTAGACATAGGATACATATCCACGCATGAGATGATAGCGGATCCCCTTACTAAGGCGATCCCCAGAGATGTGTTTTTCAAACACTTATCATCTATGGGAATGCGTAGGTGCTGAGCTGTATCATGTAATATTTCCCATGTCTATAGAAGATCAAAATTTAATTTGCATACAAGTTTCTTACAAATGATTTTATATACATTTGTGTTTGAGTCTCAGCTATTTTATTGTGTGTATGTCGGACAGATTAAGGTTGGCTCTCTCACATGAGCAACCGCCTTATCTTATCAGATGGATAAGATAGAGATGAGACTAGTTTAAAGTCAAAATCATTAGACAAATGATTTAGAGTCGTGACTTAAACAAGATAGTCGAATAAAAGATCTGCATCATACGGATGCTTACAAAAGATCTGAGATCTGTATCACAAGGATATAAAGATCTCATTGGATTTTTTTAAATCCTATCTGTCTTATGCAGGATGAGAGTCCGTGAATATTTCACGAGTAGTAAGGGGACTCAAAAAGATAGGCACTGTGGTGTCTGATCTTTCATCCGTACAACATCATTAAGACATACTCTCCCTGGGAAAGGAGTGATGTTGTAGTACGTGTTCATACCACGTATGCATTTCGACAACTGAGTTAGTAGCAATAGTGTTTGCTATTATGTGAGACTCAAAGGCCATACGGGTCTTAACTCTTACCCTCAAGGACTCCAATTGGTTCCTTTAGATTTGACGAGATGATCGCTATCTTAGCGTGTTGCTAATGGACTATGGTAATTCGGCTCGGCGGGGCACGTTAGAAAAGCGAATCAAGTCAAGATCAGAAGGTTCGCAAGAAGAGGAAGATTGATTTCATATTCGCATTTGGACTTTAATGATTCAAAGCTGGCCAGCCAATTGTAATCCAGATGGGATTCAATTGTTGAATATAAAGTATAAGAAATGTGAAGAAATAATCTAGGGTAAAGCATGCGTTGAACTACTCAACTTTGCACCTTCGAGGTCGTTGTGTATCTCTAACAAGTGCACAACAACAGACTCTACGCGCATGACGGTTGCACGGTCTATTTCTCGGTATGATAGATGAAAGAACTAAGGGAAAGACGTTCTCTTACAATCCCCTCAAGTGTGAGTGGGAGATGTTGGATATGGAAGACGTTTGTACACCCTTGTGGGGGATGTACGAGGGATTACGGACCTCGAACGTCGTGTACACGAAGTCGTGTGCAAAGGGAATCTGTTCCCTTGCGGAGAGGATCTCTGGATGAGCGGGAAAGTCGCATTATATATGCATAAGTGCATGCGACATATGGCTAATAAAGGGGGAATATCTTAAGCTTATGTTGTACCATGCATATGGTACAACTTAAGCTTATAATGTGCCATGTATCATGGTACACCTTAATTAAGTTGTTCCAAAGGAACAACTTACCCTAAAATAACTACCTTGGGGGCTATAAATAAGACCCAAGGGTAGCCATTTTCCTTACACCATTTGCATGAAATTCATGCATGCATCTTCTTCATAGCGAAGCTCTGCAGAAATATTTCCTCTCCCTCCATCCAAGTTCTTAATCTAAAATAGAGATTTAGATTGTGGATTAGTAGCCTTACTCCGTTCGTGAGAAGACTCGATCCGTCGTGGCGAATCCGAAGGCAAAGTTCCGAGACTACCGCTCCGCATACGCTAGCGTAAGTCTCCACTTTAGTTATCGATCCTAACTCTGTTTTGGACAGGACCCTACACATCGATCACCTCATCAAGGAGGTATGAAAGATCATGGGACTGCCCCTTGAGTAGATATATGCGATTCACTTCACCGGTAGGGGCTCCTTCGGAATTATGCTTGAGCCGTTGTCCATTTACCTTGAAGGTGGCACCGTCTTTTCCCTCCAACTCAAAGGCTCCCCCCGGTTGTATGTGCTTAATGGTGAATGGTCCCAACCATCGCGATCTTAGATTTCCGGGAAAGAGTCGGAGTCTAGAATTGTATAAGAGGACCTTGTCTCCGACCTTAAAGTTTGTAACGGTAATGCGTGCGTCGTGGAGAATTCTAGTCCTTTCCTTGTATATTCTTGAGCTCTCATAAGCGTCCCTCCTAATCTCGTCAAGCTCATTGATATCTAGGAGCCGCCTCACCGCCGCACTCTTGTAGTCATAATTAAAGGTCTTGATGGCCCAATATGCGTGGTGTTCCAACTCCACCGGCAAATGACAGGCTTTCCCATAAAAAAGCCGGTACGGGGTGGTGCCAATGGGGGTGCGAAAGGCCCTGCGATATGCCCATAATGCATCGTTCAATTTCATGGACCAATCCTTTCTAGATCTATCGACGGTCTTTTTTATAATTTGTTTAATCTCCCGGTTAGACACCTCTACTTGTCCACTCGTCTGAGGGTGGTACGCCATACCAATTCTATGATTCACCTCGTACTTTTTCAACATGGCTTCAAACTTATTTTCTATAAAATGGCTCCCTCCATTGCTTATCAATGTACGTGGCACTCCAAAGCACGGGAAGATGTTTTGCTTGAAGAATTTGGACACCACTCTTGCATCATTAGTTGGGGTGGCGATGGCCTCTACCCATTTTGAGACGTAGTCCACCACTAATAGGATATACTTGTTTCCCTTACTTGACGGAAAAGGTCTCATGAAGTCCACTCCCCAACAATCAAATAGCTCAATTTTCAAAATGGGTTTCATCGGCATCTCATTTCGTTTTGATATATTTCCCGTCCGTTGGCATCTATCGCATTGCTTGACGAAGTCATGCGTATCCTTGAACATGGTCGACCAAAAGAACCTGCATTGCAGTATCTTTGCAGTGGTGTTGGAGGCGGTGTGATGTCCCCCGCAAGGCATGCCATGGCAATGTGAAATGATAGATGTGGCCTCTTCCTTTGAAACACACCTCCGTATAATACCATCCTTGCATATCTTGAAGATGTACGGGTCTTCCCAAAAATAGTTGCGGACTTCGTGCATGAACCTCCTTTTTTGTTGCGTCGCCATCCCACATGGTTTTATTCTGCATGCCAAATAGTTCACGTAATCCGCATACCAAGGCACTTCTCCGGGTCTAATGGCGAACAACCTCTCGCCGATAAAAGTGTCATTAATTGGTAGGCTTTCATCTTTCCCGTCACGAATAAGCCTAGACAAATGGTCTGCCACTACGTTGTTCGCGCCCTTCTTGTCTCTAATCTCCAAGTCAAATTCTTGCAACAAAAGTATCCACTTATTAATCGTGGCTTGGCCTCCTTTTTGCTTAGTAGATACTTTAATGCCGCATGGTCGGTGTGCACGATCACTTTGGATCCAAGGAGGTAGGAGCGAAACTTCTCGATGGAATAGACAACCGCCAAGAGCTCCTTCTTGGTAGTTGTGTAATTTTTCTGTGCCTCGTCCAATGTCTTGCTTGCATAGAATATTGCATGAAGCTTTTTGTCTATCCTTTATCCTAGCACCGCTCCAACGGCTTGGTCACTTGTAAACGGGAGACTCCAATCCGGTGGTTGTATAATGGGTGCGGAGATGAGAGCTTCCTTCAATGTATTCAATGCTTGCAAGCACTCTCCTGAAAAGACAAATGGAGCATCTTTAGCAAGTAAGGCGGTAAGAGGTCGGGCAATTAAGGCAAAATCCTTGATAAAGCGACGGTAAAATCCCGCATGACCAAGGAAGCCCCTAATGCCCTTAACATTTATAGGAGGAGGGAGTTTTTTGATTACCTCGATTTTCACCTTATCAACCTCAATCCCTCTAGATGAAACAAGGTGCCTAAGGACTGTCCCCTCGGTGACCATAAAATGACATTTCTCCCAATTAAGAGTAAGGTTATTTTGTTGGCATCTTTTAAGAAATTTAGTAAGATTAGCCAAACAAGAATCAAACTCACTTTCATAGATAGAAAAATCATCCATAAAAACTTCCATAATTTTTCAATATAATCGGAAAAGATGGACGCCATGCACCTTTGAAAGGTGGCGAGAGCATTGCAAAGACCAAAGGGCATTCTACGGTAGGCATATGTGCCATAAGGACATGTGAAAGTAGTCTTTTCTTGGTCATCTTCATGCAAAGGGATCTGAAAGAATCCCGAATACCCATCCAAATAGCAAAAGAATTTATGTTTAGCGAGGCGCTCTAGCATTTGATCAATGAAGGGTAATGGGTAATGGTCATTCCAGGTGGCTTTATTTAATTTCCTATAATCAATACGCATCCACCATCCCGTGACAGTGCGTGTAGAAATGGGTTCTCCCTTATCGTTTTTTATAACGGTCATCCCCCCTTTTTAGGGACAATGTGAACGGGGCTAACCCATCTACTATCAGAGATAGGATAGATAATGTCGGCTTCAAGCAATTTAAGAATTTCCTTCTTAACCACCTCCTTCATGTTGGAATTTAACCGCCTTTGAGGCTCTATGGAGGTGGCTTTAGTGTTTTGTAAGTGGATTCTGTGCATGCAAAGCCTAGGACTTATTCCTTTTAGATCAGAGATGGTGTAGCCTAGGACATCCTTGTGACTCCTAAGGACATCTAAGAGTATTTCAAGCTGATCATGGTTCAGGGCGGCATTAATAATTATCGGATAGGTCAATTTATTGCCCAAGAAAGCATACCTTAGGTTCGGAGGTAATTGTTTCAGTTCTACCTCAGGGGGCGCTGTACCCCCTACTTCCTTCTCTTGTGAAAGCTTGACCTCTTCTGTGACATCTGAGTTTAGTTCCTGCTCCGAGAGTGGGCTCTTGTATGCGGGCTCAGATTCGCTTCTTGGTGAGGACGGTGCATCGGAATAGACACTGCATAGCTCCGTGTTGACATCGAGGGGGCTACCACTTTGCTCCGGTCCACACCTGAGATCACGAGATATGTCAGTGGATTCATAAATGTAGGAAGGAGGGTCGTAGAGTGTACTTCCCTGAATATTGGCATGCCAAGCGGACTCCTCAGGAGTGTAGTGCTCTTCGATGCATGCTCTGATGTCTTCGAAGCATAACCGGCCGTCCCTCACTTCGACTTTAATGTTGCCCTCGATAGTCCCTTCCGGGGAGACTTGATCCATCACAAAGCTAACAAATAGTTGTTCAATGGGGTCCTCGATATTAATTGCAAAAGCCCCTGCGGTTTGGACCTCATCAACAAGCTCCTTCAGAAGAGCTGTGAAGGAATCATAATCTCCCAGGCTAGACTCAGTTCTCATCATCGCGTCTCCCATGTTACCTGCTTAGGATTCTGTGGAAAATACTGGGAGAGCACGTAAATTGGGCATCATACAAAGTCAAAAAGGTAATAAGAAATAAAGTGAGATATAACCGGGTAAGAAAAGTCGAACACTATCAAAAGTTCATCCCCGGCAACGGCGCCAAAAACTTGATCGCGTCCGGATATACACCCGAAAAACGACTTGTAGTCTTACAGCAAGCGCACGGTGTAGCGGCGAGCGGGTATCGAACACAGGGAGATACAAATGACAGTATCTCACTTTAATTACCTAGCTATCAAGAGAGTAAGAATAATTTTGGTGTAATCGTCACAATCGTTTAAATAACAAGAAATATCAATATAATAAAGCGTCTAGGGATAGGGAATCCCCACTACAGACCTTCTCTCATCCTTGTGAATCATAAGTTTCATTGTTGCTAAGCTTGAATATAGGTGAACTAGTCACAACTAAATGTAGAACCAAGCTCACGCTCTCGCGCTATTACCGGTCTATAGCAAACCTGGGTTAGAGCCCACTCTCGTGCAAACCCTAACCTAAGCTGCTAGCGTGAAGAACGACATCATTGTCCAATCGTATCTCGAGCCCACTCTCGTGAAAACTCGAGCTACGATCTAGGTTATGATAATTCTTATTCATCCAATCTCTTGCAAACGAATATTAGTATAGATCTATAATAAAAATACTAGCTTTGGTCCAATCTCTTGCAAACCAAATCTAGAGAATTCCAATTATCGATCTAAATCGAATATCTAGACCTTCCTATCAATTGAGATTCAATCTCTTGCAAATCCCAATCGATATGAATTCCTAGCTACTCGTAATATATCAATCATAACCGAACCATTATCAATTCTAGCAACAAATCCACGAATTCATCACAATTCAAAGATCGGGTCCATAGGGTTCATCCCTAGGCCCTAGATCGACGGAACTACTCACTAATCACCATAAAAACCTCAGAAAAAACAATAATAATCATGGCACAATTCATTGCAAAAGAGAAACAATTCATAAAAATTGAGTTTTTAATAAGGAAGAACAACCCAATGTTGTAGCCAATGATCTCCAGCTGAGATTTCTCCAAAGAATAGCCGTCTAAAACCTAAAATAACTCTCTAAAAAAATAATCCAAGTCTCTCCTAAAACTAGGGTAAAAACAGGGCTTAAATACAAGCCAAAAACATCCAAAAAAATCGTGACAAACCTGCCCCTGCGTAGCCCAGAATTCGCAATCCTAGCAACAGTCGGAGAGGGTCACTCGGCCGAGTGTCCCTTGTCACTCGCCCGAGTGACAAACCCGGTACAAAAACAATAACTTCGGGGGTTCTCAAGGTCTATCTCCGGGGGTGGCTCAGCCGAGTAGACATATTCATTCAGCCGAGTAGCTATAACGTTCGGCCGAGTGAGCTTTCTCAGATTTTCCAGTAACTTCGGCTCTTTTCTGTCTGAATTCCCTGTACCACTCGGGTGAGTGAACTTTCTTACTCGGCTGAATGAAATTCCTTGTTCGACCGAGTGACGCTGAAAATCTGCAGTGCGTATCCGTTCTACTCGGGCGAGTGTGATCTTTCACTCGGCCGAATGACCAATCTTGGTCGGCCGAGTGAGGTGCTCATGAGCCTATTTCTTCTCCTATTTGCTTCCTCGTCGCTCCTATCGAATTCCTTCTTCTTCCGCTCATCCTCCATCGTTGATAATTCCTCGAATAAGCCGTGGGTGACACTCCAAAGTGCGTGAAACTCCTTCGATCTCGTTTTCGCTCCAGATCGCTCCATATTTCCTGAAATACGACAAAAATAAGAAATAGTGAAAAGCATCGCAATATTGTCGAATAATCGTGAAAAATGCGATATGGGCGATCAAAACGTCATGAAAACATGCAGAAATAAAGGTGTAAAATATGGAGTGATCAACAACCCTCACCTGTCGTCAGCCGTAAGTCGAGGGGCCACCCCTTCGCCACTGAACGATGCTCACGTGTCGCCATCCGTAAGTCGAGAGGCCACCCCTTCGCCACTGAACGAACCTAATGTTTCGTCAGCCGTAAGTCGAGGGGCCACCCCTTCGCCACTGAACGACCCTAATGTGTCTTCATCCACTCTAACGTGTCATCAGCCGTAAGTCGGAGGGCCACCCCTTCTCCACTGAACGACCATGCCAAGTCATCAGCCGTAAGTTGAAGGGGCCACTCCTTCGCCACTGAACGACCCTCTTGCGTCACTAGCCATGAGTCGAGTGAACCACTCCCTTGCCATCAAACGAAATGGCCTATTTCTAACATGGTTCGATGGCTTAACCCGTCGAAAGGGGCCACCAGGCATTACGACCACATGGCACATCGACGACAAACAAAGAGATACAAGCCAACTCTTCTAGCGCTTTACTACAAAATTATTTTTTTCGATATCTCAATTACCCCCCAATACATTTGAAAACTATGGCAGGGTAAGAGGAGCGTCAAGATTCTGCAACGAGTCGCTAGGCCCTTGGCCTTCCTCAAAGCGTAGCAGCATGCTCTTAACTTTCCAGAGCACCAGCGCCCACATCATCACCCACCGTGATGACGACTTCGCCGGTGGGAGCAGCCTCCCCCGTGACCTGACTCAGATCATCGTCATCGATATCCGGAAACAACACTAAGATCCGGTCGATCTCAGCGAAGAGGCCAAGGAATCGATCCTTCACTTTCGATCGACATAGTTCATATCCTTGTGTGTATTGCTCGTCGAAATCGGGAAATGAATCCTTGAATTCTTGGACCGCCCTCTCCGCTATGGCCTCAACGCTGACCTTCTCCTTGAGCAGAGCTTTCTCTGCCTGCTCCCTCAAGGTAAATTGATCGGCTTCTCTCTTACGAGACTCGTGTAGATCATGCTCAAGCTGCTAAGTGTAGTTTAATCTTAGTCTGCACAGAAGCCCTATTCTGTCCAGCTCAGCCTGAGACTTCTCCACAACCCTCTTAACGACCCCCAGGGGGACTTTGTGGTTAGCCACCACCAGAGTGCATCGACGCAGCGCAGCAGTGGCCACGAGAGGCTGCAAACAAGGCACGATAGTTAACATCCATGCTTGTGTCACCTACAATAGAGGCTGGTTCAGTAGTTACCTGGACGTTAGCGTGGACGGCCATCGACGCAAACCTCTCATAATCAACCCCCTCTACAATGGCCCTATCCCGTGGTAGGGTCGCATTTTCGGCTATCCGAGAGACGGTCACGCACTCCAAAAGGGCAGAATCGTCTCTCCTCATTGGAAACTCCATTTGAATGAGTTCCTCTGTGGGACAATCAAATGGAGCCTGAGAAGATCGATTCTCTAGTAAAATTGGTCTGAATTCATCATGAATGACTTCAAATAGAGACACTGAAGGGAACAGGCCTCCCCAAGGCCAGGAATCCTCGTGCATAAGAAGCTCCGGTGTGACCCGGGTCTCCCCTGAGTCACCCTCTAGAAGAGTTCCCAGCTCCAACTGAGTAATCTGCTCCACAGCTTTAATCGACCCGGATGGCTCTGAGTCACTAAGGAGAAGCCGCCGCCTTCTCTTACCTCACTCAACTGCGACCACATCAAATTCAATGGGGGGCTTCTCATTTTTCTTCCGCTAGAGGTGGACCAGCTGGATATCCCAATCAGCGACAATGGGTCGTTCCTCCGATGATCGTGTCGTCCCTTCTGTTGGGTTTTCTAGGCCCTTAGGGATATAAAATTGACGTCTGGCCTAAGTCGGGCGAACGATGAGATCAAAACAACAGCAGAAAACAGTACTTAAAACAGTTTTAAGTTCAAGCCCTAAAGGGAACAAACCCTAGACAAGATCACAACTATCCCGGGGTTGGGTCCGACCAACCCCTAAGGATAGATCTATCTAACATTTGCAATTATAATCGCATGAATATTTAAAATACATACCTTTCACTTCATTTCTGCAGAATATGAAGCGTCATCAGCAACATTTCTTTGGCCCGCGCTGCTTCTCCCAAGCCGAACCGCATCCCGAGCTACACCTCGTCCCTAGCCGAACCACTTCCTGAACCGCACCGCATCCCGAGGCAAAATCATGCGCCAAAGAAGATTTCACCTTGAGTGGATCCGACTTTGGATCCGATCTGAGCTCCTTCGTAGCTTTGCTAGAGCCTGATCAGGAGCAATGAAGAATTTTCAGGAGAGATGGAATAATTAATTTAAGTCTTAATCCGAGCGTGCTCAAAACTTTTGGGAGCTTCTCAGATTTGGAGACTTGGTGCGAGTTTTCAAGGAAAGCATTGGCCCCTATTTATATAGGCAGCTAACCCCTCCCCGTATCATCATATCCGATGTGGGACTAAAAATTTTGGAGGAAAAAATTAATTAAAGTTTGCCTTTCACAAAGGCCAATCTTTAGCGAATTTTTTCTCCCTCACTATTGAGCTTTCACAAGTGATACAACTATCAAATCGAAGAGCACTGAACGATGAAAGCATAGAAACAAATGGTGATCCAATCCGACTCTGTTTGACCCCTCAAACTTCGTCTCAAAGATGAACAAAAATCTGATTTTCATTCACAATTCCAGCCGCCCAAAAATTAATAATTTTAGGGTTCAAAACCCTAGTCGTGGGGCCCATAGACTGGGCCCCACGAGTTGACCCAGTAATCCCTGGGGGGCGTGCCATTTGCACGCGCCCCAGAGGGCGCCGATGGTGCCACGCGCCCTCAAAAATCACGGCCGGTGCCCATAATTGTGGGCGCCAGACTCAGCATTGGCGCGGCCCAATTGGGCCAGGCCAACAACCCTTTTTAATATATTTTTTGTTTCTTAAACAAAAAATCGTTTGGGCGGATATCTGTTGGGCCTTTTATGGCATTCTATTTAAAACACTTTTAAATAGACTTATTGGGCTCGTTTGAACTCCGATTTGAGCGCGATTTTCTCTCCGACTTTCGTGGAAGAATCCTCTTCATTTGTATGCCTTTAATAGATATATTTGTAAACATTTTAAATATTTTATTTTCTATTGCATCATATGCAATAATCCACATCTTTAATATTAAAATTCATTTACATCAAATACAAATGAACTGAGGGCATACATCTCTCAACATCTCCCACTTGCACTCAGGATCATTTATCCCGAGTGCAGAAGCTATCTGCAACCTCTTTGCAATTTGATGTCTTATATCGCAGACTCTTTACGCCTTTCGTGCGGGTCGGAACTTACCCGACAGCTAGCCCACCTTTGTCTTTGGTTTTTGCTAGGGTAGGTTCCGAGCAGGAATGAGCACCCATAATTCAAACTTCTTAAGGTAATCAATTCCCATACATCATATGTATTATCTCTCTTAATTCTACCTATTACTTGACGAAGGTCTCACTTTGTGTGAGACTCTACATCCTGACCCTATTACAGGCGGGGCTCGAAACCCCAGACGACAATGACCACGAGCGCAGGTGATGTCCCTGTTTTGATAGCATAATTATGTGGTTAACTCATTGACATGAGTATTGTCGGGACCACCCTGACTGTGTCCGTGATGAATACCGCAGTTTTAGTCCCCACGTCAAAACTTTGTCGCCTAGTCAAGCCGAGGATACAGTCAAACTGTTAACCCCAATAGCTTCTGTTGGATCTGGATCGTAGCCTAGAGGGGGGGTGAATAGGCTAATAAAAATATTTGTGCAACCCACGAACAATCCCATGCAGTTATAGGCACAGATAGGGCAATAAAATAGCAATCACAGAATACGCACAGATATACCCTGGTTCGGTCGTCCCCACGACCTACTCCAGCCCCCGAAAGCAACTACTAGATAGATATGTAATCAAGTACTGCTACAATGAGTCAAGATCCCAAATCTACTCTCACCTAGCTCGTACGCACACCACGTGCTCTACACTATCAATCTAGTCAGATGCTCTCCCTCCGTGACGACTCCCAAAGTCGTCAGGTCCCTAAAAAGTAACACAGAAGGTAAAGTTTCCCCTATAAAGATCGCTACACCAATAAAAAGATAAATAAATAGAGTTTTAGGAATGCTCAGTAATGGTGTGTCGTCTCTGTCAATAAGCGCAAGTCAGATATGTATCTGACGTGATGTAGTCATCTCCGCAAGTCGTGCAACTCAAGTTGCGGCTCTCCTTACAACTTGCGGCCTTTGGTACCTGTTTGTAATCTTGCAACCTTCTCCTTGATCTTCTGATTGATGGTGCAGCGAGTGGTTTGGTAATCAGATGTTCTTTGATTTGCAACTTCCGGTAACAGGCTTCCCTTGATGATGCCACACGAATAACTTGCACACACTTTTTTTGCTTGAAGAATTTTGTTGGCCTGAGGGAATTTCTTTGATGCGACCTCGCAGAGACTTTTCTTGCTCTCAGAATTTGTATTCGACTGCCACTTAGATTCTATATTTATTGGCTCTTGGGACTTTTTTATTCAAAGAGAAGAACGCCCCAGAAAAATAATTTCGGCTGATGTCTTTTTGGCCGCACACTTTTTTTTGAGGAGGTATCTATTAATGGCCGGCTCCATGTGCATTTATATAGGTTTCTTAGAAAACCCTAGTTTGTGTATTTGCACAATTGCCACCGCACGCCTATTTTCACTTATTTTAGCCGATTTAAGTCCGTTTTCCGATCTAAAAATTTTGGCGGCTTTCTCGTTGTCTCTCCCAAAATATATGGTCATAGTTGATATTTTACAACGTCGTGGGGATGACCAAATTGTCTTTTTACGTCCAAAATACCTTTTTGGTTTTCCGAACTCTTTTCAACCTGAAAACACTTAACACGCGTATTAGAACATTCACACACGTTTGTTATCATCAAACACGAAGTTCATAGATCGTTGCTACCAACAATCTCCCCCTTTTGATGATAACAAACTAAGTATAAGATTTGAGCATTAAGATGCAAATAGTGTGTGTGAAAGTGTGATAGAGGATGTATGCAGACACGTATAGCAGGATGTGCAACATATAAGCATGCAAATAATCAGGATGTGCAACATATAAGCATGCAAATAATACGACCATGGTATGATGGCATGCTCCCCCTATTTTCATGCTCCCCCTTGAACCAAATACCGATTACCAAATCTTCCCAAATTTTTCTCCCCCTTTGTTATCATCAAAAGTCATAACACGAAGTCAAAATCTTATATCATGCAAAAAGAGAGTATTAATAACCACTACCAACAATTGCATGCATACAATCCTAAAATAATCAAGTCAGACTCCAATGAAATTAAACAACTAAGACTTCAACACCAACGTGTACGGTGTGGTGATTAAAATTGAAGCACATAGGGAGAATCATTAAGAAAGTCAACCGGAACCAATCCATATTTTCCAAATAACATTCTATCACCTAGGATTGATTTTTCCAACCTCATTAAAAATGAGTTCAAGGTGCCACACCCCCAAAACATAGCCTATAAGGACTCTTAGATGTGGGGGTGGCATTGCTTGACGAGTAAATACACCAACGCTAAAGTTTACCCATAAAGCTTATGTTGGATACTCGTGGGTAATACCGTTGCCACGGATTGTATCCATTTTTCATACAGAGCAATTATTCTTCTTTTTCGTTTTTTTAATACTTATAACAACACTTTCTTTTGCTCAATTTTTATCCATGGCAAGGTATATCATATCCCTTAGATTTTCAGTTAAGTTTTCCTCCTACATTCACTTTCCATATTTCATAAATGATATCTCCAAATGTGCAACAATAATAATACATGTGAAAGTGAAGTAGGTGGTGTAGAAATCAAGTTGTTTTTAGCCATTGAACATGCCCTGAATATTTAGAAAGATGAACATGCGCATGTGGCAAAAACAATAATACGCCAATTTCTACATTGATATGAAAATCATTCGTGCATACTTCAATAATGAATCAAAGAGAAAAGATACACATATAAGCACCAAAATATTTTTTTTTATATTTTCAGTTTTTCAGTTTTTTTTTATAAAAAAAATGCATGAAGTACTAAAGTAAACATGCGATGCAATCACACAAACAAAAAGAATCATGCTCACATAGCAATGCAACTACTAGCACACCAACAAAGAGAAGTCATGCACACACACAAAAAACTATGAAGATATTCATTAAGATCAAAGAATGAGATATACCTTCGCGTCGCCGTTTGACTAAGGAGCTAAAAAGTAATGAGACATTCAATTTATCGCTCCTCGTCAAATTTCCATCCACCTACAAAAGAGGTGTCGTGTGTGACCTTGGAATCCAACAAGGTCCACTCACGTTAGTCATCAAAGAGTTAAGAACCCATATTTGTTTGAACTTAATGTTTTTGTTCCTATATTTGCAATGATATGAAGTATGACCAACGCATCCACATATAAAGCACTTAGCATGAAAATTTCCAACCTTTGTTGATTCAATGTGAACTTTTCTATATTTTGATTTTTCAACATTTTTAAGACCATATCCTAGTCCTCGCCTATTATTGCCATAAATTTGATTTCCAAGAATAATGTCCAAATTTTGTTTTCCAATGGAAAATCTCTTTAATGACAATTCTAGGGTGGTGACTTTGGATTTCAAATGATCATTTTCGTTCCCAAGCAAAGTGCATTTACTAATGAAAGCTTGCTTGTTTTCCTCTTCTTTCTTCTCAAAATCCCTCATTTTTTCTTCAAGTTCAAGATTTAGCATGTTAATCTTTTCAGAGAGCAATTCATTTTCAACTTCAAGCTTTGTCTTATCTAATTTATACATGCTAATATCCTTTAATAAAGAGGGACATGAAAGACAATCAGTTTTTTCAGACAAGCTAGCTTTCTCTTTTTCTAACATAGTAATGGTAGATTTGCATGCAACAAGCTCTTGTTTAATATTTTTCATTTCTATAGACATGTCATACTCAGTTTGTTGCATATCAAAATTATCATTCCTATAACATTCCACATCAGCTTCTAGCTCATCAATTCTATGTTGCATTCCTTTACAGATTTCTAAGAATTCAGCTTTAGTGGGAGATTCTACCTCATTGTGTTTGGCCATCAATGTCATGCAGGAGTGTGCTTCATGTTCCTCATCCTCCTCCTCAGCTTCGCTATCCATGTCCCACGTCAGCACTTTCGTTTTTCCTTTTCCAACTTGAGCTGTGTGTTGTTGTGGGCAATCTTTTATGTGGTGCCCTTTCTTCCTGCATTTAAAACATTCACTTCTATTAATAGCTTTCTGATCATAGGAATTTCTACCAAAATTAGAATTATTAGAACGAATGAACCTTTTTCCCATCTCAGCTCTTCCTTGATCAGTCTGAATGTATCTCCTGAAGTTTCTGACCATTAGGGCTTGCTCTTCATCAAGATCGTTATCGTTAGCTTGTAGAGCTAATGGTGTGGAAGCTTTGGTCTTCTCTTCAGGTTTCTCTCTGGCTTCTATACTCTGCAACTCAAGCTCGTGTGACATTAGGTTGCCTATCAAGTCCTCCACTTTCATTGTTGATAAGTCCTAAGCTTCTTGAATAGCGATGACTTTAGGCCTGAACGAGCTTGGTAGCGCCCTTAAGATCTTTCGTACATGTTCATGGCTAGAGTATGGCTTACCGAGGGAACTGGATTTGTAGAAGATGTCTGTGAACCTCGCAAACATGTCTTTAACTGATTCTGTTGGTAGCATGCGGAAGCTCTCATATTCTGTGCTCAGCAACGCAAGTCTAGATTCCTTCACTTGCGATGTTCCCTCGTGTGTCACCTCCAGAGTATGCCAGATTTCCTGCGCAGTTAGACAATGTGAGATACGATTAAACTCAGATTTATCAAGAGAGCATATAAGCGCATTCATAGCTTTACCATTAAGAGTATAAAGTTTCTTATCAGCTAAATCCCACTTGTCTTTAGGCTTAATCATAACGGTGTCTTCAATTTTAATAGTGGGTAGACTATAACTATTTTCAACAATATCCCACACATCATAATCAACAGACACTAAATATATTTTCATCCTAGCCTTCCAATATGCAATGTCTACATCATTAAACTTAGGGGGACGGGCTATAGACTGACCTTCAGCAAAAGCACAATCAAATATATTCATGGTCATCTAAAAATTCTAGACTAGATCCTCTAAACTGGCTCTGATACCACTTGTTGGATCTGGATCGTAGCCTAGAGGGGGGGTGAATAGGCTAATAAAAATATTCGTGCAACCCACGAACAATCCCACACAGTTATAGGCACAGATATGGCAATAAAATAGCAATCACAGAATACGCACAGATATACCCTGGTTCGGTCGTCCCCACGACCTACTCCAGCCCCCGAAAGCAACTACTAGATAGATATGTAATCAAGTACTGCTACAATGAGTCAAGATCCCAAATCTACTCTCACCTAGCTCGTACGCACACCACGTGCTCTACACTATTAATCTAGTCAGATGCTCCCCTCCGTGACGACTCCCAAAGTCGTCAGGTCCCCAAAAAGTAACACAGAATGTAAAGTTTCCCTTCCAAAGATCGCTACACCAATAAAAAGATAAATAAATAGAGTTTTAGGAATGCTCAGTAATGGTGTGTCGTCTCTGTCAATAAGTGCAAGTCAGATATGTATCTGACGTGATGTAGTCGTCTCCGCAAGTCGTGCAACTCAAGTTGCGGCTCTCCTTACAACTTGCGGCCTTTGGTACCTGTTTGTAATCTTGCAACCTTCTCCTTGATCTTCCGATTGATGATGCAGCGAGTGGTTCGGTAATCAGATGTTCTTTGATTTGCAACTTCTGGTAACAGGCTTCCCTTGATGATGCCACACGAATAACTTGCACACACTTTTTTTTGCTTGAAGAATTTTGTTGGCCTGAGGGAATTTCTTTGATGCGGCCTCGCAGAGACTTTTCTTGCTCTCAGAATTTGTATTCGGCTGCCACTTAGATTCTATATTGATTGGCTCTTGGGACTTTTTTATTCAAAGAGAAGAACGCCCCAGAAAAATAATTTCGGCTGATGTCTTTTTGGCCGCACACTTTTTTTTTGAGGAGGTATCTATTAACGGCCGGCTCCATGTGCATTTATATAGGTTTCTTAGAAAACCCTAGTTTGTGTATTTGCATAATTGCCACCGCACGCCTATTTTCACTTATTTTAGCCGATTTAAGTCCGTTTTCCGATCTAAAAATTTCGACGGCTTTCTCATTGTCTCTCCCAAAATATATGGTCATAGTTGATATTTTACAACGTCGTGGGGATGACCAAATTGTCTTTTTACGTCCAAAATACCTTTTTGGTTTTCCGAACCCTTTTCAACCTGAAAACATTTAACACGCGTATTAGAACATTCACACACGTTTGTTATCATCAAACACGAAGTTCATAGATCATTGCTACCAACAGCTTCAACTTGGTTAGTTTCCTCGGTCTTCAGTCAAATAATGTTGGACTCCTTCCAACATACTTTGGCTAAAGTTTTTCACTAAAGACCGAACCAACACTTGCGACACTAACTCCTCATAACAGGAGAGCCGAATTCTCTCTTAGTCATTACTCTCCTTGCACGCTTCAAGTGTCACCTAACCAAAGACCTTTCGACAGGTCTTGCCTCGAATCTAGGTCAGAAATCTAAGAGACACCGTTCACGTACAGTTTCGTATAATGACCTCAAGTCTAAGGACCAACTAGCATATCATCACAGAGAGTTATCACTGACAAATTTGTTATGTTAACCATGTGATAACTCTTGTTGGGTCGTTCAGTGAACTCATTCTCCAATGAGCACCTGTGTCTCGTCTCTGACTTCGCCAAGTCGAATGACCATGAGATCATCGTCACCATTCCACGGTGAAGACAAAGACGCAATGGTCTATCCGATGTTTCGATATCCTTTTCTCGAAACATCTATGACCACGAACTGCTTTATACTTATGCTATTAACAGTCAAACAATTCTCCATGATCGAGGTCCTCATTTCGATACTGGTTTAAACTCGCATTAAGTCTTAGGACTTTACCTAAGTTCTAATGTCGACTACATTATTATTAACTTAGATAAATTCTTACCATACAGCTTACTGTAATTTTGAACAAGATGTTTGTACACTTACACATAGATAAATTGCCTCGAGTTCGAGGGCATACACATCTTCCAACATCTTTCACTTGCACTCAGGCCCATTTATCCCGGTATCGCATACCATATTTACACATAAGTCTCTATAAACATTATGTGACAGAGCCTTCGTGAGTGAATTTGCTAAACCGTCTTTAGTTATAGCCTTAAGGAGTTTATATGTTTATTTTAGACCACACATTTGAATCTCATCTAAATAATATCCTAGGTCTCTTGGACTCCATAATATTTAATTTGCCTGAATCTCATCTGTAACGGCTGGTTTCTGTATGATGATATTTATTTATATATATATATGATTGTTCGTCTTCTCTTTTTTTCTTTTCCGTATTTATTTTCCCCTACCTGGAGCTGAGCGTGCCTCGTGACGCTCATATGTTAGAATAGGTTCACTTTTGGAACTCATAGGAATCATTCCGAAGCTTCACGCTTCAATTTGCGACTTCCTGTGCTCATTAGCCGATTCACGTTGAGGAACCGACCGACTAGATTTCAATCTAGTCGGTCAACAACTCTTCATGGACCGACTAGTTCTCCCTTTCATTTTCCCTAAGCTACTGTTTACGCTTAGTCGGTCTAAGTTCATCCACCGACCGACTAGTTATCAAACTAGTCGGTCAACACTTCTTCACAGACCGACTAGTACAGAGATCATTTTTCGCACCCAGGTTACTGTTTACCTTTAGTCGGTTTACGAACGAATACCGACCGACTAGTTGATGAACTAGTCGGTTAGGTTTCCTTCGCTGACCGACTAATCTTCAAAATATCTTGTTGACCACTTTTACCCTTTAGTCGGTCTATGAACACTGGCCGACCGACTAGGTTGCAAACTAGTCGGTCGATGAGCCTTCACAGACCGACTAGATCTATCAACCATGTACCAACACTGTTCTTTGTTTGCCTTTTAGTCGGTCACAGTTATACGACCGACCAACTAGTTCCCAAACTAGTCGGTCGACCGCCCTTCTCAGACCGACTAGTTGACCCCGAAACCCTAATTTTTGAGCTAGCCGCCGTTTCATTTTCTTATTTAAACGTGGCTTCTCCTTCTTTTCTCCTGATTGTTTCCAGTATCCCTCTTCCCCAACCTATCCCCTTCCTCCCACGTCCTTCCCTTTGCTCTTCCTCCTCCATCCTTGCGCCCTCCTTCTTCCCCAAGGCTCTCTCTCCCTTCCTTCTCTCCCGTTTTTCTTCCTCCTTCTCCACAGCCGACCACCCTCCTCCTCCCAGATCTGGGATCCACGGCCAAGCTCCGGCCACGTTCATTTCTCCCTCTTGTCCTAGTACGGTGTTCTCATCTCAGATCCAGCAGCAACGATGCCAAGAGACGCTGGGATCTTCACCATCACCGGCGATCAACATTCCTCGCTGCGCTACCCACAGCCTAGGAATTTCCGGACGACGCAAAGCCTCCACTTTTCCAGATCCGACGCCGGATCTTCGTGCAACCGTCATTTTCAGGTTGGTCCCCTAAATTCGTAGTAACCCACACAATAGATAATCAACCCCTAATTAAAATCAGCAACCTAATCAAATTAAATTTACTTTCCGCTCCTCTTTAAAACGTTGTGCAAACCGTAGAAATCGACAAATGGACGCTATGCATGTGCACATAGGATAGATTGTTAATTTAGAAAACATGAGAACCGGACGTGAAATGATAGCGTCCGGGACGCCCTTGATGGCTCAGATTTGACAACGAAATCTGAGTCCAACAACAACAATTTTGAGATCATAGGATTGACATGCGTGTGTGTGTGAGTTGTGGACACCCTAGCATAACCCCTCCTGTTTCTGTCGTGTCTTGTTCCGTTCCGTCTGCAAAGCCCGCTGGGCAATAGGGCACTCGCCAAGCCAGAGCGAGTGATCCCTTGTACTAGTTCACAGCCCGATGGGCAATTGGGCACCTGTCAAGCTAGAGCAGGTGATCCCATGTATTGATACACAGCTCAGAGAGCAATAGGGCACTTGTCAAGCTAGAGCAAGTGATACCTTGTCATGTCACGATTCTTGGGGTTTTTGGGGTAGGGTTGAGCGTCCAAGCGGTAAGAGGGTCTGATCCCCCTCGAACCGAACAGGCGTGAACCCTTTTCGTGTCTTGTCTTGTCGTGTCTGGCTTCCCGTGTTCCGTTTTGTCTTGACACCGGTAGGCTAGTCCCGTGTTCGGTAGCACTCGCTACGACCACTACTTGTCGTGTTTACTTTCTGTTGCGTGTACTTCTGTTGTTAAAACCTCAGCATGTTAAATCAACCAGTAAAACTTTGTTAAGTAATTGGTGCACTTGCAGTTTGGTCTAACCTTTTTCTTGTAGACCTTACCTGACGTACAGTTCCTTCTTTTGGTGTTATACGTCAGGGATTGAACCAGAGTACGTGGAGGAGACTGACTTGCCAGCTGACGTGGAGCCAGAGAGCGTCGATCCCGAGTGCGACCCTGAGGAGGACCAGAGCTAGAGACTCCTCATTGCAGTTTCCAGAGACGTTCATTACTTTTAGTTGGGTGTGTAGCACCTTTTGTTTCTTGTCTAGGTTGGGTGCTTGCACCATTAGATTTACTTTTTCTGCTGTTGTAGCCCTTCGGGCGTTGAGACTTGGTACTCTTGATATGTTGGAATAAAATGTGATGTTCTTTCCTTCTTGTACTTTTATTGTTCTGTACTAACATGCAGAGACCTGTACCTTCGTCTTGGTACCACACAGACGCTTATTGGGTCAGTGCTCCGTAGCTCTGGCCTAAGCGGGCCTAGTCACGCTTCGCCTCCGCTGTTTCGGGAAGCGGGGCGTGACAGGTTTTAGTGGTGGCCCATGCAGGTCCACATCCCAATCTTTCTGCAAGTACAGAACAGTAAGAGTAAGGACATTCACTTTTAATATTCACACATTGAACGAGTCTAACTTACGTCTTTCTGTCAATAGGATGGCAGGGCGACGTAATACCCGATCGGGGAGCGCTGGAGATGGGATTTAGGAAGACCAGGGCAGAGAGTTCCGTCAGTTCCTTGGCGTGATGCGTGAGATGCTTGAGGTGCAGCATCAGCTGGTGCAACAGACCACCCGTGCTGCCCGGGCCCCACCTGTTGCACCACCTCCACCTCCGCCTGCTCTGCGAGCTGCTCCAGGAGTGAAGCAGTTCAACGAGCTTCAGCCAAAGACCTTCTCTGGGAAGGAAGGACCTCTGGGTGCCGATGATTGGATCCAGAGCACTGAGGAGAAGTTGGTTGCTGCCAAGATTTCAGATGAGACTCGAGTGGAGATCGCGAAGATGCAGCTGACTGAGATTGCCCGAAACTGGTGGCGCATTGAGGAGAGGCGTCTGCAGAAGCCTATGGAGTGGAAGACTTTTCGCCATATGTTCAAGGAGAAGTATTTCACTAAGGCAGCTAGGAGAGAGCTGATGGGCAGATTCATGGATCTGAAGCAGAGGGACATGACGATCGACGAATACGAGGCTGAATTCGAGATGCTGAGTCGTTTTGCTCCGCACATGGTGAAGAAGGAGGAGAATCGAGCTGAGCGGTTCTGTCAGGGACTTCGTCTGAAGGTCTAGGCTTCCATGTCCTCTGCTAGTTTCTCGACTATGAGGGAACTGTTAGATGCTGCAAAGAATCATGAGACGATTTCGCACCTGCCTGACACTCCAGAGGACAGAGGAAAGCGTCCTATGGAGCAGTACCGGCCACCTGCCAGGCCGATGATGAGGCTAGTCCAGACTGTGTCATTCAAGAGACCTGGAGCACCAGTGCAGCAGCAGAGCAAGGGTCCCTGCCATTTCTGCGACAAGCCCGGACATGTTCAGACCAACTGTAGGAGGAAGCTGGGTCTGTGTCTGCTTTGTGGAGATGCTTCGCATGCTGCGAAGGATTGTCTGAGAGCCCGCACTGCTGTTGTTGGAGCGCCAGCCCCGTTGCAGATGAGGGCACCTACCCCAGGTCAGAGAGGACCTACCATTCGTGGACCACCCTAGGTGCCACAGCGACAGATGTACCAGCGAGCAGTGCAGCCTCTGAGGCCGGCCTATACTATGACTACTGTGGAGACTGAGGAGCTGGATGGGGTGATTGCAGGTAACATCTTGACCTAGTCGTTCCTTTTCATAACTATATTGTATTGCTAGTCTTGTTAGTGTTGTTTGTTTGTTTGATTGTTAGAGTGGTGTTGTGACCTTAGACCCCTTGTTTTCCTAGGCACCATTCTTGTGTTCTCTCACCCTACTTTGGCTTTGTTTGACTCCGGTGCATCCATGTGCATCATATCCCGGAGGTTTATGACAAAGCACTCCATTCCTTCCCACACACTTCCTAAGTGTTGGGACATCACCACAGGGAATGGAGTGGTGACTGTGAACCTGGGATGTCGGTCGATTCCCTTAGTGGTTAGCGGACATGAGTTATATGCAGATTTCATCGTCCACGATCTGCCGCATTTCGATGTCGTCCTGGGCATCGATTGGCCGGGAGATTTCCATGCTTCGATCGATTGTTGACGTGTGTTTATATTTCATATATTCACGCACGTTTTCCTTTGTATTTCTCCGTGTTTTTCCGCCGTCTCTTATTCGTTTTCGTGTATTTTCCCGTTTTCTTTCACTTTTCTTTGTTTGTCCATGATTACAGGAGATTGACCACGTAGGGGACGATTAATGATGATATCCCAAGTCCCCGGAGCAACGGGAGAAGTCACGCGTGATCCAGGGGGTCAAACGGCGAAGTATTCATCTTTCAGCCCCTCACCCGGTCGGTTGGTCATCTCCAACCGATCGGGTGATGCACGCGTGCATCAACCGGTCGCTACCGCAGCTCACAAAGAAGTCACCCGACCGGTTCACAGACCGGTTCTGCGGGCGGCTGTTCTCTGTTTTCTTGAGCAGAATTCCAACCGATCGGGTGATTCTCACCCGATCGGTTCATCTGTAGCTGAAGAAGATAAGCTGAAGACACGGGCGTTCAACCGATCGGTTCACCCGACTGCTTCAAGATCCAACCGGTCACTCAAGAACTCACCCGACCGGTTCATGTGATCGGGTGAAAACTCGCCGTTTTCTGATATCTATTTGTAACGGATCAACCGATCGGTTGACTTGTCAACCGATCGGTTGATGCGACGGCCTATATATAGAACCCCTAAGGTTCCAGAAACCAGGAGTTGCTGTTTTTCTACTGTTTTATTTCCTTGTGACGGCTATAATTGTTACTCTTTTGTAAGTTTTCAGATCTTTCTAAAATTTTAGTATTGTCTTTATTACTCTATTACTTCTGCATTGTAATTGCTTGATTATGATTCCAACGGTTAAATTTCATTTAGATCGCTTTTTCATGAATTTTTGTGAGTAGTTCCCAAATCTGGGATTTTGGTGGAAACCCCTTCGGGGGCTCTTCCCGATGCGTCCATAGGGTTAGGAAATCGATAGGGAGTAGGAATCTAACGGTTACGCGGGGTGTTTCATTGTCATCGGCGGGAAAAAGACCGCCTTTGACCGTCGGGCCAAGGGGGAATAAACTTGGCGGTTGACTCCCTAGCCATAGCTCACACCCTTAGCGTTGACGTCGAATCCTAGCACACGGGAGCGGCAGGACGAGATGTTGGGAGTTATCGTTGCGGGCTTAGTGCTCCCGGGATCGATCAGTGTTTATGGACACGGGAGTGCCCACTGATCGAATCCGGGAAGTCCGGTGTATCATCCTGGGCACCGACCGGAATATCGGGCCCATGGGACGCCGGTACCACTTTCAGAGGCAACGTCCCACCATTAGACCCTAATCCCGATCGCTATCCATACCCGTAGGCCGCGTCGGCGAGAGTCTCTCGTCGGGTTGGAAACCAAAGTCCCGGGTTTACTTTCTTTTCGTTCTTACGCTCTTATTTCCTTTCGTGACAACCATCCACCGATTCGGGCTAGCTCGCCCCTCGGGGTGATTTAGGTCCTACCTGACCCAAGCACAACCTCGCCTCCCTGAGTTCGATATTCCCGCACCCTACACTAACCGTGAAACTTGCGGTAAACAACACCGCGCCGCCGCATATCACGCGGGGCGCCGGTCAAGTTTATGGCGCCGTTGCCGGGGAGGCAACGTGCTTGTTATTCTAGGATCTTATGAACCCTCGTGTCTAGCTCATATCCCTGCCTCGCGATAATTTTCGCATTTTCCTTTTTCTTTTTTTTACTTTTCTTATTTTTATTTCTTACTTAATCTGTTTCTTTCCCACTTGTTGCTTCACGGGTGTTTGTTGTTTTTCATGCGCAGGAGTTCAAGGAGTCTTGACGACTTGATTCCCCTCGATCCAGAGATTAATACCACCCTTAGGCGTTTGGCCGTCGAGAAGCGAAGAAGAGAAGATCCCGAATCCATGGAGGAGAACACCCCACCTCACAAGTCTCTGCTGGAGTACTCGATGCCATCCATCGAGTCGACTTCTACCATCCGATCTCCAGCTATTGCGGCCCAAAGCTTTGAGCTGAAGCCGTCTCTAGTGACATGGATCCAGCAGGACCAGTTTGCGGGTGCGCCCATGGAGAGCCCGATAGAGCACCTGGACTCCTTCTTGGAGAAGTGTGACACCTTCCGAATTAATGGTGTCACTACAGAGGCTATCCGTCTGAAGCTGTTCCCTTTCTCTTTGCGGGACAAGGCCAAGCAGTGGTTAAGGGGGAAGGACCCCAATACTTTCAACACCTGGGAGAAGCTCTCCAATGCTTTTCTGACGAAGTTCTTTCCTCCGGGGAAGACCATGAAGTTGAGGAGTGAGATCTCCTCCTTCTCCCAGGCCAGCCACGAGTCCTTGCAAGAAGCTTGGACGAGATATAAAGAGATGCAAAGAAGATGCCCTCACCATGAGCTTCCGAAGTGGCAGATTATCAATCTGTTCTACAATGGGTTGAGGGATGACCTTAAATCTTCTATGGACGCCGCGGCTGGGGGTTCCTTCATGTCTAGAAGCGAGGAAGATGCCGGGAATATTCTAGAGAACATGGCATCCAACAATGAGCGGTGGTGTGACGAGAGAGCCACACCAAGAACTGGGGGTATACACAGAGTCGAGGACGTCGACAAACTTTCAAGCAAGTTTGACTTGCTTTCGACCCAGATCTCCGCACTGATGGTAGGAGCCGGTGGAGCCGGTACACAGCAAGTTTCTGCAGTAGAGTCCGAATTCCTTGGGGAATTCGACGGTGGTGACATCTCACCACCGTTGGATCAGGCGAGCGCACTATTTTACAACCCCACGGGGAATGCGCCATATCCGCCAAGGACAAATTCCAACCCGGCCTACTCTCCCAACAACCGGAACCACCCGAATTTCAGTTACCGGCCACCATTTCAGCCCTCGCCGCCTCAGCAGCCGCAGCAACAAATTTATCAGCCGGCTAGACCACCGCAGAATCAGGGTCAGCTACAACCGTTTCAGCAGCAACCTCAGCAACAAACGTACGCTCCCAGGAATCAGCAGCCGTTCCAGCAGCAGTAGTATGGCCAACAGAGGGCCGTCTCTCCGGTTGAGTCTCTCTTGACTCAATATATTACCAACCAGGAGAGGATCAACCAAAAGCTGGAAATGGGCCAGCGGACCCTCACGGACCAAGTAACCCAGCTGGGGTTACAGGTGGCGAACCTTGCAAGGTCACAAAACCAATTGCCGCCACAACCGGAGGTGAACCCGAGGGGAGCAACACAAACATCGGCACTCGTGCACGAGCACGCGAATGTGTCCGCTATCGTTCTGAGAAGCGAGACACAAATTCCTACTAGAGTGCCCCCTAGCAACCCGGAAGCACCATTGGTCGTTGAGAGACCGACCGAAAAATTAAGTGACACCGGTGCTTCGTCATCAAATCCCATGACTCCGGAGGGAGTGTCTGAAGAAGAGAAGAAGAAGGAGGAAGAGAGCCCAAGAGTGTATAAACCCGTTGTGCCATTTCCACAACGGTTGGCTCAGGCGAAAATTGATGAGAAATATGGGAAGTTCTTCGCCATGGTCAAGGACCTAAGCCTGCAAATCCCCTTCTTGGAAGCAATCGAAACAATCCCCTCCTATGCAAAATTCTTGAAAGATTTGGTGACCAAAGGGTCAAGAAAAGAGAAAGTGGTGCTGACGGCGGAATGTAGCGCTCTTATTCAGCGGGATAACCCGCCGAAGCTCAAGGACCCGGGGAGCTTCTCTATTCCTTGCACGATCGGGGCTGTGAAGATTCATCGTGCACTCGTCGATCTAGGGGCGAGTGTTAGCTTGATGCCCTTGTCGATGTACAGAAGGATAGGAATGGGTGATTTGGAGCCCACCGGGATGACGCTACAACTAGCTGACCGGTCGGTCAAATATCCAGTTGGAATTGTTGATGATCTCCCCGTGAATGTGAGAGGGGTGCATGTGCCTGTGGACTTTGTAGTCATGGACATGCCCGAAGACGCACACACCCCCATTATCCTGGGACGGCCTTTCATGGCCACTGCTGGCGTTCTTATAGATGTGAAGAACGGAAAACTCTCCTTGAACGTCAGCGGGGAGAAAGTTGAGTTTGACCTGGGACTATCCATGAAGCACCCCGACCCTCCCGATGACCTCCGGTGTAATTTGCTTGAGATAGAAGAAGAAAAGGCTGTAGAGGAGAGCTCCTGGGAGATTCTCCTGAGAAACCCCCCCCCCCCCCCCCCCCCCCCCCCGATGACTTGGGGAATTCTGAAGATGAAGAAGGCCCCGAAGACAAAGAAGCTGCTGGAAGACCGAGTGCAGCGAGAACGACCCCTCCCGGGTTCCCCAAGGTTCCTCCTGTGAGGAGAACGGGGAAAGAGCTCACGGACCTCACTAAAGACGAGGTCCGAATCCTGAAGAAGATGGCGGGAAGCGCCAACACCAAGGAAAAGCCCCCGGATCTCAAGAACAAAGGGAGGGTGGTTGAGCAAGTATTTTTCCAGCCGTTGACTACCCCGAGCCCCTTCAGCTCCAACAAGGAAGAGATGCCTAAGTTTGGGCATCACCCGTATCAGCCACCATGAGCATCTCTTGCGGGCGTCGAGCCAACGACGTTAAACAAGTGCGCTTCATGGGAGGCAACCCATGTTCTAAACTTTTTCCCACTTTTTAGCGTTATTTTTTTTACTTTATTTTATCTATTTCTGTAAATAAAATCAGCCGCGAGAACATCCGTTCGGGGACTTAATCAAATTTCTTGGTTTTTGCAGGAAACAAGCCCCAACCGATCGGGTGATAACTCACCCGATCGGTTGGGATATATCAGATACATGCCGAGATCTGCCCCCGAATGAACCGGTCGGTTGAGTAATGAAGAGACCGGTTGGCAGACCGGGTGAGCTGGGGAGAGCCCTCGGAAATTTTTGGGGAAGTATCAACCGATCGGTTGAGTTCGTGCGCGATCGGTTGACGAGACCGGGTGAGCAGCCCTAAGTTCTCGGGAAAATGTGTGGAGCGGCCAACCGATCGGTTGACAGTTCAACCGATCGGTTCGCCTGTAGCATTTCTTCGGCAAAATTTTCGACCTAACCGTAAACCGATCGGGTGACATGTCACCCGATCGGTTCGACTTAAAACCCTATATAAACCCCCCCCCCCCCCCCCCCCCCCCCCCCCCCGACACCCGCTCATTTCCCTCTCGCCCGATCGCAAAAACCCCCAAAATCCGCCGTCGTTTCACCTTCCCCTCTTCGCCAACAACCGATCTTCACTCCCCCACGCCCTCTACTCCTCCATTACTCCCACTCTCCACTCCCTTCATCAACCCCCCCCCCCATCATCTACACCCTCTCTCTCCTCCCATTCCGAGATTTTGACCTAAATTTCCCCCAAACCACCCCCGTTTCGAAAATTATTGCCGAAGGAGTTCGCCGCGGCTCCAAGCTACTCTCGCTGAACAGTGTGGGGACATCTACGAGCAAGCTCCGCCATTCCGCTTGGGTAAACTCGCTCCTAAGCTTATATTTATATATTTGCCCTATTTGTCGAGCTTGCTCGTTTGCTTGTGTTAGTGTGCATCCACGATTTTTGCACTAATTCTTGCTCTCACACACACATGGCTAAAGATAAGGATAAGGGGAAGGGTACCATGAGGGAAGAGGAGCCGTCTCGAAAGAGACGAAAACAAACACGCCCCCTTCCCGTATACGAGCACTTACACTTGGCCCTCCTCCGCCTGTTGTCCCCCCTGTGGACCCAATGTTGGGCCCACACGGGTATATTTTTCGGAACCAGGAGCACAAAGATTTTTACCGTAGGCTTGATGCTCGAGGACATCTATCCACTAAGTTCCCGCACGCACGTACACTTGTCGATCTCGGTGTCTTCACCGAGGTCGAATCTCTTTTTGCTAACTTAGGATGGTTGGCCTTTCTTGGTGCTCATGCAATATCCTTCCCGGCACTCACACTTGAGTTCCTCTCCACACTTACTTGGGAGTCCGGGTCGATCATTAAATTCAGGGTGCGTAACCGTAGTGTCACCACGGATCTGAACACGATCAACGATATATTTGGTTTCCCCAATCTCGGGGATGATTCCATCCGACACTACGGGTACACGCCCGAGTTTGATGTCGATCAATTCTGGTTCCGCCTCACTTTGATCCGTGATTACCCCCGAGGTAGGGCCAAGGCCTCCTCCATCATTCATCCCGTGTTTCGTTTAGCCCAAAGGATCATTTCATCTGCATTCTTTCCTAGGGACGAGTCTGGTACTGTGACTATCCCTGACCTCTTTATCCTTTGGGCCATGACTTTTCCTTATGTCCGGGATGATGATGGAGTCAGCTTCAGGGCCCCTACCGTCCCCATCCATGGCAGCGATTGGCTTGTTTACAAGCTACTCGAGATCAGCCGGGCCGGGAAGGGGAAGTTCTGTTGTGGGGGCATCATCACGATCATATGCTCTCACGCCCAATTCAATATATCCATCCCCAACAATCTTCCAGCTGCCGCAGGACCCTCACATCTCGATATTGATGTCCTGTGGCACATCCACATGATCAAGCCTCGCTCGGATGGCCGCTTCATATTTCATTATGGCCATCCCCCAGCCCCTTACACCATCATGCCCAACCCCGCTCGCATGACCCTTGTCCTCGTGGGAGATTGGACTTTTCCTCCTGATCCTGACTTCTTAGCTGAGTTGAATCTTCCTTTCTTTCCCGCAGACGCCCGCAGATCACCGTCCCCTGCCGTCCACTTAGGCGAGCAGGATATCCCTGCGTCTGTGGGAGATTTAGGGGCTGGCCCGAGTCGTCCTGTTTCTGCTCCGGGACCGATCACGTCTGAGCACCTCTTTGCGGCCATTTCTGGCCTTGTCTCCTGTGCCGGCATGACCACTGCCGCTGGCACCTCTTCGACCTTACCTGGCGGCACCACCTCTGCCTCACGTCGGTCTACATATTTTGGTCGCCGTCAGGTATCTGCCCGTGTGGGACTTGAGAGGGAGGTCGCTGCCCTTCGTGAGCTCGCGATGTCCTCTGCTTCCTCGGACCCATCGACATCCTCCTTTCTTACTCACCCACGTTTCCTCGCACTTGAGAGGAACGTGGCCGCCATTCTCCGCCTTCTTACTCATATCCACAGACCACCCCCACCTTCACCACCCCGGCGATCTTCTCCTCCACCCACCCACACTTCCCCACATCCATCACCCCCCTCTCCACACTCATCTTCTCCACCTCCACGTCCCATCCCGGCATCCACTTCACCCCTCCCGACCACTTCCACCGCACCCACGCTACCTCCCTCTTCCTCCGTCACTCCATACGTGCGTCGGAGGAAATTACCGGTACGCTCCAGATCCCTCCCATCACCTCCCACTACCGTCACCACCACATCTACTTCCTCCATTTCCATTCCTCTCACCACCGCCTTGATCGCCTTCCTACCACCACCACCCACCACCACCGACACTCCTCCCATCATTCACACCACCACTGCCCCTATTCCTTCACCTCATTCCCCACTTCTCAGCACACCCCCAGCCTCCCCCGACCACCCATCCCCACCCTCTTCCGAGGAGGACGAGGACTCACCTTCTGCTGCTTTCTGATTTTCCCTCTTTTGTTTTTGACTCCCCCTTGCTTATATCTGGATTTCATTGATCACATCATTTCGCTAGCACTTTCTGGTCTAGCTTGGGGGACGTCTGTTTTGTGTGCTGTCGTGTTTTGTTTTTTTTTCTCATTTTTGTGTGTGCTTGTTTTTCACTTTTTGAGCGTCGTGTCGTGTGATTTTATTTTATTTTTATTTTCATATTATTTTGATTTTGATTTTGATCTTTCTTTCTTTTTTCAGTTTCATCTGTGTGTTTTCCTCGTTTTCATTTCTTTTCGTGTCTGTGCGTATTTCCCCCCCCCCCCCCATTTTCATTGCCATCCCGTACTCACTCATATTGCATTGAGGGCAATGCAAACTTCAGTTTGGGGGAGTCGCATTTCGTGCGTCATTTGTGTTGTCTTTCTACGTTATTTGAGTCGTTTTCCATCGTGTTTTTCCTTTTTTTTCTTTTTCCTTCTTTCTTTAGCTCTTTCTCCTAGAAATGAATCCTATGATGAATCTCCACAAAGTCACACACACACCTAGCACTGCACCGACAATCGCACTCACTAACCCTAGGATTTCGAGTCCTCTTGCATTTCACGCATCGTGGGTCCACTTAGCTTTTTGTGAGTCGTGTGTCGTGACTAGCATTTGGTGTGCTTCTGCTTTGTGATTTCACTTTATATACCTGTCCAGGAATGACCCCTAGATTATCATACTCCGATTTGAATATGCGGTATTTGCTTCCACTTTATGCATGCTATATTTATATCGTATACTTCAATTCGCATGCGTCGGGATTCCACAACTAAGGACTAGGATAACCCATTTAGCCTAAGCTCTATTTAGCGAGAATAATCTCCTTTGCCCGAGTGTTTAGATTTCGACTTCTTTTTTGTTTTACTTGGTGCAAATCCCCTCGTCGTGTACCGTTCTCCCACTTGGGAGAGTACACATGTGTATAGCCAAAAACCCAAAAAAAAATTCAAAAAATTGGAGAAAAGAAAAGAAAAAGATTGTATAGCCAAAAAGCCAAAAAAATATGCAAATAGCCAAAACCCAAAAAAAAATTCCCGTGTGAATATTTTCCTACTTGCCGAGAATAAAGGGAAGGCGAGAATTTGCACCGAGTGTTCTTCTCCACATCATCTCAACCTCCGTCGTTATCGAAAACGCTTGGCTTAGGAGCTATTTAGCTTGTATCTAAGCTATAGTGGCGTGATTTCCTTGACCCTAGTTGTGGAGTCCCCGATGCATGATACGCTTCTTTTCCCACTCTTCTCATGCATGCTTGAACTTATATTCGCCGCTTAATTCAATTCGGATCGATATTTTGGGTCATTTCTTGGATTTGTGTATATCGAGCTTTATTGCACATCGTAGAAGGCTTCACCATTTGCTAGCACACGACCACGCTCACTCGCGCTTCACTGCGTGGACCCACGACACTTATTTGGACTCGCTTTCCTAGGTTTAGTGGTGTGATTTGGCGTTTGCTCGCTTGGTGTGTCGTTTTTGATTTTGATGGCTCTGATGGACGATCTAGGGCTTAGAGTTTTCTTTTTCTTTCTTCCTCTCTATTTTTCCCTTCTGAGCTCCTACTCTCACTCGTCTTCCTCGAGGACGAGGAAGAGTTCAGCTTGGGGGATTTTGACGTGCGTTTATATTTCATATATTCACGCACGTTTTCCTTTGTATTTCTCCGTGTTTTTCCGCCGTCTCTTATTCGTTTTCGTGTATTTTCCCGTTTTCTTTCACTTTTCTTTGTTTGTCCATGATTACAGGAGATTGACCACGTAGGGGACGTTTAATGATGATATCCCAAGTCCCCGGAGCAACGGGAGAAGTCACGCGTGATCCAGGGGGTCAAACGGCGAAGTATTCATCTTTCAGCCCCTCACCCGGTCGGTTGGTCATCTCCAACCGATCGGGTGATGCACGCGTGCATCAACCGGTCGCTACCGCAGCTCACAAAGAAGTCACCCGACCGGTTTACAGACCGGTTCTGCGGGCGGCTGTTCTCTGTTTTCTTGAGCAGAATTCCAACCGATCGGGTGATTCTCACCCGATCGGTTCATCTGTAGCTGAAGAAGATAAGCTGAAGACACGGGCGTTCAACCGATCGGTTCACCCGACTGCTTCAAGATCCAACCGGTCACTCAAGAACTCACCCGACCGGTTCATGTGATCGGGTGAAAACTCGCCGTTTTCTGATATCTATTTGTAACGGATCAACCGATCGGTTGACTTGTCAACCGATCGGTTGATGCGACGGCCTATATATAGAACCCCTAGGGTTCCAGAAACCAGGAGTTGCTGTTTTTCTATTGTTTTATTTCCTTGTGACGGCTGTAATTGTTACTCTTTTGTAAGTTTTCAGATCTTTCTAAAATTTTAGTATTGTCTTTATTACTCTATTACTTCTGCATTGCAATTGCTTGATTATGATTCCAACGGTTAAATTTCATTTAGATCGTTTTTTCATGAATTTTTGTGAGTAGTTCCCAAATCTGGGATTTTGGTGGAAACCCCTTCGGGGGCTCTTCCCGATGCGTCCATAGGGTTAGGAAATCGATAGGGAGTAGGAATCTAACGGTTACGCGGGGTGTTTCATTGTCATCGGCGGGAAAAAGACCGCCTTTGACCGTCGGGCCAAGGGGGAATAAACTTGGCGGTTGACTCCCTAGCCATAGCTCACACCCTTAGCGTTGACGTCGAATCCTAGCACGCGGGAGCGGCAGGACGAGATGTTGGGAGTTATCGTTGCGGGCTTAGTGCTCCCGGGATCGATCAGTGTTTATGGACACGGGAGTGCCCACTGATCGAATCCGGGAAGTCCGGTGTATCATCCTGGGCACCGACCGAAATATCGGGCCCATGGGACGCCGGTACCACTTTCAGAGGCAATGTCCCACCATTAGACCCTAATCCCGATCGCTATCCATACCCGTAGGCCGCGTCGGTGAGAGTCTCTCGTCGGGTTGGAAACCAAAGTCCCGGGTTTACTTTCTTTTCGTTCTTACGCTCTTATTTCCTTTCGTGACAACCATCCACCGATTCGGGCTAGCTCGCCCCTCGGGGTGATTTAGGTCCTACCTGACCCAAGCACAACCTCGCCTCCCTGAGTTCGATATTCCCGCACCCTACACTAACCGTGAAACTTGCGGTAAACGACACCGCGCCGCCGCATATCACGCGGGGCACCGGTCAATTGTCACAGCAAGAGAGTGGTTTTCTGGATTCCAGGACAACCGGAGTTTGAGTTCCGCAGCAGAGATGAGTCGCTTGGGCCCATCAGATTTCGGGCCAAGCCGGAGGTGCTGATCGTTGTAGCATTGCAGATGGAGATGGAGATCGACCGACCAGCGGTTGTCAGAGACTTTGATGACGTCTTTCCGAAGGATATCTCGGGTCTGCCACCCGACAGGGCTTTGGAGTTCGGTATCGATCTGATGCCAGGTGCGCAGCCGATATCAAAGGCGACGTATCGGATGGCTCCCGCGGAGCTTGAGGAGCTACGGAAGCAGTTGGATGAGCTGTTGCAGAAGGGTTTCATCCACCCTAGTGTGTCACCGTGGGGTGCACCAGTGTTGCTTGTGAAGAAGAAGGATGGGCCACGCAGGATGTGCGTGGACTATCGAGGATTGAATGCTGTCACTGTGAAGAATAAGTATCTGCTTCCGCGTATCGATGACATATTTGATCAGCTGGGAGGTTTGAGAGTTTTCTCGAAGTTGGATTTGAGGAGCGGATATCATCAGCTGAAGGTGAAGAAAGATGACATTCCGAAGACATCTTTCTGGATGAAGTACGGGCACTATGAGTTTGTGGTGATGCCTTTCGGCGTGACCAATGCTCTAGCTGTGTTCATGAACCTTATGAACTTGATTTTCTACGACTTCCTGGATAAGTTTGTCGTTATCTTCATTAATGACATTCTTATTTACTCGAAGTCGGAGGAGGAGCACAGCTGTCATCTGAGGACAGTACTGGAGACGCTGAGGCGACACAAGCTTTATGCCAAGTATGGCAAGTGCGAGTTCTGGCTGGACAGAGTCACGTTTCTGGGACACGTGGTGTCCGGCGATGGCATATCTGTGGATCCGGAGAAGGTCAGAGCAGTTCGAGATTGGCTGACTCCGCAGTCAGCGTCCGACATCAGGAGCTTCCTTGGTTTAGCAGGCTATTATCGGCGGTTCATCAAGGATTTCTCGAAGATTTCTGAGCCGATGACGAAGCTGACGAGGAATGATATGGAGTTTCAGTGGTCTGATGCTTGTGAGGAGGCTTTTAGTATCCTGAAGGTGAGGTTGACCTCAGCACCAGTTTTGGCAGTACCAGTTCGAAGCGGAGGTTTCGAAGTATATTGTGATGCATCAGGGAAGGGCTTAGGATGCGTTCTGCATCAGCATGGCCATGTGGTCACGTATGCTTCTCGTCAATTGAGGACGGACGAGAAGAATTACCCGACGCACGATCTGGAGTTGGCTGCGGTGATCTTTGCATTGAAGATTTGGAGGCACTTCTTACTGAGTGAGAGCGTGAAGATTTTCACCGTTCACAAAAGTTTGAAGTACATATTCACGCAGAAGGAGCTCAACCTGCATCAGAGACGATGGTTGGAGCTCATGGCTGACTATGAGATAGATCTGCAGTATCATCCGGGGAAGGTGAACGTAGTGCCGGATGCTTTGAGTAGACTTCCTACTGCTATGATGCATACTGCTGACTGGAGGATTCAGCAGGGGCTGAAGGAGATGGATTTGGAGGCTGTCCTACCTGGTGTGGTTCATTCTTTCATGAATTTGCAGATTCAGTCCACGATCGTGGATCGGATCAAGGCAGCACAGGCAGGAGATCTGAAGTTGCAGAGGATCAGGAGGCAGGTTGAAGCTGGGCTGCGAGCGGAGTTCGTGATTCATGAGGATGGTTCGCTGCGGTACGGCAGCAGACTCTGCGTACCTGCAGGTGATGTTCGGGAGGAGCTTTTGAGCGAGGCTCATAGCTCGCCTTATTCTATACATCCTGGTGGCACCAAGATGTATAAAGACCTTCGACTGAATTACTGGTGGATTGGCATGAAGAGGAGTGTGGCACGGAGCGTTGCCAAGTGTCTGATATGCCAACAGGTGAAGGCCGAGCACCATCGTACTGCTGGGTTGCTACAACCGCTTCCTATTTCGGAGTGGAAGTGGCAGCATATTACGATGGATTTCGTAACTGGCTTACCTCGGACCCCGAAACAGAACGATGCAGTCTGGGTGATCGTAGATCGGTTGACTAAGTCTGTGCATTTCATTCCTTTCTGAGTGGGCCAGTCTACGGAAGTCTTGGCGAGGAAATATCTAGAGGTAAAATTTCATTTATATCTCTCTTTAATTTTCCTCTTTGAGTTAGTTGTGACGTAGGCCGTGTACGTGCAGGAGATTGTACGCTTACACGGAGTCCCCGTGAGCATCGTGTCTGACAGAGATACGAGGTTCACATCTCAATTCTGGAGAAGTTGCAGGAGCATTTGGGTATGAGTCTGAGTTTCAGCACGGCGTACCACCCGCAAACTGATGGCCAGTCCGAGAGGACTATTCAGATTCTGGAGGATATGTTGCGAGCTTGCACGCTCGATTTGAAGGGATCTTGGGAGGACCATCTCCATTTGGTGGAGTTTTCTTATAACAACAGCTACCAGGCGAGCATTGGCATGGCGCCGTTTGCTGCCTTATATGGGAGGAAATGTCGATCGCCACTGAGCTGGGATGACATTGGAGATCGGGAGTTGTTGGGTCCAGAGATGATAGTTGAAGCTGTGGATGTCGTGAGAGACATCAGGGAGAAGCTCAGTGTTGCTCAGGATCGTTTCAAGCATTGGGCGGATGCCAAGAGGAGACCTTTGGAGTTTCATCCTGGAGACCACGTCTTCCTGAAGATTTCTCCGAACCGCGGAGTTATTCGATTCGGGAAGAAGGGGAAGCTGAGTCTGAGGTACATTGGACCTTTCGATGTGCTGGAGCGTGTGGGAGCAGTGGCCTACCGCCTTGCTCTGCCACCATCTTTGGTGGGAGTTCACGACGTATTCCACGTATCTCAGTTACGTCGGTACGTCAGTGATCCGTCGCACACGGTGGATTTCTCAGAGATCACAGTCCGTCCGGACCTAACCTACGACCAGCAGCCCGTGCAGATTTTGGACTGTCGACAGAAGCAGTTGAGGAATAAGGTAGTCGACCTGGTGAGAGTGATGTGGCGTCACGGATCACCTGGAGAGCCCACATGGGAGAGAGAGGATAAGATAAGAGAGCGTTACCCTCACCTATTCTGAAAGAAATTCCGAAGGCGGAATTTTCTTAAGGTGGGTAGGATGTAACGGCTGGTTTCTGTATAATGATATTTATTTATATATATATGATTGTTCGTCTTCTCTTTTTTTCTTTTTCGTATTTCTTTTCCCCTACCTGGAGCTGAGCGTGCCTCGTGACGCTCATATCTTAGAATAGGTTCACTTTTAGAACTCATAGGAATCATTCCGAAGCTTCACGCTTCAATTTGCGACTTCATGTGCTCATTAGCCGGTTCACATTGAGGAACCGACCGACTAGATGTCAATCTAGTCGGTCAACAACTCTTCATGGACCGACTAGTTCTCCCTCTCATTTTCCCTAAGCTACTGTTTACGCTTAGTCGGTCTAAGTTCATCCACCGACCGACTAGTTATCAAACTAGTCGGTCAACACTTCTTCGCAGACCGACTAGTACAGAGATCATTTTTCACACCCAGGTTACTGTTTATCTTTAGTCGGTTTACGAACGAATACCGACCGACTAGTTGACAAACTAGTCTGTTAGGTTTCCTTCGCTGACCGACTAATCTTCAAAATATCTTGTTGACCACTTTTACCCTTTAGTCGATCTATGAACACTGGCCGACCGACTAGGTTGCAAACTAGTCGGTCGACGAGCCTTCACGGACCAACTAGATCTATCAACCCTGTACCGACACTGTTCTCTGTTTACCTTTTAGTCGGTCACAGTTATACGACCGACCGACTAGTTCCCAAACTAGTCGGTCGACCGCCCTTCTCAGACCGACTAGTTGACCCCGAACCCCTAATTTTTGAGCTAGCTGCCGTTTCATTTTCTTATTTAAACGTGACTTCTCCTTCTTTTCTCCTGATTGTTTCCAGTCTCCCTCTTCCCCAACCTATCCCCTTCCTCCCACGTCCTTCCCTTTGCTCTTCCTCCTCCATCCTTGCGCCCTCCATCTTCCCCAAAGCTCTCTCTCCCTTCCTTCTCTCCCGTTTTTCTTCCTCCTTCTCCACAGCCGACCACCCTCCTCCTCCCAGATCTGGGATCCACGGCCAAGCTCCGGCCACGTTCATTTCTCCCTCTTGTCCTAGTACGGTGTTCCCATCTCAGATCCAGCAGCAACGACGCCGGGAGACGCTGGGATCTTCACCATCACCGGCGATCAACATTCCTCGCTGTGCTACCCGCAGCCTAGGAATTTCCGGACGACGCAAAGCCTCCACTTTTCCAGATCCGACGCCGGATCTTCGTGCAACCGTCATTTTCAGGTTGGTCCCCTAAATTCGTAGTAACCCACACAATAGATAATCAACCCCTAATTAAAATCAGCAACCTAATCAAATTAAATTTACTTTCCGCTCCTCTTTAAAACGTTGTGCAACCCGTAGAAATCGACAAATGGACGCTATGCATGTGCACATAGGATAGATCGTCGATTAGGTTAATTACATTAAAAATGTGATTTTTGATTGAATAGGATAGTCCCGATAACCTAGACACAACCCTAATAGGAATTCTGAATCGTGAACTGACACCGTCGCCGTGTCACGATTTTCAGACGCTTTTCCGCCGACGAGACGTTTGGACGAGGCGTACCGGGGAGACAACGCACTCGCCACGACAGGCAAGTGTACCACTTGCGTTCTTGGCCATGTTTAGGCCTTTGTCTTGCTAGGATTGTTAATTTAGAAAACATGAGAACCGGACGTGAAATGATAGCGTCCGGGACGCCCTTGATGGCTCAGATTTGACAACGAAATCTGAGTCCAACAACAACAATTTTGACATCATAGGATTGACATGCGTGTGTGTGAGTTGTGGACACCCTAGCATAACCCCTCCTGTTTATGTCGTGTCTTGTTCCGTTCTGTCTGCACAGCCCGATGGGTAATAGGGCACTCGCCAAGCCAGAGCGAGTGATCCCTTATACTAGTTCACAGCCCGATGGGCAATTGGGCACCTGTCAAGCTAGAGCAGGTGATCCCATGTATTGATACACAGCTCAGAGAGCAATAGGGCACTTGTCAAGCTAGAGCAAGTGATCCCTTGTCCTGTCACGATTCTTGGGGTTTTTGGGGTAGGGTTGAGCGTGCAAGCGGCAAGAGGGTCTGATCCCCCTCGAACCGAACAGGCGTGAACCCTTTTTGTTTCTTGTCTTGTCTTGTCTGGCTTCCCGTGTTCCGTTTTGTCTTGACACCGGTAGGCTAGTCCCGTGGTCGGTAGCACTCGCTACGACCACTACTTGTCGTGTTTACTTTCTGTTGCGTGTACTTCTGTTGTTAAAACCTCAGCATGTTAAATCAACCAGTAAAACTTTGTTAAGTAATTGGTGCACTTGCAGTTTGGTCTAACCTTTTTCTTGTAGACCTTACCTGACGTACAGTTCCTTCTTTTGGTGATGTACGTCAGGGATTGAACCAGAGTACGTGGAGGAGACTGACTTGCCAGCTGACGTGGAGCCAGAGAGCGTCGATCCCGAGTACGACCCTGAGGAGGACCAGAGCTAGAGACTCCTCGTTGCAGTTTCTAGAGACGTTCATTACTTTTAGTTTGGTGTGTAGCACCTTTTGTTTCTTGTCTAGGTTGGGTGCTTGCACCATTAGATTTACTTTTTCTGCTGTTGTAGCCCTTCGGGCATTGAGACTTGGTACTCTTGATATGTTGGAATAAAATGTGATGTTCTTTCCTTCTTGTACTTTTATTGTTCTGTACTAACATGCAAGGACATGTACCTTCGTCTTGGTACCACACAGATGCTTATTGGGTCAGGTATCCGTAGCTCTGGCCTAAGCGGGCCTAGTCACTCTTCGCCTCCGCTGTTTCGGGTAGCGGGGCGTGACATCATACAGCTCATCGTACCTTACGAGAATAATCCTACATAGTTACCGGTCAACTGCACGGTTCATAATAATTTCTAATAAAGTGTCAAACTCTTTGACCACTTTGTCAAAATATATGTTTCAGCTCCTTGGTGCCTCACATCTTTTTAATTCGCTCCCACTGACCTTGAAAACTCTCTGGCTAATTCATATAAGTTTATTCTTCTAAATCATATTTAGAAAACAGACTATATATGAATACACCAGTTTTCATGGTCATCATGAGCATTTACATCGAGTCTGATTTGAATAGATATGTACACAGCTGTTGGCGAGAAAATTTCATCACAATCCATTTATAGGTGTTTTGATGATAACTATTCTCAACCAGCATAACGTGTACTTCAATCTTTTCCATCTACACTAATCTTCTATCTCGAAGATTCACTTGCAGCCAAAGGAAACATTTTCCTTGGGCACATCAACCAAAGTCTATACATTGTTTACGTGCACGGACCTTTTTCGAAATGCATCAAGCCATTTCTTAGAGTCACTACTCCGAATGGCATTTTGGAAGTTGTCTAGGCCATCATCAACTATGATGTCTTACTCGACTTTTCTTCTCACGAGACTTGAGTAACCTGTGACTTCCTAACAATTTAATTTGAGGAATATCATATCGATAAGGTCCTGACAGAACCTTATCAAGAACCTAGGTACTATTATATGGGGATTAACCCAGAAGGAGGATTGTAACTCAAAGCCACTTGCCATGTATCGCATCATGTCTAACAGAATGTGATTCGTGCTCTCCAGCACACCAATGTATTAAGAGGCTTAACCTGAGAGAAAAACACACATTTTCTTTTAATTACGCAAGAAATATATAGAAATTATATAGCTAAGTATTCGCCTCTTTGATCTGATCGAATCAGTTCAAATACTTCTGTTACTGTGTACTCTATTTTATCAGACTTGTGTTTCAGCAAGAACACGTGTCGTAATAAAATAAGTATAACATATCTAGGCTAATTTAGACTTGGGTATGAATACATCCATATGTATGAGACCACGAGTTCTCCAACTTATTCTCCAACTGTCTTACAGAAGGTGTTTGGCCATCATACCTTTGAGACAAGGCTTACAAGTGTCTTTCGACTAATAATACGAGAGATCAAAACTCTCTTTATGTGACTTGTCAAGTTTGTTCTCATCGGTACGGCCTAGTCTATTTTGCCATAGATAAAGTTCTATAACTTGTGTATTCGTGTATTAATATTTAATACAATATCGTTATACAAAACATTCACACCGAGACATTGCTTCAGAAGCAAAGTGACGACATTCGCCAAAATGTGTTCTCCTTTTGTATAACAATTATCCTAAAATCTTGACATCAAATGTCACATTTTCAGTTCCTCCTACTTTTGCCTTTTCTTATCATAGTCAAAACTTTCTTTCTAACCGACTTTTCTCAATGCCTTCTCCGTTCTAAATCACATTTAGACAATACTTTTCCAACAAAAATGTTAGATGTGGAAGCACCTCGCATATCCAAACACTTAAGCTTCACAACCTTGAGTTAACTCAACACGTTGCTTGACTCAAGATCTAATTTGGATACATGGTCTTGCACCGCTCGTGCACTCATCTTCGAGTCAAACAGTTTGATCGAAGTTTCAAATCTTGCGGATCGAACCCGTTTTCTATACAACCTTGTGTTGACTCAACAAATTGTATGAAGAAACTTGCTTTGAACATCGGTATGTTCAAGTTGCCCCTCATAGAGGTGAGTGACATGTATCGTGCTTTTTATTTTGTTGGATACAGAGCTCAAGGAAATCATTGTCTGCAAGCTTGTGCTAGGAAGGACAGTATAAGGTCAGTGAGAACCTGGTTTAGACTATCAAACTTGATTTGAGTTGATATTTCTTAAACAATTATCTTGACTTGTTTACATATTTCTTTAGGATATTTTTTTTGGATTCCATCATGTATAACATAGAATTTTCCTAGTTTATCATATGTTAAATGATTTTTAAATATAGTTAAAATGGATTTTTATTCAAATATATCCTCCCACTATTTTGAGATCATCTTAAGCCATAAAGATGAACGAATAATAATATTTAGTGGGAAAAGGACCCGACCAACTTGAGTCTCATAACCTTGAGTTAGCTCAATATGTTGCTTAACTCTACGATCGGTAAACAACCCTTCATCAATCACATCAAATGTGATTCCCATATAGGTTTTTACCCCTAGTCACTTATGACCTTGAGTTGGCTCAACAAATCATAAAGACTAGTCTAGTCAGACCCTTACTTTCTTGTCCAATCCTAACTTACACCGGCACTCGGTTTGTTTACGACGCGACAGTTTGAGTTAAGTCGAACTACATCACATGTTTAATGGAATTGGTTCCCAGAAAATAGTCATGTTACAGCTTGAGTTGACTCAACAACTATAACATGAAATCACTAGTTCCCAAAGTCCAAAAGTAAGGAGGTCTACGACTAACCTTGAAGAAGATTTTTAACGTAATTGACTAGATATAGTCGACGGTGTCACATAATCATAATTCGCATCCCTGCGATCCAGCGGAACACGGCCATAGATTTGGCTATGCCAGGATCACTATCCCCAGTCGAGCTAGGGTGATCACAACACTAGTCAAAACACATAGACTGGATCATGGTCCATTGAAGGAAACTTATTATTCATATGTGTGCCATCGACTAGATATGACTTCATTAAAACTAGTTAATCTTATCAACTAGTTGAATCCTAAAATTCGAAATTATAAGGATTGGTTAATAACTTTTATTAATGTCTTTATCAACTATAAGGATTTTTAAGGGTGCTATCCTAATCATGTATTAGGCATTTAAACAAGTTTAAATCATAGCATGTCTTTCAAAAAATTATCATATAATTTTCTTAAAGTTTTTAATGGCTAACCTAATAGTTCTTCTTGTATTATCATATAATTAATAAGAAACATTATATAACCGTTAAAATTTATCATCTAAACATTTTAGCTTGACAACATAGCAAATAAAATTATCTCATAAATTTTTGCTAAACATGCAACTTAAATTTTATCTCATAAGTTTAAGTTACATTAAAATTATCACATAATTTTAAAGATTTAATTATTAAAATAATCACATTATTTTAAAATTAAATATAATTTTCGAAAATAAAATGTCACATGAAAACGAAAAATTCATAGTTTAAATAAAAACCTCCATCCGATGGAGAAACATGATGTATCACATACATTTTATAATTGTAAAATCTAGATCAAGTAGACTTGCTCTGGTACCAATGTTGGGTTTTTTGGGTCCTTAGGGCTATAAAATCGCCACCCGGTCTAAGTCAGACAGACGACGAGATCAAAACAGCAGTGAAAAACAGTACTTAAAACAGTTTTAAGTTCAAGCCCCAAAAGGGAACAAACCCTAGCCAAGATCTCTATTATCCTGGGGTTGGGTCCGATTAACCCCTAAGGATAGATCTATCTAACATTTGCAATTATAAACGCATGAATATTTAAAGTACATACATTTCACTTCGTTTCCGCAGAATACGAAGCGTCGTTTTCAGCAACATTTCTTTGGCCATGCGCTGCTTCTCCCAAGCCGAACCGCGTCCCGAGTCGCACCTGATCCCGAGCCGAACCGCTTCCCGAACCGCACCGTGTCTCGAGGCAAGCAACACCCTTGTCGCCGAGCCAACCACACGCCGAAGAAGATTCCACCTTGAGTGGATCCTTCGTCAAGACTTCGGATCCGATCCGAGCTCCTTCGTAGCTTTGCTAGAGCCCAATTAGGAGCAAGGAAGAATTTTAGGGAGAGGGGGGATAATTAATTTAAGTCTTAATCCGAGCGTGCTCCAAACTTTTGGGAGCTTCTCAGATTTGGAGACTTGGTGCGAGTTTTCAAGGAGAGTATTGGCCCGTATTTATATAGGCGGCTAACCTCTCCCCTTCTCATCATATCCAATGTGAGACTAAAAATTTTGGAGGAAAAAATTAATTAAAGTTTGCCTTTCACAAAGGCCAATCTTTAGCGAATTTTTTCTCCCTCACTGTTGAGCTTCGCAAGTGATACAACCTATCAAATCGAAAAGCACTGAATGGAGAAAGCATAGAAACAAACGGTGATCCAATCCGACTCTGTTTGACCCCTCAAACTTCGTCTCAAAGATGAACAAAGATCTGATTTACGTTCACAATTCTAGCCGCCCAAAAAATTAATAATTTTAGGGTTCAAAAACCTAGTCGTGGGGCCCACAGAGTGGGCCCCACGAGTTGACCCAGCAATCCCCAGGTGTGTGCCATTTGTGTGTGCCCCAGAGGGCGCGTGCCACCCCGAGGGCGCCACACGCCCTCAAAAATCACGGCTGGCACCCACAATTATGGGCGCCAGACTCAGCCATTGGCCCGACCCAATAAATCAACCCTTTTTAATATTTTTATGTTTCTTAAACAAAAAAACTTTTGGGCTGCTATCTGTTGGGCCTTTTGTGGCATTCTATTTAAAACACTTTTAAATAGACTTATTGGGCTCGTTTGAACTCCGATTTGAGCGCAGTTTTCTTCTCCGAATTTCGTGAAAGGATCCTCTTCATTTCTATGCCTTTAAAAGATATATTTGTAAACATTTTATAATATTTTATTTTCTATTGCATTATATACAATAATCCACATCTTTAATATTAAAATCCATTTGCATCAAATGCAAATGAGCTGATGGCATATATCCCTCAACACCTTCTCCCATAGAAGGCACCCAAGGAGATAACATGCTCTCCTTAGCTTCTTTGATAGAAGCCTCGACTCCTTCCCTCATCGCAGGGACCACCTTGTCACGCCCCGCTTCCCAAAACAACGGAGGCGAAGCGTGACTAAGGCCCGCTTAGGCCAGGGCTGAGAAGCCCAGACCCAATAAGCGTCTGTGTGGTTCACCAAGTCGAAGGTACAGGTCCCTGCATGTTAGCACAGAACAATAAGAGTACGAAAAAGAAAGACAATCATTTTATTCCAAATTAAATATCCAAAGTACTGAGTCCAACAAAAGCCTGAGTCGGCCACAACGACAGAAGGAAAACTACTGGTGCAAGCACCCAACCTAAACAAGAAAACAAACGGTGCTACGCACCCAACAACTAAGATGGAACCTCTGGATCAGCAGTGGGGATCTCTAACTCTGGTCGTCCTCTGGCACATACTCAGGATCGGCGTCCTCCGGCTCTACGTCCTCTGGTAGCTCCGTCTGGTCGTCGTACACCGGCTCAACACCTGACATACAGCACCAAAGACAGGAATTGTACGTCAGGTAAAGTCTATAAGAAACTGTCAGACTCTACTGCAAGTGCACTGTATTATTAAACATCATTTTACTGGTTGATTAACATGCTAGGGTTATACTGAGCTGTAAAGTAGTAACTCAGCAGGAAAGTAAAACGAGACAAACAGTAGTCGTAGCGTGTGCTACCGACTACGGGACTATCCTAAAGGTGTCAGAACAAGACGGAAACAAGACACGACACGACTGACAGGCCTAGTAAAACACGAAGGGTTCACGCCTTACGGTTCGAGGGGGATCAGACCCTCTCACCGTGCGCATGCTCAACCCTACCCCAACCCCCAGAACTCAGGACAGGAAGCACAGAGATCACTTTCGCAAGGAAAGCACCTGAAACACCCATAGGCTTTTTGTAACACGGAGATCACTTCCACAAGGGAAGCACCTGAAACGCCCGCAGGCTTTTTGTACAACGGTCACGGGAATCACTCTCGCATGGAGAGCATCCGAAACGCCCGAAAGCTTTTGTGTAACAGTGACATGACGTGACAAGTGTAGGAAGGGTTATTCTAGGGTGTCCACACGCACGCACACACATGGCAATCCTACGGTGTCAAAAGTTGTTGTTTGTCGAGCTTAGACTTCGTCGTCAAGTCTAAGTCGTCAAGGCGTCCCGGACACTATCATTTCACGTCCGGTCCTACACACACTCACAGTCTAACAGTTCTAATAGTTCAAGACCAAGACACTGTTGAAAATGCAAGTGGGTGCACTTGCCTGCGGTGGCAAGCGTGTCGTCCGTCCGAAGCGTCTCGTCCAGGAGGCGCGTCGGCAAGGGTCCGTCCGTCGGGAACGTCCCGTTGCGGTTAGAGTGTCGGGTAGGGTTTGCTGAAATGAATTTAGGAGACGGTATCAGGTCACATTTTAGCAATCCTATTAGGTGCATCACTAGGTTAATCGTGACTATCCTATCGGTTCCAAGATGCGATGTTTAATCGTCAGATTCCATTCTGCACTTCTCTACGTCGACATCTACACTATGTGCACAGTCAAAAGTCCGGTCGACGATCTAGATTAGCACATCATCTTAAATGAGCACAAAAACAACTTTAGTGATATTAAGTTTGTTGAGTTTTAGTTAGGGTTCAGATGGCGTACTGTGTTGGGTTGCTACGAGTATAGGGACCAACCTGAATGATGATCACGCGTAAATCCAGCATCGGATCTGGAAACAGTTACGGATCACGTCGCTGCTTCAGTTACTTGCCTGCGGTAGCGCGGATCTATCTACGTCATCAGATTTACGGTATTAAGTTAACAACCCCTAATCAAATTATTAGGTCTTACATATAAATATTGCCTCTCTATAATTATACAGAAAGTGACTTTTGGTTCATTATAGGCCTTAACAACTATATTCATACTGACTTATCACTAACCAATTTTCACATCAATGTTTTTAACATTAGCCTAATAATGAGGTGGCACTAACCACATACTGGATATGTAGCAATTTAATTACAATAAGACTTTACTGATAACTTAACATACTGAGTAAGTAATAATTTAACAACACACCGAATTAATTAATTAATCTACCTTACAGACTATCCATCAGATAGATGTTCTTAGGGTACCGCTCACGTAGGAAGCTATGTAGTATTTATGAGGAAAATCCCCACCAAGCACAGCACATGGAATATAATTCTGTACGTGTTCTTACCCATATTAAAATACTCCATGCATATCACTAATGTACTCCATGTATAACACAACTTATATAAGGTACTCACGGGTTTTTGTTGGCAAATGGCGGACGGCGTCGCAGCCTCAGGGTGGTGGCCTTGGCTGGACAGGGCGACGGATAGGGTTGCGGCAGCGAGGTCCTTGTGGAGGCGCAGCTCGTCGGGATCCGAGGGGGATGACCGGCAGTTGCTGAGGTTGCGCTTGCGGGGTGTTGGCCGTGAGCGTTGAAGCGAAGGGGAAAAGATAGAAATGGAGGGTGGTCCGGTGGCTGTTGATGATGGCCGGAGTGCGCGCAGGGGACGTGGTGGCGGGTAGCCTGCGGGGAGAAGAAATGCCAACGGTTGATCGGCATTGCGTGGACTGCAGGGAGGGGCCGGAGGAAAATGATGGGGGTGCGAGGCCTGCGCTCGGGTTTTGGAGGAAAAACCTAGGGGTAGCTTACATAGGGGAAGGACGAGAGAGCAGGTAAAATATAGGCTTGCTGCTCCTCTTGTGTGCGGCTCAAAAAAACAACGAAACCCTAGTGCTCTAGGTACAGCTATATAGAGAGGAGGGTGATTGAAGAAACGTGGGTGAGAGAGAGTGCAGCACGTGGGGAATCGGGCGGTTGTTGGGATTTTAGGGATTTATTTAGTCTAAGTAAAATTTGATAGGAACGTTAAGATTCTATCTTGGAGAAAAAGTTTGTTAAGGTTTGATATTAGGTTAGGATTTGATATAATTTAAAAGTTATATATATCTTTCTTTATTATCTTAACCCAACAACTCGTGTACAGCAAGTTTGCAACTTCTAACAATTAGAGTTAGGTTTTAAAAATGAGATTTATAGTAGTAATAATAAATATATATATATAACCCAAATTTGCAACTTCACCCCTGGGCATCCAAAAATTATAAACAAGATACCGGGACGATCGCGCCTCCGAGCGGGTCGTGAATACGGGGTCCGGTCGCGTGTTTGAGCTACGGAAAGCAATAATAAAAAAAATCAAATACTGAAAACGTATATGAAACACAGCTACACGCTAAAATACATACGGTCGGAACGTGACCGTTACATCCTACCCACCTTAAAGAAAATTCTGTCCTCGGAATTTCTAACACCTACTGATCAGGAAACAAAAGCGGATAGCGCTCTCTCGTCTCTTCTTCGCGCTCCCAAGTGGACTCCCCAGGTGATCCGTGATGCCACATCACCCTCACCAGGTTGACTACTTTATTCCTCAATTGCTTCTGTCGACGGTCCAAAATCTGCACAGGCTGCTGGTCATATGTCAGGTCCGGACGAACCGTAATCTCTGAGAAATCCACAGTGTGCGACGGATCACTGACGTATCGACGTAACTGGGACACGTGGAATACGTCGTGAACTTCCTCCAAAGATGGTGGCAGAGCAAGGCGGTAGGCCACTGCTCCCACACGCTCCAGCACATCAAACGGTCCAATATACCTCGGGCTCAGCTTTCCCTTCTTCCCAAAACGAATAACTCCGCGGTTTGGAGAAATCTTTAGGAAGACGTGATCTCCAGGCTGAAACTCCAAGGGTCTCCTCTTGGTATCAGCCCAATGTTTGAATCGATCCTGTGCAACTCTGAGCTTCTCCCTGATGTCTCTCACGACATCCACAGCTTCTACTATCATCTCCGGACCCAACAGCTCTCGATCTCCAATGTCATCCCAGCTTAGTGGCAATCGATATTTCCTCCCATATAAGGCAGCAAATGGTGCCATGCCAATGCTCGCCTGGTAGCTGTTGTTATACGAGAACTCCACCAGGTGAAGATGGTCCTCCCAAGATCCCTTCAAATTGAGCGTACAAGCTTGCAGCATATCCTCCAGTATCTGAATAGTCCTCTCAGACTGGCCATCGGTCTGCGGATGGTACGCTGTACTGAAACTCAGACTCGTACCCAGATTCTCCTGCAGACTTCTCCAGAACTGAGATGTGAACCTTGAGTCTCTGTCAGACACGATGCTCACGGGGACTCCGTGTAAGCGTACAATCTCCTGCACGCACACGGTCTACGTCACAACTATTTCCAAGCGGAACAATTTAAAAGAGGAGAAAAAACGAAATTTTACCTCCAGATATTTCCTCACCAAGACTTCCGTAGACTGGCCCACTCGGAAAGGGATAAAGTGCGCAGACTTAGTCAATCGGTCAACGATCACCCAGACTGCGTCGTTCTGCCTCGGGGTCCGAGGTAAACCAGTCACGAAATCCATCGTAATATGCTGCCACTTCCACTCCGGAATAGGAAGCGGTTGTAGCAATCCAGCCGTACGATGGTGCTCAGCCTTCACCTGTTGGCATATCAAACACTTGGCAACGCTCCGTGCCACACTCCTCTTCATGCCAATCCACCAGTAATTCAGACGGAGGTCCTTATACATCTTGGTGCCACCAGGAAGTATAGAATATGACGAGCTATGAGCCTCGCTCAAAAGCTCCTCCCGGACATCTCCTGAAGGCACGCAGAGTCTACTGTCGTACCGCAGCGAACCATCCTCATGAATCACGAACTCCGTCCGTAGTCCAGTTTCAACCTGCCTCCGGATCCTTTGTAGCTTCGGATCTCCTGCCTGTGCTGCCTTGATCCGATCCACGATCGTGGACTGAATCTGCAAATTCATGAA